>CM072773.1:135885000-137135000 GCA_036936925.1 Cenchrus fungigraminus
AGCACGTAGTTTGAAGAAAGCAGAAAAGAACGCATGCTAGCTACCGATGGTTGACTTGACAAACAAGGAGATGCCAGGATATGATTGCCCCGATTAGACACCACTAGTTAGTACTAGTAAGTCTTTAAAAAAATAACACAACTAGTGGCATATCTGCTGATGCTGAGGCATTACAAAACCCAGAGGAAAATGCCCTTTTCTCCCTTTTCTCTTTTTGAACACAAGAAGCACTTTTGCAACCAATTTTTTTCAAATCACTTCGCGAAATATGAGATGATGACTTGAATCAATTACAAGACCGGCATAGTCGCTTTCTTCGTATCTTCTCATCATCTTCGCATGGTAGGTTAATTAGCTATAAGTCTCATGTACAGTACATGCATGGTATATCTTGACAGTCCATTATTTCCCCTTATTGACTTATTGTAAAGCAGAAAGACAAGGGAATGGACTCACTCAGTCCTGATATTTCCGGAGGTTGACAGACGTGCTAGACCGTGTGAAATTGATCAACCGTTTGTTGATTTTTGTTGGATATTTTTGTGATCTTAAATGGCTTAACAACCTTGAGCACCAATTTGTGAAGCAAGTTTCCACCTGAAACTCACGTAAAAAATCAGACTCGTGCCGTCATGTATTTACATTGGTTTAAGTATAGACAAATCTAAAACCATGCTTGACTTGACTTTGCAGCATCTTCCGTCTAAGGTCGACATAAATATTGGCCTAAATTTAAACGGGATGCATGATTCTGAGTTGAAATTCGTTCGACACCAAGTAGCATCACCGTGTTAGTAAATGGAAATCCTGTCGTTCACTCATGTGTTCTCATATAAGTTCAACAAGTTGAGTACGTACGACGACGTACACAAGCAGCCAAGCATTTACAATTCACAAGACCATGATATATATATGCAAGAAAGCATCGCTTCCTTGCTCAGGTTACTATCAGGCATGACGATTAGAGTCAGACATGTGGCTTGAAATCACGATAAAAAAAACAGTTCTTCGTTGGCAACTGAATAAATTTGAACACAACAAAGATAAATTCAGGAAAAAGGAGTCCTTTTTTTTACTTTAGCCGACTGGTTAATCCAAACTTGTCCATTCACTCAGCATCTATTTTAATGGACACCACTATGAATGAACTGGCAATAATAGCCATCACCAAAACCTCACAGTTGACATTCCTGTCGATCTTGACTATTTAATATTTAATAGTTACACCTCTGTTTAGTTTGTTGGAAAATTTTGAAGAAAATTTTTGGAGTTCCCTTCCAAGGTCTATTAAGAGTATTAAATGTAGACTACTTACAAAATTAACTACACGAATAGACTAGAAATCGCGAGATGAATCCATTAAGCCTAATTAATCCGTCATTAGAGATTGGTTACTGTAGCACAATGTTGTCTAATCATGTCATAATTAGACTCATTAGATTCGTCTCGAAAATTAAGGTAGGAGTTGTGGAATGGGTTTTGTCATTAATTCACATTTAATACTTCTAATGAGTGTCCGGAGATTGATGTGACGAGTAGTTGGTGAAATTTTTAGAAACTAAACAGGGCCTAATCATAATTGAAAATACACAACATGTAGTATTATTAGCAAAAAGACAAACCTAAAAGTTACACGATCAGCATATATAGTGCTTCTTGGCATGCTGATCAGTGATCAGCATGCAGGAATCTAAGGAAGATTTTGAAGTGGGGACATGTGACTGCCTAACATCATGTGGTTTGAAGTAGGCGTCGATCGATGGTTGGGTTGACTTGACAAAACCAGGCGAGAGGGAAAGAGAGAGGAGCAGACGTCAAGCTACGATTGGCCGAAACGCCACTAGTGCTACATCTGCTGACGGTGCATTACACTACGCGGCCGGAGCAAGGAAAGTGCCAACTTTTACCTTTTCTTTCACTTTTGCTCTTTTTGAAGAGAAGCACGCACTTGCACTTTGCGATTATGCATGGTGGGTTTGAAGAGAGATTTGAGACTAGTAGCACTTTGCGATATTATAGTGGCCGGGCTTAGATCAGTCTGCAACCAACTACAAGATTGTTGGGCTGTTGGCAAGGTAGGTTAGTTAGGCTTCATGTACTATGCACATATATGCTGATCGATGAGGAAAAAAGCAGAGTCGACCAGACTTTCCTCAACACACTGTATATGTGTATGTATGTATCTTTTTCTAGTCAAGCATCACAAGAGTTACTGTCATACCAACAATTTGTCTAAAAAGATACTCCCTCTGTTCTTAAATATATAACATCGTTGACCTTTTACTTCAACTTTAACCACCAATATATATTGCATAAATTAATTAACTAAAGTAAAATGTATATCATTATATCTATTATCTAATATACTTTAGATTTAACCTGTTGATTTATCGATTTGAAAAAAAATGTAGAAAAGATAAATAGTCGAACGAAAAAATGTATGCGCGTGCAACTTCTGTTTTGGTCACGGTCTCACGAAAGCTAGCTGCTCATACAGAAGTTGCTGCGAAATTTGACAATCTGTAAGCTGCGAACGGGTGGAGATCACAGATCAGTACAAATACACCCAAAGTTAGGCAGCAGGCAGCAAGCGCTGATACATACGCGCGCGGTCGGTACCTGATCGACGATAACCCTGAAGGAATTGAAGGGTGCTGGAAGGAAACAATAAAGCAGTAAAAGTTGCAGAGAGCATCAACTGGAGTAACTAAGAGGGTGTTTGGATCTTTTAGTCACCTGTCTAAAGTTTAGTCAGACTAAAAAATTTTAGTCACCTCCTGTTTGGAGAGTGACTAAAAATAGTCAGCATTAAATGGTTCTCTCTCCCTCCCTACTCCTCTCTCCTCTCCTCTCCTCTCCCTTTCTCTCTTCTCTCTCTCAATAAATGCAAAGAGAGAGTTTTAGTCACCAAAAATTGGGTACCCCTGACTAGAGACTAAACTAGTTTTAGTCACCCTTTAGTCAGAGGTGTTTGGAGGTTTAGTCCCCTAAAGTGACTAAAACTAGTCTCTAGTCAGGTAGGATCAAACACCCCTTAGTAATTCAACCAGGGAACTAGTGATAATAATTAAGTAAAGGTAGGAACTGAAGAATAGCAGGGAGAGGGACATGCCAACCAATCAACCATCTCCAGAACGACTGTGAATTGAAATAGATGCACGGATGGATGGGCGTAGCCGCGTAGCTAGCTGAACCAATCAACGTCGACACACAGCAATGCAGGTCCATCCGGTGGATGGAGTGTGTGTTGACCACCGCTCGCGCGTGCTGCGTGCATGCGCAGGCCGGGAGACGTTGCATGCATTGAGATGGAGAAAAATGGGGGAGAGGTCTCCTTGCCCGCCTTCACACGCATGGAGTACATGGAGAGTAAGTTACAGTCTTAGATTAGTCTCAGTATACAATTTCATGATCTGTATTGAAAACTACTGTAGTGTACTAGTGAAACTCGCTTCACGTTCCACGCGAAATCCCCTCGTTCTCTATCATGTTAGTAAAATTAATAATATTTAATGCCATAAAATTCTTGGTGAAACCTTCGTTGAGACCGGCCTTATGGGTACAAGTGGATGTAGATTTCGACCGGAGTTCGTCATCTCATCAACAGTGCAGTTCATATATGGACTCTCAACTTTCCAGTTCCACCACCTTGGTCTGAATTCTTAACTTTGGAGTTCTGCTTGGCTATTATTCTTCATATATGGACTGCTTAGGCTATCCGCAGCGGTGGCTTGTAAAATTCACCCTCCAAATGAGTATTTGGAGACTCCTTTAGAAATTTGTGTCTCCTAAATAATATTTTGCTGCGGTGGTAGTCTCTATTTACCTCCTCCATTTGTGGGTCCCACCACTACCACCCAGAATATTTTGGACCTTAGGTGTAGTGCAATCATTAGTGGGAGAGTATGCCTTGCAATTGTTAACAGCAAACTTAGTATTCACTCAAAGGCGTCAATGATAAACACCTTATGGAAATTTGCAGAGCATGGTTATAGTTGTATATTTGTTTGGGCAAAACATATAGTTGCATACATACCGGCAAACTAGAGCCGGATGAATAGACCATAGGTTGCAACTAACTAGGGGTAGCTTGAGGAAAGCATACAATGGTTTCTCTGCGCAGCAGGGGCTAAATTGACACCATAATTGAATACTACCAAAATGATAGGATAATACTACCCAAATTATAAAAAAGCAGGACTTCACATCATTAACTAATTCTATATCCATGTAAGTAGCAATGTAACTTTGTATCTTTTATAAGCTTGTGGAGTATATCATATCATACAAAGATGGATCTAGATTGCAGTTGCACCACCAAGTACTCCAGCAGAGATGTTAAATGGCTAACACACAAGATTCATGCAATGGGCTTGCCATGATTGAGTGGCCAATGAGTTTGTTCAGCGCGTCCTATTTGTCAGCACCCTATACAAATAAATGGATAAAAAAAGGATGAGATCAGAGCATGTGTGAGGCCCTCGTAGGGACAACAAAATGAGCATGCAAAGTACTTTGAGAATGTCATGTTCATACATATACCAGACAGCTATAAATTTAATCATCATGTTCATACATATATGTTGATAGTTCAAAACCATGTTGAAGTTCACCGCAAGCGTACGGGTGACTTGGTGCCTTTTTCACCAAGGAGGGTCCCCAAGGTTTGTCAATCCAAGGATCGGAAGCAAACCGCTAAGGTTCTCTACCTTGTCTAGCCAAACTAACCTAACATTAAGCGTCGATTGCATACAAAGATAAACCTAAGAGATATGTATATGATGGCACAAGGTTGATCACATTCACGAACATAGGCAAGGTAAAGCGCCACCAAGGGGACAACTAAGCCTAGCGCCTTCTAGTTGTAGTTCCGGCAAACGAGCAACAAACTAAGCATCTCATCTAAAAGCATCCTTAAACTCCTACCTCCGGCTTACCTCCCAAAGACATCCGCACTTTCAGGGGTATCATCCTGTCACGATGCACCCTTAATGATGCGGGGAGTCTAAGGGCATGCCCATTCATGGACATGTCTACAAACCATGAAGGGTCGACATACTAGATCTCAACATGATTACATAAAGTATGCTATGTAGTCTAACCTAGCATTAGACTAAGGATCAAACATATTCATGAAAGGTAGAAAGTAAAGACGGAGACATGGAATCGCTTAATAGATCGGATGACAAGATTATCATTGCTCACATGAAAGTATGTATTACACCATCACCACCGAGATCATACCTAAGATGATGAACACGTAGCTCCGGAACTCCGCCATGGCACAACCACGCGGGGCAGCCATGGCGGCTAGGGTCGGCCTAGGCCATCTCCTAGACAACTTCGAGGACTCGCGACCGCCGTCGTCTCCCTCCGGTGCTTGCTTCTAGGTTTCGCCGAGATATCGTGAATGGATGAGGCGGCCGTCGGAGGCAGGCGATATAAATAAGCCGAGGAGGCGGTAGGTCAAAGGGGAGGCCGAACTGGGCCCGAAACACCCTAGGCCGGTCAGCATGGGCCGGCTGGCCCAGGCCCTTTTCAGCCCGGTTCGGGCCCGTCTTCCTCCACGATGCTTCTTGCACTTTCTTGAATATTTGCCGAACTTCATGTGGGTCCTTGACGTCGTTTTCCCCGCGGTTTGGATAGGGGTACTTGGCGCACAAACTCCCGCATCTTCTGTTTAGGTCCTCGGAGTTTCACGGCTTCATGCTTCGGTCCTCGGGTAATTTGGAGCCATGTTCACTTCGTGTCTTGACTTGTACCGGGCTTCGTGATCTTCTCATAAAGTGCTCGATGAACTCTACCCGGAAGTCCTCATTTAGGCGCTTAAATCCTGCGTAACAACATACTCCAAAAACCACATGCAAGTGTGAACTTGTTACATCATTAGTATGCCTAGTGGCAGGTTAGTTATAATTCAAAGCTCAAACCAAAGTGTAACAAGTGCTCTTGATTGACGGAAATCGACCGTCAACATACCCTCATGCTTAAACCTTGCTCGTCCTCAAGTAACCCTTCAATGGATATCAATGTTGCCCTTTAATGTTCATACCCTGCACTTGTTCATACATGAGAAAACATAATGCTCTCCAAGTTTATATTTGTTAAAGTTTCATAATGTAACTAGCTTTCATCTCTATGGAGGGTAGATATTATTTAAGCTCTTTCCACAAGTAATTAATCATGCTCTCAAATTTTGAACAAGTCTTAGAAATTTTGAAAATAAAGAGCAGGAAGAAGGAAAATTGCTTTACCAGGATCAATAATAAACCTCCTTGCATCTTGCTCATGAACTCTCATCTCATCTTGTCTCTCAAGCCTACTTGTTCTACTCCTTTCCTCTCTCAAATATTTGTTAGAAGGCTTTATATGGAGCTATGAGAAAGTTTAGTCCTACAAAGATATTATAGTTGAGATATTATCAAAATAAGACAAGCTTCTCATGGACTTACCGAGACTTGTCAAAAAGGCCATTGGAAAAATAATGTTACAAGGAGGGGGGAGAGAGAAATACACACACTTTGAGATAAGCACAAGGTAACGGTGATTATTATTGAAAACAAAAACAAACCTAGCTTGTACTCCTAGTAACCATGTTATTCTATAGAGAGATATACAAAGGTTGCGCCTAAGGTTGTGGAAAGCATAAACATATGAACAAACATATAGAAAGACAAGGACAAAAAGAGGGTTGAGGAATTGTTACCATCCTTGATGCTTGGAGTGTAGTGCGGCCTCCTCCATGCTTAAGCATTGTGCTTAACATAGAAGAAGAAAATTAGCATCCCATGTCAATTGTAATCTTTGTACTCCATGCGGTCTTATTATGTCCACCAAGTCCTCCCCCATGCTTAGCATGTTGCTAGGCATGGAAGATGATGAACCATCTTGTAATTATTGAAGTCCTACCGTCATATGTGGAGATCATCATCGTACTCTTCACTTTTGTTGCCTTGATCGTCCTTCAACATTCACCCTTTGTCACAAGCCTTAATCCTAATCGTTTCTCAACTCGTCTTCACCTCCTTCCATGTTGTTCTTTGTCGCTGCTTCCACTTTCACGAATTTTTCTTCAACTTCCAGAACATAACATGTACTGAACCATTGCTCCATTGTAAAGTGCTTGAAATTATCTTTCCAATGAGTGGTCATTCATCCCAATTGGACTCTGAACAAGAGAGTTACGCCCTTTTTACTCCATTAATGCAAACTGTCCCGGGCTGATTTCAGAACGTGTGACGCCCAATGATTTGGTTGTAACTCCTTGCACGGGTCTCCTAAAATGTTAAATCTTGATGCGTTGGAAAAAAGACTTAGTGGAGCTCCTGAATATCCAAACTTCCTCTTTTGTACATCTCTGAACATGTGCTAAATTTTGATGAGGACAGCGGTGTATCTTTCGGGATTTTGGAGGTGTTAACGATCTTAACTTCATCTTTTATCACAAACTCATGGGAGTGATTGCCATGCCTGCAAAACAATTCTAAATCACAAAGTACCCCCGAGGTGACGGTCGGGAATACTCACTCTATGCCAACAAACCAAAGACATCCCCTAAGATCTTAACTTGTGGCATAGTTAATCTAGTGAAAGAAAAATTAAGAACCTAATGGGTGTATGTGTGTGTAAGGGTGCATGCAAATGAGAGGATGGTATAAAAACAAAATAATATTTACACCAAATTCTAAGCTCCATGCTTACAAAGTGGTTGCCAAAATTTTCCCTTGCCATAAAGATTTATTAACCAAGGTCAAAACACCATGCTTATCCTAAGATTAGTACTTCCTTATAGTGCAAGAAAAGTAGGGCGCATTGCAAAGTTTTCAAACCAACCAATGCAATATGATAGCAAGGTACATAAAGCTGAATGATGGTGATCTCCAATCATGTCTAAACACCATGTTTACACAAGATTGCAAAAAGAAGTAACGCATGTCGACAAGCATTAACATAGATATAAAAGCATTCATCATAAAGTTGCACAAAAAGCTAGCTATCATAAAGCTGATGATGACAATGAGGGGATACAAAATGCAAATGCAAAGAGTTAGCACAAACAAACATTCAAGGTTTGAAAGATTTCCGATAAGGTCCATAATAAGCAAAGGACAAAGCTTAGCCTCCACTTTATGAAGTAAGCGTTGTCAACAAGAAAATCACCCATTGAAAGGAATCGATGAACCAAACTAACAAGTTTTAAGGGTAGGTTATGGGTATCCTATATTTTTGGCTCAAAAAAGAATTTTAAAGAGAGGGAGTCAAGCATAGAAATTCTATCTAAGGTGGTGTTAAAAGTCTTTTTATGAAAAACAAACCTATGGTTTTAGGAGGACTAAAGGTGTGAAAGATTTTCTCATAGGAGGGCTAGTCAAAGTTTTTAGTTAGAACAAGGGATAGAGGTGGGCTTGGCCACAAGTCAACCCTACCCTTGTTGGCAACGGTTTTTAGTGGGGGCTACGGGAAGGCTTAGGTTGGTTGGACAAAAAGTTAGATCAAAACAAAACATGCAATGCAATATGATATGGGTGAACAAAATGACATGATATGGTGGTGATCTAAAAGTTAGCCTAAATTAACTAGACATAAGTTTAGAGTCAAAGGATGGTGCCAACTTCATATTTCTCTCTAAAAAGACACAAAAGAAAACGACTCTAGACACTAATAGTCACACAAAAGGGTCTACAAGTTTTCCAAGATCAAGAACAAAGTGCTCCCTCAATAAAAATTAAATCAAACAACATGGTGTTGTGGTATTTATTAGAGCAATGTTACTTGATGTTTCAGTTTAAGATTATAATGTAGATGATCATAATATTTATATATAAATATAGATAAAAGAAAACGGGTTGTCTCCCGCAAAGCGCTTCATTTAAAGTCATATAGCTCGACTTTCTTACGTACCTCCTCATGGTCGCGAAGCCATGGTACTTCATGTAAGATTTTAAGATGTCCATGCAGCTTTGATCCACTCACCATGCTTGACATGTTCATTCTCGCTCAATGGAAGACTTGCCCGATCATCTCTTTCATCATCATCCCCTCCTTCTCCTTTGCTCTTCGTCGCTGCCTCTTCTTTCACGGATTTTCCTCTCTGTCCAGATCAGATCATGTAGCAAATAAATTCTTTGATGCATGGGGCATGAAATTGTCTTTCCATAAAGTCTTTGTTGACCCCCAACGGACTCCGAACGAGTGAGTTATGCCCGTTTTACTCCAACACTGCAATCTGTCTAAATCTGATTTCAGACTGCGCAGCGCCTAATGTTTTTGCCATATCTCCTTGTACGGGTCTTCAAATTTATCGATCTTGGAGGCGTTGGAATCGGCACTTGATGGAGTTTTTGATTTTCAACTTTTGCCCTCTTCTACATATCTGATCAAGTGCTCAAAACTGATGAAAACAGCGATGTCCGCACTCGCGATTCGGGGAAGGTGACGCACGAGCTTGCAATTCCTTTGGGGCATGGCTTCTCTCCTCTTTATTAAGGTTTAATGACCTGCATGGTTAGTGAAACTCAGATTTTTTCCCGACACACGCTCTTTTAAGGTCACTAGCTTGACCGAGCACAAAGCAAGTCCAAGTTTTGCAAGTTCTAAAGAAAACATGTGCAACCATAACCACAATTTAAATTGGATGAACAAAATGTGATTAAAGGTAGCATAAGGTTCTTGCTCAGAGCTAAAGCTCTCATTAGGCATGGTTTCATTAGGCAAGGAATTAATAAAGATTAAACACATCATAGCTTCTTTATCATTCTCAAGAAATTCTAGCCTATCATGATCATCAAAGGAGCAAGACATAGAATCAAATCATACTATTGGATATGAACATGGATATATCAAAAGAAAGATATCATCTCCAAAAGTACCTTGAGAGTTTAATGTGTGCCTCAGCCTTCGAGCTTTTCATCGTGAGTGGTCCTCCGGAGTTGAAAGCGAACAATCCTTGATGATCGGAAGTGGCTCGCATAGACTTTTTCTCAATTCCTCCTTTCGTGCCACGTGTCGTCAAGGTTGCTTTGTGTAGGATCACTCCTCTTCACTTGTGGGCTCACACATCTTGGTTGTTAAAATGTAACTCCATGATCCATCGTGTGAGAACCCAAAGTATCCGCGACATCGGATGTCGTCTTATGTGTGTAATCCATTGTGGTTTGCTCCAAACATCTTCTTGCGTCGGATGTCGCCAACTTGTGCCTTTATTTGCCAATGCTCCATGGGTCTTTGCTTTGTTCTAAGCTTCTGGATTTCTTCACGTGTGGTCTAACGAAAGCGTTGCCCAAACTTCTCTTTATTGTTGTCGTCGTCATCTCCACTCTCTTGTTCTCATCGTGTTGCTGCTGCCTCTTCTTCATGGATTTTTCACTGTATACATAACAGAACATATACCAAAATATAATTCTATTGAAGGGTTTATGAAATTACCTTTCCAACGGGTACTCATTCATCTTAATCGGAGTTCATAAGAGGGAGTTATGGCTGTTTCACTTCAGCTTTGCTTGCTGTCCAGAAATTTTCAGGACGTGCAACCATCGGTGATTCGGCCATATCCGCTTGTAGGAACCTCCGATTGACTTGATTCTTGACTCGTTGGAAGTGTAACTTCGTGGGACTTCTAAATATCCAAAGATATTCTGTTGTTCTTCCCATGAGGTTGTGCAAAACTTGATACGAATAGAAACTTCGAAGATGTTGACGAGCTTGATCTTGTGATCTTGGGGGCATCGTGATTGCTTCCGATACCTATTGCTTGATCAAACAAATCTCCACAAGCATTAGTTTTAAAAAATTAATTGACACATTGACTTACCTTGTTTATCATCTCTCGTCTAGGGTATGGGCTCGATAGCGGATGATGGGCCACTAACAAAAGTTAGCACCTACCACTAAAGAGCGAATCTTCAAGTTTGTCGAGATATCGTGAATGGATGAGGCGGCCGTCGGAGGCAGGCGATATAAATAAGCTGAGGAGGCGGTAGGTCAAAGGGGAGGCCGAACCGAGCCTGAAACACCCTAGGCCGGTAGGCATGGGCCGGCCGGCCCAGGCCCTTTTCGGCCCGGTTCGGGCCCATCTTCCTCCATGATGCTTCTTGCACTTTCTTGAATATTTGCCGAACTTCATGTGGGTCCTTGACGTCATTTTCCCTGCGATTTGGATAAGGGTACTTGGCGCACGAACTCCCGCATCTTCTGTTTAGGTTCTCGGAGTTTCACGGCTTCATGCTTCGGTCCTCGGGTCATTTGGAGTCATATTCACTTCGTGTCTTGACTTGTGCCGGGCTTCGTGATCTTCTCATAAAGTGCTCGATGAACTCTACCCGGTAGTCCTCATTTAGACGCTTAAATCCTGCGTAAACAACATACTCCAAAAACCACATGCAAGTGTGAACTTGTTACATCATTAGTATGCCTAGTGGCGGGTTAGTTACAATTCAAAGCTCAAACCAAAGTGTAACAAGTGCTCTTGGTTGACGGAAATCGACGGTCAACAATATACCAGCTAGTAGCTAGCAATGTTCAACATTCATCATTCGGGGCTCCTTTGGAATGGAGGATTTTCGTAGGAAAAACTCAGGAACAACAACCCATAGGAATTGATATTGTACAACCCTTTTCCTATGGTGCTAGTTTTGGAGGAATTTCACAGGATTTAAAACATTCACTCCAACCTCTTTTTTTGTTTGGGTTGCGTGTAATATCGAGGCACCTCGTCATTAGCATACAGTGATGAAGAAGATTATAATACATATCAGAAGGAGCTGGAGCACCACGTGAATACAATATTGCAAAGAATGTTATCAACTTTACATACATGGTTGTTTCCTACATTTTTCCTATGGTTCATCCAAAGGCTTGTTCTTGTAAAATTCCTATGTTTCCAATCCTTTGTTTTGCATATGTATTCCTATCCTATCCCCCATGTTATTCATATTCCTATATTTTTTCAGTCCTACATTCCAAAGAGGGTCTCAAAAAGAATAGGAAGAGGTGGGACTCACCAACGGAGGAGCAGTGGTGATTCGCGTCGATCTTCAATTCCCGTTAGTAAACAGGATGGTGGTTGCGCTCGTCCTCCTCACATCCTCGTGCTTCTTCTCCCACAAGCCTATGAAGAAACAATCGAGCCTAGGGTTAGGGTTATGAGAGAAATTGCCTAGGTAGAGAGGGAGTGAGAGGAAGAAGGAGCAAGGGCTCGCCACTCTTCGTGGCGGGGCTTGCGTCACCCGCGCCGCCGTCCCCTCGCATAACAACATGTTTTTGGTCAAAAAAATTCTATAAATTGGCATAACAACATGTTTTTTGTCCATAATCTTACCATAAAAAAAATAAGTGTTTTCAAGAAAGTAGAACCATACATTGTTTCACAAAAGGATACATCTCTCTTATAGTTTTCTAAAACTCAAAGTCAAACTTTGAGATTTGAATACCTCATAACAATTTTCGACTCGTATGCATCTAAATTTGGGACACAACCTTATGTTGACCATAACATTAGCAAATATGAACTTACATTACCATTTTTTCTTCAAAAAAGTTAGTTTTCTATTTTTAAATACCTAATTAAGACACCTTTATGAAGTAACTTGAAAAGTAATTACCTTATATACCCCAACACATTTTTAACATGTAAAAGACAACATTTGAGTTTCCTTCTAGGAGTTTCAAGATTTTTTTAAATTTTCTACTTTCTATCATTTAATTGAATTTCCACGTGTTTACTGAAAGTAATTCCAAGTTGACTATGTGTACCTCCAACAGAATTCAAATTTTTATATATAATATATTTGAACTCCTATGCTCCATTCTACCCCATTTCTTCAAGATTGATGAGAAATTCGACTAACAAATAAGGAAAGTTCAATCTTCTTTCTCCAAATTAGCACATAATAATTACAATAATATTCAAATTTGGTCAAAAAATCTAAAAAATGATATGACAACATATTTTTGATCCACAAGCTTGTAATAAAAAATTTAGATAATTTTGATAAAGTAATATCATACATTCTTCATAACTAGATACATTTTGATACAAGTTTTTAAAGTATATAGAAACAAACTTCTGAGTACAAACACAACTTACCTTGTAGCTCAATGGTTAACACACTCGCCTCCTAACCTGGGCATGGACAGGCTACTTTGTATACACTCTAAAGTGTATATCAGAGGAGAAGTCATGTTTAAAAGAGTTGAAAACCATAATAATGCACAAGAAACTTGTAGCTCAATGGTTTATGTCTTTTCAAGGTGGTCAGGAGGTCGCGAGTTCAATTCTTTGGCCCTCCCATTCTTTAATTTAATTTACAACTCGGTCAAGAACTGATCTACTCTACCATTGTACTCTGCCGATTTTGCAGGCAATACATATAGATATTCATACTCATATCCTCCTCTCTCGCTTCCCTCTCGTGTACTTTGGCACCTGCAGGCCGCAACCATTCTTCTCCTCTCATGCACTCTAGTTCATACTCATATCCTCCTCTCTCGCTTCCCTTCCTCTCCTCTCATGCACTCCTCTCTCGCTTCCCTTCCTCTCCTTCCCTTCCTCTCTCTCTCGCTTCCCTTCCTCTCCTCTCATGCACTCTAGTTCATACTCATATCCTCCTCTCTCACTTCCCTCTCGTGTACTTTGGCACTTGCAGGCCGCAACCATTCTGCTTCCCTCTCGTGTACACTCATATCCTCCTCTCTCGCTTCCCTTCCTCTCCTTCCCTTCCTCTCCTCTCATGCACTCTAGTTCATACTCATATCCTCCTCTGTTGCTTCCCTCTCGTGTACTTTGGCACCTGCAGGCCGCAGCCATTCCGCTTCCCTCTCATGTACTTTGGCATCTGTAGGCTGCAGCCATTCCTTTGAAGAGTGAAGAGGAAGTACACCACTACGGTGTTGTCGAGCCTGCCGACTTGAAGGAACCGACAACCCCATCATCGCTCAATAGGAAGAAGAAATCCATTCCTTTGAAGAGTGAAGAGGAAGGACACCACTACGGTGTTGTCGAGCCTGCCGACTTGAAGGAACCGACAGCCCCATCATCGCTCAATAGGAAGAAGAAAGCCTGTCGACTTTCCTTTGAAGAGTGAAGACGAAGGACACCACTAAGGTGTTGTCGAGCCTGCCGACTTGAAGGAACCGACAGCCCCATCATCACTCAATAGGAAGAAGAAAGCCTACCGACTTTCCTTTGAAGAGTGAAGACGAAGGACACCACTACGGTGTTGTCGAGCCTGCTGACTTGAAGGAACCGACGGCCCCATCATTGCTCAATAGGAAGAAGAAAGCCTGCCGACTTGAAGGAACCGACGGCCCCATCATCGGTCAATAGGAAGAAGAAGAAGGAACTGACAAGCGCCACACCGAATGCTGATGCAGTCGTGATACGGAGCCTCAAGGAAGAGGTGATGGCTCTCATCCTCAAGGGGAAAGAGGCTGCTGATAAGATATTTAAGTCTGAGTTTCGTGAATTCTATCTTCACATGAAGGCAATTGCTGACAAGATGTTTGAGTACGAGCAGTGCTCACCAAGTCGCCGACGATGAGATGGAAGTCACTAACAACGAGGATGAGGAGTAAATAGTGTAGCAAACATATTAATGTGTTTGTGTAAATCATCTTGAAAATTGTCTCTGCACATTGTAATATTGATTCTAGGTGACTCTAACTAATCTGCCAAATCCTCCACCTCCTCCTCCCTTTTTAAAAACTTTTAATTAGATGTACCTCCTCCTCCCTTTTCAAAAACTTTTAATTAGATGTTTGCTTGTGTTTTTAAGTACAAGCCGCCTCGCGGTTTCGATCTCGAACATGGTAAAGTTCGCTCACTTCAGAATCGGTTGAAGAGTCGCTATGAAAGCATGTCCCTTAACACCAATGAGTACATAACACCAATGAGTACATAACACCAATGAGTTTCGCTGACTCCCGGCGCCCCCGTTCTCTTCGGCTCCCTCGGCTTCGTCTTCACCGGGCCGACGGAGTCCGTCGTCGGGAGGACTTTCTCCCGAGCTGCGCGTCCCACCGCCTCGACAGCAGCGGCGGCGCGCGCGGCCTTCGTCCGTGGCTTCACGGACAAGTCGATCATGGCCATGTTGGGGCCTAACCCGACGCAGGAGCGCTTCAGGATCGCCGCCTTCTACCTCACCGACCTCGCCTTCCAGGCCAGCGTGTCTGAGCCGCTAACCTGGGGGGAATTCATGGAGTGGTACAGCGCGATGTACCCCCATGGGCAGCAAGGCCTCCCGGACGACCCGGTGACGGCCTACGTGGACACGCTGAGGGCGGCGTACGTCGTCCTGGGCTCCGCGGTTGTGTGGCGGGGGCCACCGGCGCCACCCCTGGACTTCATGCGTGAGTGCAACGTCCTCGAGGCTCGGACCGCCACCAGCTCGACGGACGGCGAGGAGGACCCACGCCAGCGCGCCGTAGACAATCAACGTCGGGCGCGCCTCGACGAGATCGCCGAGGCCAAGTTCCAACTCGACGAAGAGCTGGCGAACCTCCACCGAGCGCTCGGCGAGGAGGACGAGCCACGAGACCCTCCGTGTGACCAGCGGCGGGAACCACGTCGCGAGCAAGAAGCAGAGCAGCCAGCGCCGCAAGCTCGTGCTCGGGCGCGGGACGTAAACCGGCGCATCAACGAGGATGCCGCCGTCGACAATGACGGCGCGCCACGCTTCAGGCGCGCGTCGCAGAACCTCGTGGTAGCGGCCATGCTCTTGCGTGGCTGCCCCGAGCCGGCCACACCCGAGGAGAAAAGGGGTCGTCAGCAGCTTAAAACCCTTCTCGAGACGACGGTCGCACAGCAGGCCGAGAGTTCGGCATCACGCGCGCGCGGGGCGCGAGCTGCGCCATCCATACGACGTCCAGATCCATCTCCGTCAAGGCACTGAGGGCACGACAAGGAGGCCGGTGAACCGTTAGTCAAGTCATGCCTAGGGCCCCACCGTGACGCTCGCGACATGCTCGAGGCTCGTCGTCGGGCTGCTGGCGACGACAACTATGACTACGCCTACAGCAACAATGACGATGGCCCCGACAAGCGTGATGGGCACCGCACACATCGACAACACAGCCGGAGGCGCGGCGGGCGCTACGACAGCGAGGAGGATCGTGACCGCAGCTGGTCGCCCGACCCAAAGGGCCCTTGCGCCTTTGGTCGGAAGGTGCAAGACGCGAAGTTCCCTTCGCGGTTCCGCGCTCCGACAATAGTCCCCAAGTATGTCAGGGAGACCAACCCTAGCGTGTGGTTGGAAGACTACAAGCTCGCGTGTCGGGTAGGCGGAGTGACGGATGATCTGTTCATCATCAAGAACTTACCGCTTCACCTCGCCGACTCTGCATGGACCTGGCTCGAGCACCTGCCACGTGGCCGGATCAACAACTGGAAGGACTTACAGGAGACCTTCATTGGCAACTTTCAAGGCACGTATGCCCGACCCGGCAAGCAGTGGGAGCTGTGTAACTGCAAACAGCAGCCGGGAGAAAGCTTGCGCGACTACATCCGGCAGTTCTCCAGGGCTGCACCGAGCTCCCCACTGCGACCGACAATGATGCCATCTCGGCATTCCAGAACGGCACCACATGCACCACCCTCATCCACTGGCTAGGCCGTAGGACCCCGAGGACTACTCGGGAGCTCCTCGACATGGCGACCAACCAAGCCGACGGGGAGGAGGCAGTCACAGCAACGTTGGTTCCCCCACCGAGCAAGGGGAAGCAAGTCGTGGATGCCGGTGAAGGGCCCTCCTTGCGGTCCAAGAAGAAGAAGAAGAGCGACAAGCGTGGCCGTGACGACAACATCGTTGCGGCAGTCGAGCGCAAAGCAACCCGCCCCAAGAACAACCAGAGTGGTCCCCCGAAGGATCATTTCGAGAGGCTCTTGGAGGCACCATGTACCCACCACGAGACGCCCGTCAAGCATGCGCTCAAAGACTGCCGATTGATGAAGAACTACGTCAACGGCACGCTCAAGCCCAAGACGGCGGATCCCCCAAAGAAGGCAGCGCCACCCCCCGAGAACGATGACGACGAGGAGGAGGTTGTTTTCCCTCGTGAAGATGGCGTGGTCCACATGATCTTTGGTGGAGCACCGACGCGACCATCGAGGTGCAAGGAGAAGCTGATCAGGCACGAAGTCTACAACAACGAGCCTGCGACGCCGTCGTACCTCAAGTGGTCGGAGACTCTGATCACCTTCGACCGAACGGACCACCCCGACCATGTACCGCAACCAGGATGCTACCCCCTCATGGTGGCTCCACTGATTGGAACAAAGCGGGTCCACAAGGTGTTGATGGATGGAGGGAGCGGGCTCAACATTCTGTACATGTCGACGCTCGACAGCATGGGCATCTCGCGGTCCCGACTGCGCCCATCGCCGACACCTTTCCACCGGGTCTTCCCCGGGAAGGATGCACTCCCCATAGGGCAGATCGATCTGCCTATTATGTTCGGGACATCACGGAACTTCCGCACGGAAACCCTCACCTTCGAGGTGGTGGGGTTCTCGGGGACGTATCACGCTATCCTCGGGAGACCGGCCTACACGAAGTTTATGGCCGTACCCAACTACACGTATCTCAAGTTGAAGATCCCTGGTCCGAAGGGGGTCATCACAGAGGGGACTACGTTTCAGTACACATACGAGTGCGATACCGAGTGCTTTCAATTCACTGAGACACTCATCCGGTCCGAAAAGCTCCACGCCGAGCCTCCCTCCGAGGACCAAGATGTCCCCGAGTCATCCAAGCGAGCGGCCTGCTCTTTCGAGCCCGCCAAGGATGTCAAGGATGTGGCCATCACCGATGATGGTCGCACGCTCCGTATCGGGACGTCGCTCGATCCTAAATAGGAAAGCACGCTCGTCGACTTCCTCAAAGCGAACCTCGACGTGTTCGCATGGAAACCCTCCGACATGAAGGGGATCCCGAGGGAGGTTGCGGAGCACAAGCTTAATATCAAGCCGGGATCGAAACCGGTCAAGCAGCGCCTGCGCCGCTTCAACAACGACAAGTGCAAGGCCATAGGTGAGGAGATCAAGAAGCTCCTTAGTGCAGGGTTCATCCAAGAAGTGTTCCACCCCGAGTGGCTAGCTAACACTGTACTTGTAAAGAAGAAGAATAAGAAATAGAGGATGTGTGATGACTACACGAGCCTTAACAAGGCATGTCCCAAGGATCTGTTTCCTTTGACTCGTATAGATCAGGTAGTCGATTCAACGGCAGGGTGCGAAACCCTATGTTTTCTCGATGCGTACTCTGGGTACCACCAGATCGCGATGTGCATAGCGGACCAACTCACAACGTCCTTCATCACTCCCTTTGGTGCTTATTGTTATAACTCAATGTCGTTCGGGCTCAAGAACGCGGGCGCTACGTTCCAAAGATGCATGCGACGCATTTTCGGCGATCTCATAGGGCGAATAATCGAGGCCTACGTTGATGACATCGTGGTCAAGTCAAAGAAGACAGGCGATCTGATCCCCGATCTTACGAAAGTGTTCGCGAAGCTGAGAGAACACGAGGTAAAGCTAAACCCCGAGAAATGCGTTTTTGGGGTTCCAAGGGGCATGCTCCTTGGCTTTGCCGTGTCTGAACGCGGCATAGAGGCTAATCCCGAGAAGATTTCAGCCATCACTAACATGGGGCCAATCCAGAACCTAAAGGGTGTGCAACGTGTCACAGGCTGCCTCGCGGCTCTCAGTCGGTTCATCGCTCGACTCGAAGAGCGCAGCTTGCCACTGTACCGCCTGATGAAAAAGTCCGACCACTTTGCCTGGACGCCATAGGCTCAGGAAGCGCTCGACAAACTCAAGAATCTCCTGAAGAGTCCACCCGTGCTCACGACACCAATGCCAGAAGAGCAGATGCTCCTGTACGTGGCTGCAACGACGCAGGTCGTGAGCGCTGCACTGGTCGTTGAGCGGGAAGAGCTTGGGAAATCACTTAAGGTGCAGCGGCCCGTCTATTTCATAAGTGAGGTTCTCTCTGACTCGAAGACCCGCTACTCTCAAATTCAAAAGCTCGTGTATGCTGTCTTGATCACTAAATGCAAGCTTCGGCACTACTTCGACTCGCATCCAATCACGGTGGTGTCCAAGTACCCCCTCGGGGAGGTGATCCAGAATCCTGAGGCCGAGGAAAGGATAGCTAAGTGGGCCCTGGAGTTGATGGGACAGAATGTGATGTACGCACCGCGCAGTGCCATCAAGTCACAAGTGTTGGCGGATTTCGTCGCTGAGTGGACAGAGATTCAGACTCCGCCGGCACCGATCGAGCACGAGACATGGACAATGTATTTCGACGGCTCCGTCATGAAGGAGGGAGCAAGAGTAGGCGTTGTCTTCATCTCGCCTCTAGGCGTGCGTATGGAGTACATGGTTCGACTGCACTTCCCTACCTCCAACAACGTGGCTGAGTACGAGGCGCTCGTCAACGGCCTTCGAATCGCGATCGAGCTCGAAATCTGTCGTCTCGAGATCCGTGGAGACTCCAAGCTTGTCGTGGATCACGTAATGAAAGAGAAGAATTGCGTCGACCCCAAGATGGCGGCCTATTGTCGAGCTGTGCATCAGCTAGAAGACAAGTTCCATGGGCTCGAGCTGCATCATGTGCTGCGTGACTTTAATAAAGATGCGGACATCCTCGCCAAAGCAGCATCAAGCCGCAAAGCCCGTACCACATGGCGTATTTGCAAGCAACCAACACGCACCGTCCGTTCGAGCTGATGAGGAACAACCGCCAGAGTCGGAGTTACTAGAAGTCATGGAGATCGATCAACAACAAGAGCCAGACTTAGAAGACCCTGACTGGCGTTTCCCAATCATTGAATGGCTAGTCGAGGGGAAGTTGCCCTCCGACCAGACGGAGGCGCGTCGCATCTCGCAATGAGCCAAATCATACGTCCTTATCGACGGCGAGCTCCACAAGCGAGGCGCAACAGATATATTCATGCGCTGCATTCAGAGAGACCAAGGCCGAGACTTGCTTCAGGAAATCCATGCCAGCACATGCGGACATCATGCCGCCGTGAGAACCTTAGTCGAAAAGGCATTCCGACAAGGTTTCTATTGGCCCACGGTGCTCGCAGACGCCAAGGACATCGTTTGACGTTGTGCGGGCTGTCAGTTCTACGCCCGGCAGACTCATCTCCCTGCGCAAGCGCTTCAGAACATCCCCATCACTTGGCCATTCGTCGTATGTGTCACACCCTAAAAATTCCGTCACATTAAAAGTAATAGAAACATGGTTAATTTTATTTTCTAAGGGTTTATTAATTTTGACTAATTAAATTTGCTCTTAAAGTATTAAATAATATTTAATTAATTTAGAAATATCCAAGTGTTTGATGCATTCATGCCTTGCATTTGTTTTGTTTGTTGTGTGTGGTTTAAAAAGTTTTTAAAAATAATTTTGAAAACTTGAAAAGGTTTTAAGTGTTTAAGGTTTGAAAAGTTTTGAAATAAGAGGTATGAAAAAAAGAAAAAAAAAACAAAACCCTTTCCAAACCCCTTCCCTTTCCACGTTCAGCCCAACCCAACCCTTTCTCTTTTTCTTTTTTTCCTTTTTCCCCCGCGCCAGCCCACCTTCCTGCGCGGCCCAGCTTCCTTTCGGTCCCAACACCACCCGCTAGCCCATATGCCCTCCTCTCTCTCCAGCGGCTGACAGGCGGGACCCCATGTCAGGGCCGTCCCCTACCTTCCGCCGCCGCGCCTCCTCCCTTGGCCGTGCCGGCCGCCGCACCCCGGCGCCCTCCCACCTCCGCGACTCCTCCCCTCCCTCCACCAGGCGCATTAGTGCGCCGCACTCAATCCCGTGCCGCCTCCGCCCTTTCCCCTTCCCCGGAACGGCCGCACCGAGCCCCCACCGAGCGCCACCCCCACCACCCTTCCGCGTCCCCCTCCGCCCTATATAAGCGTGCTCCAGAGCTCCTCTACTCCTCACCCCTCTCCTCTACACCGCCGCAGCACCACCGCGCCAAGGAAGCCAAGCCGGAGCTCCGCTCGCGCGTCGATCTTCTTCTCAGACGCTTCTTCCTCCTCTTAAAGCTCCCCGGTGAGTTGCACATCTCCTCCTCTTTCTTTTGGTGCTTTTCTCGTGCGAATTGGTGGCCGGGAGGCCATCTTTGGCTCTTCCCCGGCGAGGATCCGGCGATCCGCTGCCGCCCGCCGCTCACGTGCGTCCGCGACCGTTGATCGCGAGATCAACGGCCAGATCTCACCCCGCCCCGAGTCAAAAGAGACCAGGTACCGGTCAACCCGGGTCAGCAGCTGCAGTTTTACAAAAAACCCCCCCGAAGCTTTAAATATCACAAAAATGCCATTCCACCTCCAAAGATGCTTACAAACAGGTCCTCGTTTTTCCGTTTAAGCCCCTGCCTTCTTAGGTTTTCCAACCCGAGGTCCAAGCTTTGCCCTTTTGCATCAAAACCCTTCTGTTTATATACATAATTAGGTTTAGGTCCCTGGTTTTTTTGCAGTTAAGCCCCTGGAGCCCAAGTTTTCTTACAATCTAGCCCCTGAACCTTGTTTTAGCCATATCTTTTCCGTCTCTCGTCCGTTTTAGGCGTTCTTGGTGTCCACGCGACCGTCTCTTCAAACCCGTCAGTTTTAAAGGGTTGTTTTAGTCTTTTGTAATGTTTGATGTATTGTTTTTATTTATTGTATGATTTTTGTTGTGCGCGTAGATATTGTGTCAGTGGATGTTGAGCTACCGATCACGGATCAAGAGCAACTTTTTGAAGAAGAAGAACCCCAGTGTTTAAGCAAGGAAGGCAAGTGGATTTCCTCCCCTGCATACTCTATTTTGTCCCACATAACTTGCATAATAACTAAGTTTACATTTAAATGTTGCTATGCATAATCTGATGGGAAAATCACATTTTTAAGGACATGACTAGATTTTATCCCCTTTACCTTGAATAACCCCTTTTAAATAAATGTTTTGGGTAGAAATGCTTAGTTGCTATACCTAGGGATGGTTCAAATGAAATTTTACAAAATGATGAATGTTGATCATGGAAACTTTGGTAAAAGATGATGCTTTGGTTAATAATAAGATCATATGTTTTAATTGAAACATGGAGAACCACCCAGGAAAACAGTGCAACCACAGTCCATATGGCTCTGGCTTAGCCAATTAATTAGGTGTGTGGAATTATCTGACAACCTTATCCGAAAGGAGCACAAGGGGCCGGAGTTGAAGGGGTATAGCCCGGTTCTTTTGGGCTAGCAGCCTTTGCTAAGGTGCTGACCACTAGGGAGGGTTATGGTCTGCTCCGCTGCTGTAACTGTTGCGGGTTGTTGGTCTTCTGCATATCTTTGTAAAGTCTTCGTAGTGGACCCCTAGCCACTCACCTCGGAAGTGTTTAAGGGTCTGATCAACCCGGGCAACATGGGGAACACGAGCTGTGGGTAAAGTGTACGATCTCTGCAGAGTGAACACTGATCGATCAGCCGTGCTCACGGTCAAGAGCGGCCTGGACCCTCACATGATAAGTGAACTTGAAGATGAGATTAAATCATGGTTTATATGGTTTTGAGATAATGTTCTCTAAAGCTTAATTTTTGGGATGGTATAAACTTACACCTAGTAAATAGGTGCTTGCTAATAAAATTTGACCAACGTTAAAATGCTAACCGCTGCAAACTCTTAGCCTATCCTTGATAGCCTTGCATTTTTTTCACCCCACTTGCTAAGCTCGAACCATAAGTGTGCTCACCCTTGCTTACCGCTGTTCAGAGGAGAACACTGGAGAAGAGTACTTCAGCGACTACGATGAGTTCTGAGGATGCGTTTCCCCCAGTCAGATGCCTGTGGAGTTGAAGACGGTGCTGGATCATCTTAGCTATCGATGTTCGTGTAAAGACCTTCGTGTCTATCCATGAGGGTAATAAAAGTTAATAAACCTCTTCTTGTATGATTTTGAGCATTGTTTCTATTATTACACTCATTATGTCTATCGTATGTGTGAAATTGAGATCCTGGCACACATATGAGATGCATTCGGTTTTCTTCAGAAAATCGGGTGTGACAGAGTGGTACCAGAGCTATGCTGACTGTAGGACGCAGCCTTAGATAGAAATGGTCGAAATAAGGACTCATATCTAGAAAGCCGTGTCACCTCTTCAAAATAAATCTTAATTCCACCTAAAAATCTATCTTATTTGTTCTTTGTTAAAACTGTACCCTTTTGTTTTATTCTGCTCTGAGTTCAGTTTTGTTCTATCAGATGGTCGAGTTTCAGCTGTACAGAAACAATGGAATGGAGCTGCCTCCGTTGGCTGACCCAGTCGTGGAGAATCTCAGTGATGACAGTGGCAGCGACGGTGATGCAGAAGAGTACTACTACGACGGTCCTCGTGAAGGGGATCCGACCTGTCGCATTCATTCCTCGGAGGATGAGCAAAGCTACTTTCCCTACCTGCTTCGACAGACACTGCGGGAGTTGGGAAACATGGTGAAGCCGCTCTACGTCACCCACAGTTGGACCGAGCCACCACTTGGTACCTTCTACATGACTCGAGTTCATGTCAGAGCTTATGAAGAGACTACAAGAGGCTACCCAACGATCAAGGCACACGACTCCACCACACCCCACTTCACGTACAGTGCTTCTGTCAGCAATGCTGCAAGAAGAGCTTTATGGTCTCTTCGTTCCAGGCGCAACCATGAACTGAATATCAGTGACTTCTGTCACGTTCCTCGACGCATCAGTGGCACTGAGCATACAGTGGTTCAAGTTGGATATCCCGGGGAGAATCGTATCAACATCCTTGTTCAGGTCGTTGCAGGACTCAACACCGATCTGGAGGTTGCTACTGCTGAGTTGGACCAGACCCATGTGATGCTGAAGGATGCCTATGAAAGGATCGCACGGTTGGAAGCCGAGCATGATGGCAGGGATCCACCAGAGCAGCCCGCCGAGTTTCCTTGCACTGCGGTGTCACCACCCCGCAAGAGGCTCCGCTATGGCTCGTCCGTCGCCACAACCGGTCTTCTTGAATAGGATGCCTACCTTTTTCAGTTGATCGATAGATCCATTCCTGCGAGGACACAAAATGATGTAATAATGTTTGTTGGGTGAAAACATGTTTGATTTGGATCTTTGTGATGATTGGAATGCTTTATGGAGTGATGGCCATAAGTGCATTAATAAAATAATTAGTTTAAATTTAAATTCTTTACCCCCTGTTCATCTTTATCAGTTTAACTTCCTATCTGAATATCTTCCCCTAACAATCAGATGGTAAACACCAGGTTAGGAGCAGGACAGGACGTTCCACCTGTGATTCGTGCTCACATCGCTAACCGGCGAAATCAAGTACCACATCCACCACATAACCTAGCAATGGATCCAGCAATGCAGCAATTCCTAGCAGCCCAGACACAGTTGTTGCAGGCACTCACAGCTACTGTTCAGAACATGCAAGCTCAACCGAACCAACCATTACCTTAAGCACCTCCACCACTTGCAAACAAACACAGAGAGTTTATGAGCCACCATCCACCTACCTACTCCCATTCAGTGGAACCCCTTGATGCTGATGATTGGCTCAAGACTGTTAACAAGAAGTTGGATATAGTACAATGCACTGATCGTGAGAAAGTCTTGTACGCTGCAGGATGCCTGGAGGGCGCAGCAGCTGATTGGTGGGATGCGTATACTGTTGCACATGCCGCTCCTAACACCATTACATGGCAGGAGTTCCAGGACGGTTTTCGCACACATCACATCCCAGCTGGTGTGATCAAGCTCAAGCAGAAGGAGTTTCTAGCTTTGAAGCAAGGCAACATGTCTGATAGTGAGCATCGGGATAAATTCACTCAGCTATCTCGTTATGCTCCAGATGAGGTAGACAAAAACCCAAAAAGGCAAGAACGTTTCTTGGATGGTCTCATTGGCCCACTCAACTACCAGCTCCAGAGTCATACTTTTCCTAACTTTCAGACTTTGCTAGACAAGGCCATAGGCTTGGAAAGCAAACGTGCAGAACTTATTGAGCAGAAGCGCAAGTTTAAATCTCATGGACAATCCAGCAACACACGTCCCCGCTTCAACTCATCGCAGGGTTCTCAGTTTTGCACTGGAGGACCAAGTGGAACTTATACTCAGAATTTGCAGTTGCAGCATTCAACTCAATCACCCCAGCATTCCAGCCAGCAGACACCAAATCCTTCTCAGAATCGTTCAGATGCACCAGTGAGGAACAACACCCCAGTTCGACCTAGTGGTTGTTTTAACTGTGGAGAATTGGGACACTATGCCAGCATTTGCCCCCAGCGCACACCTCAGAAAGGCAATGGTCAGAGATTCGGTCAACCATCGTACCAAGCACGCACTGGGAATCCAAATTTTCAGGGTAACAGAGGTCAACAGAACTACATGCGTGGTAGGGTGAACCACGTAACAGCTGAGCAAGCTCAAGAGGCCACAGATGTTGTGCTTGGTACGTTTCTTATCAACTTTGTACCTGCAACAGTTTTATTTGATTCCGGGGCATCGCATTCATTTATTACTGAACAATTCGTGGCAAAGCATGATGTACCCACGAGTTCTATGAAGACACATTTGCTAGTTGGTTCCCCAAACGGTGAAATGAAATCCACCTATGTATGCCCACAAGTCAATCTTAAAATCGGAGAGATAGATTTTCAAGCCGACTTAGTAGTTCTAATGTCCAATGGAATAGATGTGATCCTTGGAATGGATTGGTTAGGCAAACATGATGGAATTATTCTGTGTGCCAAGAAGTCGGTGCTCTTAACCAGCCCACAAGGAGATAGAATTGAGTTTGCTGCTACCACAAGTCCAAAGAAGAAGGAAAAGTAAATCAAGCTCTGTGGTTGTACCCCAACATCTTCCAAGATCAGTTTGTATCTCCTCCAGTTGTTTTTTTCCAATCTCACCGAATCTCGGGACGAGATTCTTTTTAAGGGGGTAGGATTTGTCACACCCTAAAAATTCCAACACATTAAAAGTAATAGAAACATGGTTAATTTTATTTTCTAAGGGTTTATTAATTTTGACTAATTAAATTTGCTCTTAAAGTATTAAATAATATTTAATTAATTTAGAAATATCTAAGTGTTTGATGCATTCATGCCTTGCATTTGTTTTGTTTGTTGTGTGTGGTTTAAAAAGTTTTTAAAAATAATTTTGAAAACTTGAAAAGGTTTTAAGTGTTTAAGGCTTGAAAAGTTTTGAAATAAGTGGTTTGAAAAAAAAGAAAAAAAAACAAAACCCTTTCCAAACCCCTTCCCTTTCCCCGTTCAGCCCAGCCCAACCCTTTCTCTTTTTCTTTTTTTCCTTTTTCTTTCCCCCGCGCCAGCCCACCTTCCCGCGTGGCCCAGCTTCCTTTCGGGCCCAACACCACCCGCCAGCCCATCTGCCCTCCTCTCTCTCCAGCGGCTGACAGGCGGGACCCCATGTCAGGGCCGTCCCCTACCTTCCGCCGTCGCGCCTCCTCCCTTGGCCGTGTCGGCCGCCGCACCCCGGCGCCCTCCCGCCTCCGCGACTCCTCCCCTCCCTCCACCAGGCGCATCAGTGAGCCGCACTCAATCCCGTGCCACCTCCGCCCTTTCCCCTTCCCCGGAACGGCCGCACCGAGCCCCCACCGAGCTCTCCACCTCCATTAATGGCGGCCTCCACCGAGCGCCACCCCCACCGCCTCTCCACGCCCCTCCGCGTCCCCCTCCGCCCTATATAAGCGCACTCCAGAGCTCCCCTACTCCTCGCCCCTCTCCTCCTCTCCTCTACACCACCGCAGCACCGCCGCGCCAAGGAAGCCAAGCCGGAGCTCCGCCCGCGCGTCGATCTTCTTCTCAGACGCTTCTTCCTCCTCTTAAAGCTCCCCGGTGAGTTGCACATCTCCTCCTCTTACTTTTGGTGCTTTTCCCGTGCGAATTGGTGGCCGGGAGGCCATCTTTGGCTCTCCTCCGGCGAGCATTCGGCGATCCGCCGCCGCCCGCCGCAGCGCGCCGGCCGTCCCACCCCCGCCCGCCGCTCACGTGCGTCCGCGACCGTTGATCGCGAGATCAACGGCCAGATCTCGCCCCACCCCGAGTCAAAAGAGACCAGGTACCGGTCAACCCCGGTCAGCAACTGCAGTTTTGCAAAAACACCCCTAAAGTTTTAAATATCACAAAAATGCCCTTCCACCTCCAAAGATGCTTACAAACAGGTCCTCGTTTTTCTGTTTAAGCCCCTGCCTTCTTAGGTTTTCCAACCCGAGGTCCAAGCTTTGTCCTTTTGCATCAAAACCCTTCTGTTTATATACATAATTAGGTTTAGATCCCTGGTTTTTTTTGCAGTTAAGCCCCTGGAGCCCATGTTTTCTTACAATCTAGCCCCTGAACCTTGTTTTAGCCATATCTTTTCCGTCTCTCGTCCGTTTTAGGCGTTCTTGGTGTCCACGTGACCGTCTCTTCAAACCCGTCAGTTTTAAAGGCTTGTTTTAGTCTTTTGTAATGTTTAATGTATTGTTTTTATTTATTGTATGATTTTTGTTGTGCGCGTAGATATCGTGCCAGTGGGTGTTGAGCTACCGATCACGGATCAAGAGCAACTTTTTGAAGAAGAAGAACCCCTGTGTTTAAGCAAGGAAGGCAAGTGGATTTCCTCCCCTGCATACTCTATTTTGTCCCACATAACTTGCATAATAACTAAGTTTACATTTAAATGTTGCTATGCATAATCTGATGGGAAAATCACCTTTTTAAGGACATGACTAGATTTTATCCCCTTTACCTTGAATAACCCCTTTTAAATAAATGTTTTGGGTAGAAATGCTTAGTTGCTATACCTAGGGATGGTTCAAATGAAATTTTACAAAATGATGAATGTTGATCATGGAAACTTTGGTAAAAGATGATGCTTTGGTTAATAACAAGATCATATGTTTTAATTGGAACATGGAGAACCACCCAGGAAAATAGTCCAACCACAGTCCATATGGCTCTGGCTTAGCCAATTAATTAGGTGTGTGGAATTATCTGACAACCTTATCCAAAAGGAGCACAGGGGGCCGGAGTTGAAGGGTATAGCCCGGTTCTTTTGGGCTAGCAGCCTTTGCTAAGGTGCTGACCACTAGGGAGGGTTATGGTCCGCTCCGCTGCTGTAACTATTGCGGGTTGTTGGTCTTCTGCATATCTTTGTAAAGTCTTCGTAGTGGACCCCTAGCCACTCACCTCAGAAGTGTTTAAGGGTCTGATCAACCCGAGCAACATGGGGAACACGAGCTGTGGGTAAAGTGTATGATCTTTGCAGAGTGAAAACTGATCGATCTGCCGTGCTCACGGTCAAGAGCGGCCTGGACCCTCACATGATAAGTGAACTTGAAGATGAGATTAAATCATGGTTTATATGGTTTTGAGATAATGTTCTCTAAAGCTTAATTTTTGGGATGGTATAAACTTACACCTAGTAAATAGGTGCTTGCTAATAAAATTTGACCAACATTAAAATGCTAACCGCTGCAAACTCTTGGCCTATCCTTGATAGCCTTGCATTTTTTTCACCCCACTTGCTGAGCTCCAACCATAAGTGTGCTCACCCTTGCTTACCGCTGTTCAGAGGAGAACATTGGAGAAGAGTACTTCAGTGACTACGATGAGTTCTGAGGATGCGTTTCCCCCAGTCAGATGCTTGTGGAGTTGAAGACGGTGCTGGATCATCTTAGCTATCGATGTTCGTGTAAAGACCTTCGTGTCTATCCATGAGTGTAATAAAAGTTAATAAACCTCTTCTTGTACGATTTTGAGCATTGTTTGTTATTACACTCATTATGTCTATCGTATGTGTGAAATTGAGATCCTGACACACATATGAGATGCATTCGGTTTTCTTCGGAAAATCGGGTGTGACAGTATGGGGGCTGGACATAGTCGGACCATTCAATCAAGCGCCCGGGGGCTTCACGCATCTGCTCGTGGCCGTCGATAAGTTTTCGAAATGGATTGAGGCTCGACCCGTGGTCAAAATCCGCTCCGAAGAGGTCGTGGCATTCTTCACCGACATCATTTACCGCTTCGGAATCCCGAACTCGATCATCACAGACGATGGCACACAGTTCACGGGAAAGAAGTTCCTCAAGTTCTACGACGACAACAACATCCGCGTGGACTGGGCTGATGTTGCACACCCAAGGACCAACGGGCAGACTGAAAGGGCCAACGGCATGATCTTACAAGGATTGAAGCCCCGGATCTTCAAGCGACTCGAGAAGTTTCGGGCAAGATGGGTTGCTGAGTTGCCATCCATTCTATGGAGCCTGCGCACCACGCCGAGTCGATCCACCGGCTCCACGCCGTTCTTCATGGTGCACAGGTCGGAAGCGGTCCTCCCGACGGACATCGACTATGGCAGTCTGAGAGTCCGGGCGTATACTGAAGAGGGGAACCAAGTCGCACTCGAGGATGCGATCGATCAGCTCGATGAAGCACGTGGCGTGGCACTCCTACATTTTGCTCGATATCAGCAAGCTCTACGGCGCTACCACGAGCGCAACATCCACGAGCGCCAGTTCCAAGTCGGAGATTTGGTACTCCGACGAGTCATGAGCAATAAGGACTGACACAAGCTCGCGCCCCCGTGGGAGGGCCCGTACATCGTCGACCAGGTGCTCCGACCAGGAACATTCAAGCTCTGGCACGACGACGGCACAATCATCGCCAATGCATGGAACATAGAACATCTACGATGTTTTTACCCTTGAGTAATGTTCCTTGTTTCAACTTATGATCAATGAATAATGCCATGTGCCTTTGTTCTCGTTTCATAAGTTCTCGATCTCTTCGTGTTGGCATCTTTTATGTATGTTTCAACGCTATCTAAAGGCTGAGTGGCAAGTGTCCTTGCGCCTATGCAAAAAAACTTACCACTCGGGGGCTACCCGGGGCACGATGCCCCCCTTTCGTTTTCCTGTTTTCAAAACAAAACTCTCCGACAACTTGGTCGTGACCAATCGCACGAGCGAGCGGTTCTTTTTGGCGGAACACCTTTACCTTGCGAGGGGAAAGGATGTTGGTCTGTGAGCGTTTCGATGTTGTTGCTTGTCCAAGGCTTTTAGCACTTACGCCCCTGCGGCTACGGTACGAAGACTTGCAAGCGTAGCTCGGATCCACAGGTTGACATTCGACTACTTTCAGAAAGTACTCGGGTAACCGCTTGGGCTCTGGCTCAAAACGTTTTCTACGAAAAACACGCGAGTCACTTCTTGAACGTCCCTAAGTACTCGGGGGCTGTGAACGCATGGCGTTACTTCGCGGCTCAGGTCGAGCTTTCCGACTCTTACGCCCCCGCGTCTCTAGAGAAAAGTTCGATCGGCCTGAGTGTCTAGGTACTGCTACATCGTTCTACAGTCGTTCGTGAGTACTCGGGGAATGCTTTAGCAAGCGACGGTTTCAAAACAAAAAGGAAAGCTGTTCAATACGGCACGCATACAAGTTTTGTTTAATTTTTATACAACTTGATACATCTAATGGGAAGACCCAGAGCCGTCTTCTTGTGTGTCTCTTGGGATCAGGTCCAGGTCCTTCATCGCGGTGTCGGCCATGGCTCGGGCGAAGGTGGCGCAATCCTCTTCGATCTTGTCAAGCTCCTCGTTCGAGTAGCCGGGGGCCCAACCACCGCTCAGCGCTTGAAGGTCCAGCCCCTGATAATGCGAGCTGAACATGGAGAGGATCCGGTGCACCACCTGTCGAGATGTCGACTGCTCTCTCTCCTTGACAACACCCGGCAGAAGGTTGATCCGATCGTCGAGCGTCTTGGGAGGCATTTGCACGGGTGGAGTACCGAGTTCTGTCAAAATCCTGTCAACATATCAGCCGAACTTGTAGCAGTCCAGGATGTCCTTTTTGCGCGCCTCCTCCGCCTCGTGCTGAGCCTTCCGAGAATCCTCGAGCTCGGCTTTGACCTCTGGAGACAGGGAATGAGTCAGAGTTGAGCGACAAGGAGCACAATCAGAAGGAAGAAGGGGTCAAGATAAGAAGAACGTACTCGAAAGCTGGTCCGCAAAGTTCTTGGCCATTCCAGACATCTCGTAGATCTTGAGCTCGGCGGCAGTGACTTCCTGAGCCCTTTCCAGGAGCTTGACAGCTTGTGCAGCACGAGCTGTGCGAAGCCCTATCGAAGCCAAAGAGCAAGGCAGCATCAGCAATGACTAACGCAGGGAAGGAAATACCACGAAAGCTGGGAGCGCAAGGCTGCTCACCCTGAAGATCTCGCACCAACTTGTTGTTCTCTTCGCGAAGCCGGGCCCCCTCGTCAGTGGCCTCCTGCAGCTTGGTGGAGAGGTTGCAGACCTGCTTGTTCACCATTTTCAGGCCCACCTCGGCATGCACCAGGTCCTGCTGCAGGTCCGCCACCTTCTTCTCGAGCGTCACCTTCTCTTCGGCGGTAGCCTGAGACGCGGCCTCGGCAGCAGCAACGGCAGCAGTTGCAGTCTGAGCTGTCTCAGTAGCAGCAGCGGCAGCGGTTCGTAGCTCCGCGACTGTGGTTTCTGCCTGGGCGAGCTTGGCCTCTAGGGCTGTTTTCTCTGACACGGCGGCATATGCAGCAGACTGCGTGGCCACTGCGCGGTCCTCTGCTGACTTTGTCACGGCCTCAAGAGCGGTCCTCACTGACGCTTCGCCCGCCACCGCTCCAACAGCCGCCAGTCGGGCGGCAACCAGCTGCATCTCCAGCTGGGCCTTCTCGGCCCGGAGCTCCTCAATGGTGCGCGTCTTCCTGGCGCTGCAGCTAGCAAGCACCTGGGCCGAGAAGAAAGTCAACCACAGAAACAACCCAGAAACGATAACTCCAAATCAAAGATTGGGGACAGCTAACTCACTGACGAAGCTGGAACAACAAGTTCGTTGACCGCCTGCTCCGCCCACCGAAGGCCCCACTCGAGGCGGTGACGGCCGTGGCTTCCTCGTCCTCGTCATCGTGCACCTCGACTTCATGGGCTCCGGTCCATGAGGCGCGCCCAAGGCCAAGACCATGCTCTCCCCCCTCGGTGGCCGAGAAGAAGCGGGCCCCCGAGCTCTCTCCGACCTCTCGGACGGTGATCGGGGAGGCGCCGCCCACCACGTCCTTGAGGGAAGCAGGCATCCACGCATCGGGAAGTGGAGAGTCTGTGATCTCCACCACCTCTACAGCATCGGCGGCGGGCTGGCACGACGACTCCAGCGACACGGTCGAGTCCGGCCCCACTGCTGCATCACCACCTGGGAGGTTTGGCCCTCCCGCATCGGCGACCTCCGGGAGCTGCGTGGATGACGAAGGGGTCGCCACCGCCTCGGTCTCACCACCACCAGTGTCTGACACCGGGGGCGCGCCCGCCTCTGGAGCCACCTGCGCGTCGACGCCTTGATCAACAATAGGCGCCATCGGTGGCTCAGTTTGCTCGGGGGCTACTTGCCCCCCGACCACGTCTCCATCCCCTGACGAGGGAGGGGGCGCCGCCACCTCGTGAGTCTCGGCCGCCTCGGTGATCCGGCCCTCGGCTACGACCGTCTTCGGCGCGGGCGGAGGGGTCGGTAAGCGGCGAGCGGACGAAGGATTGCGCGAGCTCAGAGCCGCGCGCTTCCGCGGCGCAAGGCTGAGCGCACCGGTGTCGGAACGACTGACACGAGAAGAGTGAGTCAAGGAGGCGAACAAAAACTGAAGAACAAGATAACAAGATAGCGCTAAATGGCACTTACATGGAGGAGGTGATACAGGCCCGCTTGACAGGCCTGGAGGCCACGCCCGATGACTCGGGGGCTGATCTCTTGCCCCCCGTCACGTCGGAGGGTGGACTCTGACTATCACTCTGGGTGAGGGGGACCTGCACGGGCGGGGCCCCGCCACCACAGATGACCTGCGACTAGAGACGCCGCGGGGGTGCGTTCACATTCTCCCCATGAGGCGCGGTCGGAGCGGGCGCCGGTGACGTCGGTCTCGTCTTGGGAGGCGACCGTCTCCTCAGAGAGCCTGACCCCCGCCGCGATGAGTCACCGGAGGGACGGCAGGCGGACGAATCACGGTCCGCCGGACGCCTGGAAGAGTCGTTTCGCCACGGAGACCTCCTCCTCTCCCTCTACTGCTCTTGGCCGCCGGGGCCCGACCGGGAGCGAGTCACCCTCCGATCCTCTTGGACCGGGCGTGGAGACGGGCGCGAGCTGGAGCTCGTTCCCTATTCATGGGCGGTTGGCTCCGGTTGCTGCCTTGAGCCGGTCCCCACGGCCTGCCGCTGGGGAGGGGGCGATGTAGACGGTGACGACAACACACTCCAGTCGACGCCGGCGCCACCGTCATCACCGGACCATGGCGGCGACGATGAAGGATCCTCGTCCAAGGAGACGGTGCCCTCCTTCATCTTCCTACGCTTGGCGCGGCCGTCATTCTGCTCGCGCTTCACGATCTCCTTGTCCTTATGCTTGGCCTTGCGGTCGGCCCTCCTCTTGTCCGCGACGGCCTGGCCACGATTCGGTGTCACGTCCTGAGGAAGAGGGGGCTTCGCGGGGAGAGGGTTCGCGGGCCTCAACTAAAGGCAAGAAAGAGAACGGGATCAACATCAAGAACTAGAGTTTCAGAAAAATACAGTCAAGAAAAGAACGCGAGCTAGTCGGAGGGCTAGTCGAAAGAAGAACTTACGTATTTAAAGGTCCCCTCTCGGGGGAGCATAGGTAGAAGTCTGGGCGGCGGCCACGAGTAAGTGGCCTTCCCGATAGCCACTCCCACTCGGCGCTGGATCTCATCCAACGAGGGGAGCTGGGGCGCCGTCACGGTCCCGACGAAGGGGTCCTTGTCGGGCGTCATCTGGCAAATGCACAGGCGCCGCCGTCGGAGCGGGACGATGCCCAGCGCGTGCTATTGGCCAATGACAGCCGCCAAGTCAACCCCGGTGTCGCGCAGCTTGGACAGCACCACCCAACAGTATCCGAGCAGCTGCTCCTACTCCGCCTCTGGGGGTCTGTAACTCCAATTCGCCTGCGCCTCGGTGATTGAGGAGCCAGTGTACTTCGGCAGCTGGTGCTCAGGATCGTTCTTGAGATAGAACCAGCCCTTGTGCCAGCCGCTGTTGGAGCTTGTTAGCGTGCTGGAGATGTACTCGTCTCCTCTGCCCGTCTTCATCCAGAGGTTGGCGCACCCGATCGTTGCCGGAAGAGACCTATCCTTCAAACAGACGAACTTGAAGAAGTACCGGAAGAGGTGCCAATGGGCACCCACTCCCAAATACCCCTCACACAGTGCCTCAAACGCCACCATGTGTTGGATGCTATTGGGGTTGAGGTGGTGGAGCTGCAGCCGGTACTCCGCGAGGACGGCGCGGATGAATCGGCCGGCGGGTGCGGAACCGACTCATTGTCCGGGACCTTCCACTCCTCCGCGGCAGTGAGCACCGGGAGATGGCCGGCGGCGACAAGGCGCTGGAGAACCCCGCGAGAGATGTTGGAGCGCGTCCAGTTCGACATGGTGTTGTCGAGCTAGGGGGCGTGATGTGGATGCAAGAAGCGGCGGCGGCGGCGCAAGGGATAGGAGCGGACAAGCGAGCGGCGCTGGCAAAGGCAAGGAATCGAGGGGAAAAAGTACGGAGCTCAACCGGCGTGCGGTTTATAAGGGGCAAACGTGGATGCTAGCATTAAATGCTGGTCCCACTACACTGTAAAACCGCCCGCTCGGTGGGCGCATCCCCCGAGGCGATAGGGGCACGCCCGCGTGACGATTTGATACCGGGTGGGCCCGCAGGTCTGAACTAGCAGCACGCCGTCCCCTCCAACCGTCACAATCGCCACGTCAGCCACGACCAACGTGACGGACACAACTACTGATACGGCCACGACTGCCGCGACCGGAGGTTTCGAAGCGACGGCAACATTTCAAAATACAAAACCCCATAAACGAGTCTACAACTCCTTCATGGGCTCGGGGGCTACATCCGGCGGATGCGTTTGCGCGCACCCACCGGGTAAGTCAAAAACAAAAACTACAACTCTCCCCCGGTGTTGAGCCTGCGAGCGAGTCCTTGACTCCCACCACAGGCTCGGGGGCTACTGACGAGGGCCTGGATTAGGGCCCCCCTAAGCAACAAGATGATCTACCTAAAGATGGAGTCCTCTGACACCATTGACAATGTCAAGGCTAAGATCCAGGACAGGGAGGGATGCAGATCTTCGTCAAGACCCTCACTGACAAGACTTCCCCACTTCCGAGTATCTTCCGCCTCGCACGAGTACGCCTCGTCTTCGAGTACTCTCCGCCTCGCACGAGTACTCTCCGCCTCGCATGAGAACGCTTCATCTCCGAGTACGCTCCGCCTCGCCTCCGACTACCCGCTTGCACGAGTAACCTCCGTCTCCGACTAAGACGGGGTCCACACGGGGGAGCCGGAGCGTGGGTCTGGGGCCCCACACGAACGTGGCGCCGCCCCAGCGCCCAAGCTTCTCCGCAACGACACGCGTGACGCCGGTTTCCACACCATGCAAAGACCGCAGCTGGCGTGATGGGAGGACGGCCGGGTCTAACAAGAGTCGTAATGACGCACAGTGCACCCCCACGACCTCCGACACGCCGTCACATCCAACGTCAGTTGCACACCACCCCGTCAGAGCGTGCACTCGATTACCGTCTACCAGCGCTTAGGCCATAACGTGGCAGGCCTAAGCCGCACTCAAGAGGGCTGAGTCATCACGCGAACTACTCGGAGGAGGTGCCAAGTACCGGAACAAACAGTGGCAACAGCACACGCGGCGGCCTCCGACGATACCACAGCTCAGCGCCCTTCCACGCCGTCTGATGGACATCAATGACGGAAAAGACTTCACAATGCCGTTGCACTGTAGCTTATTTTCATTTTCCCTCTTTGCCCCTCGCCCTTGCATCTATAAAAGGGGGAGGAGTGCAACCGACGGAGGGGCTGACCGATCACCAAGTTTGTAACCCCTACTACAGACATCCCCGGCATAGGAACACGAGTACTCGGAACTGGACGTAGGGTATTACTCCTCAGAGGCCCGAACCAGTATAAAACCCTTGTGTCTCCTGTGTCAACCATCCGGATCTGACACACGATACGATACAAATCTACTGCCGGTGGTTGAGAACCCCGACAGTAGCGAAACCCTCTCCCCTCCTTATCCCTTCCCCGCGGTCAACACGGAACAGAGAAAACAGAGGGAGGGACCCGAGTAGCTCCTCCAGTTACGGCAGGACAGGCCAAGATCTGCGGCCCCCCCCCCCCCCCCCCCCGCGGTCGCGTCCTCGCGAGGGACAGAAGCGGCGTTGAGGGAGGAACGACGGCGGCGCCCGACGACGCAGAAGAGGAAACCGGCGAGGGAAGGCTGTGGGGGCGGAGCCCCATGGCGCTGCGGCCCGGCGACGATGTCGACTGGTGGTGCTCGGCCTGTCCGCCCGACGGCGCAGCCCGACGCCTCCCCTCGTGCCGCGCACGCGATGTGGTGGCAATGGGAGGGGCTCCTCCCCCTCGGCGGCCGCTCACGCGCGCTCTGCGCAGGCTGTGCGGTGGCGGCGACTGGGTGGAGGGAGGTTGGCCGGAGGTGCGGGAGGGGCGGGGAAGCGCGATGCGGTGCCAGGGACGACGACGCGGAGACGGCGGCGGCCCAAGGCAGAGCTGTGGCGACACCGACGAACGGTGCATCCACGGCGACGGGAAGAGGTACGGCCTTCTGCTGGCTGGTGACGACGACGGCGGCGCAGATCAGAAGGATCCTCGGCGCATCCTAGGAGGGCGCTGCCCCCAGCGGAGATCGATCTCGATCACCCCAGGGGCGCGCGGGTTGAGCGGAAGCGGCGGCGCGGCTAGGGTTAGGATCTAAACCTAGGCGTCTGATACCATGTAGGAAGGTATGATGCGTGTATACCGTGATCGATGTATTGCTATGAGCCCCTAGGGCGGTATATATGAGAGTACAGAGTCTTGTAGGGCAAGGCACCTCCGTGGATACATATGGCAGTCTCAGATTCTATCCTAACCTACCATCTATACTCTAACAGAATGCAACACAGACACGCGGTTGCACATACTATTAGATCAGTTTCAGTGGTAGTTTCACGGATTGTTCAGAAGAAGCACTTTTCTCTTTTTAAACAGAAGAAGCACTTTTGCAGCAAATTTTTTAAAAAAAAATCACTTTGCGATTGTAAAGGGTCGCGAAATAATTTGTGACCACCAATTTGTGAAGCAAGTTTCCACCTGACACTCACGTGAAAAGTCAAGACTCGTACGGTCATGTATTTGCGTTGGTTTAAGTATAGACAAATCTAAAACCATGCATGCTTAATAATTTCAGTTAACATTATACCATTCTCTCTTAGGCCCTTTCCTAAAAATTTTCCCATCTACCCGTCACATCAATCTTCCGACACTGATTATGAGTATTAAATGTGGATTAATGATAAAACCCATTCCATAACCCCTACCTAATTTTTCGATACGAATCTAACGAGCCTAATTATGTCATGATTAGACAACATCGTGCTACAGTAAACAATCTCTAATGATGGATTAATTAGGCTTAATGGATTCGTCTCGCGATTTCCCGTCCATTCGTGTAATTAGTTTTGTAATTAGTCTACATTTTTTACCTCTAATAGACCTTCGAAGGGGCTGTCCAAATTTTTTTGCCAAAAATTTTGGCAACTAAACAAGTTCTTACTTTCGTGTGTTCGCACGTCCTAGAAAAAGGACATCTATCTGACTTGACTTTGCAGCAAGGTTGAGACAAATCTATTGGACTAAATTTAAACGGGATGCTTCGTTTTCTGAAGTTGAAATCGGTTCAACACCAATTAAGATTTACGTAGCATCACTGTGTTAGTAAATGGAAATCCTATCGTCCTGTCCGCGCGGCTAATAACCTGAAGAAATTGATCGAAGGCTGCAGGAAGGAAACAATCAAGCAGTAATAACTACTGCATTTGCAGAGAGCATCAACTAATAATTAGTACTAATTCTGGAATAGTAATAATTAATTATTACTTAAGTATAAAGGACTAAATAAAGGGAAGAATAAGCTAGTTTAAAATTGAAAACAAGCAACTCCAAATGAAGTGTTAAATTACCCTGTTTAGTTGCCCAAAAGTTTGGCAAAAGAGGTAAAATTTTTGCATTAGGTCACGTGTGCAGAGAGAAAAAATGAACTGACACGGTTCTGTAGGTGAGAAATTTGGTGAAAATTTTGGAATCTTTGGGAACTAAACAGGGTGTTTGGCCGGCTTGGTTTGCTGCAGATAGCTAGATACGGAGTAGTACATCAGCACCGGCAACGTTGCCTTCATGCATCCAGCTAGCCAGCCGTCGGATTGCATTGGATTACACTGCACTAGCGGCTTTGACTTGACTCAACGGCGCAATTAATCTAAGCCACTGCCGGCCGGACGTTGACTGAACGTACTCCAAGCATCATGCAATGCAAGGTACGGCCCCTCCGATCCATTCCATGCATGGACTATACGTACTGAAATTGAATGCGACGCGGTTGCACACTCCAAATGGCTTGTTCGGCCCTTGACACGCAATTAATTATGCCTTATAATTGTTACATGATCGAGAAAAGAAAAAAAAACATTCACGGATTAGTAAACTCTCAGATACTACCGAGTATAGCAACCAAATCGATGGATACGAGTGATGGAGTCGGTCAACGCTAATGACCGGGAGGGATTAATAAATCGACAAATTATAGAAGAGACGGCTCAATGGGCTGCTCCGTCCATCACCAATTTGGCCTTGTTTATATCTGAGTTTACCGATGCTAAACAGAAGGCTTAAATATAATCTAATTATAAAATAAATCAATTAGGCAAATAGATTAAAAATAGCAAGATGAATCAATTAAGCTTAATTAAGTTATCATTAGAAGATATTTATTGTAGCACCACATTGTTTCATCATGACCTAATTAGACTCAATAGATTCGCTCGCGAATTTACAAGGGGTTATCAAATGAATTTTGTTATTAATTTACGTTTAATACTTCTAATTAGCATAGAAACATTGATGCATACATAATAGAAATTTGTCGATCTAAACAAGACCTTAATAGCCCACTTAGCCCAGATTCTGCGGCCCATAAGTTTTTTTTTTGGTTCAGCAATCGAACTCGTGTCCGTTCAGAGCGATAGGACTTTCTGACTGGGACAAGAACTGCTCTGCTCTACCATCACCTCAATATATATCGATCCCGACATCCTCCTCTATCTCATTTCCCTTCTTCGCTCTCCCGTGTCCAACCTTCAACCCAAACATCATGGATCCCCGCCTCTGCCACTCGCAGCTTCATGCAGTCAATCAGTTTTGATCGAGCTCAAGGTCTCTTTAGTTGGATCGTGAGTGATGGTTGAAGGCATCTAGACTCCTAAATTGTGTTTTGGTAATTAATGATAATTATTATGGACTAACATTTCTTTTGAGATATAAGAATAGGTTAGTCCAGAGAAGAGTTGAGCTCATGGAATATGCAAAGAGGAAGTCATGTGTGCTTTGGATGAAAAGGAGCTCAAGGCAAAGGTATAAAGATAGGGTTTTTATTTTTACCGGTCATGAGGTGATTAGAGGATGATAAATGACCGGATTGGTAGGCTAGATAGCCGTACTATCAAGAGGGATCAATTTCATTGGCTTAACTTTCCATAGTGCCACTTTGATTAAGGACTTGCATGATTTGCATTTAGATGAGTGGCGTTTTCAAAAGTTGAAAGAAGTTTTGTTGAAGACAAAATCAGTTTTCTACAGTTGGGGCGGACAGTCCGGGCCCCCTGGGCGGACAGTCCGTGGGATATAAATTTTATTGAAAATATATAAGTTTTTGGGCGAAGTTTTTCGAGAAAATTCAGTTTGGGGCGGACAGTCTGCGAGGCTCTCGCGGACGGTCCGATATTTGTCTCAAACCTAACAGAAAGGTTGCTGGCTCGGGGGTGCCGGGCGGACGGTCCGCGGGCACCTGGCGGACGGTCCGCCCGGTCCAACGGTCACCTCTGACACCGTTTGACTTCGCGTTTTTACCGTTGAAATTCAAACGCGGACAGTCCGTGATGAGGTCGCGGACAGTCCGCGAGGCACGCATTTTGAACTGTTTTGAACATAACGGCTAGTTTCGTGGGAAGGGAGTATATATACTCCATGCCCGGGGTGGGAGAGTCTCTCTTGGCACTTTGAAAGGCTTGTACACCTTTGTTGGGCTCTCTCCCTCCTCTCTCTCACTCACTTTGCTTAGAGGTTGCATCTTTGGTGAGATTGAGAGCATCTAGTGCATTGCATCAAGGTTTTGATCTTTGTGGCACTAGGGAATCATCAAGCAAGTGGTTGATTTGTTACTCTTGGAGTTTGCCGCCTCCTAGACGGCTTGGTGGTGGTGAATCCGTGGAAGCTCGCAAGAAGATTGTGCGTGGCTCCGGATCTTTTGGTGTGAGAGGTCTTGTGCTCACCTCGCCGGAGTGGTGAAGAGCAACTCTAGTGGAAAAGAGATTTGGAGCGGTTCTTTGGTTCTAACCGGCTCAAAGATCAAGTGCTGACCTGATAGAGGAGCGGTTGAACATTGAATCTATCTCAACGTGAATTAGGGGTGACCGGCAAGTCATCGATACCACATGATAAAATTCGTCTCTTGTGTTTGTTGATTCTCTTGCTCAATTTACTTTCAAGCATTTAGTTTGAGCAATTATCTTCATAGAGATTGAATTGTATTCTTGTCATCCTAGGTTGCAAACCTTCAACATATGCTTAGTATAGCTAGAGATTTAATCCTCCTTATAGTTCTAATTAAATTTCTCTAGTGTTGTGGTTTTAGATTTTAATCCGCCTATTCGCCCCTCCTCTAGTCGGTATCCTAGATCCTACAATGGTCGGGTTGCGTGTCAATGACCTTGACCTTAAGGCCAGTGCGTCGTCTAACGGGGCTGACGACCTTAAGACGAAGGCCACTGCTGCCCAGCCTGCCGGCTTGAAGGAGAAGATCAAGATTGCGGCAACTCCATCACTCAATAGGAGGAAGAAGGAACCGATGAGCGCCGCAGTGCTGATACTTATGAAGTCTCAAGGACGAGGCGATGGCTCTCATGGTGAAGGGGGAGAAGTCAGAGGAAGACGCCCGACCGCCGGTGAGGAAGAGGAAGAAGTACATCAAGAAAATACATAGGACAATAACCGAAAAGACAGTAGACAAAACAAAACAAAATCTGAGTGAAATATCTATGACAAAATATAGTTGTGTTGCACTGCCGGCCATGGCCATTGGGAATGCCTCTCTCGTTGTCGCAGTGTGTACCATGTCACATACCCGACATTGAATCCAACTAACCGAGGTGTTAGTGTGTTGCGGTAGTTCGGGCTCATTTCCCTCCCCTTCCCGTTTTGGTTCAACAAGCGGACAGATTCGTATCAGACTAGGCTGACCGGATCAGACAATTCAGAACAAAAAACATACATTCTCTTTGGCTTGCCCTGTTTCGTGTCGATAGCTGCAGCTGCAGCACTTCTTCAGTCTAGATCTACTCATCTGTTTCGAGAGTAGGAGAGCTAAGGTTGCCATGGGCATGTTCATCGTGAGCCTAAGGTGTCAGACTACAGTGACATCCTCAAGAAGAAGACCATTGTGGCAGCCAGATTGGAGGAGGAGGAGGAGGAGGAGGAGATCGAGGGAGAGGTTGGATCTACTGAGTCCGAGTCCCTAAAGAAGAGAAAGGAACCAAGCACGTAGGATGGGAATACAGATGTTGTTTACAACGACGATGCGAGTGCAAATCTGATATAGAAGCTCAAGAAGGAGGTGCTAACTCTCATGGTGGTGAAGGAGGTCCACCACCAGTCCCCGGTGAAGAAGAGGAAGAAGCTCGTCAAACAGAGGTTGCCCAAGGAGTTGATCAACTACATGATCGAGAGGCCCTATAAGCTCGACCACATCTCTCAAGATAATTTGGCCGAGGGTACCAAGGAATTCCGTGAGTGGCATGCCACCACTAGGGGTGTAAACGGTCGGGAAAACATCCTAACCATTCCTGCTCCTGTATTGTTTGATCGGGAACGGAAACGGGACGGGAACAGCTGGACGGGAAAACGAATTCGATATTACAGGATATCGAGAACGGAATATTTCGATCGGGAACATTTCGATTACGATCAGGAATCGATAACACAAAACGGGAACATCGACACATTTAACCACTTCAAATTAGCTTAGTGCAACAATTGCAACTGTACATAATTCATATGCAAATAAATGAACATTGTGCAGATAAGATCATAAGAATATAAGTAGATCATAGTCTCGTAGATGCACATCACTACATTGATTCAGTAAAGCACAGCAGGTAACATGTAAGCACAAGCGCACAACCTTCCAGCTCCTGTTACAGACTTCAATCGAAGCAATGACCGACATACCAAAGAATTTAGACAGTCAACAGGCAACAGATCACAACTCACACGTCCAGAAAAAACACAAGTCACGTCGGGCAGTTGCCAACAGAGATGAACAGATCACAAGCAGTCAAACACCGCACGCAGCAACAAAAGGCAGCCTCCGGCAGGTAGCAGCAGTGCGCTGCCGGTGCCCTCACTCCTTCAAGATGCTGAGTTCCCGAGAGCCGAGAGTACGAGATGGATCCAGTTGCTCGTGGGTCGTGGGTGTGGCGGAGCTGATGGGGCCGGGGTGGGGGAAGGCACGGTAATGGCGGAGTGAATGGGGACCGGGTGGGGGGCGGCGGTGGCGGCTTAATGGAGAGGAGGTAGCCAGGTGTGGTAGGTTTTGGAGAGGGAAGAGATTTTGTGGGAGGGACTAGGAGGCAGGCGCATGGTGGCCAGCGGGTCGGGCCCCCGGGCGCGTGCGGGTGACGGACGCCTGCAAATCTTGGGCTCAATTCACGTGTGGGCTGAATATGTGGATTAGGTTCAACAAATACATGAACACAAACGGGAATTTTCCTGTACAAATACAGTAACCGACAATACGGTCAGGAAATTGCCTCCCCTGCTCCCGTTCCTGTTACCGCTGAGTTTTCTCGGTTTTTTTCCTGCTTCCTGTTTTTCCTGCTAATACGATATACGATCGGTTTACACGGGATACGGTGTCGGTCGGGACCGGAATTTCCCGTTCCCGCTTACATCCCTAGCCACCACCAAGGTCATTGATGACAAGATATTAGTAGCGGTCTTGATGCGCGATTCAGCTTACACACGTTGTTGAATGCATAATATCATTTTCGATTTCGTTGAATATCTCTGTTTTTTAGAATTCTTCTAAGGTAAAGTTTATTAGGATCATTCTCGTTTCTCATTTTCATATAATAGCTCTTGTGATGTTCTAAAATATATTCTCACACCACCATCCCACAGCTCTTGTGTTGTTCCTTTTACCCACATGTGACTTCAAAATTCTGAATGCTACATAATATGACTTTTTTCAGTTCACAAATGATGATGTTATTAAGAAGAAATTGAACTGTAAGTACTTTTGAACTGCTGGATTGGTGAAACCTATAAGGAGATAGACTTGTAAGATGGATCGTTGACCTCTTTAATTTAATATAATGTGTTTGAGATTAGTCTTGTAACATGACTTGATAACATCTTGTCCTTTTTACTTTAATAATGTGTTTAAGATTCTTCATTCTTAATTGATTATTTTGGATGCATAATTGTGTATGTGGAATTTGGTTTTTCACAAACTTGCTTATTTATATTTTTTGAATTTTTTTATGAGGTTCCTTAGAAAATATGCACATATTAAATGGATGTGTATGACACTATCAATGTACAAATGTATACTAATACTTCTATTTGGATGAGACAAAAATGTTAAACTTGGACACAATTTGACGCACCGCTAACAATTTTATCATAAATGTGTATATAATTTACAAAAAAAATATCTAAGTATTTTCATCATGAATTTGACAACATTGACAATTTTGTCACAACATGTTACCAGTAATACATATATTGGTCTTTGTTTGTGTCCGTTACCTTTCTCATAATCATAGGTAACAAGTTTTATTTGTTGTTTATTAGGCCATTCTCAATGAAAGGCATGCTTTTTATGACGTGGCAACAAGTTAATGAAGAGAGATGTGCAATAAGATTCATGGGGATGAAACCTTGTATACAATGTTTCCAGAATATGTCCTGCATGTAATTTTGGAACTATACGGTGGAACTATGAATTTTTGTGAGGTTATTTTAATTATGACTTATGAATTAAATGACACCTTGTTTATGTGGCATTCTTGGAAACATAAATATGAAAGAAAAACTCCCAATTTACTCCCTTCAACTATGGGCCAAGTTTACTTAACCCCTGAGTCTTTGAAACCAGCTCATAAGTTTATACTTTATAAGTTTACTAAACATTTGAATTTATACTCTAAAAAACATATAAGTTTAAGAAATTTGTATAAAATCAGCTTCTAGATATATCTTTACTTTTTTTGCTTTAGAAGTATCTTTATTTTAAAATAGAAAATAAATATCTATTTCTTTAATTATCACCAAATGTCCTACCATAAGAAAATATTTTTCATTTGTATTCTATATTCCTTTTGGATTACTAGGAGAGTGCACGTGTGGCACACAAAAATTTTAAAAAAAGTCTAGGATATTTTTAGGAAATAGAAGAACTCTTTACTAAATGTTATGTTATATTTTATAAAGATCCTTAAAAGAGGAAACATTGTCACATAAAAAATTACATAATAACAAATATAAAGGACTGATTGACAAATCAAAAAATTGAATCCTTTCTGCAAAGAGTTTTAGATAATTATTCCAACCTTACAAGGTACAGGGATATATTATGTAAATATAAAATTATATGTTGTTTGATATACCAATGTAATGTTTGTCATTGCAGATCTCAGTATATATATTGTTTGATAATCGATAGAAATTTACTCACAATGGAAATTTAGAGATACTATATACTCCCTCCGTCCCAAAAAGAATGACGTTTTAGGATTCAAAATTTGTCCCAAAAAGAATGACGTTTTACTTAATTTGGCATGTGTGCATGTGCATGTAGGCATGCAACAATCAATTAGCACCTAATATGGCAAATAAATAAGGGCAATCGAGGTCATTTGACCTACTTAATAATCTGTCCTAAAATTCCTAGAATGACATTCTTTTTGGGACGGAGGGAGTAGATCAAAAGTACATCTATAGATCATAACTACTATTGTGCATGGTTCTCCTCCCGCTCCTCCCTATTAATCTTGCATTATTAGTCTAAGCATTGGAAACATCAAAATGAAACTCCCACCGGATTAATCTTTTTTTTTTGAGAATGACACACTACAACGCAGACGCTCACAACACGCACGCACACTCACCCCTATGAACACACGTACGCAAACCCTACCCCTATGAGCACCTCCGAAGGACTGAGCACCGGCTGATCTGGAGATTCCCAAAGTCACCACTGGCGTCTCGTCGTCGATGGGAACGTCCTTACCACTTAATGCATAACACCGGGAAATCCCGGAATAAATCCAGGAAAAGGTGCGAGCACCAGGATTTGAACCCTGGTGAGTAGCGTCCTACTGGACCGTCCTACCATTGGACTACAAGCCCATTCACCCCACTGGATTAATCTAAGCGCATTCACCTTTCTACACTCCGTCGGCAGCCCAATACACATAGCCCTTGAGAGCGAGATGCGGCCTAATAAACTGGGCCTTATATGCTCAAATTGGGGCCCAACGAACTTCCTTGGTCACGCCAGAGCCCATTTCAAATGGGTTTGACCCTTCAAATGGGCCTGAGCACCCCTGAGAAGTAAGTTCCGGCCCACCTTTCTCCACTCTGTCCGTCCATCATCGGCGTTGCCGTAAAAATATCTATTAGCAGTTGGAGGTGACTACATGGAAAGGCTTCTTCATTTGGTCATACATGGAGAACCCTCCCAGGTTATTTCCTGCGACACGAAATTACTTTTGTCAACAGAAAGAAACACATGGGAGGAAGTAACTTTTAGTCATACATAGAGAGTTCTCCCAAGTTACTTCCTGCGACACAAAATTATTTCCCTCAACAGAAAGAAGCACATAGGAGGAAGTAACTTCGTGTCGCAGGAAGTAACTTTTGTGTCGTAGGAAATAACTTCGGAGGAAGTAACTTTGTGTCGCGGGAAGTAACGTTGTGTCGCAAGAAGTAACTTTTGTGCCGCAGGAAGTAATCTCAGAGAGCTCTCCGTTTAAACCTAAATGGAGAGGTCTCTCCGTTTAGATTTTGGGTTAGCGGTTTAGCACCCCACAAAAAATATCTATTAGCAGAAAGTTGTTGGCTATTTTTCGAAAAAAAGGGTCCAAAATATCGTTACTACTAATTAATTAATGCCAACGGGAACCGTTTCAAGGTCCCGACCACCCAACCAAGGAGCTGCTTGGTTGGTGGCCACGGAATGCCACACCACAGCGTGGCTCGCCACAAACCTGTGGCGGCGTTTTTGTCCACCTCAAAAAATATTGTAGCGTGGCGAAAATATTATGCCTGTGGCATTTAATGGCTGGCAACCAAACATCTCTTAAGCGTTACACCGGTGTAGTTTGGCTATACATCTCACTTGGCACATGTCAACCAAAGATGTCCTCATCACAAAAAAAAAATTCCGCACACCAAGCATGGAATATTGCAAGCGCGGGAGCCGAACCTCCCATGAGAGAGAGGATATGGACCACACGTGCTGAAATTAAATTTTTTTAGAATTACACAGTACAACATGCATAACACATTTTTTTCATTAAGAGAAGAGAGTTTTACAAGATGCAACTTGAGTTGAACCCGTAAAGTGCAAAGTTACAAGATTGACAACACGAATAAGAAATAAAAGAGATGACAATACAAACAGAGAGAAGATCACCACACCACCACCACAATACACCATAGCAGAAACGACCTAAGGAGACAAATGCCTGCAACGAAGAGACACCAAGGAGATATGCACATCACCACTTGTCAAAAACCCGGAAGTAGTGGAGGCAGAGCGAAGAGGTCATGCAAGACGACACCCTCAAGAAGGAAGTGAGGACAACGTCGCCATCATCCGCCCACCCAAGAAGGAGCAGACCAAGTCTTCACCTCGCAAACCAAAAGGATTTGGCGACCACAACAACACCCCCAGTAGGATAAGTTACGGAAGGTAGTGCAACCATTGCGACACTAGCATACGTTAGGCATAGATTTCGCCAAAGGCCTCCAAACTCAATCCACGCAGCCGACCGCCGCAGGTGAGATGAGATCCAAAGCGATGGAATTTGCAGCTAGACTCCTTGCTGACGGCGATGAGGAACAAATGCAAGCACTTTCGCCAAGAGGGAAAGAGGTAGGCCGAAAGGCGACGTAGGAATGACCTACGGGCGACCAAGTCGACCGAGATCACACGGAGACCCGTCGAGAGAGGGAACAAGCCATCGGGCCAGACGTCGGGGGATGAGCGATGCACACTGAGGGACGAAGCGAAAGGGAAGGGGCATCACAAGATCGGCTGTCGGAGAAGCAGAGGTAGGGTCGTGAAGACGGTGTCCGCCACGGCCCGTCGACGACGCCGACTGCCGGGAGGAGAGGGCCGCCGACGTCGTGCACCCGCTGTGGAGGTTGCGTCCCGCCGCGGAGGTAAAGGAAGAGGAGGAGCGGCCGGTAGTGGCGGCGGCACCGAGTAGAGGTGGAGGCAGTTGGCAGCAGTGATGGACGAAGAGGAGGGGCCCGTAGCGGCCGGTAACAGCGACGACGCCGGGGAGAGGGGAAGGCGATCAGCCGCGATGGTGGCACCGAGCGAAGAAGGTGGCCACGCCGGGACATGCGACCCCAACCACCAACCCCCCGCTGCGGTAGCGGCAATGAGCAGAGAGGGGTTCGAACGTAGCAACCGCAGCAGCAACGCAGATGGTAATACCGGCAGCGGCACCAATACCCAACCATGCAACGTAGGTGGCACAAGAGGGAACGTCGGGACATACAGACCAGGTAGGGGACTGCAGCTCGGAGCATCCGCACCGAAGAGCGAAGGGGCACCAGACCCACACGAGGCCCCGTACCGCCGACCACCGGAAGGGAGGAGGAGGGCCGACAGCGGTCGGTAGCAGCACCCCGGCAAGACAGCCCGTCGGTGGCGGCAACCAAGGTCGCGCCAAATCTAGGGTTGCCCGAGCTCCAAGAAAGATGGCAAGGGGAGGTAGGGGCAGGAAAGGCAGGACGGAGAGGGCGGCAGGTGCCGCGCCCCGACCTCGGCAGAGCAGTACCGTCGGCCGTGACAGCCCCGAACCCGCCAGATCTAGGTTTTTGTTTGGTTCCGAGGAGGATGGCAGTAGGGAGGACGGAGCAAGATGGAGCGAGCCGCCGGTGACGAGAACACCACCGGTGCAGATCAGGGTGGGGGAGGGAGGAGATGTTAGAGTAAATGGGCCTAGAGCCATTTATTACAATAATGAAAGAATTAAAAGCCCATTTATTTAATGCTTGGGAAAAGTGATAAATACCAAATGGGTATGAGAGGAGTCTCCCATCCAACTTATGAGGTAGCCTTTCGGTACACCTCTTGTGAAGTTGAATAAAGGAGATAGGCGTGCCACACGTGCGCGCGCGCTCGCTCGCCTCATCGGGCCGAGGCCGTGACGAGATGAGACGAGCGGTGCAGACGGACGGACGGACGTGATGAGTTGCGGGGCGGAGCATCTTTTTGTTGTTGGCTGTTGGAAAGGAATAATGGCTCCTTAACTATGACTGTTACTGAGCCTTAACCATGGTGCCTTAACCGCAACCATTACTACCAGAGGAGCCTTAATCGCGACCATTATTACCAGAGGCTCCTTAACCACAACGTCCAGGTTCATCCCCCCTGCGCCTGCTCGCCTATATAAGGAGGCCCTCCTCCTCCTCCTCAACTAACCAAGTCACAACTCAGGTACTCCTGCTTAGGAGACCTCTCCCTTCTCTCTCTCTCTGTTTGCTGCTTTGCTTTTGCATTCCCATCGCTTGCACCGCGCGCACGGTACCAGCGAGAGCAGAGCCTCCGGAACCTCGTCCTGCTACTGAGATCCTGCTCGGGATAGGCGGGAGATAAGGTTTTTGGGGAGCGTCTTCACGCGACTGCTCGCTCCCGTACGACTACTTCCTCTACGTCGACTCCGTACGACTACTTCCTCTGCATCGACTCCGAATAACTACTTCCTCTACAGCCGGGTCTTCACTGCGATCATCTTCCTGCATCAAATTCGTACGGCTACATAGACTGAGGTCACTCTACGATCAGTATGACTGATCCAAGTGATATCGGAACTTCGGGTGACACCGTCACCTGACCTTCCACGGGGTACATTCTTAAACTAGTATTCATGCTTATTAGTTGTATAATCATGAATAGGTTTTTGTTTAATTGTTGTTTAAACATGAACATTTGCACATGGATTGTCTCACTCACAGCAATATTGAAATGTCTATTTAATTATGGAATTAAAATATACCGGAATATTGCCTATCATCTAACAATCCAAAAACCTTATCGTGTTGATAGGAATATGTTTGGTGTCAAGAGGTGCCAAGTTTCTCGCCTCAGCAGCCTTATGTGGCTTGCGAGTTTGTTTTGATTCAACACATACGTGGCACTTAGAATTTTTGACAGAGGTAAACTTTGGAATTAAACTCAAACTAGCTAAGCGCATCATACAACCAAAATTAACATGACAAAGCCTCGAATGCCAAACATCTGATTCATCATTCATCACATGGTTCACAACATTATCATCGAACAATAAAGAAAAGCGGAACAAGCCTCCGCTATCATAGCCTTTTCCAACAAAAGTACCAAACTTAGAAATGATAAGCCTTTCTATGGTTCCAATTTTAAGAGGTGGCGTGAGTTGGCCACCCTGTGGCTCACCGCCATGAACGTGATGTACGTCATCACCAGAAAGGCTCCCGAGGGTGTCTCGGGGGAAAAGTTTAATTCAGATGATAATCTGTTCTGGGGTGCCGTCATCAGTGTTCTGATTGACAATCTGGTGGATACCTATCTCCGTTACAAAACGGGGAAGGACATTTGGGAGGCTCTTGAGGCTCAGTACGGAGCTTCTGACGTCGGCGGTGAGCTGTACGTAATGGAACTGTTCCTAGACTACAGGATGGTTGAAGACCGTCCTGTGGTGGAACAGGCCTATGAATTACAGGCGCTGGCTAAGGAGCTTGAGAACTACAGCAGAGAGGTCCCATGTGTGTTGCCCGAAAAGTTTGTGGCTGGAACTATTATCGCTAAGCTGCCACATTCTTGGAGGGACTTTGCTACCTCACTAAAACACAAGAGAAAGGAATTCACTTTTGATGACCTTGTTGCGACTCTTGATGTTGAAGAGAAGGCGAGAGCAAAGGACACACGTGGAAAGGCAATAGCCGGCTCCTCAAGCGCAAACTTTGTGCAGAGGGGCAATCCCAAGTTCCAGAACAACCAGAACAAGAGGAAGAAGCCTTCACAGAACCCGCCCAAGGCTAAGCAAGCCGACAGGCCTGATAAGAAAAAGAGAAAGCCGGGGGGTGCTTGCTACACATGTGACAGTCCGGATCACTTTGCTGCAAAGTGCCCGGATCGCAAAGATCGCAAGGCCCCCAAGACAGCGAACATGGTTGTTAGCGAGGGTGGAGGAACATCGGGGTACGGTAATTTCTTACCTACAGTTCTTTCAGTATGTTCTTCGCTAGAGTGGTGGATAGACACCAGCACTAATATTCATGTATGTGATGACATCTCTATGTTTTCTTCTTACCGGGTCGGGGGGACTACATCCTTGTTGATGGGGAATGGTGCCCATGCGCATGTTCTTGGTGCTGGTACGGTCACTCTGAAGTTCACTTCGGGGAAGACCATACAAGAGAATGTGCAGCATGTACCTACCATCAAGAAGAATCTAGTCAGCGGGTCTCTATTGTGTAGAGACGATTTTAAGTTAGTTTTTGAGTCGAATAAATGTATCATTTCTAAGTTTGGTACTTTTGTTGGAAAAGGCTATGATAGCGGAGGCTTGTTCCGCTTTTCTTTATTGTTCGATGATAATGTTGTGAACCATGTGATGAATGATGAATCAGATGTTTGGCATTCGAGGCATTGTCATGTTAATTTTGGTTGTATGATGCGCTTAGCTAGTTTGAGTTTAATTGCAAAGTTTACCTCTGTCAAAAATTCTAAGTGCCACGTATGTGTTGAATCAAAACAAACTCGCAAGCCACATAAGGCTGCTGAGGCGAGAAACTTGGCACCTCTAGAATTAGTTCATTCCGATCTGAGCGAAATGAACGGTGTGTTGACAAAGGGTGGTAAAAGATATTTCATGACTTTGATAGACGATAGCACTAGATTTTGTTACATCTACTTGTTAAAATCAAAAGATGAAGCATTACATTACTTTAAGATCTATAAAGCTGAAGTAGAAAATCAACTTGAGAGAAAGATTAAACACCTAAGGTCTGGTCAAGGTGGCGAATACTTCTCTAATACTTTTGATTCATTCTGTGAGGAACACGGTACTGTTCATGGGAGGACACCGCCTTATTCACCCCAATCCAATGGGATTGCCGAAAGAAAGAACCACACGCTGACTGACTTGGTGAATGCCATGTTAGAAACCGCGGGACTATCTAAGAAATGGTGGGGTGAGGCGATACTGACGGCCTGTCATGTCCTGAACCGTGTGCCTATGAAGAATAAGGAAGTAACACCATTCGAGGAATGGGAGAAGAAGAGGCTAACTCTTTCATATTTACGCACTTGGGGTTGCTTGGCCAAAGTCAGTGTGCCAATCACCAAGAAACGTAAACTTGGACCAAAGACAGTGGACTGTGTCTTTCTGGGGTATGCTTTTCACAGCGTCGGATATAGATTCTTGGTAGTAAGATCTGGAATGCCTGACTTGCTTGTCGGCACAATTATGGAGTCCAGAGACGCTACATTCTTTGAGAATATTTTTCCAATGAGAGATGAAACAAGTTCATCTAGGCAAGAGTCCTTCGAGAAGGACGACTCCACCAAGCCGATGGAACTCAATGAGCCTACACTTATTGAGCATCCTGAGGAGGATAATGATGAGGCTCCTAGGAGGAGCAAGAGACAAAGGACAGAGAAAACCTTTGGATATGATTTCATCATATACCTCGTGGATGACACTCCTAAGACCATTGCACAGGCCTACTCTTCACCTGATGCTGACTATTGGAAGGAAGTAGTGAGGAGTGAAATGGACTCTATCATGTCAAATGGAACTTGGGAGGTTGTTGAGCGTCCTTACGGGTGCAAACCCGTGGGATGCAAATGGGTGCTCAAAAAGAAGCTTAGGCCTGATGGTACTATTGATAAGTACAAGGCTAGACTTGTGGCCAAGGGTCACACCCAAAAGGAAGGAGAAGACTTCTTTGATACTTACTCACCAGTCGCTCGATTGACTACCATAAGAGTACTACTTTCTCTGGCAGCCTCTCATGGTCTTCTCGTTCATCAGATGGACGTTAAGACAACTTTCCTAAATGGAGAGTTGGAAGAGGAGATCTATATGGATCAGCCGGAAGGATTTGTAGTAAAGGGTCAAGAAAGAATGGTGTGTAAGCTGGTGAAGTCTCTCTATGGCCTCAAGCAAGCACCTAAGCAATGGCATGATAAGTTCGACAGAACTTTGACATCTGTTGGCTTTGTTACAAACGAAGCTGACAAATTGTTGACATTTCTAAACGTCGATCACTTAAGAGCAGATTTGGAATCCATCCTTAGTGTCGGCGCTAGAAATGCTTGTTGGCATTTCCCAATGTCACAACTAATTGGCGCAGGTTAGCGTGAACATTGAGAGTTGCCATAGGTTTAATCTAAACGATCATGAACGAATCCGCAAGCGCACAGATAAACCATTGTAGCATTTCCCCAATCAACGAGAGTATTCCAAGGGTATCGAATCCAAGGAAGGTAATGGCGGATATCTTAGACTTATGCTTTTACTCTGAATGTAAACCAAGAGATAGATATAGGGAACAACACACTCAAAGGCAGGGGTAAGATAAAAGATATAAAGGGGTAGTGTGACACACACACCTCAAATCTACCTCTACTCTAGCACACTACGGCTTAGGGGGAACATACGAGTTAGCTCTAGGTTCTAATGTACTAAACATACAAAGCTAGAAGATACAAGAGATAGGCATGAGTATTGTATGAGGGAAACATGGTTCAGCACCCAGGTACAAACGGGGAGCTAGCCCGCGACGATCAGCACTCTGCGAAACTAGACTTTAGACTCCTACAGCAGGTACCCCAACGCGGAGGTTGCCCTAGGATCCAACAGGGCTGTCACCACCTGAGAACCGACCTCTCATTACGGGGGGTATGCTCATAACTATCATAGCCAGACAACCCAGGCACCATGCCTACGTTGCTGCTAGACTTCACCCGGCCCGGGCTATTGTGACCCAGGGTGAAAGCCACCAAAAGACTGGTCAACTAGACTGAGTACCGTAGCTTGAACACAGACCCCATGCAACACTCTCATGCCATCTAACAAGATCAACTAAGGTTAGACATACGAACAGATATGAACTCTCTTATGTCTAATCAACAAGATCAAAGGGTCGTGTTCGTGAAGAACACGAGCCTCTAACTTATGAACAAACACATAAGGAATGAGTTTATCACCCTTCAAGTGGATCAAAAGGTAGTATTCACGAAGAACACGAGCCTCTAAATGATGAACAGAGGATGAACTCAAGAACATATCAAGAATATGATCTACCATGACTTTATATGAAATAGCTGAATAACTGAAGTAGATCAAAGTCATACAAAGAAATAAAGATAAAAGAGAACTCGTACCTAAACTTCCAAGAGGACTTGGAACCTGAAGAAGAGCTACTCTAGCCTACCCCCTAGCCTTGGAAACTAAAAGTGAGAGGAGATTGAGAGAGTGGTGTGTGAGAAATGGGAGCCCCTCCCCTTCTATTTATAGGCAAGGACAAGGCTTGCTCGGAGCACCAAATGGCCCCTAAACACCCGGGAGTGAAGCAAGTGACCAATAGGGAGCTGCCACGTGGAGGGCTAGGATGGAGCCCCCTAGGTCAGTTCGACTGATCCTAGGATCGGCCGGCCCCCTAGGGTGGCCCCACCTGGTGGTTTTCCACTGAGTGGCTGCCCTGTGGGCCCGCTGATCCATCCCCGGTGCATGGCTTGATTTGGTATCCGAGGTGGGCCCTTTGATCCATGTGAAGTCCATATGGCGTCCTCTGATTCGTCGGTGAGTGCCTCCCCTGGATCGATGACGTGTCTTGCCATGTCTCCCTTGGTGGCAGCCACCTCCTCAGCTGAGTTGGCATGGTTTCTTCATAGAAGTGGAGTTTCCATCTCTTTTAAAGGGTAAATCACCTACATACAAATAATCTCCAAGGACAAGTGGAACTACATTATTCAAACCTAAATGCTAGTAAATAATGCATATGCCTCCATTTATGTGAGAATATTGAGGGTTGGAAATGGTGAATTTCCACCGTCAACAAACTCCCCCAAGCTAACCTCTTGCTCGTCTCGATGCAAGACATTAGAGACTTAGGTTGGTTGATCAGGAGTTGCTACAATGTTGTATTCTCAACTTATGGCAAACATTCAGCAAAGTACTCTACCAAGAGTTGAACAAGTTGGCAATGTTCTTACCTTTCACCTGATACGTGGGGCATATAGCTTCACCTGCCTTGGGCGGTTGAGAGACAGAATGGTTATATAGAAAATGCATAATCACTCATACCTTGATCAGCTTAGCAATCCAGAGGTTTTGCAAATTTTTCAAAAGAAAATCAGAGTTCCACAAATGATACTCTCAGATCGCTCAAAAGTGTATGGTTCCTCACCAAGGCATCAATGTTGCCTTTCTTCACATCCTACTCCTAATAGGCTTTATGTGGAGCTGTAGGTAGGGAAGATGTGGTATACTTGTCTCTCATGTTTTGCTAAGTCAAAAACCGAATCCTTGGAAGAAACAAACATACATCCTGATCAAGATGTGCATATGTGTGTGATGGATATGAGCATGGCAAGGTAGATACTAGGCCCGGAAATGGGTGCTAGATATTGCCATGTTTTATATGAGGGAATGATGGATTGATGGTAAGGTGGACACTAGCCCCGGAGTAGGTACTAGTTATTACCATCTATATGGTGGAACTCTTTCTCTTGCACATATCAATCCCTTTTTCTCCTTTGAAATTTTTCGAGACTTGGGCTAGCTCTCTTTATTTATTTTTGTCATGCTTTTGAGCATGCTTTTCTTTTTCTCTTTTTTTAGCTAGCCCTTTGTCTCTATTGGAGATATTTGGAGAGGGATGAATGATGCAAAGATACATAGAGTTTTATTTATGGAAGAATGCATAAGCAGTATGGAGTAAATGATGAATGCTTAACTTCCAGTGTAGAAGTTTAGCATGAACGTGTACGTGATCTTGATCAGGGGAGTATGAGTTCTAACAAGGGTCACAACAATTTGACAAAGCTCAATGAGAGAACAAGCTGCATATGTGGAGGCTAAAAACTAGAATCTACATATGGCCTTGGATGGGAATTTCTCATCACTGAGGAACTCATCATGTTTTGATTTTTCAAAAAGGAAAACTCCGGATGTCAAGCATCACTAAGCACAAGATCATAGCACTCTATTCTACCATATCATGTCTCACAACAACTTAGGCAAGGATCATGCTTTCTGCTACCCACAGTTTTTCAAGCTAAGATTTGAACATACAAGCCAACAAACTCAAAACTTAGGTAGGATACGAAGTTGTAGGCAAGACATATAAGGAGAATAAACAGAGCAACTATTCATCATTTCAACCATAGAGGCAAAGCATTCTTACTAAGCATATCAAAGCAAACTAAGCAAATGATGATGATGGAAGCAAATAAATATTTTTGGTCTTTTTATTTTGCAAAAATTTTTTAGATTTTCATTTATAAGATATTCTGAAAATGAAGGAAGATACAAGTTACCTCAGAATGGGGGTCCTCCCCCAAGCTAGCTTCAGGCTCACTGCAGAGGAGGGAAGAAGAAACCCCGACTCGCGTAGTAAGCCCTCTACACCTCCATGTACTGCCGCTGATCTTGCTGCATGATCCTCTCACCAGCCTGACGCTACCACGCTGAGGTAGACTCGACGTGGGTGTTCAGCGTCTCCTCCAATCCCGTGACCTGGACGGTGAGCTCTCCCATCTACTGTGCGAGTTGAGCATCACGTGCAGAGGCCGAAGAGTGTCGCCGGAAGGACGAAGACGGAGGTGGACCACCGGAGCTAGAACTAGCGGGTGTGGCCCACTGAGCTCTGCTCGCGCCCGCCCAAGGTGTGCCACTCGCACTCGGTTGGTAGGTGGGCTGGTCCCAACCAGGTGCATATCCAGGGGTAACCCCGGACATGTACCCCGCAGGGGCCCCTCCTGCCACCGGTGGTGTAACAGGCTGTGGCTGAGGCTGTGGTGGTGGTGTCGGCTGTGACTGCTGCTGCTGCATGTGTGCTCTCTTCGCCGCGCTCCTGGTGGATCTGCCTGAAACACTAGCACGACGGCTTTCCTCTTGTGTAACAAGGGGAATAGTGAGTGACTCCGAGTTGTACAATCCAAACCCCGGGTTAGGTAACGGGATTTGGTTTGCATAACCCGGAAAGAAGAAAGTCAAAGAATCATTTGGGCCCCTCTTGAGTATATGTCCCTGGATCAGATATGCCTCATCAATGAGAACTCGGGGCGTCCCGATGAAGGGTACGGGATTCCCGCTAAGAACCCTGAGTCTGAGAGCAATACGAGTCACCAAAGCCGTACACTCAATAGGACCTATCATCTTGAAATTCATCATCCACTGTCGAATCTTTGCTTTAACGGGAGAAACCTTGATCTGGTTGACAGCGGCATATAATAGCATCATCTCATCGCTGCGCATGGGCCGAACATCCTCTCGTGGAAAGAGAGTAATGGCGAGCCACTTGTGCCACATGCGGAGAGTGGGATGCACAATATCATTGCACCAAGGTACAAACTTGCCACTGTAAACAAGACCAGAGATATCTGCCCAAAAAGATTCCCGAACATAACCCTCACAAGCTCGCTTCAAAGAGACAGCACAACGAGGACTAAAACCAAGAAGACGACTAAGATCCTTCCAAGAAAGACGATAATCGGTCCCGAAAAGACGAAACTCAATGCCATCCGGGGTCTCGATAAGAGAGCAAAGAAACTGGATGGTGAGGGGCCGAGAGCCAAGCTCTGTGACCGGCACAAACTCCTCCCAACCAAGAGCATTCCAAATGGAAGCGAACTCGAGATTCATACCTGTTTTCTCCATGAGAGCCGGGTCGAAGTCCCTGGTGTGGGCGAAGACTCGGTCCTTCAAGAAAGCATAGGCTTGCTCCTCTCGATTGCCCTGCAAGCTGAGGTAGGGGGTGTCGTCGACGACCTCCTCCGCGGCTTGTGGCTCGGTTTACTCTTCTTGCTCTTCTTCATAATCCATCGTTGATGGGTTAGGCGTCGACTCGGCGGGGGTGGATGCACGCGTGCTTGCCCGTGAATGGGAGCGTGAGCGTGTCACCCTCCGGAGAGTGTTCGCCGCCCAATTCATGCTAGCACAACAACAAGAAACAACAAGAGCAACTCGGTGATGGGTTAGTGAAATCGAATGAAGTTCTTACCGAGTTTGCTCCACCAATAGCAATATTTTCAGCAACACAATAGAGAGACCACTTGATGATCCAATCTCGAGCAAGAAATCCAAGAAAACCAAGAGAGCAAGGAGTAGAGAGGGGAGTGTGAATGAAATGAGTTGAATGGGTGAAGAACACCCCCTCTCGGGTCCAATTTATAGAGCAAAGGGGCAGCACACCGCGGGATAGCCGTTGGGCAACAGCTAGGAGCCGTTGGCCAAGGCTGGGCCCACTTGACCGTTGTCAGGGTTCGGCCGAACCCTGGTTCAGCCGGCCCAGTGGTGGGCCCGGTGCTGGCCCCCTTTGGCAGGCGTGCCACCAACGGCTATATGAAGATATGCCAAGGTGCACCGGCCAAAGTTTACTCCAGAAATTGCCCAAATAAATTTTCTAAGGTTTTCAAACTCAGAAATGATTTTCAGAATTTTTATTTGAAAAAGGGAAAAAGGCTAGATAAATCTAGCATGCAAATGCAGAGTTTTGGGAAATCAAATATGCAATTTTGGAAATGAAATTTTGGAAAGGGAAATATGAGATAAATACCAGCTTTAACCTTTTTGGTAGAAAGGACCCATCATTTTTAGTCTGATGAGTTGGACTCTTCTCAGCGATCAATTCCATTCAGCACCCCACTCCTGAGAAGTAGAGGTTGGTGCCATTTCAATCTTCCGCCATTCTTTTCGAATTTTCTTTACCCTTTTTGACGGAGATTTCTTCCTTGGGGGTGAAGGCTCCGTCCTTCCCCCAAGCTGCTCAACACTATCTTGCACCAAATAGCATTGCTCTTCTTTGTCCTGAAACTTGAACTTCAAGTTCCTCTCCCCAATGCGGAAGCGGATGATACTGGATCCCACATTGATTCTAGCTCGGACATCACTGAGAAATGGTCGCCCAAGGATGAGCGGTATTCCTCCCTCGTCATCCATATCAAGGACCACGAAATCCGTGAAGACATAAGAACTCTTGATTTTAACCAATAAGCTCTCAGCGATTCCTTCCAGATATCGGATCGTTGAATCGGCGAGTTGGATAGTTCATGCTGTTGGAGAGAGCTGGATATCCCAATTGCTCGAACATGGCCTTGGACATGAGATTAACACTTGCACCAAGGTCACAGAGAGCATGCCTGACCTTCTTGTAATAGATTGTGCACGTGATAGTTGGGTAGCCTGGATCTTTCTTGTGCAACACTACTGATTCCTCCCATGGATCAAGGATTTGTTGAATGGGCTTTCCTGCATAGTCAGAAGCATGTGTCCTCCTAGGTGGCTTACCCCCACTTGGTTGACACTACACTAACATTTTCACAAGAGGATACGGGTTGCCCTTGGATCCTCCCGTTATCAGGAGATGGAACCAAAGCAGCCAGTTGAGCCAACTGGGTTTCTAACATCTTGTTGAAACTCAGCTGACTCTTCTGGGCAGAAGAAAAACTATCAAGCTTAACGTTGAGACTTTCCACAGTTTTATCAAGGGCAGCTAGCTTCTTGTTAATACCTTTATTAATCTTAGCTTGCCCAAAAACAAGATCTCTCAAGGAAGGTTGGTTAGGATTGTAAGAATTACCTTGGTTACCTCCTTGATAATAAGGGTGTTGTTGATTCCACGATTGGCCTCCTTGTTCAGGTGGACGATAACCGTTGTTATTGCCATTCATGTACATCACTTCCTCCTGAGTCTCCGGACAATAGTTGCCTGAGTGCCCAGTGTTGCCACAGACTTCACAAGTCATGTGAGAGTCCATAGGCAGAGAAGTAGTGGCCATGGCAGCCTTCTCGCTAGTGTAGTCATCCAGTCTCTTCATAAGAAGATCCATCTTGGCAGTAATCATGTCTGCTTCCTTGACAGTATGAGTACCCCTCGGTCGTGGTTGGAGTCTTTCATCACTCCACCCTTGGTTGGAGACCATCTTCTCCATGAGTGATTTAGCATTATCAACAGTGAGTGAGAAGAATGCTCCTTGAGCAGCAGCATCAATATGGCCTCGGGCTGTCGGAGTCAACCCATTATAGAAACTTTGAAGAATGAGCCAATCTTCCATCCCATGATGAGGACAGGCCAGGACATACTCCTGAAGTCTCTCCCAAGCCTCTGGAATAGATTCACTTGCTGCTTGCTGAAAATCAGAAATCCTTCCACGAAGAGCATTGGTTTTACCCAATGGGAAGAACTTCTTGAGAAATGCCTGTGAACACTTACTCCAAGTGTCAATAGATTCCCGGTTCGCATAGAACCATTGCTTAGCCTTTCCCAAGAGGGAGAATGAAAATAGCCGTAGACGAACAGCATCTATATTTGCACCCCTGATGATGAAAGTGCTGCACAGCTCTAGGAATTGCTGCAGATGAGCATTGGCATCCTCATTTGGCTTGCCACAGAATGGGCTAGCCTGTACCATCGTGATTAAACCCGTCTTGATCTCAAAATTTTCAGTCCCCATTGCCACCTCAGGGCCTTGCAGTACCTGGTCAGCAGAAGGAGCTGAGTACTCACGAAGTATCTTCTGGGCCATAGCGTTGGACGTGGATGGTACAAAGGAAGCTGGTTCGGCCTCCGGACGAGTACGACGAGGTGAGCCGAAATGAATTCGAGCTTTCCTCACAAGTGACTCGGGATCTTCAGTAAAATTCCCCGGTAGGTCGAAACCAGTCATACACTACCTGTCTTCATCATCCAAAGATAAAAGAAGACAATCAAGGTTAGCCTGCATTGAGGGTTGTCCTAACCTACTCAGAGTTTATAAACAGATGCAAAGCATAGTCAAGATAATCCTGTGCCCTCCCCGGCAACGGCGCCAGAAATGCTTGTTGACATTTCTAAACGTCGATCAGTTAAGAGCAGATTTGGAATCCATCCTTAGCGTCGGCGCTAGAAATGCTTGTTGGCATTTCCCAATGTCACAACTAATTGGCGCAGATTAGCATGAACATTGAGAGTTGCCATAGGTTTAATCTAAACGATCATGAACGAATCCGCAAGCGCACAGATAAACCATTGTAGCATTTCCCCAAGGAAGGAGAGTATTCCAAGGGTATCGAATCCAAGGAAGGCAATGGCGGATATCTTAGATTTATGTTTTTACTCTGAATGTAAACCAAGAGATAGATATAGGGAACAACACACTCAAAGGCAGGGGTAAGATAAAGGATATAAAGGGGTAGTGTGACACACACACCTCAAATCTACCTCTACTCTAGCACACTACGGCTTAGGGGGAACATACGAGTTAGCTCTAGGTTCTAATGTACTAAACATACAAAGCTAGAAGATACAAGAGATAGGCATGAGTATTGCATGAGGGAAACATGGTTCAGCACCCAGGTACAAACGGGGAGCTAGCCCGTGACGACCAACACTCTGCGAAACTAGACTTTAGACTCCTACAGCAGGTACCCCAACGCGGAGGTTGCCCTAGGATCCAACAGGGCTGTCACCACCTGAGGACCGACCTCTCATTACGGGGGGTATGCTCATAACTATCGTAGCCAGACAACCTAGGCACCATGCCTACGTTGCTGCTAGACTTCACCCGGCCCGGGCTATTATGACCCAGGGTGAAAGCCACCAAAAGACTGGTCAACTAGACCGAGTACCGTAGCTTGAACACAGACCCCATGCAACACTCTCATGCCATCTAACAAGATCAACTAAGGCTAGACATACGAACAGATATGAACTCTCTTATGTCTAATCAACAAGATCAAAGGGTCGTGTTCGTGAAGAAAACGAGCCTCTAACTTATGAACAAACACATAATGAAGGAGTTTATCACCCTTCAAGTGGATCAAAAGGTAGTGTTCACGAAGAACACGAGCCTCTAAATGATGAACAGAGGATGAACTCAAGAACATATCAAGAATATGGTCTACCATGACTTTATATGAAATAGCTGAATAACTGAAGTAGATCAAAGTCATACAAAGAAATAAAGATAAAAGAGAACTCATACCTAAACTTCCAAGAGGACTTGGAACCTGAAGAAGAGCTACTCTAGCCTACCTCCTAGCCTTGGAAACTAAAAGTGAGAGGAGAATGAGAGAGTGGTGTGTGAGAAATGAGAGCCCCTCCCCTTCTATTTATAGGCAAGGACAAGGCTTGCTCGGAGCACCAAATGGCCCCTAAACACCCGGGAGTGAAGCAAGTGACCAATAGGGAGCTGCCACGTGGAGGGCCAGGATGGAGCCCCCTAGGTCGGTTTGGCCAATCCTAGGATCGGCCGGCCCACTGGTGGTTTTCCACTGGGTGGCTGCCCTGTGGGCCCGCTGATCCATCCCCGGTGCATGGCTTGATTTGGTATCCGAGGTGGGCCCTTTGATCCATGTGAAGTCCATATGGCGTCCTCTGATTCGTCGGTAAGTGCCTCCCCTGGATCGATGACGTGTCTTGTCATGTCTCCCTTGGTGGCAGCCACCTCCTCAGCTGAGTTGGCATGGTTTCTTCATAGAAGTGGAGTTTCCATCTCTTTTAAAGGGTAAATCACCTACATACAAATAATCTCCAAGCACAAGTGGAACTGCATTATTCAAACCTAAATGCTAGTAAATAATGCATATGCCTCCATTTATGTGAGAATATTGAGGGTTGGAAATGGTGAATTTCCACCGTCAACACAAATGTGTGTACTATCGCTATGGTGGGGGCGAAGGAGTAATTTTGTGTCTGTATGTAGATGGCATACTTATCTTTGACACAAGCCTTGAAGTGATCAAGGAGGTCAAAGACTTTCTATCTCAAAAGTTTGAGATGAAGGATTTGGGAGAGGCTGATATTATCCTTAACATAAAGCTGATAAAAGGAGAAAATGGTGGGGTGACTCTATCACAGACTCACTATGTTGAGAAGATGCTAAGTCGGTTTGGCTACAGGAACTCTAAACCCGCACCAACTCCTTACGACGCCAGCTTGGTTCTAAGGAAGAACCTGAGGATAATGGTAGATCAGCTGAGATACTCCTAGATCATTGGTTCGCTAATGTATCTGGCTAGCGCCACGAGACCTGACATTGCATATGCAGTTAGTGAACTGAGCCGGTTTGTTTCAAACCGGGGCAGTGAACACTGTCGTGCTCTCGAGAGGGTAATGCGCTATCTAGTGGGCACAATGAACTATGGCATTCACTATTCCGGAGACCCCAAAGTCTTGGAGGGATATAGTGATGCAAACTGGATTTCTGATGCTGATGAGTTAAAGGCCACAAGTGGATATGTGTTCACACTTGGAGGTGGCACTATTTCCTGGAAGTCTTGCAAGCAGACCATTCTAACCAGGTCAACAATGGAAGCATAACTCACAGCATTGGATACTGCCACTGTTGAGGCTGAGTGGCTTCGTGAACTCCTAATGGACTTGCCGATAGTTGAAAAACCGATACCGGTAATTCTAATGAACTGTGATAATCAAACTATGATTGTCAAAGTGAACAGTTCAAAGGACAACATGAAGTCGTCCAGGCATGTCAAGAGGCGGTTGAAGTCTATCAGGAAATTGAGAAACACCGGTGTCATAGCTTTGGATTACATCCATACGTCTAAAAACCTGGCAGATCAATTTACAAAGTGTTTATCACGTATTGTGATAGATAATGCATCTATGGAACTGGGCTTGAGACCCACGTGAGTTTTTTCATAGTGGAAGCCTGTCTTATGTGATCGGAGGTCCCGTGAATTAAGATGGTGAAACAAGCTATGGTCTGACTGAGAGAAGAGAACCTTTGAGAAGGCTCGATCCATGGAAAGATGCATTTCTCTTCAAAACTGTATGGCAGGCTGGTTTGTATACCTTAATGTGCTCCAAGTGGCTTTCATGAAACAAGGTAGTTGTTTCTCTGAAGCAAAGATATAATTCTACAGTATGTCTTGAAGGAACACACATATATGAGTATCGACTACTGGTCATAGTCTATGAGATTTGGGTGATCTCTAGAAGACTCATGAAGAGGCACGGAGTGTGACCCATAAGCTCCAACCCGCGGGGATGCTATGTGCAGCCAAGTATCAGTAAAGGGCTCTAGCCAAGTTTAGATGCACAAAACTGGCAATTCAAGGCATAGTCCATTGTTCAGTTGCAAATAAGTGTAACTTGAGTTCCTGGTGGATGTTCAACTTAATAGTCTCCATCGCAGTGCTGGTATATCGAAAACAAAAAGGGAAGATGAGAGCATTTCCAATGTGGCTTATAATTCTTGGTGGGGATTGTTAGAGTAAATGGGCCTAGAGCCATTTATTACAATAATGAAAGAATTAAAAGCTCATTTATTTAATGCTAGAGAAAAGTGATAAATACCAAATGGGTATTAGAGGAGTCTCCCATCCAACTTATGAGGTAGCCTTTCGGTACACCTCTTGTGAAGTTGAATAAAGGAGATAGGCGTGCCACATGCGTGCGCGCGCTCGCTCGCCTCGCCGGGCCGTGGACGTGGACGAGACAGGGGGTGCGGTCGGACGTGAAGAGTTGCGGGGCGGAGCATCTTTTTGCTGTTAGCTGTTGGAAAGGAATAATGGCTTCTTAACTGTGACCGTTACTGAGCCTTAACCATGGTGTCTTAACCGCGACCATTACTACCAGAGGAGCCTTAACCGCGACCATTATTACCAGAGGCTCCTTAACCGCAACGTCCAGGTTCATCCCCCTGCGCCTGCTCGCCTATATAAGGAGGCCCTCCTCCTCCTCAACTCACCAAGTCACAACTCAGGTACTCCTGCTTAGGAGACCTCTCCCTTCTCCCTCTTTGTTTGCTGCTTTGATTTTGCATTCCCATCGCTTGCACCGCGCGCACGGTACCGGCGAGAGCAGAGCCTCCGGAACCTCGTCCTGCTACTGAGATCCTGCTCGGGATAGCCGGGCGATAAGGTTTTTGGGGAGCGTCTTCATGCGACTGCTCGCTCCCGTACGACTACTTCCTCTACGTGAACTCCGTACGACTACTTCCTCTGCATCGACTCCGAACGACTACTTCCTCTACAGCCGGGTCTTCACTGCGATCATCTTCCTGCATCGAATTCGTACGGCTACATCGACTGAGGTCACTCTACGATCAGTATGACTGATCCAAGTGATATCGGAACTTCGGGTGACGCCGTCACCCGACCTTCCACGGGGTACATTCTTAAACTAGTATTCATGCTTATTAGTTGTATAATCATGAATAGATTTATGTTTAATTGTTGTTTAAACATGAATATTTGCACATGGATTGTCTCACTGACAACAATATTGAAATGTCTATTTAATTATGGAATTAAAATATACTGAAATATTGCCTATCATCTAACAGGAGACAAGGGGAAAAGCGACCTTGAGGATGACCTTGGTGTGGTGGTGGGAGAGAATGGGAGGAGAAGGAAGAGGAGACCACGAACACCGCTGCCGAGGCGCGCCTGGCCACGACCACAGCGCTGCCGCTGCCAAGCCGAAGCCGACCCCAGCCGCGCGCGTCGTGTGCGCCGCCGGGCTTAGCCGGGCATGGACGCCGACGCCACCACCTGGCCACGCCAGACCGCCGTCGTGCCGGAGCCAAGGCCGCGTCCATGCACATGTTGCCGAAGCTGGGCCCACCGTCACCGTCGCATGGGGTAGTCGGCGCTGCAAATCCCCTGCACGTCGGGCCCCGAAAGAGTAGATCCAGCGACCAAAGATGCGGATCCGGCCAACCCCTTGGCGGATCTGGTCACGGGCTGCCGGAAGCGGCCGCCGCAGCCATAGACGCCGTCGGCCTGGTGGTCTCCAAAACACGCAATTAATTAATTAGCTTTTTTGGATTAGTATAAACACTCTATACACAAACTGACAGGTACCACAAAATCGACGGATACTCCACATGGAGTCTCGGTCAACGCTAAGGACCGGGGTCCGCGTCAGCGCTTGCTAGCTTTTGCATCGGCGAGGCCCTCGTCGCGTTGTCGGTCTATCGATGTGTACGTGTAGTGATTTTTTTTTAAAAAAAAAGTTTGTCGGATTAGGGAAGGGTCGTGTCGTGTCGCGCTCTAATCTATGCACGCAACGAATATGAAGTAATGGACCTAAGACGTGTATAAGTTCCATATTTTTATAAAACTTTGGGTATAAGTTCCATATTTTTCTAATTTAAAATGAATTAGTTATGATTTTTTAGATGAAACTATTTTTTTAATATTTTCACAAAATGGAAAACCACCTCCAAAACCGCTCAAAGGTTGAAACTTGCACGATTTTGATAGTTGGATGGCCTTTTATGTCTGGTTTTGTAGTTTAAGGTTGAAAACCAGACTTGTGTGCTAGTTCAAAGTTGTAAATCGGACTTTTCCCTTAAAAAAACATGATGAAATTATGGCTCAAAGCACAATTTCACAGAGACAGTTTCATAAACAGTGTGTTGTGATTAAATATGACACGAGAATTATGTAGTCTTTGACAAAACAAATTATAAATACGATGAATGTGACACGAGAACTATGCAGTCTTTGACGAAACAATCTAATTAGACTTCTCCAAATCATTTGAAAGCACCCTTATATTTTCTTTTCCATATTTTTTATTTATCTTATTTATTTATTACTCTTTTCTTTTTCTCGTTTTTACCTTTTGTTTTACCTCCGGCCTTTCTCTTTCCTTTGCGCGGGACCTTATCTTCTCCACATGTTCGTTCTTTTCTTCTTTCATCCTCTCTTCCGTTCTCCACCAGACCCACCAGACCAACGCTGATCCAAGTTAGTGGCGGACCTGCCAGTTTGCTATGGGGGTGATTGGTAGGGTGCTAGCTCCTCGCGGCCATGCACCCTCGTCACTTCGCACCGTGTTGTGCTGCTGCCTCGCGAGCTTGCCGGTTCTTCGCTGAGAAGGATCGGAGGGGACGATAGAGCACGACGCCGACTTTTGGACGCACGATTTGGAGGAGGGAGCGCAAGGATTTGGGACGATTTGGAGGAGAGAGGGCAAGGATTTGGCGCGCGTGAGAAGGGGAGTTGCAGAGTAGAGTGTGGGGGAAGCGCGGGACGACAGAAGAAAATGCAGGGAATCCCGCCATGAAACGACCGAGCTGTCACCTGTCAGGGGCGTATGCTTAGCGGTAATCCTATATATCTTCGGAAGAAAGTTTCTTATAAAACTGTAACCCAGTAGAAGCCTAACAATAACCTACACAGCCCACAAATCAAACCCTAACACCCTTCCTCTCTCTCCCTCCCGTCCCTCGACGCCACCGTCACCCACCGCGGCCGCCATGGCCGACATCCCCGCGCCCGCCGCCTGCCACGGCCAGCCTCCCCGCGCGCGTCGGCCTCCGCCGCCGCCCATGGCCGCGCGAGCTCCGCCGTCGGCGGCCTCGCCGAGCTCCGCACCTCCCCGAGCTCCGTGCCTCCCGAGCTCCGCGCCTCGCCAAGCTCCATGGAGGCCTCCCCGAGCTCCGCGCCTCTCGCCGGCGGCGGCGGCCGCGACCGCGTCCATGCCACGCGCGCTGATGCTCTGCATGGGGGGCCGCGCCGTGAGCCGCTGCGCACGCAGGCCGGGTACCGGGTGTAGGCTAGAGGTGGAAGAAGATGGAATGTTGTCCAACATTTCTAAAAAAATGTTGCAACATTTTGCAAAATGTTGACGAAAACATATTTAAAAAATCAACATTTCTGAAAAATATTGAAATATTTCCTAAAAATGTTGGAACATCAGAGAGCTCAAAAAAATGTTGTCCAACATTTTCAAAAAATGTTGCAACATTTTCCATAATGTTGACGAAAACACGTTGAAAAAACCAACATTTCTGAAAAAAAGTTGGAACATTTTTAGTTAATAGTCATGAGGTGGGTTGGTGGGAAAGAAAGGTGAGCTGGTGGGAAAGAAATAAGAAGGAAGTTTAAATGGGTCTTGGTGGGTTGAAAGTTGCAATGCTTATCCATCTTCCGGTAGGCATATAGGAGCCCCTATGCTTAGTTTGGTAGAAATTTTTAGAAAAGTTTTTGGAGGTCCATTTCAAGGTCTATTAGATGTATTAAATGTGGGCTAATTATAAAACTAGTTACACAGACGTATATTCGTCTCGAAAAATTAGATGGGTTATGAAATGAATTTCGTCATTAATTCATATATAATACTTCTAATTAGTATTAGAAGGTTGATAAAGAAATTTTTGTAAAAATTTTTGCGAAACTAAACAGGCTGAGCCGAACGAGTGTCATGAGGATGAAACGGTGAGCATCTCTCTCCTATTATAGCGGAAGAAGATGTCGGGGATCCGGCCATGAAATGAGCTTCTCTCCAATTACTGATGCTGTCAAATCAGCATAATTAATGATGTGTCATGCTAATTAATGACTATGAAATCCTCCATGAAACTGTACTCAGAACTTGTTTAGTTGGGAGAAAATTTTAGGCTCCCTTTTCAAAGCCTATTATTAGAAGGATTAAACATAGATGGACAGGAAATCGCGAGATGGGTTGTTGGAGAATATTTTGGGAACTAAACAGACCCTCAGACTGGTCTTAGGAGTATTAAATCGAGATTAATGACAAAACTCATTTACTAACCCCTGTTTAAATTCGCGAGACCATTCTACTGCCTAATTGTATCATGATTAGAAAATTTGGTGTTACTGTAAACATCTTCTAATGATGGCTTAATCAGACTTAATAGATTCGTCTAGTGATTTTTAATCCATCTGTGTAATTAGATCAAGTTTAGTCCTAATTAGCATCTGTAGACTCGATGTTACATTTCCGTCAAATTTCTTCATCCAACTAACACAAAACCAGAATAAACTTTGGCAGTCGAAATTAAACTACTCCTTGCATCTTCTTTCTTCGACATGGTATGTATTGTTTTCATCTCAGCAAATTAACTACCATACGGCTCAATGGGTTGCTCCATGCATCACCAATTAATAGCCCACTTAGCTCATATCATGCAGCCCACAAGGTCTCTCTTTTTTTTGTTCAGCAATCGCCAATCGGACTCGTGTCGGTTCAGCAGCGACTGGACTTTCCGACTCGGACAAGAATTTCTGATAGCCACCTCTACCGCTCGCACCTTTGTGCAGTCCATCATTTTCGGTCGAACTCAAGGTCTATTTGTTTGGTTCGATCGGTAGTGATGGGCTACGTGTCGACCATGAGCTTGAGATCAATGTGTCGTCTGACGGGACTGACTGAATAAAGACGAAGGCCGCTGCTGCCCAAGAGGAAGAAGAAGGAACCGACAAGCGCTGCACCAGAGGGTGCGGATGTAGTGCTGATACGAAGGACGAGTTGATGGCTCTCATCGAGAGGAAGCCGAAGAAGTACATCAAGGAGAGGTTGTCGCAGGGCTATGATCAAGTGGCCCTGCAGTTCCTTCTATGACATCCCTCTACAGAGGCTCCACCAGTGTAGCACGAGTTCCGTAAGTTATATCTTCACAAAAAGGCGATTGCTGACAAGATGTTTGAGTACAAGCAGGGGCAGCTTCAATGGCGCCGATAGCAGAAGTCATGCACAAGGAGGAGGTTGAATGTTGTTGGTCCAATGCTGAATGTTGATTAGAAAAATACAACTAGCCACATGTTTATCACAATGCAGTTGTTTTTTTTTGTTTGGTAAGCTGTGGTATTTTTGAGAAAAAAGGACATGATTTTAGCAATATGTCACTTATCCTTGCAAATTGTGACTGCAATTGACTCACTCAATTGTATTACTTTAGTCTAACAGATCCCTACATGTTGTCAAATGTTAACTGACATATCTAATAAGCTTTGCTTAATGTCTGTCTGGAGTCGGAGATAAATTTTCTTGGAAGGCTCTCGCATCCGAATCCATATCTAATAAGCTCTTAGGCTACTGCCTTAAAGACAAGGAACTTCTTCTCATGTATGAATTAATGGCTAAATGGAGTTTGGAAAACCATCTATTCAAGAGTGAGCTCTTACCTCTGATCATTTTTATTAACCTAGAAATATCCTAGTTTTTTAGTTTTTTATATAATCTACTAATCAAGTTATAGTAATCATCACTCTACAATTTTTAGTCTATGCGGTGTTTTTGCAGTAGGTCTGTAGGATACATTTTGTGGTATAACTTTCTAATGATGAATTCTAAAACTACATAAATGCATAATACTAGAATTTCTTGGAGGCGACTACTTGACTGAAAAATACTGACGAGTGCATTTTCGTTTTAGGAGGATGTGCCCCGCTGTCATAGGAACTGAGGCTAAGGATAGTCATTGGTGCAGCTCGAGGACTTGCATTCCTACATGCATCAGAAAAGCAAGTTATCTACCGTTTAAGGCTTCCAACATTCTTTTAGATGCAGTAAGTTTAATACTATGCAATGTACATGTGATATCTTAGTTCTTTATAAAGTCATGTTTTTTTGGAATAACTATAATGCAAAGCTCTCTGCCTTCGACCTTGCTAAGCTGAGACCAATTACTAGCAACTAACATATCACAATAAAGCTTCCATCTAGTTTCGATCTTGGAAAGAGTAATGTTCGCTTCTTCTAGAAGCAACTCATGCACAAATATTATAAGATGCTACACACTTGAATCCAACACCAAATATATGAATTTGTACTATATAAGTTTATGAAATTTATAAAAAAGTAGTTTATATATCTCTTTACTTTTTTTCTTTTACATGAATATTTATTCATTCTTTTTTGTTTGCTTCTGTTGACATATGCGTGTAGTTACTCCATGCTTCCAAACTCATTAAAAACAAATATATTTTGTTTTCTTATCACTTAACTTTCGAATTTAAGTTTCTCAACGCGGAATTTGTGTTCATTATTACAGATTAAACTAAATCTTACAGTTGCAAATCTATAATCAAGGAAATGATTATTACATAAATAGTGTGTAAGTGGAATCAAGATGAGTGCAATTTTAATCATCTAGAACTTACCTTAAAATAATGTTGTCACTCAAACCCAACACCAAACATTTGAATTTATACTCTAAATATACATATAAGTTTATGAAATTTATATAAAATCAGCTTCTAGATTTTTTTTAACTTTTTTGTTTTACATGGATATTTATTTATTTCTATTTTGTTTGCTCTAATAAGTATTTTTATTTTAAAATAGAAAATTAATATCTATCTCATTAATTTAAGAAGCATTCAGAATAGGATGCATTAATTTGGTATGTGTATTAATTATCATTAATATCCTACCATAAGAAAATACTTTTCATGTGTATACTATATTTATTTTAGATGACTAGCAGAGTGGATGTGTATAGGGATATATTATATAAAGATGAAAATTATATGTTGATATACTAATGTAATGTTTGTCATTGTAGATCAGTATATTGTTCGATATTCAATACAAATTTACGCACAATGGAAATTTAGATATAGGATCAAAGGTACATATATAGATCATAACTACAATTGTGCATGGTTCTCCTCCCAATCCCCTATTAAACTTGCAGTGCCTTTTGATTCTACTGTTCTGCTGTATCAAGATTTTCAGTGTCATGACCAATTGTGTCAGCAACTACACTCAGTTCGGCTTCTCTTAGTTCAGTTTCTTCAGCAGTACTTTTCTCTCGGAACAAATCTGTTATACAAATCAGCTCACAATACTTCTCTCTCAGAACAAATCTTTCATACAAATCAGCTCACAGTACTTTTCTCTCAGAACAAATCTGTCATACAAATTAGCACATATCTGGCAAACCAAACAAAGTAAGCAATAAAGAGAAATAACGTGGTTGCGCCCAAGAATCGTTGGTCTACAAGACTACAACCAATGGGTCCAAATCAGACTCTTCCCTTAGCCTCTTATATTACGATCATAACCAAATTCGTGGATTCTTTTGTTTGTCACATCACCAGTGGAGGACAATGACTTAGCTCATATACTTTTACTAGTAAAGTGTACGTGCGATACGCACGTATTTAAAAAATTCTTAAAACCACTATCATACATGTTAAAATCCCTACATTACAAAGTGATATATGAAAGGCAACAAAGTAATGTTGACTAACACAGGCACTAACCGTTTCAACAAGCAAAAGCGAATTCATTGTTTAATTCTTATCTAGTCCAATATCTCAGTTCATGTCAATGTAGAAAGACAAACTTTTCCCAGCCATGTTCACGATACAAGGGCGACACATGCAGTTGCTACTGTGTGCAGCTTGCAATTGTCGTTCCCAATCACACCAAGACAAGAACAAGGGCTTAATGTTCTCAGCGGCACAACACCTCGATGGAGTTCATGTCAATGTAGAATGATAAACTTTTCTCAGCTATGCTTAAAAAGTACTTGTTCCTCAGTTTCAGCATTGTGTACTGAAAGTTTGAAAACTGATCCACAAAACCGAAACACACAGGCCATTTTTTAGATAGAATAACCAATAACATCGACAACAGATTGCGCACTATACCATCAGATATAGAATATAATCAATCAGCTTCATTTGCCAATTAATCACAATGAGGGGAATAACATCAATTTAAGATTCAAGTAGAAACACGAACATATACAGGAAGAACAACGTTGCCTGCATTAATTTGTATTGTTTCTTAATGGCATGCCTTTCTTAATTGGCCTGCTTTAACTTGCCTTCTTGACGTAGTATGTTCCTAGTACTTGTAGCGTGCAGCACCATGGTCTCGACAGTGAATCCCTCCCGGCCCCAACATCACCCCCATCTTCCTCGTTAAGGTCAATTAGTACCACTGATATAGAACTGACCGCTGCAGATGGTCCTAAAACGTAGACATATGATGTATTTATAAAAACTGACAAAGACATATTTTAAATATGAATATTGTTTAATAAAAATGTCTATGTACATTAACAATTATGCATGATTCATGAAAACAATCCATATCCATACTTTCTTCAAAAATTCTCTTCACAAGAAAAGGGATCAAACTTTCAAACAATGTATTCATCTATTTGCATTATTAGCAACCCATCTTGCACAAATTCCATTCAGATCCATGGCCAATAGAAAAAAACATATCATCAAGCCCTAAGTTTTCATGAGCATGGAATCCATGGAAGAAAAGGGAGAGGAGAGAATGTACCTGGGGGTCATAGGGATACCTCAGTGCAGAAGCCATACAGCTTGGATTGCTGATTCTTTGGACAACGATCTCTACAAGATGTGCAACACTTGGACACACCGGAGGTTACATGTTTCCAATAAAATGCGGATGAGCAATAAGGAACGTAATCTAATAAGTAACCTAACTTTTATACTGACAAATACATCAACAAAAATTCATTTGTAATGTTCTAGAATTAATCTAGGCAGTGACAAGTACGTTAACCTTGCAAAATATGTACTAAGAAAAAACTCATATCGCTTCATAGCTTCTTTTCAATCATTTTGTACATACATAAGGGGATCGGGATATCACAGACCACATGTATATTTTACATATCTCAAATAGTGTTGCACAAATCATAATTCCAAGGGGAATTTCTAAACCATACACACAAAACAAAAAACTTACCTCATTACCAGACACTGCTACTAATGTTGTTACAGCAATGGGGTTACGAAATCAGCTCCTGCACTTGTCCATGTTTGTAGAAAATTACATTTTCTAGATGAATAAGCAAATATCACAAACGTAAGCAACATGAAAGCTGCATAAAACTTGGTTCTGAAATTTCTTTGACAACAAAAAAATTAGTTGTGGAAATGATGCATGTCGTTAGCAATTAAAAAAAAGATTAAAAAAAGTAGCAAAGATGTGGGGTTTCCGAAGTTTGAGCTAACCAGAATAGAAGACACCATGATCTTTCTCACAAAAACCACCCAGATAATTACCATCAGGGATCTGCTTGTTGAGTTACACTCCATTTTTTTTAGGATCCATAATCTTGAAAAGAAAGCATCACTCAGCCTCCATACCCATAAAGCAAGCATCATTGTATTGTGCATAGACTGCCCTTCATCACTGATGCCAGAATAAGATCACCATGAAAAATGTCCACCCGGTTGTGTAGTGGGCTTCAATTCTCTTGCTCTTTGTAGTATAGAAGATAGACTTGCAGTGACAACAGAGACAACAATGTTGACTTGATTCTTCCAAAATCCTCAACTGTATGGGCTAGTAAATTATTTCAATTAGCTAGCGATAGTGCGAAGTTACCCAAATGAAATGGTAATGCTAAAGACCGAAAAGTTTTTAGATTCATGCCAAAGTGTACAGAGGAGTAGAGGACTTACTTCTGCGGGGGAAAGCTTTGTTGCTTGGGATCTTCTCCTCTTAAAGATATACAAGGTTATGGCAGCTACTGCAGCGACAAACACTATTGGCAATATAATTCCCGGAAGTTTACCAGCTGAACTGTTATTACATGTGATTTTTCCAAAAAAAAACCAAATCAGTTCAAGTTTGTCCAGTACTGCATATGTTTTGCTATATTAGCTCATGATTTCAGATGATGTCGTGGTGTGCAGTGGATCACGCATATACACATATGGATCACGCATACTGACCTCCCGTGGTACCTGGTACAGTCACCGAAGGCACCGACGCTGGAACGACCGCTTCATCGTTCATCTGCAGCGTCACCATCGGAGCGCCGGCGTAGAACTTCTTCCCGAACTCGGACCTCAAGTTGCACCGCGAGCCGGCGAGCCTCGTGCCCTCCCCGTCGGGCTCCAACCCACTCCCGTTCCGCCACCGCGCCACCAGATCCTGGAGGCATCCTCGGCACTACGCCGGCGACAGGTCCGGATGTTGGGGACCCGCTGGTCGAGCCCCACCAGCTGCCCCGTGGCGAAGACCGAAGAAGAGCCTAGGCGGCGACGACCTGTCCACCGCGTGATGCGTGCACCGCGGTGGTGTTGAGCAGCCGCGTGACGGCGCGGTCGTAGGCTGATGTAACAACCCAGAAAATTAAGTTATGAAAATGTGAGAAAATTTGAACTTTTCATTTGTTGATGATGTGTCATCATATTTAAACCCTCTCTAGCCTCTCTTCCTAAATACTTAAATAAATAAAACCAAAAATATAAAAATATATTTTCAAATTATGATAAAATATGTGATTTGGATTTTATGGATTTTATTTGGATTTTATTGAGTGTGTTTTGAATTTGAAACTATTCAAATTCAAACCTATAGTTCAAACTTAATTCAAATCTAATTTCAAAACCCTATACTAACTAATGGGCCAGCTAACCTCTTCTGAAGTCTATCGAACCACCTTCATCTCTCAGCCCGAGCCCGCTTAAAACCCCCGGCCTTTCCTTATCCACCGAAGCCGGCCCAGTTCGGCCCACCTCACCTCTTCACCTCGCGCCGGCTCGCTGACAAGTGGGGACACCGTCGAGTGCCCTGTGCATCTTCTCCTCCACGCCATCTCCGCGCAGCACCGTTCTGCCGCTGCGCCCGATCGCGCGCGTGCACACGCCCGGCCAGGGAACGAGCCCCGACCGCGCCCGTGGCACGGACGCCGAGCCAGGCGGCCGCGCCCACACACCGCCCGGCCTTTTCCCTTTCTACCCTCGCCCGTCGACGCGCTCCCGCGCCCGCCAGCCTCTGCCGCACCGCCACATCACCACCTCGCCCTCACGAGCCAATAGGAGCCCCAGCCGTGTCTCTTTTGCCCTTCACCCCGGCGTGTTCGACCAGCTAAAGCCCCTGGCGAGACCCCCCTTGCAAGCCAGCGCTCAATTAGGGTTTCTCCCCTTTGTTGCCCCTTTCCTCTGTTCGTCGCCGGGAGGAGAGAAGAGGGGGAAGGAAGAAGAGAAGGGGAAAGGGGAAGAAGACGGGGCGCACCACCACCGCGCCGACCTGCCGAAGACGGAGCACACCAAGACGGAGCCGGACGGGTCGTGAGGAAGGCCGTCCACGAGCGGGCGGAGAACGGAGCAGAGGAGCACGACGCGCCGCCGCCGAACTTCGCCGTCGTCGTCGACATCTTCCCCGCCGCGGCCTTCACTGCATCGTCTACACCGCCGACCCTCGGTGAGCCTTGGCCTGCCCTTCGCCTTGACCGGGAGCGTACCCCAGCGTTACGCCGCGTTGGCCGCCGTGCCGCGCACTGACTCCGGCCATCGACGCCGTCTGTGAACCCCGGGCTTCGTCCCGCGCCCTTTCTGTGCAGGATCCCAAGCCTCGCATCGCCGCCGTGCACCCGCGCACGTGCTGGCCGGCCTAGTGCCGCTGACCGCGTAAACCCCCGTCTCCGCCGCACCGCGCCAGAGCACCACCGTGCTGTGCGCGTCCGCGAGCGAGAGCCGTGACACACCGCCGCTTCCGATGCACGCGAGCGCGCATGCGCACCTGACCCCGGTGCACCCCAGCACAGGAGCAGGAGCGTCGTGCTGTCACCGCCATGTCACGACGGTCGCCTCCGCACCGTGCGCGTGTACGTGCGCGGGCACCAGATCACCGCTAACCTGCATTTTGGCAAGCAACCACGTGTGCGCCTGGACGCCGTGCACCCCAGCACTGGCGCCACTGCGTTTTGGCTATCAAAGGTCAACCGCTGCGCACCGCGTCGCCGCTGTGCCGATCGGCACCGCGCCGGGACTTTCCCCGTGTCGCGCCGCGCGCCGTCTTCTCGAACCCAACCGCAGGGCAGTGGCCGCGTCCAACTCGTCACGAGGTCCTAGTGTATCTCCCCGTGTGCTTGCTTGGACGCCGAAGCCAACGTCGTCGTCAAACGCCGCACGCCGCCGCCGGGCTCATGCCAGGGCGCGCCGACGCGCGAACGCGGGGCGAGGAGCGCCTTCGCGCTCCAGATGAATCCCAGGGGCACTACCAGACTTCATATCTGGACAACGTTAGGGAAGCTGAGCATGGGCCTTAGCCCGCTAAGGCCCATGTCCCGGCCCTTTCCTTTTCTTCGTTGCACTCCGAAATTAGTTGGAGGGCTCCTTTCGGACTTTACTCTTTTGGCCCAAAGGGCTGAGTCCAATGGGCCGATTCCGGCCCACTAACTCTTTCGGCCCACTAAGGCCCACTGACCGGTGATGATGACGTCACGGTGATGTCATGATGACGTCATCAACTGTTTTCAAAAATAAAAATCCTTTTCTGTTTTATAAATAATTTTGGAAATTATTTTATAAATCCTATAATCTTTGAAAATTCATAACTAATTATTTATAACTCCGAAAAATATGAAACCAGTTTCTATATTTTTCTAAAAATGAGACGGTGCTGTTTGTAGGTAGTATGGTTCTGTTTGAATCTTCTAAAATTGGGTTTCTTTGGATTTATTGCCTAGTTGTTTGTCGGTATCTTAGTGTCTCGTATCTCGTGCTGCACAGACCCGAGCAACGACCAGGAGGAGGCCTACGACCCCGACTACTACCCAGACCAAGACATCGGACACCAGCCAGGTGTCATGTCACTCCCGACCATATAGATCCAATGCTTGCTTTAGTTGCTAGTGCTTAATTACTTTTGATGCATGTTTTGAAATTGCATAGACAATTGATTAGCCGTGCCTTGAAATTGTTTACCTTGTCCTTGAAACACCTACTTTCGGAGCTAGCTACAGACCCCTAGCTAGTTCCCGGCACTTCTCCATCCATATATTTTACCCTTAGTTATGGATGGATCTCAGGTTTGGACCGAGGTTGGGATACCTCGGAACTCTTGCGTGGGTTTTGGGTGAGTGTGTATCCTTGACGTGTTACCGCGGGAGCAAGCCGCTTTGGTTACTTGTGAACGCCTGTCTAGGGGAGATGCGACCTGGCCTCCCGCCCTAGCGGCGTGTCGGACGGATGGAGTTGGTGAGTGCTTGCTCCTGCAATTAAGGACCGATCGTCTGTGTGACCTTGATCTTTGGGCTATTTTCGTACAAACCGTTCGCTCACGTATGGGCGGGGTTCGGTCCGAGAACTAGTTGGTGGTTGGCTCTCAGCTTGTAGGCGGACCGGTGTGGTCGTGTGAGGGGGACGAGTTATACCCCCCGAGTAGACGTCGCCCCGGCTCCTCCGGGGATGGTTTCACAGCTCTGAGGCCCTGCTGGCAAGTTTCGCGCCCCAGTTCAGGACGAGTCAGGCTCGGAGAGGCAGGAGAGAGCCACCCACTGCTAGGTCTCCGGCCATTAGGTAGGGATGTGGAACGGCGGCCACCGTTTCTGCCCTATCCGGCGGGTCCAGTTGTACAACCTCTGCAGAGTGTTAAACCTATAGCTATAGTACGTGTCCACTGGTATGGAGAGCCCTTACGATCTCTCACCTGGCTAGACTCTTCTTGTGCTGCTTTCTCTCCCCTGTGTGTTGTGAGCCCGGCTTCGTGCCGTTGAGACGTGGGGATAGGAGTTGGTGACCCCACGTCGCGGATGAGAGTGGGATGCTGTATCTTGGTTGAGATCCAGTACTTGGTGCTTCTTTCCTTGTTGGGGCGTTGACCCTGGAGGCGTTGTCCTCGGAGGTGAGGATCTTTTCGGAGATGGTTACCTCTCGGCTATTCTGCTTACCTTGATGTTGCTACCGCTGCTTGCTTAACCTTCTACAGCCATAAATAGGATTACTCATGCATAATAGAATTATTCTCTCTTGCTTATGCTCTTTGTTGGGAAGCTGACATGACCTACTCGCTTATCGAGTAGATGACGGACTTTCAGACCAGGAGCCGGACTACGACTTTGAGGACGACGGCTGGGAGGACTGAAGCTCGCCCTACACTCGAGTTGCCTGCGGATATGGAGTCTACTTCGCTACATGAGAGCCGCTGCGTAGATGTTTACTCTGCTTGATTCAGTCCTGTTGGACTTGTACCCGGCATGTGCCGAAATGATGTACTCTGATGCTTAATTATTACATTATATTATGGACCCTCATGTATTTATTCTTGTTGTACGGTACTTTGCTTTACTTTCTGAGACAGGGATTTGCACGTGATAGCCTCCTGGGACTATCACAGAGGTGTAGGGATCGGGTTCCCGTCTTCGGAAACCCGGTTCGTTTCAGTTGGTATCAGAGCCGTACTTGACTGTAGGACGAGCCTAGGAACGGACGATAGTATAGGAAAGCCCGAACGCCTTGTGCTTTATATGCAATCCATGAAACTTTATATAAATACCTTGCACTTTACTATATACTACCTTGATTAACAATACTAACTCTTACTAACAACCCTAACAACGTGCAGATGGACCAGCTGACGTGGATCCCCCTCAAGACCGACGGCCAGTGGGCCAGAGGGTTCTGCAAGATCCTTAAAATTTGTTTGGAGACCGCAGGAGTGGAGACAAGTGAGGTGTTCTACGAGGGACGCACCACGGCCGTCGTGGACCAGTCGCCGACGGAGCTGACCTTGAAGATACCGGCTGACCCACGCGTGCCAGAGTTCGAGGAGGTCAGAGTCACGTGCTTCGACAACTCTACCCTGGAGGCTCACCAGTGTTGTGCCAGACTCGCGCTGAAGAAAGTGTGTCGACAGTTGGGACAGAGATTGAAGGATACACCCTTCGAGGTTCTTCCGACAGCACTGTACGACCACAGCAGGTGGCACACAGACGAGGCAGCTTACACTGAGGAGAACACAAAGGGCAAGGATGAGAAGAACCAGTTGGCCAGCAAGTTCATTCAAGCTCAGGACCAGGCACTCTACTGGGCAGATTCAGAGATCGTGTTTCTCCGACAGAAGTGGGATGACACCTTGGGGCGGAACGCCCAGCTGGAGAGAGAGAACAGCCAGTTGGTGTACCTTCTCAACGAAGCGCACAGGAGGAACATCCAGATCACCGAGTGGGGACTCGCGGCTGCCAGAGCCAGCACAGAGAGAGATGCACTTGAGATCGCCACGCTGAGAGCCAGACTAGAGGAGACACAGACCACCTTGCGGGAGTCAGAGGCAGCGACCAGAGAGGAGCGGTTGAAGTTGCGTGAGAAGGAGTACTTGGTAGAGTCTCTTGGAGCAGCTTGCACCGACTACCAGCTGCGGTTGTGGGAACACGAGGAGAGGTTGACTCAGAACTACGACCACCTCTGGTACTTGGGAGGCAGAGTGTACGAGGCCCAGGACACAGCCAGCAGGACCAGCTCAGCTTGGAGGGACTCCGACCTACGACGAGTGGCAGAGTACAGGGAGTTGGCAGAGATGCTACCACCGCAGAAGAGGCCTAGGTTGAGGACAGAGACGTTTGAGCTACCCCCTACTCTACTTCCGTCACAGCGACCTTACCCACGAGGCAGCTCAGACACCCCAGAGATGAGCAGAGCTTTGAGGAGCTTGGTAGGCTACTTCAACCTACCAGAGATTGAGATACCAGATTACCCAGGAGTGAACGACCCACCGTTCTACTCGGTTCCGCCCAGTCCGAAGACCGTGTCACCACCGTACTCTCCAGCTACTGTTAAGGAGCAGGCACCTTGAGGGGATGATCCTGTAGTCAGCTAGGATAGAGTTCTTCATGATGTTCATGTTTAGTTGACCACCTCTTATGTATCGCGATGTAGTTCTCATGCTGCTGTGTAATCTCGAAGGTTGTGGAGTAGGCCTCGAGATACACACCTTTTTTTTGTATGGTGATCTTGCATGAGTGATTGGAGTTATCGATCTTTTGTCGGTTTTCATACTTCTTATATGTTTGTGTGAAATTGTTTGTTGTTAGCTAGATACTCCTTATATGCTTAAGTACTTTAAAGTTAATTTCCGACAACTCGTTTCTCACGATCTCGAACTCTTAAAACAGATGTCGGTGGCAAGGAGGTCGGGACGGCTCCTACGCCGTTTCGAGGAGGCAGCCAGGGAGGACGCCGAGCAGGAGGACGTCCCTCTCCCCGCTGGAGGTCGAGGTCGTGGCCGCCGTGGAGGCCGTGCACCACGGGGCGGACGCCGTGGTGGACGCCGCGGCGGGCGAGGAGGTCGAGGAGACCAAGGAGGAGGCCGAGCACCAGCTGACCCCGAGGAGGAGCTCGAGGGGGAGGCTGAGCCTGAGCCAGAGCAGGAGCCTGAGCAGCCGGCACCACCGCCCAACCTAGCAGCCGTGATGGCGCTTCAGACTCAGCTGATGCAGACGATCGCCGATGCTGTGGTCCAGAACAACAACAACTGGAGAAACGTCAGGAACCAGCCGGAGAGCTTGCAGAAGAGAGTGGAGGGTTTCACCAAGCTGCGTCCACCTACCTTTGACAACTCTCTAGACCCACTCGTGGCAGACAACTGGTTGAGGGAGATTGAGAAGAAGTTGGAGCTCACCGACCTTTCGGAGGAGGAGTGCGTGTACGTCGTCGCGCACCAGCTGGTCGGCACGGCAGGGGCTTGGTGGGACAGTTACTGTGACTCACACGCGGACCCTACCCGCATCACGTGGGAGGAGTTTGTGGAGGCCTTCAGAGCGTTCCACATCCCAGAGGCTGTGATGGACAGGAAGGCAGACGAGTTCAGGCACTTGAAGATGGGATCGATGATAGTGCAGGAGTACACGAACCGGTTCCAGGAGCTGATGCGGTACGCCCCAGACGACTCCAACACCGAGAAAAAGAAGATGTACTGGTACCGCAAGGGACTCCACAGAGGGATGGCGCACCACTTGGCAGCTCACGACTGTGACACTCTTCACGCCCTGGTGGGCAAGGCTTTGGTTGTGGAGAAGTCGAGACTGGACTACGTGGAGGTCCGCGGAGAGAAGAGACAGCATGCAGAACGTGCAGGGTACCCAGGGTCACACCAGCGACAGAGGTCCGCTCCGCCGCAGTACTCACAGCAGAGACAGCGTCCTTACCCTCAGCAGCCGCAGACGCAGTTCACTCAGCAGAGCAGAGGACACCCTGGAGGTAGTGGAGGTTCGAGCCAGTGGAAGCCCAGGCCGCAGCAGCCGCCAGCGTACGACAGCTCACAGGTCACTTGCTACCACTGCCGTCAGCTAGGCCACAAGTCCAACGTGTGCCCGCAGAAGTTCCAACAGGGAGGTCAGAGCAGGAACACCCAGTACCAGACACCGGCGAAGGCACCAGTTCCAGGAGGACAGCCTCAACAGAACCAGCAGAAGAGCGCACGCCCACCGACTCGAAGCAGACTGAACCATCTGACCGCAGAGGAGGCAGCTGCAGCGCCAGACGTGGCTCTCGGTGAGTTTTTAGTCGATTCAGTTATGGCTACCAATCTGTTTGACACCGGTGCTCAGTTTTCGTACATCTCTACTAAGTTTGTAAAGGAAAGGTCATTACCAACTAAGCCCAGACCACGGCCTATAGTTACCAGTTCCCCGCTAGGTGAGAAGCAGAGTACGCTGGAGTGTAGAGGAGTGAACATGGTGTTCGAGAAGCAGTTGTTCGAGGCAGACCTGACCATTCTGGAGTCGACCGGGATCGACGTGATACTTGGGATGGAGTGGTTAGCTCAGCACAAAGGATTGGTGAACTGCAACCCAGTGTACGTGCAGTTGGAGCACCCCAGCGGAGTCAGAGTGTTGATCAAGCCACAGGGCCAGAGGTCGACGCCGATGTTGTGCAGCATGAAAGGAAAGGATTTGGAGGAAATCCCGGTGGTGAGGGAGTATCCCGACGTGTTTCCGGAGGAGTTGACCGAGTTACCACCAGACAGGGATATTGAGTTCGTGATTGAACTGATGCCAGGAGCTGGACCTGTGGCCAAGAGCCCGTACAGGATGTCCGCGGATGAACTAGATGAGCTGAAGAAGCAACTCAAGAAACTGCAAGAGCAAGGGTTCATTCGACCGAGTGCCTCACCTTGGGGTTCGCCAGTTCTGTTTGTGGACAAGAAGGATGGCACCAAGAGGATGTGTGTGGACTACCGGACACTCAACTCGATGACGATCAAGAACCGGTACCCTTTGCCCAGGATTGAGGATTTGCTAGACAGGTTGCGGAAGGCAAAGTTCTTTTCCAAGATCGACTTGAGGTCAGGCTACTACCAGATGAAGATTCGGGACCAGGATATCCCGAAGACAGCTTTCACGACTCGGTACGGCTTGTACGAGTTCGTAGTGGTTTCCTTCGGACTGACCAACGCACCTGCCTACTTCATGAACATGATGAACAAGGTCTTCATGGAAGAGCTGGACAAGTTCGTAGTGGTGTTCATAGATGACATTCTGATCTTCTCAGAGACAGCAGAGGAACACGAGGAACACCTTCGGATTGTGATGGAAAGGCTGAGACAGCAGAAGTTGTACGCAAAGTTCAGCAAGTGTGAGTTCTGGATGGAGGAAGTTGCTTTCTTGGGACACGTGTTGTCAGCAGAGGGAGTTGCGGTTGATCCTTCGAAAGTGGAAGCAGTTACCAAGTGGGAGCAGCCACTCACAGTGACAGATATTCGGAGCTTCCTCGGGTTGGCAGGATACTACAGGAGGTTCATAGAAAACTTCTCCAAGATAGCGAAGCCAATGACAGAGCTGTTGAAGAACGACAAGAAGTTCGTGTGGTCAGAGGCCTGTGAGAGGAGTTTCCAGGAGTTGAAGAAGAGGCTCACGATAGCTCCGATTCTTACCTTGCCAGACATCAAGAAGGATTTTGTGGTGTACTGTGACGCCTCGAAGCAAGGTTTGGGATGTGTGTTGATGCAAGAGGGCAAAGTTGTTGCTTATGCGTCGAGGCAGCTTAAGAAGCACGAGGAGAACTACCCCACTCACGACTTGGAGCTAGCAGCAGTCGTTCACGCTTTGAAGATTTGGAGGCACTACTTGATCAGCAACAAGTGTGAGCTGTACACCGATCACAAGAGTCTGAAGTACTTCTTTACTCAGTCGGAGTTGAACATGAGGCAGAGAAGGTGGCTAGAGCTGATCAAGGACTACGACTTGGAGATTCACTACCACCCTGGCAAGGCAAACGTTGTGGCAGATGCACTGAGCAGAAAGTCCTATTGCAACAACTTGATGGTGAGACAGGAGCAGCCAGCACTTCACGACGAGCTAGAGCAGCTTCAGGTTGAGATTGTAGAGCAGGGACAACTCAACACACTGCAAGTGACCTACGACTTGGAAGGCAGAATTCGGGAAGCTCAGAAAGGGTGCTCCGAGATTTGGGAGCTCAAGGAGCTGATGGAGAAAGGGAGAGCTGAGGATTACCGTATGGACGAACAAGGCACGGTGTGGCTGAAAGATCGAATCTGTGTGCCGAAGAGCAAAGAGATTCGAGAGCAGATTCTGAGAGAAGCCCATGATTCAAGGTACTCCGTTCACCCAGGAAGCACAAAGATGTACCAAGATTTGAAACAGAGGTTTTGGTGGAAGGATATGAAGAAGGACATAGCCTACTACGTGGCTTGTTGTGACACTTGCAGCAGAGTGAAGATTGAGCACCAGAGGCCCGCAGGACTGTTGAAACCGTTGGATATACCCCAGTGGAAGTGGGATGACATTTTCATGGACTTTGTGGTGGGGCTACCCAGGACACAGAAAGGCAACGATTCCGTTTGGGTCATAGTGGATCGGCTGACGAAGGTAGCTCACTTCGTACCCGTGAAGATCCGTTACACGACAGACCAGTTGGCAGACTTGTACGTGTGTCACATACTCAGGCTACACGGAGCCCCGAGGAGCATAGTGTCTGACAGAGGGTCCCAGTTCGTAGCAAAGTTTTGGCAGAGTTTCCACGCCCGGATGGGAACTACACTCAGCTACAGCACAGCTTTTCACCCTCAGACGGACGGGCAGACTGAGAGAGTAAACCAGGTGTTGGAGGATATGCTGAGAGCTTGCGCTTTGACCTACGGCACGGATTGGGAGAGCAGCTTGGCCTATGCAGAGTTCTCTTACAACAACAGCTTCCAAGCAAGTCTCAAGATGGCACCCTTCGAGGCACTCTACGGGAGGAAGTGCAGGACACCTTTGATGTGGTCAGAGGTAGGAGAGAGGATGATCTTTGGTCCGGACATTCTCGAGGAGGCTGAGGAGAAAGTAGAGAAAGTCAGGGATAACCTAAAGATTGCTCAGAGCAGACAGAAGAGCTACGCCGATCGTCGCCGGAGAGACTTGTCGTTCGAGGTGGGTGACTTCGTCTACTTAAAAGTGTCACCGATGAGAGGAACCAAGAGGTTTGCTGTGAAGGGAAAGCTTTGCCCCGAGGTACGTGGGACCATATCGGATCACTCAGAGAGTTGGGAAGCTCGCTTACAGACTCGCACTACCAGCAGAGATGTCCGCTGTACACCCTGTGTTCCACGTGTCACAGTTGAAGAAGAGTGAAAAGGAAGTGGAAGCAAAGCAAGTCCCGGTGGAGATACTCGACCTGCAGAACACCCTGGAGTATGCAGAGTACCCCGAGAGGATCTTGGACAGAGCAACAAAGGAAACCAGGAGGACCACAATTCCTTACTGCAAGGTGTTGTGGAGTCACCACACGGAGCGAGAAGCAACCTGGGAGAAGGAAGCCGACCTCAGGAGAGAGTTCCCTCACTTGTTCGAGGGGAAGGATGGAGCTTAAATCTCGAGGACGAGATTCTCGGTGGTGGGGGAGAATGTAACAACCCAGAAAATTAAGTTATGAAAATGTGAGAAAATTTGAACTTTTCATTTGTTGATGATGTGTCATCATATTTAAACCCTCTCTAGCCTCTCTTCCTAAATTCTTAAATAAATAAAACCAAAAATATAAAAATATATTTTCAAATTATGGTAAAATATGTGATTTGGATTTTATGGATTTTATTTGGATTTTATTGAGTGTGTTTTGAATTTGAAACTATTCAAATTCAAACCTATAGTTCAAACTTAATTCAAATCTAATTTCAAAACGCTATACTAACTGATGGGCCAGCTAACCTCTTCTGAAGTCTATCGAACCACCTCCATCTCTCAGCCCGAGCCCGCTTAAAACCCCCGGCCTTTCCTTATCCACCGAAGCCGGCCCAGTTCGGCCCACCTCACCTCTTCACCTCGCGCCGGCTCGCTGACAAGTGGGGACACCGTCGAGTGCCCTGTGCATCTTCTCCTCCACGCCATCTCCGCGCAGCACCGTTCTGCCGCTGCGCCCGATCGCACGCGTGCACACGCCCGGCCAGGGAACGAGCCCCGACCGCGCCTGTGGCACGGACGCCGAGCCAGGCGGCCGCGCCCACACACCGCCCGGCCTTTTCCCTTTCTACCCTCGCCCGTCGACGCGCTCCCGCGCCCGCCAGCCTCTGCCGTACCGCCACATCACCACCTCGCCCTCACGAGCCAATAGGAGCCCCAGCCGTGTCTCTTTTGCCCTTCACCCCGGCGTGTTCGACCAGCTAAAGCCCCTGGCGAGACCCCCCTTGCAAGCCAGCGCTCAATTGGGGTTTCTCCCCTTTGTTGCCCCTTTCCTCTGTTCGTCGCCGGGAGGAGAGAAGAGGGGGAAGGAAGAAGAGAAGGGGAAAGGGGAAGAAGACGGGGCGCACCACCACCGCGCCGACCTGCCGAAGACGGAGCACACCAAGACGGAGCCGGACGGGTCGTGAGGAAGGCCGTCCACGAGCGGGCGGAGAACGGAGCAGAGGAGCACGACGCGCCGCCGCCGAACTTCGCCGTCGTCGTCGACATCTTCCCCGCCGCGGCCTTCACTGCATCGTCTACACCGCCGACCCTCGGTGAGCCTTGGCCTGCCCTTCGCCTTGACCGGGAGCGTACCCCAGCGTTACGCCGCGTTGGCCGCCGTGCCGCGCACTGACTCCGGCCATCGACGCCGTCTGTGAACCCCGGGCTTCGTCCCGCGCCCTTTCTGTGCAGGATCCCAAGCCTCGCATCGCCGCCGTGCACCCGCGCACGTGCTGGCCGGCCTAGTGCCGCTGACCGCGTAAACCCCCGTCTCCGCCGCACCGCGCCAGAGCACCACCGTGATGTGCGCGTCCGCGAGCGAGAGCCGTGACACACCGCCGCTTCCGATGCACGCGAGCGCGCATGCGCACCTGACCCCGGTGCACCCCAGCACAGGAGCAGGAGCGTCGTGCTGTCGCCGCCATGTCACGACGGTCGCCTCCGCGCCGTGCGCGTGTACGTGCGCGGGCACCAGATCACCGCTAACCTGCGTTTTGGCAAGCAACCACGCGTGCGCCTGGACGCCGTGCACCCCAGCACTGGCGCCACTGCGTTTTGGCTATCAGAGGTCAACCGCTGCGCACCGCGTCGCCGCCGTGCCGATCGGCACCGCGCCGGGACTTTCCCCGTGTCGCGCCGCGCGCCGTCTTCTCGAACCCAACCGCAGGGCAGTGGCCGCGTCCAACTCGTCACGAGGTCCTAGTGTATCTCCCCGTGTGCTTGCTTGGACGCCGGAGCCAACGCCGTCGTCAAACGCCGCACGCCGCCGCCGCCGGGCTCATGCCAGGGCGCGCCGACGCGCGAACGCGGGGCGAGGAGCACCTTCGCGCTCCAGATGAATCCAAGGGGCACTACCAGACTTCATATCTGGACAACGTTAGGGAAGCTGAGCATGGGCCTTAGCCCGCTAAGGCCCATGTCCCGGCCCTTTCCTTTTCTTCGTTGCACTCCGAAATTAGTTGGAGGGCTCCTTTCGGACTTTACTCTTTTGGCCCAAAGGGCTGAGTCCAATGGGCCGATTCCGGCCCACTAACTCTTTCGGCCCACTAAGGCCCACTGACCGGTGATGATGACGTCACGGTGATGTCATGATGACGTCATCAACTGTTTTCAAAAATAAAAATCCTTTTCTGTTTTATAAATAATTTTGGAAATTATTTTATAAATCCTATAATCTTTGAAAATTCATAACTAATTATTTATAACTCCGAAAAATATGAAACCAGTTTCTATATTTTTCTAAAAATGAGACGGTGCTGTTTGTAGGAAGTATGGTTCTATTTGAATCTTCTAAAATTGGGTTTCTTTGGATTTATTGCCTAGTTGTTTGTCGGTATCTTAGTGTCTCGTATCTCGTGCTGCACAGACCCGAGCAACGACCAGGAGGAGGCCTACGACCCCGACTACTACCCAGACCAGGACTTCGGACACCAGCCAGGTGTCATGTCACTCCCGACCATATAGATCCAATGCTTGCTTTAGTTGCTAGTGCTTAATTACTTTTGATGCATGTTTTGAAATTGCATAGACAATTGATTAGCCGTGCCTTGAAATTGTTTACCTTGTCCTTGAAACACCTACTTTCGGAGCTAGCTACAGACCCCTAGCTAGTTCCCGGCACTTCTCCATCCATATATTTTACCCTTAGTTATGGATGGATCTCAGGTTTGGACCGAGGTTGGGATACCTCGGAACTCTTACGTGGGTTTTGGGTGAGTGTGTATCCTTGACGTGTTACCGCGGGAGCAAGCCGCTTTGGTTACTTGTGAACGCCTGTCTAGGGGAGATGCGACCTGGCCTCCCGCCCTAGCGGCGTGTCGGACGGATGGAGTTGGTGAGTGCTTGCTCCTGCAATTAAGGACCGATCGTCTGTGTGACCTTGATCTTTCGGCTATTTTCGTACAAACCATTCGCTCACGTATGGGCGGGGTTCGGTCCGAGAACTAGTTGGTGGTTGGCTCTCAGCTTGTAGGCGGACCAGTGTGGTCGTGTGAGGGGGACGAGTTATACCCCCCGAGTAGACGTCGCCCCGGCTCCTCCGGGGATGGTTTCACAGCTCCGAGGCCCTGCTGGCAAGTTTCGCGCCCCAGTTCAGGACGAGTCAGGCTCGGAGAGGCAGGAGAGAGCCACCCACTGCTAGGTCTCCGGCCGTTAGGTAGGGATGTGGAACGGCGGCCACCGTTTCTGCCCTATCCGGCGGGTCCAGTTGTACAACCTCTGCAGAGTGTTAAACCTATAGCTATAGTCCGTGTCCACTGGTATGGACAGCCCTTACGATCTCTCACCTGGCTAGACTCTTCTTGTGCTGCTTTCTCTCCCCTGTGTGTTGTGAGCCCGGCTTCGTGCCGTTGAGACGTGGGGATAGGAGTTGGTGACCCCACGTCGTAGATGAGAGTGGGATGTTGTATCTTGGTTGAGATCCAGTACTTGGTGCTTCTTTCCTTGTTGGGGCGTTGACCCTGGAGGCGTTGTCCTCGGAGGTGAGGATCTTTTCGGAGATGGTTACCTCTCGGCTATTCTGCTTACCTTGATGTTGCTACCGCTGCTTGCTTAACCTTCTACAGCCATAAATAGGATTACTCATGCATAATAGAATTATTCTCTCTTGCTTATGCTCTTTGTTGGGAAGCTGACATGACCTACTCGCTTATCGAGTAGATGACGGACTTTCAGACCAGGAGCCGGACTACGACTTTGAGGACGACGGCTGGGAGGACTGAAGCTCGCCCTACACTCGAGTTGCCTGCGGATATGGAGTCTACTTCGCTACATGAGAGCCGCTGTGTAGATGTTTACTCTGCTTGATTCAGTCCTGTTGGACTTGTACCCGGCATGTGCCGAAATGATGTACTCTGATGCTTAATTATTACATTATATTATGGACCCTCATGTATTTATTCTTGTTGTACGGTACTTTGCTTTACTTTCTGAGACAGGGATTTGCACGTGATAGCCTCCTGGGACTATCACAGAGGTGCAGGGATCGGGTTCCCGTCTTCGGAAACCCGGTTCGTTTCAGCTGAGAAGTTGACGCCGGCGCGGATGCTGCTGCCGCTGATGTGCTGCACCATGCCGCGCTAGTCCCGTCCTGATGGAAGTGCTAGATCCGCCCGGCCATCAGGCTAGCCCCTCCCAGCAGCTGCGCTGGCACGCACTGGCGCTCGCACTGGCCCAGCCGGAGCCTGCCTCTTCTTAGGACACAACGGCGTGACGGGAGCGAGCACAGGGAGGTCGTCCTCCCTAGCGTGCGAGATGTGCGGCGGAGGCGGCAGATCGGGATAGAATTGAAGCCTCCCTAGCATGCGAGATGTGTGGCGGCGACAGATTGGGAGGCGGCGGCGTGCGATGGGGATAGAATTGAAGGGGATGATTTTGTGGTCGTGGAGACGATCTGGTATGCGCACGGGTAAACGATTGGTGGGTGGGTCCACATGTGGGTACGCAAGTTGGGCAGGGGCGATCACGGTGAGAGAAGAATTAGCTTTTTAGCAGAAACGTTTCCCAAATTACGATTTTTATAGTTGTTCTACCTTTTTGGTCATCATGCAACCTGATGGGTGGGTCCAGCGTGAGGGGTAAGGTGGACCCGAATTGGCTGAGAAAGATTTTCAATTGTCTTCGCTCCTTATAGTATAGATCTGGACAATAAATTTAGGCATGTTATAAAGCTGAAAGAAAACTAAATATTAAAAGTTTAATTTAAGCATGTTTTCTTGGATTGATATAATCTATTTCGAAATCTCACATAGCTTCATGGCTAGGGCCTTTTGCTGCCTCAACATGAATATCAGGATTATTGACCTAATCTACTGCCAATTGGAACCTTCTTGTTGTCTAATCTAGAGAGACGCATGCATCTCTAAAGTGCTACTGGTGTTAGAAGTCATAGGCATTTTCAATAAAAAAATAAGAAGAAAAAAGATTACACCCTACACACATCACTGAATGCATATGTACCACAAAATACTGTAACACTAGCTGTTAGGTACCTGTGGTCATCACCACGTAGCATGAAGTAAGAATGGAGCCCATATCTCCAGTTAAGTTTCGATCAAACCCAATATATCGAAGTGAACGCACAGTCATATATATCAACATACACGCCAAACTCGCATGATCAGGCTGTGACCTGGTGGTGTCACGAGACACATGATTCTGGCCTGGTTACCCTTTCTGGCTGAGATATATATGACGTTGATACGTAAGTAAAAAAGCAAGAGGTTATGGCGAGATGCGGCACTATGTGATCAACGTCGCCGGCTCGCCGCTGTTAATCACGTTTCTGATCCTTTGTCAGTTGGCCACCAGATAACACGATCGATCAGGTCATGTGGATGGAAAATTCGAGTAATAACCGATCAGAGATAGGCCCAGATCGATGTTGTAGCGGCGCATTGTGGCTTTGTGTCGTCTGCGTCGTGCCGTCGTCCACACGGCCCTAGCAGACCTGCACTCAGGCCAGGCAGCAGTGTCGTCGTGGACGCGGTCGTCATCCCTCTTGTGGCCTGCAATGCCGCGCAGGCGCAAGCATCGCCAGCAGCCAAACAATCTTTGATGGAAAAAAAATAGCGAGAGAGAAATTAAAGCAATGCACACGTTAATTTTCCTCTTTCAGTAGTCACAGATGGAAGTATAGATAGATAGATATTGTAGCTTTTGGCGGCAAGAGATCATGAGGAGGAAGAGGGCGGCGTCGGCGTCGTCGTCGTCGCCGGAGGCGATCGCAATGCGGCGCCTCCGCTTCCGCCTCCCTTTTCTCCTCCTCCTGCTCCTCCTCGTCACCGTCACCATCATCCTCACCCTCCTCTCCCGTATCCCGCGGCGCGTCGTAGTGCCCCCGCCGCCCGAACCACCACCGCTCCCCTGCGGCGCCGCGCCCACCGACGCCACCGCCGGCCGCTGGGTGCCCACCCCGCGCCCCTTGCCGCCGCCGCTCTACGACGCGTCCTGCCCATTCCACCGCAACTCCTACAACTGCCTCCGCAACGGCCGCCCGCCGCTCGCGCCGCTCTCCTGGGCGCCCGCCCGCTGCGGCGGCGGTGCCGTCGTCCCGAGGATCGACGCCGCCGGCTTCCTCGCCGCGGCCAGGGGCCGCCGGGTCGGGCTCGTGGGGGACTCGCTGAACGAGAACCTCGCCGTCGCGCTGCTCTGCGCGCTCCGGTCCGCGGACCACGGCGAGCGCAGGTGGAAGCGGCGGGGCGCGTGGCGCGGCGGTTACTTCCCCAGGGACGACGTCACCGTCGCGTTCCACCGCGCCGTGCTACTCGCCAAGTACACGTGAGTGCGTGCACGTGCTCGCTGCTGCTTCCTTTCAGAGTATAGTATGTTCTGTCCGTCATGAATACTTGCATTGACAATATTTCGGAAAAAAAATACTTGCATTGACTCCCACAAAAAAAAAGAATACTTGCATTCACTGCTATATATCTTTGCTGATTAAGAATTTAAAATAACTACATTGCAGCAATAGTTGCATTTATATGCATTAATCGATAGTGATATTAATGTACAGAAATCGAGATGTTCGAGTGTAGTTGTATTTAGGTAAAATAGGTATATATTGGTTCCTGAACTTTTCACGAAGCGTCAACTTTGTTCCTCTACTTTCAAATTGGTCAATTTGGTCTTTTAACTTTCATTTTTTGGGTCAAATTCATCCTTGTGCTGATATTGAGCTCCATATTTGTATGAAACTAGTACAAAAGGTCGATATTACCCTTGGTTATTTTCTCTTTTTATTTTCACCTTTAGAATTAAAATAAGGTATGATCCAAAATAAATATAAAGATACATATATTTGTCGAGGAAGTACGAATATATACATGGAGCATGTATAATGTACCACAAGTATGTGAGCACATGTTCATTTTAGGACATACCTACACACTATTAGTTATATATATTAAAAGAATATCTTGTTTGAGTACATATATTTTTTTCTATCAAATTTCTATGAGGACATGAATGATTTTAAATAGTATGATTAGATACAATTTTAGAAACCATATTGTGTGTTAGTTTAAAAATATATTGTTATGTCTATGTATATATATTGTTATGTCTATGTATTAAGGGAGTATGAAAACATTATGTGTTGACCTATATGAGTCAAGGGTAAAATGGACTTTGTGCATTAGTCTTATACTAAACATCAACACAAGGACAAGTTTGACCCTAAAATGAAAGTTGAGGGACTAAATTGCCCATTTTGAAGGTTGAGGTACCAAGTTGACCCTTCGCACATAGTTCTGGGACCAATGTGCCTATTTCACCTTGTATTTATATATATAATAATCTCATGAAGCTCGCATTGTAATGATACAAAGGTGGCAGCCTGTGGAGAATCATGAAGAAGTTCAGAAGGATGGAAGAAAAGGGATTTACAGAGTCGATGTTGACATCCCTGCTAATGAGTGGATAAACGTCACTAGTTTCTACGACGTGCTAATCGTCAACACCGGACACTGGTGAGGTCATCATTCCCAAAACTTGAAGTTTTATCATTTTGTATAATGCTAGCTTGACACATTTCTCATCCAGAGGAGGGGAGCCGATCGTGCCTCCGCCCCTCAGCATACACGACGGGATGAAAGTGGTGATCAAGAGCATGGCCTCCTACATCGACAGGGAGATGCCGAGCAGTAGGACACTGAAGCTGTGGCAGTCGCAGTCGCCGAGGCACTTCGATGGCGGTGAGTGGTATCACAACGGGAGCTGCGTGACCGACAGTCTCCTCGAGGAAGACGAGGTAGTACCGTTCATTCTGAATCTCAATTCAGTTTTCGCATTCGAAAGTTCAGAAGAATACGCGTGCGATTGATTTCATTCGATATTGTTGGTGCAGCTGGATTCGTGGTTCGATCCTCGGTACGGTGGGGTGAACAAGGACGTGAGGATGGTGAACTTGGCGATCCAGGAAGCCCTGGCGGGATCGGAGTTCCTGCTGGTGAACCTGACACACATGAGCGAGTTCAGAGCGGATGCTCATCCAGTGAAGTGGTTGGGGAAGAAGGACACTGGTGCGTGCCCGGCGTGCCGGACACCTGGGTCGACATCTTGGCCGCACAGATCCTGCAGTTCTTCAAGCATGGCAAAGGCTGATTGATTGCCTGGTTTTGTAGATGGATGGAGGAAAATTTATCTATTTCGATCAATATATGAGAAACATAATGTTTTGCCAAGCTGGGTGGAGTAGTACATGGAGGATCAATCACAGAAGCCTTCGCCTAGAGAATCGAAAGAGGTTGGATTTTGGAAAAGAAAACAAAAGAAGTTTTTCTTTCAAAAACCAAAAATTTGCTTCAAAAACATAAGAAAATATTTTAAACTTGGCATGCACAAAACAAACCCGAATTTGAAACTGAAACCATCCATCCATGTCAATGAGATGGCTGCTTTTTCCATTGCCTGCACAGGGGAGGGAAAACGACTTTTGGGCAAAATCAAGCTCTATAACTCTTTCATAAAATTCCCGTTTTAAATATCTCTCTTTTCTAAAAAAACTGTCGCTGCTCAACTCTTCACTGTTTATATTATTTTCTTCGCAAAAAATGCTGATTTTATCTACCTCGCAGAAAAAAATTTGATCATTTTCTCTTCCTCGCAATTTTTTTTGTCGATTTTCATTTCCTCGGGAAAAAAGTTGTTGATTTTCTCTATAGGCAAGCAGAAACCTTGCACAAGGATATACGAAACGCGTGGAATTTGAATGAATTTCATGGGAAACAGAGATTCGATTTTTTTTTTTTGAGCAACAGAGATTCGATTTTAGCGTGGTGGCGTGTTCCGCTCCGGAAAAGGACTCGTCGCTCGTCGGCCGGGCCCTACCGAACCCAACCCAACTCCAACTCGACCCTCTGCTCTCTCGCGGCTTGCTTCCTCTTCTCCTCCGCCGCCGTCTCCCTCCCTCCCTCCCCTTCTCGCGTGCGCGACGCGACACCGGCGAACCGAAGCGGATTACGCCGGCGAGCCCAGGGGACAGGCCCCGCGCAGCGAGATCTGCCCGCCGGCGGCGGCAATGGCCGCCGCGCACGAGGAGGCCGCGGCGTGGTCGGAGGCGGCGGCGCGGCGGGTCTGGGGCGGCGCCGTGCCGCTCCAGGTCCACCTCCACGACGCCGACGTCACCGCGCTCCCCCCGCCGGCGCCCTTCCTGGTACACCCGCTTCCCCTCCCTCGCTCGCTCGCCGCCCCTCTCCTCTTCAAAAGTTATCTGCTGCTGCCTTCTAGTGTTTCCGTTGTTGTTACTGAGAATTCCATCCCGATTGGCGCCGCCGTCCAAATTGCGGCGCCTTGTGTCGAGTAATTGATGTCTGTACCACGTGATTCTTGAATTGCTTAGCTGCTGAATTTCTTGGGCAGTTCAGTACCAGCGAAGGATGGTAATTGTCAGATTAGAATTCAGAAGATGCTGTTTTGCAATGTTTTGACGCTTGTAGAAGATTCCGATGCCCTTTGGGCCTGGTAAAGTCTCCACCTTCTCACCCACAGAATGCAAGCCAAACAAACCTCAAATCAGGATTTAGCTTTACTTTGTAGAGTACATGGCTAGGGTAGTATGCTTAGTTCAATGTCACTGGGCCATCATGGCTCGTGAGTCAAACTAATTCCATTTGTCTAAGGAGTTAAATGCTTAGTGCTACCACTCTCTGCAATTTTTTATGCATCGGCCACTGATAATTATGACATACAGGGCTTGTTCATTGCTCTTACAATACAAGAGAATTCCTTGTGTCTTCCACTAAAATCTATTTCACCTTGGTTTCAAATCTGATAATCGAGCGTTGGTGCTACTTCCTTGTTTGTTTTGCTGTTGTCTTTTGTGCTAAAGAACAGTCACTGCATTGATCATAATCATTTACCCCTTCCTACCATAAAATGCAAGCTACCATTCAACTTTGTTTCTACGGAAAGGCTCGCCCTTTCCTTTACGCGATTGTTCCTCATGTTAACAAATGCGTAGAGTTTTGGCACACCTTTCTAGTTCTTCCTTACCTTATCATTTTCATTTATGGATCGTCTTGAACAGACTTTGGGGCCAAGAATTGGGTATTTGCCCCTCTTGATACCCGTCATAAAGGCTCATTTCAGCAATGCTCTCCCACCTGGTGTCGACACTGTTTGGTTTGAATATAAAGGGCTGCCATTAAAATGGTAACATATGCTACCTTCTCTATATGTTTGTGTTAGTAATTTTCCTGTAAGATAAATAATGAAAGTTGGAAGCACATGCTATTGTTCAACACTCCTCAAATTGCTGACTGCCTTTCCTGATATTTTTTTTGGCACTCTTAGGTATGTACCAATTGGAGTTCTTTTCGACCTTCTATGCGCAGATCCAGAAAGGCCATGGAATCTAATAGTAAGGCTGGATTTTACACTTATGCAACTCTGCGATTTTGATATTACTTACATGAATGTTTGTGATATGTTATTTTCCCCTGTTATTTATGGTTTGTTAAATGCAATGGTGGATCTTATAAACCACTTAGATTGTGTTTTATATCTCGTTAGCTTGAATTATTACTATGCATTTTATACCAACTTGATGCCTTTTGAAGTTTTATCTGTTTTGTCTTAGTTTTGGATCATATCCGCAGATCTCAGCTTTGCCAACTAGATCAATACGAAATAATGAAAACGTTTTTTTTACTGCAAGTCGGCTACTCTTGCTATATAGCGGTTGTACAGGCATCAATGTTTCGAAGGATGCTCACTTAGTATACTGTAGACTAGGTAAAAAGAGCAGCATTGGGTGTTTGTGAAACTTTATTTTAACTGGGGTAGTATGGCTAAATAACATATTCAGACTTAAGAATTTTTTTATGTATATGTAACAGTTTTCAGTTGGTGTCTGAAGTCATGAAAAATCTTTTGCGTTAGTCTGCTGTTCGGGCTCCTCTGTGGCCTAGAGTTCACTTCTTGAGTCCGCTAAACTTATGTATCAAAATGTAGGTTCATTTTAGGGGATATCCCTCAGAAATTTTGTCACCATGTGAGGGTGAAGATAGTGTGAAGTGGAGCTACATGAATTCTCTGAAAGAGGTTTGTTTTGAGAACCAAAATTATCGTCACTTTCTTCCCACCCCAAAGCAATCTATTGTAATTCTTTCTCTTTTCTTTTGCAGGGCACCTTCATCATTACTGGGAACAGTAAGAGTGTGATGAATATGTCCCAGGCTGATCAAGTTGCTCTGTGGCAATCTGTAATGAAAGGTACTATCCAGAAACAACAGTTCAGTCTGCCTGGTCAGATGCTCAGAATACTTTCAGCGCCACATTTTCACCACTTTTGTGTTATTTGTTATTAGGTAACTTAGATGGGTATAAGAATATCTCCACCAGGCTTAAGATTGGACCATTCGAGGAGGATGGCTTATTACGAACAGCCTCCACAGAGCGTCAACAAAGTTCTGATGAGCCAGAATCTCCTGGACCTGGCAGACCATGTATGCTCTTTTGCTCTGGACTTTCTACTGTAATCATGGTTGAAAATTCTAAATTCTCACGGTGACCAGGAATTGATATGATAATCCATGCTTATGAAATTTTCATTACTTTAACTTAGATTTCAAGTTATATAGCAATTAACTGATGCCATGCTGAATATACCCATATACCCTGGTGTTGCTGATTAATTAATCTATGGTTAGGCAGGGTCCCTGTTCGGTTATATGTGCGTGGTGTTCAAGAAGATCTTGATGATATAGAAGATGCAATGCCTGTTAGTGACTGGGAAAGAGTGTCCTACATAAATCGACCATTTGAGATTCGGAAGGTCGAAGGTATGTACCGCCACAGTGAATACGCATGCTACATTTCACAGTGTTCTATTTTACAGCCAGAGTAGCTGTTCTGCTTAACATGTAGTTATTTCACTGTATGGCACAGGCAGAAGCTACATTACCCTGGAGCATGCATTACAAACATTGCTTCCTGAGTTCTTCAGCTCAGACCCCCAAAATGCAGAGAAACTGGGCTCAGCCAGTGGCGGTTCAGATACAACAAACTCTTCGAGAAGTTCTCAGGAGGCAGAACCAGCTTCCGCAAGTCTGCAAGAGGCAACTAAGCAGGCTAAAGTGAAGCTAGTAAGGGTACAGGGCATCGAACTGGACATGGACATCCCGTTCCTCTGGGTGGCCAACAACTTGAAGAACCCTGAATACTACCTCCATATCTGTGTATACGTCAGTACCAGAAAACAATAGCTCAAAAGGAGTAGGTGATAAATGTTAGATACGGCACGTAGGGGATTGTGTTCACGAAATCGTTGGCTTTGTTCTTTGGTTATTAGGCGTTAGACACTGTTATTCTTTGTACAGATGCTGAAATGGTAACCTTCTCTTTTGGTGTCGGTGCAAGGATGGAAATTGGATGATGTTCGTTTGCACAAACCTGCCCGGAGCAGTTTTTTCTCTCTTTTCTGTGCTGTGAATTTTCTAGAGAAATATGCAGTGCGTTAAAAAGAAATCACTTTGAGAACTTTGGCATCTCATAATTGAATAGACAAGCTAAACTCGATTAGCATTCATCTGTGATCATCTGCTGATGCGCTCCTGCTTTTGATTGTGTTTATTGTTGCTGTCAGCGCCACGTTCCCGTTCCGTACTGACTGCTGGCCTAAGTTTCCTCATCTTGGCACTCAATTCAGACAAACCTCTAAAGAGCAGATTTTGTTACCAGGAACGTGTCTTCATGATGCTTGGAAGGAACAGGATTCACATTGACAGACGCATATATAGTACCCCAAATCAAGGAATATGCACCGGAGGAACGTGCTTGTATGCCTATACATTGTGGCAGTAGCTGCATGTTGCACGGGTAACCAAATGCCACTAGCACAGTGCACAGGTAGTCAAATGCAGTAATGGCTGGTGTATGTAGTGAGAAATCATGCATAGCGATTGCATCAATTTGGTAACTCTCCCTTCGTTTCAAATTGTGACTTTCGTAGATATTATTATGTATAGGTCTCAAAAAAAAGATATTATTGTGTATAGATATCATTATGTATAGGTCTCAAAAAAAGATATTATTGTGTATAGATATTATTATGTATAGGTCTCAAAAAAAGATATTATTGTGTATATAGACATACAACATATCTAGGTGCATAGCCAAACTATGCACTAAAAAGGTCAAAATGACCTATAAATTGGAATGGAGGGAGTACCATATAAAAAAAAAGCTCAGGTGGCAACTCATTACTTGATACAACCACTAACCATTACCATTAAACATGAGTTAATCCATCACACCAGCACCAGATATGGTCAAAACGATGCTAACAGGTTTGCAAAAGTATTAGCATGTGCTCAAGTCTCTCTATCACACACACGCGCACACAGTGGCTAAAACATTTAGCCATATCATAATTAAACAGACATGTAGAACTTGGTTTTTTTTTTTGAAATAAAGGGAGGAGCACTGTCATATCATTTAAGAAGAAGAAGCAATGTTACATCACGAGCCGAAGCTAACACTACCACCACAACAACAACACACACGAACAAACGCACCCAACAAAACTCTACACCACCTCATCCTGGGAGAGAAGATCAAGGAGAGCCACCAAGAACTGCGACGTTGTCGCCAACGTTGTACCACGTCACACGGCACACACACAGCCGACGATCCCCTGACTCCAGTCTTGCATAAGAAGAGGCTCCCATCGCAACACCAGCGTAGTCGACTTGAACGGTCAATGCGTGGGGACCTCGCCACATCCACCTCCTCAAACTCGAGCTCTTCTCATACTCCTTAGAAACAACCATCTTAAAGTGTACGGGGACCTTGCCGCCCGTCACACTGGACACTGCTCCCAGGATCCTTGCCACTGAAACCGCGATGAGAGCACCACCTACACCAAGCCGAAGCCAGGAACACCACCGCACCATGCACACTAGCCCAAGACTGCCGACTTCCATCGCCCCTCTGCACGGGTGCGCATATGCATCACCACGGTGATGATTAACAAACCATCACGCCGTTGTGCAACAAGAGATAGTTTCCTTTGCATGCATGCAGAGAGAACAAAAATGCTGACCCCATCCACATGCAAACTGATCTGAAACTTAGAAAAGCAATAAATGATAAACCGAACATCAAATTGAAATTCTGATTGCACCATTGGATTCTTGACAATAAAAACTTCGAAACAAGATCTCACTTGACTATATTTTGAGAAAAAAATTTATTCATATTTTTAAATTGAAGTTATATATTCTGTTCAATACATAACTGTAGAACAAAATTTACAAACTAAAAAAACAAAACATTTGTACGTACCAAACAAATTATATGAATTGTCGGAACAAATATGTATATGTGTCAAACAAATTTTAGAAACTACCAGAATGAAACATTTGTATGTACCGAACAAATTACATGAACTGTGGAACAAATATGTATACGTATTAAACAGATTATAATAATGGCCAGAACAAAACATTTGTACGTACTGAACAAACAATATGAACTGCCGATACAAATTATAGAGGAGGAACAAATATGACAGAGAGTGAGAGAAATATATATGTAAAGAGAACAACAAATATGTAAAGAAAAAGAATCACGAAGCACTAAATCAATCAAACAAGAATTTTTTTCACTAAACGAGAATAAATTTTCGCTCATGTGAAAGAAGAAAAAAAAGTAAAGTAAAGAAGAAATAAATAAAAATAAAAAATAAGTGAAAGAAGAGAAAAAGAAAGAAATAAAAAAAGAAAAAGGCCCATGGCTCCCCCATCCGCGCCCCCAGCCCGCGTCCCCGGCGCGACGGTTTGTTAAAACGTCGCTTCATAACATCCACGCCTCTGCACCTTCCCGCCAACACGGACCTTGCGCACCTCTTCTGCCGTTGTGCACGAGCAACTCCACCAACCAACCAACCAACCCACTGCCACAAGTCGAGACGAGCACCAGATGTGACGCCTCCAAGGAGGGCACGACGCCAGAGGCGCCGCCGTCACACGTCCAGCGACGGACAGAGTTTTCACCCTGAGCTCCTGGTGTTGCAAGAGCCTGGTGCCCCGCAATGGTGCCCCCAGCGGAGAGCAGTGACGCCCAAAGGGCGCCACCACCATCACCACCGACATTGTCAGTGAAGGCTTTCGCCCGGGTTACCACCAAGTCAGCCGCACGCTCCCAACCATGGCAGCAGAAACTCCCCTTCACTTCCGCGACGCCTCTGCCGTAAGAGGTCCGACACAGCCCAAAGCCCCACCTCGGAGCCACCGGCAAGCACCTGCACAACCTCCCAGCCCCACCACCGAGGTGGCGTCGTACCAGCATCGTCGTTGAGGAAGAGCACCACCAACTTGTCGAAACGCTCGTTGCCCGCACGCTCCAGCCGGCCACGGCCGGCCGCAGCCAGGCCACAGCAGGACGGGGCCATCCACAGCCGGCCGCGGCCAGCCAGGACCGGCCACAGCCAGCCCGGACCAGCCAGTCCACACAGGCCGCCGCCGGCCAGCTGCCGCCCGCACTGGCCTGGGCCGTCGCCGGCCGCCTCCTCCCTGCGCACTCCCACGGCAGCCACCGCCGCCGCTGCCGGAGCCGGTCCGCGTCACCACTGCCGCTGCCCCCCACCAAGACGCCGGCCGCGCGCCCCCGCCACCCACAGTCGCGCGCCCCCGCCACGCGACCTCCAGATCCGGTCGGGGCGGCACCGGATCTAGGGGCTCGAGCCTCCTCCGCCGCCGGGACGCCGACGAGAGGCATCCTGGGCGGCTGGACGTCCGCGTCCGCCCCTGGCCGCCGGAGGAAGGGGAAGAGCCCGCCACCGCTTTCACCACGGCCGCGCGGCTTGCCGGCGTGCCATTCGGGCGGCGGCGAGGCGGGAGGGCTGGAAGTAGAGGGCGGCGGCGGCGGTTAGGGTTGGGCGCCGCCCCGTCGCCCTCGCGGGAGGCGACGCGGACACCCTCCGTCCCTTGTGAGGTTTGAAATGGTTTGTCTCTTCTCTCTCTGAACTTGTTTATTTTTCAGCTGATGATGCCCTAAGCGCATCAGACTGCTGCTGCTGCTGCTTCTGCTGACGCCGGCGGCCATCTTCCTCCAGTATCTTCACCTGGGCTTCAAACCAAAAACTTGCGTGGACATACCAAGTAATGAGGCCCGCAGTAGCCAATGTGATCACTTTTTCTTGATACTCTAGTGCTGAGAACCTACGTACACAAGGAAATTCATGCATGAACAGCGTGCGTGCAGCAGCAAAAGTCAAGACCAGAAACACATCGGTGCATTAGATTACAAACAGAGCGGCAACGACGACTGCGCGATAACACAGGTTGTACGTGCTCTGTTGTTTGTTGCTGTAAATTAACCTCCAGCAATTAACACGCACACTCACCGATCCACAAATTCCCTGAAGATTTTGGTCAGGAACATTGGCTCGCGGCCTCCGACCTGTGTCCTTGTTGTTCCAGTCGCATCACTACTACTCCCATCAGAAAACATGCGGTGGTAATAACCCTGAATCTGCTTTGATTTGATTTAATTTGCAGACAAATAAGGTAACAGCATATATGCAGGTTAATGGTGAGGTGCAAGCGGGCGAACAAACCTTGCTACTGCTACGGATCGCAGGGCTACGACGAGGTGCAGCGCCGGCGGCGGAGGAGGAGAGGAAGGTCGTGGCCGCGAGCCGCGACGGGATGGCATCCGCCGCCGCCTGCCTGGCCGACGCCGGCAACAGAGGTGTCCCACCGCCTGGAGGAGGGCGGCGGAGCAGAAGAGCGGATCGCCGGATCAGCATCGCCATGTCGTACGTGGATTGGACGATCGAGGCGATTCGGCGATTAATTAATATAGGACTCGTGTTCGTACGACAAACGCACCGGTGACACAAGTGATGCCTCGTCACGCCCATATTTACGTACGTATTAGCCATCCATCCATCGACATGTCCATCGGCATGTACATCGCGCAACCACGCCATGCCGTGCCGTGCGCCGCCGATCCAGCAGATCGAGACGGCGAAGAAGAACAACCAGGGTCGGACGGCGGCGAGGCTGAGGTCCTGGCGAGCGAGACACAGGCACACAGCTACTGGTTCGCCCTGCGTTGAACAGAGAAAAATCAACGCGACGGCTCCGGAGCACCTCGTCGGCGTCCGGGTCAACGGCAAGAGCGCGGAGCAAGATCGAGGTGATGACGGCGCCCAAGGGTGTCACGCTTAGCGCGACATCGCAGAGGAGGACGGCAATGCAATTGTGGCTGGGATCGGTGGAACTCGTTAATTTTAAAAATCACCTCTTTATAGGTGAATTACTAGTGGATTAACAACTACTACACTAATAATCACTAATACTCCCTCTGATTTTATCTAAAAAACCGAAGGGAGTATGCAATAAACCTTGATCTCTGGCCATGCACATGCAGGGTGCAGCTCTACCAAAAAAGAAGAAGAAAAACAAGGCGCGCCAAAAAACAACTGCAGCTAACAACAAAGCGTGCTCCAAGAACATAACTAAACCACATGTGTTCTGAATCTGATGATTCTCACGATCGCCTCTCACATGTCAACAACTCAAGATGATTGATTGGTGAGCACTTGCCATCTCTTTCCGATCCCGATCCATTCCTGGTCGGTGATTAAACTAGTACAAAACTTAACTGAACGAATTCACAAATTCCACCTCACTATTTTTTTTCTTCAGAAAATATAAAATGCTTTTATAAAACAAAATTTGAATTGATATAATTAAATTAAAGGAGATATATATAAATAAAAAGAGATAAAAATGTGTGCTTCCTCCGCGGGTGACGGAGTCTCCTGTCTTGCGTCCCCCCTTTTTTGGTTGGTTCGTCGTCCCGCCATCGCGCTGCCTGCCTTGTAGGAGTATATAATAACCGACACCTTCTCCTTCCTCCGATCTCCGCGTCTCCCCACATCCTCCCTCTCCCAGATCCATTTCTCGGCGCACGCATCACCCATCCGCGCGCATCTTGCAATAATGGCGGACGAGAAGCTTGCCAAGCTGCGGGAAGCCGTCGCCGGCCTCGGTCAGATCAGGTGATCACCTCCGATCCCCGTCGCGCTCTCAGATCACTTTCTGCAGATCAATCAGCCATGGCTGATATCTGACCAGATCTTGATCCTTTCTTCATTCCCTGCCATTGCTGCTGCATCTTCCTAATGCGAGTTCTTTTCTCTGCAGCGACAATGAGAAGTCCGGCTTCCTCAGCCTCGTCGCCCGTTACCTCAGGTAAGCAGTAACACCATCCGTGCTCAGCTCATCGACATGATCTAGAAAAAAAATGGCGATCCGTTTCGGCTTCGATCTGACCGCGTGTCTGCTTTTGATCGTGGCAACGAACCGTAGCGGCGACGAGGAGCTCATCGAGTGGGCCAAGATCCACACGCCCACCGACGAGGTGGTGGTGCCGTACGACACCCTCGAGTCCCCGCCTGAAGGTAGGTGCCGACTGCATCAGACATTCAGAGTTTCAGACCGCTCGAATCCGTGCTGTTGTTCTCTTCTTCAGCATAACCCTGAATCTGATGCTTGGAAATGTGAATGCCTTCCACTGATGTAAAATGCAGACCTCGAGGCCACCAAGAAGCTGCTGGACAAGCTCGCCGTGCTGAAGCTCAACGGCGGCCTGGGAACCACCATGGGATGCACAGGGCCCAAGTAAGTTGCATGGCAGAATGGCAGATCTGTCGATTCGTTTCAGCAACACCAAACTGTTGAAGCATTTTGCTTTAATTTCTCTGAATCGCTGAAGCATCGTAACATGTCTCTGTTTCAGCAGCGACCTTTTACGAAACTGTAGTCTGTAACATGTTGTCTGAAACTAACATTGCAGATCAGTTATCGAAGTGCGCAACGGATTTACTTTCCTCGACCTGATTGTTATCCAGATCGAGGTTCGTTAAAACATCATCATGATCTATGCAACGTCCCATCAAATTTAACTTCACCACCTGATCTTGTATCTTTCGCTTTTTTCAGGCACTCAACAAGAAGTACGGCAGCAATGTGCCACTGCTTCTGATGAACTCCTTCAACACCCATGAAGACACCTTGAAGGTAGATTCACTTCTAAAGCTATTCCTCTGCATATTGCAGATCGAAAGCTAACAAGTACGCTTATCCTACAGATTGTTGAGAAATACACAAATTCAAGCATTGAGATCCACACATTCAACCAGGTATGCCAGGCAAAATTTTGTTGGTGCTAGATACTTGTAGTGTTACTCCAAAAATATACTAAGTTGACCATAAAACAATTTCTATCATTACAGAGCCAGTACCCTCGTGTGGTAGCTGACGAGTTCTTGCCATGGCCTTCCAAGGGGAAGACTGACAAGGATGGCTGGTAAGCCATTGCCATATATAGTTCAATCAGGACATTCATGGCATACCAATATTGAACACCTTTGCATTATAATAAAAAAAAAATCAGGTACCCTCCTGGCCATGGTGATATCTTCCCATCACTGATGAACAGTGGAAAGCTCGATTTACTACTCTCACAGGTCTGCATCAATCTGGGATGGTGTCCTTATCTCCCATGGTTCATCCAGAGCTTTCATGTGTTAACATTCCTGTTTTTTTGGACCCTGTTGCAGGGAAAAGAGTATGTGTTCATTGCAAACTCGGATAACTTGGGTGCTATTGTTGACATGAGTATCCTTATGTAAATTAGCATCATTATATTAACTTTACAAGTTTCCTGGTTAATAAATAGCATGCTGTTTTGCAATGTACTTAACTGGTGAATAGAGATACTGAACCATTTGATCCACAAGCAGAATGAATACTGTATGGAGGTATGTAATTTCCTGATATCTGATGAAGAAGATTGATTACTTTGAGTTGGCTGGTAAGGAAGTTCAACAACCTCTTTTCAGGTCACCCCAAAAACTTTGGCTGATGTAAAAGGTGGCACACTGATCTCATATGAAGGAAGGGTTCAGGTAAACTTGTCTTGTGCGACTGCTACCAGAGTGCCAGATCAAGAATTTCGTCCTCATATGATCTACATTGCAAATACTCTGTGCATAAATAGATGTTCTCAGACTTGACACATTTTTTATGGATTTTCATTGATGTCATATTTTTCTTTCTGTTTGCAGCTTCTTGAGATTGCACAAGTTCCTGATGCACATGTAAGTCAGAAGATAGCATTGCACATTCGAAATAATTAAGTACCACAACAATGAAGTAATTGTAGAGCTTTTTATGACTTTGCTTCCAAAAACATCTGAACATAGGTGAATGAGTTCAAATCAATTGAGAAATTCAAGATATTCAACACGAACAATCTGTAAGTGATCGTAGTTTTAATTTTATTTTTGAAAGAAAATTTACAATATTTTCTAATACTATTACTGGTTTTGGCAGATGGGTGAACTTGAAGGCTATCAAACGCCTTGTTGAAGCTGATGCACTCAAAATGGAGATCATCCCGAATCCTAAGGTAAAAATCCATGCTACCAGGGTCACTTCATGAACTTTATAACCAGTGTCTGATATGTTTTATGAAGCATATAAAATATAATTATAAGGAAGAATGTAATTTCAAAATGGAAGAATGTAATTTCAGGAAGTTGAAGGCGTGAAAGTTCTTCAGCTGGAAACAGCAGCTGGTGCAGCAATCAGGGTACTACCAAAATACTATATATGCATCGCCACATTTTACCTTACAACTAAAGATAATAAACAATATTTTGTTTGACCAGTTCTTTGACCATGCAATCGGTATCAACGTTCCAAGGTCCCGGTTCCTACCAGTCAAGGCAACATCAGATTTGCAGCTAGTACAGGTTTGCATAATGCTGAATAAAAGTATGCAGATAACTCTTCCTCACAAGTCACAATCTAACTGCATATTTTTTGCCTTGTAGTCTGATCTATACACCTTGGTTGATGGCTTCGTCACACGTAATTCAGCGAGAACAAATCCATCAAACCCCTCAATTGAGCTGGGTCCTGAGTTCAAAAAGGTCAAGCTCTAGCATTAATTCCTCACAGAAATAAGTTCTAACATTGAGTTGTAAGTTCCAACATTGAGTTGTAAGTTTCAAATGCAGATAAGATTGTTTTCTTTCTTCACATAATGACAGGTTGGGAGTTTCCTTGGTCGCTTCAAGTCAATCCCTAGCATAGTTGAACTTGACAGCTTAAAGGTTTCTGGTGATGTTTGGTTTGGTTCTGGCATTGTGCTGAAGGTACATCTTCCTAATACTTGCAGAACAACTTCCTTCCTTCGCACAAATGACATGTATTTATTCGGAAGACCGTATATATCATGCTACATTTTATAATTGGTGGATAAATTTTATGTGGACAATTTGCAGCACCCCTTTCTTTCTTTTTTGGTTAAAAGCACCCCTTCGCATGTTGTTGCTATGAGCTTTTTGCGAAGATGCATACCTTACAGTGCTAAAGCCTTGGGAGTGATGACATTTCTCTGTAATTTTTAGGGGCAAGTGACCATTACAGCAAAACCTGGTGTCAAGCTAGAAATCCCAGATGGAACTGTGATTGAGAACAAGGTATATTTTCTCAAGAGGCACACTCTTGTAGTCTTGTTGATCTCAAGAATTTTGCAGTTTTAAAGCAAACAGATGCCATAGTTTTTCTCTGCTTAATGTTTATCAGCATTTATATTACCTTCAGGGTAATTTTGAAGGGAAGAACTGTCACATGCTTATGCTAGTTAGAATTTGTAGATGATATTTTAGCATTTCACTTCTGAAAAGAAAGTAACAAAAAAATTGAAATGCAAGGTTGTCATACCGCGATGAAAATCAAGCTGATAGTGCAATTGATGTTTTATTTCAGGATATTAATGGTCCTGAGGACCTTTAAATGGGCAACCGCTGAACAAGCTGCATTTACCAAGTGGCAGATAGTTGTTCACTGTTTATCTGTAGATCTGAAGAGGCTCCATGACACTGTGGAGAATATTCATTACCCAATTTTGCTTCAATATAATCATTAAACAATCATATGTATTTTACATACTTTTTGAGGGAAATATTTTACATACTTTAGTTCTGCTTCTTGTCCAATTTTTTTTTTTTTTGTGGGCTGGTACAAAAGATCTTGTCCCAGCAACTACCATCTCAGCATGAATCTAATCATAGCAACATGGACTTGAAATGTCAGTAAATTATTTTACCCATTCCTCTGAAATTCGGCACTGTCGATAAATACATTATTTTTCCTCATCATTTGCAAACAAAAACAGTCATTTTTCTGCAGGAGTGATCACTTCCAATAGCTCTATATCCAGCTCAAAAGGAGAATCAGGCTGTAACAAAGCATGGAAGCAAACAATTCTACATCAGTACATGAATGTGCTAATCAAGTTAGGAATTTAATAAACTACAAAATTTTACCGGTATCTCACTCATCCCCCTTTTCCCGTATCCGAGCTCCGGAGGGACAATTACTCTCCTCTGCATGACCAATAGCATACAGGATAACAGAGATAGGGTCAGTAAGATAGTTGAGGTGAAGCACTGAATTCTTTGCGATCACTTGTGCTACTTGTCCTTGTGCATACCTTTCCCCCTACTTTCATCCCCTCAGTTATCGTGTACATGGCGGCTGGAGGCTTTGGTGCTGCTTGTGCTGAGTATAGCCCATTGGCATTGTCTGCGAAGTCCCGCTTTCGCTCTTTCCCAGGCAATGACCCAACAATGAACTCATAAGGCTACTAGAACAAGACACACAAACATCTTAATTCTAATTGCCCTGGAGCAGGAGTACCCTTGATAGCACACAAACAAAGATCAGGAGCAGTTTGCCACATCACCTGTGCGATACTTCTGTTCCCTGCTAGGAGCTTGGACTCGCGGCTTGACACTGCGGTGATACCTCGGTATATGCAGTCGAAATGAACCTTCAGAGTTCAGAGTTTCAGTTAAGAAAGATATGGCTGCAAGTGCTTAGAACAGCAGAAGGGGAAGGTTTTACCTGCACGGTTGAACCTTTCTCAGCAGTTGGACCCTTCCCTTCAACAAGATCATAGTACTTGAGTCCATCAGCTGCTACCAAAAGCTACCAGATCAGAGTGCTCGGATAGCACAAAATGGAGTTCAATTAGTCCATTTGTAGCAAAGCTTCAGCATTCAGCAAGGCTGTAGCTTTGCAAACATGTGCAGCACAGATGCAGAAACAGAGAAACTAAACCAACAGCGCAAGGAAGCAAGCACACCGACTTACGCGCAGTGACATAATCCTGCGGCGGCACGACAATGCGTCCCCTCCTCGCGGCGAGCGAAGGCGGCGGCGGCGAGACGGCGGTCAAGAAACCGGCGGAGAGGAGCTGTACGGCTGCCCGCCGCCGGGAGACTGCTCCGGGGAGGCAGCAAGGGACGCAAGTCTCCCTCGAAGGATGGGAAGGAGAAGACGAGAGGAGCCGGAGGCGGTGGAAGGTTCTAGAAGGCAGAGCAGAGGAAGCCATGGCAGAGTGGTAGGATTGATTGGAGGGGCCGAAATGGCGCGCGCGGAACTGCCACGTCATCATCACCGTATCCATAAAGCAGACAGCCGCAGCTCCTGGTCGATGGGTATCTGGAATATCCCATTCCCCACTTGTTTATTTATTTCGAAACCAACATTTCCATCATTTATATTAGCTTCTTTTTAACTTCAAGCATCTGCAATCTATTCGGATTTGAAGCATAAACAAGCCAGAAGATACATTATAAAGCAACGACAAGAGAAATCTGAAAGAACAAAATGAAATAGAAATATATTCCATTCATAATACCATTCACAAGGGTTGCCTCTATACAATTTTGCAGTTGCCAAACTCAGACGATTTGCTGCTGCTAGGGTGCTGAAAACCGACCGATACAATTTGCTACCGCAGCCTTTGGCTCTAATTTCCTCTATAAGAACGTGTAAATTGGCCCAAAGATGACTTATCCCAGGTCCAAACATATGCACAACACAGGCACTAGCTCTCTATAATAACAACATCTCCATTTCTGATTGGCCTCACCGGCCTTTCTATGTCAACATTACTGGTAGGCGTTGTTGGCATTGAACTTCCTGAGAGCAAGGATCGCTTTTGCTTTGGTGGCTCCCTGTCATCAACAAATGAGAAGAATCTTTTGAGGCTGCGCCTCGATTTCGATGACCCTCCTCCCTCTGCAGAGATAGCTTCCGGCAGTTCATGTTTCAGGTACCGGTATAGCATGATGCCGAAGTAAATGAGCAGTGCGATGACACATGCTGCACCACAAATGAGGAACAGGCCTATGAAACTCTCAAGGCGGAGCTGGTTCGAGTCCACAAACTCGGTGTTGTCAGCTGCGCAATCGCCTGTCCTGAGCCACTTGTCATGGATCCGCTGCAGTTCCCCATTCTCCGACAGTGTTAGGATTGCGGTGGACAGGTCTACTTGCAGAGGGGAGTCCCTTGGAAATGCCTGAAAGAGTGGGGTTTTAAGATGCTATGTTTGAATGAAGGAAACAAAGTGCTTTGCACTTAAGATATTAGACTTCTGCTGCTAACAGGTGCAAAGGCTCCATAATCTTAGTGTGTGGGGCCATCAGCTATGTGAATAGTAGATGGAACTCTTTTAGTTAATACTGTAAGGTTACAGTAGATAATCTTGTAAGGAATTATCAAATTTGTTTCTATTTATATTCCTAGAATAGAATGTGTTTCAAGAGAACGTAAAGTTCAATGTACTTACAAAGCCCCATCCTCTACTGGTGAAATCTGAGCCAGCTACAGCAACCTTGCAGTTAGTTGACAGGAACAGCTCAACATAGGGGCGCTCATCGACAATGGCCATAACACCTCCTTTCTTAGGGCCTTTCTTGAGGTTATCAGCGTATTCTTCAGGAGAACCGAGAGCTTTTAGCCTCGACCGTGAGATGTTGAGTTCCTTGACCATGTATTCTTGTGCAAAAGAACCAACTTGGAAACCAATAGGATAATCACTATTTTTCAGGTCATCAAGTCCTCTTATGGCAGTATCGAGTTGTTGCACGGTTAGGATGGAAGTAAGACTTGCGGTATAGCTGGATTGAATGATCAAAACAACAAACAGCCATATGATCAAAACACCACGTCCTAAGGTGCTCATAGTGTTTTCTCCTGGTTAAAAAAATTAATGATGGAGGTGACATGTAAGAAAAGATGGAGGTGACACGTAAGAACAGAAGATCGGTTGCACTGAAAGGTAGGACAGGAAAGGCTAGTTTACTCACTATGTGCAAAAAATAGAGTTGAAAAGCTGAACCTGCAGAGAATAAAACAGATCATAAGCACTCATTTCATAGGAAACAATGAAGCCAACAAAAAACATTTAGCAATATGTCTGGAGAAGTACTTGAAGCTCTCAAAAAGCATTTAGCAATACATCTCAAGAAGTACTTCGACAGACCAAACTAACAAATAGAGGATGATACAACATGATATCACATGAAATAAATTATGCAAACACAGACATCTTTTCTTGTTAATTGCAGAATTTAAGTTTTTTTTTTAGCAACCAGAATTTAAGTTCCTTTTTAATCACTAGATGTTCCATTTGAACAAATCATCAATGTTGAAAACAAAGTTTAAGGCTACTAACAATGTGTACTATGTTGCACAGGAACATTGGAAAACTTAACATTCACAAGTGAAATGAACAGATGTACGTAAGTGAACAGGGTGCAATTCAGCTCCTTCCTTACCAAACAATAGTTATTAGTTGTTGTCGTGGTGAGCCACGGAATTCATCATTGATTCGATGCTCAAGAACCCAAATAACCACACCCACAACAAGAAATGACAACCCTGTGACACACCACATCCCCAACGTAAATGGCTGCAAGAAAGCCCAGGAATTTGTTATATGCTTTTTGACCGGAGCCAAGATAACTAGGCCTGACTCAATAAAGGGCTGGGTGAAATCAAGGGTTTGAGTTCTGCTCATTGTAATTGCAATGTCCCCTATTGCTGCATCAAACTTCTGCAGGATAAGGTAACTCTGATCATTCATTATCATGTGAAGAAGTGTGCAGGAGGAAAAAACATAACAAAAAAATTGCTTGTCCATACTTACATTGTCCGCAACCTTCTGTACAAGTTGATCATAATGAGGATTTTCATTACCACTGCCAAAAGGTTCAAACCTGTATGTAACTGGATAAGGAAGCAAAGACAATGCTTGAGTGAAGACATCGATGCAATAGCCTGTCATCTTCCCAGTAGCATTATCTAGGGTGACAAATGCTTTAAAGCTATGTCTGTTGGGGACGCCGATTATCAACTCCTTGGCATTAGAAGGAAAGACCCAACCTCGAGGTTTCTGCGCAGTCTCTCCAGGCCAAATGACATCATATAGACGTTGATTGGCAAGAGAAGTATTAGGAGGCTTCGAATATTGGTCTTCTGGAAGGACGGTCGATAGCAATCTTGTATAGTTTGACCAAAAACCAATGGTACGCACGCCATTTCCAATTATGCTTATGATGTCATAGGCAGGATGAATGAGTTCCCCCTGAGCATTAAATTGCACTTGGCCAGATGCCCCAGTGAAGTTCACCTGTCTAATCTTACCCAGTAATCTTCTTCCCATGTCAAAAACACTCATGGCTTCAAGGTGAAGACTTCCCCCAGTTTCATCATGCAACCTTGAGTCATTTGTAAAGGAAATCCTTCCACCATCATCAAAGAAGGCGTCCAAGGCCCGAGCTACTGCCCACACACTATCATAGACGTAAAAACCATAAGCACTTAGGCGAAGATCACTGTGGTTGTATTTTTTGCTTAAGCTCCTCCACTTGGACATCAAATTACTCTTCATCTTTGACTCAGGGATGTGTGGACGTACAGTCAAAACACCTTGCATGCCATTTATAGTTTCAGCAGGGACTGATGAATTAGCATCGAGATAAGAAGAAAGCCAATCAGTTGCAATCCATACATAACCATTGCCCATCATGTTTAGTCCGTTTGCAAGTGATAGAAGCTTGAGACCGGGATCCGCACCAGTATGGAGGACAATAACACGAGACTCCATATTACTAACAGTAACCAACAAATTTAGAAGATCACTTCTCCTAGCATTGGAGGGAAACCCAACCTTGTAGGAAATTTTGCAGCGCCTAGCAGTAAGTTCATCATCCAAAGCAGCAATGCCATTTCGGCCATAATCATCATCAATGTATATGGCAGTAACTATCTTCCATTGGTAGTAATCAACAACTGCCGCCACAGCTGCCATTTCGTAGAGATCACTGGGCATAGTCCGTACGAAGAATGGGAACTGGATTGATGATAGTGTTGCATCAGATGCAAAGGACATCAAAGGGACTTGGAGCTCATTTGCGACATACGAAATGATATGGGCAATAGTAGAGCATTGTGGCCCAATGATTGCAATAACATCAGTCTCCATGAACTGCAAAGCTGAAAAAGGGAATACTGTATCATATCTATGAACATAACTCTAGAATAGAAGCACACACTATTGAAGAGTGCAAAACAAATGGTAGTGGTATTAAAGATGTTCTACCTTCAACCATGCCAAGGAAACCATCATCACAATTTGTATCCCTCATGTCAACATGTAACGTTGTTCCATTTAGAACTGTCGGATCAGAGTTGATATCCTCCAAGGCTGCACGGATAGCAACCGCTGCAACACCTCCAGTGGTGGAGTTAAACCGAAGAATAGACCCGATATTCACAACTGAAGGCCTTGCAGCTAAGCTAATGTGGATCCCATTAGGGAAGAGGAACAGGGAGAGAAGCAACAACATGCGAAACACTATCTTCATTCTGGCTCAAATTGTTCAAAGGCTGCTGTCAATGAGTTTGAAAAGTGGGAATTCTGTCAAAAAAAAAAAGGACAGAGACACTGTTATTAGGATGGACATATAGAAATGTGCAAAAGAATCAACATGTTGATACTATAAATCAATCGAAAATAATCTACGAAAGGATATCAACAAATGTAGACATGACGGAATCATCAAATATAGGAATTTATAACAATATGAACAGACAGATTGTACAATCCAAAGAAAAGCAACTTAGACAGGAAAAAAAGCTTCCCTTGCCGGGAAAAAATACTGACTAAATATATCACAAATGACATATACTCATTTTTGTACAGAACAAAATGTTTTGGGCGGCCGCAATTCATGATATTTAACTATTTCTGGGAAGAAGAGAAACATTCAACTAAAAAAAGCACTTAAAGTGGGCCTCAGACTCTTCCTGCAAGGATCATCCAGAGCCAACTTTGCTCATATGGCTGTATCCCATAAACCAGATGCGTTTGTGGTCCATTAGTTAATAGCGATAGATTAAAGTGTGGATGTCTCACTCCATCTGTTGCAATTTGCACACCCTTTTGCTACGAATGAAAAGAACAAAAGCCGGATCTTCATACCTTGGCACTCGGCAAGGCATAAGAACCAACCAATCAAGATGTCCATTCTATTCCTTGTGCCGAACTCGAACAAGCAGACAAGAAGAAACAAACACACATCCCACACTCAGGTGCCCACACCAGATTTTTTTTTTTGGCAAGTCAAAATGTCAAACAATCAATTTTGGAATTGCTAGGCACGCTTCCCACGAGGTACATTCCATACTACTATTATGTTCCAACACAAACTATCGAGGGTGCTTCCTGCAAAAGTGCAGCAAAGCCTCAATTACCAAGCAACCGAACGAACTAGATACGAGCATCTTCGGACGGGCCACTCATGCGATTTGTGCGTGCTTGTCAAGTGATGACCAACAGGATGAACCAAAGTGAATCCTTGTAACGAATTCCTTGCTCCATCTCCAATCAAACCCCACAAAAAAAAGGCCAGGTGCTAATGCTGCCAGGAGTTACTAGTATTGCTGAGGGGGGGCATTGGCAAGAAACATCGACAGAGGAACTAGAGGAAACTAGCCAAAGGACCCAATTTTTGCTCCGAATCAGCTCTGGGAACCCGAGAAATGAGGGGAAATGGCAGCCATTGGTGGTTGGGGACATGGGGATTTGCTGGGCTCCAAGAAGGAAATGCTGAAGAGGATGTTGTCTGTCTTGCTGGTGCCGACGCGGAAACAGCACGAGGAAGGAGGTGGAATTGCAAGGGGGACTTACGGGTTGGCTGCGGCGCTCGCCGGGAGAAGAAATCTTGGTCGTCGTCTCCGCTTCGGGCCGCTGCTGTGCTTGACTCCTCCTCAGGACCCCAGGAGGACCGGGCGGCGCTGGCCTTCCCTGTCCCTGTACCTGGAGCTCATTTTCTCGGGGGGTATTTATTTTGGAGCCTGGCTGTTTATAGCATCTCCAGCAATGACCCCTAAATCAAATCAAGCCCCTACTTCTCTAAGTAGGGGCTCCTCTACTTTTTTTTGGCTGTGTTTTTCGATCTCAACTCCAGCAATAACCCCTATTCCACACCTCTTATTCTTGATATGACATATGGACCTACCTGTCAGTCTCTTTGCCCCTTTTCCCCCAAATCTCCATCTCATCTCTTTGTCTCTCCTGCACAACCCCGTTGACCCGATTGGGCAGACGATGAGCGGCGCTCGGAGTGGAGCAGTTCGAGCGGCGGCGGTGCCAGCGAGGAGCGGCACACGGTGGCACAGGGCTAGGCGACGGGCAGCGCTCGCAGGCCGGCCGACGAGCCGCGCGTGGGGCCAGGCGCGCATGGCGGATGGCGAGCGGCGGGCGGTGGGCCGCCGGACGAGGAGCAGCGAGCGGTGGCGGGCATAGGTGCTCGATTCGTGGCCTCGGTGCTTGATTTGACAGCACCCAGGATCGATTGGACAACAAGGTGACAATCACACACCCTTCTCCTCTTTCCTCTCCCTTCGATTTGTCGCTCGCTGCTCCTCGTCCAGTGTCTGCACCGGCGGCGGCGAGCCCAACCTTCGGCCGGGCGATGCTCGATGACCGGCGACGGGCCGCGCTCGATTGGGTGGGGGGTCTCGAGCAGGCCGTGCGGCGGCGGATCTCGACCAGGACGACAACTTCGCCTCGGGCACAGGGGTGGCAGGGGCGGAGGGGTCCGAGCGGCGGTGGCGGAGAGGCTCTAGGCGAAGCAGAGGAGCGCCGATAGCACGCACCGCACGGCGGAGAATGGGCGGCGGCGGCGGCTTCCGTGCGCGCGGGAAGGGAAACGCCCCCAACGACCAAGTAGGGGCTCCCTACACCACCCGCGGGAGAAGGGGCCGGAGGGGGCGATTTGGGTGCCCAGCTAAAGTTGAGGCCCGAGTAGGGGCTCTGCTGGAGTGAGTTTTCTGCTCTTGGCCCCTACTTTTTGAGTTGGAGCTCAAGTAGGGGCCCTTGCTGGAGTTGCTCTTATAGGAAGGAGAAGGGGACAGGGGAGGGAGATGGAGATGGGGAAGATGGCAGGTGGGCCCCACAGGAGCCAAATGACCCCCGTGTGCAGTCAGATGCAGGTGAAATGAAACCATGGGTGGACACGGCGTGCCACGTCATCCGTAAACCCATATCATTGCAACGTGGGCCATCTGTTGACTACTAGCTGTAGAATCTTTTACCAGAGAGTTTTTTTTTGGTCCAAAACCTTTGCCAGAGGTGATTGACTTGGACCATAGTGAGGAATTACCTAAACTATCTTTGTCATCAAAAGATATGTGAAATAAGTAACCTTTTATAAGTAACAGTAGCAAGGAGTTACTATAAGGTTTGAGATAATATTTTGGGAAGAAAATGATTGAGCTACATATTTGGAGCAGCCAGAGATTGTGGCCTTTCAACATTGTAGCTAGTAGCTAATTCAAACAGGTTAGCTTTTGATATAGCTTTCACGATCTAGATTTTATAATCCCATGAGCTACCTAATCTTAGCTTCTAGTACCAACTTCTACGTTGGGGTTTTCAGAAGCTCCAATTGACGATGCAAGTAAGCACTACATGATTTTACAAAATATATGTTGTTTCAACTTTTTCTAAATATCTAAATATTGCTATGTATCTAAACATAATCCTAAATATAAGTGAATAGTAAAAAACTATATATAGAAAATAAAATGAAATACACTCACCGGTGGAAAAACGACCTTTGTTCCCAAGCATGTGTCCCGGTTCAACTTTGGAGCCGGGACAAAAGGGTTTGGAGCGACGTGGCCTTTAAAGACTGTTTGTGCCGCTCCTCCTTTAGTCTCGGGTGGTAAAACCGCCCGAGACTAAAGGCCTGACCACCAGTGACTGCATGACTATAATAATTAGCTTCGGCCTTTAGTCCCGGGTGGGAATACCACCCGAGACTAAAGAGGAAGTCTTTATTCTCGGGTGAAAACACCACCCGAGAGTAAAGATTTAGTCTCGGGTGGTGTTCCCCCGAGACTAAAGGATAACCTTTAATCCCGGGTGAGCAAACGAGCCGAGAGAAAAAACCCTCCCCTCCACCTACCGTGCTCCGTCCCCACTCTCTCTCTCCTTTATCTTCTCACGGGAGTCTCTTCCTCTCCACTCAATTTTTTTTTCTCATCTTCTCCTCTTCCCCTTTGTTGACTGCAGGGCGGAGGCTGCAGCCCAAAGCTCGGGCGCGGGAGGCCGCCGCCGGCACAGGCGCGGGCGCAAGCCACCGGCGCGGGGGGCGCCCGACGGCGCGCGTCCCCGGCCTCCGGCGCGGCCGACCCTGCTGGGCGGCGGCTCAGGCCACCGGCACGCGGGGGCTGCTTGGCGGCGCGCGGGAGGGCGCCCGGCGGCGAGACAGGCGCGCGTCCCCGGCCTCCGCCGCGGCCGGCCATGCTGCGGGCGGCGGCGCGGGCCACCGACGCGGGGGGGCGCCCAGCGGCGCGCGGCGGCGAGGGGGCGCGCGGCGCGGCTCGCGGCCCCGGCTGGCGCGCGGCTAGCGGCGGAGGCGACGAGTCTCCCGCGGGCGCGCAGCCAAGCGGCCCCGGTTAGATTTTTTTTAATGAACTTTTGATGTTGTGAATCGAATGCTTGTGAAGTGCCCGGTCGGCGAATGTTGTGATATTTGTGATTGTGTTGAGAAATTCATGTGAGATTTGTGATTGTTGATGAATTTTTGTGAGATTTGTGGAATAATTTGTGAAGTGTTTCGTTGTTCTTAGTGGGAATGAGGAACTTGTTCTTGATTTGGAGCTCGAGCTCCATGCATGGTGGATGGATATGGGAGGGATGAGGGACAGGGATGGAAGGGGGATGAGGAGTTACTGAGGCTTTTTTTTGTTTCTTGGAAAACCTTTTAGTCTCTTGGAATAATTTGTTGTGAGATGAACTTGTGATATGAGTTGAACTTGTGATGTGAGTTGAATTGCGATGAACTTAGATGAACTTGTGATGAACTTATGATGAACTTGTGATGAACTTACTGTGCATGGTGGAGGGGAGCTCGAGGTGGGTGAGCAGGTGCTGACGGCAGCGGCAGGGTGGGTTTTTTTTTTGTTTTTTTGGAAACCTTTTAGTCCCGGGTGGTAATACCACCCGGGACTAAAGGACCCCTTTAGTCCCGGTTGCTCACCCGGAACTAAAGAGGAGGTCTTTTGTCTCTAGCATTTAGTCTCGGATGGACCTTAGAGAAATAAAGTCTTTAACAACCGGGACTGAATGCTATTTTTCCACCAGCGACTTTGTAACGGAGGGAATACTACCAATAAAGCTTGTACAATTTCTAATCGATTCCGACGGTCCCTTGGGTAGTAGTTGTTTCAAATAGATCCTCTTTTGTAAAGGTAAACCTTGTCCATTTTGCAAGACTTGCAAAGGGACACTTGGACGTGTACACCATGGTTAACAACAAATTTCATTGTTAACAACAAAATTTATATGAAATCGATAAGCTCGTTGTATTTAGCAAGGGGTTAATAAGGTCCACGACCAGAGAGAGTCCACACATCATTTGTGCGTGCACGTGTCACATTCCCCAGTGGTGAATGGCGATGGTGCCCCAGCAGGGCCCCATCGACGTGGTAGAGAGTCCACACATCATTTGAGCGTGCACGTGTCACATTCCCCAGTGGTGAATGGCGATGGTGCCCCAGCAGGGCCCCATCGACGTGGTAGATCTGTTGCATCTTCACATGGTGTGCAGCTAGCACTGCAGGACAGGCCATAAGCCAATCACCAATGACCATAATCCTGTGATTGATTAGATTAGATTAGATAAACCCCTAGCTAGTAGCCTAATACTCTAGGCAATGCATGGCAGGATGTGGGTGACACAATGCAAGTAACCCCGTTGCTCCCTCTGCATGCAACCTCTGGAGTGTGTGATTGGGCAAAGAAAGGAATAGAGGTATATATTTTCTCTCTTTTTTCTCTTTGTTTATGACCACACAACATATAATTACTCTTGTTCGTTGTTCTTGGGTCATGTCACGATGGTAAGGTATATTCTCCTGATCGTTGTTGCATTGCCTGCTCACAATCACAAACATATATACTCCCTTCGTTCCATAAAGACCAATTCTAGTTTATCTAAGACAGATTAGGACTCTAATACTTTCATTTATTTGCTAAATACAGTAAGTTTTGACATGCAAATTAGATCTGATCACTTAATTAGGAAGGTAATTAGATCTATTTTTTAAAATTGCATTCTTTGTGAGTTTTTTTTCTTCAAAAACTAGAATTGCATTTTTTATGGGACCAAACGAGTACTCCCTCCGTCCCGGAATATAGCTTCGTTTAGAGATTTTGAGACAGATTAAGAAGTAAGCTAAAATATCTAATTTACCCTTAGTTAATCATGTCCCTCTGCATGAGCGTGCAATCCACTTGACCGTGATGGCAACGCGCAGTCCCGCGTGGCAGCGCTTGCCTTCCAATTTCGTTTACATGCACAGCAAAAAAAAAAAAAACAAAAGAAAACCTCGCGCCAACAGGCAATAGTTGCCGCGTATCCCTCAGCATGGAAACCTCGCGCCAATAGTTGCAGCGTAATCCCTCAGCATGGCGCCAAAATGAACCGCTTCAGCCAAGGCAAAATGCACGGCCATTGTTTCTGCCAAGATCAATTCCAGGATCTCTTTTTTTACTCATCGATTGCTTGGCGCATCTTTTACCGCCATGACAAATTTGCATTAGCACAAATCGAGCACCCTAGGCCTATAAAAAGGCTTCAGCGCAAAGTTGTTTTCACAGGCCAATCACATCACATTTCCCCATCACCCGTAGAAATCCTAAACAAAGGTGCACACCATGAACAACTCGGCAGGCCTTCCAGACCTTAACCAAGCTGTTGTTGTCGAAGATGAAGACCAAGTCCAGCAAGCTGACGCCGTCCAGGGAGAGGAGCAACTTCTGCAGGAACCAGGTACTCTCCGTCCATACATTAGGCTGATCTTTTTGCGATAGAGTATGTTTATAATGCCATCCGGATTCCTAAAAATTTTGTTAGATTAAAAAAGAATGAAAAGGGATTAGTGTAAGGAGCTTTTGTGCAATGAATAGAGTCCTGCATTTTTATGCGTACCAACAGAAATTCATCTTGACTCTGGTTGGAGTAGCCCATCCTGTGTATCAGTTGCATTCAGTGATGAAACAATATGGCACTAAATTTTTTTTTTCAACAAAATTTGTAGGTGCACAACAAAACTTGGTAGAGGAAGTTCAGAGGAGGACTTCTTTAACAGATCAGCAGCGCGTTCAGGTTTATGAAGCTTTACTTCAAAGAAGCAACAATCTGAAACTTAGAAGGAACACAACTGCTACTGTAGCCAATATGTTTAACATCCATAGGTCGTTAGTCCGAAATATATGGTTGAAAACAAAGCACTGTCATTATCAAGGAATTTCTGTTGATCTCCCCGCCGCCTCCATCTCCCCGCTCAAATCCTTGCAGCTCACCCTCCATTGCCGTACAGATTGGTCCATGGCAGCAGCTTATATGGCGGGTGGGGCTGCTACGGGGAGCTGATCTCGCCGATTCGCCGGAGATAGACAAGGAAGGCTGGTGAATCAAGACGAGATTTGATGCGCAAGGGAGGGGATCGAGTTCCTCAAGATTTCGAATTGGGGGAGAACGGGAGAGGCTGTGCTAGTTGTGGCCTACGGAGAGGGGGAGTACCGGTTCATTTTGCACATGAAACGGGATGAGGGTACTTTGGTCAATTCGTACGGAAGAAGTGGGTTGGGAACTCTAAACGCTGTTACATTTGAGACAAATTTTGAACACTAAACGAAGTTATATTCTGAGACGGAGGGAGTATCAATTAGGTCGGGATAATCTGCAGGGTGGTATTAACAGGCTCATTATTATTCTTGCCGTATTTGAAGTGAATTGAACATCTCTGTCTCAGGGACAGGACACACAATAGTTGTGGGTGACACCTGACATAGACAAATGCTAGGAGACTTGTGACATCTTGTGGGGCCAGCAGCTAGTTTTATTTCCTTCCAGCAATCATTTTCATTACTTGCACAAGCTACTACGATCGATCTTAATAAAAATCTTGACTAATGTTACCAAGTGATTCATCAGTTCAAGTAAAAAAAAAGGTCATGATGCAAATATTCTAACCACCCATTTTAATTACTAGCCTGTAATTAACTTTTATACTGCATGATATATATGTGGATATCATCGAGGAGAGTAGGAAAAGGACAGGTGCCAAATTATTCCGTACGTAGATATTAAAGTGCGCCTAGGTTGGCAACTAACGATTCGCAAGACATTAGTAACCAACAACTACGTAGAGCTAGCCAATACAACGTGTAGCACGACACACAAAAAGCTAGCTAATAGGCTCACAAACATCACTATCTCGAGACCAAAGGTCTACGTCAAGAATGTAGTAGTGTTGTGTGCGTGTATTTGTAGAGGTGATTGTGCATGTATGTATACAAGCGTCTGCGTTTGTGTAATTTAATTTTTTTTTAAAAAACCCGGATTATATTCCATTATTTAGCAAGGCATAGCATGAGGAATAAAGGCCACTGAATAAACTCCCTGGCGATCTGCATCTCGCTGATCGATCTTGCGTTGCTGCTTGAGAGAGAAAGAGAGAGAGAAACGAATTATATTCCATTTTTTGGCAAGGCATTACATGACGAATAAAGGCCACGTACTGAACAAACTCCCTAGCGATCCTTGAGCTGTCCAAATCAGAGAATATGTGTCCTTAATTTTATTTATTTATTTGCTTTCGGAACAGGAAAAGACCCAAATACGACGTACGTACGTACGTACGTACGTACGCTGACATCATGTCACATGCACGCGGTCGAGAGTATAGCATCAGATGCTGCTGCCTCTCAAAGTTGTGTCTGTACGTGTGGCTTTACAAGCAACACATGTGAAGGCTTTTTTAACATCTTTGAATATAATGTGAAGCTTATTATACGTTTGGCATCTCGATCGATCGAGATCACAAGAAGAAAGGCTGCTGGAAAATCGAATGGAAACGCAGCCAGCAGCCGAAAGTCGTTTCCGGTCGTGCACCGGCTGATGACTTTTGAGTGTGAAGAGTATAGAGAAGAAAGAAATCAAAACGCCAGATAGATCAATATGAATATTCTTTCGTAGCCGTGATCGTGCAACGCAACACAGATATGGCACAAATAATCAAAGTGATGATGGATGCCTAGCTAGCTGGGAAGATCACATCTCGAAGAACTGGTTATGATAATGCAGAATGGATTTGTGAAAATGTCAGAGAACAGATTTGATCCATCACTACATTATCGGAAAATACGAGCATTAGAGTCGAAGACTCGAGTCTTGGTGGAAACTCCACTAAATGTGAAGTAAACTATTGACGTCGAAATCTGCATATGTATTGTTTATTAGGTGGTGTTTAGTTTATCAAATTTACGTGAATGAACAATATTTATATTAGGGGTGAAAAAATATGAAAAAAGTACATGTTAGGGTGCATGCTGTGAGGAGAGATGTGACGGGTGAATATTGAATTTAACAGACCCTGAATCGAGTATAGTTTTCCTCCTGCTATGTTTTTTTTCAATTTTTCTGAGTATAGTTTACCAAATGCACAGGAGAAAAAAGCACCTCGGAAATGGAAGCCCATAGTCAAACACCACGCAAGGAATAGGAATAGGCCGCAGCTTTTTTTTTTTTTTTTTGGGCCGTGGCCACGAACCGGATTGCACTTTCTGCAGTTCCTTTCTTGCACATCCACCATACTCAATACTATAGCACGGAAAGGATTCCTCCTCTCCACATTTAAATCGTCAAGTTAAAGGGTTTTTTTTAAAAAAAAAGGCACCTCAGACCAAAAAGGCAAAGTCTGGTAAATTTTGACTTAATTTGACTATCGAGAGTCCTTTTCATCGTAAAATTCCTGGAATTCATGCATTCCAAACAGGCTATTGAAATCTGCAAACGGCTGGGTTAGACACTGGTGAACCCAACAAGATACTCCCTCCATTTCAAATTACAGATAGTTTTGACTTTTCTAGTACATAATCTTTACTATGTACCTAGATGTATACTATGTCTAGATAAATAGCAAAATTTGTGTATGTACAAAAATAAACAGACCAAATTTTGGAAACGAGGAAGTATCATGGAATGCGATGGCCAAATCAGAGTGCGGGCGAATCCTTAACCAGGATTGAAGTCAGTAAGGAAAACAGAAGTAGGTCAGGACATCGCAAGTCTCAGAATATTTTCCCTCAACAGCTCAATTTCAACTTTCCGAACCGAATAATCCGCAAAGTAAAAAAAAAAAAAGTTGTATCATGTCAACCATTTCTTAGTTCTTAAGTGAGCCAGTATCAGAGGTCGCCAAGCCCGTTTAGCTACCTGCCGACGACCTTACACGAAAACTTGTGCCTTCCCTTTTCTCATCATGACATAAATCTAGCTAGATCGCTAGTCCACCTTTTTGTTCTCTTCGGATTTACCATCTTTCTCTTCTTCACCGGCTTCCTCGCCTTCAGCTTTTGACTCGTCAAACTCCAGTAGCTGCATGCGCAAAATACATATATAGTCAATCAATCTTGCCAAGACATCTTTTATACTTACCTACGTTCGGGGAACAAAAAGAGATAAACGAAAATGACAAGATGAACGAAATGACAGGATGGAACTACAGAACACCAACAACATTATAGAGCCTATTAATCATCACAAAGCGAAATACTCCCTCCCTATCGATTTATTTGACGTCCTCTTCACAAATATAAACAAGTCAAAATATTTGTCGTTTCTCTTATAATTATTCTGGTATAACCTTCCTGCTCACACCGCAGTGAGACAGGCGCACATCATGCAGCAGTGGGAGAGGTCGACACGCCACCAGTAGCACATGCGCAGCAGCAGGAAGGAGAAAAATGGAGGGTAGAAGCGTCAATTCATAGCATTCTTAATTTTTCCAAACATGTCTTAAACGTCAAATATATTGATATGGAGGGAGTACCAACTCAGCCCAAGGACAACTTTTCACGCATGACTCGGCTGAAGATCTATTACATAGGTAAGAAAAAGGCTGGAGGTGCAGAAACCCCAATGTACAAATTGGAGGGGCCCATAAGGAGACTAACTTGGGTAAAATCATAAATTCAAAGTGACTAAGAAATCTGATTGAAAACAATGGTATCTTTTATGCTACTCAAAAGTTCAAAGCAAAGGACGAGGTAGAATAGGTCACAGGAAACATTTTTTGGATGGTAGCTACATTAAGTACTCATAATCTGACCTGTTTTACTTCTCCACTCCATAAACAGTGAACAGCAACGGAACCAATCACACCAGGAACAATGTATAGTAGAGCAGGCTGCATATGCCAAAAAAATGACCATATCAATATTTCAGAGATGACAGAAATAACGGATAAGAAGCAGTAGACCTGAGTAATGGAATTCACCTGTGCAGCTTGAAACCAGTTCATTACAATGATGGTCACTGTCATACCCAGAGTGTATCCCAAAAATGCACTGTTGAAGTAACTGTTCTTGATACCTCTTGAGACATCAAAACGCAGGGCAAGTGCAACAAATATGCCTGGAACCAAAAGTACAAATCCATATTACGTGCTGAATGACATAGAAACAGCCTGATAAAATCACAGTTTTTCTATGCAGTTGATATCAGCTGAATAAAATCACAGTTGAATAAATACAGTTTTGTCCTCTAGGGCTAAAAATGGATATGGTAATAACTCAAGAGAGGGCATGCAACCAGATATCTTTAAAAAATATATGTGAGCATGGACCTAGACATATGCCCAACTAAAACAACAATATCTGAGCACGATCTCATTCCAGTTGGACCAATTACAGTTGCAACACTGATTCTCAGCCAAGTACTAAAAGAATATGTAAATAACAAAACTAACCAATAACTATATCATAAATCAAGAAAATCTGGTACCTATTACTTCTCTCCAATACATCCCCATAGACCAAGACAAAAGCTACATTGATGCAACAAATTTGTAAATTGCCCTTACATATACTAACAAGGTCCCAGTATACATAGCAGCTTGCTTCAGATAATCATGTAGAATGAAGTTGAAACTCATACTGTGGATGATATACTACCATTCAATCAGGAAAACTGGAAACGAATCATTTTACTGCAAACATAAGCAGAATACAAAATAGCACAAAGAAAATCTTTTAATACTGACCAGGTATCACAATGTCACCAAGGCCAAGCATAGAGAATGGCCGTGCAGCATCTGCAGTTGGAAACAGAAGCTGTGGGAAAACAAAGCAGAGCCAGATAAGTTGAAGATGAAATGGAACCAACCAACAACGGTATTAACAAAAGACAGTTCACTAACAACGAGCACTGACCTTTATCGGAGCATCAAAAGATTTAGCCACGCTGACCATAACTGGAGTGAAGAACACCCAGAAAATGTCATACACAAAAAGTCCAGCCTGAAAATGCATTCACATATGAATGTGAAGAAATGAATAGAGAACGAAACAGTGGCACTATGTTGAAACCAACTGCAGAAAGCAATTCAGCGAGAACTGATGAAATTGTTGTAGCTATTATTTTCAGAAATAGTGCAGTAAAAAAATACAAGGGCTCGATTACTTCAGAACTATTACAAACCAGTATATGGTTTCCATACTTCAATATTCATGAAACAATGTGATCATAATTCAATGACAGAGTGCATACTAAAAAGTTAAAAGCATAAAAGTTAACTCGCCAATATGCCGCCACAGCTAGGAAAGATATTGCACAAAAGTTCATTCTGGTCAAAGAAAAGAGGAGAGGAGAGGAGAGGGGGGAACAGTAAAAGTATGGCCTGAAACCTGACTCTATGATACACTAGTAAAGTCTTAGAAAATATATTGAACATGTTAAGAGGATAGGGATACAATTATGACCACAATTATTTTTGACCAAAATTATGACCGCAGTTAGAAACAGTACAAATTTAGATCCACATACAGCAGAGCAAGCAGTACTTTCAGTTTCTGTAGTGCATAACAGATAGTTCTATTATGCATATATAAAACACTTCAGTGGTGAAAAAATCATGATTAGCACAAGGGTGATAAAACAAGAACATGTTTATAACTGAAATGATGAGGATGTGTTCTTAGAAATTATACCAGAAAATAAAAATATAAAATGTGTGTTCAAACCAATGCAACAAATCGAAAAAAAACTTACCAAGAGAATGGCTCCAGTTTTAAACGATCCCAAGGATAACATCTCAATCCCCTGAAAAATTGAAGTGTTAAGACTCTGCTGAAGTAAAATTGGTGATGACAACAATCAAATCCAGGAAAGTTTTACCCCATAATCTTTAGTAATGCATATTAATGCTAAATCATAGAAACAAACCTGAATACAGAAAGCGATTCCCAGAACGTTATTTGCTAGCCAATGCTTCTTAGACGCATACCACATGCAAAAGAAAAATCCCGGGATGGATGCAACAATCTGTGACTTTGTGAACTCCACCGAGAGTGCTGAAATAAGTAATTTATTCATGGATTAAACCATCTTCAGTAATAAAGATTGTAAAGGGAGGCAAGTGGCACATGATACATCTATTTCACAAAGAAAATGAAGCTTCCATATCCATACAAAATGCTTTCAACAAGAATGTATTTCCATGCCAGTAATTTTTCCTAATGACATAGAAAAATAGCCATATCTGCATGGAGCAATATCATTTTGTTTGTAGGTTGAACCATTGAAAACATCAATTGTGAAAAGTTCAAAATCGTCTGTGTATCGACTCTCAGCCACCACATTTTTTGTTTCAGTTACAGAAGTACTTAAGATACAATCAAATAGCACTAAAGGATATCTTTAAAAACATAGATGCAGTAACATCTCAAGATCTGCACAACTGGATCAACAAGAATGAGCATCAAAGAGAGTTGATGATCATACAGTGGAAAAGTGGAGCCCGCCAAACAATGAGATTATCGTTCCATTCTTTTGGAAGAAAACGCTTTATAGAAGGAAGCAATGTTGCACTGCATGACAAGAGAATGAATGCATTCATTAGCTCATAAGTACAGTACTAAGTGTACACATGTCTGCAAAAGATATTCCAGGAACATTTGGACTTACGAGAGAGCCAGAATGCCAAGAATGAAGAAGTAAGCAGTGAGCACAGCATTGACCAAGTCTTTTGAAAGAAACTTGAATAGAAGGAACAATGACAAAAGCATAGCACTTCCCACTAAGGGGAAACGCATGGCATGCTCCTTGGACATTGTCTCCTGCATAATAAAAATTGCACAAAAAAAAATCAATTAGTCTCATGATTTACATGTCAAGGCAATACCCAGAAGATACATATACATAGCAAAGAAAAACATATTTCTTACAGCGGGTGGAGTTGGCTTGACAGAACGGTAACAACCGACATAGACAGTAAGACATGCTGTCAGTATCACATTCACATTCGGGTTCACATTAACCACAAGTGGCGCCAAACTCAAAGCTGCATATTTTGTTAAAAAAAAGAAGATAAAGAGGTCAGCAAGTTTTCATTTTTATCAAAAGAAAAGGAAGAAGGTATCAAGGTAAAAGATTGCAAAGGCAGCGATGACTGAATTGAACAAGAAACGTACCAGCAAGAGCCACATTGGCAGCTCGCTCATGCGTCTTCATTGCTAGGGGGCAATCAGGGAGAGTAGCAAGGTGCCCTTCGTTGGAATATCAAAGTGACAGAGGAAGGAGGAAACCAGTCAGTCAGCCCGACCGGATCTCGCGTCCTACACCCCGGCCCCAGCCGAAGAGGTTTTGAGGGAGGACTGCGGCGGACGGAAGGACGGCCGGCCCGCGGGACGTCGCGTGTCCCGTCGCCGGCGGTGAGGCCGGTTGTGCGGGATGGGAGGCGCGTAGAATTTGGGGTCCAGACGGGAAGGATGGAGGAAATTGTGGGGGAGGAAGAAGAAGAGCGGAGACAAAGGGGGTTTTATTTTTATTTTTTATTTTTTTTACAGTGAAACGGCTTATAGTAAGACGCCGTTATCACTACAATGACAGCGTGGGCCCACATTAAAATTCAACTTCCTTCGGTTGACCAGGGACCCCACACTCCAGAATCCTTTCGAATCACATGCATCTATCATGTTTTGAGAAAATCATGCGTGACATTAAAAATAGAAAAGTACCTTCTGTCATTACAAAAAAGTATCTTCTGGTGCATTTGAGTTTTTTAATAAAAAACCTGGTGAATTGGAAATAATATCTGACCCAATGAGATCTTCTGGGTGTTGGAAATAAGAGATTGCTATCTTCTAATCTAATTGAAAAGGATATTGCGATCTTCTAATGTAATTGCAAAGGATATTGTTTTTTATTTGAGTCCCCCCTCACAGCACGCGAATATTGCCGGCCATACCGTCAAACGTGCTTGCTTGCTTCAGTGCTTCACAATGTGCAAATTTTATGTAGTACTGCAACGATTTATTTTTGGCTTATCATGGCAACCCCAGGTGTCCGATTAGTGCTATGTGTCTGGCAAACTGCATCTCCTATGCAAATGCACATAATCTTATGAGATGAGATCTCATTATCTTGGGATGCATTGCCCTCATGAAACTGCACTCAACATGGCTAACACTGGATAATTCAGAGCACTGATCGAAATTAGATGAAACCTCAGAAGCATAGCCACAGACAGGTTAGTTGGAACCTGCTGTTTTTAAGCTTACTTCAGTATACAAAATTTGTTGTTCATTGTTCTCTATGGAGCAGTCTAACCTTTAGATCAAGAACACCATATGGAACGAATTACAGGTCCCATTTTTTCAGTACAAGAATGCGAGACCAACACACAAAAAATCAGATATGATAGCTTCATGTATGACTAAATTGGTGTCAGGAATCACTTGTGCTTGTCCTTTGACATTTCCCAGCCTTCCATGTGTTTTGCTTCACTGAATAGCAATGGGCGCGGCCATGTTATAGTTCATCATCGATCTGGATGGCAGCACTGGAAGGAAAGGAAACGGAAGAAGGCATATTTAGAGCAATAGTAGTAGAAAAATGTACAGTGTGTGAATGTACAAACATGACTGCATACTTATTTCCCAAGCATCATACAGCTGACATGACCTTCCACATGATGTTATTTAGAAATTTGGTTTAAACAAAAGGATCTTATTTTAAGACACTACAATGCCTTCCCTTGCTGCGATTCTTTATGTATGCACCAAAGCCGTCACAAAAACCATTTCCTGACTATCTATGCTTGATAGTTGATACAACAGATATGACATACCTTGTGGACCGACAGTGTTTGCTAATATCTTCACAAAGGGCCTTGCTCACACTTTCTGATTCTGAGGAGCTTGTTTTTATCCACTCAGAGAGCTGCAAATGAACCAGAAAAAAATAAGAATTCATAAGGCCTTGTTTTGCCCGTTTTTTAAGAAACATATAATTCGAAAATAAAACACAACTATCAATCAAGCTAATAATAAGATGTAATTTGCTAAAACCAAAGTGTGGTAGAACTGTATGAATAGGATCCAAGATATGCCTACCTCATCCTCTGTTTCCTCAAGTAACCTGCAAAAGGTGAAGCTGGTCAGTTCAGTCTCTCAGTAATCAGCTTCAGAAAGTCAATGTTTTTTTTACACAAAAAATATATGTGCGCTCTAAAGCAAATCATGTATTCAGTACAGTCCACATTCTTCAAGACTACATAGAAAAGAAAATACTCAAATTGCCTATATGTGCTGCTTATTCTATCATTCATCAAGATTAGTGGAAACATAACATACCTTCCACAGAAGGTGGACAGATTTTTGGAATGTGCTCGTGCTGCTGCCTTCTTTTCTACAAAAAGAATAATAAAATAATCAATATAATTTTACACATTTGAAACAATTCTAATTCCAGTACATGTATAAATGTTTTTATTGTAATGAATCAACATAAATCCAAAGGTACAACTTGTCGTTTGCTTGTCATTCAGCACTAAGATTTACCACCAGATGATGCAAGTTCATTTCCTGTACTGGCTGATTGCTAAGATCATTTTTGCCTTTTTGGTAATATCCTCCAAGTTTATTTTTACATCACTAAAGCTGAGTTGCTTGTAAAGTCTAATGGTGAGCACATTCAGCAATGAGTAGAAACACAGTTCTAAACTAGTGCTTGCAATTGCAACCTTATTTGGGGGTGATGCATGCAAGAAAACAACTAAGCAGGCAGAAGGAACTAATATAGTGCAAGAAACCATGGGTTGGAATTGCACTTTGGACTCCAAGTATGGATGTAGTAACAAATCTCAGCAGATTTAACAGGAGCCACAGAGTTGACAAAGATTACCAGTTTGAAAGCTGTTCCAGTCTGTTACTTTCACCCATCCCTTTCCGCCTGATTCCAACTTTTTACAAAAAAAAACAAGAAAAGTGTTAGATTGGTGGCTAAATGCTTGCAAACATCCTGATGCTTAATGAAAAAAAATCAATACTAAAGTATAATGATAATCCACTCTAGATTTATAGCATATTTATGGCATATTGGCAATATCCAGAAAAGGGGGGCACAATCGATAAGATGGCATCCAGTACAATAATAAAACAGTAATAGATCTTTCCGTTCTACCTTCTGCAAGGTATAATCTTGCATCTTATCGCACAGGCCGTCCAGAAGTTCAACAACCCGAAGCTCACTGACTCTGCACCACGTGTATACAAAATCAACTACATAGCATGACAAAAGTATGCAGTGCAATACATCCATAACATGTTATGTGAAACCAAAGATGCCCATCAAGATCAAACACGCTCCAAGTGGAGTGTTAAATCAGGGATTATTTCCCTCAACATATATCTCCAATAAGCATATTTCCGTCATTGTCAATGTGTGTTATTATGCTGGTTGTGTACCTGTAGTCAATGACCTTCCCTTCCCTCTGACCTTTAGAATTCAAGCGGTTGCGCAAGTCCAAGTGATTTCTTGGTTTCTCCTGCATTAGAGAATTCAGTAAAAAAATGATCAACTTGTGCCACGATTGAGAAACTATTATGATATATGAATGTTTGTTCAGTCAATTGTAAAAGACGACTTCATTTGAGAAAGATAAAGCTTTTGTATCACACATACAACCGAAATCAGCATCGTGAACAATGGTTAGAATTACTCCCTCCGTTCTTAAATATATGACGTTTAGGACAACAAAATTAGTTCATTTTAAACTAAATTTTTTGTCCTAAACGTCATATATTTAAGGACGGAGGGAGTACTCAAATGAATGACAGAATGAGAGATTATTGATGATTTACTTACACTCGAAATTCCAATCTCTAGCTCCGCCTGGAAAGAAGATCAATAGATCCATCAGAGAATATACAGTGTGCATTGTAGATTGCTGAAATACAAAGTTAATTTGATGATGGTAGAGATGAACAATGGGGCAGTATATGCCCCTGGAACTCAACCTTTCAAACAACTGACTACACATGATATAGTTCTCAAAACACATAAGCACACCAAAATGATGTTTTCCCAGTACCTCAGTGCTGAAATTTCGCCGATAATACAGTTACTAGTCTAATTTCAAGTTATCAACAAAGTAGTGCTAGCCAGGGCCCCGTATTAGTCCAAACTCCGACTGTACCAGCGTCAAAATTCTACAGAAAACGCTAAAAGATCCAGGTCATGATCTATCCTGCAGTATAGCTTCACGAGAAGCGGAAAAGGTCGATGCCAATTTCTTCCCCTCGCTGGTGTAAAATGGTTTCAGTCACACTAAGCAGGATTGCTCCAAGAATGAGCGGAGGACAGGAGAAGAGAAGAGGGAGCTTACAGCAACGGCATTGCAGGCGGCGCACTTGTCCCCGATGGCGGATGCGGAGGAGGCAGCCGCCGCGACGATGGCGGCGAGGAGTACGAGGGCGGTGGATCTGTGGATTGCAGCTCTCGGCTCCATCTCCGGCGATCTGGTGCAGCCTGCAGCGTCGTCGCCCTCCCGAATTCCAGTCTCCGCTTCCGCGTGATGGTCTTTTTTGCAGATGTGACCTCCGAGATCTTGAACATGGTTAAATACGTCCGTACCCTTTCAGTTGTCGGAAGCTTCTGGAATTCTTTTTTTTAACGGAACGGCAATTTGCTGTAAATTTTATTAGAAGAAGAGATAAAGAGAAAAAGAAATCAAAGAAACACAAACACCAACTCACAACTGCGCCTCGCCAACCACCTGACGCCAACTCACAGCTATCACCAGCCGTCACACCAAAAAGAACAACTAAACCAACTAAGACTAAGTCTTCTACAAAAGGCGTTGCTCATCTGAAGCTTGAATTGTAGAGGCCGTTCCCCAGGGCGTGGCTTGAAGCTTCTGGAATTCTATGCTGACCAGTTTTACACTTTTACTACTCCACTCAAGACAAGTGATCAAGAACAATGTCAAGACAAGGAGTTGACCACGGGAAAAAAAATATTAATGTTGCATCAACAATCCTGTTATAAGTTGAATTTCTACTGTAGAAATTTACATGGCACCCAAAACACGAATCACGAGATTTGCACAATCAAGTTTGGAGTTCCCTGCATTTTTGCAGTTGCACCTTCAGGTTTACATAGCCAAAACTCAACCACCATAAACTTACAAAAAAAAAAAAAGGAAAACAAATCTATAACTCGCATGCCGGTACACGCAGTTGCAGCACAGCTGCACCGGCAATGCCACACTGTACATGCCTTCTTTCTGTAATTTCGTTTACACCAAGTCATGAGCACTCGTTTTGTATCTCCATTTGTTGCTGATCAGATCAACATCCAACCAGCAGGTGCAGCAATTCAAGTTCGCCACGCGGCCGACGTCTCCTGATCGACGTTCTCTTCCCACCATGTAGCATTCTGCATCACAGAAACTCGAGTAAAACTGGTGCTCTGAAGAAATGAAATTATGCAATATGGCACTTTGAATGTCAAAGTTCCAAATTGCAATGGAGCGTATTCGTCCTATCAAATGTTGACTGGGATGGGATCTGAACCTTGTATCCTCTTCTGAGAAATTCAAGTGAGCTTCCTTCTTCTTCTTGTAAACCAATAACTCTCAATAGTTCTTCTTTGGCCTGAAGACAAGATGTTGAATGGCAGACCCAACAAGCTCGAACGAAGTTAATATTTTTATGTCTTGCTTCTTCAAACACACTCGAGAGAGGAGAACATAAACTAAATTTATTCAAGTAACTTATGGTCTGACCTGTCCTAAAGTGAACCGAGCTGCACTCTCTGCAACACATGCATAAGAACCATCAGCCTGCTTCAGCATAACCTGCCAAGGGCCTGAACAAACAGAAACTTAGTAGGTCAGTAGCTGATGATGCATTTATTCAGTTCGGTCTTCTATCGCAAACCCAGCACGGCAGGTCTATGTAACAAAGTATAAATTTTTGGAGTGAAGAAATCTAAATAAGCCAGAATGTTCTCCAAGATTACCTGGGTATTGGCGGAATACAGCGCCACTGTAATTCACTATGTATGGAGCAACTGCAACTGTCTACATGGTAAAGAAGGAAAACTAATCACAGATTGTACAGGACGCCAGAAACACAAAGGACATTGCTAGGAGCCGAGGTGGATAGAAGTAAAACAAATTAATACCTTGGAGTAGTCACGTTGTCTGATATAAAATACTGGGGTGAACTGAGAAAGAAATCGGTAATGTAAATCTTTTGGGGGGAATCCCAGAAGCCCCAAGTCAGATCTGGAGGATGAATTACATAAGCCACTGCCTCATAATGCACTCACAAGTTTTAGAATGAACAAGTTAATCAATGGAATATATGACATACCGCAAAGTATCTAATTCAAGATTAAATAGAAGGGTGGGAACAGATGTGGCAAACTTCTCCTGAAATTAGCAAAAGCACAAAGAAGGAATCAACCGAATGTGATAACACATAAATGCACATTGCCAAGGAAAAAGCATTGTATCCTAGACATACCACATACTTCTCTATAGAAGCAAGGTCACGTGTGCTGCTGTTGATGAATATATATAATGATGGTGGTTCATCAGATTTCCATCGATCTGTATCCACACCAGACAACTAGTTATGGCTGACTTATTCAGGGATGTTTATATGACATAGGGTCCAAACCGACTGATTGTTCTTCTACGATGGAAATTGAACTTATGCTCTGATGATAGCATCATAATGAATATCAGTAATCTGCCTATGCTTGGTTCATATGCGTGAAGCTGATGCACACATTCAGTAATCACTAATCAGTAACCCTTTTATTTTTATTTTTTTTGAAGCTGTGATAACTCATTAACACAAAAAGGATTGCCATTAAAAATAAACATTTTAGCATGTATGCTGCTCCTCTACAAAAGAAGGCTGTTTCTTAATAGAAAATACAAGAAGGCTTCAGAGTAGCATGTTATTGCTTTCAAAATGTATTTGGTTCAGGATAGTTTACCTTCGTTGTCATCCGAGAAGTCAAAATCAAGGGTATTTCTTATTGATTTGAAGAAGCTGTTGACAGGGTCAGCGGGCAAATCATCCAGGGAACTGACAGTTACACCCTCAATCTAAAGAAAGTGGAAACAGAAAGCAGAACATTTAAATGACATGCTACTATAAAGCAAGCTCCTACCAAAGGTTCAGGAAAGAATAAACAGGAAAACTGTTTTTTTTTCTTTCACCCTCTAACAAAACAGCTGCTCATGAGGCATTGTTTACCGTGTCTATAGCTGTCTTGAACAGCTGTGAGGCCCTGCGCTTTTCAGGTTGATCAGGAAACACCTGAAATCAACTAGAAGAGAGTAAATAAGCATGGCTTTGCGATTCTAATGCGTATCTGCATCAGAGATGGCTTTATGAAGCTTGAACTTACTACACAGGTCCTGGTCCCCTTGAGCTCTTTAAGCTTCCTTGCAACAACGAGAGCAAGCTGGATGTTGGCATCGATGAACTCATCTGAGGAGCCCTGCAGAAGTAAGGCAGGAATGCAGGATGATCAGAAGTGCACACTTCGACAGTGCAGTATGCAGAGTTAGCATTCCCTGCATCAGTCTCATGAAATCTCTGATTCGATATATTCGATCATTCTGCGTCAGTAGCACAGAAAGTTCATGCGCGGTAACAACTGGTGTCAAAAGTAGTAAGAAGAGACGACGCAGGATGAGCACAATGTGGTGAGTAGGTGCAGTAACCTTGTAAGAGGAGATGCTGCTCGGCAGAGGCCTGGACATGGTCGCGATTCAGAAGCAGAGACACCCACGAACAAGGCGTGAAACAGCAAGGAAACGAGCGGTAAGAAGAGAATGCCGGCGATGGGGGCAGGCAGCGACGGAGCAAAGCGAAGAGAGAATAGAGCGACCGCGCGCGCGGGGTGAGCTTACGGGAACTCGATCTCGAGGCGGGTCTTGCCGTCGTCGATGGCGCAGGCGAGGGAGCGCGCGGCGTCGGTGACGAGCACGTCGTAGGAGCGCGGCTTGTACACGGACACACCCGCCCTGAGCGCCTCCACGTCCCCGGTGCCGGTCCCCGTGCCCGTCCCGGCCTCCGCGCGCGGGGAGACGGCGAGGCGGCGCGGCCGGAGCCGGAGCCGCCGCGAGGTGGACGATGAGTAGGCTGTGGCCGGCAGGCGAGGCGGGGAGGGAGAGGAGGCGGTGGAGGACGCGCGCGGCAGGCGGAAGTGGCGGGAGCAGAGGGAGAGAGCCGCGGGCGCCGGGGCGGCGGCCATGGGCGTGCGGCGGCGAGGGAGGAGTGGAGGAGACGGGAGAGCAGACGACGACAACACTGACACAACCGCACGATGGCGCGAGACTCCCTCCGACCAGGCCAATCGAGTCCCGCTGTCGCTGGCAGGTGGGACCGAGCCGCTGGAATTTGAGGCAAAAAAAAGTTGGAGGTGCGGGGAATCGAACCCCGTGCCTCTCGCATGCGAAGCGAGCGCTCTACCATATGAGCTACACCCCCAGTTAGGGATGGAATCAGATACCAATTCAGATAGCATTTTTTAGCCGTTCTTTTTTGATTTTAGCTAAATTAGGCATAATATTTTGTATCTAAAAATTTATATTCTTGTTCTTGGTATTATGCTTGTTAAGATTCATACAAAATAAACCTCAAATGTGTGCTATATTTTGATCAAATGATGAAAAGAAATTCGGATTCGGATACGGATGTTTTTTCACCTTTTTCTCTATTGAAAGCAAATAATCCATAAAAAAATTGTAGCTAATTTTTTTTTATTTTTTTCAGTAATTAGCTGGTTATAATGCATAAAAAATTAGCACCAAATTTATTTTATTGTGATCTAAAAAAATCAATCTATTACACAATTCGGATGTTTTGGTTCCATCCCTACCCCCAGTTGATATCCGCCTCGGGAGGCGAGCCTAATTATCCGCTGATACTCTTGGTACGCGGGTAACAAATTTGCCTTCAGCGGCTAATCTCATGGTAAATTGGAAAATTAACACGCATGATTAGTTATGGAATAATGTTTTTAAGTGAAAAGTTACCGTATTAGACAGCGTGTATAGAGAGAAGATATAACTTAATGTGACAAATGAATAGTTCAACACATGAATAATGGTTATTTGTCAATCTAAACAAGCCCTCGATAAGGTCATGGACTCATGGTGAACCTTCAGCGATGCTGATGTATTGTGAACATGAATACCGTTGGCTCGCTGGTGTTGATTTGAAGTGAAGAACAATATTGCTGGTTAGTGGCTGACAAAATAGACAAACAAGGTTGCTGGTGCATGGGCAAGGCTTGCTGTGTTTGCAAAGCGAGGAGGAGCAAAGCCAGGCAAGCAGTGGCGAAGCTAGGAATGGCCGACAGGAGGGGCTCTTTCCTCTTCTTCCTCCTCTAGCTTCTTCTTCCTTCTCAAATTTCTTGGAGGGACTTAGGGGGGACTTTCATGGTGTTGCCGGTGGTAGGAGGGGCTCCAGCCCCTCCTGACCCACCGCTGCCTACGCCACTGCAGGCAAGTGAACCAAAACGCATGCCTAACCAGCGTCCAATCCAATAGAAGTTCCAAACCATAGACATTCAATATGCAATGACTACTTGAAGAGATACCATAAACATAACAGTTTAAACTAGCACCTGCATCACTGCTACTACCAATTAGGGGGTGTCTATTCAGAGGGTTCTGACTTTACATCTAGTCATCACACAAAATACAGCCATAACACATATGAGCTGAGTATCCAGTAGAAGCTAGGGAGCCACTCCATCACTGAATATAGATGGGGATGGTTGATCCATGGAGCGAACCATACTCACTCCATCGATCCACGTGATTTATGATGGAGGACCGGTCCATCCATTTGTTCTGTCACGCTTCCACACGGTGCTCCATGGATCGATCCATCCTGGCATCCTGCACAACTAGGCTGCAGCAGCACGCGAGCCCCTATTACCCTGCATGTGGTGCCGTTCTAACACGGAACATCACAAAGCAAGGAGACCTTGGTCTGCACCGCGGACTCCTGAACACCTTCTCGCTCTCTCGCGCTCCAGCTCATGCAGCATCCCAAGGTCAACCGCTTCCCACTGCTCCTCGTTGCCCGGCGTCTTGCTGCTCCTGGACGAAGCGTTCACCAGTGGCAGCATCTTCTTGGACGGTGATGCCAAGGCCACTGCGGCGTCGGCGACCATGCTGACCTCTGGAAGCACGGACGCCGACACCACAGCGGTGTCGTTAACGGCCTTTGCCACGGTCCTAGGTCCTTACGACCCCGAGCTTGGCGGGCGCGCTGTGGCCTGTGGGACGACGGCGCCAAGCGCCATGCTGGCCCGTGCGGACCTCACTGCCACGCGCACCATGGCGGCAACGGTATGTTCGAGCTCCTTGCCGACTTGCCTCTGTGCGCGCCGCGAAGGCAAGCTCGGTGGCGTCACGCTTGCGCACGGTGGTGCGGAGCTTGAAGGCGTGCTGTCAGAGGGCGAGCGGCATAGACTCACTTCACTGCAACTGCACAGGCAGGCAGCAGACGTAACGCGTGGCCGGCGGGACACGACCCTATGGTTATCCGCGGGTCGAACCATCGCCCCTTTTTTTTCTCCCACGTCGAACCGGTGCCCCAATGTACTCATTTTCCAGGAACGGATCAGCGAACCATCGGATCGAACCGATCCACGCCCATCTTTACACTGAAGCCTTGCTGACTCCAGTCCTCGGCCACCATCTGTGTCCAACAAAAAAGAGTGCAAATCAGCACACATCATAGGAAATGGATACCTCGTAACCACAGCAGGCACACTATACACTAAGGTGGCAATAGTCTAAAGGGAGGGATGGGTTTACCTGGGCCTCATCATTGAGTGCCTCCAGCCTGCTCACGAGTCTGTCAATCTCGCGGTTCAGGGAGTAGAGCTCGAACCCAAGGTACGCCATTACAGGGGTAGTGATCATCATCAGCACCCGGTTCAGCTTGCCGTGGAACACCAAGCGGGCCTTCATCCTGTTGATCTCGCTCTCCAAGTCCGCCGTCGCCTTCCTGAGGGACTCCTGCCCGTCCGCCTACATTACAACAAATATTAGAAACTTTGTGGATGGAAGCCCTGTACTGATGACATCACCACCTTATCTCAGTACTGAATCTGTACTACTGTCAATCAACTTTGGTAAAGCGAGACATTGTTTCATTGTTAAGGCGGTGGTGGCTGAATCTGTACTGTCAACAAGGCTGGCTAAGGCAACACCTTAGGCGAGGTGAGCCACCACCGCCTTGTCGCCTAGTGGACGCCTTAAAAACACTGGTAACATGCCAATAGTCATGACACAACTATATGCCAGAGGCGATGAGGAAATAAACTAAACAAGGTAAGATATTATTTGCTTTGTGTGTACATTGATAAGGCACTGCTTTCAACACATGCAATCTGGTTTTTTACATGCACATCAGACAACTACCAAAGGTTTGACAATCACTCTTGTGGCTCCAACAGAATCAGATGTGTCCAGTCTATTCCTAAAACATGGGTACCAACATGAATTTCACATTCCTCGTGCAATGGACTAATCACACAGTCAGGAAAGGGAACTTTTCCACTACAAGAGCATCAGTTCTGTATTTAGTAACTTGGAAAAAGTAAAAACTGCAAGAACGCTCTAAACTCACAGAAAACAGCAAGGCCTAAGGTCCATTCTGCTGCAGATAAAACGCTATAATCTGGACATACAAGACATGAACTGCAAACTGCGCGACCTAAAGTTGTGTTCTTATAAAGACACTCTGGTTCGACAGCAAGAACACAGAACAAATAAGGCTCTCTGCATTAATAATTTTCTATCTTGAGTATACAAAAATAAGATGTACCATTACTGGACGGGAATAAGATGCACTAGAACTAGTGGAAGGTAATACGCAGTGTGAACTGAAGGGGTAGAAAGAGGAAAGGGGGCTGCAGGCTGCAGCTGCTCGACTGTACAATGCAGCTGCAGCTGCTTGGGCTTCAGCCGAACGGCTGGGCTGTACAACAAATAAGGCTCTCTGCATTAACAATTTTCTATTTGAGTAATACAAAACCAAGATGTGCCGGAAACATGATTCGCTGTGCGCTATGCTCAACTAATCAAAAAGGTTCTTATCAAACCCAGAATAAAATTGGAAAGAGTAGCAAACAAGAGCTCGTGACATGACTCCTGCAGCAGTGGCATAATCATGTTAATCATGGGCGCAATCAAAGAACAGTAGGCAACTCTAGCAGAGATTTTCCAGATCACGCTGTGCCACACTCTACAGCATTCAATCGGCTACGAGGTCATGGCACTAGGGACGCAGGAAATAGAGTGGCTTGAAGCCGCAGGCGGCGTCGCCAGATCTGCAACTCAAAGGGGGAGGCAGCCACCAGCCAGGCAGGGAACCGGGATGGGAGGAGGATTTACCACCGGATTCGTGGAGAGCGGCCGAGATCTCAGACGGCGAGCGGCAGCGGTGGCGCCGGAGCGGAGCGCGGAGAGGTTCATGGCGGCGCCGGAGCGGGGAGCGGCAGCGGCTAGGGTTTGGGCGACTGGGAGTGGCGACTTCCGACTGGTGCCGCGGCAGAGGGGGAGGAGGACGGCGGAGTTTTTTTTTAGCCTCAGGAGGACGGCGGAGTAATCATTGATCCCGACACGCGTCAACCAACCGCGTACGGGCCCAGAACCCGAGGCCCAGCCCATGTCCACGCGGAAAAAAACGAGGCCATCTCATTCTAGACCTAGCCCAATCCACGTTTATACGGGTCTCACAGTTAAGCGCGTGGGCCCAGAACCCGAGGCCCAAAGTGCCCCGCGGAAAAATTATTCAGGCCCATGTTTTTCTGGACTGTGCCCAAACTATGTTTATATGGGTCTCACCGTCCTTGACGAGCCGGCCCATGTCCGTAGCCCACTTCGTCGCCGCCTTCACGCCGCATCATCATCCTCAGTTGTTCGATCGAGTCCAATTGCAATCCCAACTCCGTCGATCTCGCTTCGGCCGGAAGAAGAAGCAGCAGCAGCAGCAAGATGTCCGGCGAGGAGGAGGAGAACGCCGCCGAGCTCAAGATCGGCGAAGGTTAGCCAGCTCTCCTTTCCCTCTCTCACTCCCTTCCCCCCTTTCCTCTCCCCGCCGCCCAGCCCAAAATTTCCGGGCGGGCGGCGGCTAGGGTTTATTCCGTCCCTCCCTCCCTTCACCTACTGACCCGCTCCTTTTTCGCGTGCCGCGTCGGCGCAGAGTTCCTCAAGGCCAAGTGCCTGATGAACTGCGAGGTGGCGATCATCCTGGAGCACAAGTACGAGCAGATCCAGCAGCACGCGTCGGAGTCGGACTCGCAGGTGTCGCAAGTGTTCGAGAAGTCGCTGCAGTACGTGAAGCGGTTCAGCCGCTACAAGAACCCCGACGCCGTGCGCCAGGTCCGCGAGACGCTCAGCCGCTACGGCCTCGCCGAGTTCGAGCTCTGCACCATCGGGAACCTCTGCCCCGACACCAGCGGCGAGGCCACCGCGCTCGTCCCGTCCCTCAAGTCCGGGGGACGGTTCGTCGGCGACGCCGGCAACGAGAAGATCGAGAAGATGCTCAACGACCTCTCCCTCATCAAGAAGTTCGAGTAGCCTTCTTGCCCATGGCCGGCGTGCGGCCTTGCTCGGTTCTTCCTTCAGTTTCCCTACTAGCTGCGTGTGACATGGGAGACAAATGTAGTAGACTTTTTCCTACTGGCTACTGATATCAATGTTACAGTCAGCTTGATCTGCCTCGATCCTGAATTCCTCATGTATGGTTATCCAAGTTAAGAGTCCATATGTTATGATTGGTCTTTGTTTGTAATTCTGCACGTAGAGCCTCATTTGGTGAATGGTGCTTCCTGAAGGCTTGGTTTTCAGTTCTTTGGACTTACCTCTGTAACTCTGTTACAGTGTCAACTTGTTGGTAACTTGTTATGAACATGAAGCTAGCTCAGCTTAGAATCCTCTCCAAGCAAAGCCTCGGAGGATTCTTGATATAACTATTTCATTTGGAGTTGAATCCAAGCTGAGCCAGATTTCTGAACCACATCCGTGCTCCGTGGTGCTGACCACAGTAACTGCACAGCACAGAATGCAAGAACCTCACATCTTACGTGCAGTCCCTGACTACAGGCTTAGAGACTTTCTAGGTGCAGATGAACTAGGATTTCTACTGTTCATCAGCTTTTCACATTATCTCGATCTGTTATGACAAGATCCCTGATCATGGTATATTAAGGGAACTCTGTTTTTTTCATATGTTTATGAATATAACTGTATTTTGTTCATAATTCTGCCCAAAAAGGCCTTCATTCAGTTAACTGAACTGAAGAGAGCCTCTGACGAATGCTCTCAGGTGAAGAGCACAGTTGGTTTTCCGTTCTGTAATGCAACCTATATCACTGAATACACCATACATATGAACATGAACAGAACATCCTGCAATTCAAGCAAGCAAACTGAGCCTGATTCCGAACTTCACTTGACAATGATTTCAAGACATCTGTGACACTACAGTAACTGCACAGCACAGACACCAAGAGGCACACATCTTATATATATATAGTTACAAGTGATTCGTTCTCCTTCTGTCACACATCTACTGAATCAATCCAAATGGACGATTCTACAGGACATTCGATACTCATTTCCCTAGTAGACAGTAACAGGTGACGATGCTTCCTACGAGCACCAGTTCCAGCAGCCAAACGAAGGCGGCACCCGTCCGGTTCTCCTGATGTGCTCTGCATGCTCGGCTGTCCTTGCTGCAGCACGCTGTTCATTTTCAGCTCCGCTGTAGCACGCTTCTCGTCAGCGTTGTGCCTTGCTGATGCAAGCTGGGTCATCAGCTTGTCTTGAGCACGGGCACGCATCCTCTCAGACTTCAACCTTCAGGAACACAAAACCATGAGTGCTTGGTTGCATTGAACAGTGCAACATCCACAAAGTGGTGTTAAGAAAATTCTGGATTTTGTAGCATTTGGTTGTATATGTTCTGAACCTGAACGTCTCGGGCATTCCGCGCAAGAGAATAGGGGCAGCAGAATAACAAACTTGAATAAACTAGTGAACCTACCATAGTATATCTGAATGGGACAAAATATTCTTAACTTGCTTTGTTGTATCCGGAAGGCTTTGTTGTTGATATGTCGGATTAAATGAAAGGAAAAATATGCTAATACCAAGTGCAAGTGTTATGCTGATGCAAGAGAAAAACCGTGCCCTGGTTTAGATAGGCTGATACAAGATTAAAGGACAAATATGCTAAGTATGATCCTGATGCAAGAGAAAAATTGCTGCCTGGTTCTAAGTGTCGTTTTGGGATATTTTTGTTCTGTAAATTGTAATTATGGAGTATTACTTATTTTGTCTCAGAATCTTTATATTCTACTTGTCAGATATGCATTGAATTCAGATAAATAAAAGCTGAAGGAGGTGGTAAGCTGCAAAGTTCTCTACAATGATAAGCAAACTCCACTGTGATTTTTTTTTTTTGTTAAGTTTTGCTAGTCAACAGCTGAACAACTTCCCATGCAGGGATTATCTAACATACACATCGTTTGTCCAAGCTGTGGTAACAAGAATAAAATAAGGATTCTAAATATTACAAAGGTGAAAAATACACATCTCAACCAAAAAGGAAAACCAAAGAGATAGATTCCTTGATGATGATGATGATAAGTACTCTCTCCTGAACAGCATGTCTAATTAGCAGCTGCAGTAGAGACCGCGACTCTGATAAAAAGGAGGGATGCAAAGAAGGAGCTGGTGGTAGATGTGCATGGGATTGGCTCTTGACTATAGTTAAGGAGGGAAAAAACTGCAGGTCTATTATTAATATAACATACGCAGAGCTTTAAAAAAAAACTGCAACATAAGCAACCCTAAGTCTGAAAAAATAAGAAAAAGGTTTACAATTTAAGATGATGCCGTCTCCGTAGCGATCCAGTATCGGTTTGAATGTTGTGTTTCTTCTTATATTTTCACCAGTTGATTTCAGAGATCCTTGGTGAACATATTGGTGTAGACTTTGAATCTGTTGCTATGAGGCTTAAGGCATAGGGTACATTTGTCTAAATTGTTCGTTATGCTGCTGTCTCGTGGAGTATATGCAAACTGAGGAATCCAAACTGCAGTTTGGTCAGATGTGAAGCTGGTGCTAGCCAAGACAACTGGAATCAGTCAGAGATGAACTAGGGATTCAGTCAGAGATGAACATATTTGGTGGCTAGAACAAACTACAAATATTCAGAGATGCAGAAACTGAGAATCGATCAGCTTTGCTAGGTGTCAGACATCAGATGGAAGTTTGTCTGGAGCTGGCTCATAGTTGTGGGAGCCACCATGCTATCTATTACGATGCAGACTCTAGTTGCCATGTTAGGAGAAAACTAATTCAAGTAAGCTAGAATTGAATATAGGATCTAAATTGCAAGAACAGGAGCCAAATTGGTTCTGAAAACATTTCAAAATTGCATTAAACATCTTCGCTTAAAATGAAAGGCAGAGCTCCTGCCATTGCGTTTCAAAATTGCATTAAACAAAACATAAAAATTGTCTGCACGTTGAGCTTGAGTGTGAACCTCTGGTGGTATATAAAGTTATTAACTCCCTCAAGCTGAATCAGAAACTCGTTGAAATTAGAGTCGGAAACCAACCTCCAATTTTTTTTCTAAACTCCATCAGGGGACAAAACTTGTGCTGTCTTTCAAAACTCCTTTGTTTTTAGTTTTCACCAAGCCGGGCCACCTCCTTCCCAACTCACATACACATCAGCCCGCTTCAGCCCAGCAACGTACGCCTGTGCTCCTCCCTCTTTACTGCTGACATGCGGGACCCACCTGTCAGAACAGTCTTCTCCATGCCCTTGTCTGCTTCTAACTCCGCTGCTACCTACACCTCCCTGATGCAAAATGTCCCCTGCAAGAAAAAGGCAACTCAGGACAAAAGTAACCAAAGGGGATCACGGTGATTACCTGGGTTCAAACTAGGTCAAATAGGACGTGATTCGTTGCATGTATGTATCAGATTCCTCAACCAGGCTCATGGGAGTCGGGCTAAGCTAGAGCCAAAAGTACTAAAAATAAGTTTGTTTGGTTGCATGTATTAAATGAGCTAGGCTTGAGCCCTTGCACACAACCAAACATCCACAAAACGAAAGATGTTGCGTGTACATGAGTGAACAGCGAAGCGTAAGTAGTGCTTTTGAGTCCCGTGAACGCTCACAATCTACGTTTCTCTGGAGCTTCGTTAAAGGCAATTTGATGTTCATGCTGGCCTTGCTGAGAAGATCGGTGTAGACAAGCAAACAAGCTAGTGACAGGTGTTGCAAGACATGGACCAGGACCAAGCCTAGTCTTCCAGTCACACCCATAGTGTGGATGGGCCTAATCCAGCAGGGTGCGTGTATGTGCAAATATGTGTAACTAGAAGGAATAGAGTAGAAAGGTGTGTAGAAAATTGTAATCCGAACCTATTCCTGAATCCTCTCTATGACCTTTCCCACCTCAGTTCTCCTGCGTTCTATCTGACTCTCTATCTAACAATATTTTGTTTTATTTAACAAGACGTTCCAGCTGAATGAAGTCAGCGAAAGAATCATCGACTACTAAGAGAGAACTCTGTAAGAAATAAAGGGCCATCAAGGGATAGGTGCCAAATCAAAAACTCTTTCCGTTCTAAATTAAAGTTCACTTTAGCTTTTTCCTATGCCAGACTAACTTTGATATATATTTTTTTTTTAAAAATTAAATTAGTATCTATAAGTTCAAATATATGAACTATCAAGACATAATTTATGGAGAGTTTAATGAAACTAATTTGGTATTGTAGATGTTGATACATTCTTTTCTATAATATTTTTGTCAAAATTAGAGAAGTTTGACTTAGGGAAAAGTTGAAGTGAAATATAATTTGGAATAGATAGACTAAATTGCAGGTCGTTATATCCCTCAGAAAATGACACTTGCTCCAGTTTGCTAATAGCTTTCCAAAAATGCAACCCAAAATGTGCAAATATGTGATGAATACTTAAATGATTAGCAACTAATACTTTGGAAAACAAAGTAGTTGGCGTATAGCAGCATGTCATTATATCACCTCACTATCACAAAACAGTAGCAAGACTTTATAGAAACATAATTCATACTTGCAAGCAAAAGACATCAAGAAAATTTATTTTGAAGTGGCCTTACTTTAAACAATATATAGAAGACAAAATTAAAATGAATCAAAACATGGATAACAAATCAGCAACCTTAATGAAGCTATTCTGACAAAAATTTAAAAATTAGGTTCATTAATTTCATGGTGTGACTGAACTTGTCACTAAGGGCAGTTAAGCAAGACTGTTCAAGAAGCTGCAGAGAATAGTTATTTCACAAGGCAAGAACAGAGTAAGTCACAATTGAAGATTTTAGAATCGTACCGAGATTAGTAGAGCAAAATAATTGTGTGAAAAACTTTAAGCTATAAAATGTGCCAATCAAGTTACTATTTTGTAATTTCAGTTACTATTAAGGTAAGTAATTCTGGAAAATGACTCTGAACAACAAAACAATGTATTAAGAATTCATCAAGCAGCCAAGTTATATTACATGTATTATTATGAATATGTGATTGAATTTCAATTGTTTGTCCGACATTAAAGGACTTGGGGTATTCAATAAAGCAATTATAGGAAAAGAACCAGGCTTTTGATTGGTATATTAGCAATGTAAATGTAAGCTATTACCTGGAGCATGTAGATACTTGAATGGAAAGATAGAACAACGGCCAACAGGACTGGTTTCGAAAATCCTTTCAAACTGCATTGACTGGAGATGGACCATGAAACTGCCTTTACATGTTGACACAAACATGACATTATCATCCCCTTCAAGCCAAAGTACTGATTGGTGCCCCTCTGATCTCAGCGAAAGAAGCATGTCCAGTTCAATAGTTCCTCCAAGCATCCATTGAAAAACACCATCAGACGTCTTCTCCCACACCCACAGTTGACCTCTGAGGTTCTCTGACATGACCATCAAACTAATGCCACCACCCTTTGCTAGGGTACACAGGAAGATGCCACGATGATTTTCATAATCGATACCATCTGGTGGCACCTCTATCACAGAAAGGTTCTGGCTACCCAAATCAAATTCAAGGATCCTAATAACTTGGCTGCCAAATAGAATCCAGTACAGAGTGTTCCCAACCATGACATTCCCACGGCCAACCCAGGACGAGGGCTGGATTGCTGCGGAGGCGACATTGCCCCATACACCGGTCTCCGATGAGTAGACGCAGATATTTGCGTTGCTGCTCATCCTGTCGTCCCACGCCAAAGCAAGCTTGAAGGGTCCATTGTTGCCGGAGGCACAGATTATCGCCGCGTGCATGAACATACGTAGCCCGTACTGGATCTGATCAGCACCAGTGAACTGCGAAACTCTTAGGAGATGGTTCTCGGCTGTGACGGGGTTCCACACCAGGATCTGGCGGGTGCCGTAGTTGGCTAGGACCACGCGCCCATGGCGGCAGTCCAAGAATTCCCAGACGCAGTCAGCGCAGCCACCCCAGCCTCCGTGGCCGCACCCGCCCGGCACGCGTGCGGAGAAGCGCTCGGGCGGGGCGGAGTCCCGCGGGCCCGAGAAGAAGCTGAAGGAGAGATCTTGGCCTCTTTTAAAGAAGACGCCGAGGTGCTTCCAGTGGCGGGCGCGGAAACGGCGCAAGAAGCTGGGGTCGGTGACGATGCGGTGCCAGCGGGTGCAGACGAGGGACGCACGGGGAAGCGAGGACGGCAGCGGTGCCAGGCGGAGGAGGATCTCGGAGAGGAGGTCGTCGACGTCCATCGGGGAAGCCGCCAGCGACGGAGACTGGAACATGAGCCGGACGAGCTTCTCGTCGAGCCTGCTTGTGCTGCTGTCCCGTGTCCCTTGGTAAGGTCGAAGATCAACGGGAAGGGGAAGCTCAGAGAGGCGGCCTTGGTCATCCTCGTCCATGGACATGGTCACATGGACGACGCCGCTCGGCGGAGGCGGCGGCGGAGGAGGCCAATCTTTGCAGAAAAGGTTGACCAGTTATAGTTAGCATGTGTTTAGATCCAGATGAATTGGCTGAATTAGAGAAGAATTGGGGAAGAATTAGTGTAAATGCAGATGAACAGTGAGAGATAATGTGAGGTGATGTGATAGATGATATGATGTTTTTTGCAAATTTTTTGGATCTAAACACACTCTTACTATCCTTCTCTGGCTGGGCTGAGCTGGGCTTTTTGCTGAAAAGTTATCACGGGCCGATCCTAAACTTTCTCCATAATACTATCGGAATTATATATATATATATATATATATATATATTTGATTTTCGAATCAAAATTTTCGAGAAATATACATCTGCCGCCGTATCACACGGCGGCAGGAACTCCTACCGCCGTGTGGCACAGCGGCAGGGGTGCCGCCAACGATCGGGAGACCTGCCAGTGGGGCCAGGTTTCTACCGTCGTACCTCACGACGGCAGGAACCCTACCGCCGTGGGGCACGGCGGTAGGAACCCTAGCGCCGTGGGGCACGGCGGTAGGAGCTTGCGTCGTACCCCACGGCGGCAGTGTCACCCCTATATAAGGGAGCGACGGTTGTCGCCACCCCTCCTCCCTCCCTCACTCTCTCCTCCTAAATCTTCGACTTTCAACCCTTCGGAGCACTTTTGACTCAGGTATGTTTCTAATTTTAGTGTAATTTAGTTAATTAGTGTAGTCTAGTTAGTATAGTTAGTTAGTTTAGTTTAGTTAGTTTAGTTAACTTAGTTTAGTTAGTTTAGTTAACTTAGTTTAGTTAAAAATAGTTATATTTAAATAAAATTCGCATAAAACAATTATAATTCAAACAATTTGTTTAAATTGATATAAAATTCATAGAAAATAGTTATAATTCAAATAGTTGGATTAAATTGATATAAAATTCGTAGATAATAGTTTTAATGCACATAATTCGTTTAAATTGATTTAAAATGCCTAGAAATAATTATAATTCTAATAATTAGATTAAATTAATATAAAATTTTTAAAAATAGTTTTAATTCACATAATTCATTTAAATTGATTTTAAATTCCTAAAAAATAGTTATAATTCAAAAAATTTGTTTAAATTGATATATAATTTCGACAAAATGGTTATAATTCACATAATTAGATTAAATTGATATAAAGTTCTTAGAAAATAGTTTTAATTCACATAATTCGTTTTAATTCATTTAAAAATCCTAGAAAATAGTTATAATTCACATAATTAGATTAAATTGATTTAAAATTCTTAGAAAATAATTTTAATTCACATAATTCATTTTAATTCATTTAAAATTCCTAGAAAATGGTTATAATTCACATAATTAGATTAAATTAGTTTAAAATTCTTAGAAAATAGTTTTAGTTCACATAATTCGTTTTAATTGATATAATTCAACTAATTGATTAAAATTTGTTTTTTTGCAGTTATGGCTCAGGGATCGTTAGAGTACGTACGGCCGGAGTTGTTCGAGGAGGCGGTGGACCAGCACCACCGCTCGTACGTCTCGACCGTTCTTGGACAGTCGCCCGGCAGTATACGTTGCCGGACCACCCGCACGTTGATGCCGATACACCAGCGGTGGATTCCGAAGTACCTAATTCATTTTTATTATTTATTTCTGTTTCTTTACAATAGTAATTACGTTAAGTAAATTATTTTTATTTTTTTCAGGCTACGCGCTGTAGGACTTCTCCCTTTCGCGCGGTTGGTCGAGGGAGACAAGCTACGAGCTGAGGTTCCCCGGGCAGAGTGGTTGACGCGGTTCAGCTACGACGCCCCGCTGATCGCCGCGTTTATAGACCGGTGGCGACCAGAGACGCACACCTTTCACTTCCTCGTCGACGAGATGGCGCTCAGTCTGGAGGACGCCGCGTTGTTGGGAGGACTCCCGTGTGCTGGCGAGGCGATGGGGCCGATCGACATCCCCGCGACGTGGCACGCCGACTTCCTTGCTCGGTTCGCGAACGTTCCTCGGAACGATCGCGCGCCTCAGCCGTACGTGCCCTTCGCCAACACCCACGGGCCCACCTGGACTTGGATCCAGCAGTTTAGCGTACGTGCTTCTAACTCTTATTTTCAACGTTTGTATGCATTTTAAACGAATGTGATGATGGACCTTTGTGTGTGTGCAGGCTGACTACATGGCGGACGAGGCCGACGACCCGACGTCGGACAGGTTTCTGGATGTCTACCTGCTCTGGCTGTTCGGGTGGGTGATGTTCTGCGAGTCAGCGGGAGACTCGGTGTCGAGGTACCTGCTCCCCTGGGCTCAGCGGATCGCCGACTCCCCCCTCGACGAGATGCCCCAGATCAGCTGGGGCAGCGCTGTTCTGGCCGCTACCTACAGGGGGCTGTGTTCGGGAGTGGCGAAGCCGGCGAGTAGGGAGAGGATCCTCCTAGGTTGTCCTCTCCTGCTGCAGATGTGGATCCACGAGCGGTTCGACATCGGTCGGCCCAAGGCCGACCTCTCGGAGTACGAGCCGCTGCCAGAAGACACCGACCCAGCGGACCTCCCCACCATGGGTTCTCTGTGGTGCCTCCGGAAGGTAATGACCTCCCTTATCGTTTTCTTCGCTTAATGAGTTCTTTAGTTCGATTCAATTAACTTTTCTTGTTCTGTGCAGCACGTTTGGGCTGGGGAGCAGGCAAAGAAGGCGTACAAGGACTTCGTGGGTCAGATCGACCGGATGGTCGATGCCCAGGTCCGGTGGATGCCGTACACTCCTGCCATGGTTGCTGCCCGTGCACCACAGGGCCTCTCTGAAAGAACCTTGATGTCGCCTAGAGGGGGGGTGAATAGGCGTGACGACCAAATTAAACTCTTCTTCCCCGAATACTTGAGCTGACAGTGTTCCACCGGTCAGACCGGTGGTGATGACCGGTCAGACCGGTCAAGCACTGGACTTCACAGGAGGCACCGGTCAGACCGGTGGACCTCACCGGTCAGGCCGGTGTAGCACAGAGCACCTGCAAAAACAACTTCAAGCACCTCTTGACTTCTAGCATTAACCAAACTTGGTGAGTGGCCTTTGTAGATGATCACAAGCAAGGTAATGAGCCCTGCACACACAAGTAGCACACCCAAGTAGATCGAAGCGGAAGCAAATCAATTATGCTAGAAAAACAACTTAGAGAGTCAAACCACACGAAGAAGCAAAGGATTTGTTTCCCGAAGTTCACCACCCACTAAGGAATGGCTACGTCTCCGTTGAGGAGCTTGTAAGGGACAATTCCTACAACAAGCTGGGTCTCTTTCAACCACTTACCTCATTTCCACTAAGGGGATCTTTTCCACGAAGAGGCAAGATCGCAGCCCTTACAAACTTCCCGGTGCTCACCACAACCTTGGGAGCTAGCCGGCGACGCCTAGCCGTCTAGGAGGCAAACCTCCAAGAGTAACAAATGCTTCAAAGCTTGTAGACGCGAAACCAAAGTGCTCAAGCTATGGAAATGCTCTTGTTAGCTCACAAGGTCGCTCTTGAGTTCACTCTCTCAACCCAACACCAAGGATATGGCTTGAATCCACAAATCTCACAAAGAGAGGATTGGAGAGAGCCACTAAGGCTTAGAGCTTGTTAGAAATGGCTTGGGATCTCAGTACTGTCACTAGAAATAGTCACCCTCACTTGAAGAAGGCTTGGGGTATTTATACCCCTCAAAGGAGAAAACTAGCCGTTGGTCCTCGGGCGGCACCGGTCAGACCGGTGCCCCACACCGGTCATACCGGTGTTTAAAAAACTAGCCGTTGGGGCTAGCGGCACCGGTCAGATCGGTGCCCCTGACCGGTCAGACCGGTCAGGCCCGAGATACCTCCAAAACCCTTTTTAAGAAACTAACACTTCATCACCGAGATGAAATGGCTCAGGATAGGTTAGGAGGGTTTATTAGCACACTCTAAGGCTCTCAAGGCTAGATCTCAATTAGGTCAACTAATGAGCACTTTGACTTGGTCAACTCGCTAATGTTGCATCCCTCTTGATAGTACGGCATACCTATACTCAAGAATAAATAAAAACACCTTGTTGACTTCTTGAGCTTGAATGTCTTCAATCTTGCCATACTTGATCAATATCCACTTGAGGGCTTTCAACATAGCCTTTGACTTGAGCACGTCCATACTTGGGCTAATGACTTAGGATCTTTCCATCTAGCATATGAATGCACACTTGGATCCATAAGTCACTCCATATTGCCAATCTTAACATGTTGATGACTTGCATTGTTTCCCTTGGTTAAGGTTTGGATATGATACTTGGAGACCCCACGGATGCTAGAACTTCACCTTAGCAAAGTACTAATGGCGGCTTAGCTACGGCCCCAAAGATTGCTTAGTCCCTCACCCTAGACATCTCGGTTGATCTCTTCATCACTTATCCAATCTACTTTTGAGTTCCACTTTGCTTCATACAGAATTAACCTTCATTTGAAAACCCGCTTCAAATGCTTGATCTTGATTGACAACGAATGTGCAAGCTTCCAAATTCGGACCATAATGTGTACACTCATCCTTATGTCCTCTTTCAATAAACACATGAACCCTTGCACTTGACTTAGAGAATTACCATCTTCTCTTATGTGATCCTTGTGATTTTAACCAAGCTATATTTAGCTAAGGGAGACTATGAATTGACCTTCTCAAATTATCCTAATATTTATCTTCCTTTATTGCTTGATATTTGTCACTTGTGCATTAGGATCATCCATATATTTGTCTTCTCCAATGTGAGCCATATAATATTCATTCATAAATAAATACTTCAATAGTTGCTCATGAATATATATAAATAAAATATGCTCACAATCTTAGACAAATACATTAGTCCTTTAATCGTCTTGTCATTCAAATCACCAAAATCCACTTAGGGGCCTAGATGCACTTTCACTCTCGTCGCTGTGCTTCCGAGACCAGGCGTACTGGATGACGTGGCGGCGATTGGTGTTCGACGTCTACGTCGAGGAGTACATCGTCCACCGGGTGATGAGGCAGTTCGGCCTCTACCAGGAGTCGCCTGTACCCGTTGCGCCATGCCTGCCGCCCACAGCGCACAGGTGAGCTACCATTAGCCAGTTATAATTAGTTGCAAATAATTTTTTGTTTCATCTATGCTAGGTGGACGCGTAAGGGCGTGTCTGCGGCGACGTCGTTCGTCGACCGGTTGCAGCCGTACGTGGACGAGTGGACGTCCGCGGCGCACGAGGAGAACGTCGTCACCGAGCACCGCCTTCACGACGGCGCGGCCTGGGTAGCGTACCTTAAGTGGTACCTCCCGAGGACGCGGACGCGGGTGACGTACGTCCCTGCTGCCCCGCCACCGCCACCGGTCCTGGACCACGACAGGCTACTACCGGACGCCACGTACCCGGTGCGCCGAGACCAGACCGCCGACACAGCGGTAAGCTACGATACTGCAATCATATTTAATTCATGTTACTATTCATTATAACATGTGCTACTAATTTTGTGAGCACCACGACGCGCTTGCTGAGATCGTGCGGCTCGCAGCGTCCGCGAGGGAGGCGTGTTTTACCTGGGGGCCTCAGCAGTACCAGCGCACGTACGACAGGATCCTCGATGCTGCCACGAGGTACTCCGCCGTCGTGAACTACGCCGGAGCCGCAAAGATTCCTCTCCTTCTGCGCCACCCAGCGTCGTCCTCGAGCTCCGCCTCGACAGCGGCTTCGCAGCCGACGCCTTCCACCTTTGCCGGCGCCTTCTCGGCTCCGACGGCACAGCAGCAGCCACAGCCGCAGGGCCCGCACACCTACGTGCAGCGGCCGTTGGTTTTCCCCGGCGCAGGTACTTTTAGTAGACCTTATTTTCAACTAATGCACGGAGTTGTTGTGTGTTTTTGTTATACTATATTTTAATCGTACAGGGCGACCGCCGGTCTTTCCGACGGGACCAGAAGGTTTCACCGGGCCTCGACAGCCGGAGCCGACGACACCTAGAGCGCCGGTCTTTCCGCTAGGAGGTTTCAGACCGCCGGTCTTTCCGGTGGCAGATATTCCTTCCTTGTCCACTGCACCTGTCTTCCAGCCTGGTAACGACCTTAACTATTATAGTAAAATTCGTTAAGTACGATACCTTTTGGAAAACTAATACTATTCGTTGCAGCCGGTTTCGACGCGGTCGCGGTCTCGACTCCTGACGACCACCTGGGCTGGGATGAGTTTGGGTACAACGACATTCTCGCGGCCATGGATGGGGCGCAGGGCGAGGAGCTTGGCCCGTCACAGTTCACACAGGCACCGCCTATTGGGACTCAGGAGACACAGCTGGTGGGCGGAGCGACCCCGGCGGCCGGCGGAGCGACACCGGCCGGCGGAGCGACACCGGCTGTTGCAGGCTCGTCGTAGGCGGCCATGGCGACACCGTCTCCCGACCAGCTCGGACCGCGGGTGGTCAGGCCACCTGACCCCTTGACGTACGCCCGGGACCACACCTGGGCTGGCGCTAGAGCTGTTAGGCCGAAGAGGCACCGACGCATTTAGATGTATCAGTACTTTTACCATGATTTTGTATAAACTATTTTGCATCTACTCGTTGATTATGATATGATCTTGTGATTATGTTTACATTTATCAGTTTCTTGTTTTTTAAAAAATTTAAAAGTGTTTTACAAAATGAAAAAAACTAAAAAAATAAAAATGTTCTTACCGCCATGTGTCACGACGGCAGGGTCCTGCCGCCGTGCCACGCGGACGTGCCGCCAGAGCTGCTCTCCTACCGCCGTACCCCACGGCGGCAGGGACCTAACGCCGTGGCGCACGGCGGCAGGGATGCTGCCGCCGTGCCACACGGCATGAGGATCTTGCCGCCGTGTGGTACGGCGGCAGATGTATATTTCTCGAAATTTTTGATTCGGTCATTTATTTTTCGAAAATCAAAGAAAAAAATATATAAAAATCCATACTATCGCTTAGCGAGAGGGAAGTACATCATTAGTTTTTTTGAAAAAAACGCAGAAGAACTGCACTTCATTGCATTAGAGAGAGAAAAAGCCCCCCTACACTCCTATCTATTATATGGGGGCCAAATATGAGAGCATGTTATACAACACCAAGACTAACCTGAAAAGACAAAAAGGACCTAACCAAACCTTAACCTGAAAAAACTACAGCACAACAGCCAAACCTAGACCATCTAATTTCTTGGCAAAGACCAAACACCAGAGGTTGTGCTCATCCCTGAGGTTCCTCATGATGATGTTGACCGATGGAGATAAGTCTTCAAAGACACAAGAATTTATGTGTTTCCATATCATCCAGACTCCCAGAATAATCAAAGAGTTAACCCCTTTCCTGAATTCTTTTTCCACCTTTTTCATAACTCTACACCACCAATCTGCAAAGCTGCTCTCCTCTTGTCTAGGAACACAATCTCCCAAGTTCAAGGGGGCAAGCACATTAAACCAAACCTGTCTGGACACTACACAGGAAACAAGTATATGCTGAACCGTCTCCTGATCACAAAGGGGACAATGTTCCGGGTGAGGCAGTCCTCTTCCTGCCAATCTGTCAGAAGTTCAGCACCTGTTTCTGATAGCCAACCAAAGAAAAACCTTGCACTTATTTGGGGCCCATGATTTCCATAGTCTTTTCCACGATTCAAATGTAACTGAACCATGAAAGTAAGCATGATATGCAGATTTTGCAGAATAGGTTCCTCCTGCTTCCAATCTCTAAATATGTTTATCTTCCAGGTCATTCAGAACTATACCCTGGATACAATCCCAAAGTTGCAAGAATTATCTAATTCCAATCCATGATAGACTACCTCGAATGGCTGAAACCCAACCATTATCTGACAACGCTTCCGCCATTGTTTGCTTGTTACGAATTCGAGGAGGCACACTAGAGAAAACCAGAGGTGCCAAGTTCTCCACGGAGCAGCCACGTAGCCATTTATATGTCCAAAACAGTGTAGAGTTCACATTCCCTAGTTCAGTGTGAACTGCGATAGCAAACATGGTCAGGGCATTAGGATGAGCAGGAAGATCTAGATCTGTCCAAGGTCGGTCGGTCCGAATTTTTTTCGTGCCATTGCCACCTAGCTTGAAGAGCCCAAGACAAAACCTCTAAATTGGGAATTCCTAAGCCACCAAGGTCCAATGGGTGCATAACCTTCTCCAGTTCTCCCAAGCTACTAAACAACAACCATCGTTAGCTTGCTCCCTCCCTTTCCAAAGAAAGCCCCTTCTGATTTTATCAACGGCCTTAATGAACCATTTGGGAACACTGAGAGCAATGAGCAAATATATAGGAATGGCTGAGAGAACAAACCGAACCATGACAGCCCGGCCAGCCCTATTCATCAAATTTGCCTTCCATCCTGGCAATTTATCAGCTACCTTTTCAATCCAAGGCATAAGGTCGTTTTTCCTCAATTTCTTGTTAGACAAAGGTAGCCCCAAATAGGTACAAGGAAAATCAGCAATGGTGCAAGGGAGGGTAATACTCACAGTCGATATGGGGATTTCTTCACAGCGGATAGGAATAATGCTGCTCTTATGAAGGTTGGTCTGCAACCCAGAGGCCAATCCAAAAAACGTTTAGAAGTACATCATTGATCTTATCCCACAGTTAGGATTTTTTTATATTTTATATTTATTTTCTTACGATTTTTCAAAAATATATAGCTCAACAAAAAATTTGTAAAACTACTCATCAAGAAGTTCGAGTAGCCTTCTTGCCCATGGGCGGCGTGCCCTGCTCAAATGTAGTAGACTTTTCCTACTGGCTACTGATATCAATGTTACAGTCAGCTTGATCTGCCTCGATCCTGAATTCCTGATGTATGGTTATCCAAGTTAAGAGTCCATATGTTATGATTGATCTTTGTAATTCTGCACGAAAAGCCTGAATTGAGCTGAAGAGTAATCCTTTGGTGATTGGTGGTGCTTCCTAAAGGCTTGGTTTCCAGTTCTTTGGACTTACCAACTGTTGGTAACTTGCTATGAACATGAAGCTCAGCTTGAATCCTCTCCAAGCAAAGCCTTGGAGGATTCTTGATATAACTTTTTTTTTTGATAAAGATTCTTGATATAACTATTCGATTTGGAGTTGGAATCCAAGCTGAGCCCGATTTCTGAACCACTTCCGTGGTGCTTACCACAGTAACTACACAGACCAAAATGCAAGAAGAACCTGGCTATCAGAGAATTATATGCAGATGTACTAGAATTTCTACTGTTCATCAGCTTTTCACATTATCTTGATCTGTTCTGACAAGATCATGGTATATTAAGAGAACTCTGTTATTTTTCATATGTTTATGAAAATAATTGTATTTTGTTCACAATTCTGCCCAAAAAGGCCTCCATTCAGTTAATGGAACTGAAGAGCAAGCCTCTGATCAATGCTCTGAGATAAAGAGAACAGTTGGTTTCCTGTTCTGTAATGCAACCTATATTACTGAATATATCATACATATGAACAATGAATAGAACATCCTGCAATTCAAGCAGGCAAACTGAGCCTGATTCCGAACTTCACTTGACAATGATTTCAAGACATCTTTGACACTACAGTAACTGCACAGCACAGACACCAAGAGGCACACATCTTATATATATAGTTACAAGTGATTCATTCTCCTGTCACATATCTACTGGATCAATCCAAATGGACGATTCTACAAGCATTCGATATTCATTTCACTAGTAGACAGTAACAGACTAACGGGTGACGATGCTTCATGGCCAGGAGATGGTGGGGGAGATGAAGTGCTAGCTTGCTTCCTACGAGCACCAGTTCCAGCAGCCAAATGAAGGCGGCACCCGGCCGGTTCTCCTGATGTGCTCTGCCTGCTCGGCTGTCCTTGCTGCCGCACGGTTCCTTTTCAGCTCCGCTGCAGCACGCTTCTCGTCTGCGTTGTGCCTTGCTGATGCAAGCTGGGTCATCAGCTTGTCTTGAGCACGGGCACGCATCCTCTCCACTTCAACCTTCAGGAACACAAAACATTGAGTGCTTGGTTGAATTGAACAATGCAACATCCACAAAAATAGTGTTAAGAAAATTCTGGATTTTGTAGCATTTGGTTGTATATGTTCTGAACCTGAACATCTCAGGCATATGGTGCAAGAGAATAGAGGCAGCAGAATAACAAACTTGAATAAGCTAGTGAACCTACCATAATATATCTGAATGGGACAAAATATGTTTAACTTGCTTTGTTGTATCTGGAAGGCTTTGTTGTTGATATGTCGTATCCAAAGATTAAATGGAAGGACAAATATGCTAATACCAAGTGTTATGCTGATGCAAGAGAAAAATCGTGCCCTTGTTTAGATAGGCTGATGCAAGATTAAAGGACAAATATGCTAAGTATGATCCTGATGCAAGCGAAAAATCGCTGCCCTGGTTCTAAGTGTCGTTTTGGGATAATTTTGTTCTGTAATTATGGTGATATTACTTATTTTATCTTGGGATCTTTATATTCTACTTGTTAGTGGACAGTGACCAGATGACCAAATAATTGCATCCTCAGAAAATTAGAGGAAAGCCCTAAAGGGCAATGATATGCAGTGAATTCAGATAAATAAAAGCTGAAGGAGGTGGTAAGCTGCAAAGTTCTCTTCAATGATAAGCAAACTCCCCTGTGATTAATACTTTTGTTAAGTTTTGCTAGTCAACAGCTGAACAACTTCCCATGCAGCGATTATCTAATATACTAAGGATTCTAAATATTACAAAGCTGTGCTAACAATAACAAAATAAGGATTCTAAATATTACAAAGGGGAGGAAAACACATCTCAACCAAAAAGGAAAACTATACAGGGATCCATGGCCATGGTGACTTTGAATGAAACGAAATAAGCTGCTTACTTCAATTTTTCTCATTTCAGCTTCAATTTGGGCCTTTTGATGATCCTCCCATGCTTGGATCTTGATCTCTTCTCGTTTGAACCTGGAAAGCAGAAGGCGCACCATATAATTAAGTCACCCACCAACAAGAAAATTTATAAATGTAGATGTAAGACACTTGGATATAACCACCTGGCTAAGTATTTGGCCTTCTCAGCCTCCTCCCATGCAGCTGCACGGACTTCAGTTATGTTCTGTATTGATTGGTCCATGGGCCCTGTTTTCAGTGAAAGTGATGCATCCTTTTCCTCTTCCTTCTTGCTTGCCCATGCTGCAATATTTGTCTTACCAAGCTGCGTTCCAAGAAGCATTATCTCCTTCCTAGTTTTTGTTTGCAGTTCATGTTCACTTAATTCGGCATTGCTACATTCTCCATGGCTGATAACAGCTCCAATTGCACTGGGACCTAATGTCCTTCGTGGAGTTGTTGGCCGGGAACAATTTGGACTTGTTGCTCTCACCGGTGTTCCCGTCCGGGATGGTTCTTGGCTTGCAATAGGAGTCATTTCAGTACCCATATCCCTCATTGATACTGACCGAACTGTTGATGGAGGAGGTATGCAAGTTGTCGCGCTCTGAAGTGCGGTGGATGAATCATTACGATCAAAAGTAACTGCACCCATTCACAAAAAAAATTGCAACTATGAGTGATTCTATTCTTTCCAGCTAGATGAATGACATAAACAAATAAAAAAAAAGATGGCCAATGAAGGATTGATCACCAACAGATGATGCAGCACAAGATAATAGTGGAAGTAGTAAAGCTGAGGCAAGATGAAAAAGCAGGAAACAATACTAACCGGCTGAATCAACTATTGTACTTTCTGCATCAATTGTAGTCTTTGAACAAGGCTCCGCTTCTGGATAGGGATCTGGGGGAGCCCAATTCACCGCTTTCTGCCACCCAATTTCCCTCTTCTCTTGGCTTGGATCAATCCTCTTAGTATCTATCTCCTCCGTGGCCTCCAACACAACCTTTGTTGCAGGCAGTCTCCCAATGCCAGAGCTAGGTTTCTCCATCTTCCTGGGTACTGCTCCACCAGCAACCCTGCTAGGACGGTTTGTTGTCGGGCTGGCAATCCATTTCTGCGCATCATCCCACTTCGATGGAGCAGGCTTCGAGAAGGGAGGAACGACCGATGCTGCTGCCGACCGAGCGGACGCCCCTCGTTCCTTGTGGAATTCAAAGTTGGAAGCCACACTCTCAGAGTCACACGAATCCTCCTCGGGCACCCTGACCCTGGAACCCATGGAGTGGGTATCTCGCGACCGGTGCCCACCCCCTGTGTCAAGCGAGGTTGAAGATTCTGAGATGGTGCTCACCACATCTACGTCCTTGTACTCTTCGCACATGGCACCTCCACCTACATAAGAAGACAGTCACACCGTTCACACTCCGAGATCAGCTAAAGATTCAGGGCATGTACGCACTGAAGCGTATGGCTATTGCAGTTGTAACTGAAAATCAGAAAGTTAGGTGGGTAAAACATAAGATTGTTGACTTGTACGCCCTGCAAAGAGGTGCGAATTGGTGTCACCACTGACCCTCTTTTAAGTCCAATTAATTGGACTCCTACAGCACTAGGCCTGCATAAACCCAATTGGACAAAGAAAATAAAATGCTAAAGAAAAGAAAAGGACTCTCCTAACTTGACCAAAAGAAGGCCACAATTACTGAAGTACAGTTTGGAAATGTGAGACTCTCATTTGGCCCCTTTCTACAACCCCATTATCGGCTAGTTACAAACAAACGCCTTCCCCGGTGTCAATAAAGCATGAAAAGACTCTCCTTTTTTCTTTTGGGTGCATAGCTCCATTTCAATGGAAAACGTGGGTTGTCTATATCAATCTTTACGGGCAAAAAAAATACGTCCTGCGTGAAGTCTGGTGGTCAAAATTTTCTCATGCATTGTCAATTGACCGACCACCAAACCATTGTTGGAAATCAGGCAATGCAGAACTGAATTGAGCACAGAAGTGTGGGCGCAAAGCACATCCCAACCAACCTAATAGCAAAGAAATCAACTTGCTGACGGCACGGGGGAGGGAGAGAAAAAAAAAGTGGAGGGAGGCAGAATGCCCACCGCGCGCGTCGGCGTCGGCGTCGGATCTAACGGATGCCTTGGGCACGGCGCCGTAGTCGTCCTCCTCCTGGTCCTCGGCGTCTTGGCCCTTGCGGCGCTTGTCCACCCCCAGCAGCATCGCGCGCAGGCGCTTGGGCGAGAACCCGCCGCCCTGCAAGACATTGCACGCAGTGTCAGCAACCGCCGCATCGCATTACTCACTCATCACCACGGGCAGGCAGCAGAGAGAATCTCGAGAGCGAAGGGCGAAAGGCAGGGGGGCAGCTGCAGCGGAGGGTGGGAGAGAAGAAGGGAGTTCGTGCTCGTGCCTGGGTGGCGAACGGCTTCTCAATGCGCTCGTACTCCATGGCGGCGGGAGGCGCCGGCCGCGGGCGGAGATCTGCGGCTGCGGCTGCCGCGGCGTGGTGGTGGTGGTGGCCCGGGTGAGGTGGTGTGGGAGTGCGGGAAGAGAGAGAGGAGATCAAGGGAGTGATGAGGTGAGTTAAATGTGCTGCTCGGGAGTGTGTGACTCTGCTTTTTGACCGCCTTTTGACGGGCTTCCGGGTGACTCTTCTAACCTCGACTCTCGGCAACAATTTACGGAGGGTGCCACTGGTCGGGAAGGGGGGTGGAAGAGAGAGCCGCCGCCGCCGGAGCAGGCACCGGAGGGCAAGATGGTCAGTAGAGAGGCTACCGGAGGAGGCGTGAGGTGGTGATTACCTCACCGGACACCGGCGGCAACGGCCACCTCGCTCTCTCTCGTCAAGCACGCCACGCCAGCCTCTTTTCTCACCCAGAAGAAGAGAGAGCTCTCTCTCCCCACCCCCGACACATGCGCGCCATGGGACCCACACCCGGACCCACCTGGAGGTGTGCGCCTGCGCGGGTCGCGGCCGGCGCCAAGCTGGTGGTGGTGGTGATGTGGGGTCGCTGCCTGGTGGGCCACCGGCGCAATCATGGTGTTCTTGTTCGTATCCTCCCGCTTCGCAGTATGCCAGCATCCAGTAGCAATGTAAGCATGTGACCGGATTAGCTTCTGATCCGCCTTGCCTTGACGACGAGTTTCAGCAGATTAGTGGGCATTTTCTGGGCCATGTTTAGGCGTGTGGATCGGCCTGTTGCGTTGCGCACTCATCAATGCCTATCATCATCATCATCATCGCGCTAGAGAGAGAGTGTGTGTACTTCTGTCTGCTTGTTACTGATTCATCAGGAGTTCAGGACCACGGACGGGACGGAGGAAGAAGAAGAGGGCCATCCACGAGAACGAATCTGATGATGGTCTTTCTTGCAACCCCAAACAAAAACCTCGTGTCCTTGTCCACAAGAACGGATGCCCAGACGTTTCAAAAAAAAAAAAAAAAAGAACGGATGCCCAGAAACCACCGATGGGCACCTTGTCCTCGGTGTCTTAGCACTGCCTAGGCTCTTTACAAATTTGGACCATAGTAATTAAATCTGGGCATTCGGTAAACGTTTACGCCAAATTCGCAAACGTTTGTTGTACCAAATGCGACTTCGCCTGATAGCGAAAAAGCGGAGGAATACTGTCTGTGATGCCATGCATTACCGGACCGAGCGTCTGTCTGTGTCTGGTGGCGTGATCATGACAATTTCAGTAGCAGGCATAATGCAGGATCGTGACAGTTTCAGAACTTGGTCGGCATCCATTCACCACGCTGATCACCAAGGCGTAACACTTGCGCGAATTACGACGGTGCACGGACGGTCAATTACAGGCCGTTACGAATTCAGGGTCACGTTGAGAGATGGGATCAGGAGAGCCAAAATGAGATAGAGATCGAGGTCCCCCGCCAGAGTACTTACTACAAACATGCATAGTACATGATGATCTCGGCGCCTCATCACCCCTACTCACACACATTGCCTGTCAGTCCATGCGTTCAATCCCATCCCAACCATATGCGAAACTGGGAACCCATCACTCCGCCCCCGCCGCCACCTGGTCCTCCTCCTCCTCCTCCTCCTGCAACTGCAACTGTTGGAATATAGCAAACATTCAGTGTCTGGATGAAATGGTATCGACCGCTAGCAACTTTTAATCGAAACCTGCACTACCGCCACGTTTTGATTCTCACCTCAAGCTTATCGACGTAAAGCTCGAGCGCCTTGAGACCCCGGTACGTCCTGTACTTGATGGCACCACCCACAAGAAGCGTCCCCATGAGAACCAGATGGGCGACCTTGGTGCGGCGGCTACTCAACTTAAGCATCCTGTCCAACTCAGCCATGTCTGCTAACACGGCACGGGTGGCGGCGACGGAGTCGTACTGCAACCAAACAAATACTGTCAGTTCAACTGTTAGGATAGAGATAAATCAGGGTTTGTCAAGTTAGCCGTCTCTATAAAAGGAGGGAACCGGTTCCTCTGTTACTGCGGAGTGACTCCCACACCGACACGAGGACCCAATCACTCGCGGGACCTGCATGTCAGTGGGCGCGAGTCACTCTGCAGTACCGCAGAGAAGAGTCGTCCAAATGGAGACACCTCTGTATCAATTAGGTCAAGCAAACAAGTAGAAGGATTAAGAATCTCAAAGCCTCCTAGGGAGGGTGAGATCTCCAACTACCTCTAGCTGCCCAGTTCATTATCCGATAGTAAGTTCCATATCAGACTGCGTGCGAGCTGCTCGACCATATGCCTCTTTGGAACAGCAATGCAGAACAAGCTAAGCTGATCACGTTTGATGCTCCAATGGTGTCAACAGCTACTGCAAACGAGTTGTTCGACGAAAAGCCTCTTGCAGAGGTAATATGGGATGAGGAGTTGCCAGATGGTTTCGATGGAGATGCATTTGCTTGGCAATGTTGGAGACACCAGCACCTCCACCAAAGTTGGGACTGGCAACATCAGGCATCCTGTTTTCTTCAGAAGAGGGCACGCACAGAACTTGTTTGACAGCAGGCCTGCCTCGAGAACCCAAGGAGGCACCGTCCGATAGGCAGGGTTCAGCGTACCGAACCGGAGGGTCGAACCGCCGCCCTCCGGTACCGGTATACCGCGGAAACCGCTCAAAACCGGACAAATTCGAAAAACCAAATTTAAACTCCCGTTCATTCGGTATGGATCGGTATACCGAGCGGTTTGAGCGGTATGCCGGCCGGTTTCAGTGGTTTACCAGTGAATTAGCCTAAATTACCGACTCAATGAAAAATTTAGCATGTTTTCAAATTTGAATTGAAAAATTTGAAAATAAAAGAAAATTTTCTAAAAATATTTCAAGGTGCGTAGAATCTAATGATGTCAAAATTTTTGAAATATTAGTGTATTTAGTATTTTTTTGCGGGCATTAGAAGTTCAACCGGTCGAATTTTTTTCTTTTTCTTTTTTGGTTGGTTGAACTTCTAATGCCCACACAAAATACTAAATGAACTAATATTTGAAAAATTTTGACACCTTTAGATTCTAGAAATCTTGAAGTATTTTTAGAAATTTTCGTTTCAATTTTTTAAATTCAAATTCAAAATTTTTGAAAACCCCCGGTTTGGAACCGGTGTGAACCGGTACCGGCCACCGGCGGTACCACCGGTAACCGCGGTATACCGGCTGGTTCACACCGGTTTGGTGAACCCTGCCGATAGGCAGATATCATGCCTACATGAAGGCTGGGATCAGCAACAGCAACGAGCAGAGGCGAAGACCAGATGGGCGTTCATGGCTGCAGATCAGGCAACATTCAATGCCCCCATGGCTTCGGCTGTTTTTGCAGATGAGCTATTGGATGAAAAGCCTCTCTCAGATGTGATTTGGGACAGGGGTGACCCAACTAAAAGGTGACTAAACTCCCCCTCTCTCCTCATTATTCCGCGGTCCCCACCCGCGTGCTCCCCCTCGGCCTCATCCCCTTTGCGACGGAGGCGAGAGGCGTTGCGTCCGGCGCGGGCGCCGATGGCGGAGTGGGCTTGGCAAACCCGGTGGAGAATCACGAGCAGAGAACGGCGCACTGGACGACGACGCGTGGGGCGGCGGGAGATGTGCCGCTGTCGAAGGCGACGCACCCATCCCCAGCCTCGCCGCGGCGGCGGTGGCCGCACCTGTAGCTGTCGGCTCGACGCTCCGCAGCACAATCTTGTCGTCCTCCAGTAGGTCCAGCGTGACCTCGACGAGCTTCTCCCCGTCGTCGGAGCTCCGGTCCGAGCCGGCTCGACGCTCCGCCGCCGCTGGCTCGATCCGAGGAGCCATCTTCGCGACGTCAGATCTCGCGGCCGCGAGGTGGAGACCTGCTAGCGCCGAGCTCCCTGCACCGCTCTCTGGCAGATCCGCCCGCCGCTGCCGGGGAGCATGCTCGCTCGGCTCCCCGCCACTCCTCCTCTAGCATCCTTCTCACGCGCGCGTGCGGCTAGGATAGGAGCTCGAACAGTTGCGGCAGCAGGAGGAGAAGCGAGTGTGTTCCTAGATGTGCGGGAGAGGAGAGAGAAAGGAAGGGAGAGAGAATAATTTAATACTGACTACTTTTAGTCACCCTCCAAATAGGAGGCTGACTAGAAGTTTTTAGTCTAACTACTTCTAGTTATATAACTAAGAGCATCTCCAAGAGGCTAGCAATAATCTTAGTTAAATTTAAAGATTAAGAAAGTAGCTAAAAATAAAAAAAATTCATAAACTAAAGAGTAAACGAAGAGACTCTGTAAAACTGGACTTTCTATTTGTTACGTTGACGGTGGGCCCCACATGGCATACTCCTCTCATCTTCTCCACCACCTCTGCTTCAGTGGCATAGCATGGTGTTCTCCGAGCAGTAGCCGACGTTGGACCTCCCGCTTTCCGTCGTTGGCCGTCGTCCGTGAGGGAGTGTCCGCTAGCGGGACACGGTTGCCGCTGCGTGCAGGAGCCCAGGCGGTTAGGCGTTAGCCAGCGCCTGTGGGGTTGGTACGCGGAGGAGATCTGCTGCCCTGCGGCGGCAGAGGGCCGCCGTCGAGGTCGTGGCACGTCCTCCACCTCCCCGTGGTGTGGGCGGTCGGCGGCGCACCTCCCTGCGGAGGTGCCTCTCATTGTGGTACCCGAAGCCACGGACCCGGCCTGCTCCGCCATGTCGTCGTCCATGGCGTCGTCGACGCGGTTGTTGATAGTCGATTTCCGTCAACCTAGTTAGGAGTTTACCTTCAATGTTGGTAATGATTTGATATCCAAACTAATGATCCTAACTCTCCTAACATATCAAGTTTGCATTCGCATGTGGTTTTTGGAGTATATTGTTTACGCAGGATTTAAGTGCTAAAAGGAGCACTTCCGGGTAAAGTTCATCAAGCACTTTATGAGAAGATAATGAAGCCCGACACAAGTCAAAACTCGAAGTGAACATGACTCCAAATAGCCTAAGGACCGAAGCGTGAAGTGGTAAAACTCCAGGAACCTAAACAGAAAATGCAAGAGCTTGCGCTACAAGTACCCTTATCTAAATCTCAGAGAAAACGACGTCAAGGGCCCACATGCGTCGGGGAGCGAGCCGGGGCCGAACTAGGCCGAAACGGGCCCAGGCTGGCCGGCCACCCTGTTCCGGGCCCGGTTCAGCATCCCCTTTGATCGGACCCTCTTCGGTTTATTTAAAGCTCCTACCCCGAAGAGCCACCGCATCCATTCATCAGAGAGCCGCCAAATCGAAGGAGACACGCCGAAAGGAGTCGACGGTCGTCGCAAGTCCTCGAGTTGACTAGGAGATGGCCTAGGCCATGCCCTAGCCGCCACGGTTAGCCCTGCGTGGTGAAGCCATCGTGGAGTTCCGGAGCCATGCCTTGGATTCATCAAGGCAATTGTACATTCAACATTCGATGGTGATATAAATCATATCTTTTCCTTCTTTTGATCTACTTCGATGCATGTTTTATCCCTCATATGTGTAGCTAGCATATGCCTTTAGTAGGAATAGATTTAATCGTGGTGGTTAATCTATATCTTACGGATACATCGTAGTTGTTCACGGACTTATAGTCATTCAAAGATGATTACCTTCGCGTAGTGACAGTACGAGAGAAGTGAAAGCGCCAAGCAAATATGTAAGGGATTACTTCTTATCTTAGCATGGGATTAGATTGGTTTCTCTTCTTGGCCGGAGCTGCAACTAGAAGACGGTATGCTAGGATTACCTTTGGTCGTGTAACTTTATGGCTATTGAATGTGATCCATACATCCTTCCGTGTTTGTATGTTAAATCTTTATGCAATCAATGCTTCATGCTAGGTTAGTTCGATAGATTAGATGGAGAACTCTAGGAGTTTGCTTCCAATCCTTAGATTGACAAACCTTGAGGGAATACTCCGAGAAAAGAGTTACAACCGACTCGTGCGCTTACGGATCAAAACTTAACGCGTATTTTTACCGTCAAAAGCGGTCGTTCGTGAGCGAACATCCGCTAGCGAGGCACGCTTCTACTAGTCCTACAGCGACGAGGCCCACCAGCCGGTGTTATGCGGCACCGTGCGCGCATGGCTGGCGAAGAACAAGTCCGACTCGAAGACCACGAACTAGATGCTGGCCAACACGAAGCTCTGCCCAAAGTGCTAGCGCATGATTGAGAAGAACATTGGCTGCAACCACATGAGCTGCCCCTGCGGCCACCACTTCTGCTGGATGTGATTACAGCAGACGGGGACCTTGGAGCACTACGAATGCCCCGGACGACATCCACAAACCGCATAGGAACGCTTTCGGCAGGAAGGCTGACGTGAGACTAGAGACCAAGGACCAGGCGAGGGCGGCGGTCAAACGGGCTGTCGGCGGGCGAGCTCTTTTACAGAGGCTGTTGGAGATGCTCTAAATGATATCCAAACACCCTCTAAGGGTGCGTTTGGTAGCGATTCACCAATTTCAGCTTCTTCACTGTTGCAACACTATGCGTGTCAGAGGAAGCAGCGGAAGCCAGTATTTTGCAGCTTCGCCCGCTTCACGTCGCTCTGTGAGAGGGAGGAAAGATGAGAGAGAAAAACTGATCTAGTGAATAGTTACACTACAGTACATATGCAGATGCATGTCAGATGAAGCGAAGCTGTGAGAATCGCTACCAAACGCACCCTAATTTACTTTCCTGAACGTCATATATTAAAAAACAGAAGAAGTATCAGTGTGAATCGACAGTGGAGTTCTGGTCCGTTTTCTGTGGAGTTAGTGGACCAGCAAAATACCCTCATTTCCAACTCCAAAACTCTCAAATAAGTCTGTGTTTAGCAAAAAAAAAAATATGTATTAAATACGACTTTGACCACTACTTAAGAGTATTAAATAAAGATAGTTTACAAAACTACATTCACACTCCTATGTAAATTTCCAAGAGGAATCTAATCAGGACTTTGACCACACTATTAAAGGATGGTTACTGTAGCAAATTATTAAATTAATTATGCTCATTAGATTCATCACGCAAAGTGACACTCATTTGTGTAAGTGTTTTGCAAATAAACATCATATCCAACAGCTTGCCATATTTTACTTGACATATCTTGTGTTTTGCTAACTTCTAAAAAGATATACCAAGTAAAAAAGAGTTTATCTCCAACAGTTTGACATAATTCATTTGCCAAACTCAGATCTAACTTACATCAGGAACCCTGAGAGAGAAACAGAATTATGTTTATGCCCTTGCACCTCTTGAAAACTTACATCAGGAACTCTTCTCTGTTATTTATTTCTTTTTTCACCCTCCCACCTAGAGGGGAACGTCGTGCAAGTCGCCATGGCAACCGGAGTCGCGACGCGCATATTTACGCGTGGAGAGGCCTAAGATGCCAAGTTGCTATTAATGTAAGTTATTTTGCCAAACTGCTGGAGATCATTTTTCTTGTGTGCTAAAATTAGATGAATGTCAAGTTAAGATAGCAAACTGTTGGAGTTGCTTCCATACCTATAAGATTCTTTTTTTCAAATTTTTTTGAGAGGAATCTAAACACGATATAAATATAGATGTACTCTCTCGGAGTTTAATTAACCACCTCTGCCGCTGCATATACACACGAAACAGTTCGATTCTGTTCTATTCTTCCCCCATCATGTGGGTCCTTTCCTCCCCAACTCGGTTTTTCCCGAACGCCATGCGGTCGCATGGGCTATCAGGCGGTCAGCGGCGCACCAAGATTCGCGCGCGCCCGTTTCCCGAGTCCCGCCCCGCGCCGCTAGGACGGCACTAAAAAACGTGACGTCGTTGTATAATACTATTGTATAATAGCACGGCGCCACGAGTCATAACGTCGTGCTATTATACAACAGCGCAATACTCTTGGCGTCGTGCCCATCAAAAGCTTGCTTTTTTTCTTTCCTCCCCCGTGCCTCCTCCTTTCCCACCGCGACAGGGCGCCGCCGTTCTCCGTCTGCTACTGCAGGCCGCCGCCCAACCACCGGCCTCGCGGCGCCGCGCACCTCCGCAAGCCACGGGCCGCCCACCGCCGGCCCCGTCGCTCTGTCGGATCTGCACCCCTCCGCCGGATCTCGCCAACCTTGCCTCAGGCGTGGTCCACGCACGCCTCCACGGCGAGGACCAGCGGCGGCGCCCTCCCCGCGGGAGGCTCTCGCAGTGGCCTTCAGGGCGCGCCTGGCGAGGTAACGCGGCGGAGGCCCGCGCATCGGTCTTCAGGGGTCCATCGCATACCCATCCTGGATTCCTAGGTGGGTAATAAAGCAAACAAGATGAAGAAGCTCCTAATCCTCCTGCTGATCATACTTGCCGCATCCCGTAAGTCAGTTTGGTCTTTTCTTGGCAACAGCCAACAGAGAACTGATTTGCATTCATTAACTAACAACTGGGGATGGATGTATATATATATGCATGATCGCAGATTCGCAGAGGAGGAGAACAACATGGGAGCCGTGATCAGCGCTCGAGCGAAGTCTTGCAACGTGAACCCATACCCAAGTTGTGTGGCAAGGTGCTTAAGCCCCGGTGAGTGCAACACGTGTTGCAAGGGCCTGGGTTACCCCCGCGGCAAGTGCATCGTGCTTGGCTGCAACTGCTGCAGATCAGACGACAATGTTGATGTTAGCGCGCAGTTGATCCCTTGATGTTTAAGTTGTGATTTCGACAAGTTATTAGAAATTTCGGACAAGTTGTAATTCCAAGTGCGTGCATGTTGATGCTGATGTTGATGTTAGCGCGCAGTGGATCCCTTGATGTTTAATAAGTTGCAATTTGGACAAGTTATTTGAAATTTGGAAATTTTGGATAAGTTGTAATTCCAAGTGCGTTGCATGTTTAGCTGGAACAGTGGAGAATTTGAAAAATTAAGATTTTTGTTCAAGTTGAAGATTCCATACATTGCCAGGCTACAATCTTCTCCCTGCAGGTTTTGCCCTGCACAATCACATTGTTAGATGCACTCTGAACTTTTGGGATGGGCCATGTGCCTGAATATTGCAGGGAGGATTTATGAGCTTATCTTACCTTACCAGAGTCTTAAGTTGGTGCCGTGCGCTTCCATGAAATGGTGAAAGCTGACTGCTAGAGGGTTGTTGTTTCCGCATAGTCAAAAGTTAGGGAGGCATGAAAAAAAAGAGCTTCCCATTATACGACTCCTTGGACACAATATTTGTCAGTCTTTCATGAACCGTCAGCACAAGAATAGTTGTACTCTCAGTAACACAGCTGAGGATTCAAATTCATTTAAAACGTTTCAGAGTCACAAGCTTCTAGAGCCGCTCTGTTTCAATAAATAGTAAAAAAACAAGACAACCAGTAGAAACATATACAACCAGTAAAAACAAGACAACTAATAGAAACATAAACATGCTCAAAAAAAAATAGTAGAAACATAAACAAAATTGTACTATCCATAAGTACACCGTGTACCATTGCTGTAATACCCCAGAATTTTTTGGAATGTTAATTTGTGCAAAAATCTGAGATTCCAAAAAAAAAAATTGTTTGAATCATGTGGGGCGTGAAATTTAGTTGCAATTTAAATTGCTCATTTTTCTACAATTCCTAGTACATAAAATCGTGCATTAAAATCGTTTAACCATGATTCTTGCATGAATGATTTGGATTTTAATTTGGGTTTAATTGGATTATAGTTGGTTTAATTCTAAAATGGAGGCTTTTGTGCTAACGAAAACCAGGCCAGCTACGCTCAGCAGCAAGACAGAGCCATGAAGTACGCACATCATATTATTCTTGCTGTAGCCAATTCTTGATTCTCAAGTTTCTACCTATACTATATACTTTTAAAGAACGTGCATAACACATATTTCATTAAGCAGAAGAGAGTTACAACTAAGCAGCCTTAAAAGAGCCCCAAGGCGCAGAGTCACAAAGAAACAACAACTACTAAACGCCGACCAGCAACTACCACCACGACCACATAGAACGGAACAAGAGAACACCATGACGAACAACACGACCTACAACGCCTAAGGCCTGCAGGAAAGAGGTACATCACGGACGCAAGCACATCACCGAAAGACACACAACCGGCTACAACAGAAGAAGGACGAGAATGTCACATTCCATTGTATTCCCAGATCTCTTTGTTGAATAAAATCTCTTGTTGTTTCCTCCTACCTTCTGGACCGTGGGACCGGGGACCCGTCCCGTGGAAAAAGGCGTACCTTCAGGGCCCCTCCGCGGCACCCAGAGCTCGGGGAGGACTCCACTGCCTTCCCGGGGCTTCAGGGTGTGTGCGGTCCCCTCCCCTGGTCACGGGATGGGGTCCCGGTTGCTCCTCTTGTTCTCCCTCTCGTGAAGGACTAACTTTTGTTGCTTACTCTTATGTTCTGCAAGCGCCCGAGGCGGGAGGATCCCAAAACGTCTCCCTCCGTTCACCTGGGGAACCCCTCCTCTGTCCCGTGAGGACAAGGGCAAGGGGATCGCTCCAGAGGGTGATGATAGCTCCCCGACAGAGGATCGGTTCAAGGAGGACGAGAGCTGGGTGGACCCACAAGTGGCGGCCGATGAGGAGGTGGCACGTCAGATGGCGGCGGCGGACTTCTCGGCTCCGGAGGTGGACGTCGTGGCGGTGCAGCGCGTCGCTATGGAGGCATTCGCTGTAGATCTGGAGGGGCGCTCCCGCTCCAGGGAGTCATCGACCCGGGGGGGCCGTCGCTCCCATCGCGGGAGATCTTCCGACGGGGGTCGAACTCGTGCTCCTCGGGGCTGCGGAAGGGGCTGCCCACGACGCACCTTCCTAGATTACTTGGATCGAGATGACTTGTACCAATGATATACTCATTAATGCACAATCATATACATTTTTTCTTCATGATTATCTGCCGGTTTTTTCGTTTGGCCACGTGGTGTTGTTTCTCTTGTTAAAATGAGATAGGAAACTTTAGGGGTTGTCCTTGCCTTCTTCCTGGTTGCCAGGTGTCACGCCGCCCTCTGCGCTGGGCCTGGCTACTTTTGTCTTGTAGCGTGCCGCACGACCTATAGAAGGATCGTGCGGCCGGCCTCCTTGGGCCATTCTTCATTGTAGGCGTGTAGTTCCTTTGCGGCCCTGCTGCTTTAGGGCGTGTAAAGGGAGACCGCAATGATGCAATGAAATCATGGGTGGTGGCCCGAAGTTATTCAGCCAATCGTTCCTGGGGTTCTTCCGTCTGAGACCCCCGGAACCCTTCCGTCGAGCACCCCTGGAGCTCCTCCGCCGGTTGCTGACCCCCTCGAGTGCTAGAAGGAAGCTTGCGAAGACGGGCGCACTGTCGAGGAGTATCTGCGGAGGGAAGTTGTGTGGGAAAGTTCCCTCACGCCTTCGTTTGACACTGCTCTTCGGAAGATGCTTCCCGTTCGGGGAAGCAGAAGTCTGTTGTGACGCCTGTGACAGAACCGTCCAAAATAAATCTGTATTATCACCTAAGCCGGTCCACTTGGCTCATAAGCGATAACAAGGATGTATTTTGTCACCTCTGCCGGGTCATGCCCGGTGAATCACTTACAACAGGATCACTAATATGCGCAAAGCCCACACGAAGGCGGGACTAGAGTACAAGTTCAACATTACATAAAAGTTCACAAAATTACATTATTACAAACCAAGTTTTTCATACATAAAAGTAGAGTGTTTCAGAGTTTAACAGCGGAAATAAAAACTAACGGAAGATACACATGGGAGACCATCCATAGAGTATCACTCATCGTCATCCTGCTCCCACTCAAGCTCCCAACCATCTGGAATAGAACCAGACTAGATGAGATTACCTGAAAACCACAAATTAAGCAAGGCTGAGTATGCTAATACTCAGCAAGACTGACCTGACAAAAACAAAAGTACAACTAGACATGCAAGGCTTTTTGGCTGGTGGGTTTGTTTTGCTAAAAGCGACTAAGAGTTGATCCTTAATTTCAAATTTTAGCTCAAGTTCTAGTATGTTAACCATTCTAGGTAAGCACCTAACTAAACAAGCATGTTTGTGCAAACAATATTAATCAGGCAACAATATTAATCCAAATGTTTCATAAATAAATATGGGGTAGCCAGTGGTCAAGCTGACTCAGATAACGGCGAGTGACTGACGATCGATCGATTTATAATCCTTGCAAGGTCAACCCAAGATACACGGAAGAAGGTAGACCCCAAGAAATCAAATAAAAGCAAATGCGGGGCTACCCCGACGAGGCGGTTCCAGTCATTCCCCAGATTAGGGACAGATGCCACAGTCCTAAGTACAAGGTTACTGGAACGCCCTCACACGGCACGTCCAGACTCACACTTGCATTACCGGAATCAAACCGGGAGACACATCTTAAGAGTAGTAGCGATAAAATCCCCGCACTGGTTTATTAGGTACTAGGCTTACCGGTCCCATTCCTGACAAGCACTTGGTACGTTCAATAGCTCAAACCAGCACAATACTACTCGGTCGAGACCAAACCCATTGCTCTTACCACATGAGCGAGTCAATTTAACCAACTTATGGTTCCAACATAAGTATCCTATATCTCGCGAGAAATGAGTCATTACTCGACTTGTACCGTGTCCTTAATGCATGGCACTAGCGACCTAACATACTAGTATAAGAGCATAGGAACCTAAGGATCATGCATCTAGGTTTCAATTGAACTTCTGAAACTTAAATGCACAAAACATAACATAAATATGAAAAGTAAAGGTATGAGTTTTAGAAAAAAGTTAGATACAACTCCGGTGCTTGTCTTCTCCTACTTCAGCACTAGCCTTGGGCTCTTCTGGACTTTGGTCCAGGTCTTGGTGCACAACGGTCTGGTTCACCTCTCCCTCAACTGCTCCCTCCTCCTCCTGAGTGAGCGTATACGTACCGTTCGGTAAATCTACACATATACATGCATATGCATTAGATTATGGTGAGGGTGGGAGAACTACCACCAAACCAACTCTTGTTGGCCACATTCATCTTAAGAATTATTAAAACTCATAAAAAGTATGGGTGTGGTGTGAGGGTGAACTAAACTTGTCTTTGATGGTGATTGTGTGCACATCTAAGCAAATTAACTTACTAAACTTCACCCGACAGTATGGGGGTGTGATAAAATGATTTCAAACAGGAACTACACTTGAAATCCTTATTTAAACTTAAATAATAATTATAAACTTGTTCATTCAATACTTAGCTAGCCATTCATCCAAAATTCATATTAATTGAAATATAACTCCAACTGGTCTGAAATTTTTCACAGAGCAGCATATGACTAACTCAAGCTTAAATACCAAAAATTAGCTCCAGATTATTTATATATATTAATTTATATGAAAAAGATAAATTTCAGCCTAGCTTAACTTCATTAAATCCTACAAAAAGAGTTACTAATCTTCTTGACCTCAAATTTTTCCTACAGGCCATTCATGTCAAATCTAAGCTCCTGGCCAATTTACAAAAGTAGATCTATCATATTTGTCAAGTAATTCATTTAACATCCTACATAAAGTTAAATACAAATTATCAGTCAAACAAGTTCCTAAAATCATAATTATTTTTTCAGAGACGCTAAGCATTATGGAAAAATCCTAGGGTGCATTGGTGCTTATAGAAATTATTTCTTGAGGGGACTATAAAAAGCATCAAGCTTAACCTAACATAAAGCTTACAAAAATGATAACTATAATTCTACACCTCAAACATGTGTCAAACTTGGTCACAGATCTAAACATGGCATAAAGAATAACATATCCAAATTTCATTTCATATCCATTACATGAGTATATTTTGAACTACAATAAAATTATATCAAACTGAGTTTGAATTTTCATTTCAAAACTATACATAAAAACCCTATACACCTTTTCTAGAAATTGTAGATCTCCTCACAAAGAATCCAACACAATTGGATTTACATTTTTCTGAATTTTGTACGATTTTTAATGCAATTTCAAAGTTTCAGCCAAAACCTAGAACAACATTTACAACCAAACTCTTGAGCTATTTTTCAGAAATTACAAACAGGTCCTTGATTTACGGATTAGACCTGGAAGTTTTGCAATCGCTACACAAATACCCTCGCCGGCGCAGGGGCCACCGCCGGCGGACAGAGAGGGCCGGAGCAGGGCGGTTGCGCGGCTTGGAAGCCCTAGTGCGCTCACCTGCGACTTCCGGGAGTGTTGGCCCGGCCGAAGATCATGCCGGCGACCTTCGGCGGCGGTGTGCAGGTCTGCGCCTGCCGGAGCCCTGTGTACCGATGGCGACGGCTCGAATGTGTGGCCAGCGACGACGGGGAAGGGTGCAGGGGGACCAGAGGAAGTAGGAGAAGCGGAACGGAGGCGGCGCACACGAGTGGGGAAGGAGTTCGTGGCGGCGTCGCCTATGGCATGCGGCAGCGGACAGCGGAACGGCGATGACGCGCTGCTGCTCGCATTTTTGCAGCGTGCGTACGCGAACGACACGGACGAGGAAGGGCGAAACGCCTTAAGGCAAGGTGGGGCCAGCTGGCTTGTGCCGCATGCGCGAGTGCGCTGCGCGGCACGGCGCGCGGTGACACGTGGCCTTGGCGGGCCTGCTGCCAGGCCGCTGCAGCTCCCTGGGCGCGGCGTACGGGCACAAGCGGGGCGGAGGCTCCACTAAGCAGCATGGTTCACGGCGACGGACTCCAAGCGTCCGTACGCCGGACGGCTGTGCTGGCGCCACATGGGCGGCGGCCGAGCGCGCGACGCGACGGCCGGCACCCTACGCAATTTCCTTTGCCCGTTTTAAAAATTCAAGAACTCAAAATTTTCAAATGTAAAATGAATTTCTCCAAAAATAATAGTTGTAGAGGAACTATGGCACTACAACTTTCCCAAAGGGCGACCTATGTTTTGATAAAAGGATTGACGGGAAAAACGTGATGAACTCTCCGTTTTTCTCGGCCGCGGTTTCCTGTTCACAGGAGCTTCAACTCAAATTTAAGAAAATTTTCACTCAAAATTTGAATGTCCGCCAATTACGAAAAATGTGTTCCCGGATACAAGGAAAAACTTTTATATTGGCAGATTTTGAACTTCTATAGTGAAATTTGGAGAACGCGCAAGAAAATAATTTCAGCCTTCTAGAGCTCTTAGGGTTTGACTGAATTTTGAGATTTTGACCAAGGGTTTATTTGCAAAGTTGCTCATAACCATGCTAAACATGCTTAGACACTATTTATACATGATTAGCAAAAACTAATTAAGGTGCTTAAGTTAACAAAACATCAGGGATGTTACAACGCCGTCCCCTTCTTGTTTGCTTTGGGTGTTTCGAATGCCGGAAGGAAACTTGCGAGGCGGGGTGATCCGGTTGCCCAAGTGCTACAAGGGAGCTAGCGACGGGGGGTTCCTTCCCAAGCTGGCCTCCCTGCACTTGTAACAACTGTCTTCTGCTTTGATCCCCTCTCGTACCCCGGACTCGGCTGCTTCTCGAAGTTGCAGTGCTGGCATCTTCTCGCAGCAGACGTCCTTGCTCTTGCGGTGCTGCGCTCTGTGACCTATCTCCGGGGGCGACTTCCGTAGTTTGTAACTAGGGATCTATTCCGTAGTTTGTAACTAGGGATCTCTTCGGTAGTTTGTAACTAGGAACTTTCTACCCGGAGTTTATAAAGTGAGACCCATTATTCTTTTTGTGTCCCGTGCGCTTTTAACGCCGCCTTGTGTTTTTAGGGCCCAGGAGGCAGCGCTCTCGGGCCTCTTTTTTGCTGTCGTGCTTTTGCACTTTCGTGCTGTTCCTGGTGCTCGGGAGACATCACTCCTAGGTCTTCCTTCCTTCTCTTTTTATGCATTGTCCGGAGGGGTTCCGGCTTATAACGGGAAGCCTCCCGGGTATTGCTACCATGGTTGTCGCTCTGGTGCGTCAAGGATCCCGTGGTGCCGAGGCGACGGTAGCGGCCCTTGGGCCTTTGCCATAGCCTTCCTCGGAGGTATACTGGCCTGACCCTCGGTCCTTCGGGATGGAGTCCACTCCCGGCATCTGGAAGGGCTGTCTGTGGTGAGACGCCGGCCCTTTCTTTCCGGTGACCCAAAATAGCCTTTCGTCACCGCGGCTCTTTGGAAGACGAAGCTTCCGGATGGGAGTGAACGCATCACGTGATGCGACACTTAGGGTGATCAGCTCTTTAAGCTGTTCCGCGAGGCTCTTCGGAATAGGGTCAAGTTCCGGAATTTGGACCTAAACATGGTGCCCCACGCTAGGGCTCTGGCCTCCTTGCGGCCCCTCAGGAGAGCTTCCCCGCCTCCCGGAATCTGGGGACCAAGCACGGTAGTGTTTCATCCGGTCCCCGGGCCTTAGCCAACCCTCCAGACACAAAATTGCATCCGGGGGCTAAGACGTGATGCATGATGCTACGTCGGGTCTTTAAACCTATTCAAGGTCTCTTCAGAAGGGACTCGTTACTTCCGGGATCTGGAGGTAAGCGCGTGTTGCGTCGCCAGAGCTCCAGCCAATTGCGGCCCTTCGGGAGAACTCCTCCATGTCCCCGGAATCCAAGGGAGAGGAGTGGTAGAGCTCCGCCCAACCCCCTGGCTTTAGCCAATCTACGGGGGTGTTCTTCCTGAGAGGAGGCACGGCTCATGGTACGGTGCCGGGCACCGGGACCTTTTCGAGGTCTCGCTAGGGGGAGGGCTTGTCATTTCCGAAGGTTCCAAGGGCTGACACGTGGTGTAGTGCCGGGCCGGGGTTGTTCTGAGTGCACCGGTCGGGGGGGGGGGGGTCGCCCCCGGAGTCGGGACTGAACTCATGTTGTCATCCCGCAAATGGAAACCTATTCAAGGTTTCTTCGGCCGGGATGCTTCCGCCGGAATCGGTCGCTGAACCCCTGGTCAACCGCAACACGCGCTTTGATGGTCATCCAAATTCAGTCGCAACATTCATACTTAAACTTGAGAAGACGTAGCCGGGGGTGGTCCCGTGCGACCGCCGCGTGGCTTGTGCTTTTCTCCAGCACGTGATTACATGGGGGAGCGGTCCCGTTCCGGACACATTGCCCCAAAAGAGTGGAATCTCCAGCTTGACGTGGCTTCATTGCGGGCCAAGGCCTCGGGCCGTTGCCCAGCATTGTGGCTCAAGGGTAGTAGCGGATGAGGAGGTCAGTGTTCCATGAATAGGGATCCTCGATCCCATCCAGCGTCATCGGGCTGTAGGCCCCGGGGCGAGGGGTCTTGGTAACGATGAAAGGCCCTTCTCATTTGCTCTCGAACTTCCCTCGGGAATCAGTGTCTTGCTCCGCTGGAGGACTAGGTTCCCGGTGGTGAAGGAGTGACACTTCAACTTCTTGTCCCGCCACACCTTCATCTCCTTCCTGTACTTGTTGAGGTTCTGGACGGCCCACAGACGATTCTTCTCTTGCAGGTCCTGGGCCGTTGCAGCCTCCTCTCGCCCCTCTTCGGGAGTCAGCTGATCCACTCCTGCCTGCACCTCCTTCGGGGTGACAGCTTCCTTCCTGAAGAGCATCTTGAATGGGCGAGTACGAGCAGGGACTAGTGGGCTACACCCGCTAGTTCTAGCTCTGGTGGTCCGCCTCCGTCTTCGTCCTTCAGACGGCATTCTTCGGCCTCTGCACAAGAGGCTCAGCTTGCGCAGTAGCTAGGAGAGCTCAACATCTAGGTCACGGGAATGGAGGAGATGCTGAACACACACGTTGAGGCTAACTCAGCGTGGCAGCGTTAGACTGGCGAGAGGATTGACGCCATGCAGTAGGCGCAACAGCGACAGATAGAGGAGCAGAGGGCTTTCTATGCAAGTCAGGGTTTCTTCTACCCTCCACCGTAGTGAGCCTGAAGCTAGCTTGGGGGAGGACCCGCATCCTGAGGTAATTGTATCTTCCTTTGTTTTCAGAAAACCTTATAATGAAAATTCATAAAAATCTACAAAAATAAAAAGACCAAAAAGATTTATTTGCTTTCATCATTAAGTTTGCTTTAGTTTGCTTTGATATGCATAGTAAGAATGCTTTGCCTCTATGGTTGAAATGATGAATAGTTACTCTGTTTATTCTTCTCGTATGTCTTGCTTACAGCTTTGTATCCTACCTAAGTTTTGAGTTTGTTGGCTTGCATGTTCAAACCTTAGCTTGAAAACTGTGGGTAGCAAAAAGCATGATCCATGCCTAAGCTGTTGTGAGACATGATATGGTATAATAGAGTTCTATGATCTTGTACCTAGTGATGCTTGACATCCGGAGTTTTAGTTTTTGAAAAATCTAAACATGATGATTTCCTCAATGATGAGCATTTCCTATCCAAGGTCATATGTAGATTCTAGCTCTTGTTAGCCTCCACATATGCAGCTTGTTCTCTCATTGAGCTTTGTCAAATTGTTGTGACCCTTGTTAGAACTCATACTCCCCCGATCAAGATCACGTACATATTCATGCTAAAACTTCTACACTGGAAGTTAGCATTCATCATTTGTTCTATTTGCTTACGCATTCTTCCACAAATAAAACTCTATGCATCTTTGTATCATTCATCCCTCTCCGAATATCTCCAAAAGAGATGAAGGGCTAGTTAAAAAAAAGCATGTTTAAAAGCATGGCAAAATAAAATAAAGAGAGCTAGCCCAAGTCTCGAAAAATTCCAAAAGGAGAAAAGGGGATTGCTATGTGTAAGAAAAAGAGTTCCACCATATAGATGGTAGTAACTAGTACCTACTCCGGGGCTAGTGTCCACCTTACCATCAATCCCTCATTTTTCATATAAAGCATGGTAATATCCAGCACCCATTTCCGGGCCTAGTGTACACCTTACCAATGCTCATATTCATCACACACTTATGCACATCTTGATCGGGATGTATATTTGTTTCTTCCAAGGATCCGGTTTTTGACTTAGCAAAATATGAGAGATGAGTATGCCGCATTTCTTCCCTACCTACAACTCCACATAAGCCTATTAGGAGTAGGATGTGAAGAAAGGCAACTTAATGCCTTGGTGAGGAACCATACACTTTGAGCGATCCGAGAGTATCATTTGAGGAACTCTGATTTTCTTTTGAAAAATTTGCAAAACCTCCGGATTAACAACTGATCAAGGTATGAGTGATTATGCATTTGCTATATAACCATTTTGTCTCTCAACCGCCCAAGGCAGGTAAAGCTATATGCCCCATGTCATCAAGTGAATGGTAAGAACATTCCCAACTTGTTCAACTCTTGGTAGAGTACTTTGTTGTATGCTTGCAATAAGTTAAGGATACAACATCGTAGCAACTCCTGATCAACCAACCTAAGTCCCTAATGTCTTGCTTCGAGACGAGCAAGAGGTTAGCTTGGGGGAGTTTGTTGACGGCTGCTAAGTACCACTTTTAGACATCAATATTCTCACATAAATAGAGGCATATGCATTACTTACTTGCATTTTGGTTTGAATAATGTAGTTCCACTTGTCCTTGGAGATTATTTGTATGTAGGTGAAATAAGCAAAAGAGATGGAAACTCACCTTCTATGGAAAATCCATGCCAACTCAACTGAGGAGATGGCTGCTACCTAGGAAACATGTGGCAATCCACGTCACTGATCCAAGGGAGGCACTCACCGACGAATTAGAGAGTGACACATGGACTTCACAAGAATCCATGGGCCCACCAGAACTCCAACTTATCAGGAAACTTGACATGCACGGGGGAGTGATCAAAGGGCCCACATGTCAGCCACCCAGAGGAAACACAAGCCAGGGGGCCACCCTAGGGGGCCGGCCGATCCTAGGATCGGCCGAACTGACCTAGAGGGCTTCCATCCTAGCTCTCCATGTGGTTGCTCCCCATTGGTCACTTGCTGCATCCCCGGGTGTTTTGGTGGTGTTTGGTGCTCCGAGCAAGCCTTGTCCTTGCTTATAAATAGAAGGGGAGGGGCTCCATTTCTCACACAACACGCTCTTCATTCTCCTCTCACTTTTAGTTTCCAAGGCTAGGGGGTAGGCTAGAGTAGCTCTTATTCAGGTTCCAAGTCTACTTTGGAGTCTAGGTATGAGTTCTCTTGTATCTTTATTTCTATGTATGACTTTGATCTACTTCAGTTATTCAGTTGTTTCATATAAAGTTGTGGTAGACCATATGATTGATATGTTCTTGAGTTCATCCATTGTTTATCATTTAGAGGCTCGTGTTCTTCGTGAACACTACCTTTTGATTCAGTTGAAGGATGATTTACTCATTCCTTATGTGTTTGTTCATAAGTTAGAGGCTCGTGTTCTTCACGAACACGACCCTTTGATCTTGTTGACTAGACATAAGAGAGTTCGTATCCGTTCGTATGACTAGCCCTAGTTTGATCTTGTTAGATAACATGTTTGTGTTGCATGAAGTTTGTGTTTAAGCTACGGTACTCGGTCTAAGTTGACTAGTCTTCTGGTGGCTCTCACCCTAGGTCACAATAGCCTGGGCCGGTTGAAGTCTAGCAGCAACGCAGGCATGGTGCCTGGGTTGTGTGGCTACGTTAGTTATGAGCTTGCCCCCCATAACGATTGAGGTAGGCCGCAGTGGTGACAACTGTTGGACCCTTTGAAACCCTCCGCGCTGGGGTATTGTTGTAGGAGTCTAAAGGATAGTTTCGCAGAGTGCTGGTCGTCACGGGCTATCTCCCCATTTGTACCTGGGTGCTCAACGTTTTTTTTTCATGCAATACTTTATGCTTATCTCTTGTATCATCTAACTTGTATGTTTAGTACCATAGAACCTAGAGCTTGCTTTGTATGTCCCCTCTAAGATGTAGTGTGCTAGAGTAGAGGTAGATCTGAGTGTGTGTCTGTAACATCCCGTAATTTTATTATGAAATGTTTAGTTATGAAAATGAGGATTTTAAAATTTTTTGTGAATTATTGGAGTGCTTGATAATTTGAATAAGGATGTCTTCTTTTTCTCTCCTAGTATTCCTAGATTTATTTTGAGTTAATTAAAAATTTTAGGAAATATAAAATGCTAGTGTGAGAACCTTGGAGTTAATTGGCTTTTATTTGGATTTGTTTTGAGTGAGATTCAAATTTGAATTCTGATTCAAATTTGAATCAAATAGGAAATAGGGTTTAGAAATAAGGAAATAGGAAAAAGATCCAAACATGAGTTGGGCCTCGAGTCCACTGTGGAAGTCCACCCGAGGCCCCTCAGCTCTCCCTGCACGCACCGGCCCACCCCTGCACTTCCGCCAGCCCATCAATCCGCAGCCCAGCAAAGCCCGCGCGCCTTCTTTCCATTCTCTCTCGCCGACAGCCGGGGCCCACTCGTCAGGTACCATGGCGACGTCGTCTTCCTCCCTCCTTTTTCCCCCATTTCCCTCACTGCGTCGCGCCGCGGCCAATCCCGCGTGTGCCAGCTCGGCGAGCTCGCCGTACTCGCTCGTGGCGGAGCTGCGGATGCGCGCCACATTAGCGCCCGCGCATCCAGTCGTCCATGCCTCGCGCACCCGCCTATATAACCCACCGCCGCAGCTGCCCTTAACCCTAGTCCGCCCTTGGGGTTTTCCCCTACTCCGCTGCCGCTCGTGAAGAAGAAGAAGGGGGAGGAGAAGGAGGCGGGGAAGGCCGTCCGAGGGAGCCCGCCGTGAAGCCGGAGCCGTCCGCGGGAGCAGCTGATCGACGAGAAGCCGGCGCCGTCCCAGCTGAAGCCGCCGCGCCCGCTCTGCTTTCCCTGCTCTAGCTCACTCCGCCACCGTCCCTGCTCCGCATCTCTTCACCGACGCGCTCCATGCTGACCAGAGGTCATCAGGTGAGCCCGTCGCCTCTCTCTCTCTCTTCTGTGGAGCCGGCCATCACGCCGAGGGAGGAAAGACCTCACCTTGAGACCTCGTGAATGCCTCTGCACGCGCCGAGTCGCCGCCGTTGACCGTTGTCGTTTGTGCCGCTGGCCATCGAGCTGTGCCTTAAGCCTGCAGGTGCCGCTACCGTCGACAACACGCGCGCTCACCGCTTGGCCCTGTCCCTTTTTCCTCTTTGATCGCCGGTGGTTCCGATGACCTGCTCGCCGCGCCACCGTGGCCATGGCCGCGCGGGTTGCCTTTGTGCACGCACGAGCAGGGAAGGAAAAGGCCCTGCCTTTAGGGCCTCACTGTGCTCATCTCGCCGCCGGCGCGACCGTGCACTCACGCGCGTCATCGCCTAGCCGCGGATGCCCTGTTCTCCACCGACGCACCCGCCGGCCAGAGCGCCGCCTTGGCCGAGCCGGCCTTGTGCTCATGGGCAAGGGGCAAAGCCCTGATATTTTGGGCTAGATAGTTTCACCTGATGCACGCACGTACACGCCTGGCGTTTTGGCACGCCCACGCGCCAATGCCGGCGACCAACGCACTACGCCGCCGCGCCTATCGCCGCTCCGACGCCGTCAAGCCATGCTCCGACCAAAGGTGAGGCCTTTCTTGGCCTGGGTCGAAGCGCAAGCACCTCCCGAGTCGATCCTTGCCGCGTGTTGTCCAGCCGTCGTCCTACCTCGCCGCCGGCGAGCCCTTTCCAGACCGCTACTCCACTGGGGCATTTCGCCGAGCACCTGTTAGCCCTGGCCAAAACCCTGGGGTTTTGAGCCACACCGTTCACCACACGCACGCGTCGCCGTAGAAGATCCGTTTGGATCCCGTGCGGCCGGCCACCCACGGCCAGGCCACACGCCGGGCCGTACCGCAGCCGATTCGCTGGGATCCGTTGCGCCCAGCCACGCCAGGCCGTCGCGTCGACTGCCACGCCAGCAGGCACTGGCTTAAAGCTGTCCGCGTGGCTGCTGCATCAGCGCCAGGAGCTAGCCTACAGCCGGCTTCAAGCCCAGTTTGAGCCAGCTAGACCTACCCTGTAGCTAGCCTAAAGTCTGTGCTATTGTATATACGTATTTTAATTTCAGAAATGTATTTTCCTTTAGAAAATCCTTAATAAATCCGTTTTATCTCTGAAAAATACAAAACCTTTTCCTAAAATCTTTTATAATCTCAAACTCCGCGCTAGGCTAGAGTTTGCCTCCTTTTTTGGGTCTTAATTGTTTTTCCTCTTGGAGTTATTGCTTTAGCAGCCGTGTTTATTTATTTAATTACGATTCTAGGAGCAGCCGGAGCCGGAGAGCTGAACCAGGACTACAACGATGACCTCGGCTACGACGACTACCCACTCCAAGGTTCACGCCCGACCTACTTTGAATGCCCATTAGGCATTGCTATTAGAACTGCTAGCGCTTTACTTATGCATGATGATGGATATGATAAAACCTTACACTGCCCCTTTTATAAACCTTGTCCTTGATTGATCTACTACTACTATATTTATGCGTGATTATATGCTGAGCTTCGCTGTGCATGTGTTGGGATTATGTGGTAGTATTCTTGGCGTGTGTGGGAAAAACTGGCAGGAGAAGGTGTTTTTGGGTTACTTGGCGGGGGTGAGCTCAAGACAACCCGATCCAGGATCGGGGGCTAGGGGTTCGTCTTCTCAGGCGACTCCTATTTCGTACCTATGGCGGGTACACTATTTTAGGAGCACAGGTGTTAGGGTTTTGTGTTGACTTGGAGGATAGGAGCTCGCCCTGGTCTGAAACCGAGTGGGTCGCTTTGTTGCACGGGACTTTCGTACACACCACCTCACCGAGAGTGGGGATAGGGCCGGGTCGACCCTAGCAAGTCGATACCATACCTGCTAGTAGGATATAGGGTATCAATGAGAGGGTATCGGGTAAAGTCCCTTTCCCTTTGCGGCGCTCCCCATGTGGCCACACGGGGGCATGTTCACAGTTCTGGGGTGGTCCTTTGCGAGGGACCGCATCGAGACCCTGATGCAGGATGGGATTGTAACTCCTAGGTGTTCGTTCATATGGATAGGCTTGGTCGGCCGTACACCGTCCGTGTGCTATTCCGAGTTGGGTACTGGTGTACACGCTCTGCAGAGTTTAGATCTATACGTATAGCCGCGTCCTCAGTTATGGACATGCCCGTTGTTTACTCTGACTCTTACGTTTTGGGATTTCTACCTCCCCCTTTATAGGATTTGAGTGTATGGTGAGCCGTGGTTGTACTCGGGGAGAGGGGAGTTGCTCCCTCTGCCTCGCGGATCCGGGTGCAATCATTGAGGAGCGAGGAGTGGGAGTTCTCGCACTGACCCTAGTGGGAGATAGGTTCTGGTGACGGTGATCTAGGTGACCAGGTGTAACCGAATGTGGTTGAGTGATATGGGAATTGCTGGGAATTGGAGATGTTATTCTTTTTATATTGATGCTGCTGCTGCTTAGGAAACCCAAACCTCCACCTTGTACCTTTCTTTACCATTAGAAATAGGCCACTTAAAGCTTGCATATGGTTGGTGACGTGGACCTATCCCGATCCTTGGGGATAGCCCCTGAGCTTGCAGGGTACGAGTCAGACTTCGACAACAACGCCGACGGATGGTACGACTGAGGGGCACGTTACTTCGCTCATGGATGCCTGTGGGAGAGGAGAATAAAGCTGGAGACATCTTCTGGAAGCTTGCTACCGCCGTGTAGGCTCTTATTCATGTTATTCCGCCAAGAGGCGTGTAATGATGTACTCCTTTATTCAGGACATGTAATAATATTAATACTTTGATGCTTAATTTCGTTGTATGGTTGTGATATTTATCTGTGATGGATGCCTGTGCGTGATAGCGTCTGATCCAGGGACTATCGCGAGTACAGGATGACGGGTTTTCCTCTTTTGAAAACCCGGGTCGTTACAGATGGTATCAGAGCCATACTTGACTATAGCACGTGCCCTTAGAAATGGTCGATAGAAATTAGGACTCTAAACAGTCTCTTTCGTTATATACAAACTCTTGGCATATATTAGAAAACTTATCCTTCTTTGAAAAGCTCTATCTCACATGCGCTAACTAGAAATTTCTTCCGTGTCACAGGAAATGAGTCGTCAGGAGACAGAGATCCTCCCGGAGCACATGGAGGGTCTTGCTCATTGGGTGGACCGGGTCGTCCTCAGGCTGGGGATTCCCCCGACTCACGTCACCTACCGCGTCGAGGACGTACCTACTATGTCAGGCCCACTGGTGCTTTGCACGGTGGCCATCCTACCCCACCCGGCGCGTCCAGACTTCTCCGGGATGCTGGAGCACAGCACAGGGCTGAACGTGAGGAACGCTGTCGATACCACCTACAGCCATGTACTTTGCCACATGTTGGCTAGGTACCGCGACGTGTTCAAGACAGGAGACATGCGGCTGATCCCACAATACTACTACAGAGTGGTTCCGATCGTGGGAGGACCGCCTGACCCTTCGGCACTCTACGAGGAGGAGGTTCTCCAGGCTCCTCTGCGCGAGTCCGACGAGGCGCTCGTCACTACAGGGAGCTACCTCGTGGACCTCGACACACTCGCTCGCAGACTGGGCGAGCAGACGAACGGACTCTTCGGAAGACTGGAGCACACTACGACAGGGGTCCGTCAGCTTCTACCCCGCTGTCAGAGGTTGGACGTGGAGAATCGTACCTTACGCCAGCGAGTCCAGCAGCTCGAGCATGGGCTACGCCACTCCAACGCTTTGGTGGTGCAGGCAGAGGCAGAGAGAGTGACAACACGTGAGGAGATGCTCTACACTAAGGAGGACCTTCACAAGCAGGAGGCCAAGTTCAGCCGCCTCTTCGACAAGCTGAACCAGAAGGATGCACTGCTTGCCGCACAGGGACACCGTCTCGCTCGTGAGAAGATCAAGGTTGCCGAGCTTTCGAAAGACAAGGACGCCAACACCGCCAACCTCGCTGCACTCACCAGGACTTTCGTGTACCTGCTGGACAAGTGCAAGAGGATGCTGAGGACGTGGGAGGACGCTGACTCTCTACGTGTGGACGAGCTTCACGAGCTCAACAGTCAGCTGCCGCCAGAGGACCAGCGGGAGATCCGCCAGGAGACCTTCAAGCTGCACCCGTCTGCTCTCAAGCTACACCTGTGTCCGATGGCTGACATGCCTACCCCGGTTGAGATCGAGGAGGTGAGGGCTGCTCACGCCATGCTGACCCGGATGTTCCCGAGAGACTACCCCGACGAGGACCGTAGCCCAGTGATGTACAAGAGGGCTCGCACCGAGTAGGGTGCTGGAGCGTGATCATGCTAATAAGAGTAGAGTTGTAAGACAGGTAGCTACCATGAGTTGTCCCATGCAGCCGAGAGCCTGTTCTAGTGCATGTGGAGTTATGAGTCTTGTCACACCTTAGATGTGCACACCCTTTTGAGATCATGTAACACTTTATTAGATCGCTGATGTGTGTGACCTCCAAGGCTTGAGTCAGCCTCGAGGAAACCTATGTACCTATAATGGATGCTGATTGATTGGTTTTCATGGAGTTAATCATTCTTATTGCTTTTTCTTATTGAGTGTTGGAATTATATAGTAGAAATATTTTCATGCTTGTATATCAGACTCAATTTGTTGGTGAGTGACGTATCTAAAGTTTCCTTTGTCCTTGGTCATGTTTTCAGTAAGATGTCCATCAGGAGGTCTGGACGTCTGTTGGCACGCCTCAAGGAGGCCGAAGCCGAGGAAGATCAAGCCCCGCCAGTCCGTGGCCGTGGACGTGGCCGCGCTCCCGCACGTGGGCGTGGACGCACTACCGCTTGTGGTCATGGACACGTACCCGTCCGAGGAGTGGGACGAGGCCGAGGCGCTGTGGTGCCACCACCGCCGCCTCCGTCCATTGGTCAAGGCGATGCTGGAGAAGGAGAGGAAGAAGCTGAAGGAGAACCTGAGCCGGCACCAGCTCCCCAGGGTCGTGGTCGTGGTCGTGGCTGTGGAGAAGCACCGCCACCGCCTAACCTGGTTGAGGTGATGGCCGCTCAGACTCAGCTAATGCAGAGGATGGCTGAAACCGTCGAGAACCGAGTCAACGGTGGGAACCGCAAAATCCCGCCGGAGGAAGACTTCGCTAAGAAGATCGAGAGGTTCCTCCGCCTGAAGGTCCCTACCTTCAGTTACTCGGATGATCCTCTCGAAGCCGACGACTGGCTCCGCATGATCGAGACGAAGCTCAACTTCACCACCTACACAGATGAAGAGTGTGTGGCTCTCGCCGTCCACCAGCTCGAGGGTCCTGCCAAGTCTTGGTGGAACAACTACTCAGACAGCCACCCGAACCCAGCATTCATCACCTGGCTGGAGTTCTATGAGGTGTTCTGCGAGCAGTACCTACCGAGGGAACTCATGAGTCAGAAGGCACAGGAGTTCCGCACCATGACTCAGGGTGCAATGAGGGTGGAGGAGTACTAGAGGCACTTCATGAAAATGATGCGCTATGCCCCTAATGACACCAACACCGACGACAAGAAGGAGTTCTGGTTTCTGCGAGGCCTCCACCATGGTCTCCGTCAGGGCTTGAAGGCTAGTGAGCACAAGTCCCTTTGCCACCTGGTGAACCGGGCGATCGCGCTCGAGGAAGAAAGGAGGGGTCATGAAGAACGCATGAAGGGCAAGAAGAAGATGGGAGATCGGGACCATGGCAATCGATCCTTCCAGAGGCCGAGGAGTGGGCAGAGCAACCTGCTGAGAGGGAGCTACCGCCCGGGGAACAACTAGCCCGGACGTGGCTTCGGAGGAAGCCGTGCACCGTACCCTGGGGGAAGGAGCTCCAACTACCAGTAGTAGGGTGGTGGCTACATCCGCCCTCAGCAGTTCGCGTCAAGACCCGGCACCGGAGGTTTCACACCGACGTGCTACGCCTGTGGCAAGCAAGGCCACAAGTCGTTCGAGTGCCCCAACAAGAAGAACTCTGCTACACCTGCCGAGGCACCAGCTCCAAGAGGGAGGCCACCTCAGGCTGCTCCCCAGCAGACCGCTAACCGTGGGAGACTCAACCTCCTGACTGAGGAGGAGGCTGCCGACACTCTTGACGTCGTGATCGGTGAGTTTTTAGTTTGAGGTACAAAAGTTTTGATTCTTTTCGATACTGGTGCAACTAGTTCTTATGTATCCTCTAACTTTGTAAACAAAATGTCTCTCCCCATGACTCCTCGACCAAAACCTATTGTGACGAGCTCGCCGCTCGGAGATATCAGATGCACCTTGCTATGCAAAGGTGTGGAAATGTTCATCAAGGGTCACAAGTTCCTCGGAGATCTGACCGTGCTGAAGTCCAATGGGATTGATGTTATTTTGGGCATGGATTGGATCACCGCTCACAAAGGAGTTATCTCCTCGTCACCTTGACAAGTGACCATGATACACCCCAGGGGGACGAAGATCACGTTTGAGCCGCTGAAGTCACGAGATGTACCAGCAGTGTACAACCTCACTACGAAGACAGTGGCTGATATTCCAGTGATTTGTGAGTACCCCGATGTCTTTCCTGATGACCTACCGGGGTTACCACCAGACCGCGATGTGGAGTTTGTGATCAACCTTGTGCCGGGTATAGCACCCATGGTGCGGAGTCCTTACAGAATGGGCAAGTTAGAACTAGCAATGCTGAAGGAGGAATTAGAAGCTCTCCGACAGAAGGGGTACATCCCACCAAGTGCATCACCTTGGGCTTCACCGGTGATGTTTGTACCGAAGAAGGATGGAACGCAACGGCTGTGCGTTGATTACCACGCTCTTAATGCGGTAACCATCAAGAACAAGTACCCGTTGCCACGCATTGATGAGCTGCTCGATCAGTTGAGGAAGGCAAAGTACTTCAGCAAGATTGACCTTCGATCCGGCTACCATCAGATGAAGATCCGCCCCGAGGACATCTACAAGACAACGTTTGTGACCCGGTACGAGCAGTATGAGTTCACTGTCGTATCGTTCGGTCTTACGAACGCTCCAGCTTACTTCATGAACATGATGAACAAGGTATTCATGGACGAGTTAGACAAGTTTGTCGTGGTTTTCATTGACGACATCTTGGTATTCTCGAAAACGGCTGAAGAGCATGAGGAGCATCTGAGGATAGTAATGGAAAAGCTGAGGCAGAATCAGTTGTATGCCAAGTTCAGCAAGTGCGAGTTCTGGCTAGAAGAAGTCGCATTCCTTGGGCATGTGTTGTCAGGTGAAGGAGTAGCTATGGATCCCTCGAAGATCGAAGCTGTGTCAAAGTGGCAGTCACCCAAGACAGTGACAGAAATCAGAAGTTTTCTCGGTATGGCGGGGTACTACCGCCGTTTTATTGAGAACTTCTCCAAGATAGCGAAGCCAATGACCGAGTTGCTTAAGAACAACACGCCGTTCGTGTGGTCAGAGAAGTGTGAAGCAAGCTTTCAAGAGCTCAAGATCCGACTCACCACAACTCCTGTGTTGACGCTTCTCGATGACAACAAGGACTTTGTGGTGTACTGTGATGCTTCAAGGCAGGGTCTTGGTTGTGTGTTGATGCAAGAGGGCAAGGTGATCGCGTATGCTTCAAGACAGCTTCGAAAGCACGAAGAGAACTACCCGACACATGACCTCGAACTGGTAGCTGTTGTTCATGCCTTGAAGATATGGAGACACTACTTGATGGGCAACAAATGTGATATCTACACAGATCACAAGAGTCTGATGAATATCTTCACCCAGTCCGAGTTGAACTTGAGGCAGTGAAGATGGCTAGAGTTGATAAAGGACTATGACCTCAACATTCACTACCACCCGGGCAAAGCGAATGTTGTGGCCGATGCTTTGAGCCGAAGAAGCTATTGCAACAACTTGATGGTGCAGGAGGAACAACCAGAGTTGTACAAAGAGATGGAAAGATTGAAGCTCGACTTTGTTGAGAAGGGTCAGCTCAATGAAATGAGGGTGAAGTACGGTCTGGAAGACCAAATCCGGCAAGCCCAGAAGGAGTGTCTAGAGATTGAAGAAGTAAAAGACCTTCTGACGAGAGGTAAGGCTCCTGACTACCGCATTGATGAGCAAGGCACGTTGTGATTGAAGGATCGCATATGTGTGCCTAGTGTTGGGGAGATTCGGAAGACAATTCTGAAGGAAGCTCACGACTCTCTGTACTCTATTCACCCTGGATGCACCAAGATGTACCAAGACTTGAAGAGTCAGTTCTGGTGGGAGAATATGAGGAAGGATATCGCTGAGCATGTTGCTCGATGTGATACATGCCAGGGAGTGAAGGTGGAACATCAAAGACCCGCCGGCTTGCTACAGCCACTAGAGATACCTCAATGGAAATGGGATGATATCAGCATGGACTTCGTGGTAGGTCTACCCCGCACTCAGAAGGGAAATGACTCAATTTGGGTGATCGTGGACCGCTTGTCCAAGGTAGCACACTTCATACTGGTGAAGAACAGGTTCAGTGTGAGTCAGTTGGCCGATCTTTACGCGGAGCACATCCTGAGGTTGCACGGGGCACCACGTAGCATAGTGTCTGATCGTGGCCCTCAGTTCACTGCTCAGTTCTGGAAGAGTCTGCATGATTCTATGGGCACACACTTGGACTATAGTACGACTTTTCATCCTCAGACTGATGGACAGACTGAACAGGTGAATCAGGTTCTCGAAGACCTTCTGAGAGCTTGTGTGTTGACATACAGCAACGATTGGGAGAAGAGTCTGCCCTGCGCTGAGTTCTCATACAACAACAGCTTTCAGGCAAGTCTGCAAATGACACCCTTTGAAGCTCTTTATGGCAGAAAATGTAGGACCCCGTTGATGTGGTCTGAGGTGGGAGAGAGGACTTTCTTTGGTCCTGCTTCCATTGTTGAAGCTGAGGAAAATGTTGCAAAGGTGAGAGAAAACCTGAAGATAGCTCAAAGCAGGCAGAAGAGCTATGCTGATCCAAAGTGAAGGGATATCTCCTTCGAAGTAGGTGACTACGTCCTTCTGAGAGTGTCACCGCTTAGAGGCACGAAGAGGTTCCATGTGAAGGGGAAGCTGGCCCCAAGGTTTGTTGGACCCAACAAGATTGTGGCAAAGGTGGGATAACTTGCTTATAAGCCGGAGTTACCACCTGATCTTGCCGGAGTGCATCCTGTGTTTCACATATCGCAACTCCGGGGGTGCCTCGACCCTAAGCTTGACAAGCATGTCTCCACCGATGCAATCGACTTGCAAGACGATCTGGAGTACTTGGAGTATCTGGTAAAAATACTAGATTGGGCTGAGAAAGCTACAAGGAGTACCACCACTCGCTTCTGCAAGGTGCTTTGGAGCAATCACACCGAGCGAGAAGCGACATGGGAGAAAGAATCAGTCTTGAGGGAGAAATACCCTCACCACTTCGAGCCGGAGGTAAGTTCTTAATCTTGGGGACGAGATTCTTTTGAGGGCGGGAGTCTGTAGCATCCCGTAATTTTATTACAGAATGTTTAGTTATGAAAATGAGGATTTTAAAAATTTTGGTGAATTATTGGAGTGCTTTATAATTTGAATAAGGATGTCTTCTTTTTCTCTCCTAGTATTCCTAAGATTCATTTTGAATTAATTAAAAATTCTAGGAAATATAAAATGCTAGTGTGAGAACCTTGGAGTAAATTGGCTTTTATTTGGATTTGTTTTGAGTGAGATTCAAATTTGAATTCTAATTCAAATTTGAATCAAATAGGAAATAGGGTTTAGAAATAAGGAAATAGGAAAAAGATCCAAACCTGAGTTGGGCCTCGAGTCCACCGTGGAAGTCCACCCGAGGCCCCTCAGCTCTCCCTGCATGCACCGGTCCACCCCTGCACTTCCGCCGGCCCATCAATCCGCAGCCCAGCAAAGCCCGCGCACCTTCTTTCCTTTCTCTCTCACCGACAGCCAGGGCCCACTCGTCAGGTGCCACGGCGATGCCGTCTTCCTCCCTCCTTTTCCTCTTTTCCCTCTCTGTGTCGCGCCGTAGCTAACCCCGCGCGTGCCAGCTCGGCGAGCTCGCCGTACTCGCTCGTGGCGGAGTCGCGGATGCACGCCACATCAGCGCCCGCGCATCCAGCCGTCCATGCCTCGCGCACCCGCCTATATAACCCACCGCCGCGGCTGCCCTTAACCCTAGTCCGCCCTTGGGGTTTTCCCCTGCTCCGCCGCCGCTCGTGAAGAAGAAGAAGAAGGAGGGAGGAGAGGGAGGCGGGGAAGGCCATCCGAGGGAGTCCGCTGTGAAGCCAGAGCCGTCCGCGGGAGCAGCTGATCAACGAGAAGTCGGCGCCGTCCCAGCTGAAGCCGCCACGCCCGCTCTGCTTTCCCTGCTCCAGCTCGTTCCGCCGCCGTCCTTGCTCTGCATCTCTTCACCGCCGCGCTCCACGCCGACCAGAGGTCATCAGGTGAGCCCGTCACCTCTCTCTCTCTCATCTGTGGAGCCGACCATTGCGCCGAGGGAGGAAAGACCTCACCTTGAGACCCCGTGAATGCCTCTGCACGCGCTGCACCGCAGCCGCTGACCGCCGTCCTTTGTGCCACCGGCCATCGAGCCGTGCCTTACGCCTGCAGGTGCCGCTGCCGTTGACAACACGCGCGCGCTCACCGGTTGGCCCTGTCCCTTTTTCCTCTTTGATCTCTGGTGGCTCCGATGACCTGCTCGCCGCGCCGCCGTGGCCATGGTCACGCGGGTTGCCTTCGTGCACGCGCGAGCAGGGAAGGAAAAGGCCCTGCCTTTAGGGCCTCGCCGTGCTCATCTTGCCGCCAGCGCGACTGCGCACTCACGCGCGTCATCACCCAGCCGCGGATGTCCTGTTCTCCGCCGATGCACCCGCCGGCCAGAGCGCCGCCATGGCCGAGCCGGCCTTGTGCTCATGGGCAAGGGGCAAAGCCCCAATCTTTTGGGCCAGATCGTTTCACTTGATGCACGCACGTACACGCTTGGCATTTTGGCACGCCCACGCGCCAACGCCGGCTACCAACGCACTGTGCCGCCGCGCCCATCGCCGCTCCGACGCCGTCGAGCTGTGCTCTGACCAAAGGTGAGGCCTTTCTTGGCCTGGATCGAAGCGCAAGCACCTCCCGAGTTGATCCTTGCCGCGTGTTGTCCAGCCGCCGTCCTACCTCGCCACCGACGAGCCCTTTCCGCACCGCTGCTCCACTGGGGCATTTCACCGAGCACCTGTTAGCCCTGGCCAAAACCCTGGGGTTTTGAGCCACACCGTTCACCACACGCACGCGTCACCGTAGAAGATCTGTTTGGATCCCGTGCGACCGGCCACCCACGGCCAAGCCACACGCCAGGCCGCACCGCAACGCACCACAGCCGATCCGCTGTGATCCGTTGCGCCCTGCCACGCCAGGCCGCCGCGTCGGCTGCCACGCCAGCTGGCGCTGGCTTAAAGCCGTCCGCGTGGCTGCCGTGTCAGCTCCAGGAGCTAGCCTACAGCCGGCTTAAAGCCCAGTTTGAGCCAGCTAGAGCTACCCTGTAACTAGCCTAAAGTCTGTGCTATTGTATATACGTATTTTAATTTCAGAAATGTATTTTTCTTTAGAAAATTCTTAATAAATATGTTTTAACTCCGAAAAATACAAAACCTTTTCCTAAAATCTTCTAAAATCTCAAACTCCGCGCTAGGCTAGAGTTTGCCTCTTTTTTGGGTCTTAATTGTTTTCCTCTTGGAGTTATTGTTTTAGCAGCCGTGTTTATTTATTTAATTATGATTCTAGGAGCAGCCGGAGCCGGAGACTATGACGATGACCTCGGCTACGACGACTACCCGCTCCCAGGTTCACGCCCGACCTACTTTGAATGCCCATTAGGCATTGCTATTAGAACTTCTAGCGATTTACTTATGCATGATGATGGATATGATAAAACCTTGCACTGTCCCTTTTATAAACCTTGTCCTTGATTGACCTACTACTACTACTACTATATTTATACGTGATTATACACTGAGCTTTGTTGTGCATGTGTTGGGATTATGTGGTAGTATTCTTGGCGTGTGTGGGAAAAACTGGCAGGAGAAGGTGTTTTTGGGTGACTTGGCGGGGGTGAGCTAAAGACAACTCGATCCGGCATCGGGGGCCAGGGGTTCGTCTTCTCGGGTGACTCCTATTTCGTACCTATGGCGGGTACACTATTTTAGGAGCACAGGTGTTAGGGTTTTGTGTTGACTTGGAGGATAGGAGCTCGCCCCGATGTGAAACCGAGTGGGTCGCTTTGTTGCACGGGACTTATGTACACACCACCTCGCCGAGAGTGGGGATAGGGCCGGGTCGACCCTAGCAAGTGCGATACCATACCTGCTAGTAGGATAGAGGGTATCAATGAGAGGGTATCGGGTAAAGTCCCTTTCCCTTTGCGGCGCTCCCCATGTGGCCACACGAGGGTATGTTCACAGTTCTGGGGTGGTCCTTTGCGAGGGACCGCATCGAGACCCAGATGCAGGATGGGATTGTAACTCCTAGGTGTTCGTTCAGATGGATAGGCTCGGTCGGCCGTACACCGTCCGAGTGCTATTCCGAGTTGGGTACTGGTGTACACGCTCTGCAGAGTTTAGATCTATACGTATAGCCGCGTCCTTGGTTATGGACATGCCCGTTGTTTACTCCGACTCTTACGTTTTGGGATTTCTACCTCCCCCTTTATAGGATTTGAGTGTATGGTGAGCCGTGGTTGTACTCGGGGAGAGGGGAGTTGCTCCCTCTGCCTCGCGGATCCGGGTGCAATCATTGAGGTGCGAGGAGTGGGAGTTCTCGCACCGACCCTAGTTGGAGATAGGTTCTGGTGACGGTGATCTGGGTGACCAGGTGTAACCGAATGTGGTTGAGTGATATGGGAATTGGTGGGAATTGGAGATGTTATTCTTTTTATATTGATGTTGCTGCTGCTTAGGAAACCCAAACCTCCACCTTGTACCTTTCTTTACCATTAGAAATAGCCACTTAAAGCTTGCATACGGTTGGTGACGTGGACCTATCCCGATCCTTGGGGATAGCCTCTGAGCTTGCAGGGTATGAGTCAGACTTCGACAACAACACCGACGGATGGTACGACTGAGGGGCACGTTGCTTCGCTCAAGGATGCCTGTGGGAGAGGAGAATAAAGCTGGAGACATCTTCTGGAAGCTAGCTACCGCCGCGTAGGCTCTTATTCATGTTATTCCGTCAAGAGGCGTGTAATGATGTACTCCTTTATTCAGGACATGTAATAATATTAATACTTTGATGCTTAATTTCGTTGTATGGTTGTGATATTTATCTGTGATGGATGTCTGTGCATGATAGCGTTTGATCCAGGGACTATCGCGAGTACAGGATGACGGGTTTTCCTCTTTTGAAAACCCAGGTCATTACAGTGTCACACTACCCTTATCATATCATTTATTTTACCCCTGTTTTTGAGTTGTTGTCTTCTATATCTATCTCTTGGTTTACATTCAGTGCAAAAGCATAAGTCTTAATATCCGCCATTGCCTTCCACGGATACGATACCCTTGGAACAATCACTTCCCTCGGGAAATGCTACAATGGTTTATCTGTGCGCTTACGGATTCGTTCATGATCGTTAGATTCACCTCTGGCACGTCTTGATGCTCACTCTAACTCGGTGTCGTTAGTAGTGACGTTAAGAAATGCCAACACGTACCCCGATCGCGCCTCTGCGTCGCTTGGCCCGCACGCTAAGAAGGCCCTCCAGCCTATTTAAGGCGCCACCGCCATTCGAGCGTCTCACCCGTGCCCCGAAACCCTAGATCCGAGCTCTCCAGCACTGCGCCGCCAAACCCTAGCTTGGCCGCCGCCGTCGATCTCCGCCGCTGCCGTCCGCTTCACCGAGCCGTCCGCCATCCTCGCCCCCTTGAGGTTGTTCTGATGCCACTGTTGTGTTCGTTGCGTCGTCCTCTTTGTCCTGGTGCAACCCGCACGCCCAATCGAGCCCCCTAGCTCGAGTTCCGCGTACGCCGGCGAGGTCCGCCGCCGCAGCCGCCGCCGCTCGCGCTTGCACTTGTCTTGCGCCGCCTGATCGTGAATCAATGGCCCAGATCTAACCTAAGCCGAGTCAACTGGAGTCGCATACCGGTCAACCAGCCGCGTCGCACGTGTTTTTGCTGAAGAGATCCCAGGTTTTCTTAGATTCGACAGCGGTCCTCCCACCTTTAAAGATCCTTGCGTTTAGATCCTTTTCTTTACATTTAGACCCTGAGCTTTCTAGTTTTAATGCCCAAGGTCCAGATCTTGAGTTTTATGTCATCGACCTTGGTTTATATGTTTAATTAGGTTTTAGCCCTCGGTTTTTAGAAGTTAGACCCCATAAGCCATGTTTTCTCGCAGATAAGCCCTTGTACCTTGTTTTAGCTGTAGAATACGCGTTTTAGCTCCGTTTTTAGCGTTCTTTATATCCACCCGATCGTATCGAAGTGTAGGACAGTTTTATGCCTCTGTTTTGTTCTGTTAGTACTGTTTGGTGATTGTTTCTTATTTTATACCATTGCTTGCTTGTATGTATATGATGTGGTGCGTAGAAGACGATCGGTATGTGGATTACGTTGCACTTGAAGAGTTTGAAGACTTTGAGCAGCAACCGGAGTTCGTGGAAGGCAAGTCCTTGCTGCATGCCCCTTTTACCTATACAACATGAATTTTAATTACACTGTTGATTACTTTTGCTTGCATGAATATGATTGTTCTCTATGATTAAGGTTCGACTAGTTTTGACTTACCATGTGCCTTGATAACCTGGGTGTTTTACTTTTCTCGGGTAGTCCTTGCTTAGTCGCTAACTGTGGGTTTATGGTGGTTTATAATGAACAACAAAGTTAATTTGATTTATTTATGATTTATCATCATTAAACAGGACCACCTTTATGTTAATCGGAACATGGAGAACCACCCAGGACAACAGTGCAACCACAAGACAAATGGCTCTGTCTTGGTCAAATAATTAGGAACTTTAGGGTGTGATATGCTTTACTTGATAAGGGCGAGGGGGTGGCGGTAGATGATGTATAGCCCGGCCCTCAACCTGATTGCTCTGTGGTAGCTTCGCAGTTTGAGAGAGGGTTATGCGTTGCACTGACCATGTAACCTAGCGGGCAGTCCACACTAGAGAACTTTTGTAAAGACCTCGTAGCGTCCCTATGCAACCACACCTAGGTAGTGTGGTATTGTGCCTACTTTTGTACAGCATGGTTGGGTTCAAAGTTGTTAGAACTTTTACGCGACTTGTGGGTAAAGATATGCCACCTCTGAAGAGTGTAAAACTAACCGGTTAGCCGTGCTCACGGTTACGAGCGGTCTGGACCCTCACATGAGTAACTTATGAAAGATGGACTTTAATTTGTGCATTTCATCTTATTCTTGCTGCATATGTTAATTTTTGGGTTGGTATATACTTTCATTTGCTAGTAATCAGATGCTTAATAAAACTTGAACAACTAAAAGTGCTTACCGCTTTAACCATGTCAGCTATCCACTAAAAAGACCTTGCATGTTGTATTAGTTCTATTTCCCTTGTTGAGTACGACATGTGCTCATGCTTGTTGATTTTTATCTTGCAACTACACTACCCAGACTGCTGCTCAGACAGACGCTTTGAAGACTATCCAGAGGACTTTGAGGAGTTCTAGGTGTGTTCCCCAGCCGACTACCTGTGGTTGACGACCTCGTTTACTTTTCCTCTGTTTAGCTACTCGATTGGTGTGATAGAATAAATGGCATTCGGTCTGTAATAATAAATCGCTATGACATTGCGTTTTGGTACTTCACTATGTTGTTTGCATGTGTAAACTTGATCCTGGACACATGTAAATTTATTATCTAGTTTTGCTTCCAAAACAGGGTGTGACACCAGTGACGCCATCTCTCTCTCGCGCGCGGCGGCGGTGCGGGGAGGGTTTTCGCGGGGGATTGATTGAGGAGAAAGCTGCGGGCGCACCAAAGAGGCACAGAGCAAGACAAAGGAGTGGAATGACAGAATCAAGTAAGACAAAGTAGCGAAACTTTCTCAGTGTTTAGCCTGTTATTTTTTGCGTTCTTGCTAAAAAAAGCTAATTTTTGCGTTCTCTGATTGTCACGAGACTATTGTGGTGGTCAAACGAGTTAGTTTTCCTTTGAATGTTGCTGTCAATAGCATTTACAATCTGAGAAAAGGCTGTTCACATGAATTATAGTTGGTTTAATTATAAAATAGAGCCTTTTGTGCCAATGAAAACCAGACCAGCTACCGTCAGCAGCAAGACATAACCAAAGGTCCTCGAAGAGGTTGAGTATGATTGCAATCAGTGATATGGATTTAATTTCTCGCTGGAGCGAATTTACGAGACTAGTTCAAAAAGTTCTCTTGCTGGTGAAGTCAGTTCAGAGATTTTCTAAATTAGATTCCCTTTTTTTAATAAAATCATGAAGCGGTCTTAACTCCACTAGCTTAGTTTTTGAGACAGCAGCAAGACAGAGGCATGAGGTACACACATCATATTATTCTTGCTGCAGCCAATTCTTGATTCTAAGTTTGTACGGATAATAATGAGGCAGTGAATTTGATGGATGGTGTAGATCATGAAATGTGCCACAAATCAAGCATAGAGTCAAGTATGGGAGGAAACTAACACTACTAGGGAAAGCGCCTTATGTACCGGGTGGTAACCCACATTAGTGCCGGGTAGCCACCCGGTACAGCTAAGGCGGCACTAATGTGGGCGGCTACATTAGTGCCGGGTCGTGTGACCCGGCACTAATGTGGGAACCCCCGTCGCCGTCTGTTCCCGTCCATCCCGCTCCGCTCCGTCAATCACCGTTCCCACCGTCCTTTTCTTCCGTTTCTTCTTTTTCACCACAGATTTCTCATTATTCACAACAGATTTCACAAAATTTTCATACAAATTCACATTCACAAACATGTTTACAAGAGCTACAGGATTACATATGTTCAACTACACACATTCACATGAACACAAATCAAAGATTAAAAAAAGAATCAGGAGGGGCCAGGCCGCCGGCGGCCCCATCCTGCTCGCGCCGGCGGACTCCTCCGCGGCCGCGCCAAGGCCGATGGCGGCGGCCTCCTCCCGCGCCGCGGCCTCGCCAAGGCCGCCGACGGCGGCCTCCTCCCGCGCCGCGGCCTCGCACGCGCCAGGGTGGGGGCCGACGCCCTCGCCCACGTCGGGGCCGCGGCCTCACCCTCGCCCACACCGGGGCCGCGGCCTCGCCCGCGCCCTCGCCGGCGGGAGGCCGGCCCTCCCTCCGCGCTCCGACCTGGGCCTCCGCCGTGCGCCGGCGGGAGGTCGCGCCTCCGCCTCCGCCCCTGCTAGATCTGCAGGAGAAGAGAGGAAGAGAGAAGTTAGAGAGGAGAGAAAATGAGATAGAAAAAATTGAAGGGAGGAGGGAAGACGATAAGGCTGGCGTGGGTGGGGGATGCGCGTCCCCACTCCCCCGTCCGCCTGGGTGCGTGTGGGGCCCACGGCGCGCGCGGGGGATGCGCGTACGGCGCCGTTTGGGGGCGTGCGGAAGGAGGTGACGGTGTTGAATTTTAGTACCGGGCCCAAGATTCACCCGGTACTAATGTGCCCACATTAGTACCGGGTGGTGTGTAGACCCGGTACTAATGTGTGTCATAGGGAGCGCGTCGGGGCTCTTCCTTCCCACCCGGTACTAATGTATACATTAGTACCGGTTGAAAAAAAATCGGTACTAATGTGAAATCGTCCCAAGGACCAAAGGTTGTTTCTCTAGTAGTGTAAGGGTTCGTGTATAAATGCATCATCACCAATTGCCAACAATCTTTGAGCAAGTACAAGAGCTTAGCTAAAATCTTAGCTATAATTAAAGTTTTACAAGATCTCTAAAATAATAATCTTTTAAAAATGAGGTAAACCAACATACTTTTTAAAACAAAATTATCTGTATTTTAATCACCTTTTGGTTGGGCCCATGGAAACAAACAAAAAAAACTATGAATCCACGTGACGTGACTCTACTTCTTGGCCGCTACGGTGACCGTGTCCACCAAATCGGGTTCCTCCTGCACATTTGCCACTGTCTTCCGTTTGAGCAAACACAACTGTCATTTTTGTTGACCTGGGACGTGGCACGTGGCACGCCACTTTCTCTCTCCAGCATGGATCAGGCACGTGAAAAGTCAAAAATGCCCATGTCTTATCCATCCTGGTTGCCGATCAAATGGAGGCGATGAAGGTGGGTAAAGCAAAGAAGATGAAGAAGATCCTAATCCTCCTGCTGACCATCCTTGTCGCATCCTGTACCGTAAGTCCGTTTGGTCTTTAATTTGTTGGCAATGGCAACGATATCTGTCAAGTGTCAACCCGCTACTAAATTTGTGGAGATAATAATAAATAGAATATATAAGAAACACGTTTAAAAAAAGTATATACCAAACATAATTTTAATGATATGCTAGTAGGTGATTACATCAATTACAGCTAGGTAATTTACGAGCATTAATTGTTTTACAAGGTGCATTGTACATAGACGTGCTCCAGCATTTTCAACTATCATTGTGGAGCAGCAAACTCTATAGAGTTGGTGGAGTTGTAATTCATTTTTTTGAGTACCTCATTTTTAACTCTATAGAGCCACCGTCAGGCCCGCCCACCGCCGGCACCTTCGCTCCGTCGGCGGCGGCGGCGCTCTCCACGCGGAGGCCAATCAAATGGAGACGATGAAGGTGGGTAAAGCAAACAAGATGAAGAAGATCCTAATCCTCCTGCTGATCATCCTTGTCGCATCCCGTAAGTCAGTTTTTGGCCTTTTGATTGACCCGCAACGAACTGATTTGATTAACTAGTAACTGGGGATGTATGCTTGCAGACGAGAGCATGGGGGCCGTGATCAGCGCTCGAGCTGATTCTTGCAACGTGCCATATGCATGTGCGGCAAAGTGCTTAAGCCCAGGTAAGTGCAACATGTGTTGCAAGGGCCTGGGCTACCCGAGCGGCAAGTGCGTTGCGCTTGCCTGCACCTGCTGCAGCTCAGACGACAGTGCTCTAAAAAGGAGGGGCCTTGCATGATGTTGATGTTAGCGCGCAGTGGATGATCCCTTGGTTGTAATTTGGACAAGTTATTAGAAATTTGGAAACTTTGGACAAGTTGTAACTCCAAGTGCGTGCATGTTTATTTAGCTTGAGAATTTAAAGAATTGATATTTTTGTTCAAATTGGAAATTACATACAAACAAAATAATTGATATGCTTATTGTTTGTTATTACAATCTGTGGTACAATATGTTGAGGTACTTGCAACTTCCCACTAGGAAGGCATGTTATTCTGCTGCACTGCATCTTTTTAAAGAATCATATGTTGTGGGCTTTTTCAATTATTAGGAAAAGGTCCAATTTAATACCCCTAAAGAATAAAAAGGTCTATTTAAGAGCAACTCCAAAAGAGTGTGAAAAACTCCCCCAATACTGCTTTTTGGGAGAAAAATGAAACAAAGTAGCAACTTCAATAGATTGCTAAAACTTCTCCCAACCTTTTAGCGATGCGACACGGAAGAGCCCCGCTGCGTATTTCCCCCAATCTCATCCACTTGCCTGTTTCCCGCACGCCGCAGCAAATCCTCCAAATTATTAGCTAGGCCAGAATTGTAATATAGAATCATGTACAATAATGTGATGTTAACTTCAACTTTTTTCCTTAAAAATCTGTGATGTATTCCAGTATACTTTTGATTTACATATTCCAGTACACAGGCAAGTGACACATCCACACACACATTGCACAATTTAAAGCTTGTACTTGAAACAGCTGGACGCACGACAGATTTCTTTTTTTTTAAGAAAGCAAAATGATTGGACGGGAAGACATGTATAACTAACAAATAAGTACTACGATGAAGTTGGCAGGCTTGACTCATTCCATATCCTTCCTAACCATATCATCATATCTATAACAACTATATAGGTGAGACCCATTACAAGTCATGGATAGACTTCTCTCAACATGCAAGAGGTCCACGTCACCATCTACTAATTTTATCTCAACATGCAAACTGTCCACATCACCATCCACTAGAATCATAAATTTATGTCATCTACCGATTTTCTGTGACTATGCATTGTGTTAGTATTTGTGAGTACCATGCTACAAATTTCTAAGTAGTTCTCTCTCGATAAAATGAATGTGTTTTCATTTACATTGTTGTTTGAAAAAAATGTAGTGATGCAACCATTTTAGTGTTTCTACTTTCAAATTGCATCTTCAAATTTTGTTAAAATTCTCACAGCAACGCGCGGGGTATCACCTAGTACAATTATATAATTGGTACCCACTACAGAGCACTACCACAATTCTCTCAAACCTCAAGCATCCACGTCGTCATCCACTTCACCTGACTTTCCTCCACCCAGCTTTTTTTTTCTGAAACGGCGACTCTTCTTTACTGAATATGACCGCTCAACTCACTACAACATGACAGTCTATACAAGGCATTATCAAACGCCTTCAAAAGTGGCAAAAACATCTTAAAAACATTTCAATGCTTTTCTGAAAATGCCGCTGAAAATCTGGACGCAAAAGGTCTTTGGTGGCATTTTTCAAAATGCCTTCAAAGATCAGTTTTAAAGGCATCTTCAAAATACATGTACTACTTACATCTTCAAAATACCTGTACTACTTACAGAGGCATTCTCCAAAGTGCCTTTGAAGCTTGTTAGGGCATTTTCTTGATGCCCTCTGTTGACACGCGAATTTGGCAGGTTTGGACGGGCCGGTCAGACCGCCCCCCTACCCGGTCTGACCGTCCTGGTCAAAATCCTCAAAAGGCAATTTGGACTTCACCATTGGATAGGTCTCGTCGAGTACATCAAAATCCATATATAGAACGTCTAATTAGGAGTCCGGATGAGAGAGATATGGCTCCGGAAAGGTCTGCACGTCGGGCACGCGGTCAGACCGCGTCCCCAGGGCGGTCAGACCGCCCTGTCCTGCCAAAACCGGTTAGGAGTTGTATTTTGACACGTTTTTGTAAGGGTTTCGATTCCTAATGGGGCAAGACCTCCCCTCCCTATAAATATAAAGGGTCACTGCCGATTGAGAAGAGACAACAATCGAATCTATCAGATTTATCTTTTATCGTTTTTACCTTTTTGTTCCTCTTTACCCTACTTTTCCAACCCTATGTTCTCTTCCTCTACTACCTCCGCGGTATGAGAGGACGTCCTAGCTGGCCTGCCGAGCCTAGGACAACCCAAAGTGCGCCTGCCCTGACGGGGTCCCTCCCGGGCGGGCGTTCGTTGGTTTCTCGCCGGTGAACCCGACGACCCCGGTCTGACCGCCCCTCCAGCGCGGTCTGACCGCCCTACGCAAAGGTGCGGCAAAGAGCTCCTCCGCGTGCTTGTTGGCTCCGGAAAAGCGTCAACACCCTCAAACACAAATGGAGGCATTTTTACTGCAGTACCCATTCAGGCTAATCAATTGGAAAATGAACCAACAAAATCACATAATCATACTGGATATGTCCAATCCGTTAACATTTAAGATACATATGATTTAGTATCCATACCTATAAGTAAACAGTCAATAATGCTTTATTAGTAGAAAATCTCCATCTTCAAGTATTGTTAATTCTTGCAACGTAAGTCAGTTTGGTCTTTAATTTGTTGGCAATGGCAACAATATGTGTCAACCCGCAACTGATTTGATTCATACGCATGGTTGCAGAGGAGAACATGGGTGCCGTGATCAGCGCTCGAGCTAATTCTTGCAACGTGCCATATGCATGTGCGGCAAAGTGCTTAAGCCCAGGTGAGTGCAACAAGTGTTGCAAGGGCCTGGGCTACCCGCGCATTGCGCTTGCCTGCACCTGCTGCAGCTCAGACGACAATGCTAGAAAAGGAGGCCCCTTGCATGATGTTGATGTTAGCATGCAGTGGATCCCTTGATGTTTACAAGTTGTAATTTGGACAAGTTGTTAGAAAATTGGAAAAATAATAAATGTTGGTTGAACAGTAGTGGAGAATTTAAATTTCTGAGATATTTGTTCAAATTGAAAAATTGCCTGGTTAATTATGTTCTCCATGAAGGTTTTGCCCTGCACAATCAGATTGTTAGATACACTCTCTGAACTTTGGGATGAGTCATGTGCCTGAATATTGCAGGGAGGTACCAGAGTTTTTACATCGTGTACGCTTGCTGTAATATTCCAGAATTTTTTGGAATGTTAATTTGTGCAAAAATCTGAGTTCCCAAAAAAAAATTGTTTGAAGGTTTTGCCCTGCACAATCAGATTGCACTCTCTGAACTTTTGGGAGGGGCCATGTGCCTGAATATTACAGGGAGGTACCAGGGGTGTGTTTGATTTCTTGCCCCTAGGCGGCTTGACCGGCGGGCTTGGCTGTGGCCAGTCATGGCCAGGTCCTCTTGGGTAACATGTCTTGTTTGATTCACATGTATCTAATGAGCCAGGTTAGATGAATATAGTGTTTGATTTGAGCCATGTTTGAATAGGATGACCCTGCATCTGGATTATGGTGATCTTACCCCTCTTCTTTCTCTTTGGCATTTCATCAAACACTTTGCTGGCATGCTGCTAGCCATGCATGGCTGCTGCTGCTCCTCCTCCTCGCGCCATGGCGGCTGCTGCTGCTCCTCGCGTCTCTCCCGTCCGGTGCTCTCCATCTCCGGCCGCCGCGAGTGTAGCGCAGGCGCAAAAGAGCTCCGCCCCCGGCCACCGCCGCCGGGCGCGGGCGCGGGGGAGCTCCGCCCCGGCCGCCGCCGCCGCGAGTGGGCGTGACTGTGGGCGCGGGGAGCTCTGCCCCTGGCCACCGCTGCCGCGAGCACGAGCGCGGGCACCGGGGAGCTCACCCCGACTGCCACCGCTGCCGTGAGCGAGAGGGTGAGGGAGGTGACAGGATCCGAGCGAGAGCCCGCGAGAGCCGGACACGGCTTGGCTCTAGAGAAACGCGGAGGAGCGTACGACCAGAGCCAGAAGAGAGAGGGGAAAATGGCCGCCGGCAGCCTAGCTCCTAACTCGGCCAAAGATATCAAACAAGCGAGATTGGCTCTGGTGGGCTTGACCGAGCAAAATTGGCCCATATCAAACACGCCCCAGAGTTTTGAGTTGGTGTGCTTCTGCTTCCATGAAATGGTCAAAGCTGACATCTAGAGAGTTGTTTCCACATGGTCAAAAGTTAGGGAGGCAGGACCAGGCAGAATACATTTGGAGGGACCGGGCTTCTCCTAGAAGGCTCCGTCAGGCTTCCTCCCCAGATCTAGCTCCCCGCCGCCCCCTCCCCCCGTCTCCGGCGAGCTTGCTCCGGCGAGCTCGCCACAGCGGGGTGGAGAGGGGCCTTGCCCTTGTGTCTGCTCCCTGTAGTATAGTTAGTAGTTCTTAGGTTTTCTTCAGTGCCTTAATGGCTTCAGCCCACTGTTGTATGCGCTACCTTCTGTGGCCGGCCGTTGTCCTCGTCGTTGCCGGTGTCATCTCCGGCTACCTCGCCGCCGCCGTCCGCGCCCCAAGGTTAGTATAAATAAAATAAAATCCCCGCCTCCGCCTTCCCCAGCAGCTCCTCCTCCGCTCCCTTCCGCCCTTTGCTGCTGGTGCTCCATCGCCGCCGCCCCTGATCTGCTTGGAGTAGAGGTCGATTCGATAGAATCTCTTGTGGATTGGATCTTCTCTTTGGTGGATTCAGTCTCTTGTAACACCCTAAAATTCCATCACCAAAATAATGTAGCAACATGGTGTTTTAGTTTTTGTTTTCTAAGGAAATAATAATTTATCAAATAAATTTGGCTCTAAAATATTTAAATATCACTTTTGAGTAATTTTAGAAGCAATAAGTGCTTGTGCATCGTATTTTGAAATGCATGGCTTATGTTTGCTTGTGTGAAGTTTTAAAAGTTTTAAAGTTTGTTTGAAAATTTTGAAAAGAGTTTGAAGTGTTTAAAGTTTGAAAAGGTTTTGAAAAAAAAAAGTTTGAAAAAAAAGAGAAAACCCAAAACCCCAAACCCTTCACTCCTCCCCTTTCGGCCCGGCGGCCTGCTTTTCCCGCCTGTGGCCCATCTCCTTCTCTCCCTCCTCCTTTCTCCGCCGGCCCACCTCCTTCCGGCCCAACTCCCCGCGCCGGCCCAGCACTCCACCCCTCCCTTCTCCCACTGCCCGCCGGGCCCCGCTTGTCGGATTTCCCCCTTCCTCCAGCCGGCCTCCAGCCTCCTCTGCTCGGTCAGCCGCAGCGCCCGGTCGCCTCCCCGCGCCTTTCCCGCCCCTCCCCGCCTTCAATTCCCTCATCAAGACAAGGTGGAGCACTGAATTGCTCCCTCCCTTCAATTCCTCTCCGTTTCATCCCTTAAACGAGCGCCTCCCCTCTTTGAAAACCATCAAGACCGGGCCGGCCGCATGGCCATCAATGGCCTCTCCGCCCCGGCCGCTGGTTCTTCTTCCCCCTCCTCGTCCTATAAAGGTCGTGCTCGAACCCTTGCCTCACCCTTTCGCCTTGTACACGCCCTGCATCATCTCCTCTCACGTGCACGCCGCCGCAAGAAATTTCCGGTCGCCGGCCATTGTTGGCCGCCGAAGCTTCTCGCCGCCGGTGAAGTCCCTTTCCCGCCTCTCTCTGTCTTCCCCTTTCGTGCACGACGCTCACCTGTGACCATATTGTCCCAGGACGTCTCCTTCTATCGCCGGAACGAGTTGCGCCCGAAGCTCCGCCGCTCGTCGTCTTCAACCTTCATCCACCGCCCGAAGCTCTCCGCCGCCGGTGTACGCCTCCTCGGGTCCTCCTCTTCCTCCTCGTCGCACGTGCCGCCCGCCCGAAGACCCGGAGCCCTTCCTTTCCACGCCAACCGAGCCGTACCAGAGATCCGCCGCCGCCCGAGCTCGGATCGCCGGCGTCGATCGTCGCCTCCTACTTCCGGCCGCCGGCGTCGATCTCTTCCGTCACTGCCTCCCCGCCGCCCGTTCCTTCGCCGAACCTTCTTCGTGTGGTGAGCAAGCCCTCCCCGCCTCCTTTTCCTTTTATCCCGAGCCGTAGCTCACCCCGCCGCACGCCGGCCGATCGCCGTCCGCCCCCTTGGACGAGACGCTCCGGCCGTCGCTCAAACCACCATTCCGAGCCCTTGGTTAGCTTCGCCATCTTCCCAGCAGCGTGTAGGTGCAATCCGTGTGCAAAACCGTGGCCGGGAGCCCTTTTCCGGCCGACTCCGGCGAGCTCCCCGCTCGGTGCCGCCGCAAGCCGGTCGTGCGCCGCCGCCTTTCGCTTGCGTGCGACCGTGGCCGCACGATCCAGGATCCACGGCTTGGATCAGTCCCAGCCCCGGTCAAAAGGACCAGGTACCGGTCAACCCAGGGTTGCCGCTGCCACTTTGCAAAAAGGCCCCTTTCCTTTTCAAAATGACAACCATATCCTCACACCAGTAGAAATCCTTTGTTTTAGGTCCTCTTCTTTGCGCATAGGCCCTTAAGCTTTTGCTTTTCCTCCAGCCGATCGATCTGTGATCAACGGCCCAGTTTAGATCGGGGTATACCCCCTTGGCCCCGGTCCACCATGCACCCGTGGACCAAGTCCACCGCCCGGTCCACGGGCGACGTCAGCACCACGTCACCCTTCCAGCGAATCAATGCGCGCCACGTGGTGCCGCGTCAGCGTCTCCCTTCCGTCAACCGCAACTTTGCAGTTTAGCCCCTGTGTTTTTCCTTTTTACAAGCCGGTCCTTCCACCTATTAGAATTCTTACATATAGGTCCCTGTTTTTATGATCTAACCCCTGGTTTTCCTAGATTCCTTCACCAGAGGCCCTTTTCATCACTCTTTGCATATAAACCCCTCTGTTTATATGTATAATTAGGTTTTAGCCCCTGGTTTCTTGCAGATAAGCCCCTGGAAGCCCTGTTTCTTCACAGAAAAGTCCCTGAACCTTGTTTTAGCCATATCTTTTCTGTCTTTTATCCGTTTTAAGCGTTCTTGGTGTCCATGCGACCGTCTTTTCAAGCCCGTCAGTTTTAGAATCTTGTTTTGGCTGTATCTTTTGCGTTTTAGCTCCGTTTCCACCGTTTCAAGTTGCGTTAGGTTCATATCAACTCAAACTACGTGTTAGGGTCAATGTTGAACATGTTCTTTGTGTTTATAATTTGTTTAAATATTAAATATGATTAAATCCTTATACACATGCTTTTATAATTAAACTCTAATTAGAGTTTAACACGTGTTTTCATAAGAAAGTTAATATGATTAATACTATTTGAATAATTCTTTTAATTAAAAGCTAATTAGATGCATACCTCGGTTTTCATAATCAAATTTAAATTGATTAATGTTTATGCAATTTGCTTTCTAAATAAAAGCAAACATAGGCTATATCCCGAGTTTTCTTAATTAAATGTTAATTTGATTAATATGAATATAAATGTGTTTTTAAGTTATAATTTGATTAGTTGAGCTCGAAATATAAAGATAGACGCCTAGATGCTTTTACATGCTTCTTTTAAATTAAATGTTTAATTTGCATAAATCAAACTTGGATATTTATAAATAAAATTGGACTAAGTCTTACATCGTCTTTTTAATACAAATATAACTTTCTTAATTATTAAATAGGGTATTTCTTTGAAATAACCTATGCACATGATTTTACTTAATTAAAATATACCAAGCACATAGCTAGCTCTTGTTTGTGATCATCCAAATCTCCCGATAGTTCCGAGTGTTTTTGAGTTCGTGTTCCTAGAGCTAAAACATTGTTCTCTTTTTAAGCTTTTCATGCTTGGTGTGTTGTTTTGTTTATTGTATGCTTTCTTGTGTGCTCGTAGACATCGTGCCAGTTTCAAGTTAGCAACCAGTTGGAGCGGATCAAGAGCAAGTGTTTGAAGAAGAGGAACCCCAGTGTTTAAGCAAGGAAGGCAAGTGGACTTTCCCCCCCTGCATATTCTATTTTTGTCCCACACAACTTGCATGATAACTAAGTTTACATTTAATGTTGTACTGCATAAATTTGATGGGAAATCACCTTTTTAAGGACATGACTAGAATTTTATCCCTATTACCTTGAACAACCCTTTTAAATAAATGTTTTGGGTAGAAATGCTTAGTTGCTATAACTTGGGATGGTTAAAATGAATCTTTGCAATATGATGAATGTTGATCATGATAACTTTGGTGATATAAATATGTGTGTATGGTTAATAACAAGATCATATGGTTTAATCGGAACATGGAGAACCACCCAGGAAAACAGTGCAACCACAGTCCACATGGCTCTGGCTTAGCCAATTAATTAGGTGTATGATTGTACTAGTGACCTTATCCGAAAGGAACACAGGGGGCTCGGGGTTGTAGGGGTATAGCCCGGTCCTCTTGGCCGCAGCCTTTGCTAAGGTGCTGTCCACTAGGGAGGGTTATGGTCTGCCCTGAGCTGTAACTGTCGTGGGTTGTTGGTCTTCTGCATATCTTTGTAAAGGCTTCGTAGCGTCCCTATGCAATCACACCTCGGAAGTGTGGTATTGTGCCTGATCAGCACATGCGTGGTTGGGTTCAAAGTTCTTCGGAACTTTTACGCAAGCTGTGGTGAAAGTGTACAACCTCTGCAGAGTTAAAACTGATCGATCAGCCGTGCTCACGGTCAAGAGCGGCCTGGACCCTCACATGATAATCAAACATAAAGATGGAATTAAATCGTGGTTCTTGTGGTTCTGAGTTGAGATGCTTTCCTAAATGCTTAAGTGGGTTGGTATAAACTTACATCTAGTAACTAGGTGTTTGTTAATTAAAATTTGACCAACTTATAAAATGCTAACCGCTGCAAAACCTTAGCCTATTCTTGATAGCCTTGCATCTTCCCCCACTTGCTGAGCTCCAACCATAAGAGTGCTCACCCTTGCTTACCCGCTGTTCAGAGGAGAACACTGGAGAAGAGTACTTCATCGACTACGAAGAGTTCTGAGGCTTGCGTGCCCCCAGTCATGTGCCTGTGGAAGATGAAGATGGAGTCGCGTCTTCATAGTTATCGTTGTTCGTTGTAAAGACCTTCGAGTCTAACGTCTGAGTGTAATAAAGAGATAATGTAATGGTTTAACTCTTGTACGTTTTTATTGCTGTTTATTGATATTTCTCTCATGACGTCTATCATATGTGTGTAAACTTGATCCTGGCGCACATATGAGATGCATTTGATTTTCTTCGGAAAATCAGGTGTGACAGAGTGGTATCAGAGCAGTAATGACTGTAGGACGCAGCCTTAAGTTAGAAATGGTCGAAAAGTAAGGATTCATGTTCTAGAAAGCCTGTCATCCTTCAAAATTGACTTATGTACGTATAAAAACTAATTTATTCTTTATTCCTTGTTAAAAAAACATCTTTTTGTTTTGATCTATACTGAGTTCAGTTCTTGATCTATCAGCAGGATCTCCACCACCGGTGTTGTCTAATATAAGATCTTAGACTGCCTACCCCTTATCAACTTCGATAGAAACGTTCCTGTGAGGACGATCGTTGTGTTAATGTTTGTTGTTTGAACACATGATTGATTTGGATCTTTGCTTGTGTGAGTTGTATTGTGGAGTGATGGCCACAAATGCAACAAGAAATAAATTGTTAGGTTAGTAAAGATAGTTTGGGTTCAAGTCTGGGTTATCTTTTTCTTAATCTATCCTACAAGTTGGTTGGAGGATGTCAGGAGATCAAAGTCTAGAAGCAACACCAACATCAACAACAAGAAAAGATGGATATGATATCAATAATTTTACCTTGCTCTTCAATTTGTTTATTTCCAACCTCTTCTGAGCTTACCTTTATCACAACCAGATGGCGAGTCCCAATGGAAATCACGAAGATAAGGACAATAAAGGAAACATCGACATTCCATCTACAACCTCAGCATTTGAACGCAAGATGCTAGAGTATATGGCAACACAAACTCAGGCTCTGCAAACAATGGCTCAAACCATGGTTAATATCCATCAGTATATTATAGAGCAAACACCAAATCCTAAGAACCCCAACCTTGTTATAGGTGATAACCGTCAGATTCCATCTGTTCCACCGTCGTTGGGCAAAGAAAAGCTATCAGTCATGCAAGCTCAAGTCTTACAGAGACAGAAGCAGACCAACATGTCACCCCCTCATAACACAGAGATGACCAAAGCTGGAGTTCCCACTGGACCAGTAAACAAGCAAGTTGTAGAAGCATGGAGCCATCAAAATAATAAGAGAAGTCATGGAGCACCAGAGTTGCAGATGAATGAACAACATGAATATATGAAGACTACAGGAATATGTCAATGTTGTGAGCATTATGGTCGTTCATGTTTTCAAGAAGAAGCTAGCCTAATGACACCTGAGGCAAGACAACGTTATCATTTGGACATCAATAAGAAGAGGAAGTTATGTACCCAAGATCCAGTCCTAGAAGAAGTTGCTCAAGCTGAAGATAGTAATCAGATTATCAACCTTGAGGATTGGAGTATAACTTTCAAAGAATTTCAGCCTGATAGAATCAAACAACTCAAGAAGCATGCAAGTGAAGAAAGTCAAGACAAAAGTATTAAAAGATTGTGTTTCAGATGTGGTGAAGAAGGCCACTATGTTAATAATTGTCCAACAAAGCATAAGAGGATTTTGTCTAGTCGTGCTGGATTATATTGCCTCAAGTGTGGAGAAAATGGACATCTTGCCAGTTGGTGTGCAAAAGAGGATGATAATCAACCCCAGGATCGAAGTCTCAGTACCCTTACTTCTAGTCAAACATGCAATCGCCAGGATACTAGAGCAAGAAAAGCATGTTTCTATTGTGACAAAGAGGGACATTTCATAAGTCAGTGCCCCAAGAAGCTTTTGGATCAAAAAAGAGATTTGAAGAATGATTCCAAATAGTCAAAAAAATGATCATGAGGTGAATCCAGCTCTATTCAAATCACTTTATCAAGACGACAAGAAAATTCTACCAAGGCAAGTCAATGAAGCTGAGGAAAGGAATGGACAGTTACAAGTGGAGTTAGGTTGAGTATCCCATGAGGTGTGATGTTTATTAAGTGAGTTGTGAAGAATAAAGAAGTATGTTTATGGAGCTTGTGTAAGATGAATTATATGGAAGCAAGATAAGCAGTGTTGGATGCTAAACACCCGAACCCTTGTTTCATGCTAGCCTTTGTGAATCTCGGGACGAGATTCTTTTTAAGGGGGTAGATTTGTAACACCCTAAAATTCCATCACCAAAATAATGTAGCAACATGGTGTTTTAGTTTTTGTTTTCTAAGGAAATAATAATTTATCAAATAAATTTGGCTCTAAAATATTTAAATATCACTTTTGAGTAATTTTAGAAGCAATAAGTGCTTGTGCATCGTATTTTGAAATGCATGGCTTATGTTTGCTTGTGTGAAGTTTTAAAAGTTTTAAAGTTTGTTTGAAAATTTTGAAAAGAGTTTGAAGTGTTTAAAGTTTGAAAAGGTTTTGAAAAAAAAAAGTTTGAAAAAAAAGAGAAAACCCAAAACCCCAGACCCTTCACTCCTCCCCTTTCAGCCCGGCGGCCTGCTTTTCCCGCCTGCGGCCCATCTCCTTCTCTCCCTCCTCCTTTCTCCGCCGGCCCACCTCCTTCCGGCCCAACTCCCCGCGCCGGCCCAGCACTCCACCCCTCCCTTCTCCCACTGCCCGCCGGGCCCCGCTTGTCGGATTTCCCCCCTTCCTCCAGCCGGCCTCCAGCCTCCTCTGCTCGCTCAGCCGTAGCGCCCGGTCGCCTCCCCGCGCCTTTCCCGCCCCTCCCCACCTTCAATTCCCTCATCAAGACAAGGTGGAGCACTGAATTGCTCCCTCCCTTCAATTCCTCTCCGTTTCATCCCTTAAACGAGCGCCTCCCCTCTTTGAAAACCATCAAGACCGGGCCGGCCGCTTGGCCATCAATGGCCTCCCGCCCCGGCCGCCGGTTCTTCTTCCCCCTCCTCGTCCTATAAAGGTCGTGCTCGAACCCTTGCCTCACCCTTTTGCCTCGTACACGCCCCGCATCCTCTCCTCTCACGTGCACGCCGCCGCAAGAAATTTCCGGTCGCCGGCCATTGTTGGCCGCCGAAGCTTCTCGCCGCCGGTGAAGTCCCTTTCCCGCCTCTCTCTGTCTTCCCCTTTCGTGCACGACGCTCACCTGTGACCATATTGTCCCAGGACGTCTCCTTCTATCGCCGGAACGAGTTGCGCCCGAAGCTCCGCCGCTCGTCGTCTTCAACCTTCATCCACCGCCCGAAGCTCTCCGCCGCCGGTGTACGCCTCCTCGGGTCCTCCTCTCCCTCCTCGTCGCACGTGCCGCCCGCCCGAAGACCCGGAGCCCTTCCTTTCCACGCCAACCGAGCCGTACTAGAGATCCGCCGCCGCCCGAGCTCGGATCGCCGGCGTCGATCGTCGCCTCCTACTTCCGGCCGTCGGCGTCGATCTCTTCCGTCACTGCCTCCCCGCCGCCCGTTCCTTCGCCGAACCTTCTTCGTGTGGTGAGCAAGCCCTCCCCGCCTCCTTTTCCTTTTATCTCGAGCCGTAGCTCACCCCGCCGCACGTCGGCCGATCGCCGTCCGCCCCCTTGGACGAGACGCTCCGGCCGTCGCTCAAACCACCGTTCCGAGCCCTTGGTTAGCTTCGCCATCTTCCCAGCAGCGTGTAGGTGCAATCCGTGTGCAAAACCGTGGCCGGGAGCCCTTTTCCGGCCGACTCCGGCGAGCTCCCCGCTCGGCGCCGCCGCAAGCCGGTCGTGCGCCGCCGCCTTTCGCTTGCGTGCGACCGTGGCCGCACGATCCAGGATCCACGGCTTGGATCAGTCCCAGCCCCGGTCAAAAGGACCAGGTACCGGTCAACCCAGGGTTGCCGCTGCCACTTTGCAAAAAGGCCCCTTTCCTTTTCAAAATCACAACCATATCCTCACACCAGTAGAAATCCTTTCTTTTAGGTCCTTTTCTTTGCGCATAGGCCCTTAAGCTTTTGCTTTTCTACCAGCCGATCGATCCGCGATCAACAGCCCAGTTTAGATCGGGGTATACCCCCTTGGCCCCGGTCCACCATGCACCCGTGGACCAAGTCCACCGCCCGGTCCACGGGCGACGTCAGCACCACGTCACCCTTCCAGCGAATCAATGCGCGCCACGTGGTGCCGCGTCAGCGTCTCCCTTCCGTCAGCCGCAACTTTGCAGTTTAGCCCCTGTGTTTTTCCTTTTTACAAGCCGGTCCTTCCACCTATTAGAATTCTTACATATAGGTCCCTGTTTTTATGATCTAGCCCCTGGTTTTCCTAGATTCCTTCACCAGAGGCCCTTTTCATCACTCTTTGCATATAAACCCCTCTGTTTATATGTATAATTAGGTTTTAGCCCCTGGTTTCTTGCAGATAAGCCCCTGGAAGCCCTGTTTCTTCACAGAAAAGCCCCTGAACCTTGTTTTAGCCATATCTTTTCCGTCTTTTATCCGTTTTAAGCGTTCTTGGTGTCCATGCGACCGTCTTTTCAAGCCCGTCAGTTTTAGAATCTTGTTTTGGCTGTATCTTTTGCGTTTTAGCTCCGTTTCCACCGTTTCAAGTTGCGTTAGGTTCATATCAACTCAAACTACGTGTTAGGGTCAATGTTGAACATGTTCTTTGTGTTTATAATTTGTTTAAATATTAAATATGATTAAATCCTTATACACATGCTTTTATAATTAAAATCTAATTAGAGTTTAACACGTGTTTTCATAAGAAAGTTAATATGATTAATACTATTTGAATAATTCTTTTAATTAAAAGCTAATTAGATGCATACCTCGGTTTTCATAATCAAATTTAAATTGATTAATGTTTATGCAATTTGCTTTCTAAATAAAAGCAAACATAGGCTATATCCCGAGTTTTCTTAATTAAATGTTAATTTGATTAATATGAATATAAATGTGTTTTTAAGTTATAATTTGATTAGTTGAGCTCGAAATATAAAGATAGACGCCTAGATGCTTTTACATGCTTCTTTTAAATTAAATGTTTAATTTGCATAAATCAAACTTGGATATTTATAAATAAAATTGGACTAAGTCTTACATCGTCTTTTTAATACAAATATAACTTTCTTAATTATTAAATAGGGTATTTTTTTGAAATAACCTATGCACATGATTTTACTTAATTAAAATATACCAAGCACATAGCTAGCTCTTGTTTGTGATCATCCAAATCTCCCGATAGTTCCGAGTGTTTTTGAGTTCGTGTTCCTAGAGCTAAAACCTTGTTCTCTTTTTAAGCTTTTCATGCTTGGTGTGTTGTTTTGTTTATTGTATGCTTTCTTGTGTGCTCGTAGACATCGTGCCAGTTTCAAGTGAGCAACCAGTTGGAGCGGATCAAGAGCAAGTGTTTGAAGAAGAGGAACCCCAGTGTTTAAGCAAGGAAGGCAAGTGGACTTTCCCCCCCTGCATATTCTATTTTTGTCCCACACAACTTGCATGATAACTAAGTTTACATTTAATGTTGTACTGCATAAATTTGATGGGAAATCACCTTTTTAAGGACATGACTAGAATTTTATCCCTATTACCTTGAACAACCCTTTTAAATAAATGTTTTGGGTAGAAATGCTTAGTTGCTATAACTTGGGATGGTTAAAATGAATCTTTGCAATATGATGAATGTTGATCATGATAACTTTGGTGATATAAATATGTGTGTATGGTTAATAACAAGATCATATGGTTTAATCGGAACATGGAGAACCACCCAGGAAAACAGTGCAACCACAGTCCACATGGCTCTGGCTTAGCCAATTAATTAGGTGTGTGATTGTACTGGTGACCTTATCCGAAAGGAACACAGGGGGCTCGGGGTTGCAGGGGTATAGCCCGGTCCTCTTGGCCGCAGCCTTTGCTAAGGTGCTGTCCACTAGGGAGGGTTATGGTCCGCCCTGAGCTGTAACTGTCGTGGGTTGTTGGTCTTCTGCATATTTTTGTAAAGGCTTCGTAGCGTCCCTATGCAATCACACCTCGGAAGTGTGGTATTGTGCCTGATCAGCACATGCGTGGTTGGGTTCAAAGTTCTTCGGAACTTTTACGCGAGCTGTGGTGAAAGTGTACAACCTCTGCAGAGTTAAAACTGATCGATCAGCCGTGCTCACGGTCAAGAGCGGCCTGGACCCTCACATGATAATCAAATATAAAGATGGAATTAAATCGTGGTTCTTGTGGTTCTGAGTTGAGATGCTTTCCTAAATGCTTAAGTGGGTTGGTATAAACTTACATCTAGTAACTAGGTGTTTGTTAATTAAAATTTGACCAACTTATAAAATGCTAACCGCTGCAAAACCTTAGCCTATTCTTGATAGCCTTGCATCTTCCCCCACTTGCTGAGCTCCAACCATAAGAGTGCTCACCCTTGCTTACCCGCTGTTCAGAGGAGAACACTGGAGAAGAGTACTTCAGCGACTACGAAGAGTTCTGAGGCTTGCGTGCCCCCAGTCATGTGCCTGTGGAAGATGAAGATGGAGTCGCGTCTTCATAGTTATCGTTGTTCGTTGTAAAGATCTTCGAGTCTAACGTCTGAGTGTAATAAAGAGATAATGTAATGGTTTAACTCTTGTACGTTTTTATTGCTGTTTATTGATATTTCTCTCATGACGTCTATCATATGTGTGTAAACTTGATCCTGGCGCACATATGAGATGCATTTGGTTTTCTTCGGAAAATCAGGTGTGACATCTCTGGGATGCTATCTCGTCGCCTCTTTCTCCCGGCCAAGATCTCCACCACCTTCGCCCCTGCTTCCCATCCACAGCAGTCAAGAGCCTTGGAGCTTGCATCTTCACCAAGATGGTTCCGCTCCTGGTGCGGATTCGACATCGCCGCCATCCCCTGGGACGAATTCATCACTCTCCGGCGACGACTCCAAACAAATCCTTTGGTCGTCGGTGTGCTTCTTCAACAACGGCTTTACCGGCCCGCCCTAAACCGACGCCTTGTGCGCGGCCTCCACCCGGGTGTATGCATCTCTGATGCCTCTGCGACTCCCCGCCGGTGGCTCCTTCGTCCCCATCGCCATGGACAGTGCCGTCTTCGGTTTCTTTGCTCCCAGGACTGTTTTGTAATTTGCTTCTCTTTGAGGGCCTCTATGTAAACTGGCTGCTATGATATTAATATAAGCAAGTTTGTTGTCAAAAAAAGAGTTAGAGAGGCATGAAAAGAAGAGCTTCCCGTTATATGACTCCTTGGACACACAATTTGTCAGTATTTCATAGACTGTCAGCACAAGAATAGTTGTACTCTACTCTCTCAGTCCCAAAATATAAGGACTTGTTGATTTTTGCAGATCACGTTTGATCACTCGTCTTATTCAAAAAAATTATCAGACAAGTGGTCAAGCGTAATCAGCAAAAGTTAATAAGTCCTTATATTTTGAGAGGGAGTAAGTAACACAACGGAGGATTCAAATTCATTTAAACCGTTTCAGAGTCACAAGCTTCTAGATCTCCGCTCTGTTTCAATAATTAGTAAAAAAAATAAGACAATCAGTAGAAACTTATACAACTCTGATTTATGGCAGAATTCAAAACCTCTGCATCTGATACCCTTCCCAACTAGTAGAAACATAAACAAAATTGTACTATCCATTACTACATCGTGTACCATTGCTGTACTATCTCAGATTTTTTTTTGAATGTTAATTTGTGCAAAAATCTGAGTTTCCATTTTTTTTGAAGTATGCGGGGGATGAAATTTAGTTGCAATTTAAATTGCTCCTTTCTATAATTTGGCTTGGTATTCTTGCATGAATGAGTTGGATTTTAATTTGGCTTTAATTGGATTTCTTGTGTGTGGTGTGTTTTTGAATTTCGATTCAAATACCAACCGACTAGCAAGCCTATTCTAACACAACCCCTTTAACTGGACCTTAAACACTGATATACAGCCAGTTAATTTTTTTGAGAATTAAATAATTAATACAGCCAGTTAATTAATAGCCTAAACTCTAACGGGCCGGCCCTTTTAACTTAGCGCCGAACCAGCCCATCAAAAGGTCGAGCACCTGCTGCTAATCCGATCGTGGCCTGCACGCGAGGTAACCAACCGCACGCGCTCCAACATCCACGCGGCCTTCGCCGCCTGCCAAGCTCGAGCCACGCGTCCCGGCGCGGACGCCGAGAATCGCCGGCGAAGACTCCCTCCGATCCATCCATCCTAGCGCCCTGGCGGCATCTTCCCACCCTCAACTCCGGTATATTGAATTGATTTCGTTTCCCCTTGGTATTTCATTTTGCTGAGATTGCTGGATCTCTCGCCTGCTGATTCGGCTCCGCACCGTAAGGTCGGCTGATTCGATTCCTGCAAGAATTTGAAGCTTCCCTTCATCCAGAGGAAGTAGGAATAACCTAGTTCTTGTTAGGCTTTTGTTTATTTATTTATTTTATCTTTAACACAAGAAAGAAAGGAAGAAAAAATGGCTTCTGATGTCATGTGGAGGCATGGTCTGTGCACCTGCTGGAAGGCTCCGATGCCTTTGCTGATTGGAGATGCGTTTGGTCCTTTCCTTCTTGATGATAAGAGTACCCACCTTTTTGTTGCTTGTGCAGTTGTGCTTCCTTTGCTCTAAAAGGAAGGACCTCATGACTTGCTCTTCACTTGTGTTTCCTTATCAGTCTAATCTTTCATACCCTTCTAATCCGTTGCTAGCTCCACCATCTTTTCCTTTTTACTCTAGTACTTATTATGCAACTTCATTGCTTGGTTGCACATTGAATTTCCTGACTAATGGGAGCATTATTGGTAGCAGATTTCTCTTCTCTGGATAACCATACTAAACATGAAGGATTTGCCTTCAACACAGGGGGAGCCATCTACATCTGCTACGGTATGGACTTTCCAAAATTTCCCTCTTGTTATCCCATGCACTGGATTGCCGTAACTTTGTTCAACTGTTCGTCCTTTTTCTGTCACGCTGTGAACCAATTGACCACGAGCCTCATTTCTCAATTGTTCATGATGTAAACCTTAAAAGTGGTCATATTACACTGATCATGTCTACTCTATCCTTGGCACCCCTGTTATTCGAGTACCAAATTTTAAAAATTTAAGCGTAAAGGATTACAATATGAGTCTTATAGTATTGCACCCCATCTAATTTGGTGATTTCATAAATGCTTGAAACATGTCCATCATCAAGTAAGATGTTCATATTAGGCAAAGTTCTGTACTTGATTTCTTTGGTTGTTTACTTTTATTTAACAACTACTTCATTAATACAGGTTCATGAAAGTTGCTCAGATGACAGGGTTGGAGATTCACAATTGTTCCTCTCTGTACCCGCTTTAAATCAAGCCGCATCTTATCTTGCCCAGACAGCTTCATTTCTCACACAGTGCCTTCCTGTACCTAGTTATGTGGGTTAGTTCTTTTTCTTTCTTCAGAAAAATGGTTCCCTATGTTCATTGCACAAGCGACCTGGGCTCTTATGGTAATTCCATTTTAACAAACTGATCGTGTTTAGTATATTAATGAAGGTCTACCTGAGGAGGGCCAAGAGTTAGTAACACTGCCATCTGCATCAGAAATAGATAGGCTTTCTGTTCAGGCTTCTTCCGTAGAGTCAGCTGGCACCAATTCACCCCTCGCTCAGGCAGATTGCAGTGGAAGCCCCTCTCAAGAAAGCACAGGTCAAATGGTGCCTTCACATGTTTTTCAGAATGGAGCTTCACTGTTTCAAGGGTACAGTTTGCTCTGGAATCTTTTTCCCTTTTGTTCTTTCTGATGCAAGTTCTAATATATGCATTAAGGAGTCGTTGCATGGTGTGCTGTACTTCTCCTAGAATTTGCTGTGCTGTGGATCTGTCTTGCCCATACTGAAGAGTAAACTCTGCTTGTGGGAGTAGAAAATGGGTGCCATTCTGATGCAATTTTTTCAAAAATAAATTTGGATGGTAAATAAAATTTAGTGGATGTTTCATGACATGATATGTTCCTTGTGGTAATATCTTTTGCAGCCTTGTAGAACGTGCTCGGAAAACTGTCCGTGGTTCGGCAGATGATATCGGTTGGCTCCAGAGGGATCAAAGCTTACCCACAACTGAGGATGGGACAGACAGATTCTTGGTGATTTTGGACTCTGTGAGGTCAGCAAAACCACTAAACTAGACATCAATGATGATGATTTGTAAAAGATGCTTTTAATGAAAGATGTAATATGAAGTGCATCTCATGTGGGTCTTATTACTATTCAGAAAAAATGAGCACAAGCTACCTGATTCAGTTGTTTACTTGTTGGTTCCAGGTTAGTCAGTTGCCACTCCTACTATGAGTTATCAATTTCCAATGTTTTATGCTAATATTTCTGTAGGTCTGTTTAGTAACCATGGACCGCTTTACTTTGTCAAGACAAAGGCACACTTCTCCAAGATGGGTCTAGCTTGCCATGTTGCCAAAATTCATAGTGAGGTACTTCCATACATTAGCATGTAATTTGCCTCTTGATATTTATTTTAATTAAGCAATACATGATTTGCAGTCTTCAGTAAGTAAAAATGCACGAGAGATAAAGGAATACATAGAAGAAATATACTGGGGATCAAGGAAACGAGTGCTACTTCTTGGTCATAGTAAGGGTGGTGTAGATTCGGCTGCAGCCCTTTCCCTCTACTGGCCACAGCTGAAAGACAAAGTCGCTGGTTTGGTATTAGCTCAAAGCCCATATGGAGGAAGCCCAGTTGCTTCAGATATCCTGCGAGAGGGGCAGCTTGGTGACTATGTCAGGTTGCGTAAAATCATGGAGGTCTTGGTATCCAAAGTCCTCAAGGTATTTGCCTTTGATCGTTCCAGCCAGTAACCAGCTTGCGGCTTGCCTAATAATGGGTGATACTGTGATAGTGTTCTTGACTCTGTTCATTTTGCTATCTTCAGGGTGATGTGCAGGCTCTAGAAGATTTGACCTATGAAAGGAGGAAAGAATTTCTGCAACAGCATCCATTGCCTCAGGAGATTCCAATCGTATCATTCCACACAGAGGCAAGCATCACTCCCAGTGTGCTCACCACACTTTCTCACGTTGCGCACTTGGAGCTCCCGATTGCTGCGGCTGGCAATTCCACCAGGATACCGGTTGTAATGCCACTTTCAGCTGCAATGGCAGCATGCTCTCAACTTCTGGTGGTAAGGTATGGTGAGAAAAGTGATGGTCTTGTGACGAGGAAGGATGCTGAGGTTCCTGGATCAGTGGTGGTCAGGCCAGAGCGGAAGCTAGACCATGCTTGGATGGTGTATTCCTCACTGAGAGAAGAGCCTGGGGATCAGGCGGACACGTCGCAGGTATGCGAAGCCCTGCTGACTCTGCTTGTAGAGGTTGCACAGAAAAGGAGGCATGAGATGGCCATGAAAGATGAGTGAAACTACTTGTTAGTGTTGCCCTGAGATGAGATATGTATCCTGTTACCGTAGACTTTAGTTATAGTGCTGTCTGTACAGAGTTGTGTCCGAATTATATATAACATATATGCCCAAAGTGCTTCTGGGCCTGTTTTTCATTGGTTCGCAGAAGCTTGTTGTGTTCCGAGGTACATCATCTAATCATTTGCCATTGGTGGCATGCTATCAGCCCTTACATCAGTTTGGCAACAGCAAGGTTTAATTTAAAGTTGTCATCCTCTGCAACTCACATATCGACGATCACTAGTCATCCACTAGTCAACCACGCCACATATACAACATGAAAATATTGTGTATACGTTGTTCTACTAAGATAGAAAATGTCCACACACAACATGAATATTATGTTTAATGTAACATTCATTATGAAATATACAAACACAATACTTGTAACATCAATGTTGAACTATAATCGGTTGTTCGATTTTTTAGATTTTGGATGTATGTTCCGTGATTAATTGCTTGAGGATAGCCTATTCGAAATCATTTCTAAAATAAATCCAAATAAAAACCAGATAAGAGCCTGTTTAGTTGGCAAACAAAAAAATTTGGGGTCCCTTTCAAAGCCTATTAAGAGGATTACATATAGACTAATTACATGAATGGACGGGAAATCGCAAGACGAATCCATTAAGCCTAATTAATCCGTCATTAGAGATTATTACTGTAGCATGGCGTTGTCTAATCATGGCATAATTAGGCTCGTTAGATTCGTATCAAAAAATTAGGTAGGGGTTATGGAATGAGTTTTGTCATTAATTCACATTTAGTACTCCTAATCAGTGTCGGAAGATTGATTTGACAGGTAGTTGGGAAAATTTTTTGGGAACTAAACAGGCCCAAAGAAAGAAATGGAGGAAGAGGACTATAACAGTAGAATGGGCATCGCAAACTGTTCGTACCACTGACCCCAAAACTAGTAAAGAAACCATTGGAACCATTGCAATAACACCAAAACCACACAATGAACACTTCTGACATTTCTAGAGACCATGACCATGTAAAAACCTACATGATTAACATCAGTAGCAACATGATTAAACATTGAACAACTAAGATGAACATGCCATCTGAAGTTCAATATCATGGCAGCTGCATGGCTCCAAAACATGTAGCTTCACAGTGGAGGGGACCCTAGGTTCAATATGCCTTCTGATAGCCATGACCGCTCTGTGACCTTCCATGAGAATGTCCCTAGTCAGTGGGGAGCATTTGCCAGATTTGTTGTAACGATCAGAGCACCTGAAGCTACTCTGAGGGGCCTCCAATGTCAAGCACTCAAGTGAGATTATACTCTTGAGAACATGGCATGTCAACTCAACCAAGCTCTTCGCAGAGCTGAATCCTGTGATCCTCACACTCCTAAGGTTGTGATGCTGCAGTTCTTGCATCTGCCTTAGATCCGCAGGATCTGTAAAAACCGAAACATTCTTCATGTATTTCTGCCATACCTATGATACAAAAGGACAGAATTAAGTTATGTTTCCACCACAGCTACTAATATCATAGCAGTATGAATGGCAACTCACATTCAAGTTGAAAGTCTCCAGTGAAGGAGCAGCAACAAAAAAGGAAGCCAAGGACAAATAATCATAGGTTGTGGAAAATGATGCTCCAGTAAGATCAATGCTCAAGTGCCTGAGGTGGAATAATTTGCTACACAGCATTGGTGCATTGGCCATCTGCATAAAGATGTCAAATTAATTATGCTCCAAAGCGTAGATTTGTTGAAGTATCATAAGATATGCCTAAAACAAGTCAACAGTCAGCTAAATTTCTCATACCTCTGAGTGTGAATGTATAGTAAGAGCTTCAAGATTTGGCATGCTGGATGGAAGTTCCGCACGAGCATAAAAAACTTAACCGCAGCAGTTCATGGTCAGGCTCTTCATTTGCAAAGTTTCTCCAAGTGACAGTTGTGCTGTGCTGTATCCTCCAAATGTAAAACTGGAGATATTTGGCGCTTCATTGTCTATCACTTTCAGCTTGGCGCACCCACGTACCTCTAGGTAGTTGAGCCGCTGCAGTAGGCGAGGTACCTTCAGGCAAACTATCTTATCGCAGTACCTTAGTTCCAACTGCTCCAAAGCAAGAGAATGGGAAAGAAGGCACCCTAACTCATCCTCTGTGATACGTACAATACAAAGATGTAGTCTTGTCAGACTTCTAAAACCAAGTGTGACTTTCGGGTGGAAGGAACAATGGGAAAGGTGAAGATATCGGATCGAGTCTCCACTCCCATTCAACAGAAGTGAGCAAGGGAAATTGTACTTTGCTCTGAATGGGATAAGTATAAGTGTGAGTTCTTCAATCCCTGGTGTAACAGATTTCTGAAGCCACTTGTTGAGATAACAAGAGTCCTTTGCACTGTAATCTGAATCAATCCGAATCTTGAGCTTCTTCACGCCAATGCCTGAGTGCTTTTTCAGAATGTGATCAACTTTAATGTAGAAAAATCGAGCTGATTCATCATTTTGACATGCATTTTCAATCAAGCCCAATGTATACTTGCTGAAATTGAGGTTGGGATGGGATCTCCAGGAATATAGAAAGGAACGAGACACACAGGCAGCTCGAGCAGCATCTCGCATTGGCATAAGGGAATGTATATGTTGCCAGATGTGCTGCATGCACAAGCATAAGAGAGAAGAGATCAGTTCGACATCAGGATTGTACCAGGTTGATTTAGATGGAAGGAAAAGAAACATGAGTAACATCCAAAGAGATATTGTAAGTTGGAAAAAGTCCATTTTTGACCATCCAACTCTTGCCAAAGTTTGGTTTTGGCCATCAAACTCCAAACCGGTTATCTTCGGCCATCCAACTATCAAAACCGTTCAAATTTGGCCATTGGGCTGTTTTGATAGGTGGTATTAATTGTTTTTATTTACAATTTAGTCCTTAGAACTTGAAATGATTATTACTTTTTGCTCGTACCTCCGATTTTGGTGATTCTTGCAGTCACACGTCCATAGCGGTGAGCTTTATCTTTTCAAAAGTTCTTTATACTATTTTATCATTATTTTTTATATTATTCTTATGTTATTGTGTAAAAACAACAATATAAGAAAAGTAAAATAAATTTTTATAAAATAATACAAATAAAATTTTAAAAGATGTTCATCGTTACGAACACATGACCATAAAAATCACTTAAATCGGAGATACGAGAAAAAAATAGTAATCATTTTAATATCGAATGACTATTTTCTTCACGGTTTAGTCCTTGAATCTTAAAATGATTAATATTTTTTTCTCGTATCTCTGATTTAAGTGATCCTTGTGGTCATGTGTTCGTAACGATGAACTGTGTCTTTTAAAATATTGTCTATATTATTTTTGTAAACGTTTATTTTATTTTCTTATATTATTATTTTTATACAACAACATAAGAATAATATAAACATTTGAGATAAAATAGTATAAAGAACTTTTGAAAAGATAAAGTTCACCATTATGGACATGTGACCGCAAGAATCACTTAAATCGGAGGTACGAGCAAAAAGTAATGATCATTTGAAGTTCTAAGGACTAAATTGTAAATAAAAAAAATTTAAAACCACCTATCAAAACAGCCCAATGGCCAAATTTGAACGGTTTTGATAGTTTGATGGCCAAAGATAACCGGTTTTGGAGTTTGATGGTAAAAACCAAACTTTAACAAAAGTTGGATGGTCAAAAATGGACTTTTTCCTTGTAAGTTTGTAACCCAGGTCCAGTGCTATGTGCCTGATTACACCTGTACTTGATTATTTTAATATAAAAACATACCCTTACCCTAATCAGTCATGAAGTGTGATTTTGATTTATTTTTTGTATTTGTGCCAAAATAAGATGGAAGCCATGATCTTTAATTGTCAAATAGCATGTTAAATCAATGACAGCAAAGAAACGGACATGAACTTTGCATAGGGTACCAATAGTACATCTGAATATTTTTAACAGCCGGAAAATCCACTTTGCCCAGGCAATGAGGTAACATAATCAAATAATTCAGTAGCTACAGTATTAAATACATTGACATAAACCTTCGTGACCAGAGATATTAAAAGAAGGCCATCCTACAAGGTTATGCAGCACACAAATTACCACGTACAGAAAGCAATGGTCTAGTGGAGATAACATGTCAGATTTCATATAAAAGATTTATTTATTTATTTGAAATTGTACAATCTAGGGGAGACAGTATGAAGAGTAACTTGAGAACCTCCCAGGCTTAAGAAAAAAGCAATTTGTATGCAAAGCTTCTTCCAATGCAAAGCAGGGCTGTAGAAGGTTGCAGCATTTAACTATCCCCTCATAAAATCTTTATTTCCCAAGCATTGGTAAGTTGACTGATTTGTACCATCCAAGGCTTCAACCAATCGTCATGGAATTTGACTCATACTAAAGCTCTTCCATTACCAGCATCTTATATGTCGTACCTCTGGAAGGCTCGGTCCTGAAGGTATCTCTAAGTCAGCTACCACCTGAGAATCGTCATCTCTTTGGCAGGGTGAGCCCTTTCTTGTAGTCCGTGAAGCAATCAATCCATCTGCAACAGCAAATATGCATAGTTAAATACAAGGAGAAAAGGAAAACTCAAGCACACCGAGCAATCCATATTCTTTGGCATGCACAGAGGGAGGTGGGAGAGGAAGCTAATCAAGAGAGGAGAAGGGTGCTTACCGCCTTGGCGGCGGCGCCGCTCCTGGTCCTGCTGACACTGGATGGACATGAGCGTGTCTCCCGTCTCCGCCGCTACTCCCTACTCCAATCCAGGCAGCAGTCGAGTCCGCGTCCCGTCCGCCGCCATGGGATGGGAAGAGCAACTGCGGTGGGTGGGACACACATGTCGGTGAGTAGTCTTTTAGAGAAAGAGAAGTGGGCTGGGCCACCAAACATAACATCTGCACGGACTCCTTCCTCTCCTCCTCCCTCCTCGTTTGTTAACAGTTAACCCTACCACACCGCCGCCGGTCATGGCGTCTGCAGCGGCGGCGGCCGCCGGCGAAGCCTCCACCTCGGAGCCCGCGGCGAGGGAGAAGCTCATCGTCGTCCGGGTCAAGCGCAAATCCTCACAGACCCGCCCAGATGCTTTCTGTGAGCAAACCCTCCCCTCCCCCGTTCCTCCTTGAATTTCTACCCGATAAATAAAAGATTCTTTTTTTCTGCTCTATCTATCAGGGCTAGAGATTAATGAGAGGCCGGCGAAGAAGGCGATGCTCGATTTCTCCAGCCTCTACATCTCCGAGCCCTCCCCTTCCTCCGCCGGTGCTCAAGGTAGGTACAACCCAAAAACAGAATGCAAACCTTGATGCTTGCCAAAACGATTCTACCACCGTGCATCGACGCTATAGATAGATAGATAGATGTTATTTTACCAAACTCTCCTCATTCAGACGAAGAAGAATACAGTACAACATAGGACTAGTGTGGTGCCTCCTCCACCTGCAAAATCCACATCTTACTGTCTCTTGCCATGCTCACAGATTCAGAGGAACAACCACAGGTCAAGAAGCTTCTTGCTCAACACATTGAGACAGTGCACCATTCTGAGACTGTTGGAGATGTTTTGCACTCTCTTTTGGTAATATTCCTATCCTTTTACATGTGTTATTGTATTTTTTGTTTCTTGTTGAACTGGCTTGGCATCTTGGCATGACATAGCTGTTTGTTAGCTAGCTCGTATTTAAATTTCAGTTTATGTCTCATCTCTCATTAGCATTTTTCATGGGACCTCTTGTACATATGGCTTTTAAAATTTTAATCTCCATCTCATCTTGAATGCCATTTCACACTTTAAATATTCACTTGCATTGAAAAGAGGACTTAGTTTCTGTTATGCATTAAAACATCGTTACACGATACATGGATCAACTATACCCAATGTTTTCCTAAACGCTAAACGGTAAATAGTCAGTCACCCTCTGTTTAGTGTTTAGACCGTTTAAACGGTGTTTAAACAGAATTAAACGGCCTAAACGGTTTTGCATAGTAATAATAAAAAATATATATTTATGTACATAAAAGCCAAATATGCTAGGTGGTGTACATATTTGCACATGTAAAAAGTAAGTATTCTACAAATATTTTTTATGAAAGAAATCTATATCTTACAACACTTCATATACTTATGATGTTAATTGTTTTGATGTTTATTGTGGTAGTTGTAATTTTTTTATGGCTAAACTATGAATTAAATTGCCATTTAACACATATAATCATGATTAACTCAATTTTGTTTAGACAATTTAGACGGTTTTGGACGGTTTAAACGGGTTTAAACGGACCAACTGTTTAATTCACCGTTTAGGGCCTAAACGACACGGCCGAGCTCTGTTTACCGTTTAAACGGTCTAAACGGCCGTTTAGGCGAACAGAGACTATACCTGTTCCATACAAATGTGTAAGAGTTTTTTTGGTAAAAAGTTGCACTTTTTCTGCAGCTTGCTGACTCAACAACCAAAGAGATCAAGAGCAAGACAAAGGAGTGGAATGATAGAATCAAGCAAGACAAAGTAAGCAACACTTGTGCTACTGTCTACCAAAATAAATTTGTTTTTGCTGGTTCTCACGAGGTGTGCTAATCAAATCTTTTAGTTTTTACCTTGACTGTTGCTGTCAGTAGCATTTATGATCTTGGAAATAGTGTTTTTCGTATCTACCTGTTGACATGAGTTTTAGTTGGTTAAATTATAAAATGAACTGTTCTTGTGCCAACAGAAACCAGACCAGCTACGGTCAGAAGCCAGACAGAGGCATGAGGTACACACATCCTATTATTCTCCCTGCACTCAGTTCTTGAATCTTGATTCTCAAGTTTTGTACGAGTACTAATGAGGCAATGAGTTTGATGGATGGTGTAGATCATGAAATGTGCCACAAATCAAGCATAGAATTAACTATAGGTGGAAACTAGGGGTTCATGTAATCATTCTCTGCATGTTTAAATACATGATTCACCAATCACCATTGTCAACGTGTTAAACATTTCCCTTCTCCATGTCTTGACTCTTGAGGGTCAGTTTGTGTTTCTTTTGTAATATTTATGGGTACTTTCTACTTTGTTTCATGTAGTTCAGTGTTAAGTTTGTTGCGCTTATTCTGATTGATGCATAGTTGGCTAGTGCAGGAGTGCATCTCAAAACATTCATTTAGAATACTTTTTTAGTGATTGCAACATTGCTACTTCTGGATTCTGTTGTGACTTTTATATGTCAAAACCTTGCCTGCAAGTATACATGTAATTGGGTTTAGCTTCGCACCGACGCAGGCTGTCTAGGTTGAGCCTGATTACCACACTCAGGTCAGTCAATCTTAAACATGGTGCATCCTAGATGTGCTTATCAGTTGGGAGTTAAAAGCTAGGTATGCGGATACAACTACAAAGATTATGGGCTAAACTAACAATTACATGGTTTACATTACCAAACCCTGTTTCTGGACACTTGTTTGTGTTGACTAATGTTGATGGGCTTAGTCGAATACTTACACAAATATGTGGCCGTGTTGAGTAATATTTGATAGTTGCAAGTTACAAATAGTTCTTAGAGTTGAGAACAGCATAGAATTTCCAAGGACCTTTTTTTTTTTGAAAACTAATTTCCAAGGACCTATTGTACCAAGTTATTCCCTTTTAGCTAAGTAGGGCTAATCCCAGTAGTTGCTATAGCATGGGCCTTGGCATGTTAGCTTACGCGCATCAATTTCATGAGTGTGGTGCTATTCCTTAATTCCTGAAAGTAGAAATCTGTGATCCAGTACTTTATGGTGCTCTGCTTCAGGCAATCGGCATCGTTATGCATGGTTTTGCTTATTGACCCTTTACAGGATCTGGGAAGAAATGCTCGCTTTGCACAAATATGGAAGAGTCGGAAAGGAGAAAAGAATGAAGCTGATGAATCATTGAGAGAAATATGCCATCTTTATGACGCTGTCCAAGTAGATACTGATGAAGAGAAGCATCAAGGAGAACCAGGGCAAGTATCGCTTTCTAGCAATTTGCCAGGTCTTTGAATTTAAAGTTGTATTGTTGTAAGTTATCTTACAAGAGTCCCTGCAGGATCATTTCTTTGGAAGAGGGTGCTGTTTTGTGCAACTTTCTTCCACTTATACGGGAGTACTTGCCATCAGCTGCTGAGCAAATTGAGTCGGATATTTTTTCATTGGCACAATCAGAAGGTATGTAAGCTTCTTGCCTTGAGAAAATCTCAACAGTAGTGGAAACTTTCGTGGTCGTTTCATTAGTAATAAAAGAAGTGATTCAAGAGTACTGTTTCTGAAAGTAGTAAAGGTGAACAGTTTAGCTCCCATGCTAGTTTTGAGAAGCCTAAATTTTCCGACAAGCAGATTCAGAAGTTTATGACATCTATACTGTCAAGGAGGTGGATGATACAAACATGGAGGATGCATGGGCAGCTTCATATCCACGGTAAATGTGAATCACATGTGGTAACTCTGTCCTGTTTTCTTGAGGGTGTCTTGTAAATGATTTTTGGCTGTCAGGTTACAAGTAGATGATGGCGAAGATGAATGTTACGATGATGACTACCCGTATGACACAGATGATTCGAATGGTAATTGCACAATCATTTTGCTCCCCTAATTGATGGTGAGAATTGAGGTCCTTTGTTATTTTTGCTAGCTTAACTTTTCCATCTCCGAATGTGCAGCTGAAGACAATCCACTTTTTGACTATCCTGAAGAATTGTCAGAGGATGAGGATGATGGTAGCAATGATGAGGACCCCTTCGGAGACATGGAAGGTTCCGGGTCTGAGTATGAAAAGGAAGAAGTAGAGGTGGAAGAGGACGAACAGTGATGATATGAAATTGTGGGGGAAAGCCGGAAAGGTGCAGTTGTAAATGTTACAATGCAGGGGGGTGGGCTAGTGTGTGAGCTGAATCTTTCTGTTTCTCATTCTGATGAATGACTTGCTCAGCTAGTTAGCTGTGCGTATGTCAGTGTATGACAAGGTGTTCCCTGCATTACCCTGAGAAGAATCAAATCACTGACTTGTTAGGATTTGAAATTGTCAGCTGTGTTGCTTGTTTTCTGTACTGTATCACTGTATGTATCATGATATTATGTGCTACTGCAAATGGTAAACGTGATAGTGCGTACTAGTTCTTTGGGAAAAGTAGTACTGCGTAGTAAGGGCACGTACAACGGCCGCCTACAAGCCGTCTGCGAGCCGGCACTTTTACGAAAAACACCTTCTCTCAGCCAGGCGACGGGCGTGCCGTCGTCTCGCGAGAGGACGGCCGCGTCCCGTGCTCCGAGGCAGGAAGCGACGCCGCAGCACCGTTGTACGGGTCGACCACCGCACACTCGGATCCCGTGCGCGGACAACAGCTGATTTGAGCACGCTCCACCTTCATCTCCCCGCGTCCTCGCCATCTCCATCACCGGCATGCTCTGCGAGGAGGTCGAGAAGACAGAGGAAGAACAGAGAAGAACTGCCTCTTCCAGACGAGGATCTGGACGGATTGCATCGTGCGCGTGTGCCGCCTGCATCGTGCTGCCTGCCGGTGAGCTGCTCCGCGCCGACCGCCGGTCACCAGCTCCGCGCCGTCCGTCAGTCGCATGCGCCAAGCTGCCGCACCATGATGCTTGTGGGGAGCTGCGCTGGCCGACGACGACGCACTGCGGTGCCCGTGCGGTTCTACTCCTGCCACCAGAGATGAGTTACACTAGACACCGTGCCTGCCGCCGGAGAAGAGCTGCCGGACGACGATCTATGCTCCCTGAGCAGATCGAGAGATTGGATTGAGAGATAGAGAAAGAGATACGAGAGTCAACGGGAGAGAGATGCTAGTTCAGATAAGGTTCTTGCATTTTATGATGTGGCCCTCAATAGATAAAGAAATCACATAGATATTCTTTAGATAGTGCCGGACTGAAATAAAATGAAAATGAAAATCCTCTAGGTAAGAAGGATATAAACAACATAGAAATGACATTTCAATCATTTGATATGATTGTGTTTTCTCTTATAACTACAAAAATAGCTACAATCATCCAATGCACAATAGATCGTTGTAGTCTCTTGTGTCAAGAGATCTATTAAATATTATGTAGACACCTAAAAAGATAATATGTTGTATAAGTTGTCGGTTTAACTGTCTATATGTGTCAAATAAACAGCAGTTGTCTACACTGTTGTACATACCTTAAGGCTAGACGAGGAAGAAAACCCGCGGGAGTCACGGCCCATGGGCATGGGCATGGGCATGGCCCATTCAATTGGTCTGGACAGTTCCAAACTCCCATGCATTATGGTCCTGCTCTTTTACCGAGGTTTTTTTTTTGTCCCGGTCGGTCATGCGCGGTGGTAGTGCGCTTTCTAATTTGGCCTACGCTTTCTAATTTGGTCTAGCAAATTTAATGATAGGATATTCGGATCATACAAGAACCAGGTTATAATCCTATATTATTTTGAGTTAAAAATAAGTAAAGTTTAGTTGGATTGTAAAGAATGAATTAGGCCCGTGTTTGGTAGGGGTGAAAAAATGTTCACCTCTATTAAATGTTACGTTGACCACTAATTAAGAGTATTAAATAAAATCAGTTTCAAAACTACCTTCACAACCCCGAGCAAAATCGCGAGACGAACCTAATGAGGTATTTGATCGCATGATTAGAGCATTATTACTGTAGCATTACTGTAGCAGATCGCTAATTAATTATACCCATTAGATTCGTCGCGCAAAGTTGCACTCATCTGTGAAAATGTTTTGCAAATAAACTTTATTTGGTACTTCATGCGTGCAAGATTCCCTTTAGGTGGAAAAATTTTTCTCCATCCAAACACGGGCTTGTGGCATGCTTTCTCCAACTTTTCTCGATTGGATCCTTGTGCTAAAGTTTAGTGTTGGTCACATCAAATGTTTGAAGGCTAATTAGGAGTACTAAACATGAATTAATTATGAAATTAATTCAATAACTCATATGCTAATTCACGAGACGAATCTATTAAGCATAATTAATATATGATTAACACATGTTTATAGCACCACATTGTCAAACTATGAAAGTTTGTGCATGATGCTACTTCCTTAGGGCAGTCCCAATGGAAGAAACTGGCACGGTTTCCATAGCATAAGAAATCATTTATAGAAACTATCTTCCACAGTGGTAGTGTCTTCAAGTAATAATTATTTTCTCTTTCTCTCTCTTAACTTCCTCCAATGAGAGAGTGACATGAGTCCCCTAGAAACTAGTAGTTTCTTCCCAATGGCAATTTCATAGTTTCTTGGTGCATTGGTTCAAGAGAAGACTTGGTTTCTTCATGAAGAAACCATTTCTACGATTCTCCATCTCTTTCCTCATTGACTAGACTGCCACATCACCATTTCAATTAATTAACAAGCTATTTAAGAGAGATAGAAACTATCATTAATGCATCATTGGGAGTGCCCTTAAAGCCTAGGCATCTTGCGCAGGGTGAGGGGAGTAGAGGGTAGCACGGCAACAAATGGAGGGGAATGAAATGGGAGGCAGCAAGAATACAGAGGCCATTTTGTCAAAAAAAAATTATAAATGTGTCAAAGAGGTAAGTAATGGTATATTCAAAGACGTGTGAAATTGTAATGGCACGCTTCTGATATCGTGAACAGTGATGGTATATCTTCGATGCACGACAATTGTAGTGGCAGTATCCAATTAACATACGGAAGAATATAGAATTGTAAGATATTTCTTAAAAAGGACTAGTATTGTTAGAGTTATTTGTAGGACTCAACTTATCTTCTCATTACAAGCCAATCATATTATATTATTCGTCCACTTACATGCATTTATTTGTACATTACTCTCCTCTGTTTTAAGGCATCAATCACCTTAAGGCACATGTCAAATTAATGATGACTATAAGTTTATTGTAGAAAATTATCTAAATAATTACACCAACAAGTAATTGGAAAACTAAGGGATAAGCAATGTTATATTATTTGTTAATGATCCCCCACCCAACTCTAAAAACTATTTACTTGAATTCGTGAATTAGATGTAATTTGTGTAGACCAATGGTATTTGAAGTGGTCGTGAGTTATGCTAATTTAAAATTGGTTAGTCTCTATTTTGATATGTTTGTTTACCTAGATTGGCGAATTAGATCCAGATTGTTTAGATATGTGGTATTGAAGTGGTCGTGGGTGTGTGCTGATTTAGTGTTATTAATGATACTGATAAATAATGTACATGAAATTTGATGAAATTATGTTGCTGAAGAAGTATGAAAATGATGGTTTGAAGGTTGGTCTGTGTTGGCAATTACAATGTCTGAAGTATGTGGTGACCTTGGAATGAAGTCACATTGGAGGGGAGGATGAAGATCTAAGAGCAGCTGCAGCGTGTGATTTTAGGCGGCGCTCCAAAGCATCACTCAATCTTTTTCTGGGCGCTAGACGCTGGAGACGGACGCTACAAAACACTAGCTTAGCGCGGGCGCTCAAGTTTGCACCAGGTGCTTCAGATCTGATAATATTTTGGATGGGAAAGAGAAATTGTGCGCTCGCGGGAAGAAAGTAGCAATAAAGGAGGAGAGTGAAGTATGAATGTTTTTTAAAATTTTGAGTAGCACTCCATCTCTGTGAGTAGCACTCCATCTCTTTGACTATACGCTACACCGTTTCATTTTCATAACACTGATGTGCTCCCTGCTTAAAAGTTTTGGATGGCCATATGTTGGCCTTGCCCTAAGAAGCTATGTCGTGGAGCTATTGGTTGCTCTGCGTCCTAATAACCTTAGATTGTTGTTTATATTTTATGCAAATAAAAACAACACTGATAAGTCCGAGAAATGTGTCGCAATTGTGGGAGAAGAAGCGATAGAGACTGAAGCAGTATTTAAGAAAAAAAGCAGAATCTTGCGGCCATTTCAATTATGGTCTAGGATTTGGTCCAGTTAGAGTACTAAGCATTCTCTATATCCTTTCCCTCTATATAAACTAGTCCCCCTGAGTGCATTTCTGACCTAGCTGCCACAACTTCTCATCCTTAAGTAGCAGCGGCCATTGCTCCTCGTCCCAAGCAGTAGCAGCCATGTTTAAACCATCGCCAACTGGCTTCCCATCTCTCCCCCACAAGGCAAAGCTGCACGGGAGTGAGTATCTTACCCCTCTCAGGGTTGGGTACTAGATTCTTTACCGCAAAACCTTATGTATTCTACCCATTGTTCAGAGACATTATGTATTCATATTAGGGTTGGTTGGTAGAAACATACATCACCTTTATCTTTGTTCACCAATTGTATTCTACACGAGTGGTCTGATTAGAATGGTCAACATCTAGACTACACTCAACATTGATCATATCACCGTAACTAATGGTCGAGACACTCGGTGTGCTTGCACTAGAAGCAAGAGATGCAACATCCTCCATGGTCGGATTTTTTTTAATTTTAACCTTTTTTTAAAATTATTTTTAAAAATAACCTCTGCAAAACTTTTTTTGCACCAGGTGACCCCTTTGGCCGCGCCGGCCGGCGTGGCGCGGCAGCTAGCCTTTGCCGCGCCACATGCAGCGGCGCGGCAGCTGTGCCACGCTGGCGAGGCGCGGCGCGCGGAGGCGACGTGGGCCCGGGCCTGCCGCGCCACCCCGCCTGGCGCGGCAGCGGTAGGCCTACAGTCGCGCCGCGGCTCCCTTTCTTCCTCCTCCTTCCTTTCTTCCTCTCCCAGCCCCCGACCATCCGCCGCCCGAACCGCCGCCGTCGGCCGCCGCCCCCCCATTCCGGCCCCAAATCCGTGGATTTGGGGTGGGGAAAGTGGGGGAAATCGTTCCCCGCGTCCTTGTGAAGGTATTCCCCTACTTCTCTCCCTCTTTTACCGTTGCATTATGTAGATCGGAGAAGATTTAGGTGACCTAGGGTTAGCTCTAGTATTTTGAAATTTAGACGAAATGCAATTTTGTTTAATGTAAATGATGATTAGTTCATACGCAGTAGTATCTCTGTCCGTGTTATTGACGTGTAGAACATGTTGCATGAATCGATTTAATGTTGTTGTTGGTGTTAATGTTTAGTGTACTTGATAATGGGTGAAGGTATTACATGGATGCATGTTTATTAGTGGGAATACCTAACAATTTTGTAGAATAAGACAATATGCATAATGTGTACATAGATATATATATATATAACTTATTGAGATAAATTTATTATTTGTTAGGTACCATGTTTACTTTACATGTGTATATCGTTGAACACTATTCTAATTTTGCATTTATATTTATAATAAAATGTCTATTTTAGTAATATGTAGTTATGAAACAAGGTAGTTCATGAAGTTGTTTAAATTTTGTAGATGGATTGTTTAGTTCGCATGTTTCATGGGGGCCTAGTTAAAGAAAATGGAGAGTTTGAGAATATGTCAGAGTTAGTGGAAACATTTGATGGTCCGCCAACCTTTAAGGATGTAGTTGATTGTGCAATGGTCAACTATGGAGTTGGAATGCATGAGGTGACATTTAGAGGTCGTTTTGATTGTGGGAAGGCTAGAGCTCATTATGTCTTGATGAGCTTGTCAAGTGAAGAAAATTGGAATCGGTATAAGAAGGTAGTTGGTCAAGCTAATGTGTCATGTCTGGAGGTTGTGGTAGATATTACTCGTGGGCCTAGTGGTAATGTTAACATGAATGAGGAAGTCCCGTTGGAGGTTCAAAATGGTACACAAGAGTCTACAATTTTATAGGAGGACTTAGGTTCTAGGGAACCTCGTCGGGAGCTTGGGATGTTGGACGATGATTTTCCCAATGATTGTTTTGAGCGGGAAGAAGAAATCATGGACGAGGATGATATATCTGACAGCTCTGAAGAAGGTGAGTCTCAAGATGAGTCTGATGAGGAGGATGTGGAAGAGCAAAATGATGCCAATGCACATGCGGCTGAAGCACTCCTTGGTTTACGTGAGGTTCACTTGGATGGTGTTCAACATGATGATGTTGGAGGACCCTCGGTGAACCATACAACCGTTGAAACGGAAGTGCACATAAGTAGGCCGCGGGTCAACACTAGAAATGGTGATAGTGAACAACACCTACCTAGGCTCCCGGTCAACACTAGAATTGGTGAGAGTGATGAACACACCCCAGCTCAGTACGAATTTGGACTCCCTTCTGTTCGCAATGACAGAGACTTAAGTAGGATCGATAGAGCCATTTGTGATTCTACTATGTTGTTCACAGAAGGAATAATGTTTAGTACTAAGCCTGTGATACATGAGAAAATGTTGTTTGACTCCCTTGAGGAACTTAAGTTTTTCTTGGCTGACTATGCAGTGAAGCATTATAGGCCTTTCACTGTTGTTCATTCGGACAGGAATCTTAGGTATGAAGTAATGTGCAAACAAGGGTGCATGTGGCATGTATGGGCACGACTACAGAGAGGGACAGGGAAATGGAAGATTACAAAGGTTGTGGAACCTCACACATGTCGTTCGAGTCAGGTGAAGGGAGTTCACGCACAATTGACTGCAACTTACATTGGAAGGTGTATCTTAGGCGTTGTTCGTGAAAATAGTGATGTGACAGCCAGCAGTTTGATCGAGTCCATATTGTTGTTTGCTGGATATCGTGTGAAGTATTCTAAGGCATGGCGGGCTAAGCAACATGCAATTGCCTTGCTTTGGGGCGATTGGAAAGAGTCATATGCAAAAATTCCAAGGGTCTTGAGAGCCATGAACCACTTCAATCCTGGGGTTAAATGGTTCCCTTACATGACCGGGTTGCGTGTTCGTGACGGTTGTGTTTTGAAGCCCGTGCTTCTACGTGTTTTTTGGTGCTTTCCACAATGTGAAGTGGCTTTCCAACACTGTCGTCCGGTGATACTTGTAGACGGAACCTTCTTGACCGGCAAGTACAGAGGTACACTCATGATGGCAGTTGCTGTAGATCCTGAACAACAACTTGTGCCTTTAGCTTTTGCCTTGGCCGAGAGTGAGAATGATGACAGTTGGTCATGGTTCATGAGGCTCGTTCGCATTAACATACTTGGTCGAACGCGACAGGTATGTATGATCTCAGATCGCCACCATGGCCTCATAAAATGTGTGAGCGACCACATGGATGGGTATCCACCACTTGTTCATAGGTGGTGCATGAGGCACTTTGCCGCCAACATGTGGCGTCGTCAAAGGAACAAGGAGGTAATAGGAAAGTTGAAGTTACTATGCTCAGTACATACGGAGGACAAATTTAAGGAACTGCACAAGGACTTACTTAAGGACTTGAACGAGAAAGCTAAAGATTGGTTGGAGTATGAAATGGAGGATAAGGACAAATGTGCCCAAGCGTATGATGAGGGGGGTATGCGTTGGGGTATCATGACAACAAACTATTCTGAAAGTGTGAACAACGTATTTAAAGGAATAAGAAGTAGACCCGTCTCGGGGATTATTGAATACTCATTTGAAAAATGCAACGCTTATTTTGTGGACAGATGGCGGAAGGCACGTGATTTGTTGGATAACGAGGGTAAAATAGGATCCTTTGCAGATGAGAAAATGTATGAAGCTGCTTTAAGATCCGTGAACCAATTTCCACAACCATACGGTCCAGATAGAATGATTTATTCTATTCGAGGTTCCTCTACTACTAATGTTGGAGGGGAGAGTCATGGCGGTCGACACTATAGAGTGGACCTCCGGGCCGGTAGTTGCACCTGTAACGGTCCTCAATTGTTGCATCTTCCTTGTTCTCACTTGATGACAGCTTGCAATTCTAGAGGTCTAGACTATGAAAATGCCATGTACATGTCTCCTTTGTTCTTTAGAGAACACACCATTAAGATTTGGGAATCCAGCTTTGAGTCGTACCTTGATCCGTCACAATGGCATGAATACGATGGCCCAGAGTACATGCCACTGCCATCTTTGAAGAAAATGAAAAAGGGTAGGAGGCAAAAGAAGCGTTTGAAAGGGGACATGGACGCGTGTCAAGGAAGGCAAGCCGCTGATTATGACTTTAGTGATTTTGAAGCTGATGCGGACAAGATGGAGTATCTTTGCTCAAAATGTCACAAGGAAATTAAAAACTGCAAGTGTCGGAAAAAAATCAAAGGGCAAGAAATCGAAGTCCACAAAATCAACGGGGACAAATACAAGGAAGGGTGCTTCCAACTCGAGGGTAGGTGTCGAGGTAGTATGTTAGTAGAAAAATTTTTTTGTATGAAAGCAATATTTTTTTACATTGTCCATTGTTTCTACTTCTATATACTTAGCTTCAATTTATTTATCATTGTTACTAACTACATTTAATTTTTTTTTCAGGATGGCGCACCCAGTGTACCCGCTCCTTGAGGCTGCATATGATGGCAGCCATCGTGCACACCTTCTCGCCGACCTCCACGAGGTATTTACATAATTTTCGTCATTTCCTTTACAATGTTCAGGTTCTTTTTTTTGGACTACACATTGCTAATGTTGGAACTATTGAATTTTATTTTTTTTCAGGACTTGAAGCCGTTGAGGGTGCGAGAGCACTTTCCACTTCCTTGGGACGAGAGATACGCCCCGTACTTGGCTAGAGCGGGTTTCTTGGACATTGCTCTCGTGGTGGTTCGTGGGCTGCCTATGATGGACGGCCCGTTGTTGTCGGCCTTGGTGGATCGATGGCGTCCGGAGACCCACTCTTTCCACCTACCTTACGGGGAGATGACAGTCAGCATGCAGGATACAGCCATGATCCTTGGTCTTCCACTTGAGGGGCTGCCAGTGAGTGGGATCATTCAGAGTGCTGGTTGGCGTGACATGGTGGAGTTACACATTGGGGTGAGACCACCAGATGCTGATGAGGGGGATGCGTCGAAGAAGACCTCCGGCGTCAACACAGTTTGGTTGAGGCAGCACTTCACCGTATGCCCCCAGGGAGCTGCTGAGGCTGTTGTAGAGAGGCACGCACGTGTTTGGCTGTGGCACTTTGTTGCCACGTTCTTGCTACCAGATGCTGCGGGATACACTGTGTCTTGGATGGTTCTGCCACTTTTGGGTCAGGATTGGGACAATATCCGTGGCTACAGTTGGGGTTCGGCGGTTCTGGCATGGCTGTATAGACAGCTATGTGATGCCTGTAGGCGGAGTGGACAGGACGCGAACCTTGGTGGATGCGCTTACCTCCTGCAGATTTGGATTTGGGAGCGTATTCCAGTAGGCCGACCACACCGTGGGCCTGTTGAGGTACATACAAATCTTTTGTTCTTTATTCATGCAGACTTCAATTACATTATATTCATCATTTATTCATGTTTCAATTTTTGGTACTTTTTTGCAGGCATGGACTCGGCTGGATTCTCGACCCACATTTGGATTTGTGTGGAAGACAGCGACAGCGGTACGTGGTCCTCTGGGGAGGAGGTATAAGTTCTACACAAATGAGTTGGATTGTCTTACTCAGGCACAGGTAAAAACCAATGTCACCCATGTCCACCAGTTCGTGTTCATTTTCAAAATTATGATTCATCACATATTCTCTAAGTATCCACTATTTTTGTAGGTGGAGTGGCTACCGTACTGCCGCGACTTTCCTGAACACGTCCAGTTCTCACCCATGTGTTTCAGAGACAGACTTCTGTGGAGGTCAACGGTGCCACTCATCATATACTATGTTGTTGAGTGGCATTTGCCAAACAGGGTGCTACGCCAGTTTGGGAGGGTACAGCCGTCACCTCCAGAGCTTGTATCCACCGTTCCAGCCTTGCACAAGTAAGAAATCAACTCGATGCATTTTTCATTATTCTCAGTTGCCATAAGTTGGTTTGTAAATATTGTGACAACCAATTTTGGTATTTCAGGGTCAATAGGCAAAAAAGATACAAGGAGAATGATTGGACGGTGAAGCATGCTAGGTACTTGGACCTTTGGAACAATCGCCAAAGGATGGATCCTCAAGATGGCCCTGCTTGGCGTGCTGGACCACATAGGGAGTACCTGAGGTGGTACCATACCTCTACAAGAACAAGGATCAAGCCAGCTTTGACGGACGAGCACATTGAAGATGCCCCCTCAGACTCCGACGACGACATAGTGGATGAGTACGACACCCTGACACGTGTGGGCACACAGCCAGAGCGAGCACCTTTGCACGACTACTTGGTAATTTTATCCCACGACAATGTTGTTTGATCACTCCGGTTTCTAAAAATTTGTAGGTGTAACAAGATTTTTTTTGTAGGGACAACAACTTGCAAGGCTTGCCAATGAGGCAGGAGTGGCCATGGAACATGCAAGTGCATCCGAAGGTGGAGCCCTACGCAACTTTGCAGAGGTAGTATTAGTTTTGAAAAAATTAATGCTTCAGTATATCCATAGTGAACATATATTGAATATGTACTGAATTTGTACCAAATGCATGGTGCAGAGGGTCCGGAGAAGCTGCAGGCGTATGGCAATGAAGTTGAACTGCATGGCGGCCCCAGATGTTGCCCACGACGGCAATGGTCAGGGCACTTCTTCAGGATCCCGCCATACTCCAGTCCACCACGGGGCTAGAAGCTCCACACGAACCCCATCTCGCAGCAGCGCTCGCACCGCGTCGGCATCTGCAGGTCGTGTTGTTGCTAGTGGCAGCCGTGGTCGTGGTAAGGCAATCGCCACCCCTCAGCCAAGTGATGAGGACGATGGAGACTACTCCTCCTCAGATGCAGGTGCTAGTGAACATGGAGACCCCACGTACCAGTCAGAGATTTCGATGGATGCCTTGTTTGATGCCCCACGTGCTACTCAGACACAAGGAGAGTCGAGTCAGGTAATGAATCTAATCACATTTCCTTCTGAGTCGTCAATTGTTAGTACCTTGCATTTTATAGTGTTATGTCCAATATTTGCAGCCCCGTCAACCTCCTGTGAAGAAAGCCCGCGGGCGTCGTCCCCGTGGGCCCGCGGATGTTGGCAGTCCCAACGTCTTGGACACAGAACCGGGGAGGGATCGTCGACCGAACAAATTTTCAGCCCCGAGGACCAAATCCGCCACCGTCGTTGAACTTATGGACTTTCTATGATGTTTGTGTGTGTCGTTGAACTTCATGTGTGTCGGACTATGTCGGAATTGCCTATGCATGTGTTGGGATTAGGATGTTGAAGTTACGGACTTTCTGTGATGTTTGTGTGTCGGACTATGTTTGAACGTATGCACTTTGTATGGAACTATGTTTGTTGCATGGCAATTGTCGCCATCATGGCTTTTGGATGAGTGGAGGTGGTCTGTGGTTTTTTGTGCAGGTGCGTCGAGACGAGAGGGCAACAGAAACCTGAAGAAAATGCTGTCTGTGACTGGCATCAGGCTTGCCGCGCCAGACGCGGTGGCGCGGGAGACCTGGGAAACATGGCCACGGGTAGGGATCATTACCCAGGATTGCCGCGCCATCCGTCTTGGTGCGGTAATACCAGGCTTGCCGCGCCACCACAACTGGCGCGGCAACACTGCCCACCCGCGCCAGGCGGTGTGGCACGGCAAACGGGCCCCACCATGTTCGTGGTCAACGTGACGTAAGCAGGCCGGTGCTGCCGCGCCGTCGCGCATAGCGCGGCAGCATCAAGTTGCCGTGCCACTCGTTCGATATGTAGTTTGGCAGGGGGGTCGTACTGATAGCTTTGCAAGTTAAGTGCGGCAGGACAGTCTTGCCGCGCCATGGAGGCTGGCGCGGCAGGGTTGTGTTGCCGCGCCATCACCGGTGGCGCGGCAAAGGACCACCATACTTCCCCTATATATAGGAGGAGGTTGCTAGCCTGCACTCCTACCTCACCTCCATTCCTCACAGGCAATCTCCACTCCTACCTCACCTCCATTCCTCTAATCGTTTGAGAGTGTTGGTAGCCAAAAGAACCCCCAAATCCGAGATGGCAAGAGGGTTCATGGACGTGAGGAGGGCCATGAAAGCAACGGAGGGGGCGTACCCAAATGATCCCAATAGATCCATACTCAGTTTGAATATCCGCCCAAAGGACGAGATCCCCCCAGAGTGCCATTGTGGCATGAATGCGGGATGCAAGGTCTCCCGTGAAGATGAAACGTATGGCAGGCGTTTCTGGTGCTGTCAAAACATCGATCAAGCTAAAAAGGAGCTTGCGGCATTGGCAGTAAGTGATATCGTTACGTAGCATTGTAGCGACTTCGTGGTGTTGACTTCTGACTTTATATTTATGTGGCCTATATTGTAGGGAAGCAGTAGATATGTTGCTCCAAAGGTGACGAGGGCGTGCCACTTCGAGCAGTGGATCGATGACTTCATCAGTGGTCCAGATGCCGCGCTTTTGGCAAGGGGGAAGAAAACTGATGGAGACCCCAGCACAAAAGCTCGTTTGAAGAAGGAATTTGACGACTTCGAGAAGTGGAGCGATGACTTCATCAATGGTGCATGATTGCTGTTATGTATAGTGTGTGCCATTGCTTGTGTGATTTAAATTTCCTAAGGCGTGCTAGGATTAGTATTGGCACATGTGCCATGCATGCCACTGCAAACTTGTGTGATTTAAATTCCCTAAGGCATGCTAGGATTAGTATTGGCACATGTGCCATGCATGCCACTGCAAACTTGTGTGATTTAAATTCCCTAAGGCATGGTAGGATTAGTTATGGCACATGTGTCATGCATGCCACTGCAAACTTGTTATGTAAGGGAAATGTCTAATGAAATAGCAATGGCGAGAGTGTTGAAATAGCAATGCGTACTTCCATAGACTTTTCAGTTTTGCAGTTGAAATGATGCCTCGCTGAAAAGGCTAGGGATTCCAAGGAACCTAGGGTTTCATGAGTGCATAGGCTTTTTTCAGGGTGTTGTCAAATCAAATGCTGTACATGACATGCTGGCTCACTGAAAAGGCTAGGGATTCCAAGTAGGCTACTGTTTCATGACTGCAGAGGCTTTTTTCAGGGTGTTGTCGCATCAAATGTTAAAGCACGGGTACATGACATATCGTGCCTCTCACTCAATAGGTTAGGGATTCCAAGCAGGCTAGGGTTTCACGAGGGGGTTGTCAATTAAAATGTTGTAGCACAGGTACATAAGAAACACAAAGTTGCAAATGGCGCCGCTAATAACCTACGTAAACATGTGTCATTTGCGAGTACTAACTTGCCATAGGGAAGTTTACAAAAGAATTACAACACTAATAATCTACTGGTATGAGAACTGTCCGGATAACATAGAGCCAAAACCACTGGATTCCTGGGAAGGCATGTAGTAGTTCCCAAATGGGGGTGGAGGTGGGGGTGAAGGTGGTGGGGATGGACTTGACGGTGGAGTTTTCTTCCTGTGACATCTGCAGGTGCATAGCGCGTCGTCGCTAGATGGTGGATCGGGAGGAGTCAGTGCCTCCGCGAGCTCATGCTTCAGCTTCTCGATGCGTCCTTCTAGGTACGTGACGTACTCTTCATATGGATGAATAGCTGGCGGATCGACCCATGTCGCGAAACCACAGTTGTTAGGGTCATACGAGTACTGCAAATACCAATAGTATGTTACTTATCAAAATAAACTGATGGAAAAACTCGTGCTAGTGTTGCTTACCCACGCACGTGGACAGTGCCAAAAGCGACGACCGGAGTAGTAAAGTCTAACTCCCTCATAAACTTGCATTACACACAACTCATTGTGCATGCATCTTGGCCACTTCACTGGTTTCTTCGAATCGTACGGTCTCACATCACGCAAAGATCGGAAATAACTCTTCTCTCTTGGTGGGAAGTACTCCTTACACTCGGGGTCCTGTTCTGTCCACAAGTCTGGACCGAGAGAACTATCCTCACCTGACAAGGGATCCATTGCTGGTTATTGTGAACAACAATGGTTAACTGAAGGGTGACATATATAGGGAAAGAGAATAGGTGGTGGGCCATTCGATCCGTGGGAGAAAACACACCCTACCCCCTACCCTACTACATGTGATGTGAGTCCGAGAAAACACACCCTACACCCTGCCGCGCCTATATAAAGGGCGACGGCGGCCGCAGTACCGCCCCACCCTGCCGCCTCCTCCCTCTCCCCACGGGCTCATCTTCCCTCTTAGGTAAGTTTCCTCTCTTTATTATTTTAATGTAATTAGTTTAACTAGTTTACAATAGTTTCATTACTTTGGGATTTTAGAAAGCAATTTTCAATTTCAAAATTACTTTTTTAAATTGAGTTTACTTAGTTTATTTATTTTAGAATCATTATGTTGTGTAAGAACGTATGCATGATATCGTTTTTATTTCACATGTTCATTTTTCGTAACAATAACTAGAGATGTCTACTGCTGCTGCCGGAGGGGGGGAGGATGGTAATGGTGGTGGTCATCCGAAGGGGAAAAACACAAATACAACACCTGATGCGAAGAAAATTAGCACGTTAGAAAGAGGCATGCTTCGATATATGCAAGGAAAAACTGCAGATGCCATTGCAAGAGGAGAGGAACCTCCTTGGAATGCTCTTTATGCTCCACCAGACATGCATCATTATTTGCAACGAAAAACTGCAGATGCCATTGCAAGAGGAGAGCAACCTCCTTATGGTGGTCTTTATGCTCCGGGTGGTCTTTATGGTCCATCAGCAGACCCGTGTGTTGCTAATCCACCAACTAAAAAAGCTACCAAGAAAGGTAAACCTTCGTCGTCACATCGCAAGGATGGCTAAATACTGGCACTTTGTATGATGTTGTAGTCTTTGATCATGCTGTGTTGTAATATTTGAACTACTATTTCGTTTGCATCATGGTACTGTAATATTTTCTATAAGAACTGGATCCTATTGTGATTGTGTTGTAATAATGGAACCAATATTCCTCAATTTCCTATTTTTTTAATCTCCTACTCGATTATTATAATTTCTTTGTATTATAATTTCCTACTCGTCCTCCTTTGTACTCTCCTACTATAATTGAGTTTTTTGTGCTTCTCCAATTTGTGAATAAAAACTCATTCAGAACTACATCACATAACAAAGTGTTTACTTAATACAACACAACCAAACACACTTGTTCATTGAAAAATAGTCCACTACAACACATGCGATTGACACTTGAGGACCATTCATCATCCTCCCTCAATCCTCTTACCTTTTCTGTCGGCCTGCGCCTTTCTTGCCGCTTCATCCCTCGACCTATCCCTGGACCTCTCCGTCAAAGCCTTCCACTCCTCTTCCTTTTTCCTCCTCTTCTCACTCTTCTCGTCTGCAGTCAACGGACGTATCCCCCATTCTAAGAACTTCTCCCTGTTACAACGCCAATATGCCACAACCTTCTCGTAGTTGGCGTAACCAACTACAAATTCCAGCTGCACTCCAGTTTCACGAACCATCTCATCACAAATTGGACCACTTAGATCCTCCTCTTCCGGTAAGGGCACACCATATTTTGCTCTTATCTTGTTTCTAATAGTTTCAGTTTGAAACCTCCTCCCAGGTTCAGCAGTGCGTCCCAACTCTAACATTAACTCACGACGACCAAGAAATTGCTCCCAATCACAAGTCCTTCCCTCCTGAAAAAAGAAGGCCGTATCATACATAATGAAATCACAATGAAGACAACAACAATCGTGCTAACAAAAGCAAAAAAGGAGGCCATAGCATGCTCACCCAATAGTCTCCATATGCATTGCCACAAAACATCCCAAAACCTAGCTCAAATGGCACAACACCTTCCGTGGCTACTATGCCGCACTTGCACCGTGAAGGTGGATAGCTCAGGCAAGGCCAGGGCTTCGTCCCGGACTCGAACTCTTTCACTTCAGCTTCGGTTGGCCACTCGGATCTTGGTCCATGTATGTATTCATTGAAGTCACACCTAGGCCACCCACTCTGAATTGCACAACAACCATTACTAACAATGAGCCATGCACATTTATAAAACTCAAATGATAAGAACGATATGTGATATACTTACAAGAGTCTTTAGGAAGCAACGAAAGAATGGTGTAAACTTATTCGGGGCCTCAATGTTTGGCCGTTGAAGATACGCACGCACTCCACAATCACACAATGGAGGGTTGTTAACTCGCTCAATGGCGGCCAACTGCTTCTCCTCATAGGTCATCGGTGGAGGATTCGGTGGAGGAGGAACCCATCGTTGAAACTCATCATATGGCTTCAAGACATGACTCGCATACGGGAAGAGACGTATCCTAGGATCAAACTTGTCCAGTCCGTCTATCCACTGCAAGAAATAACAAGGAGCTGCCGGGGGTGGTGCTTCCCTAATCCAACAACAGTAGAAGGCTCTACCAGCAGTAGTAGCACACTTAGACTGTTTCACATAAGCTGGCACACCACATAAACAATTGGGCACAGGGAGAGCTCGAGGCACAGGAGCGTCTTCATCCCACTCTTTGGGAAACCTTCCTTTACCCCTCAAAATGGCACAATAACGTGGGTTTTGGTGGCTCATGTCTACTAATCCTGCAACAAATAATATTGAAATGAAGAATTTCAAATATGGTACAACAACATATGTAACATAAACAATATTAAAAATCAAACCTACAATAAAGCATCTAGTAATGCAACGTATTCCCACAATCAAAACGACCTCTAAATGTCACCTCATGCATTCCAACTCCATAGTTGACCATTGCACAATCAAGTACACTAAACATTAACACCAACAACAACATTAAATCGATTCATGCAACATGTTCTACACGTCAATAACACGGGCAGAGATACTACTGCGTATGAACTAATCATCATTTACATTAAACAAAATTGCATTTCATCTAAACTTCAAAATACTAGAGCTAACCCTAGGTCACCTAAATCTTCTCCGATCTACTTAATGCAACGGTAAAACAGGGAGAGAAGTAGGGGAATACCTTCACAAGGACGCGGGGAACGATTTCCCCCACTTTTCCCACCCCAAATCCACGGATTTGGGACCGGAATGGGGGGCGGCGGCCGGCGGTGGCAGTTCGGGCGGCGGGGTGGTCGGGGGCTGGGAGAGGAAGAAAGGAAGGAGGAGGAAGAAAGGGAGCCGCGGCGCGGCTGTAGGCCTACCGCTGCCGCGCCAGGCGGGGTGGCGCAGCAACGCTGCCGCGCCGTTGCATGTGGCGCGGCAGGCCCGGGGCCATGTGTAAGTGCAATCAAGCCCCAAGTGGGTTTTGGTGAGTTGAGTGACAACTTGATTAAATCACTAACACTCTTGTAAAGCATGTGAGCAGGTTGTTAATTTTTGATAAATGATATTTATGTGTAAGATCATGTATTTGGCTCATATTGCAAAGATGACAAGGGTGGATCATGGCATTATACATGGAATGTATGCAAACTACTAAAGATGAATGTCATGAGTTGGTTAATGTGTTCTTCCCATTGGAGTCTATACAAGACATACAACAAGTGATCCTAAGCTAAAGAAAAGCAAATATAGAGGCATGATTATATTTGGTACTTGGTTGGCCTCTCTATGTTGAGCAAAGCTTATTGTGAAGAAAGGAGAAGCTTGTGGTATAATAATGGGAGAACTAAGTCGAAGTTGAGTATGGCATCAAGGGATTTCACTATTGACACAAGATGGAACTTGATAGCCAATACTATGAGTTTTCCAAGTACAATATCAAATGGTTTTTCACTCTTACATTTTATGAAGAATATTGACTCGTTCAAAGAAGCTATTTGCAAGACTTCAAGTATAGAATTGACAAGGGTCATGTGGTTATCTCTTTTATGATGGACCGATAAATAGAAGTTTGCAAAGCAAGAATAATTGATGTCAATCAAAGGACAAACTATTTGAGTGGCATCTCAAATGGAATTCTCTCTATGGTGCAAGGCTTGACTCAACTGTGGCAAGGATAAGTGATGAAGAGATCAAGATGGCTAAAACGAGGAACTAAGCAAAGGCTATGGATAGCGACCATAAGCAAGTGGCTAGGGTGAAGTTGAGAGCGTCAAGGATTTCGAAGTATCATATCCAAGCCTACCGAGGAAAGTGATAAATTGCATCTAGTGTCATGATTGATAAATTGGAGTGGCTTAAGAATTCAAAGTGGTTGATATCTACTCTATGGAAGAATTCTAAGTCACTAGCTCAAGGTGGACATGCTCAAGCACATGCATATATTTATTCATCTATAACATGTGCTCAGTTGGTATACAACATTGGAAGCCCTCGAATCATTGAAGATCATTTACCGGCGTACCTTGATGGTTCAAGCTCAAGTAGATTAATTAGGGTTTATCTTTTATCTTGAGTTTAGGTATGCCGTACTATCAAGAGGGATGAATCAATGGTTGGACAACAAACATCAAAAAGTGCTCAAGTAAACCCATGAGAGTCTAACCCGTGAGATCAAACCTTAGTAGGGCTCTCTGGCCCAAACCGGTCTGACCGGTTTGGGCACTGACACCGTCCAACGGCTAGTTGGTTTGAAAACCGATCTGACCGGTTTGGCAAACCGGTCTGACCGGTTTTGTCTGACAGACTAACAGCTAGTTTCGTGGGAGTTGGGTATTTATACCCATGAGCTCCTACTTGTGGAGCTGCTGGTCCTCCACACTTCTAACACCTTCCTGAACCCCAGCTAAGCTCTCCCCAACCTCTCTAAGTGAGATTCAAGCCTTTAGTGCCCTTTTCTTGTGTTGGGTTGAGAGAGTGACTTGTGTGAGAGCCTTAGAGAGCTTTGAGAAGCCTTGTGAGCATCCCATACTTGAGCACCTGCTGATTTCGTTGAAGATCCTTTGAAGCATCTTTTACTCTTGGAGCTTTGCTCCTAGACGGCTAGAAGTCACTTAGAAGCTCTCCAATCCGAGATTGTGGAAGCTCCAAGAAGTTTGTATTACCCCTGTGATTCTAGTGGAAATCTTCTCATCTCAAGGGTTCATTCTCTTGACTTGAGACCGAGGTCAAGGGCAAGCCTAGTGTGGCGAGCCTATCCTTGTGTGGATACCTCAACAACGTGGAGGTAGGCTAACCTTAGTGGTGAGCCGAACCACGGGATAAATCTTTGTGTTCTTACTTGCTTTACATTTACATGCATTACCTCAAGTTGTTTCTAGCAATCTTTGTGCTTCCGCTTCGATCCACTTTGGTGTGCTTGTGCTATGTGCAGGGACTTCATTGACACTCTTGGAAACACCTTTGGAAGTCACACACCAAGTTTGGTTTGAGCTAGAACTCGTAGAGGGCATATACTTGTTCGTTGATTTGCTGCCTAGCAAAACCGGTCTGACCGGTTTTGGAAACCGGTCTGACCGGTTTTAGCACTAACAGAGGGTTGAAGTTTTTAATAAGTGCAGATTCGTCTATTCACCCCCCCCCTCTAGACGACATCGAGATCCTTTCAATTGGTATCAGAGCAAGGAACTCCGATTCGAGCTTAACCGCTTGGAGAAAAGATGTCGACAACATATGAGGTATCTTTTGAGCCATTGACTTTAGGTGGCTCAAACTACGATTCTTGGTCAGCACATGTACTTAATGGAATTAGGACCTTTGGTCCACATGCCGAGCAGGTTGTAGTTGCTGGTATTCTTCCTCCTCACACTAGAATAGACAACATTGACTTGTCGGGCTTATCTATAGAGGAGTTAGAATGTTGGCAACTCAACGCTCAAGTTACTAACTACATTCGTAGTACCGTGAGTTGTGATGTGCAGGAATTAATTTGTGATGACATAATTGATGCACATGATATTTGGGAAATTTTTCAAGATCTTTATGAAATGCCCAAATGCAAATACCAAGATCAAAGAGCAAGCATGCAAAGTGAAGCCACAGCTGCAAACCACTCATCTTCGTGTGCTCATGATGACATCTTGGCCAAGGATGATGAGAGAAGAGAAATCAAAAGCCAAAATGAAGATTTGGGATTTGAGTATGACAAGCCGTCAACTAGTGAGGATCAAGTGACAAGAGTATCCTTAGAAGAGTGCTCTACCTCATAAGCATACACTGATCCTCAAGTGACCACACCCATGGATCAACAAGGCAAGAAAAGCAAGTCGGGTGACCCTGTGGGGAAACCGGTCCAACCGATTTCCAAAACCGGTCTGACCGGTTTTCACAGGATGAACACAATGAAGAGTAACAAGTGTTCAAGAAGGCGATCAAGACAAGCATCGGCGGTTCCTAGGTCCTCAACTCCCAGTGTTGATGATCACAAGTGCTTGATGGCTAAGAAGAGCAAGGAAACCAAGGAAGATCAAATGGCAAAGAGAGTTGAAGATCAAGTTGACACCATAAAATCTTTAACTCAAAAGCTTGAAGCCTTCAAACTCTCACACTCTACCTTAGTCAATAAATATGATATCTTGCTTAATAAAGTTGCTTGTGCTACTAACTTGTCTACATGTGTAGCATCTTTGGAGCAAGAAAAGAAGGTGCTCAATGATAAGCTTGAGAAGCTCACTAGCGAGCATGTGACGCTACAAGCATGTCACAAGGAGCTTGAGTGCTCTCATGACAAACTTGTAGAATCATATACTTGTCTAGAAGTAGCTCATGAGGTTGTGCTTTCATCGGTAACATCCACTCAACCTCTCTCACACACATGCACATGCTCACATGTCAATATTGAATTGTCTTGTACTAAACCTTGTTGTTCTCAAGCAAGCCAATCTAGTATTGAGCATGTACTTGTAGAGACTTGTGATGACCTCATTGCGAAAGAAAATGATCAACTCATACAAGAGGTTGAAAAGCTTAAAAAAGACTTGAGTAAGTTGAAGGGAAAGAGTCAAGTGCAACCTTGTCAAGATAACCGTGACAACATGGTGAAGAAGCTTGAGAAGGGTTCAAACCGCATTAGCTCAACCCTTCGACCGAAGAAGCAAGGCGACAATCACAAGGCTCAAGAAATCAAGAAAAAGGAGCTTGATCACATACAATGCTTCAAGTGCTCAAAGATGGGGCACTATGCATCCATGTGCTCTCCTCAGCTCAAAAACCCCAAGAAAAGGCAAGGGAAGCTAAGGAGAAGGATATGCTATAAATGCAAGCAACATGGACACTTCATTGGTGATTGTCCACAAGTAACCGGGGTGCTGTCTGTACCAAACCGGTCTGACCGGTTTGGGAAACCGGTTAGACCGGTTTTGGCAACTGCAGTGCCTCAAGAGCATATCAAGCGCAATCAAGCTTCTACAGCAAGCCACAAGACCAAGAAGCAACAAGTGAGCAAAAATAAGAGCAAGGCTTCAGCAAGCAAGATCAAAAGCCGTATTTGCTACACTTGTCGGTCAAAGGGACATGAGAGTAATGATTGTCCAAATGGTAACATTCCTAAGTCAAAACTTGTCGATTATGCATTTTTAGACTTAGGGATGACAAGAATGGTATCTATGCTACTAGAGTGACTTGTTCACCTCAAACTAGCATAAGAGCCATTTGGATTCCCAAATCTCTTGTGACTAACCCTAAAGGACCCAACATGGTTTGGGTACCAAAAAGAGCTTGCTAGAATTGCAGGAGCATGGAGATGCATTGGAGGCTTGGCAAAACTCAAGAAAAGGACTTTGCACTAGAATAATGCCGAGCATCAAGGCTAAACTTTTATATCTCTACTCCAATGACATCTCGGTAACATAAGCTTCATCTTTCAGCTTGGTCAATTGATCCTAAGTGGATACTCGTGCTCAAGGCCTTGGCTTTGTGCACATGGCTTGACTAAGTACCTTTGGTGCACATATATGCTCCTCTTGTCATATGGTGCTTGTAACCACTCTCTAGTAGAGCATGTTGGTTTAAATGGTGCAGGTTAAAAGAAGAAGTAAAATTGTAAGTCAATCAAGCGTTTGACCATAGGCAATGTTAGACCAAGTTGAAGCATAAGAAAAGATGAAGAAAATTTCCAAGCTTCAACACCAACTCCAAGGGCCAAACATTCCTGTCTCTCTAGAAGTGCAGACCTCAGAGGTTCCGGGAAATACTCCGGAGGTTCCGGGAATTGCTGCAGAAACTCAACCTCTGGGAATTTCTTCGGAGGTTCTGGGATCTGGAATTCAGACCTATAGAACTTCTGGGATCAGGGTGATTGTCAGCAATTAAAGATACATGAATATACACCTGCATCGGGAGCTGATGGAGTCTCGAAGAAAAGCTTCAGTTGGACTGACTGGCAAAACCGGTCTGACCGGTTTGCCAAACCGGTCTGACCGGTTTTGGCCCAGTGCAGCCCGACTAAGTAATGTACTTCAAGATTAACTCAAGAAATTCAAATATATATCCTCAGCTCTTGCTTAGCTTCATACAAACACTATCTTGGTGATGGTAAGCATTCTTGGCACAATTTCAATATTTGTAAATTATTTTTCTTGTGTGCCTTGACCAAATTGTGAAGTGACCTCTCCTAGTTCATTAAATTGACTAAGTGCTCGTTTCATGCAACTCAAACTCATGATGCACCTATTTAGGGGGATATCACTCTACAACTTGTGTCTTTGAGACTAATGCTTTCATCTAGTGATTTTTGTAGTCTCAAAATGAGAGTTTGTCTCTCTCCATGGAGTATGCTATGATCTTTGAGTCCAAAGTGGTAATATTGACCTAATCTTTCTCATTGGATTATGAAACTAACCTCAAGCATAGCTACTCACCACAATATAGTTTAAATTCCTCGAGTTGGCCTTAATTGCCAAAATGGTGCATGTGACCCTAGTTGTTCACATTATTTCATATGCTCCGTAAACAAAGGGAATTTGATCTATATTGTGAGGTTTCAATTTTTGGTGGACCTCTTGTCTCTCTAACCCGAAAGGTCACTAAGGATTGAAACTAGTGCTTGTGCTATTTAAGTGTCTCTCTCGTGCTGTGTTTAAAAGGTCTATCAAAATGAGAGCTAGAACTTTGTCTTAACATAGCAATGCACAAGTCAAAAAAAAATCACAATTCACCAATGTGAAAATGTGATAAGCTAGAGGCAAAGGTATGGTTCACACTCACTCTTCTTCTACCTTTATCATCTAGGATTTATTCATGCTAGTGTGTGCATTTTCCTAGCATGTGATCTATTCAAGGTTCTCTCGTGTGTGCCTATTGGATATTTAATTGATGCCTACCTTTATATTGACTCTGTCAAATACTTGTTATAATGTGAGAGGCATGAGTTAAATATCCCAATATGGTCCTAAAACTTGTTTAGCCACATGTTTGCGTGACATAGGTTAGATCTTTGAAAAAAAAACTTAACTAGCATGATAGGATTTGTGTGAATTTTGAAAATTTTGGTTATTGGTCTTTATGACCCAATCGACCCACTTGTGACTATGGTTAACCTTGCTTGAGTAATGGCTAGTCACAAGTGGTGAGATTTTCTTAAGTCCAACATATTCTTCACATCTATCTCTCTCTAAGTTTCTTGGAAGTATCAAGGAGCTTTTGGACCTTAATGGAAAAAATCCTTCTATGGGAATTATCTAGTGACCAAAGTTCATTGCTTTATCTCTTTATCTCACTAGATCTATCTCAAAAGGAAAAGAAGCAAAATTCTTTCAATATCTTATCTTTCTCTTCTAATCACCTCTCGCAGAGAAAAAGGGGTCCTTGGATAAAGAGTTGAAGCTTCAGGTTTTTCAGAAAAGGAACTAGTATCTGGACATATCTTGATCTTATCTCTCATATTAGTTCTCCAATCGAGCTTCAATATCTCAAATTCTATCTTCAGCAGGTTTCCTGAGGGAAACCGGTCTGACCGGTTTCTGAAACCGGTCTGACCGGTTTTACCCCGGGTCCACCCCTTTAAGGGTATCCCGTGGGGAATATTCCCTATCCTTCCCTCACTTCATCCTCACCAGCCAAGACCCGTGGTCCTCCTCTCCATCCCGTGCTCCCTCTCCCTCTCACTCTCCCCACCATGGGTCCTTGAGTTTGGACCAAGGAGAAAGTTTTCCCTTTGGAGATTAAGGGCTAGAGGTGCTAAACTTCAGCTTGACCGGATTGGAGACCGTTTTTGAAGGCTTATTTATCTTCTCCCATCCTCTCAAGGTATTCAAAGGTTCTCTTTGCCCGATCTCTTAGCTCCTTGCATATCTCTCGGATTCCTTTGAGCAATCATCAACTAGTATGCCCAGGAAGCTATCTTTAAGTTTTGAATCAATTTGGATGGCTACATTTTGAATTTCACAATCTAGGGTTTCAGCCGACGAAACCGGTCTGACCGGTTTCTGAAACCGGTCTGACCGGTTTTATTAAGTCAGCAACCCTGCTTTTCGTTCATAACTTCAAATTCGATTCTCGTCGAGTCCCGAATCAATTCCTATGGTCCTTATATATACTTTGTCACTTATTTGTGGTCAGGAACAACATGTCGGACTTCTCAAAGACCTACACAAGGACAAGGAAGAAAAAGAGGGTTGATGAACCCGAAGATGCCCCTGATCCTATTGAGCCTTCAGGTGCCTCCAGTGGTCCTATCTTGAGGCCTAGGACGTCTAGGGCATCTCAGCAGGCTGTGGACGAGATTGTGGAAGAAGAAGAAGGGCATGAGACTTCTAGTGATGATAATGAGAGTGAAGAGAATTACAGAATGCAATTCAGGCATGGGAAAGGACCAGCAGCGGATGATGATGATGATGACGATGATGATGAAGAAGAGGATTATGGTGGAAGGGAAAGAAGAGTTGAAGAAGAAGAGCAGGTCATGCTTGAGATTAGGAGGCCAGTCAATCCCGGCACTCACCGCATTGTGAACTATCTTGGCATGGGTAAGACTGAGGCAGCTAGGCGGAAGAGAAGGGAATGGCCCTATGGTGAGCCTAAGGACATGGCGAGTGGGATAGACTACATATTTCACACCTTCTTTCAGCAGGACTACTATTCCACTGCCATCATAGCTAAGAAGAAGGGCATAGTTGCAGAGGCTCGGTGGATAGATTGGGGATACATGGAGAAGACAAACAATGCTATTTTCAGAGATATCATTGATGTTTGTACTACTTTGAGGATCAAGCCTCTGATGGGATTCAGGCACAGTTGGAACACAGAGGTCATTGCACAATTCTATGCCACCGTCGCTTTTGAGGAAAATGAGAGTACAAGGAAGATGCATTGGATGACCGAGGGGACTAGATACAGTGTCACTTTCACACACTTTGCTAGGTTCCTTGGAGCTAGCCCGGCGGATTTGACTCTTCCTTGCATTCACCGTGGTATTCGTCCGATGGAGCCTTCTGCGATGAAGTTCATGTATCCAAGAAACAAGCAAGCAAATGCGGGTTATGCAGCGGGGCTTTACTCCTACTATAGCATGCTTAACCGCATGTTCCGGTTGACACTCACACCTAGGGGCGGAAACCCGGCGGACATCTCTAACTATGCTAAGGACTTGCTCGTTCATATGAGGCCTCCCGGACTTCCATTCTCAGTGAGTGATTTCATTTGGGAGGAGATCAAGACCATTAGCGAGAGCCCCCAGAGGTTGTGTGGGTATGCACCTTATATCATGCATATTATTGAAAAGGTGTCAAATAGAAAATTTCTAAAGGATACTAAGCATGAGCCCTTCAAAGTCCCGGTACCCAAGAGGATAAGGACTCCCTCACCTGGAAGATATGATGAGATAGAAATGGAGGAAGGAGAAGGACAACAGCAGGAGCAGCATCAGCCAGCAGCAGCCACTGGTCAGGACCAAACCGGTCTGACCGGTTTGGAAAACCGGCCTGACCGGTTTGGGGCTGGCAGCAGCAGTCAGCCTAGGGACAAGCCTCCCTCTCCTATTCGCAAGCTTTTGAACTTTTTCATATCTATGTGTAGGAGCCAGAGGGATGTATTGGACGAGCAGCAGAGGTCTAGGAGAGAGAGGAAACAAATGAAGGACACTCTCAAATTATTGCACAATCACCATGGTTTTGAACCTCCTAGATCTGCACCCTCTCCCGAGACGGAGGAGCCCGAGATCCCTTCAGTGGATAGCATGGTGGCACAGCTGGGTTCCGAAGGCTATTTTCAACAATATGCTCATCACTATGGATATCAAGTACCTCCTCCTCCACCTCCTCCTATGGGTCCGTCTACTAGCGGTCAAAATCTTGTATCTCAAGCGTATCAGTCGCTCTTTGGCAACGACGATGGTATGTTGAGTCTCAAATTCTTATACTTTAGCATCTACCATTTCTTCTCAAGTTCTTAATTCCATTTCTTATGAACTCTCTCTTAGTTTACCCTCCTCCGCATGGTGGTGCTCCTCCGGAGTATGGTGATCAGTGAAGCTCAGCAGCATATCTTCTCCAAGTTTTTGGTGATAGATGACAAAGGGGGAGAAGAAAAGTGATTAAAGCCTATCTGCTTGTGTGCTGTGTAGTGAAACCGGTCTGACCGGTTTCTCAAACCGGTCTGACCGGTTTGTGCTGAGCACTCCCAAGCTCCTATGTATCCAGTTATCTTTTATCTTAGAGACTTGTTGAGAGATTTGGATCTGTAATAATCGTCTGTTGAACCTTATCTATGTGTTGGACTTGAGAACTCTTGTATTGTGTGCTACAATGTGTGTAATGTACTCTAAATGTTTATAAGTGACTCTATGTTAGTTTGTGATGCATGTTTGTTTGGTGAATGAGTTGTTCCTTGAGTTTTTCCCTGTTTTGTGGGCTGACTGGGTGAAACCGGTCTGACCGGTTTTGCCTCAGACAGCACACACCTTTTTGTGTTTTGTCTCTTGTTTGTGATAACTCTTGACATATGCATCACACATTTATTTTATCTTGTCACACACACTTGTTGCACCCCACTTTGCTGAGATTTAGGGGGAGCTCCATGTTTTTCTTGAAAATGTGCAAATTGGCATTTTGAGGCCAAATTGATGAATTCCATTCATTTGCACACATTGAGGGGGAGCTTTACCTAAATCTTAGTACTTAAGAGCTTTATTTATACATCTTTTGTAAGCTTTAATCAAGGTTGTCATCAATCACCAAAAAGGGGGAGATTGTAAGTGCAATCAAGCCCCAAGTAGGTTTTGGTGAGTTGAGTGACAACTTGATTAAATCACTAACACTCTTGTAAAGCATGTGAGCAGGTTGTTAATTTTTGATAAATGATATTTATGTGTAAGATCATGTATTTGGCTCATATTGCAAAGATGACAAGGGTGGATCATGGCATTATACATGGAATGTATGCAAACTACTAAAGATGAATGTCATGAGTTGGTTAATGTGTTCTTCCCATTGGAGTCTATACAAGACATACAACAAGTGATCCTAAGCTAAAGAAAAGCAAATATAGAGGCATGATTATATTTGGTACTTGGTTGGCCTCTCTATGTTGAGCAAAGCTTATTGTGAAGAAAGGAGAAGCTTGTGGTATAATAATGGGAGAACTAAGTCGAAGTTGAGTATGGCATCAAGGGATTTCACTATTGACACAAGATGGAACTTGATAGCCAATACTATGAGTTTTCCAAGTACAATATCAAATGGTTTTTCACTCTTACATTTTATGAAGAATATTGACTCGTTCAAAGAAGCTATTTGCAAGACTTCAAGTATAGAATTGACAAGGGTCATGTGGTTATCTCTTTTATGATGGACCGATAAATAGAAGTTTGCAAAGCAAGAATAATTGATGTCAATCAAAGGACAAACTATTTGAGTGGCATCTCAAATGGAATTCTCTCTATGGTGCAAGGCTTGACTCAACTGTGGCAAGGATAAGTGATGAAGAGATCAAGATGGCTAAAACGAGGAACTAAGCAAAGGCTATGGATAGCGACCATAAGCAAGTGGCTAGGGTGAAGTTGAGAGCGTCAAGGATTTCGAAGTATCATATCCAAGCCTACCGAGGAAAGTGATAAATTGCATCTAGTGTCATGATTGATAAATTGGAGTGGCTTAAGAATTCAAAGTGGTTGATATCTACTCTATGGAAGAATTCTAAGTCACTAGCTCAAGGTGGACATGCTCAAGCACATGCATATATTTATTCATCTATAACATGTGCTCAGTTGGTATACAACATTGGAAGCCCTCGAATCATTGAAGATCATTTACCGGCGTACCTTGATGGTTCAAGCTCAAGTAGATTAATTAGGGTTTATCTTTTATCTTGAGTTTAGGTATGCCGTACTATCAAGAGGGATGAATCAATGGTTGGACAACAAATATCAAAAAGTGCTCAAGTAAACCCATGAGAGTCTAACCCGTGAGATCAAACCTTAGTAGGGCTCTCTGGCCCAAACCGGTCTGACCGGTTTGGGCACTGACACCGTCCAACGGCTAGTTGGTTTGAAAACCGGTCTGACCGGTTTGGCAAACCGGTCTGACCGGTTTTGTCTGACAGACTAACGGCTAGTTTCGTGGGAGTTGGGTATTTATACCCATGAGCTCCTCCTTGTGGAGCTGCTGGTCCTCCACACTTCTAACACCTTCCTGAACCCCAGCTAAGCTCTCCCCAACCTCTCTAAGTGAGATTCAAGCCTTTAGTGCCCTTTTCTTGTGTTGGGTTGAGAGAGTGACTTGTGTGAGAGCCTTAGAGAGCTTTGAGAAGCCTTATGAGCATCCCATACTTGAGCACCTGCTGATTTCGTTGAAGATCCTTTGAAGCATCTTTTACTCTTGGAGCTTTGCTCCTAGACGGCTAGAAGTCACTTGGAAGCTCTCCAATCCGAGATTGTGGAAGCTCCAAGAAGTTTGTATTACCCCTGTGATTCTAGTGGAAATCTTCTCATCTCAAGGGTTCATTCTCTTGACTTGAGACCGAGGTCAAGGGCAAGCCTAGTGTGGCGAGCCTATCCTTGTGTGGATACCTCAACAACGTGGAGGTAGGCTAACCTTAGTGGTGAGCCGAACCACGGGATAAATCTTTGTGTTCTTACTTGCTTTACATTTACATGCATTACCTCAAGTTGTTTCTAGCAATCTTTGTGCTTCCGCTTCGATCCACTTTGGTGTTCTTGTGCTATGTGCAGGGACTTCATTGACACTCTTGGAAACACCTTTGGAAGTCACACACCAAGTTTGGTTTGAGCTAGAACTCGTAGAGGGCATATACTTGTTCGTTGATTTGCTGCCTAGCAAAACCGGTCTGACCGGTTTTGGAAACCGGTCTGACCGGTTTTAGCACTAACAGAGGGTTGAAGTTTTTAATAAGTGCAGATTCGTCTATTCACCCCCCTCTAGACGACATCGAGATCCGTTCACCACGTCGCCTCCGCGCGCCGCACCTCGCCAGCGTGGCACAGCTGCCGCGCCGCTGCATGTGGCGCGGCAAAGGCTAGCTGCCGCGCCACGCCGGCCGGCGCGGCCAAAGGGGTCACCTGGTGCAAAAAAAGTTTTCCAGGGGTTATTTTTAAAAATAATTTTAAAAAAAGGTTAAAATTAAAAAAATCCTCCATGGTCACCACTTGAGTGATGTCAATATCGATACTTGGTGACACCATCTTCTCTTGGTAGACTCCGTTTCCTCCATACATGTGCGCTTGCCATCCTCTATTTTATGATACAAATAACTCTTGGACCAGAGCTTCTACGATTTTAGGAACCATATCGTCTTCCTCGCACAACTCATTTAGTGCTCGTAGGAGGGCATGGTCTCGCCGGGGAGGTCACGACTCATGGGCCGACCTCACAGTTCTTTCCCCGTTGTTGACACTCAAAATTGGCACGTAACCAACCCGGGTGGACAGATCGATCAGACCGGTGTTAGTAGTCAGTCTAACCGATCATGGCTACTGTAGCCGGTCCGGCAAGCCACACCGGTCTAACCGGTGCCCGTAACCGGTCTAACCGATGCCCCCCGTGTCCGAGTTAAATCAAGGAATCCTTGTAGGTTTAGACTTGTAAAACGAATTCCTTACGGGGCAAGTCCTTCCCACCCTCATAAATATGTAGGGTCGCGGCTGATTGAGTCATCATCATCCAATCGATCAAAACTTTTATCTTTTATTGTCTCGTATTTAATTTTACCTCTTCCAAAGCTTTTCTAATGTCATATGTTGTTCTTCCTTCGTCTCCACGACGTCCGAAGGCGTTCTAGTTGGCCTGCCGACCCTAGAGCAACCCTACGTGCGCTAGCTCCGACGGGGTCCCTCCCGAGCCGGCGTTCTAGGTCTACCGCCGGGAACTCCCGACGACCGGTCCGCTACACCGGTCTAACCGGTGTCGACGCAGAGGCGTTGCGACAGCTCCTCGGCATGCTTGTTAGCTCCTAAAAGGCATCAACAAATTAGCGACTCCGCTAGGGAACGAAGATCTGGCTATTTTAACCGATCTATCTACCTCCGGCATGATGGGCTTAAGAACCAAATTTGATCCAAAAAACGTCATCAACGTTGATGATGCGGAGCTCTCGCCCGAAGATCATCAAGCTATGGAGGACTTCATGAAGAAACAAGCTCAACAACATCGTTTGGTTATAGAAGATCTCATGAAGGACTATGCTGAGCGAGATCGACTTCACTACTTGTCGCACTTCAAGAAGAATCGTGAAGGCCAGGTCAAGAAGGTCAAAGAGATCTCTGCCGCTCCACCACATGAGGTACCAACCAATGTGAGCACGTCATCATCTCCCTCCTCTTTTGATACCGTCAATGATCTTACTACCGTAATGGATAATTTTCGCTTAGCGATGAATGATAATATTCAAAATATGGTAGAAAAGTGTCTCGGTAAACAAGTAGAGGGAAGTAGTGATATTGCACCTAAAACTGTGATACCTCAGACCCCATCTGCTAGTACATCGACTTCACCCATATTTAATCCTCAATATGGTATGTCGTTCAATTATTTTGCAGGTCAATCACCACCGCCGTCGTCTGGTCAGAACAAAACGGACAGACCGATGGGTCCGACCGGTCAGACCGGTGCTGGCGCTGTGGTGCCATACACCTTATCTCCGGAGCCTTTAGCTACTATACCTCCCGTTCAGGCTACCTCTGGCCGATCTGGAGATAATACAGTACCTCAAGGAATTCCATTCACGGTTCCTTTTGGAACAGGCACTGGGTATGTGGGTATGGTTTTATACCTAATACATTAACTAATAGCCGTTTGCAACACAATCCTCCAAACCCATCTACACAGTCTAATGTGTTGCAATCGAACGCTTCAACCACGCTAATGCCAACCACTATTCAGGAAGACATCAATAGGTTTAATGCAAATCTTGCTAGGCAAATGAGGGATGACTATGGGATAGAAGTAAAGTATAAAAATTTTTCATATCAAAAGTCGTATCCTTCTAGTTTTGATTCGGTTCCCATCCTGTTGGTTGGGGTTGTCCTAAATTTGTGAAGTTTAATGGGAGATGATAGCAAAACTACTTGTGAGTATGTGTGACAGAACCGCCCAAATTAACTCCATATTATCGCATAAACCACTCCTTTTGGTCATTACGCGATAACACCGAGTTAACTTGTCATCTCTGCCGGGTCAAGCCCGGTAAATCACTTGTAACAAAGGATCGACAACCGTACATCAAAACTCACACGAAGGCGAGTCCAGAGATAAACAAGTCACAATTTATTACATCAATTCCCATAAAGGGTTATTTAATTACAAACCGAGTCCTTTGCATAAAAGTAAATGATTCAGAGTTTATAAATACAGCGGAAAATAAAACTAAACAAGAAAAGGTAGCATTATAGGAGGCCATCCATAATGCCAACAAACATCGTCTTCCTCCCATCCCAAACTGCACCTGAAAACAACAACAAAAGCAAGGCTGAGTATACTAATACTCAGCAAGTCTTAACCGTCAGGTGATGGAAATCTCTCTAGACATGCAAAGCTTTTTGGCTAGTGGATTATTTTGCTGAAAAGCAACAAAGAGTATGTCCTTACTTTCAAAATTTTAGCTCAAATTCTAGTTGATTAACCATTACTAAGTAAGCATCTACAGCAAACATAAGTTGTGCAAACAATTAATCAGACATCCATATTAATTCTCAATTCCATCATAAAGGGAAATAGACTGTATAGTTAAGCAGTCTCGGGTAACGGTGAGAGGCCGACAATCGATCGATTAATAACCTTGCAAGGTGGACCTAAACACACGGAAAAGTGCACACCCCAGGTGTGCACCCACCAGACCGTTCCCAGCCATCCTCGGTTCAGGACCAGAGTCCACAGTCTTTGGTACAAGGTGAGGTGGTTACGGCCTCGGCGCCCACTCTCACTCATGCATCACCTTTACTGCAGCAGGGGGACTCTTCCCAAGATTAGTGTTCCAAGTTCCCTAGCCGGATCCAGAAGGTACTAGGCTTACCAGTCCCATTCCTGGCAAATGTTTAGTACGTTCAAAAGCTTAACCAGTGACACCTATTGACCGGAGCCGATCCCAAGCTCTTACCACATGAGCATATCATTTTAAATCTTATGATTCCAACATAAGAACCTATAGCTCGCGAGTGAAGGATTCCACTCGACTTTTACCGGGTCCTTAAAGCATGGCAACTAACGTCTTATCATGCTAGTATAAGAACATAGGAACCTAGGATCATGCATCTATGGTTTCAAATCAACTCCTGAAACTTAAATGCACAAACATAACATATATAGTTGCAGGAAGTTAAAATCATAGGATTATGCTCCGGTGCTTGCCTTTCAAACCGATGTTAGTTCTAACTAGGCCTTGGGCCCTTCCAAACTTTGGTTTGGGTCTTGTGGTACTCCACGATGTCCACTTGTCCCTCGAACGGTCCTTCGTCTTGTTCCGGGACGAGCTCGAAGCTACTGACAGAAAAATCTACACGAGATGCATATGCATAAGATTTATTTGTCCAATTCAAATGAGATTTCACTTTTGAAACTTAGAAATAAATGTGGGGTTTAAGGGTGACCACATTCACCTAGATAAGATATTCAGCATACTCTTCCTCTATTAGAGAAAGGTGTGTGCGGGTGACTTTTATTTCCCCTTTGATGGTGACTGTGTACATATTTAAGATAAGTAATTTATTTTATCTCACCAAGGTAATGGTGCTGTTTAGGGTGTGTCTTGGTGAGGTTCATGCATTTAAAATTTGAGTTGCACACAAATGATATTGGTTTTCCTTTTATCCATTTAATTGACCTTGATTTATTTCAAGAATTTTTATTCCAAAAGACATACACATAAACTAACCACAAGATAGCTCATACATGCACAAGGTATACAATTATACTATGGCACCAAAGTTTAACTCATCTCGTCAATTATGGCTAGCATGAACATCACACAAAGCTACACCTAGCCATGCAAGATTAAATCAAACAAAATTATATATACCACCAAAAGAGATGAAACTTCCTATGGAGCTATACAGAGGCATTTCTAGCAGAGATATGCACTTACTGAGCAAAGAAATTAATTTAAACTATGCACATGAAATTAGCCTTAATATAGCATGGTAAATTATATGACTAAGCTACACATGTCCAAAATTGATATACTATTTATCATGGGTGCATAACCATTACACAGGGCTGTAGTAAAAAGATTGGCTCCATTTGATCAACAGATTAATTTATAAAAACCAAAACCAGGAGCATTACATATATCAAAATTAATTTATAACTAAAGATATACATGACATCTATGTGCAATTTTTGTACACAGGATCAGACATGACAAGGCTAGCAACATATCCAAAATTCACTTGCAGATCATTTATAGAATTTTAATTATTTCAAATCTAAGCAATTTGATGATTTCAAAATATTTTAAAAACTACACAGAAGTTTGAAGACTTCCTTTGTAGAAAAGTTGCTCCTGGTCATAAGGATCACAACAAATTTGAGTTTGCATTTTTATGATTTTTCTGTGATTTATGGCGTATTTTACAAGGTTCTGTGTTTTGGATCTAGATCTGAAAATTGGTTCTTCGCAAACAGGTCCCTGGATCTTACAGACAGGCCCCTGGAACGAAAACTGCAATCGCAATGTAGTCCCTGGCGCCATGGCCGGCGGACAGAGCTCGATTCCGGCGAGGGGAGGGCTCGGTCCGGCCGGGAAAGTGCGGGGGAGGCACGAGGGATCACCTGGGGTTCGATTCCGAGGGTCGATTGGGGCGGAGGAGCAGCCGGAGACGATGTTCGGCGGCGCCATGGATCTCAGGCCGCCTGTGCTTCTGTTCTGGCGACCTGGTCGGCAGAGGAGGCAAGCTCGTGGCCGGGGAAGGTGCAGGGGGTGCTTGTGGAGGCGGTGGTGAGCTCAGAGGGCGATGGAGAGGCACGGGACGGGGAGCTCGCAGTGGCCATGGCAATGGCGGCCAGCAGCAGCTCGACGCCTGTGCGCCAGTCGCGGAAAGGACAAAAGAACCGGGGGCACCGCACCTCTATAGGCGGCCTGGGCTTGCTCCCCACTCCACGGCAATGTCGGCTTGAGGAACGGACGGCGCTGGCGCGCCAGGACAGGGTGGCGGCGGCGGCGCACTGCGTGTTGGCGCATGGACGACGGGATACGTGGAGCGGATAACGGCGCAGGGAAAACCAGGGGCACGAGGTGGTTTCGGGCGGTCTCGACGTGCGTGACGGCGTCAGTGGGACCCGCAGGAGACGGCACGGCACGGACGCCGGGGTGCGGCGTCTCGGCGCGCGCGCGACGCGCGAGAGCGCGCGTTCCAGGGCGCCGGCGCCAAAACAGTCCGGTCAAGGCCTGTTTGACCAAGGCAAACTCAAAAAGTTTGAACTAAACTTGAAAATATCCAAATACAAAAGTTGGAGAACACATATCCTTCTACAACTTTCCCAAAGGGTGACCTATATTTTTCTCAACCATTTACTCAGAAAATCGCTGCAAAGTTTGCGTTTTTCTCGGTTTGGTCAAGATAAGGTTCTGGACTTTGACTGAGTTTTTTGGAGTGTTTCCACTCCGAATTTCAAATGTCGCTAATTGGATGAAATGTGTTCTTGGAGATTCTTGACAACTTTTACATTGGCCGATTTCGAAGTTTTTATGAAAAATTTGGAGAACGCGCTAGATCACTGCAGAGAGGTCTAGGGTTCTGGGGGTTTGACTTGGGTTTTGAGGGGTTTGACCCATGATTGGGGGGTTTGACCATGTAACCATGTTAGCGAACATGCATAGCTCCACTAATTAAGATGGTTACTATTGCTAAAAATCCGGGGTGTTACAGCCTACCCCCTTAAAAGGAATCTCGTCCCGAGATTCAACAAGATTAGATGACAATCTTCAGGGAAAGATAAAGATTACATAGAGGATACTGCAAAGCATGGCTAAACTCCTCAAGTTCTAAAGCTCGGAGATGATAGCGGATACATGGTTTTCCTCACACACTTCGACGTCGCTCATGAGGAAGCGGACGATGAATGTACACATGAAAAGCTAAAACCATCAGAAACTGCAATGCAAAGCAGATGTACAATGCAACTAGAGACCAGCGAACTGAATCAAACATCTCCAGCCAGTGAGCCATGGAGTGGTTCATGGTTGGATCCTTCTCTTGGACTTCTTCTTGAGCTTCTTCTGGCGTCACCGATGAATGCCGGAGGCGGAGAAGATGGATGGCGTGCGTGCTCAAAGGGAGTAGCCGGTGAGAAGTGAGAGTGGCTAGAATGCAAGGCTCAAGTGGAAACTAGCTCTAGGTGGGGAGAGCTGAGGGGAGGAGGTGCTCCTTTTATCGAGGGCCAAAGGACTGCGGCAGCTGTGGTGCTCGTGACCACTTGAGGTAGGGGACGGCGGATCGATGCTGCGAGAGCTGCACGCGGCGCGGTAGTGGCCGGCATTAAGATGCCTTGGCAACATGATGGCGACCGCGGTGGCGTGTGCGTAGGCGGCGGCCAGCCTCTGCGAGAAAAAGGTGGCAGGGTGATGGAGCGGCACAGAACAGGCGAAGCACGGATACGGAGGGAGCGCACTGATACGGAGGAAAGTCAAACGGCTCGAGAGAAATGACCGTGATCTTGGGGGAAAACGAGAAGATCTTGGGGTATCCATAATTCAAAATTGAGATTGAACCAGGAAAACTTGTCAGAGGATATGCCCGTCATTTGCTTACTTAATTCATGACTTCATTGATTTGAGAGAGATTTGCAACAGGATCACAGTTCACTGATCGATAGAGAACTCCTCATATCTTGACTTTTCGAGAACCTTGATTGCTCATGCTCCTTCAAATTAGTCTGGTTGATTTGATACTAGGTAACTTTGAGATTGAGGCCGAAAGAGACCAAGTCGAATGGTTCCGTAGAGATTTCCATGAAGAAAGGGAAGGCTAGTAAACAAAAATTTGTTAAGTTTGTTACTAGAATTCCTGAAATTACATTAGGATAGCAACAAGATGTCTACTCAGGAATTGTCTTTGGAAGTATCAACTTTCAAATGTCAATTGACCGAATTTGGGAAAAAGATGAGAGTTAGGAATTAACTCTTGCTCAAGGTGTTTATAAAAGGTGTATATATATATATCACTTTATTGCCTCAGGATGCAATGCATTTAAACTGGTATTTTGATGCACTGATGAGTCATGGGATGATGATGCTTATGCATATAGGGTTGACTTGTGCACAATGTGACAATGCTCATGACATGATGTATTAATGATGCCATCCGGATGATGCACATGTTTATGAATGCTTGATGCCCATGCTTATGATGCAATGTCAGCATGACTCGCATTACTCATGAATTCAGTTAGTGACATAGAGAACAACTGAGAGTTTGAGAAATAGGATATGCGATGAGTTGCCTTCTCACAACCAAGATACCTAGCGCGCTCCTGGTGGTAATCACATGGCTGCAGCACACACGATGCACCAGGTTCCGTCGCGGCACCTTTGGTTATGAAACAACAACATCACCATCAAGGAGGATAGAGTAGAAAGGTTGAGACCTTCAATGCGTATGCAGGTCAGTTGAAACCATGTTTCCAGATGCGCATGTCATGCAATGCATTTCCATGCTCATGAATTATTTTGCTATAGCTGCAGCATATGCATGTTGAGATGATGCTCATTATGCTTACCAACATATGTTCTTATTTATTTATTGATTTGTGAGCAAGGACAAGAATTCCAGATTCAAGGACTGAGAGTTTAAGGTGATAGGTGTGGGGATATCAATGCAAGGAAAGGTTGAATAGTCAACATTTTATAGCCATAAAACGTTGGTGAATTGCCTGTGTAGAGACAACCAGGAAGCATAAACAAGCTTTGCTTGTCTTGGCAAAGGAAATTGTTTCTCTCTTATTGGTTAACCAAGATAACTGCAACGGGAATTATTCAATCTTGCATAGATTGTGCCCACTTTCTGAACAACGTCGACTACAGCTCTGAAAATCCAAGATGGGTGCTCCAACAATCCTCATATTTTACTAGAAGCTCGGTGAGGTTATGAAGCACAAGTTTGGTATTCAAAGATTGGGTTGAAACTGATTTGAAGATGTTGAAAACATCAACTTTTGAACTTGCTGTTCTGGCTGTTTCTCAGCAGCCTGGGGGTCACTGTTTCGTCCATAGTTCTAGTTGGGGATGTCCATTGGTGCTGAAATTCTGTGACTATTCAGAATGTGAAATTCCAAACAACTTTGGTATTTGCAGGTTGGGCAAAAACTAATGGGAAGACAGGTGATCAACCCAACATCCAATTTGCTATTGCCCAGAAAAATCAGCAAGCAGACAGTCACCATTTTTAGCATAGCTGAAGTTTTACTAAGCCAAGAATGCTGAATTTTTACCAGGTACTCAATAAGGTTATGGAGTACAAAATTGGTATTCAAAAGTTGAGCTAAAAACTAGAAGAAGATAGCCAAAAGAACCAAACTCTAGTGGCTGCCTCCCAGGAAAACAGCAAACATAGCTGCGCTATTTTGGTCACAACTCCAAAATTCCTTCAACCAAAAATTCTGAAATTTACACAGCAGGTGCTCAACAATATTTGGAGCAACTTTCATATCTACCATTTTCCCAGGAAAAATTATTTTGGGGGTCGAAACGATCACCGAACAGAGGGGTACTAAGAATTGACAGCTAGATGACTCCTTAGGAAAAGATCATAACTTGAGTTTGGTTGATCCAAACTTTATGAAATTTTTACAGCAACTTCATGGTAACATTTGGGACAACTTTTGTATATATGGTTTCTGTATACAACTTAATTTTCTAGCTTGATAATTTCAGATCAGCAGCTCATTCAGAGAACTGCTAGAAGACATTAAGTGATTTAGACAAAAGTTTGGAGAGGAAAGATTTCAAATTTCCCTTCTTATTTTTGCTGTTCAGCTTAGAGAGTTTTAACATGATGCATGCACAACCTATTCGTCCTCACAGACAATTCCTTGTCAAAAATCGGAGTTAGCGCCGGTGGCATGGCATACATACGTCTCTCCTTATAATAACTAGTCGATTTTCTAATCGAACTTAGCTCTAACGGATCGCGGTTAGTGTACCTGCAGAAAATCACAGAACATACCGAACCTTTCGTGCCAGCACTCACGAAAGCATCCACATACATTACCGTTCACTATAGAAACGGCATCCATGCATAGAACCGCTGCATGGACAGCGTCCAACCTCAGACACTCTCCGTTTGAATGGAGTGCATCCTTGCCTCGCATTTTTGTAATACGGAACGTCCACGTATGGCAAAACGTGGCGAGACACAAACGCGATGGTGGGTTCCCTTTGGAATAGGTCCCATCCATCCCTCACATGACTTCCATGTGGCGCCACACACGTATAGCAAAACGTGGTGCACTAGTATGGTTGTGCGAGAAAGTAAGTTTTGACTGAAAGTAATGTGCTGGAAGTTAGTCTAATAAACCATAGATTACTAGCCACCTGAAAGTACCCAAAAATACCCCTAGGGCCTCTCGGACTAGTTAATCCTTAGCGTTCCTAACGCATTTTTGCAAACACACCTTAATCTTGCAAGTTTTATTCCAAAAACATATTATTAAGGGTGTATGAAGATCTCTGGTGTACAGTCGAGCTCTGATACCAGCTGTGACAGAACCGCCCAAATTAACTCCATATTATCGCATAAACCACTCCTTTTGGTCATTACGCGATAACACCGAGTTAACTTGTCGTCTCTGCCGGGTCAAGCCCGGTAAATCACTTGTAACAAAGGATCGACAACCGTACATCAAAACTCACACGAAGGCGAGTCCAGAGATAAACAAGTCACAATTTATTACATCAATTCCCATAAAGGGTTATTTAATTACAAACCGAGTCCTTTGCATAAAAGTAAATGATTCAGAGTTTATAAATACAGCGGAAAATAAAACTAAACGAGAAAAGGTAGCATTATAGGAGGCCATCCATAATGCCAACAAACATCGTCTTCCTCCCATCCCAAACTGCACCTGAAAACAACAACAAAAGCAAGGCTGAGTATACTAATACTCAGCAAGTCTTAACCGTCGGGTGATGGAAATCTCTCTAGATATGCAAAGCTTTTTGGCTAGTGGATTATTTTGCTGAAAAGCAACAAAGAGTATGTCCTTACTTTCAAAATTTTAGCTCAAATTCTAGTTGATTAACCATTACTAAGTAAGCATCTACAGCAAACATAAGTTGTGCAAACAATTAATCAGACATCCATATTAATTCTCAATTCCATCATAAAGGGAAATATACTATATAGTTAAGCAGTCTCGGGTAACGGTGAGAGGCCGACGATCGATCGATTAATAACCTTGCAAGGTGAACCTAAACACACGGAAAAGTGCACACCCCAGGTGTGCACCCACCAGACCGTTCCCAGCCATCCTCGGTTCAGGACCAGAGTCCACAGTCTTTGGTACAAGGTGAGGTGGTTACGGCCTCGCCGCCCACTCTCACTCATGCATCACCTAAACTGCAGCAGGGGGACTCTTCCCAAGATTAGTGTTCCAAGTTCCCTAGCCGGATCCAGAAGGTACTAGGCTTACCAGTCCCATTCCTGGCAAATGTTTAGTACGTTCAAAAGCTTAACCAGTGACACCTATTGACCGGAGCCGATCCCAAGCTCTTACCACATGAGCATATCATTTTAAATCTTATGATTCCAACATAAGAACCTATAGCTCGCGAGTGAAGGATTTCACTCGACTTTTACCGGGTCCTTAAAGCATGGCAACTAACGTCTTATCATGCTAGTATAAGAACATAGGAACCTAGGATCATGCATCTATGGTTTCAAATCAACTCCTGAAACTTAAATGCACAAACATAACATATATAGTTGCAGGAAGTTAAAATCATAGGATTATGCTCCGGTGCTTGCCTTTCAAACCGATGTTAGTTCTAACTAGGCCTTGGGCCCTTCCAAACTTTGGTTTGGGTCTTGTGGTACTCCACGATGTCCACTTGTCCCTCGAACGGTCCTTCGTCTTGTTCCGGGACGATCTCGAAGCTACTGACAGAAAAATCTACACGAGATGCATATGCATAAGATTTATTTGTCCAATTCAAATGAGATTTCACTTTTGAAACTTAGAAATAAATGTGGGGTTTAAGGGTGACCACATTCACCTAGATAAGATATTCAGCATACTCTTCCTCTATTAGAGAAAGGTGTGTGCGGGTGACTTTTATTTCCCCTTTGATGGTGACTGTGTACATATTTAAGATAAGTAATTTATTTTATCTCACCAAGGTAATGGTGCTGTTTAGGGTGTGTCTTGGTGAGGTTCATGCATTTAAAATTTGAGTTGCACACAAATGATATTGGTTTTCCTTTTATCCATTTAATTGACCTTGATTTATTTCAAGAATTTTTATTCCAAAAGACATACACATAAACTAACCACAAGATAGCTCATACATGCACAAGGTATACAATTATACTATGGCACCAAAGTTTAACTCATCTCGTCAATTATGGCTAGCATGAACATCACACAAAGCTACACCTAGCCATGCAAGATTAAATCAAACAAAATTATATATACCACCAAAAGAGATGAAACTTCCTATGGAGCTATACAGAGGCATTTCTAGCAGAGATATGCACTTACTCAGCAAAGAAATTAATTTAAACTATGCACATGAAATTAGCCTTAATATAGCATGGTAAATTATATGACTAAGCTACACATGTCCAAAATTGATATACTATTTATCATGGGTGCATAACCATTACACAGGGCTGTAGTAAAAAGATTGGCTCCATTTGATCAACAGATTAATTTATAAAAACCAAAAACAGGAGCATTACATATATCAAAATTAATTTATAACTAAAGATATACATGACATCTATGTGCCATTTTTGTACACAGGATCAGACATGACAAGGCTAGCAACATATCCAAAATTCACTTGCAGATCATTTATAGAATTTTAATTATTTCAAATCTAAGCAATTTGATGATTTCCAAATATTTTAAAAACTACACAGAAGTTTGAAGACTTCCTTTGTAGAAAAGTTGCTCCTGGTCATAAGGATCACAACAAAATTGAGTTTGAATTTTTATGATTTTTCTGTGATTTATGGCGTATTTTACAAGGTTCTGTGTTTTGGATCTAGATCTGAAAATTGGTTCTTCGCAAACAGGTCCCTGGATCTTACAGACAGGCCCCTGGAACGAAAACTGCAATCGCAATGTAGTCCCTGGCGCCATGGCCGGCGGACAGAGCTCGATTCCGGCGAGGGGAGGGCTCGGTCCGGCCGGGAAAGTGCGGGGGAGGCACGAGGGATCACCTGGGGTTCGATTCCGAGGGTCGATTGGGGCGGAGGAGCAGCTGGAGACGATGTTCGGCGGCGCCATGGATCTCAGGCCGCCTGTGCTTCTGTTCCGGCGACCTGGTCGGCACAGGAGGCAAGCTCGTGGCCGGGGAAGGTGCAGGGGGTGCTTGTGGAGGCGGTGGTGAGCTCAGAGGGCGATGGAGAGGCGCGGGACGGGGAGCTCGCAGTGGCCATGGCAATGGCGGCCAGCAGCAGCTCGACGCCTGTGCGCCAGGCGCGGAAAGGAGAAACGACCGGGGGCACCGCACCTCTATAGGCGGCCTGGGCTTGCTCCCCACTCCACGGCAATGTCGGCCTGAGGAACACGCGAGGAACGGACGGCGCTGGCGCGCCAGGACAGGGCGGCGGCGGCGGCGCACTGCGTGCTGGCGCGTGGACGACGGGATACGTGGAGCGGATAACGGCGCAGGGAAAACCAGGGGCGCGAGGTGGTTTCGGGCGGTCTCGACGTGCGTGACGGCGTCAGTGGGACCCGCAGGAGACGGCACGGCACGGACGCCGGGGTGCGGCGTCTCGGCGCGCGCGCGACGCGCGAGAGCGCGCGTTCCAGGGCGCCGGCGCCAAAACAGTCCGGTCAAGGCCTGTTTGACCAAGGCAAACTCAAAAAGTTTGAACTAAACTTGAAAATATCCAAATACAAAAGTTGGAGAACACATATCCTTCTACAACTTTCCCAAAGGGTGACCTATGTTTTTCTCAACCATTTACTCAGAAAATCGCTGCAAAGTTTGCGTTTTTCTCGGTTTGGTCAAGATAAGGTTCTGGACTTTGACTGAGTTTTTTGGAGTGTTTCCACTCCGAATTTCAAATGTCGCTAATTGGATGAAATGTGTTCCTGGAGATTCTTGACAACTTTTACATTGGCTGATTTCGAAGTTTTTATGAAAAATTTGGAGAACGCGCTAGATCACTGCAGAGAGGTCTAGGGTTCTGGGGGTTTGACTTGGGTTTTGAGGGGTTTGACCCATGATTGGGGGGTTTGACCATGTAACCATGTTAGCGAACATGCATAGCTCCACTAATTAAGATGGTTACTATTGCTAAAAAATCCAGGGTGTTACAGTATGTTAGTCAATATCTTGCTCAATTAGGAGAAGCTAGTGCCGTAGAAGAAATAAGAGTGCGTTTATTTTCTTTATCTTTAACTGGCAATACTTTTTCATGGTTTGCTTCATTACCTGTTAATTTTATTAATACTTAGGAACAATTAGAGCAGAAGTTTCATGACCACTGTTATAGTGGAGATAATGAGTTGAGATTGAGTCATTTAACATCGGTTAGGCAAAAGTATGATGAACCTGTTGCTAATTATATTAGAAGGTTTAGAGAAATAAAAAAATCGTTATTATAGTTGAAGGCATCTAGGCCCCTAAATTGTGTTTTGGTAATTAATGACAATCATCGTGGACTAACATTTCTATTGAGATATAAGAATAGGTTAGTCCGGAGAAGCGTTGAGCTCATGGAATATGCAAAGAGGAAGGCATGTGTGCTTTGGATGAAAAGGAGCTCAAGGCAAAGGTATAAAGATAGGGTTTTTAATTTTACCGGTCATAAGGTGATTAGAGGATGATAAATGACCGGATTGATAGGCTAGATAGCCATACTATCAAGAGGGATCAATTTCATTGGCTTGACTTTCCATAGTGCCACTTTGATCAAGAACTTGCATGGTTTGCATTTAGATGAGTGGCGTTTTCAAAAGTTGAAAGAAGCTTTGTTGAAAATCTTGAGAAAACATGTTCTCTGCAGTTGGGACGGACAGTCCGGGTCTTAGGGGTGGACAGTCCGTGGGAGATAATTTTTTATTGAAAATCTATGCGTTTTTGGACGAAGTTTTTCGTGAAAAATCTTCTTCAGGCGGACAGTCCGCAGAGGGTTTGCGGACAGTCCGAAATAAGTTGTTTCTCTAACTGAGACGGTGTTGGCTCGGGTGGACCGGGCGGACGGTCCGCCGGCTCCTGGCGGACAGTCCGCCGGTCCAACGGTCATATCTGACACAGGTTGACTTCGCTTTTTACCATTGAAATTCAAACGCGGACAGTCCGTGATGAGGTCGCGGACAGTCCGCGAGGCACGTGTTTTGAACCGTTTTGAACATAACGGCTAGTTTCGTGGGAAGGGAGTATATATACTCCATGCCCGGGATGGGAGAGGTACTCTTGGCACTTTGAAAGGCTTGTACTCCATTGTTGAGATCTCTCCCTCCTCTCTCTCACTCACTTTGCCTAGAGGTTGCATCTTTGGTGAGATTGAGAGCATCTAGTGCATTGCATCAAGGTTTTGATCTTTGTGGCACTAGGGAATCATCAAGCAAGTGGTTGATTTGTTACTTTTGGAGGTTGCCGCCTCCTAGACGGCTTGGTGGTGGTGAATCCGTTGAAGCTCACAAGAAGATTGTGCGTGGCTCCGGATCTATTGGTGTGAGAGGTCTTGTGTTCACCTTGCCAGAGTGGTGAAGAGCAACTCTAGTGGAAAAGAGATTTGGAGCGGTTCTTTGGTTCTAACCGGCTCAAAGATCAAGTGGTGACTTGATAGAGGAGCGGTTGAACATTGAATCCATCTCAACGTGGATTAGGGGTGACCAGCAAGTCATCGATACCACAGGATAAAATTTGTCTCTTGTGTTTGTTGATTCCTTTGCTCAATTTACTTTTAAGCATTTACTTTGAGTAATTATCTTCATAGAGATTGAATTGTTTTCTTGTCATCCTAGGTTGCAAACCCCCAACATAGGCTTAGTATAGCTAGAGATTTAATCCTCTTTGTGGTTCTAATTAAATTTCTCTAGTGTTGTGCTTTTAGATTTTAAACCGCCTATTCACCCCTCCCCCCTCTAGTCGATATCCTAGATCCTACAATAGTCTTGTTATCTCCGAGAGGGATCTTGCTGAATTAGCTTTTAATGGTTTGCGATCCCATATTAGAGACAAACTAGAGGGTCATGAATTTGCTAATGTTGCCCAAGTCTTGACAAGAGCTTTAGCTCGAGGAAGCCGAAGCAAAGATACTCTGCTCAAGTCTGATCGTCCTAATATGCATATGATAGATTATGAATCATTGGACAATGAGAGTAAAGAGGTGTGTGCTGCTGAGTTTATGTGGTCATCTGATGATAAAGCAAACACTTGTGCTTTTCTAAAGCCGTCTCATAAGAGTCGGGATGAGATGAAGTTTACCTTTGATGTAGCTAAGTGTGATAAAATATTTGATGAATTACTTAAGTCAGGTAAAATCAAAATAACTCACACTATACCACCTCTTGATCAATTAAAAAGATGTGCATATTGTAAATTTCATAATTCTTTTTCTCATGCTACCAATGATTGTAATATTTTTCGTCATCAAATACAATCGGCCATTAATGAAGGTCGTTTGAATTTTCATGAGATGCAAGTCGAAAATCCTTCCCTTCTAATGCTTTTGTGAATACTCTTGAGCTGTCAAATCTTAAGGTGCTTATTCGACCGGATCAAGCTCAAAGGGCTAAGGGAAAGAACGTGATTATTGGAGAGCAAACGCGTAGCAAGGAGGTGCCACTGGAGATCCCCAAGGTTTCAGCAAAGACTTCAACATTTGGGGGAAAGAGAAAGAAAAGATGGTTGGCAATGCATCGGCCGGTCTAACAGGTGCTCAGGCCGGTCTGACCGGTGCCCCGACCGGTCTGACCGGTGTGCCTGACCGGTTTGACCGGTGCCTCCAAAAAAACCTGAGATGCTCCAAGCCTAAGAAAAAAGCAAGGCTGTGTTTTGAAGAACTCTTAGCCAAGTATAAGAGGAAATGAGCTGCTAGGAATAAATCAAATCAGTCGAATGGTGCAAAGAGCGTAAAAGCACCACCAAGACATGAAGGTATGTGTCACCAACAAGGTAATTCTATATTTACGCCATATCCTTTTGTTGGATCAGCTACGCCATGTTCTTGGTATTATTCTTGTTATTATTCACCTGCTGATTATAATAGTATGTACATGAAATCATATATGATTCAATATCCTATTGCATATCCGAATGGTGGTGCATTACAAAGACCGGTTGCTTGTAGTAGTAATCTGGTCAGGGGTAATATGTGTACTGCTATTAAGACAGGTGAAGATGACAACAAGCAAAATTCTAAAGGTACGCAGCCGAGGAGGTGTCCCTCAGTCTTATCCCACACTCAAAAGAGGAGATTGCAAAGACTGCGCAAGCGAGGAGCGATGGAGCAGCAAATTGAAGAGAGGCGAGCTAAGTCAACACAGACCCGAAAGGAGTGGAGGCCAAAGCAGGTGTCAACCTCGACTTGAGCAAGCATGTTTATGGCTGGTGTTTTGTTAGACATCGTCCTAAGCAATTTTTAGTGTAGTAGTATATTTTTTGGCATGTATCATTTGCCAAAAAAACAGGAGGGCATATAGTGACACTCAAAATTGGTACGTAACCGACCCGGGTGGACAGACCGGCGCTCGTAGTCGGTCTGACCGGTCATGGCTACTGTAGCCGGTCCGGCAAGCCACACCGGTCTGACCGGTGCCCACTGTGTCCGAGTCAAATCAAAGAATCCTTGTAGGTTTAGACTTGTAAAAGAAATTCCTTGCGGGGCAAGTCCTCCCCACCCTCATAAATATGCAGGGTTGCGGCCGATTGAGTCATCATCATCCAATCGATCAAAATATTTATCTTTTATTGTCTTGTATATTTACTTTTACCTCTTCTCAAGCTTTTCCAATCTCATCTGTTGTTCTTCTTTCGTCTCTACGACGTTCGAAAGCGTTCTAAGTAGCCTGCCGATCCTAAAGCAACCCTACATGCGCTAGCTCCGACGGGATCCCTCCTGAGCCGACGTTCTAGGTCTACCGCCGGGAACTCCCGACGACCGGTCTGACCGATCCGCTGCACCGGTCTGACCGGTGCACAGAGGTGCTGCGAGCCTGCGACAGCTCCTCGGCATGCTTATTGACTCCTAAAAGGCGTCAACACCCGTGGACTTGCTGTGCAAGCGTCATGTTCGTTGTTCGACGTAACCTGACCTGCATCGTCCCCATCTCGACCTCCGGTCGTCGACGCGTCGCCAACACCGAGAATGTCGTCGACGCGTCGCCAACACCGAGAATGTGCGAGTTCTAGCCCGTCGAGGATATGGGTGGTGTCCGCTGCTGACTTGGTGCTGGTGCGTGCAATGCATTTGCACACTTATTTAATATGAATTTCTACTACACTACTAAAAAAACATGCGCAAAAAACTGAAATTGGTCCCGGATAAGAGGTGCTAGACCGAAGCGGCCAATCAGTGCCTTTGTGCACAAATTAAGCGCCTTGAGGTTGAAATTGGGGCTTCCGTGGTTGAATTAATACCGATTAACAAACAAAATTTCATTGCAAGAGCCACCACTCTAAATTATTCAGTGTACCGTTGTCAGTCTTTGAGTTTTAGCGTTTTTAGTTATACAGCATTGCTCCAAGAAGAGTTCCTTTATCATACAACTGTGGTTTCAACATTCAATCACACTATAAGTTATACATGTATATACACGCACTGATGTTACAGTGTCAGCAGTTACTACATGAGCATGATCAGTGTGTTAAAATGGGATGATCAATACACTTGTTATGTACCTCAAAACTTCAATTTTAGAAGCTGTGCACATCTCGAATTGCATTACAGCTTTCATCTCGGCTGGTTGCAACGAAACTATCTAAGTTCTGGCTGGTCGGTGTAGGCGGACGACTCGGCCATGGCGTCTAGCCACTCCACCACCTGCTGCGCCGTCGGCCTCGCCTTGGGGTTCTCGCTGACGCAGGCGCACGCCACGTCCAGCACCTTCGCCGCCTCTTCCCGGTGCCTCCCCTCGCCGACGCTGGCGTCGATCACCTCCTCGCCCCTCCCTTCCCGCCGCATTCGCACCGCCCACGACGTCACGTCCCGGCCGCCGCCCACCGGCCGCGCCATGTCCACCGGCCGCCGCCCCGTCACGAGCTCAAGCAGGACCACACCGAGGCTGTACACGTCGCCGCGGTAGGTGGCCACCGACGAGTGGCCGTACTCCGGCGGGATGTAGCCGAGCGTGCCGACGAGGTCGGTGGTCACATGCGTATCCGCCGAGAGCACGAGCCTGGCCAGGCCGAATTCGGCGAGCCGCGGCTCCATGCGCGTCCAGGAGGATGTTGCTCGACTTGATGTCGTGGTGGAGCACGCGCGGCTCCGACGAGGCGTGCAGATGTGCCAGCCCGCGCGCCGCGCCGCGGGCGACGCCGAGCCGCGCCGGCCACGGCAGCGCGACGCCGCCGCCGGGGCCCGGCTGCCGCTCGTGGAGCCAGTGGTCCAGGCTGCCGTTCTCCATGTAGGGGTAGATGAGCAGGCGGTCCTTGCCGGCGCGGCAGTAGCCCTGTAGAGGCACCAGGTTGCGGTGGCGCACGCGCGACAGCGTCTCCACCTCGGCGCGGAACTCGCGCTCCACCTGCCAGAACTCGCCAGAGAGGCGCTTCACCGCCGCCTCGCGACCGTCCGGGAGCGTCGCGCGGTACACCATTCCGAAGCCGCCGCACCCCACGATGCGGGACTCGTCGAAGTTGCGCGTCGCTTTCATCACGTCCTCCAGCGTCATCGTCGCCCGCTCGCCGTCGTCGCCGTCCTCGGCCGGGAAGAGCAGCACAAGCGTCGACTTCGCCGCCAACTCCAGGCGGCTGCTGCCGTCATCGGCGGCCACCCTGGCGTTGTCCTCCTGCCGCTTCGACCACACCCGCCACGTCACCGCCGCGGCCACGGCGAGGAGCAGCGCCGTGCCGACGCTGATCGCCGCCACGACGCCGGCGCTGGCGCTACGCTCCTTGTCGCGCCGGCCGCCGCCGCCGCCGTCCGCCTGAGACGGGCCCTTCCGCGCGCACCGCGCGACGTGGATGCCGCACAGAAACGGGTTCCCCTCGAAGTCCGCGCGCGAGAACGTGGAGAACTGCCCGCCGACGGGGACCTCGCCGGAGAGGTTGTTGTGGGAAACGTCGAAGTGGGAGAGGAAGCTGAGCTGCGTGAGCGACGCCGGGATGGCGCCGGAGAGCGAGTTGTGCGACAGGTCCAGCGACTCGAGGCTCGCCATCCCCGACAGCTCCGGCGGGATGGGGCCCGTCAGCTTGTTCCAGCTCAGGTCAACGATGTGCAGCTTGGTCAGCGCCCCCAGGGAGGCCGGCACGCCGCCGGTGAGGTTGTTGCGGCTCAGCACCAGAGACGGCGGGAAGCTGTCCACCTGGTTGTACTGCCGCCCCTGCACCGACGTGTTCCGGCGCATGAAGAACGGGAAGTCCTGCACCCGCGCGTCTTCGTCGTCGCCGCCGCCGTGGGTGCCGGCGGCGATGAACCCCGGCATACGCGTGAGGCTGCTCGGGATCTCTCCCTGGAGGGAATTGTTCGATATGTCGAGGTAGAAGAGGCGGTCCAATTGCCCAATCCACGGCGGGATCGGGCCGGCGAGCCTGTTCCACGACAGGTCGAGCACTCTCAGCTTCCGGAGTCCCGCGATCCACGACGGAATCGCGCCGTGGAGCTCGCAGTTGGCGATGACGAGCACCTGGATGCTGGGGAAACCGGCGATGGCGGCGTCGTCCGACGGCATCTCCTCACCGCCGTGGAAGTTCTTGGTGAGCACGAGACTCGTCAGGTTGGGGAGGTTCTGCAGCGTCCGGAGCGCCGACGAGACGTTGGAGAAGGTGTTGCCGGTGAGCGAGAGGAAGGACAGCGAGGTGAAGTTGGCGAACGACGCCGGTATCTCGCCGGTGAGCTTGTTCCGGCCGAGGTTGAGCGCGGCCATGCCCCTGCACTCGGGGAGGCTCGCCGGGATCGGGCCCGTGAAGCTGTTGACGCCAAGGTCGAGGTAGGCAAGGTTCCTGAGCGAGCGGAAGTTGAGGCCGATATCGCCGGCGAACGAGTTGTTCCTGAGGTTGAGTACGCGGAGGCGGCGGCACCGCGAGAGCGTGGCGGGGAGCTCACCGGAGAGCTTGTTGGAGGGCGCCGAGAGCTCCTGGAGGCCGGTGAGCGCGTCGAACACGTCGGGGAGTGGGCCGGAGAAGGCGTTGAAGGAGAGGTCGAGGCGAACGATGCTGCTGAGGTTGCGCAGGCGAGGGGACAGCTCGCCGGAGATGGCGTTGGTGTGTAGACTGAGGAACTGCAGCGACGCGACGCCGAAGAGGTCGTCCGGGAGAGCGCCGCCGATGCCGTTCCCGTCGAGGGAGAGCTCGACGAGCGACCGGCATTGCCCGAAGCCCACGGGGAACGCGCCGGAGAGCCTGTTCATGGAGAGCCGCAGGACGCGCTGCGCCGGGGACTCGCCGCACAGGGCGGCGGCGTCGACGGGGCCCCCGAAGCTGTTGCCCGACACGTCGTACTCCGTCAGGTTGGCGGCGCCGGCGAGCACCGGGTGGCTGCCGTTGAACGCGTTGCCAGAGACGTTGAACACGCGAACCGCCGGGAGCTCGATCACCACCCCGGCGGCGGCACCCAGCCCGCCGGCGAGCGCGTTGGCGCTGAAGTCGATCACCTCGAGGCTCCGGAGCCGGAGCAGCGCCGCCGGGATCGCGCCCCGGAGCGCGTTGCTGGAGAGGTTCAGCACCCGGAGCGCGGAGAGGCCGGCGAGCGACGCGGACACCTGCCCCTGCAGCGTCCGGTTGGGCAGCACCAGCCCTATAACTGCGGCGGCGGCGCTCCCCCCTGGTGCCGCACCGCAGAGTACCCCGGGCCAGTCGCAGCACCCGTCGTCCGACGCGATGGCGATCGGCCAGCCGTCCACCGCGGCGTCGAGGCCGGCCGAGAACCCCCGCAGCGCGGCGAGGTCGCCGGAGCCGCAGCGCCGCCGCGGCTTCTGCGCGGCGGCGTTCTCGGATCGCGACAGGATGATCACACACAGCACGAACAGTGGTATCACTGCCCTGCTCCTGCTCCCCAAGGCCATGCCTCGAGACAGGACAAGGTGGTGGTTGGTGATCGATCGATCAGCCGTTGGCAGCTAGCTAGCCGTGATCAAGGAAGCTTCAAGAATTCACATCTTGGGGTCATGGTCTAAGCTCTGTCTGCTCCTGTTCTTCAATCTTGCCTGCTCTTCATGTCCCCTTGCAGGAAGGAGAAGAGAGAGGAACAGAGCAGCTAGAGGACAGCAAGAGAAAGGGAGTGAGGAGGAGAGCAGAGGTGGTTAATCACTCTGGGTTTGACTCTGCAGCTCAAGTTTAATACTGCTGCTAGTACGTCCCTGACTTGTCCTAATTCTTCAGGTAAGTGATTATAAAGTAATGACATGATTTGTGACCCATCTCTGCATTTTTTTTAGTATATTTGTTGAGTGCTTGCTTTGGTCTGGGTTGGCTCATTTTGTTGGATGCATTTGGACGCTGCAGCTAACAAATGCAAGATCAACTGATCTTTCAGTGTGCCATCATCTTCCACTTTGCTTTGTACTGTTTCTTGCTGTTTACAATATTAGTTTATATAATGGCAGCTGGAGGAGACCTACTGTCGGAGAGTGCCACGTGGCAGTCAATCCTACAGCTGGACAGGGTTGACAAAGTCAACACTGAGATGAGCAGATGAGGACAGGTCTGCTGGTGGACATGCAAAGTCAGCAAGTCTACCGTGCATCCTGGCGCCATGTAGAAAGTCGTTAGCTAACAGAATTACCACTACACTAGTGGTAATTTAGCAATAAACTACTACCAACTGGTTATACTGGTTGAATTCATTTGACTTAAAACGGAGAAATGATACCGCCAAAAACTGTGACAGGATAACCAAGTGAAAACAGCTGCTGCAGAGAACAATTGACAGAGATGACATTCTCAGATTACACAAGGTTAGTTAGCAACCTTTGTCATTGCGTGCACAAGATTATATATCTGCAAGAAGTCAAATGGCATGATCTTGATAGAACTTTATCTGCAATCTAGCGTGTTCCCGTGTCGGCCTATGTTTGTTTGTGGTACAAGCCAAGAGCTTTCGGTTCAGGTGAAACCCAAGCATAGTTTAGTTTATGGTTGACCTCTGAATAAGCAGCATTGGAACATGTAGTAGTAGGTGCAATGAACTGTACGCAGTTGGTAACGAGGTTGTTTATACTTTTGCATTGGCCTGTTCATAATTAATCACGTTTCTGTTTTTTTTAATAAAAAATCAGCAATGTTATCACTAGAAACATCAGCTTTTGGTTTGAATGGTGAAAGGTCAGAAGTCCAGACCTCTCCTTTTAATTTTTTTTAGAAGGTTGCTTGATGAAGCAACCAAGAGGTCCTTGCTTGCAATTCAGAGACTATCACAATGGACTTTTGTGCTTGAAGAAACTGTGGCCGGGCAATTGTTCCAGTTCTATTCAAATGATAAACAAAAATGAACGAAATCCAAAGTCATAAGTCTTGAGATACACGTTACTTGTTGATTGACCGAAATTAATTTATTTATTAAGCTTATGAATGAAATGTGTACAATCCAATCCTCACAATAAAAACTCTTACGCGTGAATATTTCCCAAATGATGTGTTGCATGGCCTGTGAGAGCCGGCCCACCATTTGCAACATTTAAACAAAAAAGAGGTCAATTTAAAAAAGTTAATAATGGACTGCCAATTCAAAAATAAAACATGAATGAAGTGTATGGAAATATGTAAAATAGTTTAAGACCAAATTTGTATTGTGCAGTCTATCAAAATCGATGAGCAGCACTTCAATTGCACTTGAGGTTCCATCTTTACCAGTAACAAGATCAATGGGCAGCCAGAAAAAAGCAGCATGTTCTAGTGCTTTACAAGTAAGTTTCAGCGTTCTTGGATCACAAGACAAAAAGGCATGCTTCACGACTACTCTGGAAATTAAAAAAAACATGCTTTGCAGCTGACCAACTCACCACAGTAAAGTGGCGGTTAGTTATCACCATTTGGCCTCAAGATAGCTGCACTTATTGTTAACCTTTAGGTAAAACCCCTGCTTTTTAACCATCTGATGCTGCAGCTTTATTTTCCACTCGACAGATAATTTCCAGCCACCATTCTAATAATTTAATGAATGACCACCAATAGATTTGCAAAAGTCATCATCATCATATCAGACGGCCGAGTGCAAGACACCACTGCAAAAAGATGTTTTTTTCAAGGATATGGTTAAAAATAGCATGATTTTTCAGGGTCAGCCACATCACTGTTGCCATGTAGGGATGAGGTATATATGGAGTTCTTTTTTTTTTTGTGTGTGTTTAACAACATCTCTGTGGTGGTGGTGGTTTCTTTTTGGGCTCATTAGGAGGTGAGATGGTGGTGTCTTTTGCTTTGCATCCAAGGATTAGCTTTCTTTAATCTCATGATGAGCATTGGATCAGAAGCAACGGCTCACAGCATGTCAACAATTTGTGCAGGCATAAAATATGTAGGCAGTGGAGGTGGTGGAATCCACTTGTTGTCAAAGGCTTGCTTGAGAGGAAGAGATATCAGAGGGTGTTGCAAATCTTCTTGGTCACTTCACAATCTCCTGAGTCCTGACCATGCCTAGGTCCGGTTTCCACTCAACAAATTGGACAGACACTTGTATTTCTATTTTTTTCTTCTTCTAATAAAACTCATGGAAAAGCTTCACTGTATGATTCTGAAAAAAAAGCCTACTCGTGTATATTTACATATTAATCCATATCTCTTTTCCTATAACACAATGGTGCAGGTAGAGCATCATAAGGTTAGTGCACAATTAGGTAAATAAATAAAAACACTAAATTAGTATAGAAGATTGGAGCTAGCTCTTCATCAGCCTTGAAGTGGAAAATCTTTTAATTCACTGAAGGAAAAAAAGTGAAATTTGGTTGTGATGACGAGACACGATTAGGCGGTGCTAGTGGATCATGCATCTAGTGAGTAGCACCCAGCAATAGATAAATTGCCCGGCGCATTTCCAGGTGTTTGCAAGCCCTTGCACTCTTGTAGCTGGTGATAAAAATTAAAAAGGGAGAAGGGAATCCATCAATTCCATTCCATCCATCCATAGAACATTTGCTTTGTGGAATGGCAAGGGGTATAAAGCAGAGGCATGCAGAGAAGGGAATCTGCAGGAAGCACTTGGACTGATGGCAATTTCATTTTCTTGAGGGTGAGTGGAGCTGGATGCCTCTCAGCCTCTCTGATCTCTCATCTCTGTGTGTATACAGTGCATGTAGACAGGCATCATTGTATTGTATCAAGTGGAGGTGCAAACATATTTGGTTTGGAGGACCGAAAGCCCAAGGACAGGAAGTTGCTCGCCTTTTTACCAGCCGAATCATCATGGCTCCCTGCAGATTAGGACCCACTGCTGCTGCCATTCTCTGAGGATGATATATATTGTACATGTAGGTTGAAGCCTTGAAGGTCTAAGCATCTTCTTGTGGAAATTCAAACCATATCACTGAGTTTTTTTTGTTTAATATTCAACCAACTTTTATATGCTTGTGCTCTTTGTGGACCCAACAAATATGTATACAGGTGAATGGAGAACCAAATTCAGTGAATACATACAAACTTGATAGATACACAAAATGAAAATTCATTCAAGAGTTTAATTGCAAGATCACGTTTTTTGTGCATCGAAATTCCGAGACAGATTGAGATTTGGAATCATTATACCAGGAATGCACAAAAATTGTAAACATACGATTGCTGTGACTGTGACTCTGTGAGAAAAGTCAGCTCCTTTTTTTCTGCTAATCTCATGACCTGCTGAAAGCCTGAAAGGGCATCTGTTCCCTCAGAAAGAAAAGAGATGAAGACACCACAGCCAGCCAACCAGTGGTTTTGCTTTTGCATGTCACGTCACACCTGATTTGGCCCACGGCACGGCAACAAGTAACAGCCCAAAAGCAACCGAAGATAATGGGCTCTGGTAATAAATAGCCCAACGAAGAAGTCCAGGAAAAAAGGTATCGAATCCATCAGACAGGAGGACCAGCCCACCACAGGATATCACTGCCAAGTGCCAAAGTCATCTGGCCTCTGCCTGTGCCGCTCAATAATAATAACTAGGTGATACCTCGCGCGATGCTGTGAAAAATTTTTAAATAAAATTTTAAGGTGTAATGTGAAAGTAAGAATACCAAAGTGATTTCATGACAATATTCTTTTGTAAACAACATTATATATGGAAGTATGATAATTTTATTGAGAGAATCATTCTAAATTATTGATCCTACATTTTTCTCTACTACGGAAGTTTTGTAGTATGCTACCTAAAAAGACATGATATTAACCATAGAAAATCGGTTGATAATATAAATATATGATTTAGTGGATTATAACATGGCGTATAGTGGATGATGACGTGAAATACTTGCATGTTGAGAGAAATCTATCCATGACTTGTAGTGAGTCTCACCTATATAGTTGTTATGGATAATAATGATAATAATAATAATAATAATAATAATAATAATAATAATAATAAAATAAACTACCTCTTCCTGCGTCTGTGTGGTCGCCACAGGGCCAATCCTCCTGCATCTTTTGTGTCCTGTTTATCTTATTATCCATGGCCATGTCTGGAGCGCGTGTTTCTTCCACACGCAGAGCACAAGTGGGAAGTCCCGTAACTTTCATAGTTTACCATCTTTATTAATTATCTTTTATTCTATCTACATATATATAAACAAAAGGTATAAAACATTAACTTTGTGCTTATGCTTCTGGAACATGTATTATAAGGATATGAGTCGTACTAGTTAACTGCAAACAATGAGCAATATCTTAATGCACCGACGCAGACCATATATCCACATGAAAATCTAGAATATACTTTTCGAATATTCATGACATAGTTTCTATTTTTTATTGTTTATAAGTCACACTGTATTGGGGTATCTTCCTTATTGATCATTAAGAAGCAAACTTATCATGCACACACAAAAAGGTTAGTAAAAAAATATGTTGACTCATCCACACATGTAGAGCTAGATTTTTTTTTAAAAAAATAGTTTTTATTTATGGATCAAACTTCACCGCCTTATCCGCTTTAGCCATCTTCAAGAAGATAATCTAATCACACGAAATACAAAGAAGTTAGCTAAGAATAATGAGTAGGACCAGTAGCTAATCTAGGATTGGGTGGTAGGGGGGCTCTCCTTCCTCTTCTTCTTCCTTCCTCCTTTTCTCTCTTCTTCCTTCTTCCTCCTCAAAATTTCTATGAAAAGTTGGAGGATTTACCATGGGAGCCAGGGTGGGGTGGGGTGGGGCTGGAGCCCCCCCTCTAGGACCATTTAGCACTGAACACAAATTGTCCATCTACATGGAGGGCTCAAAGAATTTTTTTATTTTAGTTTACCATCTATGATCTTCACTTCGTTTATAAAAACATTAAATCAAGGCTATAATGTATATACATCTCATTGTGCCTGCAATTTCATTCACTTAATTTGCTAGTATGATAGAAAACGGTAACCGTTTTCATTGTTATCGTTTTTTACCGTATTATATCACTTATTATTTTTAACTAATTTTTTTCATCGTATTATTCTGTTTAGATCTATTCATTTAATAAAACAAATAAATTTGTCAAATTTGTGATATATTTGTAGAATTTGCGAAATTTGTGATACCGTTTACCGACCGTTTCCGACCGTTTTCATCTCTATATATGATATCGATACAAAATATTAAATAAAAATATCTATCATATTATCGTATATCTATTAACAATATTTGTAAAGCGCCGATTTGATAGAAGACAACACAAAACCATATCGAATATCTATCTATTAACGATATTTGTAAAGCTGATTTGATCACGAAGTCAGCTGGAAAGCACAAGCCAAGTGGCGCCGAACGCAGACCATGCAATCCACGGTCCACCCTTGTTCTTCACGTGATCATATCTCATCACCCTCCTCCATTCCAACCTCTTTCCAAACCCACACGAGCTCTCCACCCACCTACTACTTACTCTACCGCATCAGGTCCTCCAAATTCCACAAAATTCCAAGCACACCCCTGACCCTTACCCAAACGAGGACCTGTTAACCAGCGAAGCCGCGTCCAGGGTGCATTCTGCAAAGCGCACGGCCCCCGATTCAATTCGTTCTCGACCTCTCGCTCGCTCCCCGCGGAACCCTATCTAGCCCCGACCGCAGATTCCTCCAGCGCCGGGACCCCCACGGCCGCGGCGGCGATGGACGGCTGCGCTGTCCGAGACCCCGTGGAGGACTTCCTCCTCGGCGGCGCCGGCGACGACGGTGATCTCGCCATCTTCTGCGATGGCGTGCCCAACCTTGCCGGCGACGGAGGGTACGGCGGCGGTAGTAGCCGGAACGATTGCGATTCTTTCTTGTTGGTCTAGTACTAGATCGCTCGCAGTCGAGTTTATGGCGGGGTTCGTGGATTTTATACTATCGCGGTCGTTGTCGCTGCTGATTGTTTTTTTTTTAATCTTTGTGGGTGGTGTTAAATTATGTGCTACTTGATTTGGGTGATGTAGTCTCTAATTACTATGTGCGCGTACCTTCTTTTTTCCTCAAAAAGAAAGGAGGCTTCTGATATGGCAGGAAACAATTCTATAACTTAATCTGCGGTCTTGGTTTATGCGAGTTTTGGGGAATTTCGCTTGTCCTTGTGTCTGTGAGTAGATTGAATTTGATATGTGCAGATGATGCATATGTAACTACGGTGCTAGTTGATTCATAGGTGCGTCTAAGCAAATCCTGAGATAATAACTTGTGAATGGTGATATTCTACATTATTACTCCTTAATTCTTGTTACAAGTCCCTAGACTTTACTGCTTTTTGCGTGCTGTTTACCATTACAAAGTCTTGTTAGCTATCCTTGAAGCAATCAGTGTTTCTGTGCTAGCTTGGATGAGCTCTTACGATGTTCATCATGCATTATATAATATATGGAAGTGGTTTTCGTAATTATAATCTAGATGTGTGTCTCCTATCTTTCAACTGAAATATGAGCAGCAGAATCTGTTATCAGATACTTGAGCAGCTGCACTGCACTTGCACTTGTTCTGTATGTATTTTCTGTTGCTGTATCCTGTACTTACTGTGTGATTGTGGCAGACTTGGGATTGATGGTGTCAGTGGAGATGCTTGTGGGTTTGAACAATCTAATTTGGGGAAAAGGTACGGTTATCCTTACTCTGAAGGATTTTTCTTGCGTATACCTGAATTCTGGGTAGTCTCGATTCCTTTTTTTTGTGTATGTATTTGGGCCTCATGCCCTTCCATTTCATGGGTTTAATCTCCAAATGGGTAACCAGAAACTCTAGGGTTTCTAAATTGTTCAGAATGAGATTTTGGAACATTAAGCATGCAATTCTAACCAGATACTCGAATAGTGACCCTATAGAATAATGCTACAAAGTTTTCAATTTTAAAGTCCAATGCAGCAGTGTGTTTTATTTCTCACGAGTGGTATAAGTAGCACTCCCAATATAGCATCGTACTTGTATTATTTTTTCTTGATCTACTTGTTTAACATAACTATTTCTATTTTGTGCAGGGCTAGAGATGAAACATCTTCATCTGGTCCGAAATCCAAAGCTTGTCGTGAGAAAATGAGGAGGGACAAGCTGAATGACAGGTACAGTGAAAGTGAAACTACACATTTCAGCCATTGCTGTATTAAGAAAGGGCGCACACACTTTGCATATATCTTAAGTCTGATATATTATTTTGACTTGCAGGTTTCTGGAATTAAGTTCGGTTATGAATCCTGGTAAGCAAGCTAAGTTGGATAAAGCAAATATCTTGAGTGATGCAGCTCGTATGGTGGCACAACTTAGAGGTGAGGCAGAAAAGCTCAAAGAATCAAACGAGAAGCTGCGAGAGAATATCAAGGACTTGAAGGTATCTATCTAGTTTATACAACTTATGCTTCTTACAAATGTTCCTCTGGATATCTGAACTGATGCTCTCCACATACTTCTTCATGTCTTTTTAAAGTTGTGTTGTGTGTTGAAAATGTATGACTTTTTCGTTCAAACTTCAAACACACGAGTGTCCAAGCAGCCAAGCTTAGTTCTACTGAATTTATAGGCAAAGGCTCACTTTGTGTATCCTGCAGCCAGCCATTGCTTAGTCCACGAATTAAGTTTCTTTTCTTTTCTTTTCTTTTTTTGCGAGGAATGAATTAAGTTATATGCTACAATTATGTGCAAGTTTAGTGATCACCGGTCTGACCTCCTCCACATCTATATAGAGCCTATCAACCAACCAATTTGTAGGTTTAAATTTACGAAATGCTATATTGTTTTTTCAGGAGGAGAAGATCGAGCTCCGAGAAGAGAAAGTGAGACTGAAGGCAGAAAAGGAGAGGCTGGAGCAGCAAGTTAAAGCAATGAGTACAGCTCCTACAGGATATGTTCCCCATCTCCCTCATCCAGCTGCATACCATCCTGCTGCTTTTGCTCCATTCGCACCAGCACATCAAGCTCCTCCATTCGCACCAGCACTTCAAGCTCCAACCAACAAAGGTGCCCCGATCCCCGCAGCATTCCCTGGGATGGCGATGTGGCAGTGGATGCCTCCTACCGTGGTGGACACAACTCAAGATCCAAAGCTCTGGCCGCCAAATGCTTAGGTGCAGCTACCGCATAATCCTGACTCATGGCGCCGTTTCATCCATTGGCGGCAAATCTGAGTGCCTGTTAGGTCCCTGGAGAGGAAAGAAGTATGCAACTCTGGTCATGTTTTTGCTGTTACTGTTATTCCCAGCAGCTGTTATAAACTCTTGTTCCATTGAAGGGTGATGTAATTAATATGGATCTTAACCCTCTAGTTGCAAATATTCCATTGCGACCTTGTCTGTCTCATCATCTGTGAGCATGATCTGCTGAAGCCTGAAGCTGTCTGGCTTATCTTTGTTTTCCAAGGTTCTGCTTTGAGCATCAGCAAATTTTATATTGGCCTGCAAGTACTCGTCAGAGTTAGCATGTGAGCACATGCATAACGAATAAGAAATGTGACAAGTTAAGTCATCCCCAGATCCCCATCTTATGCACATACAGCTGATCAACGAGTTGGCTGTGTCTGCGGTTCTGCAAATCAAGCTGTTCACCCAAGAAAACATATCTGAACTTGGAGTGAGCTCACCGGCAAAAATTAAAAACTTGCTCTGTAATGTCAAAATATGAATATCTTCAATTCTTGTTTCAAGTATAGCACTATCATTGATCAGTTATACAAATAACAGGGGAAATGTATTTCTACAACTTTTTACAATATCCTTTTTGCGCAAATTAAAAAAAAATCCTCCCCATTACCTCAAACTAGAACAAAGATGCATAACTGTTAACAAACTCAGTTTTCTTCTCTCTTCCTTGGTGTGTTTTTCCCCTTCAAATCCAGGATCAGAAAGATACAACAAAGGTGTTCTAATCAAGAACAGGAACAAACCACCACTAACTGCAAATTAAAAGCGGTATGATTTGGATCTGTGTCATATTCTATTCTGCCTCCTGTTGACCATAGCGGCACTGAACCGATTCCCCAGCGATGAGCTTCTCCAGGGCATCTGGCGGAAGGCCAATCATCTCAAGTGTCTTCTCCCAAACCAGCTCCGAAGTTTCAAGGTTGTGTGCCTCTTCAGATGCATTCATTGGATTGCAATCGTATGATATGCAAGCACAAACAGGCCAGTCTTCAGACTTCAGCATCTCACAGTATTCTGGAACTTGGGGGTCAGATGCTGCAAATAGTGCACTCCTAGAACCTGAATTGCATACAAAACGTAATATTTATGTATATCAGAAGATATACAGGCCATTAAATGACAGAAGGCGGCAGCAGAAGTTCAATAACTTCACCTTCTTGAGCATTAAATATGAAGTAGGGAATCAAATGGTAGCCAGCTACAATAGCCTTAGGAAGATCTCTTGCCTGTGTCACATACAAGTGTCAACATTTTGCGTAGAAACATACAAAAGAAAAGAAGAATGGTTTGATACGTTGTACATGTGAACCACTTATCCAGTAACATATGCACCTTTTAAATAAGTTTTTTCTTAATCTGTCATTGTGTTCAATTAATCACAAGGGATAATTCCAACCCTTCATATATTTCTCAAAAAATGTGAATGGTGGGTATGCAGCATTCGTGTTATAAGAATTCACCTCATGAAACAGCACAAACGATTACAGAAAAAACGAAATGAAACTCACAACATTCGTGTCGACGATCCCAGGAGAAGCACAAACAACATTGATGCCAGCTTCTGCAGGGATTCTCTTATGAAGAATGCTACTGAATTTTACCTGAGAGTGAAATCAAGAATAGTTTAGACCTAACCAACATGAAATAGTATGCATGCATGTATAGGTTAAATCACTGTTATGATAGAACAGAAGATAAAACAGTTGGAGAACAAAAAGGGAACAGCATTTTTTAGCAATCTATAAAAAAATATGCCACCTGAGCTAACTTGCTATTTGAATATCCCAACCAACTTCTATATTTCCGCTTTCTCAAATTCATATCTTCAGCGTCAACAAAACCAACAGTGTGCATCTGTAATTGGAGGCATACATGTCGGATGTTGTTAGTGTACAAAAGAAAAACTGTAGAATTATAAATTAGTTGAATCCAAATCAACATCAGAGTTCAAATGTTTGGGCTTGGGTAAATAGTCGATTGCATTCATGGTAGAAAACTGCACACTATAGCAGAATTGGTGAGAGAACAACTCACAATTGAATTAACATTGACAATTCTGCTGGGAGAACCACGGAGAAGGGAAGGTATAAGCAACATCGCCAGTAATGCAGGTGCAAGATGGTTTACTTGCATGTGTTCTTCATGACCATCCTTTGAAAAACGCTGAGGTTCTACATGATAGCGAAAGAGCTGGTCATCTCTAATACAACCCATCATAAACAAATCCTAGAACGTCAGCATCCAAATTTTGTGTTAATAATGAAACTTACCTCCAATAGCAAAGATTCCAGCATTGTTGATCAACACGTGTAGGGGTGCCATACGAGCATTCCAAGCATCAGCAAATTTTACAACCGAATCAAGGGAAAGCAGGTCAAGCTCCATCACCTTAAAGAGTAATATTAAGAAATGTCAAATACCTTGTAGCTAAACCAAATCAACAGTTATGACTAACAAAGTTATAAGCGAGCCTTTAGTCTTCACCAATAAAGGTATGCACATTTTGTGATTGATTATATATGTTAAGTGTGAGCATAAATATAGGCAACCTAAGTAGTTTTTTTCCCCATGTTGGACAACATAAATGGTTAAAGGCACACATCTTCATACAATAAAATCAGAAGCTCGAATCAAATTGGAAAAGAAAGCAATACGCCAGGAGGCAACAAAACAATCAGGTCACACTGTATAAAATATACTTAGCATGTTAAAACCCTCATCCACCAACCAGGACCCTATAGCAAGCACCTTTTCAAAATTACCTCAACATTTAGTGGTGTTCCTGTTTCTGAATTTTCATTCTGCCATTTCTGAATCAACTCTTGCGCCACCTTGGGTCTCCTAACTGCCATCACAACATGTGCCCCAGCCTGTGCGAGTTGTCTGTTACAATCATGAAGGTAAAAGGATCAGAGCCTGCTTGCTGATTTATAGTGCAGTATGGTGTTTCATCCAAACACGACTTCATGTAAAACTCTCACAGATTAAAGGAAAATGGAAGCTGGCAAGACGACTAGTTCTCCGCTGTGAAATTGAGGTGAGTAAAAGAGACACATTGCAGTTGAAAGATTGTTTTTTTTTCTTAATCGACTGAATACATGAAAACAAGGTTTTGAATCAACACAACACAATAGAGCATTTTAAGCTACTACATGGCCAGATGCAGAGTTGACAAGTTGAGCGCAGTCAGATTGTGAAGTACTGGTTGCCAGGTGTCCTACCATCCTTGTAGAGGCACCAAGAGTGTGCCATCATGAAAACTAGAAACAAATTCTCAGGTGACTAGCATGTGCATAAAAGAGGAGGCATGTGTATACTAAAATAGTGCACTTGTATTAATTTCCGGTAGGCCCATAAGTCAATCCAAGCGATTTTCATCTCTACAGATAGACACATCACGCATCAAGCCATGCATGTTTGTTTTCAACATATATCAACAAATAAGCAAAAAAAAAGTCTCTCTTGAGTACATTAATTATATCAGCACAAAAAAAAAAGACTGAGAAAGATACACTGATAGGCTCCACTCTTGAGTACATTATCATCCATTCAAATTGAAAGAAGAGCCATAGGTTGCAATTACCCTGGAGCAGGCAAACCGCAATGGCCGGAAAAAAAGATCCAGCAACAGCAGCAAGAAGAAGATAAAAAAAGATAGAGTGACGGAAGAGGACCTCGCGATCTCGAGGCCGATGCCGCTGGTGGCGCCGGTGACGACGATGGAGACGCCGTCGAGCGGGGGCAGCTCGAGCGGGTTGGCGAGGTGGCTGGCGGCGATGCGCTGGAAGAGGAACTCCCCCACGATGGCCATCCATCCGCGGCCCCATTCGAGCCACCCCAGCGCGTCCCTCTTCCCCGTCGTCCGCTCCTCCGCACCCTCCTTGCCGCTGGCGGCGGCGGCGGCGGCCGAGGAGGCGCCCTCATCCCCGCCCTCCGCCGGCGCCGGTGCGCGGCGGTGGCGCAGGTCGCTGGCCATGAGGGGAGGAGGGAATCGAATCTTTGGGGAGAGAAGGAGGCGGCGGCGCCGGCGTCGTGGCGAGGTGTGGGGGTGGACTGTGCAGGTGCAGTGGGGTGGGTCGTCGAGATGGCGATCTGTTGCCGCGACGGACACGGCTACGCCAGCTGTGCCGTTCTTGTCGGACCTGCCTCGTGGAGGATTGTTAAATCCTCGTATATCATCTTCCATCTGGTCATGCTCTGTTTTCCCAAGACTCCGTCGATGCTGTATCATTCATTCATTCATTCATCATTCTTCGGTCTAATTTGGATCAATTAGTTGTGATTTATGCCGTTAGTTTTGTAATTTTTAGTGACACAACGACGAAGTGCACTGTGCATTTGACATTAACAGGCTGATTGTTTTGCTACGAAAATTTTGGCATGGCAGGCCAATATTTTAGCCACTTGTCACACTTATTTTATCAAAATATTTGCAAGTTTGCTGCTAATTTTTTACTGGACAAAACCTTAGCATTTTGGCAACAGACCAAACAAGCTCGCGTAGTCTGAAATATGAAGAATCCCTGTATCTACAGCTCGTACAAAAACTAAAATCTAGCCTGAAAGAAACAAAATACTCACATGCAAAAATTATTTAATGCACATTTGTAATATTAACATTGTCTTCATGAATCTGCACGAGTAATTACACAAATAGTTTACCAGGTTTCATAGTCTGTCACCATAAACAATGGTCATCTCATCAGAATAATAGGTTCAGGATTGAAAATGAAAACAAAAACAAATCTTGATAATTCACTGTTCTTGCTGGTCTTTCCCCCTTTTGTTTGCTCAATTGGCTGTCCTTCAGAAGTGCCTAAATGCTTGATTGTGTTTCTGCATTCCTATGTATCCATCAAAAGTTTTTTAAAAAAGGTCTACCACTGTGCACTATGCTATTATGCTATGCATGTTAAATTATGGTTAAGAGAAAAAAGAATTGGACCCCATGCATGTTGCGCCAGATTTACTAAAGGTAAAAAAACAAGTAATGGTTTGTGGAAAAATGTTCAGACTTGGATATGGGACTGAAACTTGAAGGCCAGAATAAAGTGGATTCATCATGTGTGAGAAAACAAGCTGTTAAGCTGGATTACTACCGTAATATGCTAATATTAATAAATGGGTACCATTTTACCATTTTGTTTGAGCTGGTGTGATCAGATCTTTCCCATGTGTGTTAACCAGTGATGGCTTATTCAGCATCATCCATCTGTTCTTTGCATTTAGAACTCCCAACGAACTCCACAAATGGATCAAAATGATGCTCGATTCTTACCATCTTAACAAGGAGGAGACGGATTTTATGGATGCGAGGAGGTTGAGCGACCCGGTAACCATCCAGAGATTAACTTTGCTGAAAGAAACGATTGAGGAAGAATACATGGAGCAGTACATACACTCCGACGAGCCAGAGTCCATGGACGACCAAGAATTAGAAGACTGATCAGCCAGAAAAACAACAATTTGTACAGGTCCCAAAATGTCTCTAGTACCGGTTTGCAAACCCGTATTGTCCAGTTGGTACTAATGTGAAGTCACATTAGTAGTACCGGGTGGGGATGCGGCTTAGTACTAATGTGCCTGCCCCGTGCGACGTGGCAGGAGAGGCATTAGTACCGGGCGTATTTCCCGATGGAGACTATACAACGCGCCTGCGATGGATAGCAATCCATCGCAGGTGCGGGTGGGCGCGAGGGCGCGGGGGGCACGCTCACGTGGGCGGCAGTGGCGGTTGTTTTTTCTTTTTTATTTATATTTCTTTTCTTTTTTTTCTTTTTCTAATTTATCTTTATATATTTTTTCTTTTACTTTCTATTTCCTTTTTTCTTTTTCTTTTTATTTTCTTGTTTCTTTTTTCTCTTTTTATTTTTTATTCTTTTTTACTTTCTTTTTCCTTTTTATTTTCTTGTTTCTTTTTTATTTCTTCTTTCCATATTTTTTTATTTATTCATATTCTCTATTTTATTTTTTCGGTTTCTATTTTCATCTTTTTTATTTTCATCTTTTTTTATTTTTTCTCGGTGAATATTTGTTTCCTTTCATGAGTTTTTTCTGAGTGATATTTATTTCTTTTTAGTGAATATTTGTTTCGTCTCAATAAACAATTCTACTTCAAATTATTTCTTTCTTTTCAATGATTTTCCCCTACGTCAATATTTGTTTTGTTCGGCACAAGTGAATTTTTGTTCGGCTCCAGTAAATATGTTTGTTCGGCTCAGTGAATTTTTGTTCAGCCCTAGTGAATTTTTGTTCGGCCCAAGTGAATTTTTGTTCAGCCCAAGTGAATTTTTGTTCTGCCCCAGTGAATATGTTTGTTCAGCCCAATTGAATTTTTGTTCGGTCAGGTGAATTTTTGTTTGGCCCAAGTAAATTTTTGTTCGTCTCGGTAAATTTTTGTTTCTCCCATAAAAATGTAATAATAGAAAGAGAAATAAAAAATTAGGACGGAACAAATATTCACTGAGACGAACAAAAATATGTGAGGCCGAACAAATCTATTTGTTCTAGCTAGTAAAATATTTGTTCGCTATAACACTAATTAATATTTGGTATTTAAAAAATGTTTTTAAAAATATTTCATCAAAACATAGTCAAGTGGGATCTTATTTTGAAGATCTCGGCACATGAAATCCATTTTTGAAATCAAAATTTAATTTGAACGCACGGTTTAGAATTTATAACTTTTTAAAATTTTGAAATAGATTAGTTTGCATGCCACTTGCCCCTCCCTCCGTCGTGGGGCCCCAGGCCCCCCGCGCGCGCCAGCGACGTATAACCGCGCCCGTATCTCCCACCCGGTACTATTTTTTTTCTTTTCTTTTCTGGTTTATTTATTCTATCATATTTGCTTGATTTAGGTATACTAATCCTAATACCTAATACTCTATAATATAAAGTCGTGTGCCATATGAAATATTTAAAAATAATATTATACATGCATACGTATATATGTGTTAGTATAATATTATCTCTAATATTATACGAATACATATATATGTATGCATATATTATCTCAAATTCTGTAATTGAAGAGCATATATAATATTGTGCATACAGAAATACGAAAAACATATATTAGTGTATATAATACATTGGATCAAATCTTAGTCAGAGTTTAATATTATTATTTTTCTCCTGACTTGTCCCTTCCAGATCCTTCTCCTCCCTTCGAATTCCCCTTAGTCGTCCTTGCTTTTGTTGACTCCCCCATTACAATCACAGATGTTAAACCTACAAAATACTCTTCACCTGGCATAAGCACCTCATCTAGAAAAAATCTGCATAATTGTTCTTGAATTAACTGGATTCTTTCTAACTCGAGGAATTCCTGCTTGATGGAGTCAATCTACGAAAGAATATGAACAAATAATAAGAACTAGTACAACAAAGAATATGAACAATAAGAACTACAATGCATGTGTGGTTCCAGTTTTGTGTACGCACCTTTTCTTCTAGGTCGTTACCCCTTAGTGCAACAGGCAACAACTGTGTCATCAACATGTGGCAGTCATGAGCCTTCAGATTTGTAAATTTTTTCTCTTTATAATTTGTTATTCGTTGTATATTTGAGGAGTAGCCCGTCGGGACCTTGATACTATTCAAGCAATCAAATATCAACTTCTTCTCTTGCTTACTCAGGGTGTAACTAGCAGGAGCCAACCAATTTCCCTTATCTCTCTTCAGGATGCAGGCCATCTCGCTGTTTCATAAATTTAAGATCCCGAAAAGCTTCAATTGTATCTTTTGTCTTTCCATATACACCTAGGTGGCGAAGCAAGTTCATGCAAAAATTCTTCATCACATCAATTGCATTGCGAACCTCAAGGAATTCTCAATAAGGCAGCTCCCAAATTATCAACTTCTTCTTCCACATGGATGCATGTCCATCCTTGTCGTTTGGAACAGATTGGCTACCAGAACCCTTCCCAAACACTACCTTCAAATCTTTCATCATAGAAAATAGAAGTTTATCATCACGGTGCAAGAGCTTCTTACGTTTTTCTCCAACACCTTCAAAATGCTTTACTCATTCTCTTAACAGGTGCTTAGGAGGAAGAAATCGATGATGGTCCAAATACACAACTTTTTTACTATGTTTTAGATACACTCTGCAAGTATCATCTAAACAATGTGTGCATGCTCGGAATCCCTTGGTTGTTTGTCCTGATAGATTACCAAGTGCCGACCAATCATTGACGGTGATGAACAACATTGCTCGTAGATTTAAGGTCTCTTTTTTGTCCTCATCCCATATAGGTACACCTTCTTTCTTCTATAATGTTTTAAGGTCCTCAACCAACGGTCTCAGATACACATCGATGTCATTGCATGGCTGCTTTGGACCTTGGATGATTATTAGCATCATAATGAACTTTCGTTTCATGCACATCCATGGAGAAAGGTTGAATATGCATAAGGTCACAGGCCAAGTGCTATGACCGCTACTGAACTCACCGAATGGATTGAATCCATCCGTACTTAAACCAAACTGAATGTTCCTTGCGTCTTTTTGAAACTCGGGGAATTTTCTATCAACTAGTCTCCACTGCGACCCATTAGCGGGGTGGCTGATCTTGCCATCTTGTTTATGATCTTCTTTGTGCCAACACATCAACTTCTTCTTCTTCTTCTTCGCCAGCTTCACCTTTTCGCAACCTTCCTTATACTCTCGCAACACCTGGCATAGATCATCGAGCAGTTCATATTCTCCTTGAGGCTCTCCCATTGCAACGTAATCCTCACCCATTAGATCATCTCCAATTACAACGGTATTGTCTTGAGTCCAATCAGGAATATTATCATCATCTTCTTCATCATCTTTCATTATAACCCCTCTTTTCCCATGCTTTGTCCAAACAAAATAGTTTGGCATGAATTCCCATTTGTATAGGTAATCGTGAAGAGGCTTTATCAATGAGTAATCCTTTAGATTTCTACATTTTTTGCATGGACAAATAATGAAACCAGATGGAGGCTTGTTGGATTCTGCTGCTTCTAGAAATCCATGCAACCCATTAATGTATTCTGGGGAGATTCTCTTGTTGGTGTACATCCATTGCCGGTCCATCTACAAAGTATCACCGAACAAAATATATTATTATCATGCAACAAATTCAAATGAAGGCAAGATTATGTTATAGAAATTCAAACTGTTTACATCCAATATTCCACATGAAATATAAAATTAACTAACAAACTTCTTCATAATTTTCTAATGAGAAAATAATTTTTCTAATGAATAAAACTATTTTTCTAATGAGGAAACTATTTTTCTAACTAAGAAATTGTATTTCTAGTGATGAAACCATTTTCTAATGAGCAATCAATTTTTCTAATTAAGAAAACTATTTTTATAATGAGGAAATTATATTTCCAACAAGGAAACTATTTTTCTAAATAAGCCGGGCGCGATTCGGGAGTGGGAAGCGGACAGGAGTCGAGCAGTAGTCGGGGGATCAGTGAGTCGGGCAGGAGTCGAGCACGAGTTGGGAGTCGGGCGGGAACCGAACAAGAGTAGGGCGCTAGTCGATGGATAGTCAGAGGTGGGGGAATCAGTGAGTCTGGTAGGAGTCGGGCGAGAGTAGGATAAGAGTATTATTCCGGTCTAACGAACTAACATATAGAAATATTAAATTTACCCTATATTTATTTCATATGTTTAGATAAATAATAATAAAAACTATCATCACATACAACATCTTATCCAACTAACATGACACGTCCTTTGCAATCTTTTCTATTAAAACATAGACAAATATGCATCTAAATAAAAAATTCTCATCCTTAGCTTATTCTAAAAACCATGAAATACTCTTACTACAAAGCATAAAACTTGAAAAACTACGCATATATCAAGGGAGGATGAAGTAACTAACCTCTAGACCACTTCAACGAGTGAATCATGGAGAAATCATCGCAATCAGGCAAAAACTCCCCTAAGGCGCCATGGGGGAGGGGGGGTGGGAAGCTCGAGCTTGAGGAGTGGAGAGGGTGAGGCTCGGGCTGGGGAAGAAGAGAACGATTTATAACCATTGCACATTAGTATCAGACCTTGTTAAGCACCGGTACTAATGTGCTCACATTAGTACCGGTTGTTAATATGTACCGGTACTAATGCGCTGACCTCACATTAGTACCAGATGTTAATACGTACCGGTACTAATGTGGCACATTAGTACCGGTGCATATTACAAATCGGTACTAATGTGGATTACACGAGGATGCGGCGGGGCTCTACCTTCCCATTAGTACCGGACGCTAAAGAAACTGATACTAATGTGAAAATTGACCTGAAACAGATGCTTATTTCTCTAGTAGGGAGCTATCCTGGAAACGAAGCCATCTGGTGTAGATTCAAGGAGTAGCTAACAACCAGCGTCGACGATCCATATATAAATAGGATAGTCGATGATGCCCTGCTGCAACAGGAGATGTGATGTTGAATTGTAGCCTGCTAGCTAGTGACATTATCTTTTTTTAGGATAAGCTAGTGGCATTATCAGAAAGGTTTCTTGTGTATAAAGGCGTAGAGCTCAGCGTTGTTTTTAATTAGAAACATGACATGGTGCTGGTTTATTATTTATCTGATTAAAACGCACACATGGCAGGTCTATTATCCACCTGCCTCTATACTCGTGTACCATGAGGATTCGCATGTGCACGAAGCTAGGTGAATTGGAACGCCATGAACTATGTACACGGATACACATGCGGATGCCTACACGCAGATACAACATTTTTCTCAAAAACGATTTGCGGATACGTTTCAACATTTTTTAAATACATATAACTATTGTTGTAGTAACTTTATAACAATAACACAACTCCAATATATGCTGTCACACCTGATTTTCCGAAGAAAACCAAATGCATCTCATATGTGTGTCAGGATCAAGTTTACACACATATGATAGACGTCATGAGTGAAATATCAGTAAACAGCAATAAAAACGTATAAGAGTTAAACCATTACATTATCTCTTATTACACTCAGACGTTAGACTCGAAGGTCTTTAAAACGAACAAACGATAACTAGACGAAGCAACTCCGTCTTCGGCTTCCACAGGCACATGACTGGGGGCACGCAAGCCTCAGAACTCATCGTAGTCACTGAAGTACTCTTCTCCAGTGTTCTCCTCTGAACAGCGGGTAAGCAAGGGTGAGCACACTTATGGTTGCAGCTCAGCAAGTGGGGGAAGATGCAAAGCTATCAAGGATAGGTTAGGGTTTTTCAGCGGTTAGCATTTTTAATGTTGGTCAAATTTTATTAGCAAGCACCTATTTACTAGATGTAAGTTCATACCAACCCACTTAAGCATTTAAGGAAGCATCTCATCTCAAAACCATATGAAAACCACGATTTAATTTCATCTTTATGTTTGATTATCATGTGAGAGTACAGGCCGCTCTTGACCGTGAGCACGGCTGATCGATCAGTTTTCACTCTGCAGAGGTCGTACACTTTACCCACAGTTCGCGTAAAAGTTCCGAAGAACTTTGAACCCAACCATGCGATGCTGGCCAAGCATCATACCACACTTCCGAGGTGTGATTGCATAGGGACGCTACGAAGCCTTTGCAAATACATGCAAAAGACCAACAACCCGCATAGTTACAGATCAGGGCGGACCATAACCCTCCCTAGTGGCCAGCACCTTAGCAAAGGCTGCTACCCCAAAAGGACCGGGCTATACCCCTGCAACCCCGATCCCCCTCTGCTCCTTTCGGATAAGGTCATCAGTACATTCACACACCTAATTAATTGGCTAAGCCAGAGCCATATGGACTGTGGTTGCACTGTTTTCCTGGGTGGTTCTCCATGTTCCGATTATAACATATGATCTTGTTATTAACCATAAGCATCATCTTTCACCAAAGTTATCATGATCAAACATTCATCATTTTGCAAAGATTCATTTGAACCATCCCAAGTTATAGCAACTAAGCATTTCTACCCAAAATATTTATTTAAAAGGGTTGTCCAAGGTAAAGGGAATAAAATTCTAGTCATGTCCTTAAAAAGGTAATTTCCCATCAAATTTATGCAATACAACAATTAAATGTAAACTTAGTTATCATGCAATTTGTGTGGGTCAAAATAGAATATGCAGGGGAGGAAATCCACTTGCCTTCCTTGCTTAAACACTGGGGTTCTTCTTCAAAAACTTGCTCTTGATCCACTTTAACTGGTTGCTCACTTGAAACTGGCACGATGTCTACGAGCACACATAAAGACATTCAATAAACAAAACAATATACCAAGCATGAAAAGCTTAAAGAGAGAACAAGGTTTGGCTCCAGGAACACGAACTCAAAAACACTCGGATCTATCGGGAGATTTGGATGATCACATACAAGAGCTAGCTATGTGCTAGGTATCTTTTAATTAAGTAAAATCATGTGCATAGGCTATTTCAGAGAAATACCCTATTTATAATTAAGCAAGTTATATTTGTATTTAAAAGACGATGTAAGCCTAGTCCAATTTTATTTATAAATATTCAAGTATGATTTATGCAAATTAAACATTTAATTTAAAAGAAGCATGTAAAAGCATCTAGGCATTCATATTTATATTTCGAGTTGAACTAATCAAATTATAATTCAAAAACACATTTATGTTCATATTAATCAAATTAACATTTAATTAAGAAAACTCGGGATATAGCCTATGTTGCTTTTATTTAGAAAGCAAATTGCATAAACATTAATCAATTTAAGTTTGATTATGAAAACCGAGGTATACATCTAATTAGCTTTTAATTATAAGATATATTTAACTAGTATTAATCATATTAACTTTCTTATGAAAACACGTGTTAAACTCTAATTAGATTTTAATTAGAAAAGCATGTGTATAAGGATTTAATCATATTTAATATTTAAATAAATTATAAAATAAAGAATATGTTCATCATTGGCACTAACACGTAGTTTGAGTTGATATGAACCTAACGCAACTTGAAACGGTGGAAACGGAGCTAAAACGCAAAAGATACTGCCAAAACAAGGTTCATGGGCTTTTCTGTGAAGAAACAGGACTTCCAGGGGCTTAACTGCAAGAAACCAGGGGCTAAAACATGAATACGCGTATAAACCGAAGGTCTATATCGCAAAAGATCAAGATTGGACCTCTGGTGGGAAAAACTAAGAAGTCTAGGGGCTTAACTGTGAAAACCAGGACTAAACTGTAAGGATCTTTGGAGGTGGAAGGGCTCTTTTGTGATATTCAAAACTGTAGGGGGTTATGTGCAAGATAGCAGCTGACGGGAAAGCCTTGCTGACGTGGCTCCACGCGGCGTGCTCTGTTTGGAGGCAACGGCTGACGTGGCGCTGACGGGGCCGTGGACCGCGCCGTGGACTAGGTTCACGGGTCTACGGTGGACCGATTACAAATCGCGAAAGGGTACGCGATCAACACCGTCCGGATTAGATCCCACGGTGCACGTCGCCCACTCGCGAGGGAGCGGCGGCGGTGACGCCGGAGGCGGGCGACGCACGGCAGAGCTCGCTGGTGACCACGAAAAGGGCGCGTCCAGCCACGATTTGCAACGCGAAAAGGTGCTACGCGCGGCTAAGGACACAGCGAACCTAACCAGGGGTCCTAGAGGGGCGGCTAGGCTTCTACGGCGGCGCTACGTCCGGCGAGGCGGACGGCGGAGCTCCGGCGAGCGGGCTTAGGAGCTACGGCTCTAGGCGCGAAGGAAAACAGGGCGGTGAGGGTATACTCACCACACGGAGACGAACCGGTGAGCGAACAGCGACGGGGAGGCGACGACGGATGAGATCGAGGACCGGCGGCTCCGGCGGGCGGCGGTGCTCCTGGAGATGGCTCGGTTGGCGATGGGAGAGGCGCCCTGGTACAGAAGAAAGCTCGAGTGAGCATTGATCGCGAAGAAGAGGGAGGGAGAGGGGGTCAGGGACACTCCACCGACGATGAGGAGCTCCGGGTGGCCGGTAATGGCCCGGCGGCAGAGATCGAACGGCGACGGCGCTGCGCGAAGGTGAGGAGAGGGGTGCAGGGCGTGCAAGGTGCGGGAAGAGAGGGAAAGGGTGAGGCAGGGCTCGGCCTCGGCTTATATAGGCCAGGGAGAGGGGAAGGGAGTGGCGGTCGGGGTGCAATGGCCATTGATGGCCAGGGGGTCGCCGGCAGTTTTGATGGAAATTAAGGGGGAGGGAAAGGAGTAACTGAAGGAGAAATGAAGGGGGAAACGGCCGGTGCTTCATTACTCCTTGATGACAAGGATTGAAGAAGGGGAAGGCCGAGGGGCGCCGGGATTCGGCCGGCCGGCGCGGCTGCGGGCGGAGCAGGGGAATCCGGCCGGAGGAAGGGGAAGGGGTGGACCTGCCAGGTGGGGCCGAGTGGTAGTGAGAGAAGAGAGGGGAGGGGAAAGTGGGTCGCCGGGGCGAGCTGGGCCGGAAGAGGGATGGGCCGGCGGGGGGAAAAGGTGGGCCGAGCGTGCGGACGCTGGGCCGAAAGCAGGAGAGAAGGAAAGGAGAGGGCGGCGGCCTGCTCGGCTTGCGGGTTAAGAAGGAAAAGAATGGGCCGCGGAAAAGAAGAAGGCCGGCTGGGCTGAAAGAAGAAAGGGAAGGGGAGAGAGAGAGGTTTGGGAGGTTTTTCTTTTCTTTTTTTCAAACTCTTTTCAAACTTTGCAAACTTCACTCAAACAAACATAAAACCACTATGCAACCAAAAGATGATGCACAAGCACTTATTGCTTCTAAAATTGTTCAAAAGTTATATTTAAATAATTAAAAGGCCAAATTTACTTGATAAATTATTTATTTCCTTAGAAAACAAAAAAAAACTAAAACACCATGTTGCTACATTATTTTAATGATTGAATTTTAGGGTGTTACATATGCAAATATCAGGGGACAGAGGTAGTGCATAAATATAAGCAAATAACAAGGAAGAGAGGATCTAGTGCATAAAAGTACTGACGTGGGTCGTAGCAATAGTCGAATTTGTCGAGATTCGGGTAGTCACGTGTAACACCCTAAAATTTCATCACTAAAAATATCATAAGCAACATGGTGAGTTTTACGAACTTAATTAAATTACTAATTAATTTGAGCTCTAAAGTATTTAAATTTAATTTAAATAATTTAGAAGCAACAAGTGCTTGTGCATCATGATTTGGAATGCATGGTTTTTGTTTGAATGTGTGAAATTTTCAAATTCATAAAAAGTTTAAACCCTAACCTTTCCCTCCTAAACCCTCTCCCCTTCTCACCCAAGGCAGCCCAGTTTCGAGCGGCCCAGCTCACCCTTCCCCTCTCTTTTTCTTTCTTTCGGCCTATGACGAGCTGCAACAGGCCGCCGGCCCGCTCTCTTTCGCCCGGCCCATCTCTCTCTCTCGTTCAGCCCATTAACCTAAGGCGGCCCAGCTCCCCTCCGCAGCCCAACCTCCTCCTCCTCCTCCTCTCTCTCTCTCTCTCTCTCTCTCTCTCTCTCTCTCTCTCTCTCTCTCTCTCTCTCTCTCTCTCTCTCTCTCTCTCCCGCTGACACCCCGGGCCCGCCTGTCGGCGCCTTCTCCTTCGTCCGTCCCCTCCCTTGCTTTGCTCTACCGCGCTCCCGCCGCTTTCCCCGCCGGCCGTTACCGGCGCCGCTCTCGCTCTTCCCCTTCTTCAAGACCATCAATCAATGCAATGACGCACCAGGGCCATTTCCGCTCCATCATTTCCCCTCAATCACGCACCCCCTTTGATTGCAATCAGGGCCGCCGCCCGCAATAGCCATTGATGGCCGTCCCTGCTGGCCGTCGCTCCTCCTTCCCCCTCGGCTCTATATAAGCCACCACAGAAGCTCCGCCATGTTCCCTTCACCACATTTGAGCTCCCGCACACACTTCTTGCTCTCGTGCGCTCCACCACCCGAAGCTCCTCTGCCACAGCGCCATTGCCGGCCGCCGAAGCACCTCGCCGTCGGTGGAGTGCCCCTGACTCTCTCTCCCTTCTTCTCCTTCGTGTGCGAAGCTCATCAAGCTCTCTCTGTCTCAGGACCGCTGCCGGACCGAGCTGCGCCGAGGAGCTCCCAGTCTTCTTCCTCGGAGCGCCGTACGATCCTAGAGCCGCCGTCGACGATCTCCCACACCGTCGCTCCCCCTCCGCCAGTTTCTTCGCCCGGCTTTTCTCTGCGTGGTTAGAATCACACCTCCTATTTTCCCCTGCACCTGAGCCATAGCACCGGCGCCCGCACGCCGGAGTTGGCCGCGCCGCCCCTTCCGGTGCACGCCGCCATGGCCATCCGAGCCGCCTCCCAGTTTCCTTGGCCGTGTTCGCCTCTTCCACAGCTCCGCGTAGGTGCAAACCATGTCCCGTTTGGTGGCCGGATGCTCGAGATCAAGATCTCTGGTGAGCCTCCGCCGCACGCCACCGTGCGCCGCTTGTCTCCGGCGACACCGCCGCCGCCCATTCACCCATGTCTGTCGTTAGCCGTCCGATCCGGAACAAGTGGCTCGGATCTGCCCGTGTCCCAGGTCAACCGGCGGCATATCGGTCAACCAGGGCCCTTTTTGTTAAAGAAACCCTTAGTTTTCTTTGTTTCGCATGCCGGTCCTCCCACCAAGAAAACCCTTGCAAGCAAGTCCTGTTTTTATCGTTTAGGCCCCTGATCTTCTATGTTTTTTGCACCTAAGGTCCTGTTAGGCTCTTTTGCGTGTTAAACCTTCAGTTTATCTGCGTATTTATATTTTAGCCCCTGGTTTCTTTCAGTTTAGCCCCTAGAAGCCTAGTTTCTTCACAGAAAAGCCCCTGAACCTTGTTTCGGCCATATCTTTGTCGTTTTAGCTCCATTTTAAGCGTTCTTGGTGTCCATGCGACTGTCTCATCAAGCCCGTTTGTTTGATCAGTATGTTTTTAGTTTTCAGAATTGTTTGGTGTATTGTTTTATTTTTTGTATATTTTCTTGTGTGCTCGTAGATATTGTGCCTGTTTCGGTTGAGTAGCCCGTCGGAGTTGATCAGGAAGAACCTTTAGAAGAATTAGAAGATCACTTTGTAGTTGAGGAAGGCAAGTGGACTTCTCCCTCTGCATATTCTTCTTTGTCCTATACAATTGCGTAATAATTAAAGTTTACTTTTAATTGTTGTATTGCATTAATTTGACGGGAACACCTTTTTAAGGACTTACCTAGATTTTTACCCATGATCCTTGGAACACCCCGGTTTAATAAATCTTTTGGGTAGATAATTGCTTAGTTGCTTAACATGGGTTGGTTAAAAGTGGTTTTATGATAAAGGCTTTCATGCTTAAATGTTGATGAATTTGTTTAATACAAGAACACCTTGATTTAATCGGAACATGGAGAACCACCCAAGAAAACAGTACAACCACAGTCCATATGGCTCTGGCTTAGCCAATTCATTAGGTGTATGAATGTACTGATGACCTTATCCAAAAGGAGCGGAGGGGGGTTGGGGTTGCGGGGTATAACCCGGTTCTTTTGGGGTAGCAGCCTTTGTTAAGGTGCTGACCACTAGGGAGGGTTATGGTCCGCCCTGATCTGTAACTGTGTAGGTTGTTGGTCTTTTGCATGTCTTTGTAAAGGCTTCGTAGTGAACCCCTAGCCACTCACCTCGGCAGTGTTTAAGGGTCTGATCAACCCGGGCGACATGGGGAACACGAACTGTGGGTAAAGTGTACAATCTCTGCAGAGTTAAAACTGATCGAGCAGCCGTCCTCACGGTCAAGAGCGGCTTGGACCCTCACATGATAATCAAACTTGAAGATGGAATTAAATTGTGGTTTTTATATGATTTTGAGATGGAAAGTTTTCTAAAGCTTAAGTGGGTTGGTATAAACTTACATCTAGTAAATAGGTGCTTGCTAATAAAACTTGATCAACATTAAAATGCTAACCGCTGCAAACCCTTAGCCTATCCTTGATAGCCTTGCATGTTTCCCCCACTTGCTGAGCTCTAACGATAAGTGTGCTCACCCTTGCTTACCGATGTTCAGAGGAGAACATCGGTGAGGAGTACTACAGCGACTTCGATGAGTTCTGAGGCATGCGATCCCCCAGTCATGTGCCTGTGGAAGCTGAAGACGGAGTTGCTTCATCTAGATACCGTTTGTTCACTTTAAGGACCTTCGAGTCCATCGTCTGAGTGTAATAAAAGATAATGTAATGGTTAAACTCTTGTACGTTTTGATTACTGTTTATGGATATTTCACTCATGACGTCTATCATATGTGTGTAACTTGATCCTGGCGCACATATGAGATGCATTTGGTTTCTCTTCGGAAATCAGGTGTGACAAAGTGGTATCAGAGCGGTAATGACTACAGGACACAACCTTAGATAGAAATGGATGGAAAATTAAGGATTCATGATCTAGAAAGCCATGTCATCTTTCAAAATTGTCTTATTTATGCATAAAAACTAATTTATTCAGTTTTTCTTTTTAAAATTCTATCATTTTGATTTATTCTATGCTGTGTTCAGTTTTATCTTATCAGATGGCCAAGACTTATCAGACTGCCCGCAAGAGCACTGGAGGCTGTTTCTGCTATGGACAGTTGGCTCCTCGTTTCCAGCCAGAGGCTCAGGTTGAGGTGGCACCAGTGTTGACGGCTGTTAAGTGCCTACTTTAGCCGTCAATATACTCATGAATAAAGGAGCATAAGGCATTTCTTACACGTATTTAGTTAAGAATAATGTAGTTCCACTTGTCCTTGGAGATTATTTGATTGCAGGAAAATAAGCAGGAAAAGAGTGACAAACTCACCTTCTATGGTCCATGCCACATCACCTCATCCTAGGTGGGCTGCCAACAAGGATGCCATGCATGCACACCTGCCAACAAGGGAGCCATGCATGCATGCCATGCAAGCAATCCAAGTGAAGCAACCCCCGACGAATCAGAGTGTGACACGTGGACATCACATGGATCCATGGGCCCACAAAGGCATGCAAATCGTGCCAAAACATGGTGGACACCGGGAACCGACCTAAGGACCCACAGGACAGCCACCAGGAGGAAACACACCCCGAGTGGGGCCCACAGGGGGTCGGCCGACCCCACAGGTCGGCCGAACCGACCTTGTGGCCGCCACTCAGGGGCTTCCATGTGGTGCTTCCCTATTGGTCCTAGGCGCCATTCCCGGGGTGTTTGCATCCATTCCTCGCCGGTGCTCGGGCCTATAAATAGAAGGAGAGGGGGCTCACTTATGAGACATCCACACTTGCAACACCTCTCTCACTTTTAGTCTCAAGGCTAGGAGGTAGGCTAGAGTAGTTCTGATTCAGGTTCCAAGTCTACTTTGGGATCTAGGTATGAGTTCTCTTGTATCTTATTTCATTTGTATGACTTTGATCTACTTCAGTTATTCAGCTATTTCATATAAAGTTGTGTTAGTATGCATGAGTGATTTGTTCTTGTGTTCTTCACCTGTTCATCATTTAGAGGCTCCTGTTCTTGATGAGCAAGGCCTTTCGATCCACTTGACGGGTGACTTTCACATATTTCTGGTGTTTGTTCTTAAGTTAGAGGCTCGTGTTCTTCGCGAACACGACCCTTTGATCCAGTTGAACAGACATAAGAAAACACGAATACGTTTGTGTACCTAACCTGGTTTGATCTAATTAGATGACATGACTGCGTTGTATGAAGTCTGTGCTTAAGCTACGGTACTCGGTGTAATTGGCTGGTTTATCTAGTGGCTTGACCTGGGTCACAATAGCCCGGGCCGGTCAAGTCCGGCTAACAACGTAAGCATGGTGCTTGGGTTGCGTAGCTACCTTACTTATGAGCTTATCCCACGGTTTGTCTTGGGGTAGGCCGCGGTAGTGACAGCCGTTGGTCCCTCTGAAATCCCCCACGTTCGGATAAGCTGTAAGAGTCTAAAATCTAACAACCGGAGTTGTGCAGAAGCAACGCGGGAGGTTAGCTCCCTGTGGTACCTGGGTGCTTAAGTCAATGTTCTTCAACGCTAGTGTATCTAACTCGTTCCTACCAGCTTTATGTGTATAGTACATAAGATCCTAGAACTAACTCGTATGTTGCCTCCTATGCCTAGGACCCCTTAGAGAGAGAAAGTGAGTGTGTGTGTGATCACACTACCCCCATTATCATATTTTACCCCTGCACTTGAGTGTCTGATTTATTTCCGTCTATGATCTATACTCATTGCAATAGTGTTGAGCTTGTCAATCCACCAATGCCTTCCTTGGATTCGATCGATACCCTTTGGAGTACTCCTTTGGGGAAATGCTACAATGGTACTTCCGTGCGCTTGTGGACTCCTGTAACGTTAAGAATTACCAACCAACATTTCTGGCGTTGCTACTAGGATGGGTTCCAAACCCGTTCTTAGGTGATTGCATTAAGAAATGTCAACAAGCATTTCTGGTGCCGTTGCCGGGGAAGGCTTAAGGATGACATATCAACACTTTGCATATGTTTATAATCATGACAGGAATAAAACAGTTCTTAATGCAGGCTAACTTGGATTGTCTTCTTTGTCTTTTGATGATGAAGACAGGTAGTGCATGACTGGTTTTGACTTACCGCCGAATTTTACTGAAGATCCTGAGTCACTCATAAGGAAGGCACGAACTCATTTCGACTCTCCTTTGCGTGAATGTTCGGAAGTCGATCCAGCTTCCTTTGTGCCATCCGCATCAACTTCCATGGACAACCCTGTCGAGAAGACTCTCCGTGAGTACTCCGCTCCCTCTGCTGACCAGGTGCCGACAGGCCCTGTGATCAACACTGGGAATGGAAACTTCGAGATCAAGACTGGCTTAATCACAATGGTACAGGCTAGCCTATTCTGTGGCAAGCCTAATGAAGACGCGAGCGCCCACCTGCAGCAGTTCCTGGAACTGTGCAGTACCTTCACTATACGAGGAGTGGAGGAAGATGCTATTCGTCTGTGACTGTTTCCCTTCTCACTCTTGGGAAAGGTGAAGCAGTGGTTCTATGCTAACCGTGCAGAGATTAACACTTGGGCAAAGTGCTCCGCATCATTCCTCGCGAAATTCTTTCCGTTGGGCAAAACCAATGTCCTTCGGGGGCGAATTTCAAGTTTCCAGCAAGCAGCAAATGAGACTATCCCAGAAGCTTGGGAGAGACTCTAGGAGTACATCCTGGTGTGTCCTCATCATGGGATGGACAACTGGCTTATTCTTCAGAGTTTCTATAATGGGCTGACTCCGACAGCCCGAGGCCATATTGATGCTGCAGCTGGAGGGGCCTTCTTCTCTCTTACTATTACTGAAGCTACTACACTGATTGAGAAGATGGTTACCAATCAAGGGTGGAGTGATGATCGACTCCAGCCATGTCAAAGGGGTACACATACCATCAAGGAAGCGGATATGTTGCACGCCAAGATGGACCTAATGATGAAGAGAATGGATGATCTAGCCAATGAGAAGGCCGCCATGGCCACCACTACTCAAGCTATGGATGCTCGCATGACGTGCGAAGTCTGTGGTAATACTGGGCATTCAGGGAATTATTGCCCTGCTACTCAGGAAGATGTGATGTACATGAACGGCAACAACAACGGTTATTGTCCACAAGGAGGTCAAACGTGGAACCAATCACGCCATTATTATTAAGGAGGTAATCAAGGTAATTCTTTCAACCCAAACCAACCTTCCTTGAAAGATCTAGTCTTTGGGCAAGCTAATATTAATGAAGGTTTTAATAAGAAAACAACTGCCTATGATAAGGCTTTCGAGAGCCTTAATGTTAAAATTGATAGCCTTTCTTCTGCTCTTAAAAACCAGTTGAGCTTTAATAAGATGATAGAAACCTAGTTGGCTCAATTAGCTGCTTTGGTTCCCTCTGCTGAAGACAGGAAGATTCCGGGGCAACCCGTATCTTCCTGCGAAAATGTTTATGTAGTGTCCACCAGATGGGGTAAGCCATCTGGGCGGGCACAAGCCACTGACTATGCAGGAAAGCCTATACAGCAGGTACTTGACCCATGGGAATCTTTAACAATCACACACAAGAAAGATCCTGGTTATCCGGCTATCACCTGCAAGATATATTACCAGAAGATTAAGCATGCTCTTTGCGACCTTGGTGCAAGTGTTAATCTTATGTCCAAGGCCATGTTTGAACAATTGGGATATCCAGCTCTAACTCCAACTGCGACGGCCGTCCAACTTGCTGATGCATCGATCCGACATCCAGAGGGGATAGTAGAGAACTTATTGGTATTCATCCAAGGTTCATGCATCTTTGCGGATTTCGTGGTCCTTGATATGCAAGATGATGAGGGAATGCTCTCATTCTTGGGAGACCATTCCTGAGTGACGCCAATGCAAGGATCAATGTCGGAGCCGGAACGATCCGATTCCGCATTGGGAAGAGGAACTTGATGTTCCGATTTCAAGCAACAAAAGAGAAATGCTATACACTGCAGGGCAAAAATAAGCAATCAGGGGCATGGACGGAGCCACAGCCCCCGCGACTTCCCATCACTCCAACAAAGCCTAAGAAAACAAGAAAGGTGTGGCGGGAAACACAGAGGTCATCTCCATCTATTTCTCAGGAATGGGGTGACGAGTGGAATTGATCGCCGAGAAAAGTCTCGCTCTCAGACTTAAAAAAAGATGAGTCCTTTTTGCCAAAAGGTAAAATTGGTAGTTATCTCATATTTCCCTTTCAAGATTTTATTTGATTTTTCCAAATGCATATTTGAATTTTCCAACCTTGCATCTGCATGCTAGATTTTTTCTAGCCAATTTCCCTTTTCAAATAAAAATTCTGAAAATAAACTTTTGAGTTGGAAAATCCTAGAAAAATTATTCGAGCAAAATTCTGGGCGAATCTGGACCTAGACTTCTGGGCAGGACATCAGGTAGCCGTTAGAGAGCCGTTGCAAAAAGTTGGAGGCAGGCAGGCCCGGCAGGGGCTCGGCCGACCCCAGGGGTCGGCCGACCCTGGCCAACGGTCTTGTGGGCCCCGCCTCCTCCAACGGCTCCTAGCCGTTGCCCTTGTCCTCTACCCCGGTGCCTGGCTCGGTTGCCTATAAATAGAAGGGGGATTGTGGGGTTTCTTCACCCATTCACTCATTTCCATCACCCTCTCTCCCTCTTTGCTCTTGCTCTTTGGTTTTCTTGCTCAAGTGGAAGTGTCAAGCACTCTCTCCAATTTGTCGCTGAATATTGAATATTGGTGGAGCAAGCTCGGTAAGGATTTCATTTCGATTTCACTAACCCATCACCGAGTTGCTCGTGTTGTCCCATTGTTGTGCAAGATGAGTTGGATCGCCGGTGCGTACCGGAAGGTGACCCGCTCACGCCGTTCGAGAGAAGGGGAGGGCTCGTCTCACCACTCTGGAGCTACATAGAGTCCGATGTCAACCGACCGTGAAGAAGAGGAAGAAGAGGAGCTAACCACGCCACAAGCCGAAGGGGTGTTCGACGCCGATGCTGCCTTCATCGATTTGAGGGACGACCAGGAGAGACAAGCCTACGCTCTCATCAAGGATCGAGTCTTCGCCAACACCAAGGAGTTCGACTCGGCCCTTCTCGAGAAAATAGGTATGGACTCCGAGTTCGATTCCATTTGACATGCTCTTGGTTTGGAGAACTTTGTTCCGGTGTGGGAGATCGGTTCTTGGCCTCTCACCATCCAGTTCCTCTGTACTCTTCGGGAGGATGAGACCGGTATTACGTTTCATTTCCATGGAACGTCGTATCGAGTCTCATGGCCAGATCTTAGTCGTGCTCTCGGTTTTCATCGTCGTTGTGCTATTTCTCTCGATCAAGCTTGCAGCGATTTTATTCGAGATAGTTTTTGGGAAGAGCTTTCTGGCCGGCCTGTCCGTGGCAAGTTAGCACCTCGGTGCAACGATATCATGCATCCCACTCTCCGACTGTGGCACAAGTGGCTCGCCATCACTCTCTTTCCAAGGGATGATGTTCGAACCGTGCGCACAGACGAGATGAGGATATTATATGCCGCGGTCAGACAAATCAAAATCTCCCCAGTGCAAGCTATGATTCGGCAGTGGTTGACAAATTTTAGGATGACGGGTTCTATTGAGTGTACGTCTCTGATCACACGTATCATTTCGAGTCTTGGGATTACACAAGGGGCTAACGTTCCCTACATTGATTCTCCCCGGTCCGTGATAGATCAGGCGTATCTGATTCAAGGACATACGCTTAAAAAGGGCCCAGATGATTCCTTGGTTTTCTTCTACCCTGGCCATGCAAACCAGATTCGGTTACCTAACCCGGATTTCCGTTTGTACGGTCAAGGGCCACTGACTGTTCCTCTTGAGGAACCTCGTCGTTCTAGTGTTTTTGGAGACAGGGTCACTAGGAGTGCATCGAGGAGGGCAGCGATAGCACAGCAACCGCCACAACATCCGCCGCCACAGCCATCACCACAGCCGTCGCCTCAGCCACAGCCTCAGCCTACCCCACCGCCGTCTGGCGCATGGGCCTCGACCGGGTACATGTCTGGAGTTACATCCGGATATGCCCCCGGTTGGGACCAACCCATGAGTCAGCCGGGTGCGAGTGGCTCGACCTGGGCTAGTGCAGGGAGTGGCGAGTGGGTTAGGCCCGCCGGTGCTACCTACGGGGACTCGTCCTCATCGTCTGGGTTGCGCTCGTCATCTCGTGGGGCCACCCTCACTCAGCAGATGAGCGAGCTCAACATCCGTGTCGGTACCATGGAGGAGACAATGCACCAGCAGGTTGAGTCCACTCGAGACTGGCAGCGTATGACTGGCGAGAGACTTCACACCATGGAGCAGAGACAGCTGCGACAGCTGGAGGAGCAGAGGGCTTACTACGCGTGGATGGGATACCACCCTACGCAACAGTGAGCCTGAAGCTAGCTTGGGGGAGGACCCCCATTCTGAGGTAACTTGTATCTTCTATTATTTTCAGAACCCCATATGCTAAAAACACATAAAAATTTGAAAAGTTAAAAAGACCAAAAATATTTATTTGCTTTCTTAAATTAGTTTGTTTTCATATGCGCGGTAAGAGTGTTCTTATTCTCCATGGCTGAAATGATGAATAGTTGTTCTGTTTATTCCTCTTGTATGCCTTGTTTACAACTTAGTATCCTATCCAAGTTTTGAGTTTGTTGGCTAGTATGATCGAACCTGAGCTTGAAATTTGTGGGTAGCAAAAGCATGATCTTTGCCTAAGTTGTTGCGAGATATGATATGGTATAATAGAGTTGCTATGAGCTAGTACTAAGTGATGTTTGATATCCGGAGTTTTCTTTTGAAAAATGTTAAAATGATAAGTTCCTCAATGATGAGAAATTCCTATCCAAGGCCATATGTAGATCTTAGCTTCTGTTAACCTTCGCATATGCTACCTGATTTCTTCATTGAGTTTTGTCGAATTGTTGTGACCCTCGGCGAGTAAAACTTGTCATTACTCCTATGATCAAGATCACGTACACACCACCATATGCAAAACTTCTACACTAGAAGTTAGCAACCATCATTTCATCCATCCCCCATCCATTCCACAAAATAAAGCTCCGCGCATGTTCCATGATTACTCTCCCTCCAAAAATATTCAGCAAGGACTATGGGCTATGATCATATGTAAAAAAAAGAGAAAAAGAATAAAGAGACATAGCCCAAGTCTCAAAAAATTTTAAAAGGAGGAGAGTAAAATCATGCAAATAGGAGTTCATTATCCATCCACCATACACACACACTTTTGCACATCTTGATCAGGGTGTATGACTTGTTCTCCCAAGGATCCGGTTTTTGACTCGACAATACATGAGAAATAGGTATGCCACATGTTTTCCCTACCTACAGCTCCACATATCAGCTTATTAGGAGTAGGTGGTGAAAGAAGGCAAATCAATGCCTTGGTGAGGAATCATATTTTCATTGAGCGATCCGAGAGTATCATTTGAGAAACTTTGATTTCTTTTTGAAAAACTTGCAAAACCTCCGGATTGATAACTGATCGAGGTACATGTGATTGGTAATCTTTATACAACCATTCTATCTTTCAACCGCCCAAGGCAGGTGAAGCTACACGCCCCATATCAATCAAGTGTAAGGTAAGATCAATGCCAACTTCTTCAATCCTTGATAGAGTACCTAGCTGTATCTTGTTATACATTAGGAATACAACATCGTAGCAACTCCTGATCAACCAACCTAAGTCCTTACTCTCTTGCTCGGGACGAGCAAGAGGCTAGCTTGGGGGAGTTGTTGACGGCTATTAAGTGCCAACTTTAGCCGTCAATATACTCATGAATAAAGGAGCATAAGGCATTTCTTACACGTATTTAGTTAAGAATAATGTAGTTCCACTTGTCCTTAGAGATTATTTGATTGCAGGAAAATAAACAGGAAAAGAGTGACAAACTCACCTTCTATGGTCCATGCCACATCACCTCATCCTAGGTGGGCTGCCAACAAGGATGCCATGCATGCACACCTGCCAACAAGGGAGCCATGCATGCATGCCATGCAAGCAATCCAAGTGAAGCAACCCCCAACGAATCAGAGTGTGACACGTAGACATCACATGGATCCATGAGCCCACAAAGGCATGCAAATCGCACCAAAATAGGGTGGACACCGGGAACCAACCTAAGGATCCACTGGACAACCACCAGGAGGAAACACACCCCGAGTGGGGCCCACAGGGGGTCGGCTGACCCCACAGGTCGGCCGAACCGACCTTGTGGCCGCCACTCAGGGGCTTCCACGTGGTGCTTCCCTATTGGTCCTAGGCGCCATTCCCGAGGTGTTTGCATCCATTCCTCGCTGGTGCTCGGGCCTATAAATAGAAGGAGAGGGGGCTCACTTATGAGACATCCACACTTGCAACACCTCTCTCACTTTTAGTCTCAAGGCTAGGAGGTAGGCTAGAGTAGTTCTAATTCAGGTTCCAAGTCTACTTTGGGATCTAGGTATGAGTTCTCTTGTATCTTATTTCATTTGTATGACTTTAATCTACTTCAGTTATTCAGCTATTTCACATAAAGTTGTGTTAGTATGCATGAGTGATTTGTTCTTGTGTTCTTCACCTGTTCATCATTTAGAGGCTCCTGTTCTTGATGAACAAGGCCTTTCGATCCACTTGACGGGTGACTTTCACATGTTTCTAGTGTTTGTTCATAAGTTAGAGGCTCGTGTTCTTCGCGAACACGACCCTTTGATCCAGTTGAACAGACATAGGAAAACACGAATACGTTTGTGTACCTAACCTGGTTTGATCTAATTAGATGACATGACTGTGTTGTATGAAGTTTGTGCTTAAGCTACGGTACTCGGTGTAATTGGCTGGTTTATCTGGTGGCTTGACCTGGGTCACAATAGCTCGGGCCGGTCAAGTCCGGCTAACAACGTAAGCATGGTGCTTGGGTTGCGTAGCTACCTTACTTATGAGCTTATCCCACAGTTTATCTTGGGGTAGGTCGCGGTTGTGACAGCCGTTGGTCCCTCTGAAATCCCCCACGTTCGAATAAGCTGTAAGAGTCTAAAATCTAACAACCGGAGTTGTGCAGAAGCAATGCGTGAGGTTAGGTCCCCGTGGTACCTGGGTGCTTAAGTCAATGTTCTTCAACGCTAGTGTATCTAACTCGTTCCTACCAAGTTTATGTGTATAGTACATAAGAACCTAGAACTAACTCGTATGTTGCCTCCTATGCCTAGGACCCCTTAGAGAGAGAGTGAGTGTGTGTGTGATCACACTACCCCCATTATCATATTATCCCCCTGCATTTGAGTGTCTGATTTATTTTCGTCTATGATCTATACTCATCGCAATAGTGTTGAGCTTGTCAATCCACCAATGCCTTCCTTGGATTCGATCGATACCCTTTGGAGTACTCCTTTGGGGAAATGCTACAATGGTACTTCCGTGCGCTTGTGGACTCCTGTAATGTTAAGAATTACCAACCAGCATTTCTGGCGCTGTTACCAGGATGGGTTCCAAACCCATTCTTAGGTGATTGCGTTAAGAAATGTCAACAACCAGTTGAGGAGGCACCAGTTGAGGTGGCACCAGCTGAGGTGGCACAGGTTGAGGCACAGGTTGAGGAGGATTCGGTAGAGTTGCAGTCGGAGGATGAGGTGGAGGAAGATCCGGAGGAGGTTCAGATGGAGGATGATATTAAGGAGGACCCAGAGGAGCAGCCTCAGTGGTTTGATGGTGTTCCTTTGGAGATGGATGCTGATGGAGATATTATGGTTCCACCGGTACCCACAGTGGCAGCAGTTGCTTCACCACCAGCTTCTCCAGCTCATGACGCTCCTACACCAGATGCTGTTGGTGGAGACCCAGATGAATCTAGGGATGATAGTAGCAGCGATGAAGATACTCATGATGGTGAAGATACTGATGACGAGGAAGACGAGGATGTCGATATTGATGGGCCTGAGGATGAGGCAGATGAAGGAAACAGTACCATAGCTAACAATGGTGGTAACAACAACAATGACAACAATGAAGAAGAGAATCAAGATGACAAGCCTCGTTACCACAGGGCAACATATCATACACATACTTCAGTTGATATGGGAGGCCAGTTTTGTGTCCTGCTAGAAGAAGTGCTGCAGCAACTGGACTTCACTGTGAGGCCACTTTATGTCACTAAGCATTACAGTGAACCTGGTATGAGGGACTACTACGAGACTGAGGTTCATGTCCGTGAGCCCTTGGGTAACACTGGAAGGTGGTGGAGTCGGTCGTCTCATGCTAGTACTGCACCCTTTTTCTCCGAGGAAGCTGCTGCCAATGATGCTGCTAGGAGAGCATTATGGTCCTTGAGTCACCAGTACCATGGACAGTTACACGATTGTTGGGGCAGTAGAAAACCTCACTTCTAGGCATCGGGGGTTCGCCAGAACAAGAAGGCCATCCGGCTTCAGCCCATCGCCAAAAAGAAGCCGAAAACAAGCCTTGGGCTTCGCAATCTCCCTAGGGGAAGAAAATTTAGCCCACAAAAAGAACACGAGGGCCAGCGCAAAAAAGTGATCATTAGGCTTCGGGGTAATTTTGATGCCGCCAGGGGACCGAAAGATTCACCCCAACAACTTTACCTTGATAAACTCCTCATTTTTAAGGAAAGACTAAGGAGTCTAGTCTTCGGCAATTTCATCACGTATCGAGGGGTGAAAAGTTAATACCATTGCAAGATTTTTGTTGCAGGAAGGAGTGCGGAGCTCTTGAAGTCAGCCCAGGAGGGCGGAGGTCGCGGCTCCGCCAAGGGGTCAAGCCGACCCGATACTTCCCGACGTCAGGGTCAAGCTCCGAAGCCCAAGGACGCACATCGGATGAAGCATCGGGAGAAGCAAGATGGCGGAGCCCAGGCCTTCTCAAAGATTCAGCCGTGATGACTCAGTCAAAAGCTGTTCCAGCACGGAACTACCTCCGGTTTTCACGGTGCTTCTTCTACTCCGCTATCTCCGGCATAATCCGCGCTTCGCAAACCACGGGGACAAATCCGCACCAAGTGTAAAAGCCCAAGTTTGCCCTCGAATATTCTTATTAGATGCTAGGACTGTTGGGCAAACTTAGGATGTAATTTTAGTCTTTGAGCACTATAAAAGGAGGCCCCCTCCCTGTTGTAAAGGGGGTCGCGATGTTGGAAAGTGGAAGGTGTAATGTTTCAAGGAAATTTGTCTAATTAATACACGTAATTGCAAACGAGTTGGTTGTGCACTTCATTAAGTAACTTTAACTCTGTTTGGGATATCTTCGTACCCAACAACGATTCAGACTTTCGCCATGTTCTGAGACGTGCCAGTGGTACTGAGAGGACCTTTGTGCCAGTGGGAGATAACAGAGATGGCCGTCTTCATATCCTTGCCCGGATTAGTGCTGCACTAAACACAGACCTTGAAGGTGCTACCGCTGAGATGGACAGACTTCATGAAGAACTGCAGGGAGCTAATGTTAGAATTGCTCAACTGGAGGCTCAACTTGCAGGACAACGTCCACCAGAGGAGGCAGCACCGCTCAACTCTACAACATCTCCACCACACAAGAGGCTTCGCTACGGCACATCAGATGCTACCACCCGTGTAGGCTAGGATAGGATCTTAGGATGCCTACCCTTTATCTCTTTCGCTAGATCGTTCCTGCGTGAACGTGTTTTTGTAATAATGGTTGTTGGTTGAACACATGTTTGATTTGGTTTTTGTTTGTGTGAGATGTATTGTGGAGTGATGGCCACAATGCAGTAACAAAAATTATTAAGTTAATGATAGTTGGGGGTTATCCAATCTGAGTTACCTTCTTGCTTTGTCTATCACAAGTTCGGTTGATACAAAATCTGTCAGCTCTCTGACACAGCAGTCATGTTTGAATTTTATCTTGAGCTACAGAACTCCGTTTGATGTAAAACCAGTTGGGTTAGTTCACAAATTTTATGGGTGAATTTCTGTCAAAAATTCAGCAATAAAGATTAAGTATTCACGGGGTTATGTACAAAACTTTGAGATTATCAGAAACTGTAAAACTCTGCTGACACAGTGACATTGTTAAATTTATAACTCAAGTTATAGACCTCCGATTGAAATGAAACCAGTTGGGTTGGTTTTGCATTTTCATACTACACATTCTGGTAAATGTTCATAATTTTTGGACAACATCACTGGGAGTTACACATGATTTGTTGAGACTAACAGAATTTGTTTCAAATTAGAAGTTCATGCTTCTTGGTCCATTGAGTTTACTCTTCATGCATCATATCAATGTTCTTGTCTAAAATAATATTTCTAATAATCAGATGGTACAAACCAGGTCAGGAGGAGGACAGGACGTTCTACCTGTTGTCCGTGCTCATATTGCTAATCAACAGAATCAAGCACCACCCCCACCGTTCAACCCAGTGATGGATCCCACTTTGCAGCAATTCCTTGCCGCTCAGACACAACTGTTGCAGAATCTTGCCAACACTGTTCAAAATATGCAAGCACAGCAGAATCAGCCACCACCACATGCAACTCATCCACCTGTGGACAGGCATAAGCAATTCATGAGTCATCATCCACCCACATTCTCTCACTCAACTGATCCTTTGGATGCTGATGATTGGTTGAAGACTGTCACTAAAAAGTTGGAGATGTCACATTGCAATGATAGAGAAATGCTCTTGTATGCAGCAGGCCGATTGGAGGGCATGGCAGCTGATTGATGGGATGCTTACACTGTTGCGCATGCTGCTCCTGATACTATCACCTGGCAGGAATTCAGGGATAATTTTCGAGCACATCATATTCTAGCTGGTGTGACAAAGCTCAAGCAAAGGGAATTTCTTGCATTGAAGCAGGGCAATATGACTGTCAATGAATATTTGAATAAGTTCACCCAGTTATCTCGTTATGCTCCATATGAGGTTAATACTGATGGTAAGAGGCAGGAAAGGTTTCTGGATGGTTTGATAGGACCACTCAACTACCATCTGCAGAGTCACACATTCCCTAACTTTCAGACATTGCTAAACAAGGCTATTGGACTGGAACATAAAAGGAAGGAACTTGGTGAGCAGAAACGTAAGTTTCAATCTCAGGGGCAATCTAGCAGCAACACCCGCCCCCGTTACAGCTCTTCACAAGGATCTTCTCAGTTCCGTTCTGGAGGACAAGGTGGAAGATATCCACAAAACATGCAGTTGCAGCGCTCATTTCAGCAGCCACAACGCTTCAACCAACAGACACCACGCACTCCTAACCCACCGCAGAATCGCTCGGGTAATGTCTCAGGGGCACCTGTAAGGAACAACACTCCAGTTCAGCCTAATGGTTGCTTTAAGTGTGGAGAATTGGGGCACTATGCAAACAATTGTCCGAAGCGTGGGATGCAGACTCCCCAGAAGGGGAATGGACAGAGGCCTGGGCAGCCATCATCTCAGACTCGTACTGAGAACTCCACTCCTCAAGGTAACAAGGCTCAACAAAATTTTGTGCGAGGCAGAGTGAATCACACAACTGTTAAGCAAGCTCAAGATGCTTCCGGTGTTGTGCTGGGTACGTTTCCCGTCAACTCTGTACGTGCAATAGTTTTATTTGATTCTAGAGCATTGCATTCATTTATAACGGATCAGTTCGTAACAAAGAATGATTTACCTATGAGTTCAATGAAGACATCTTTACTTGTTAGTTCCCCGGGTGGTGAAATGAAAGCCAGTCGCTTATGCCCACGGCTGAATATTAAAATCATGGGGATAGATTTCCCAACTGATTTAGTAATCCTAAAGTCTTGGGGAATAGATGTGATCTTAGGAATAGATTGGTTGGACAGATGGGATGGAGTTATTCATTGCCGGAATAAGTCAGTACACTTAACCAGCCCAGAGGAAGAAAGGATTGAGGTTGTTGCGACTCCTTCACCAACAAAAAGTGTCAGTGAATTCAATGAATGGAAAGGCTTTGGAGGATATCAAAGTAGTGAACGAGTACCTTGATGTATTCCCAGATGATTTACCAGGTATGCCACCTGACCGTGACATTGAATTCAGTATTGAACTTTTGCCTGGCACCGCTCCTATATCTAAAAGACCCTATAGAATGGATGTTAAGGATTTGGCTGGATTAAAGAAACAAATCGAGGAATTATTAAGTAAAGAGTTTATCCGTCCTAGTTCATCACCCTGGGGAGCCCCCACTCTCTTTGTTGATAAAAAGGATGGATCTAGGAGAATGTGTGTAGACTATCGATCTTTAAATGAAGTTACAATAAAAAACAAATGTCCTTTACCTCGGATCGAAGATCTGTTTGATCAAATGAGAGGTGCAAAAGTTTTCTCTAAGATAGATCTACGATCAGGATATCATCAGTTGAAAATTTGAATGGAAGATATTCCCAAGACAGCATTCACATCCAGATATGGTTTGTATGAATTCACAGTGATGTCTTTTGGATTGACAAATGCTCCGGGGTACTTTATGTACTTAATGAACAAGGTATTTATGGAGTATCTTGACAAGTTTGTGGTGGTATTCATCGACGACATTCTAGTGTTCTCTCGGAATGAGGAGGAACATGAAGAGCATTTGAGACTTGTGTTGCAGAAGCTTCGAGACCATCAGTTGTATGCTAAACTGAGTAAATGTGATTTTTGGTTGAAGGAAGTTTCTTTTCTTGGGCATATTATTACAGATGGTGGGATTGCAGTGGATCCAAGCAAAGTTCGTGATGTATTAAATTGGAGTCCGCCTAAGAATGTGCCAGAGATCAGAAGTTTTCTTGGACTGGTAGGTTACTACCGCAGGTTTATAGAAGGATTCTCGAAGATTGTAAAGCCTCTCACATCCTTGTTGGAGAAGGGAAAAGAATTTAAGTGGGATGATAAGTGTCAAACTAGTTTTGAAGAACTGAAGAAAAGGTTGACAACGGCTCCTGTGTTGATAATGCCGGATATACATAAGGGGTTTGATGTGTATTGTGATGCTTCATGTCAGGGTCTTGGTTGTGTCTTGATGCAAGAAGGAAAGGTAGTAGCTTATGCTTCTAGACAGTTGAGGAAACATGAACAAAACTACCCTACTCATGATCTAGAGTTAGCTGCTGTTGTACACGCACTAAAGATTTGGAGGCATTATATGATTGGGAATAAGTGTCAGATCTTCACTGACCATAAAAGTTTGAAGTACATTTTCACCCAAAGAGATCTTAATCTTAGAGATGGTTGGAGCTAATCAAGGATTATGATATGGATATTCAGTATCACCCTGGGAAAGCGAATGTTGTAGCAGACGCTTTGAGTCGGAAAAATCAAGCAAATATGCTTATAGCCCGTTTGATGCCTCAGGAGTTATGTTGGGAAATGGCACAACTCAATTTTTCTATAGGAATTGTTGCTCAAACTAAAACTTTAACTTTGGAAGTTGAGTCAACACTTGAACAGGAGATTAGAAAAGGGCAGTTAACTGATGAAAAGATTATGGAATATAAGAAGTTGATTAAAGCAGGCAAGGTACCAGAATTTATGGAAGATGAACAAGGAACCATTTGGTTCAAGAATAGGATATGTGTATCTGAAATCGATCAGCTTCGAGAGACTATATTGAAGGATGCACATGACTCAGCTTATTCTATTCATCCTGGTAGTACTAAGATGTATCAGGATTTGAAACAAAAGTATTGGTGGTACGGGATGAAAAAGGATGTTGCAGCTCATGTAGCATTGTGTGACATATGCCAGAGAGTAAAAGCAGAGTACCAGAGACCAGCAGGTTTGCTTCAGCCATTGAAAATACCTGAATGGAAGTGGGAAGAAATCAGTATGGATTTTATTGTGGGGTTACCTCGTACACGTGATGGATATGATTCCATATGGGTTATTGTGGACAGGTTAACTAAAGTTGCCCATTTTATACCGGTTAAGACCACTTACTCTGGAGCAAAACTAGTAGAGCTATACATGTCAAGGATAGTGTGTTTGCATGGGGTTCCGAGAAAGATAGTGTCTGATCGAGGTACTTAATTCACATCTCGTTTTTGGCAGAAGTTACATGAATCAATGGATACAAAGTTGAATTTCAATTCGGCATATCACCCACAAACAGATGGCCAAACTGAAAGGACCAACCAAATTTTGGAAGACATGTTAAGGGCTTGTGCTTTGAAGCATGGAGGCAGTTGGGATAAAAGCTTGCTGTATGCAGAATTTGCTTATAACAATAGCTATCAAACGAGTCTTAAAATGGCACCATTTGAAGCTTTATATGGGAGAAAGTGCAGAACACCGTTGTATTGGAGTCAGACTGGAGAAAGCCAACTCTTTGGACCCGAGATTATAAAAGAAGCCGAGAGACAAGTTGAAATAATTCGAGAGAATCTCAAAACGGCACAGTCACGACAGAAGAGTTATGCCGATCCTAAAAAGGAGAGAAGTGGTATTTGAGGTTGGAGATTATGCATATCTGAGAATGTCACCTATCAGAGGACTTCGTAGGTTTAATCTTAGAGGGAAGTTGTTACCACGTTTTATTGGACCTTTTCGAATCTTGGAAAGGAAAGGTGAAGTGGCATATCAATTAGAACTACCCGCTCGGTTGTCAGGTGTTCATGATGTGTTTCATGTATCACGACTGAAGAAGTGCTCAAGCGAGATTAAGGTAGAACATTTGCCATTGGAAGATCTTGATGTTAAAGAGGATTTGACTTACAAGGAGCACCCTGTTAAAATTTTGGACACGTCAGAAAGAGTCACTCGGAACAAAATCATAAAGATGTGCAAAGTACAATGGAGTCATCATTCTGAAGATGAAGCTACCTGGGAAAGAGAAGATGAGCTTATGGAAGAATTCCCTCAGTTGTTCTCTGATCTTCCTGAATCTCGGGACGAGATTCTCTTTAAGGGGGTAGGATTTGTAACACCCTAAAATTCCATCACTAAAAATATCATAAGCAACATAGTGTTTTTAGATTTAGTTTTAAGGACTTAATTAAATTACTAATTAATTTGAGCTCTAAAGTACTTAAATTTAATTTAAATAATTTAGAAGCAACAAGTGCTTGTGCATCATGATTTGGAATGCATGGTTTTTGTTTGAATGTGTGAAATTTTCAAATTCATAAAAAGTTTAAACCCTAACCTTTCCCTCCTAAACCCTCTCCCCTTCTCACCCAAGGCAGCCCAGCTTCGAGCGGCCCAGCTCAGCCTTCCCCTCTCTTTTTCTTTCTTTCGACCTGTGACGAGCTGCAACAGGCTGCCGGCCCGCTCTCTTTCGCCCGGCCCATCTCTCTCTCTCTCTCGTTCAGCCCGTTAACCTAAGGCAGCCCAGCTCCCCTTCGCAGCCCAACCTCTTCTCTCTCTCTCTCTCTCTCTCTCTCTCTCTCTCTTCTCCTGCTGACACCCCGGGCCCGCCTGTCGGCGCCTTCTCCTTCCTCCGTCCCCTCCCCTGCTTTGCTCTGCCGTGCGCCCGCTGCTTTCCCCATCGGTCGTTACCAACGCCGCTCTCGCTCTCCCCCTTCTTCAAGACCATCAATCAATGTAATGACGCACAAGGGCCATTTCCCCTCTGTTACCCCTCAATCATGCGCCCCCTTTGATTGCAATCAGGGCCGCCGGCCGCAATGGCCATTGATGGCCGTCCCTACCGGCCGTCGCTCCTCCTTCACCCTCGGCTCTATGTAAGCCACCACAGGAGCTCTGCCATGTTCCCTTCACCACATTTGAGCTCCCGCACACACTTCTTGCTCTCGTGCGCTCCACCACCCAAAGCTTCTCTGCCGCTGCGCCATTGCCGGCCGCCGAAGCACCTCGCCGTCAGTGGAGTGCCCCTGACTCGCTCCCTTCTTCTCCTTCGCATGCGAAGCTCATCAAGCTCTCTATGTCTCATGACCACCGCTGGACCGAGCTGCGTCGAGGAGCTCCCTGCCTTCTTCCTCAGAGCGCCGCACGATCCCGGAGCTGCCATCGACAATCTCCCACACCGTTGCTCCCCCTCCGCTAGTTTCTTCGCCCGGCTTTTCTCTGCATGGTGAGCATCATGTCCCCCCTGTTTTTCCACTGCACCCGAGTCGTAGCACCGGCGTCCACACGCCGGAGTTGGCCGCGCCGCCCCCTTCCGGTGCACGCCGCCATGGCCATCCGAGCCACCTCCCAGTTGCCTTGGTCGTGTTCGCCTGCTCCACAGCTATGCATAGGTGCAAACCATGTCCCGTTTGGTGGCCGGACGCTCGAGATCAAGATCTCCGGCGAGCCTCCGCCGCACGCCGCCGTGCGCCACTTGTCTCCGGCGACACCACTGTTGACATTTCTTAACACAATCACCTAAGAATGGGTTTGGAACCCATCCTGGTAATAGCACTAGAAATGCTGGTTGGTAATTCTTAACGTTACTGGAGTCCGCAAGCGCACGGAAGTACCATTGTGGCATTTCCCCAAAAGAGTATTCCAAAGGGTATCGAATCCAAGGAATGCATTGGTGGATTGACAAGCTCAACACTATTGCAATGAGTATAGATCATAGATGGAAATAAATCAGACACTCAAGTATAGGAGTAAGAACGAGTTAGATACACTAGCGTTGAAGAACATTGACTTAAGCACCCAGGTACCACGTGGAGCTAACCTCCCGCGTTGCTTCCGCACAACTTCGGTTGTTAGATTTTAGACTCCTACAGCTTTTCCGAACGTGGGGGATTTCAGAGGGACCAACGGCTGTCACTACCGCGGCCTACCCCAAGACAAACCGTGGGATAAACTCATAAGTAAGGTAGCTACACAACCCAAGCACCATGCTTATGTTGTTAGCCGGACTTGACCGACCCGGGCTATTGTGACCCAGGTCAAGCCACCAGATAAACCAGCCAATTACACAGAGTACCGTAGCTTAAGCACAAACTTCATACAACGCAGTCATGTCATCTAATTAGATCAAACCGGGTTAGGTACACAAACGTATTTGTGTTTTCCTATGTCTGTTCAACTGGATCAAAGGGTCGTGTTCGTGAAGAACACGAGCCTCTAACTTATGAACAAACACCAGAAACATGTGAAAGTCACCCGTCAAGTGGATCGAAAGGCCTTGTTCATCAAGAACAGGAGCCTCTAAATGATGAACAGGTGAAGAACACATGAACAAATCACTTATGTATACTAACACAACTTTATATGAAATAGATAAGTAACTGAAGTAGATCAAAGTCATACAAATGAAATAAGATACAAGAGAACTCATACCTAGATCCCAAAGTGGACTTGGAACCTGAATTAGAACTACTCTAGCCTACCTCCTAGCCTTGAGACTAAAAGTGAGAGAGGTGTTGCAAGTGTGGATGGTTCATAAGTGAGCCCCCTATAACATCCCGCAATTTTATTACGGAATGTTAAATATAAAAATGAGGATTTAAAAATTTTTGGTGATTTGTTTGAGTGCTTGATAAATTAAATAAGGTTGCCTTCCAATTCTCTCCTAAATTCCTAGATTTATTTTTGAGCAAATTAAAAATTCTTAGGAAATATAAAATGCTAGTGTGAGAACTTTGGAGTTCATTGGTTTTTATTTGGATTTTATTTGAGTGGGATTCAAATTTGAATTCTAATTCAAATTTGAATCAAAATAGAAATAGGGTTTAGGATAAAAGAAAAAGGGAAAGGAGCAAACTAGGCTTGGGCCTCTTGACCTCAATAGAAGTCCACCGGAGGCCCTCTAATTCTTTTCCCGTGCTTAACTTTCGCCCCTGCACTCTCCCGGCCCATCAGCTTCACAGCCCAGCAAGGCCCGCGTGCCATCTCTCTTTTCTCTCTCGCCGACAGTCGGGGCCCGCCCGACAGGCGCCACGGAGGCGTCGTCTTCCTCCTCCTTTCCCCTTTTTCCCCTCTCAGCACCGCGCCGCGGCCAATCCCGCGGGTGCCAGCACGGCGAGTTCACCATACTCGCTCATGGCGGAGCCGTGGGTGCGCGCCACATCAGCGCACGCACATCCAGCCATCCGCGCCTCGCACACTGTTGGTGTTTCCTAACGTCACCACTAGTTGTACACCTAGAGGGAGCGTATAAGAACGACCGGGTATACCGCAAGTGCACGGAAATACCACTTAGCACTTCCCCAAGGAAGGAGAGTATTCCAAGGGTATCGAATCCAAGGAACGATGTGCACTATCTCCTACTCTAGTATAGATGATCCAAGGACACAACACTGATTGATAGGATAGGTAGAAAGGATCTGCCTCGACCGAGCGCAGAGTCTAGTTACGGTCTCTCAGGTATAGCACTCACTTCGGGCACCAAGCACAAGGCCAATGTGTTGGCTCGAGCCCAACTCGGTACGCGACGTAGAGGGTTGACAAAGGGTCCAATAGGCTGTCACCACTGCGGCCTACCTCTACGCTACGATCGTACGTGGTCTTCGAAGGATAGCTTAAGGTGCAGACACCTCGTCTACACCACTTACTATTACTACGAATCCGCGAGGGAGATACTGGCACTAGCTCAAGGTATGCTCTATCACTCATGCAAGATCACGAATACACTTTGATCTAACTAGAGACATGCAGGAGCTTCACTTTACCCTAATAGACAAGCTGGCAAACTAGATGCAAACTTATGATGTAAGTCTACTAGATCGAAAGGGGTTGTGTTCGAAGAACACAAGCCTCTAAACCAAGAACAAATGAAGAACACAAGAACAAAGCAACTAAGCATGCATACGACTTTAGTCTAAATAGGAAATGTCAAAATACTCACTTTAGTCCAGTTGAAGAACAAAGGCACCGCTGAGGATCGTTCTTGAGGAAGATGTCATGAATCATGACATGGCCTCAAGCCTCCCACCTCACTTCCTAGCACTAATCCTATACAAAGAGCTCTCCTCTCCTAAAGAGAGAGGCTCCGAGCCAAAATGAAGAGGAGGAGGAGAAGTGTGTGTTCCAAATGAGAGCCCCTCCCCTCCTATTTATAGAGGAGAGGGTGGCTTGCTTTGGTGCTCCAAGTGCTCCAAAATGTGCAGCCATCCTTGGGCGCCACCAATAGGAGAGCGACACGTGGCGAGGAATCTTGCAATGCACTCTTCTCTAGCTTCCAAGGGAAGGAGCCAAACCGACCTTGTACCGGCCAATCAACAAGCGCCATGTCACCGATCCACCCCGGAATGTTGCAAGGGATCAACCAGGAAGCAACATGTGGAAGCAGATGGCGAACGGAGGCAAGATGGGAGCGGCCGAACCTGGGTTCGACCGACTCTGGCCCACCTCCTTTTGCCCCGTGCTTTCTCTGGGTGACTGATATGTGGGCCCTTATGATGGTTCTAGGTGCATGCCAAGTTTTGAGGTGGTTTGGGTTCCTGGTGGGCCCTTGGATCCTTGTGCTGCGCATGTGGCGGTGTCTGATTCGTCGGGAGTCGCTTCACATGGATTGATGAGGTGTCATGGACACATGGCATCCAGTGTGGCACACGTCGCCACGTGGCCTGGTGTGGGTCCCACCGAGCTCACAAGATATCTTGTCTTGTGCATATCTTTCTCATCCGGACTCCGAAGTAGACAAATGATATATCCATTTCGATCGTCTCGACGAGCCCGTCGCCATGGTGCAGTCCAAATTGGCACTTGAGGATGTTTATGATGATGTCCTTTAATAGCCATTGGACTACTTGCTCTCAACTGTACCATTTGGCATGTATTTCGGTGCATCCTGCAACAAAAGCTAGAAACACCAACACTTGTGGAAATCATCAGTATCAAGCCCTATTCTAGTGTTGATGATCCTTTTAGACTTATTTTATGCAGGTATTGATGGTGTAAAAGCAGCACTTTTCGACCGTCAACAACACCCTCACACTTGACCTTTGCTCGTCCCGAGTAAAGGGAGTCAGGTCAAGGTGAGACATGATATCCAAAGGTATGAAGCAAGCATAAGAGATATTCCAAACCATACCTTGTACTTGTGAACTCTGATGTGTCTATCATGCTATCTTGGGCAGTTGAGGAATGGAACGGTCATGAATCAAATCACTCCTGCTCATCATGTTAAGTAACTTGGGGTTTTGCAATAAATTTTCAAAACAAACCTTGCTTAGCTCCTCATTTGATTCTCTCAGATCGCTCAATGTGTATGTGTCCTCACCAAGGCATTAGATTGCCTTTCTTCACCCTACTTCTAATGATGGCTATATGTGGAGCTCAGGGTAGGATAAAGGATAAGGCATACTTGTACCACATATATTGCAAAGTCAAAGACTGGATCCAGAGAGAAAATCAAATCACACAATCAGATCAAGATGTGCACATGTATGAGTATGGTGAGTATGGTAAGGTGGATACTAGGCCCAGAATGGGTGCTAGATATTATCATACATATATGGGGAATGTTGGTTGATGGTAAGGTGCACACTAGCACCGGAATGGACACTAGTTATTACCATCTAAGTTATGGAACTCCTTTTTGCATGACCATCTCTCTCCTTTTTCTCCTTTATTTTTGGACATGGGCTATTCTTTCTTTTCTTTCTTTTTCTTTTTTTTCATCATGCCTTGAGCATTCTTTTTTTTCATAGTCCATGTCTCTTTTTGGAGGATACTTTTGGAGAGAGATGTCACACCACATATGGAGCTTTATTTTTATGAAATGGATGAATGATACAATGCTAACTTCCAGTGTAGAAGCATAGCAAGGGGAAATAGGTGGTGTGCACATAAATCTTGATCATGAAAGTAATGAAAAGAATTCTCACAAGGGTCACAGAATTTGACAAAGCTCAATGCAATAACAAGCAGCATATGAGTAAAAGGTTTTCAACTATGAATATCATATGGCTCTAGTGGGACGGTGGCATATCAAAGAGGAGCTTTGCAAGGGGTTTTCATGATTTTCAAATAAAATTCCCAAGCACTCAAACATTCAGAGCGAAGATCAGATCATCAAACCATATCACAAATGCCAACTACTCAGATAAGCATGAGTTCCCTAATGATATTTGTTCACAAGCATAAGATGATAAGTAAGGAATAAAACATATGCAAGCCAGCCACAGGAATCATGTAGAGCAAGCATAGCACCAACCACTGAGTTTGATATGAAGGATATGAATTGAAATTCAAACAAACTCATGGATAGGATAGAGTGAGACAGAGGGTGCACATACCATCGCTTCTGAAGGATAAGAGATCAAGGGAGACCAGTGGTGATTTGGCTGACCAGAGGGCAGCCATCTCACTCCAGTTTACCTTGCTCTTGTCATGAAGGCGTAGTCGATGTTGTGCAGCACCTGTGTGGGAGTTCTTGAGTAGATATGTCGATGATGAGCTCGAGAGAACTCCCCCACACTGGTGGTTGATCCTGGTGCTGTTCTTCAAACAAAAAGTGGAAACAAAAGATGTACTCTACTGGTTCAAGAACCATAGAGCCTTTATTCAAATTCAAATATTTTTGGGTTTTTTTATTTGTTTTTATTGTCACCATGTCATTTGCTCGAAAGGGTTAGACCAAGATTACACTTCATATACAAAGGGGAATATTACTTACCTTGGACCTTTGAGAGGTCATATGTACCACCTTTGCATGTCGTGCAACATGAATCTGACACCTCAACTTACCTTCCCATCTGAATTTAGCTCAATGACTTACCCATTCAAGTTCGACAATTCTCTGTACGGGTTAGTCAGCATATATGCAACTAGGATCTATGAAAATGTAACTCTATGGTTCATCAATCAAAACTCGACACCATGTCTTGTTTTGATTGAAGAAGATAATTTTAACCTAAGCACCATGCTTAATTTAAAACAACCTATGAATGTGCGAGTACTCAAAACATTCAAACCGGAGCATATGAACAAAGATAAAGGAGGCATGAAAGCATGATCAAGCTATCATCAACAAGGGACATAAGCATGAGCATAAGACGGTGAACCTCGGGAGCCTCCCGGAAGGGCTTTGTTTAATGTCAAAAGCAGGACTTACCTAGCTAGTGGACAAGATGCAAGAGCTGACATCATCGCCACACCAGGATAAGATTTGGTAGAGGAGGAACTTTACTCAGAATGCTCACATACCTCCCCCACACTTGAAGTTTGCATTGCTAGGCAACAAAACTCAAGTGTGTGGAGATCAAGCTCCCTTTTGTAAATGTTCCCTCACCAGAGCTTATCTAGGTGTTGCAGCTGATGTGGCTCACATATTCGTAGGCATCATCTGTCTATCTTTCTTCTCAATCTCCACCTGAAAGGTTAGTGACCAAAAATACCCGAAGGACGACTTATCCCAAAAACATGTTCTTGCTTTTATTCGAAAGGGAAATAAAACCTAACCTAATCCAAGCTATCTCCTGGAATGCTTTGTTTATTTAAGGTCATAAGCTCGACCATGGGAACTTCATCTTGCAGCTATCATTAGTGGTGTCATTCCCATCTCACCACCAATCCTTGATGTATCAGTGAAGCTTCAGCTGCAAGGTTAGTGCCACAATGCACACACGAAATCTGATATGCTTATGATAGACATATACATCTACAACCAACCTTCTGAACTTTCTAGAAAAGAGGACCATAAGGTGGTTGCAGCCCTCATGCGTGCTCAGCGCACTAAGCATGTCTGACTCTGGAGGGACATGATGCGAGCATAGTCTGTATGGTGAATCAAGAATGAAGCTACCATGCTCGTGTGTGGAATCCTTTCCTCCGGACTCCAGAGTCAGTGCCTCGAAAGGTTCCATGGCCCATGAATTCTCCATCTCAAGAGAGTCATCGTGGAAGCTCGATGTTGACTCTCAATCATGATCGAAAGCAACATGATACGGGCCAGCGGGAAGAGGCTGAAACTCGGTCGAGAGTGGTGACGATCGTTCGCCTTCACAAAGGTGAAGAGAGTCTTCCGAGTCATCCTCATGAGGGGTAGAACATTCTACAACCTTAATGAGAACGGGCTCGGATGATGCGAACGGAGATGCATGCGTCATCTTCTCGAGCGGGTTTCACTGAGGAAGAGGCTTTGCCATAGGATGTCCTGGAAAAGGGGTGGCAGTGGCAAAAGCACCTTCCCTAAGCTTATCATCTAGGCTCCCTAAAGATGTATCGAAGAGCTGCTCTAGAGGGGAGCCTAGGAGAAGATCGAGATCAAGGACATCGAAGATGTGAAAGTCTAAGGTAGCCTCGATCCCATCTATGATAAGCGGCACGGCACTTGCAATCCCCCGACATTCAAGAACATGTCCAAAGGGACAGGTCTTGAGAAGCATGTCGGATGGTGCTAGCGGGACTCTGCCCAAAAGAGTTTCCGCTAAGTGCCATGGCAAAATGTTAACCTCCATGATGGGGTTGCAATGGGCCTCTACGACAGTGCCTCTGATAGAGCAAGGGGCAACCAGAAAAGGTGAACTATTCCAAGTTGCCTCGGAAAACCGTGTCACTCCTTCTGACCATTCCTCTCTCGTAGCCTCCTTAGGATATGCTTCGTCAGGAGGATCAGGAGGTAGAGGAGGCACCACAGGCCTAAGGGAAGGTTCTGTCGAAAGATCTCTGGAATGATTGGTGTGGATAGAGTAAGGTCCCTTCCCTGATTGGGCATCCACAGAATTTGAGGTGTCTGAAAGATTTCTAGATGGGTCATCCTCGAATTTGCAAGTGAACACCGAAGGTTGAATTTCTTCTTCCTTTGGTGTTCGGGGTTCATGAGAGGGCTCAACAGACAAGTCTTGGGATTCGGAAGATGAAGACTCAGACTTAGATGTTGAGGGACCCTCATCGCTCGACTCGGATTCTTGGTTGGGTTCGTTGTGATCAATAGGGACAGAAGATTTTTCTAAGAGGGAATCTAGGATCTCTCTTCCTTCCATTGGAGTTTTTTCCATAAACAAACCTCCAGCAATAACGTCTAGATCGAGTGCAGAATCCATGTCTAGTCCCACATAAAAGATGTATAATGACACATCGATGGGTAAAGACGGACCAGGTGTCGACACCAAAAGGTGTAGGAACCTAGCCCATGCCGCTCCTAGGGACTCCTCTAATTTCTCGAAATCGAGGATACTTATTGGAAGAGAAGCTACACGAGTGTACCATTGCTCCGTCCTTTCCATGAGAGAGAACGAGTAGCAAAAGTTATCTCGAAGTTCTCCCCACTCACCGTTCACACTTTCTACAGTGCGGGTGTACCATTGTTCCGCCTCTCCTATGAGGGAGAAAGGAAACAACTTCCACCTCACGGTGTCCTGTGTCATGCCTGGCATAGCCAGACTAGAACACAATTCCTCAAATTCCTCCAAATGGAGGTAGGGGTCTTCATTGATTGCTCCAAAGAATGGTCGATCTTGAACCATGGCTAAAAAGCTAGGGGGGAGTTCATAGCCAGATGATGAAGATGATGATGGCTCTTCGAACTCACCCCTTGAGGTAGAGAAGCTTTGAAAGGAAGGCATCTCAAAGGGTAGCGGGGGTAAAGGTAGAAGAAAAGAAACAAAAAGGATAACTCGATGGGTAACGGGGGTGAAGGTAAGAAGAAAACGAAAAATACGAGGACCACTAGGTTCGAAGATAGATACAGCAACCGTTCCCCGACAACGGAGCCAGAAATGCTTGTTGGCGTTTCCTAACGTCACCACTAGTTGTACACCAAGAGGGAGCGTATAAGAACGACCGGGTATACCGCAAGCACACGGAAATACCGCTATAGCACTTCCCTAAGGAAGGAGAGTATTCCAAGGGTATCGAATCCAAGGAACGATGTGCACTATCTCCTACTCTAGTATAGATGATCCAAGGACACAACACTGATTGATAGGATAGGTAGAAAGGATCTGCCTCGACCGAGCGTAGAGTCTAGTTACGGTCTCTCAGGTATAGCACTCACTTCGGGCACCAAGCACAAGGCCAATGTGTTGGCTCGAGCCCAACTCGGTACACGACGTAGAGGGTTGACAAAGGGTCCAACAAGCTGTCACCACTGCGGCCTACCTCTACGCTACGATCGTACGTGGTCTTCGAAGGATAGCTTAAGGTCCAGACACCTCATATACACCACTTACTATTACTACGAATCCGCGAGGGAGATACTGGCACTAGCTCAAGGTATGCTCTATCACTCATGCAAGATCACGAATACACTTTGATCTAACTAGAGACATGCAGGAGCTTCACTTTACTCTAATAGACAAGCTGGCAAACTAGATGCAAACTTATGATCTAAGACTACTGGATCGAAAGGGGTTGTGTTCGAAGAACACAAGCCTCTAAACCAAGAACAAATGAAGAACACAAGAACAAAGCAACTAAGCATGCATACGACTTTAGTCTAAATAGGAAATGTCAAAATACTCACTTTAGTCTAGTTGAAGAACAAAGGCACCGCTGAGGATCGTTCTTGAGGAAGATGTCATGAATCATGACATGGCCTCAAGCCTCCCACCTCACTTCCTAGCACTAATCCTATACAAAGAGCTCTCCTCTCCTAAAGAGAGAGGCTCCAAGCCAAAATGAAGAGGAGGAGGAGAAGTGTGTGTTCCAAATGAGAGCCCCTCCCCTCCTATTTATAGAGGAGGGGGTGGCTTGCTTTGGTGCTCCAAGTGCTCCAAAATGTGCAGCCATCCTTGGGCGCCACCAATAGGAGAGCGACACGTGGCGAGGAATCTTGCAATGCACTCTTCTCTAGCTTCCAGGGGAAGGAACCAAACCGACCTTGTACCGGCCAATCAACAAGCGCCATGTCACCGATCCACCCCGGAATGTTGCAACGGATCAACCAGGAAGCAACACGTGGAAGCAGATGGCGAACGGAGGCAAGATGGGAGCGGCCGAACTTGGGTTCGGCCGACCCTGGCCCACCTCCTTTTGCCCCGTGCTTTCTCTGGGTGACTGATATGTGGGCCCTTATGACGGTTCTAGGTGCATGCCAAGTTTTGAGGTGGTTTGGGTCCCTGGTGGGCCCTTGGATCCTTGTGCTGCGCACGTGGTGATGTCTGATTCGTCAGGAGTCGCTTCACATGGATTGATGAGGTGTCATGGACACATGGCATCCAGTGTGGCACACGTCGCCACGTGGCCTGGTGTGGGTCCCACCGAGCTCACAAGATATCTTGTCTTGTGCATATCTTTCTCATCCGGACTCCGAAGTAGACAAATGATATATCCATTTCGATCGTCTTGACGAGCCCGTTGCCATGGTGCAGTCCAAATTGGCACTTGAGGATGTTTATGATGATGTCCTTTAATAGCCACTGGACTACTTGCTCTCAACTGTACCATTTGGCACGTATTTCAGTGCATCCTGCAACAAAAGCTAGAAACACCAACACTTGTGGAAATCATCAGTATAAAGCCCTATTCTAGTGTTGATGATCCTTTTACACTTATTTTATGCAGGTATTGATGGTGTAAAAGCAGCACTTTTCGACCGTCAACACACACCCGCCTATATAACCCACTGCCGGGGCTGCGGCCGTGCCCAAACCTAATCCACCCTTGGGGTTTTCCCCTGTCTCTGCCGCCGCACCTGAAGAAGAAGAAGGAGGGGAGGAGAAGGAGGCAGGGAGGCCGTCCGAGGGAGCGCGCCGCGAAGCCGGAGCCGTCCGCGGGAGCTGTTCGACGAGAAGCTGGCACCGTCCCTGCCGAAGCCACCGCGCACCTCTGCTTCCCCTGCTCCAGCCCGCGCCGCTGCCGTTCCGCTTCAACCCTCTTCACTGCCACTCTTCTCTCCGACCTGTGGTCACCAGGTGAGCGCTGTCGATCCCCTCTCTGCTCTGGAGCCAGCCTTCGCGCGGAGGAAGGGAAAAGACCCCGCTTTGAGGCCCTGTGATCGCCCTTGTACGCGCCGCGCCGCCGCCGCTGACCGCCGTCGTCTGAGTCGCCGGCCATCGAGCCGTGCCTTACGCCTACAGGTGCCGCTGCCTTCGTCAATGTGTGCGCGCTCACCACTTGGCCTTGGTCCTTTGTCTGTTTGCTCGCCGGTGACCTCGACGCCCTGTTCGCCGCGCCGTCGTGGCCTTCGCCGCGCGGGATGCCTTGGTGCACGCGCGAGTAGGGGGAGGGAAAAGGCCCTGCCTTTAGGGTCTCGCCGTGCGTACCTCGCCGCCGATGCGACCGTGCACTCACGTGTGTCCTCGCCTCATCGCGGATCCCCTGCGCTTCGCCGTCACGCACGCCGGCCAGAGCGCCACCCTGACCGAGATGGTCTTGTGCACTTGAACAAGGGGCAAAAGCCCCAGGTTTTTGCTTGTTTGCTTTCACTTGATGCACGCACACGCGCACCTGGCACTTTGGCGCACCCACGCACCGTCGCCGGTGACCAACGCCCTGCGTCACCGCGCCCGTCCTTGCGCCGTCACCGTCGAGCTCCGCTCCGGCCAAAGGTGCGACCTTTCTTGGCCCCGCTGTGTGCGCAAGCATCTCCTGAGTTGAGCCCTACCTCTTGTTGCCCAACCCCGGCCGCGCCTCGCCGCCGGCAAGCATTGCCATGCCAGAGCGCCTCTGGGGCATTCCATCGAACACGTACCGGCGCCAGCTTAAACCCCTGGGGTTTTGTTGCACACCGGCGCCCACACACACGCGTCACCGTAGAGGATCCGGGAGGATCTGGTGTGGCTGGCCAATCCCGGCCAAGCCACACGCACGCACACACCGCACCGTGCCGCAGCGATCCACCCAGGATCCGCCGCGCGCTGCCACGCGTAGCCGCCACGCGGGCCGCCACGCCAGCAAGCGCCGGCTTAAAGCTGCGCAGGTGGCCGCCACATGCGCACTATAGCCGGCCTGCAACTGGCTATAAGCTCTGTTAGAGTCAGTTAGAGATACCCTATAGCTAGCCTAAAGTTTGCAATATTGTAAATGCATATTTTATTTTCAGAAATGTATTTTCTCTTCGAAAATTCATATTAAATCCGTTTTAACTCCGAAAAATACAAAACCTTTTCTGGAAATCTTCTAAAATTCCAAACTCTGCGCTAGGCTAGAGTTTCCTCTTTTTTTGAGTCTTATTTGTTTTTCCTCTTGGAGTTATTGCAATTAGCCTCCGTGTTTATTTATTTATTTACGATTTTAGGAGCCGCCGGAGCCGGAGAGCTGAACCCGGACTACGACGATGACCTCGGCTATGACGACTACTCGCACCCAGGTTCATGCCTGACCTTCTTTGAATGCCCATTAGGCATGGCTATTAGAACTGCTAGCACTTTATTTATTGAATGATGATGATTATGATGAAACCGTGCATAGCCTCTTTTATACACCCTGTCCTTGATTGACCTACTACTACTACTTTATTTACGCGTGTTGATACGCTGAGCTTGTTGTGCATGTGTTGGGATATTGTGGTAGTATTCTTGGCGTGTGTGGGGAAAAACCGGCAGGAGAAGGTGTTTTTGGGATATTTGGCGGGGGTGAGCTCAAGACAACCCGATCTGGGATCGGGGGCCAGGGATCGTCTTCTCGAGCGATGCCCAGTTTAGTACCTATGGCAGGTACACTGTTTTAGGAATACAGGTGTTGGGGTTTTTGTGATGACTTGGAGGATAGGAGCTCGCCCCGGTCTGAAACCGAGTAGGTCGCTTTGTTACACGGGACTTTCGTACACACCACCTCGCCGAGAGTGGGGGTAGGGCCGTTTCAACCCTAGCAAGTGCGATACCATTCCTGCCAGTAGGATAGAGGGTATCAGTGAGAGGGTGTAGGGTGAAGTCCCTTCCCTTTGGGCGCTCCTCGTGTGGCCACACGGGGCATGTTCACAGTTCTGGGGTGGTCCTTTGTGAAGGACCGCATCGAGACCCAGATGTAGGAGGGAATCGTAACTCCTAGGTGTTCGTTCGGTTGGGTAGGCTCGGACGGCCGTACACCGTCCGAGTGCTATTCCGAGTTGGGTGCTGGTGTGCACGCTCTGCAGAGTTTAGATCTATACATATAGCCGCGTCCTCGGTTATGGACATGCCCGTTGTTTACTCCGACTCTTACGTTTTGGGATTTCTACCTCCCCCTTATAGGATGAGAGTGTATGGTAAGCCGTGGTTGTACTCGGGGAGAGGAGAGTTGCTCCCTCTGCCTCGCGGATCCGGGTGCAATCATTGAGGTGCGAGGAGTGGGAGTTCTCGCACCGATCCTAGATGGAGATAGGTGCTGGCGACGGTGATCTGGGTAACCAGGTGTAACCGTTTGTGGCTGAGAGATGTGGGAATTGGTGGGAACTGGAGATGATATTCTATTTATATTGATGCTGCTGCTGCTTAGGAAACCCAGCCTCTACCTTGTTCCTTTCTTTACCTTTAGAAGTAGGCCACTTAAAGCTTGCATACGGTTGGTGACGTAGACCTATCCCGATCCTTGGGGATAGCCCCTGAGCTTGCAGGGTACGAGTCAGACTACGACAACAACACCGACGGATGGTACGACTGAGGGGCACGATGCTTCGCTCAAGGATGCCTGTGGGAGAGAAGAATAAAGATGGAGACACCTTCTGGATGCTAGCTACCGCTGCGTAGGCTCTTATTTATGTTATTCCGCCAAGAGGCGTGTAATGATGTACTCCATTATTCTGGATATGTAATAATATTCATACTTTGATGCTTTATTTCGATGTATGGTTATGATATTTATCTGTGATGGATGTCTGTGCATGATAGCGACTGATCCAGGGACTATCACGAGAGCAGGATGATGGGTTTTCCCTTTTTGAAAACCCGGGTCGTTACACCCCCTCTCCTTCTATTTATAGGCCCAGGCACCGACGAGGAATGGATGCATACAACCTGGGAATGGCGCCTAGGACCAATAGGGAAGCACCACGTGGAAGGCCCTAAGTGGCGGCCACAAGGTCGGTTCGGCCGACCTGTGGGGTCGGCCGACCCCCTGTGGGCCCCACTCAGGGTGTGTTTCCTCCTGGTGGCTGTCCTGTGGGTCCTTAGGTCGGTTCCCGGTGTCCACCCTGTTTTGGTGCTATTTGCATGCCTTTGTGGGCCCATGGATCCATGTGACGTCCACGTGTCACACTCTGATTCGTCGGGGGTTGCTTCACTTGGATTGCTTGCATGGCATGCATGCATGGCACCCTGGTTGGCAGCTTTGCATGCATGGCATCCTTGTTGGCAGCCCACCTAGGGTGAGGTGATGTGGCATGGATCATAGAAGGTGAGTTTGCCACTCTTTTCCTGTTTATTTTCCTGCAATCAAATAATCTCCAAGGACAAGTGGAAATACATTATTCTTAACTAAATACGTGTAAGAAATGCCTTATGCTCCTTTATTTATGAGTATATTGACGGCTAAAGTAGGCACTTAACAGCCGTCAACAACTCCCCCAAGCTAGCCTCTTGCTCGCCCCGAGCAAGAGATTAAGGACTTAGGTTGGTTGATCAGGAGTTGCTACGATGTTGTATTCCTAATGTATAACTAGATATAGCTAGGTACTCTATCAAGGGTTGAAGAAATTGGCATTGATCTTACCTTGCACTCGATTGATATGGGGCGTGTAGCTTCACCTGCCTTGGGCGGTTGAAAGATAGAATGGTTGTATAAAGATTACTAATCACATGTACCTTGATCAGTTATCAATCCGGAGGTTTTGCAGGTTTTTTCAAAAAGAAATCAAAGTTCCTCAAATGATACTCTCGGATCGCTCAATGTGTATGATTCCTCACCAAGGCATTATTTTGCCTTCTTTCACCACCTACTTCTAATAAGCTGATATGTGGAGCTGTAGGTAGGGAAAACATGTGGCATACCTGTTTCTCATGTATTGTCGAGTCAAAACCGGGTCCTTGGGAGAACAAGTCATACACCCAGATCAAGATGTGCAAATGTGTGTGTATGGTGGATGGATAATGAACTCCTTTTTGCATGATTTTACTCTCCTTCTTTTTGAAATTTTTGAGACTTGGGCTATGTCTCTTTATTCTTTCTATTTCTTCTTCTCTTTTTTTTCTGAACATAGCCCATAATCCTTGCTGAATATTTTTTGGAGGGAGAGTAATCATGGAACATGCGTGAAGATTTATTTTGTGGAATGGATGGGGGATGGATGAAATGATGGTTGCTAACTTTCAGTGTAGAAGTTTCGCATATGGTGGTGTGTACGTGATCTTGATCATGGGAGAAATGACAAGTTTACTCGCCGAGGGTCACAACAATTCGACAAGACTCAAATAAGAAATCAGGTAGCATATGTGGAGGTTAACATAAGCTAAGATCTACATATGTCGACCGCCTACTACAAGAAGGGAGTCACCAACATCAAGCTCTTTGAGAAGATCCACGAAGCTGACGCCCACACCATCGCCGATCTCATGGCCTATGTCGACAAGCTTGTCGATACTCAAGATGCGGTGATGCATGACTTCAACGGAGAAGACCACGACGACAGTGGGAGCAGGTCGCGCAAGCGATCCGGCGAAGTCTACGCGACTGACCCACCCAGACCTTCCACCTTCCTTGAAGATGACTTCAATATGGTCATGGACAACCAGTACCAGTTCCACCGCGACGCCAAGCATACCATGAGGGAGTGTGAACAGCTAAAGCGCGCCCTAGGGGTACCTCCAGAACCCAAGAAGACCAAGAGCGGCAACAACGACGACCAAAACAGCAGCCGCCGCTACGACAACCGTAACCGTCGACCTGATCGACGTGATTACCGAGATCGACCCTACCGTCGCAACGATGACAGGGACCACCGTGATTATCGCCGTGACTATCACCGCGATGACCGCCGCAATGATGGACGTGACGACTATCGCCGCGACGATCGCCGTGAAGACAACCGCAACGACCGGCGGGACGATCATCGCGACGACCGGCGTGACGAACGCCGTGACGACAGGAGGGATGATCGTCGTCGCCAGGATGACCACAACCGCAATGACAACAACCGCAAGGAGCGCTCTCCACCACCACTGCCAAAAGGGGGCAACCCCAATGGGACGTTCCAGACCGCTAACCGGGAGATCAACTTCATCGTCGGTGGTCGTCAAGCAGCCAAGAGCAACAGACAACAGCGATCAAACGTAAGGGAGATCGGCCAAGTCAACACTGAAACTCCACAACCTCTGCGTTGGTCGGAGTACCCAATCACTTTCTCCAGGAAAGATCATTGGGTGCACATACCTGACCCCGGGACCTACCCGCTGGTCGTCAACTCCATAGTAGACGGCGCGTTCCTGCCTAAAAACCTCATCGATGGAGGCAGCAGCCTGAATATCATCTTCACAGAGACGCTGAGAAAGATGGACTTCGACTTTAACAAGATGACCGCCTGCGATGAGCCCTTCTACGGGGTTGTGCCCGGCAAGGCTGCGTACCCCATAGGTCGTGTATGCCTGCCAGTCACCTTCGGCACAAAGGAGAACTTCCGTAAAGAGTACCTGACGTTTGAGGTCGCGGACTTCCGCTCCTCCTACCACACCTTCCTTGGTCGACCTATTGGCCAAGTTCATGGCCATACCCCATCACACCTACCTCATCATGAAGATGCCAGCGCCAAACAGGATCCTTTCCGTCCTTGGTGACATCATGGTCTCCTACAACTGCGAAAGCTCCACCGTCGAGCTCGCCAAAGATTCTGCCTGCAAAGCCGCTGCTACGGTCATAGTTGCTCAGGCCGCCAAGATCGACCAAACCACTCTAGAGGTGCCAGAGCAGAAGCGTACAGCCACAGCCTTGGACCCAAGTCCTGCTGTGAAGAAAGTTTACCTCGGCCTGCCCGACGCATCTAAGGAAGTCACCATCGGGGCCGACCTCGACCCCAAATAGGAACTCGCACTCACCAGTTTCCTCCGGGACAACGCCGACATCTTCGCCTGGAGCCCGTCCGACATGCCCGGTGTCCCCAGGAAGCTGGCTGAGCACGCCCTTGAAGTAAGCAAGACTGCACGACCTATCAAGCAAAAGCTCCGACGATTTGCAAAAGATAGAAAGCAAGCTATAGAAGTAGAAGTCTGTAAGCTCTTAGCTGCAGGATTTATTCGAGAATGTAAACACCCGGTTTGGCTCGCAAACCCGGTCCTTGTACCCAAGAAGACTGGAAGATTAAGGATGTGTATCGATTACACCAACCTTAACAAGCACTGCCCGAAAGACCCCTTCCCTCTTCCTCGCATCGACCAGGTCGTGGACTCCACGGCTGGTAGCGTCCTACTTTGCTTCCTCGACTGCTACTCTGGGTATCACCAGATAGCCTTGAACCCCGATGATGAAGACAAGACGGCGTTCATAACGCCCAACGGTATCTACTGCTACAAGGTCATGACCTTTGGCCTAAAAAACACCGGTGCGACTTACCAGAAGGCGATACAGAAGTGCCTGAGTTCCCAGATCAGGAAAAACGTAGAGGCCTACGTCGATGACGTGGTCGTCAAGACCACTGAACAAGACCAGCTCATCGCCAACCTTGCTGAGACCTTCACCAACCTGTGAGAGTTCCAGTGGAAACTCAACCCAACTAAGTGCGTCTTCGGTGTACCTTCCGGATTACTCCTGGGCTTCATGGTCGGACACCAAGGCATCGAAGCTAATCCCATCAAGGTCGACGCAATACGCAACATGGCCAAGCCATCTTGCAAGAAAGATGTCATGAAGCTCACAGGTATGATGGTGGCCCTAGGTCGTTTCATCAGCATGCTCGGCGAGAAAGGCCTGCCTTTCTTCAAGCTATTGAAGAAGGCAAATAAGTTCGTATGGGATGAAGAAGCACAGAAGGCTTTTGAGGCTCTTAAAGACTCCTTGACTATGCCTCCAATCATGACACCACCCATACCAGGCGAAATGCTCCTCCTCTACATCTCCGCCACCACTAATGTGGTCAGCACGGTCCTCGTCGCAGAACGAGAAGAAGAAGGGCAGGCCTACCCTATTCAACGACCTGTGTACTACGTAAGCGAGGTCCTGGCCGACGCTAAAACATGTTATTCACAGCCTCAGAAGTTGCTCTATGCACTCCAGATCACGTTAAGAAAGCTTCGTCACTACTTCCAAGCCCACAAGATCACGGTGCCTTCGTCGTTCCCTTTAGGAGAGATCATCCACAACCGCGACGCCAACGGCCGCATCATCAAGTGGTCGGTGGAGCTTGGAGAGTTCGACATCGAGTTCTGCCCTCGGCAGGCAATCAAGTCACAGATCCTAGCTGGCTTTGTGTCAGAATGGACAGAGATCTAGATGCCCCCTCCCAAGGAGAGGCCTGAACACTGGATAATATACTTCGACGATGCCCTCAACCTCGAAGGTGCAGGAGCAGGCGTATTACTCATCTCTCCTCAGGGAGAACAGCTCAAGTACGTCCTGCAAATACATTACAAGGCCTCCAACAATGGAGCAGAGTACGAAGCTCTAATCCACGGGCTCCGTATAGCAGTGTCCCTTGGCATCAAGCGACTACTAGCTTACGGAGATTCCAAGGTCGTCATCGAGCAAGTCAACAAAGAGTGGGATTGTGTCAAAGACACAATGGATGCTTACTGTGCCGAAATCCGCAAGCTCGAAGGCCACTTCGAGGGAATTGAGTTCCAGCACGTGCCACGTAACAACAACGTGGCCGCCGATGTACTATCTAAACTAGGCTCTAAGCGAGCTCTAGTCCCAGCAGGAGTGTTCGTCCAAGACCTACGCAAGCCATCAATCAAGATGTTGGACCCGGACAATCCGGACCAAGCACAATCCGACCTAACTCCAGCACCTCCCCGCGACATGCTGATGACAGAAAAAGAGGATGATTGGCGCGGGCCTTTCTTAGCCTTCCTACTTGACCAACGAGTCCCAGAAGACAAAGCTGAGCGAGAGCGCATCACGTGGCGTAGTGCCAACTACGTCGTGATTGGCAACGACCTCTACAGAAAAGCCGCCTCTACTAGCGTCTTGATGAAGTGCATCTTGCGATCAGAAGGTCTACAGCTCCTGGCTGAGATTCGTGGCGGAGAGTGTGGCTGCCATGCGGCATCTGCTAATCTGGTCGGCAAGGCATACTAATCTGGCTTTTACTAGCCCACGGCCATGTCTGACGCTAAAGACCTCGTAAAGAGGTGCAAAGGATACCAATTCTTTGCTAAACAGCAGCACCTGCCAGCTCAGGCCCTGCACACAATTCCCCCATCTTGGCCCTTCGCCATGTGGGGCCTTGACTCCGTGGGCCCGTTCCGAACTGCCCCAGGCGGCTACAGGTATATCCTTGTGGCCGTCGACAAATTCACCAAGTGGATTGAAGTCCGACCTGTTGCGAAAGTCACGTCGGAAGAAGCAGCTAAATTCATGCAAGACATAACACATCGCTTTGGTGTGCCCAATAGGATCATCACCGACCTAGGGTCGGCCTTCACAGGGTCTGCCCTTTGGGATTTTTGTCAAGATAACACGATCGACGTCTACTACTCCTCGGTCGCCCACCCCAGGTGCAACGGCCAGGTCGAGCGTGCCAATGGCATGGTTCTTCAAGCTCTCAAAGATCGTATCTTTAATGACGCTTCAAACTACGCTACACGGTGGTTAGCCGAGCTACCACACGTGATTTGGGGTCTAAGGACCCAAGTCAGTTCTGCCACGGGCTTCTCGCCTTTCTTCCTGGTCTACGGCTCGGAGGCCATCCTACCCGCCGACGTCACTTTCGGAGCTCCACGAATACAGTTCTACGAGGAGGGAGAAGCCGAGCAGACTCGTCGTGTCGACCTTGACAGCCTCGAGGAATAGAGAATGGCTGTTGTCATGAGGCAAGCTCATCACGACCAGCAACTCCGACGGTACCACGATCGCAACGTTAAGGAGACCTCCTTCAACGTTGGCGACCTAGTTCTCAGGCGTATCCAAAAGACCGACGGCATGCACAAGCTTTCTGCCCCCTGGGAAGGACCCTTCATCGTCACCGAAGTCATCAGCCCATCCACATATCACCTCCAATGGGGCGACGGGCAAGGTGTACCCAACCCTTGGAACGTGGAGCATCTACGACGTTTCTACCCCTAGAATAGTTTTTATTACAGCTATGTATTCCTCACCCTTGTACTTTTTCAGTTTCAATAAGTATTAATTAAGCAGTCATCTGCTGTGTCTCGAGTCCTACCTTCTCCTCTCTCATGTCATAAACCCTCCCCCTCGACACGCTCGGGGGCTTGGCTAAAGCCAATACACAGGTCGTGAGACCTGGGGGTTAAGATTTCTGCTCCCTCCCCCTCGACATGCTCGGGGGCTTGGCTCAAGCCAACATTTGGGTCATTCGACCTGAGGATGTCGTCCCTCATGACTACTTACTTGGTGTTGTTGCAAGCCTGTTTGGTCGTAAAGGTTGCAAAACCTGAGTCCTAGACTCCCTCTCGCGCACCGATCACACGTAAGCCTCCCCGCTGAGCTGTGGTGGTCGGTAAGCCAGCCTCTCCGTGAGTAGTGGTTAGCGGTGTATGCTACAAGACACGTCACTTCAAGACTACCAAGTTTGCACAAACACAAAATAAGTATGTCATGCAGGCCACAAAAGAAGGTTTTCAAATACTAATTTACATGACTGAGAGAAGGAGGGGGTACAGCTCCAAGACTACGACTACTCTTCCCCATCATCGCCTTCATAATCAAGGGTGTCCATTACCGCCATAGCAGCATTACGCACTTCAAGCTCCAAGGCCTTGAGGTCTTTTGTCGTGTTTGAGCTCTCTTCGACCTTGACCATGTCAACGTCGGGGTAGTGGGACTTCACCCGGACCAACGCCTCCGTGGCCGCCGCCGAGCTCGTCGCCTTCAAGAGGTCGAGCAGCTTCTCGGGCGCAGCTATGAGACGGTCGATAGCAGGCTTGGGCTCTTCCCCCTCGACCTGCGACACTATTATGTCCATGGCAAAATGGGCAGCGTTCTTCAAGTCGTTCAGCTCCACCTCTTGCCCTGCAATGATCACTTGGTCATTCTGCAGTGACTTCAAAGCTACCTCGAGACTGACCTCAAGGTCCTGTCGAGCCTGTTTCTCGTAAGCCAGCTTTTGAGTTACATCGAACTCACTGTCTATTGTCTCCTTCATCACCCGCTTAAGCTCGTTGGCGCCAGCGTCGGCCTCCCGGAGGTTCACCTCCAAGCTTCGAACCCTCTCCCTGGTGCTCTTCAGCTCATTTTTAAGGTCGTCCTCGCGCCTGTGAAAGTCTGCACCATACAAGCAACACTTTGAGGTTAAGCCCTCAGCAGCACAAGACAATGATGATAAAAAACTTGTTAGTAAATCGATCTTACCAATGCTTGCGGCATTGAACTGCGAGTTGGCCTCCTGGGTCTTCCACCTCCCTTCAGCCAGCTCGTCCTCGAGCTTCTTCTTATCCGCCGCCACCGTCTCACGGACCTGCTTGAGCTCCTGCTCAAGCTCGACCACCGGCAGCTGCATGGCTGCGGCACTCTTTAACAGGTCGGCCCTGCCCTTGGCACGGTCAGCCAGCGACTGTTTCACAGAAACAAGAAAACAGGTCGTCAAGTTTAGTTTCGAGGCAAGTTATCCAAGATAGCACAAGAGAAGGGCTTACCGTAAACGCCTGGTTGAGAGTCAAGATCGCATTACGAACCGCCCTTATATCCTCGTTGTCGTCGAAGATATCCTCCTGCCAGGGCGTTCCGGTCCAGTCAACCTCTTCATGTCTCAACGTCGGCCCCGTTGACGTCGAACCCGGTGCCTGCACACTGGTTGTTTCTGGGTTCTCCTGCGGCTGCTCGATCTGAATCGGGTTTGCCGTGGGGTCCTGAGCTGATGTACTGGGCACCGAGTTAATGGGGTCCACGTCGAGGACAGGTGGAAAGGTTGAAGCCCCGACGTCGCCCACAGGACCTTGTGCGCCGGCCTCAGCGGCAGGCGGCGGAGGCGACGTCACCACGTCGTCAATCAAAGACTGAGCCCCAGCCTCATGGTCGGACGACCTCGTCCGTGAAGGCGAAACTTGAGCACCCAAGGCGCTCTGAGGTTGAACGTCTGACCTACATAAAACACTCGTCAACACAATGCAAGAGTCAACAAGCAAATGAACTTCAAGTACCATGACCTTACCTCACAGTAACAGGAGCACGTGGCTTCGGCCTAAAAGGCCGTACTTTTACCAGCACAGGCATCCGTGCCTGCGCACCAGCAACAGCCCGCTGCGCCTCCCTCACCTGACGGAGGTCGTCCTCCGTCGTCTTCTACTCTAACTCCCGCTACCTCTTGGCCGCGGGACAAGGCGACCTCTTCACCGTCCGATCTCCAACGACCGGTGGGTCATCAGTGGCTTCATCTTCGTCATCTTCGACCTCCCTGGTCGGAGGTGTGGGAATTATCGGCGTCTCAACCACCAGTGGAGGGCTTGCCCCCCTCTTCCTCTTCTTCTTATCCGCCTCAAGTTTGGCGGTCTTTGCCGCCCCGACCTTGGCAGCAGCCCTTGTGGCCGACTGTTTTGCCGTCGCCGCCCTTGTTTTACGCCTGGGCTTTGTGGCGCTGCTCGCCTCTTGGCGGTTCGCCACATCATCACTGACCTCCGGGTTGGTATCTTCATCAGCTTCCACCGACAAGTCTGACTCGTAATTCTCTAGCAGCCCAGCTGCTGGAGGACGATACTTGTCCGACCTCAATTTCCGACGAGGCTCCTCGCCTCTAGGTAGGGGTGCTGGGCACCAAAACTGCATCTCCCGAGCCTGCAACAGACAAGTACCAAAGAGTAAGATCAATGTAAGCAAAGAAACAAGACAAACGACCTAGTAGTCTCAGGACTTACAGGGCCAGCCGGTCGGGACAAGGAATACGCCTTTGGGCACTTCTTGATTCGTGCACGCCCGGCATAGATTTGTGACACCCTGGCATCATCTCCTCTCGGGAGACCTTGCGGTTAACCTCGCGAGTGGGGTCCGATTGCCCCCAATATTCATATGCCGGATGCACCCGATCCTTGATTGGCTGAATCAAGCGACGGCAGAAAGACCTAGCCACTGAGCCTCCCGTCACGCCTCTCTCTTTGAGGTCGCTCACCAGGGCAAGCACCTCCTTGACATCGTCCATCTCGCACGAGGATAGCTGCAGATCCCACTCCGGTATCTTCATGGGCTTGTGCCCAGTACGCTTCGGGAGCGCCGGCCGCTGATCGGCGATGTAGAACCAGTCTGACCTCCACCCAGAAGTGTTGTCCGGCAGGTCCGTATCAATCCATTCTGTCTTGAGACCCGACCTCAAGCAGAACATGACAGCCCCCACAACACCGGCGCGCTTGCTGGTGGACTTGACGCAGAAGAGATGTCGCCAGAGAAGGAAGTGGGACGATATCCCCAGATACGCCTCACAGAAATGGATGAACGTCGATACTACTGTAATGGAGTTGGGGACGAGATGTACCAGCTCCAGTTTGTAGTAGAAGAGAAGACCCCTGAAGAAGTCGCCCGCGGGAACGTTGAACCCGCGCTCGAAGAAGGAAACGAAGACGACCTGCTCCTTGTCGTCCTCCGTCGGAAAGGCTTCGCCCGTAGGCGCCTTCCACTCCACTTCCGCCTTGGACCTCAGCAACCCACGGTCCACCAGTGCTTGGATCTTTGCCTCGGTGACTGTCGAAGATTCCAACACCGTCCGCGGGTCTGGGATTTGACGAGCCGTCGCCGCCATTTCTTGAGCTCGAGCGGATCTGGATCTAAAGGCTACTAGGGTTTTGATGCGCATGCGCAGCAGAGCGGCGCACGAATGGCGGAGCTGGCGCACGGCCTGCTATAGATGGCGGCGGACTGCGAGTTCTAGGGCGGAGGCTGGAGGCGAAGCGCGCGGCGGCTAAAGCGCGGCGATTTCGGCGGTGATGGCGAAAGGAGGAAGAAGGCGAAAGGGGGCGGTCAACGCTGGTCCCCGCCGCTCTATTTATAAGGGCCCCACCAGGTTCGCCCGTTGCGGCTCCTTCCAGAGTAAGGAGCTCGCCCTAACGGCTCTATGCCGATAATTTCGCGAGTCGATCTCGCCGAAATTTGCGCCAACAGATACATATTCAACGGATACTCTAGCGACCTATACCCTGAGTTTAGGTCGTAAACACAACAGAATTATCAGGTCATCCTGATAACACATTTCGATCTTCACAAGGTCGACAAGCCCTCAAATTACGTCACTTTAGGTCTTTGATGAATAAATTCGTCAAAACGACCATTACAAGACAGAAGAGAGCGAACATTACACGGGAACTTCGAAGGTACACAAGTCGCCTTCGACCTTATTGGATCCAGAACCCGTCACAAAAATACAAACGTACTCGAAGACCTGATCTACCTAGAGCCATCCTTGAGGCGCACTCTGCTATAGCCGAGCACGTCGCAAGAATTCTTCTAGCCTCAGGACCTCGATGCTGGCCTTGCGGTAAATAGCTGTGCGACGCCGCACGTAGCAGGGCATGCTCTGTGCCGGACTATGGAATGCAGACACGAGCTTGCTCTTCGGCGCGGGCCGCAAGCCTTCGACGAGCATCTCATGCTCGCCAAAGACTTGCAGCTTCACCTCGGGCCTCTACAGCATCACCTTCAAACTCTCCTTGATTCCTCGCTGAGGCACGGTACAAAGAGTGGGTGTACTCATCTCGCAAGAGTTCTTCTAGCTCCAAGCTTCTACAAACTTTGCATCCTATGCTCTGGTGGACGAACACATGCCCATGGCATGATCCCAATACTACCCTGCGGCTTCATAGCTCAACAATACTCGGTGCTTGCCTCCTTCAGATTCATGGTGCTATTTATAGCCAAAGCCAGGCCTTGGACAGCTGGCAAAGTAATGACACTGCCCCCACGTAATCCAGAGGACCCGCAGACATGTGCGTGATTAAAGGCGATGACTTCGCCCCATCTCGTGACGTCTTTGTCGCTAGTGCATCAATGATGCCTGAGCCCACCGCAGAGTCACATGGCTACAGTATCCCCCTTGATTAGTGGGCAGTTTGTCGCTTTCTGGGTGGCAAGGGAATCTCCGACTACTGTTTACCCGTGACCCTGCAGTCTACGGAGAGATAAGCCTGACTCTGTGTCAGAGGGCCCTGCGCCTCGCTACAACTACGGACGACGTCGACGATCAAACGCACCCTTTATGGCTCTGCGTCTTTATTGCACCCGCTAGGCTCTGCGTCCTGGTGCACCCGCTATGGCTCTGCACATAAACAGACGTATTCCAATCAGCCTATATTTCTGTTTCCTGAGCAGAATGGTCGTAGGTTCGATTGAAGACCTTCAAGGGTAGGCGTGCCTCGCTGCTCTGCCAGATCCGTCTGGGCGCCTGGAGATCAGAAGCTTCACGTCTACAATTTCGTTGGGCCCCCGTGGTCGGTGTGCCTGTCGCTGAGGTCGTCAATACCTTAGCACCAAGGCTCTGCTAGATGGCTGGCAGCTATGTTGGTCATGTGGGCACCAAAATGGCCTCCCGGAGGTCGGCGTGCCCCAATGCCTAGGTCTTGCAATACCTTGGTATGTCTACGGCTCTCTGCTAACCTAGTTGGGCGCCCTGGATGCGTGACCTTCCTGAGGTCGGTGTGCTTTTTAAAGCCCTGCCAGCCTGCTCTGAACACCCAGAATTTTACGTCGGGAATGAAGGCCTCCCTATGGGGTGCGCACCTAGTGGTCCTGCCAAGTATTTCCGGGTACTTGGGCGCTATTGATTTGAGACCTTCCTGAGGTCGGCATGCCTTGGGTGGCTCTGCCAGACTCTTTGCAGCTATGCAGGATATCTGGGTGTCTCTACACTACATTCGTTCAAGACCAATATTTTCCTACGGTTCCACCACTGATCGTTTCATCCACTGTAGAAGACCTCTTCATGCAACGTGTCTTTCAAGATCCTGCTGGATATCCTCGGATACTGGACATTACTGATTTGAGGCCTCTTCGAGGTCGGCACGCCTACAAGACCTCCTTAAGGTCGGCCCTGCCAGCCTCCTTGCAGCTATGCTAGGAGGTCTGGGTGTCTCTACACTCCGTTTGATCAAGACTATGACTCAGTTTTCTTCTCTTTCTTGAGCATCAAACCAGCCATGCTGCCTGCTTCAATGCTCGGGGACTACTCTACGAGAGCGTCTTCAACGCCCTCTTGTTTTCTTCGTCGTACCGACCTGTTGGGAAACCTGTTTCTCATCACATCGTTACTCGACCTACTTTTTCTTCTTTGGATCATCATACCGGCCATCCTGCCCGTCACGATGCTCGGATACTACTCTATGAGTGCGTCCTTGACGCCCTCTAAATTTTTTTATCGTCGTTTCGATCTATTGAAAGCCTGCTTCCTATATGTCGTCACTCGACCTCTCTGCATTCGGCAAAGACTACAACCAGGTCGGCTGCAAAGTTGATTTGCTCTTTTTCTTTTTGACCGACATGCATGCTATTCGACCTGTCGAAAGCTCTATGACTTCGTCATGACCTTCTAAGGTCGCTGCGCCTACACCTCGCTCGGGGGCTTGTGAGACATGGGTACCCCTGGGTCCCCACCGACCAGGCTCACGGCCGTCCCCGACAAGTGGGTCCGGCCTGCCAGAAGACCCGCCGACCTGATAGTGGGCCCAACCGACCTAGTTGGTGGCCCACACGACCTCCTGAAGACCTTCCAGAAGATCCCAGACGACCTTATCCCGAACGACCACAAGACTTGGCGTGCAAGACAAGACATCAGTGGATTCCGACCAAGCAGATCGACGGATATAGCAAGTGTTGTAATCAACCAGACTTAGGTCTCCTGGTCATAACCGACCAGGAATCTGGGAACCGACCTTGTCCGCTGGCCAATATAAGGCGGGTAAGGCGACCCCTTGTACAATCACGCAATCCTCAAGCAATCTACTCTGACAACTGGACGTAGGGTTTTACTCTCCGGAGACCCGAACCAGTATAAACTCGCTGTGTTCTCTGTGTTCCGTGTGCTCGTGCGCAACCTTCGAGTTCTTAGCCTTAGATTCCCTCTCGCCGAACAACTAAACCACCGGGGTTAACCCCCCTGTGGGCTGTCCAGATCTAAACATCTGACAGGCCTTGGATAGGAATTTCTTATCATTTCAACCATGGAGAATAAGAACACTCTTACCGCGCATATGAAACAAACTAATTTAAGAAAGCAAATAAATATTTTTGGTCTTTTTAACTTTTCAGATTTTTATGTGTTTTTAGCATATGGGGTTCTGAAAACAATAGAAGATACAAGTTACCTCAGAATGGGGGTCCTCCCCCAAGCTAGCTTCAGGCTCACTGCTGTGGAGGGTGGTATCCCATCCACGCGTAGTAAGCCCTCTGCTCCTCCAGCTGTCGCTGCTGTCTCTTGTACAGTTTGGACTCAAGGGAGTTGTCCGGATGGAGTTCACCTATGAGCTCGTATTTCGACAGAGTGCAAACAGAATGGAGCAAGGGTGTCTTGATTCTTTTTAGAGGTCAGAACTATTTATTGAATAGGATAACTTACCGATCTTACCTGTCGGTGAAGGGCTCTTTTGTTTTAAGTCTTCTAGAGCCAGACTATCTCCCACATGACTTACCTTAGTGTAGGGTTAGCCGCTCTTGGAGATGAGGGAGTCAGCTCCCTGTCCACTCTTTTCCACACCTTCTTGGTCGTCTGTGATATACGAGGTGCAGGGAGTGGTGCCTTGGACTGGGACTTGGATTTCCAATATGGTTTCTGTCCTGCACTCATTTGCTCTTGCTCTTGCTTCCAGAAATTCTTCATAAAGGCAATGAGGCTGTCCACTTGTGGTTGTGTAGATCCACTTCTTTGGGCAGGAATGCCCGTCCTTGGTGTGCCTTCAACCATTGAGCATCGTTCCTTACGTGGGCGAAATTCAAACCTTTCTTCCTTGCCATTGATGTGGAGACGGATTACTCCAACGCCAATATCAATTTGTGCATCAGCCGTGCTCAGGAATGGACATCCCAGAATGAGTGGTACTTCATTGCCAATGTCCATGTCAAGCACCACAAAGTCCACTGGAATGAAGCAATCTCGGACCTTCACCGGAATGTCTTCGGCTATCCCCGCTGGATACCGGACTGATGAATCGGCTAGCTGCAGCTGCAAGGTAGTTGGAGATAATTCCGTATAGTTGAGTTGGTCGAAGACTACCTTTGGCATGACGCTAACACTGGCGCCAAGATCACAGAGGGCATGGTCGAATCTCTGTGTTCCAATTGTGCATGTGATCGTGGGGCACCCTAGATCCTTCTTCTTTTCTGGAAGACGATTGAGTATAGCTGCGCTACACTCTTCTGTGAGCTTTACCACCTCCAAGATGGGTAGAGCTTGCTTCTTGGTGAGGATATCCTTGAGGTAACGTGTGTACGTGGGTACACGCATTGCCTCAAGGAGTGGAACATTGATATATTCCTTTTGAATCATGTCCACGAAACGAGTGAATTACTCATCCACTGTTGTCTTCCTGTTCCGCTGAGGGAATGGCAATAAATTTGTTTCAATAAACTTAGGTTTATCTGCCCTGTCTTCAGGTGCTCTTGCTTGTGAAGGCTCCCTCATGCCAAGTGGTTCTCCATTGGGATCTTCATCCCCTCTTGCGCTTTTCCTTGTTCCTGCATGGTTAGGATAGGGCGGATCGCGAGTGGTCTTACCCCCTCTCGTGACTACCGCTTTTGCATTTTCAACTGGTGGAACCATAGCGACTAATTGAGCCAACTGGGTTTCTATCATCTTATTAAAGCTCAACTGGTCTTTAAGAGTAGAAGAAAGGCTATCAACTTTAACATTAAGGCTCTCAAAAGCCTTATCATAGGCAACTATTTTCTTATTAAAGCCTTCATTAATCTTAGCTTGCCCAAAGACTAGATCTTTCAAGGAAGGTTGGTTTGGGTTGAAAGAATTACCTTGACTACCTCCCTGATAATAAGGGCGTGGTTGATTCCATGTTTGACCTCCTTGTGGACGACAACCGTTGTTGTTGCCGTTCATGTACATCACATCCTCCTGAGTAGCAGGGTAGTAATTCCCTGAATGTCCAGTATTACCACAGACTTCGCAAGTCATGCGAGCATCCATAGCTTGAGTAGTGGTGGCCATGGCGGCCTTCTCATTGGCTAGATCATTCATTCTCTTCATCATTAGGTCCATCTTGGCATGCAACATATCTGCTTCCTTGACAGTATGTGTACCCCTTTGACGTGGCTGGAGTCGATCATCACTCCACCCTTGATTGGTAACCATCTTCTCAATCAGTGTAGTAGCTTCAGTAATAGTAAGAGAGAAGAAGGCCCCTCCAGCTGCAGCATCAATATGGCCTCGGGCTGTCGGAGTCAGCCCATTATAGAAACTTTGAAGAATAAGCCAGTTATCCATCCCATGATGAGGACAAGCCAGGATGTACTCCTGGAGTCACTCCCAAGCTTCTGGAATAGTCTCATTTGCTGCTTGCTGGAAACTTGAAATTCGCCCCCGAAGGGCATTGGTTTTGCCCAACGGAAAGAACTTCGCGAGGAATGATGCGAAGCACCTTGCCCAAGTGTTAATCTCTGCACGGTTAGCATAGAACCACTGCTTCACCTTCCCCATAAGTGAGAAGGGAAACAGTCGCAGACGAATAGCATCTTCCTCCACTCCTCGTATAGTGAAGGTACTGCACAGTTCTAGGAACTGCTGCAGGTGGGCACTCGCGTCTTCATTAGGCTTGCCACAGAATGGGCTAGCCTGTACCATCATAATTATGCCAGTCTTGATCTCGAAGTTTCCATTCTCAGTGTTGATCGCACGCCTGTCGGCACCTGGTCAGCAGATGGAGCGGAGTACTCGTGGAGAGTCTTCTCGACAGGGTTGGCCATGGAAGATGATGCGGATGGCACAAAGGAAGCTGGACCGACTTCCGAGCGTTCACGCAGAGGAGAGCCGAAATGAGTTCGTGCCTTCCTCACGAGTGACTCAGGATCTTCAGTAAAATTCGGCGGTAAGTCGAAACCAGTCATGCACTACCTGTCTTCATCATCAATAGACAAAGAAGACAATCCAAGTTAGCTTGCATTGAGAACTGTTTTATTCCTGTCATGATTATAAACATATGCAAAGTGTTGATATGTCATCCTTAAGCCTTCCCCAGCAACGGTGCCAGAAATGCTTGTTGACATTTCTTAACGCAATCACCTAAGAACGGGTTTGGAACCCATCCTGGTAATAGCGCTAGAAATGCTGGTTGGTAATTCTTAACGTTACAGGTGTCCGCAAGCGCACGGAAGTACCATTGTAGCATTTCCCCAAAGGAGTATTCCAAAGGGTATCGAATCCAAGGAAGGCATTGGTGGATTGACAAGCTCAACACTATTGCAATGAGTATAGATCATAGACGGAAATAAATTAGACACTCAAGTACAGGGATAAGAAATGATAATAGGGGTAGTGTGATCACACACACACACACACTCACTCTCTCTCTAAGGAGTCCTAGGCATAGGAGGCAACATACGAGTTAGTTCTAGGTTCTTATGTACTATACACATAAAGCTGGTAGAAACGAGTTAGATACACTAGCGTTGAAGAACATTGACTTAAGCACCCAGGTACCACGGGGAGCTAACCTCCCGCGTTGCTTCTGCACAACTCCGGTTGTTAGATTTTAGACTCCTACACCTTATCCGAATGTGGGGATTTCAGAGGGACCAACGGCTGTCACTACCGCGGCCTACCCCAAGACAAACCGTGGGATAAACTCATAAGTAAGGTAGCTATGCAACCCAAGCACCATGCTTACGTTGTTAGCCAGACTTGACCAGCCCGGGCTATTGTGACCTAGGTCAAGCCACCAGATAAATCAGCCAATTACACCGAGTACCGTAGCTTAAGCACAGACTTCATACAACGCAGTCATATCATCTAATTAGATCAAACCAGGTTAGGTACACAAATGTATTTGTGTTTTCCTATGTCTGTTCAACTGGATCAAAGGGTCGTGTTCATGAAGAACACGAGCCTCTAACTTATGAACAAACACCAGAAACATGTGAAAGTCACACGTCAAGTGGATCGAAAGGCCTTGTTCATCAAGAACAGGAGCCTCTAAATGATGAACAGGTGAAGAACACATGAACAAATCACTCATGGATACTAACACAACTTTATATGAAATAGATAAATAACTGAAGTAGATCAAAGTCATACAAATGAAATAAGATACAAGAGAACTCATACCTAGATCCCAAAGTAGACTTGGAACCTGAATTATAACTACTCTAGCCTACCTCCTAGCCTTGAGACTAAAAGTGAGAGAGGTGTTGCAAGTGTGGATGGTTCATAAGTGAGCCCCCTCTCCTTCTATTTATAGGCCTGGGCACCGGCGAGGAATGGATGCAAACACCCCGGGAATGGAGCCTAGGACCAATAGGGAAGCACCACGTGGAAGGCCCTGAGTGGCGACCACAAGGTCGGTTCGGTCGACCTGTGGGGTCGGCCGACCCCTTGTGGGCCCCACTCGGGGTGTGTTTCCTCCTGGTGGCTGTCCTGTGGGTCCTTAGGTCGGTTCTCGGTGTCCACCCTGTTTTAGCGCGATTTGCATGCCTTTGTGGTCCCATGGATCCATGTGACGTCCACGTGTCACACTCTGATTCGTCGGGGGTTGCTTCACTTGGATTGCTTGGATGGCACCCTGGTTGGCAGCTTTGCATGCATGGCATCCTTGTTGGCAGCCCACCTAGGGTGAGGTGATGTGGCATGGATCATAGAAGGTGAGTTTGCCACTCTTTTCCTGCTTATTTTCCTGCAATCAAATAATCTCCAAGGACAAGTGGAACTACATTATTCTTAACTAAATACGTGTAAGAAATACCTTATGCTCCTTTATTTATGAGTATATTGACGGCTAAAGTACGCACTTAACAGCTGATGAGGACTTGACTCGTGACGATACGACAATTCAAATTGATGATAAAGTGAGCTCGTTCATGCATACTTTTCGCAATTTTAAGAATAGATTGCTACCTAATGATATTAATATATTTAGGAACCATAGCGATGATCATGAATTACTTTTAGAGAAGCATGGAGGCATAGAGGACCATCAAGGGATGTGTAAGTCAAGTTGGAGGCCCAAGTCAAGTCGACCTCGAGTCCATCTCGGAGTCCAGGAGCAGTCTGCATTAAAACGGTCGCCCAGGCCACATACGAACTCGGATTTAGACGTTCTACATATGTATGGAAAGCTGAGAAGACAACCTTTCCAACGGAGCTGGTTTCATATCAAAATACCTTCAGAGTCAACGGCAATCGTCGAAATAAGTCGTCATACAAAATCTGCCAGGGTGTTGCATCACCTTTTATCAGGCTTTAGGCTTTGTAATTTTGTTTGGGACCCAGGCCCAAGTTGGTGTGCGCCCCCACCAGGAGGAGCACGCCCCACGGGTGCCCTAGGTCATCCTCCCCCTTGGCCTCCACCTCTTGGGGGTATAAGACTCAGTAGCCGCCGCCCTAGACAGTTGGGTTTTGCTTAGATTAGTTTGTCTTTGAACAGTTTCGCCGTTTATCGGTTTGTAAGACCCCAACTCGTGTGCTTATCATTCATCTGCAAATTGTCACTTCAATTGAGTTGCATTTTACCTTGTTCTTGCTTGTGTTCCTCGATTCGCAGCAGGGATTAGCCTTCTTGGCGAGGTCAACCGGCTTGTGACACAGTTGATAACCAGAGGAGACGTGGTGCTAAGGTTGCAGGGTTCGGATCTTTGTGATCTGAAGCCGGATCGGTGTGTCGCTCTCCGACCAAATCGAGAGTTATCCTTTCCTGACGGAAGATTGGGCCACCTAGTTCCCATCAAGTGGTAATCAGAGACTCAGGTATTACCGTCAGGTTTACCCTAGTTTAGTGTTCATCAGTTTCGCTATCGTCCTAAAGCTCTAGAAAACTGCCCCACAAAAATATTTTTTAATCGTGTTTCCGCTGTCCTATAACCCTTTTGTGCCTGCACAATTTTTCTTTTCAGATTGCTTTTCTGAATTTTGGTCCCTCATGAGTCATTATGCTCGTTGTGTCTAGGTTTTTCTTGGTCCATCAAATCTTGCTTGCTTCTGTTAGCGCCTAATAGATTGATTTCCACATTTTTTTCATGTGCTGCTGTGCGCCACCATCATTCTTTACATAAGCAGCCATAGTGTTCCCTGGATAGTTTGGAAAGGCAGGCAAAAAGCAGTTGATTTCGTGCCTAGTTTGAACAACGAGTTCTGGTTGAAAACAGGGAAAGATCTTGTGCCCATATATTATATTTTACCATCCTTATTTGTTGTGCGCATGCACTTTTGATCCCTACGCTACAGTTGGTACACAGAAATCAAGTTCGTTACTTGATCTTTCAACCTTGCTTCTTGCCTGTTGTAGAGGTTGATATATATGCAAGCAAATCAATTGAGCCAGTGGCTATCTATTTGTCACAGCTTGTGATCTGTTTGGCCGCGAGTGCCTTTGAGGTGCATGTGCATGTGGAGTTCTAGAGTTGTATAAAATATTTCTTGCAGCACTTTCTGTTAGAAAAAAACAGTAAAAGGCAAGGGTGTATAGAAACATAAAAAGAAAAGAAAGAGCCGCACCATAAAAAAATGAAGAGAAGAAAAAAGAAGTGTGTAAGGGGGTGAGACCTGGATAGATCCGCTAGGGGGTTACCCTAGAGGTTTGCAGGTTAATGGAGAGGATCAGGATCTAAGAGCGTAGGTGGTTATGCACGGGATGCACACGGAACTAGGTGAGTATGGCGGCGAGGAGCAAGGGGACAAGGGTTTATACTGGTTCAGGCCTCCGGAGAGTAAAACCCTACGTCCAGTTGTGGTGGATTATGCGAGGATGAAGATAAGTTGTCCCTATGCATGGAGCCCTAGGCCGCCTTATATGGGGGGACGAGCTAGGGTTTGCAAACGCAGGTCGGCTGACCCGTGTCGGGGTCGGTTACAACTGTGGGAAGCTTTATCTCCCGGATTACAAGGAGTATCCCGTGATACTCGGAGCTACAGGCGGCGGCGCGCCAGGTCGCCGTGTCTTGTCTTGCACGCCAAGGCTTCGCGGGTCTTCCGGAATCTTGATCAGGTCGCCCGCAATCTTCGGAGGTGCGGATAAGGTCGCTGGGCCCACTTGTAAGGTCGGCAGGTCTTCTGGAAGGTCGGGTCCACTTGTCAGGGGCCCCTAGGACCCTAGCCGGTGGGGACCCATGGGTACCCATGTCTCTCAAGCCCCCGATCGACATGTAGGCGTAGCGGCCGAGGCAGGGTTGTGTCGAAGAGTAGCAAGGCGCGGCACCGTCGAGGTTGTGGAGGGTGCACGGGATCCAAAAAAGAAAAACCCCTCCGATGCGCGTATGAAGTTGAACGTCGAGCTTCTAGGTCGAAGGTCCATGAGGTCAAAGTGAAGACGAGGCGTAGATCTTGCAGAACCGCCGACCTGACCTGAGTCAGGCATGTTGTAGTAGCAGTCACGACCTTCAGAAAGGTCAACGAGCCTACCAAGGGTAGGTCGAGCAGAGATGTGATGGAAGCGGGCTTCCATTAGGTCGAGGCGACCTGAAGAAAATAGGGCGTCGAAGACGCACTAGTGTAGTAGCTCCTGAGCAGTAAAGCGACCAAGATGGCCGGTTTGATGCTCCAAAGAAGAAGAGAGAAAAAATCTGAACCTACGACCTTCTGCAGAAGAAACAGGTGCTCTTGCAATGCCGATGCTATAGGACAAAAGCTCCAGAATCTTGCAGAAGTCAGCAGGCGACAGGTCTGGGCGCAGCCAGAGTCATAAGTGCATTGTACGGTCACGGGCCATCATGCAGATGAAGCACAGGTCGCTATCACCCACGAAAGACAAAAGTGCTCCAGGAAGTAGGCAGGTAGGGGACAAACGCGCCAATGCCTCCCATGGGCGAACAGTGACCTCATGCTCCACGAGGGTACAGTGATCTTGCGGATAAGGACGCCACGCAAGCTGGCTTGCGGATTGACACCCAATGGCAGGTGCTGGGGTATAAATAGGCACTCATACCTTGAAGCAAGCCGCACCAATCTTCGAAGGTGAAGCAAGATGATCCAGTGTGGTAATATTATCAAGCCAGGGGCTTGTGTCTGCCCTCCAGAGTGTAGGGTTGATGTAGTTCATGCTTGGAGCTAGAAGAATGCTTGCGAGGCTCGAAGAACTTGATTGGCCCCTTCTCCCAGTCCCGCCGAGGAACCCAGGAGGAGTATGAAGCAGCAGCTGCATCGTCGGCCCTGACACTTTTGGGCCTGAGGTGAAGCTGGTGGGTGCTGTGCTCCACCCGGCGAGGTTAGTGTTAAAGCTCGGACCTTCTGCAATCTTGTGGCGAAGCTCAGACTTGATGCTGGGCGCTGCAGGAGACTGGTTGGTGCGCGAGTAGAGGTGGCTGTGTGGCAGCTGCCTCCACAGTGGCTGTAGAGGTCGTCGAGTAGGTCCTGAAGCTAGAAGAAAGCTTGCGATAAGCCTTATTAGTGTAGACTGAGTCGTAAGCACTTTGGAAGGTAATTCAGGACCTTTAAGATCTTTGTATCTTGTAATTTGACCAAGGGCCAAACTCCTTGTAGCTTATGAAGCTGTAAATATAGTTTTACATGAAGAATATCATGATTTTAGTGGTTGTAAGGGCACCCAGGCTGCAATGGTAAGGATACCAAAGGTCCCGGCAGGCCTGTAATAGCACACCGACCTACGAGAGGCCTTTTGTAGAGACAAGGAGCCCGTGTCGACCTGGGTTTGCACGGCCGTTGTGCAGTGACACAACGCAGGTAGTCGGCCTGGAAACTCTAGGTTTAAACGACCTAGAAGGCAGCGGGGCCTTAGCGACCTCGTGGAGGTGCTACTTGACCAAGAGGTCGCCAACGGGCAGCGGAGCCATTAAGCACAGGGCCGTTGGTGTAGCCATTTAAGGCAATGTTAGTAGGTGGCGGGACCTTAGCAACCTTAGGAAGGTGCTACTTGACCCGGAGGTCGCCAACGGGCAGTGGAGCCATTAAGCACAGGGCCGTTGGTATGGCCGTTAAGGCAATTTAGTAGGTAGCAGGACCTTAGCGACCTCAGAGAAGTGCTACTTGACCCGGAGGTCGTCAATGAGTAAATGAGTTTTGAAACCCATGATTAAAAGCTGAGGCGACCTACCAAGCGGTAGTGCCTGTCGACCTTGTGAAGGTAACGTTGTAGACCCGGAGGTCGTCGGAGGCCAGAGGACCTTGAAGAAAATGACGGGGAAGGGGCTTGAAGTAGGGCATAACGAGTCCATGGACGCCAGGCCGTTGGGCTAGAAAGCCAACGGGCATGGATTCCTGCACGGTGCAAATCGTTACTGCATGTAGCCATTAGGCCGAAAGTGCCGTTGGGCGATGTAGCCGTTGGGTCGCCGGGAATGTCGCTGAATCCGAAGGGACGTTTGGGGCACCGCAGCCCACCGCACTGATGCGGCCCAGTTATAAAAGGCCGAGTGAGGGGTCGAGGACCCCACTCTCTTCCATTCCCCTCAACAGCTAGGGTTTTCGATCCGCCGCCAAGAGCTGTAGCGCACAGATTCGCCGGTGCCGCCGTGCTTAGTTCCACCGCGCCCGGCGCCGCCGTATGCGCCAGAAGTCCCTGATAGTATTTAGAACTAGATCCACGGGCTTCGACGAAGAAGAAATGGCCCAGAGCTTGCGCCGCCCCCGGAGAAGGTTTGGGAGCACTCGACGGTGACGGAGGCACAGCTCCAAGGTCCGGTGGAGCGCGGGCTGCTGAAGCCCAGGGAGCAGGTGCGCTGGAGGCTAGCCACCGGTGAAGCCTTCCCCTCCGAGGGGACCGGGGAGGCCGTCGCCTTCGTCGCGGACATCGAGCGCGGATTTGGAGTCCCGGCGGGCGACTTCTTCCGCTGCCTGCTCCAGTTCTACCGCATCGACCTGGTACACCTCGTCCCCAACGCCATCACCACCGTTTCCTCATTCATCCATCTATGCGAGGCCTACTTGGGGATACCGCCACACTTCGACCTGTGGTGGTACTTCTTCGAGGTGAAGAAGACGGGGAAGAACGGCGTCGTCGGGGCCGTCGGCTTCATGCTACGCCGGAACATGAAGACGGTGCACATCGATATGGAGCTGCCGGACAACACCCAGGGGTGGAGGTGAGGGTGGTTCTACATCGACAACCCAAAGCCGGCGCTGGCCACCAGGTCGGGGCTCGCACTAGTCCCGGTGCCGGAGTGGACCAACCAACTGACGTCGCGGGAGATGGACGCCATCAAGTCGCTCCTAGAAGACCTCAAGGCGCGGAAGGAGGAAGGGCTGACAGGCGGCGTGGTGGCCATCAGTTTCAGCCGAAGGCTGCTGCAACCGATCCAAGATCGGGTGCATCCGGCCTACGAGTACTGGGGCCAAACCGACCCGACCCGCGTACAGCATCGCAAGGTCTCCAAGTAGGAGATGGTGGCGCGGGTGAGGGAGCTCTTCAACGGGGTGATCCGGAACCGGATGTGCCCCAAGTCATTCTCCCTCAAGCGACCCGCCGAAGTGGTAAGTCGCTGATCGACCTTGATTCCTTTGTTTTTGTTGAGTTTGCATCCCCTGTTTTTAAGATGAAAGTCACATGTTGCAGGGTCGTGAGGGCTTGTTCTGGAGCCCGACTCCCCTCGCAGATGAGGGCGAGCGTAGCTTCAAGGTCCGGGCGGCGGAGGACGTGCAGGCTCTGCCGCCGGAGTTACTAGAGAACTACCTCTCCGACTCGTCGGTGAGGGGTAGTGATGATGAGGATCCACCCGTGGCGAGCTCCACGCCAACGACTCATTGTACGCGGCACGCCACCGCTAAGATCTCGGCGCACAAGGGCGTCAAGATCATCCCTGCCACCATTGAGGTGGAGACGAAGAAGAGGAAGAGGAAGGACACCACTGCATCATCGGAGATGGCAACGACTAGCACTGAGGTCGTCTTCGAGGAGCAGGATGACGCGCGGTCGCGTGACGTCGCCGCAGGGTCGGGCGACACAGCAGCCGCAGGAGAAACCGATGCCCCGCTCGTGGTTACCAGCGAGCAGCAGCAGAAGCTGAGCGTGGAGGGTGTGAGCGACCAAGGGTCGCAAAAGAAGCTGAGGCAGGCGCCGCCCAGGCCGATGTCGTTTAAGTTGAAGACCGGCAGCGGGTATGTTACTCAGCTTGATTTTATGCTGTTCTTCATCTTTGCAGGTTGTTGAGTACGTCGGTGCTGACGAACTTGGGTACCTTCGGCAGGGGTACTCCTGCTGCATCGGGTACCAGCAAGAATGCCTCAGGCCAAGAGGCCTTTGGGCGGAAGATTGAGAAGTTGTCGGCGGGGTAGTCGTCGGCGACCTCAGGCGGGGACGTCACCAGTAGGGTCCCTGAGACCGTGGGGGCAACATCGTCAGCGGCGGCCAAGGTCGCTGCTGAGAGCGCTCAGCAGGAGGAAGGCCTGCGCCAGCAAGACCCGCTCGAATCAAGCCTACCGGAGACGAGGTTGGCGGAGACCGGAGGTGGAAGCGAGGAGGACGAGCGGCATCAGTGCCTCTACACCGGCACTCTGTGGGAGGATGATGTCATCGCCGACGCCAAAGACCTTGCTGACTTCAAGACGGCGCAGGCGACCATCACGGAGGTGGCGAAGACGATCGGCAGGACACTCATGGTGAGTCAATATTACCTTTGGGGCTAAGTCTTCAATTCACTTAGGCACCATGACTTAACAATCCTTTGTAATGTGTGGGTGCAGACACTTGCTGAGCGGGCGCAGGGTAGGGCAAACCTACTTACGGAGGGCGCCAAGCTTCACGCGGAGTTGTCCACGACACGGGAGGCTGTGCTTCAGGCCAAGATTGAGGCCGGGAAAGAGGTACAACGCCTCAAGGACGAGGTGACCTTGAAGGACAAGGCGATAGAGGCCTTGAAGCAAGAGCTGGAGGCTGCCAAGCTGAAGGCGAAGGAAGCAGAGGACGATCTGAAGGTCGTCGCCACAGGTACGTCATAGGACGCCCTTAGTCTTTATGCTTTAAAATTTACGTCATTGTGAACCCTTCTTGACCTTGACATTTGCAGACGCCAAGAAGAGGGAGACCGCCTTGAAGAAGGACCTCAAGGAGTCGAAGGAACAGGTGAAGGTCCTCAAGGGGAAGCACAAGGAGGTCATCGCCAATGAGTCTTACTTCACCCAAAAAGCTGCATATGAATTTGGTGTTCGCAGGGATCTGGAGATCGACCTAGGTCGGGCAATGCAAACCCTTATTGATCGTCAAGAGATGACTGCAGATCTTGAGAAGGAGCTGGACGACCTCAAGGAGGCCGCCGAGTACCTTGTGGACGTGTATGCCCCCAAGGTCGAGGGCGGTCCACAGGAGCTCGTTGCGCGGTTGGAGGAGGCGGAAGGTCGCATAAAGACCTTGCTGATAGACAGCGGCAAGCTCACCGCTGCTACGGCGCTGGCCACGGTGAAGCACCATGAGCCGTCGTTCGACCTTGAGAAGGTCAAGGAGGAGCTCGCCTTGTCGCAGCTAGTGGGTAGCGAAGATATCCAGGCCGATGCAGATGAAATTATGAAGAAGATAGACCTGGAAATGTAACTTAGGATGTAGCAGACAATTAGCGCCAATGGGTCATGGACCCTTTTAATGTAAGATAAATCTTGCATGAATGAAAAAGGCATGTTTAATTAAGTTAATGTGATCCCTTATTTGTCTTCGTGTACTCCTTATAAGAACGCAAAGGTAACGAAGTTGCAAGAATCCTTTCCCCCCTGCTAACCCAACTCAGTGGAGGAATGGCTTACCGACTACACGGCTCGGCAAGGAGGCTTACGTGCAGCCGGCGCGCGGAGGGAGGTCAGGGACCTAAGGCCAAGCAACCCCACGACCTAGGAATACTTATAAGGTGCACAAAAAGTTGTGGTAAGGGAACACTGGTAAAAAAGAGAGGTAGAAACCCCAGGTCGAATGACCCTTAGGTTGGCGAAGCCAAGCCCCCGAGCGTGAGGGGTCCGGTTTTAAACCAAGCCCCCGAGCGTGTCGAAGGGGAGGGGTGAACAGAAAAACAAGCAGATCGAAAGAGGGAACTTTATATATATATTGAATTACAAATGATAGAGTACATAGCTTTTTATTGATACAATGCTCCTAAGGGTAGAAGCGACGTAAGTGCTCAATGTTCCAGGGGTTCGGGACGCCCTGGCCATCGGCCCATTGGAGGCGATAGGTCGTCGGTCCAATGACCTCCTTAACTATGAAGGGGCCTTCCCAAGGCGCAGAGAGCTTGTGCATGTCCTTGGTGTTCTGGATCCGCCGCAAGACTAGGTCACCAACGTTGAAGGAACGCTCCCGCACGTTGCGGTCGTGGTAGCGACGTAGCTGCTGCTTGTGGTAGGTGTGGCGCATGAGCGCGGCCACACGATGTTCCTCGACGCTGTCAAGATCGAGTCGACGTGTTTGCTCTACTTCTCATTCGTCGAAGTTCTGGATGCGAGGAGCACCGAAGGCCACGTCGGTGGGGAGGATAGCCTCTGACCCGTAGACCAGGAAGAAGGGTGAGTACCCTGTAGCCGAGCTGACCTGGGTCCTGAGACCCCAGAGGACATGAGGAAGCTCTGAGAGACACCTGGTTGCGTAAGGCACTGAGTCGTCGAAGATGCGGTCTTTGATGGCATGTAGGACCATGCTGTTGGCCCGCTCGACCTGGCCATTGCACCGTGGGTGCACCACCGAGGAGTAGTATACGTCGATCAGGTTGTCTTGACAGAAGTCCCAGAACTCAGCTCCTGTGAAGGCCGTGCCAAGGTCGGTGACGATCCTGTTTGGCACCCCAAAACGGTGGGTAATCTCCTCGATGAACTTGGCCGCCTCTTTGGATGTGACACTGGATATGGGATGGACCTCGATCCACTTGGTGAACTTGTCCACCGCCACGATGATGTGCTTGTAGCCGCCAGGGGTGGTCTTGAAGGGTCCCACAGAGTCGAGACCCCAAACTGCGAAGGGCCACGACCGAGGGATGGTCCTCAGGGCCTGAGCCGGGACATGTTGCTGCTTAGCGAAGAACTGACACCCCTTGCATTGACGTACAAGTTCCTGGGCATCAGCCATGGCCGTGGGCCAGTAGAAGCCAGACCTGAAGACCTTGCCCACCAGGTTGGAATAGGCGGCATGGTTGCCGTACTCGCCACCGTGGATCTCATCCAAGAGCCTGAGGCCCTCAGATCGTAGGATGCACTTCATCAGTACTCCGGTGGAGGCGGACCTCCGGTAGAGTTCCTTGCCGATGCCGACGTAGTTAGCGCTACGCCTCGTGGTCTTTTCTCGCTCCGCCTTATCCTCAGGCACTCGATGCTTGAGGAGGAAGGCGATGAAGTCGAGGCGCCAGTCATCTTCCACGTCGATCATGAGGATCTCGCGACTTGCAGGCGAGATCACCTCGTCGTCAGCCGACTCTGGGTCGGGGATGAGCTTGATGGACGGCTTGCATAGGTCCTGGACAAACACACCGGCCGGGACCAGTGCGCGCTTGGAGCCAAGCTTGGAGAGGACATCGGCCGCGACATTGTTGTTGTGGCAAACGTGATGGAACTCGAGGCCTTCGAAGTGACACTCGAGCTTGCGCACCTCAGCACAGTAGGCATCCATCGTGTCCTTCCTAGCTTCGGAGTCCTTGCTGACTTGGTCGATGACGACCTTGGAATCGTCGTAGGCCATGAGGCGCTTGATCCCGAGGGAGACAGCGATGCGTAGCCCGTGGATGAGGGCCTCGTACTCAGCGCCATTGTTGGACACCTTGTAGTGGATCTGCAGGACGTATTTGAGGTAGTCACCCTGAGGGGAGATGAATAGGACACCTGCACCGGCTCCTTCGAGGTTCAGGGAACCATCGAAGTACATTTTCCAGTGCTCAGGTCGCTCCAACGGTGGAGGCTGCTGAATTTCTGTCCACTCCAAGACGAAGTCTGCAATGACTTGGGACTTGATGGCCTACCTGGGGCAGAACTCTAGGTCGAACTCGCCTAGCTCGATGGACCACTTGACGATGCGCCCAGTGGTGTCGCGGCTCCGCAGGATCTCGCTAAGGGGGAAGGCCGAGACGACCTTGATCTTGTGGGATTGGAAGTAATGCCGGAGCTTGCGGGAGGTCATGAGTAGCGCGTAGAGCATCTTCTGGGGCTGGCTGTACCTGGTCTTGCTGTCAGACAGGACCTCGCTGATGTAATATATAGGTCATTGGACGGGGTAAGGTTGCCCCTCTTCAGGTCGCTCAGCCACCAGAACGGCGCTGACCACGAGGGTGGTCACCGAGATGAAGAGCAGTAAAGGCTCCTTAGGCGCCGGGAGCACCATCACCGGGGGTGTCGTGAGGACGGTCTTGAGTTGCTCAAGAGCTTGATCCGCCTCCTCGCTCCAGACAAACTTATCTGCCTTTTTTAGCAGCTTGAAGAAGGACAGGCCTTTCTCTCCAAGCTTGCTAATGAATCGGCCTAAGGCCGCCATCATGCCGGTGAGCTTCATGACGTCCTTCTTGCCAGTAGGTCACTTCATCCTGAGGATGGCATCCACCTTGGTGGGATTGGCTTCGATGCCCCGGTTGCTGACCATGAAGCCCAGAAGCTTGCCGGACGGGACACCGAAGACGCACTTTTCTGGATTGAGTTTCCAGCGATAAGTGCGGAGATTGGCGAAGGTCTCCGCGAGGTCAGCTATGAGCTTGTCCTCGTGGGTGGTCTTGACGACCACGTCGTCGACGTAGGCTTCTACGTTCTTACTGATCTGGCTGGCCAGACACTTCTGGATGGCCTTCTGGTTGGTCGCACCAGCATTTTTGAGGTCGAAGGTCATGGCCGTGTAGCAGTAGATGCCATGGGGCGTTATGAACACCGTCTTGTCTTGGTCAGAGACCTTCAGGGCTATCTGGTGATACCCTGAGTAGCAGTCGAGAAAGCAGAGGAGGACGCTTCCGGCCGTGGAATCCACGACCTGGTCGATGTGCGGAAGAGGGAAGGGGTCTTTAGGGCAGTGCCTGTTGAGATCGGTGTAGTCGATACACATTCTCCATTGACCAGTTTTCTTTGGTACAAGAACCAGGTTGGCGAGCCAAACCGGGTTTTTACACTCTCAGATAAATCCGGCAGCTAGGAGCTATATTAACTCTACCCTAATGACGTCCTTGCGATCTTTCGCAAAGCGGCGAAGCTTCTGCTTGACAGGCTTGGCTGTCTTGCTTACATCCAAGGCATGCAAAGCCAGCTCCCTGGGGACACCCGGCATACCCGATGGACTCCATGCGAATATGTCGGTGTTATCCCAGAGGAAACTGGTGAGCGCGAGTTCCTATTTGGGGTCGAGCCCATCGCCGATCACCACCGTCTTCTCTGGGTCGGCAAGGCCGAGGCAGACCTTCTTCGTCGAGGGAACTGCGTCCAGTGTGGTGTCGGTGCGCTTCTACTCTGGGACAGACTGGTCGACAGGGTCGACTTGGTTGGCCTCAGCGACCAAGACCGCGGAGGCGTCGGCAGCAGCGGAGGCCGCGGCGAGGTCGAGGGCCTCCGTGTTGCACCTGAAGGAGACAATGAGGTCCCCTTTGACGGAGAGGACCCCATGTGGAGCCGGCATCTTTAACACCAAGTAGGTGTAGTGCGGGATGGCCATGAATCTGGCCAGCATCGGGCGACCTAAGATCGCGTGGTAGGAGGACTTGAAGTTGGCAACCTCAAAGTTGAGGTATTCTGTGCGGAAGTTCACCTCCGTACCAAAAGTCACGGGGAGGGAGACCCGACCCAGGGGTAGGCCGCCTTCCCGGGATGATGCCATAGAAGGGCTCGTCGCTCTCCGTGAGTTTGTCGAAATCGAAGCCCATCTTCTTGAGGGTGTCGATGAAGATGATGTTGAGTCCACTCCCCCCATCAATCAGGGTCTGGGAGAGTAGGGCCCCGTGCACCATGGGCTCGATGATAAGCGGGTAGGACCTGGGATCTGGGATGTGGACCCAGTGATCGGCCCTGGAGAACGTAATCAGCTGCTCAGACCAACGTAGAGGCACAATTGGCTGAGTGTGGACGAGGTGGACGTCGCGCTTGTCCTTCCTGTAGCGCCTCCTACTGGCGCTGGACTTGATGCCACCGACGATCATATTGATCGCGCGGGTTGTGGCCTGGAAAGGCCCATTGGGATTGCTCGATGCTGGTGGAGGGGGTAGGTTCATCTCGTCACGAGGAGCTGCTGGAGGAGGGTCGCTGTGAGGTGGGTCGCTGCGAGGTGGCTCGCGGCGATCATCGTATCGCTCCTCGTGGCGGTTGTCGCGCCGATCTCGCTGGTCATCACGGCGGTAGTTGTTGTTGTAGGGGCGGTTGTCGCGGCGCCCGCCGTCGTTCCTGGGTCGCTTAGGGTCTGCGGGGGCGCTGAAGGCCCTCTTGAACTGTGAGCACTCGCGGAGAGTGTGGGTGGCTCCCTCGTGGAACCCGCAGATGCTGTCGAGCGCCAGGTCGAACTCCTCCTGGTTGAAGGTCGAACCTCAGCGTCCATCGACCACTAGGACCTCGGAAGGTCGCTTGCGGAGTTTATCCGCTGTAGTGCCGGATGTACCAGCTGCGTCGGCGTCGAACTGGTTCTGGAGCGCATCCTCCGTGTCCATCAGCTTGTTGACGACGATCATGAGCTCCTTGACGTTGGTGGCACCAGACTCGTGGATCTTCTCAAAGATCTTGCGGTCTTTGATGCCCTTCTTGTAGCTGTCGACGATCTGGTCGTCCCTGACGCCAACGCACTCATTCCGGTTCTCGAAGAACCGGGTGTTGTAGTTGCGGAGCCGCTCCTTAGGCTTCTGCATGACCCGCCCTAGGCTGAAGGCGTTCCCAGGGCGATCGTAGGTCGCCTGGAAGTTCGACGTGAAGGCCTGGGACAGGTCGGCCCAGGTCTTGATGCTGCCAGGCTCAAGAAGGGGCCTTGCCCATCACCAGCGGGAAGTAGGCCATCATGTGGTCGAAGCTACCACCGGCCGTCTTGACGGCGACGTAGTAGGTCGACAGCCAAATGTTAGGGTCGGAGCGCCCATCATACGGCTTGATGTTGGGCTTGAAGTTATCGGGGTACTCCACCCTCTTGAAGCGGGCATCCAGCGCTGGGAAGGCGTTGAGCACAAGGTCGTCGCTGGAGCCTCTTGCCGGGGCGGCCTCCCTCGGCGCGGAGTGGACACTGCGCTCCGGGACGACAACCTGGGAACGTGGCTGCCGATCTCGGTTGGTCTGGACGATGGCGGGGTCGCCGTGCTCGGTGTCGTAGTTGGCACGTCGCCGGTTCTTGATCTCGTGTTGGTCACGGAGCTCGCGCTCCATGATGCGATGAACGCCCCCGGGTGCGCCGTACTCACGGTCGTAATCCAGGCGGCGACGGAGCTCGCGCTCCTCGCGCTCCCGGTGGCGTTGGTCGACGACGCCGCAGGCATCGCGAGGACGCCTATTGGCATCGAGGTTGACACGAAGGTCGCGGGCAGCAGCAGGCTGCTGGGCGGGTTGCTCAGGGTTGTGCTGAGCGACCTCCTCCCGGATGGGGGAGAGATGGCTGCGCGCAGGTTGATGAGATCGACTGCGCGAGTGGCGGGTCGACGAAGACGCAGTGGACTTGGAAGCCACGCTCTTCTCTTCCACCAGGGCATTGGCGACCCGGAGGTACGCGAGGGCCTGCTCAGCTTCAGGCGTCTGGACTTGCTGGAGTCGGGTAATGGCCGCACCCAGGTTGGCCTGGGGGCTGTTGAAGGTTGGGATCCCAGCTTCCTCGAACTCCAGACGCAGGTCTCGAGCGCAGGGCAAGACGCACCGCTGCTCTTCCGCACGTCGCTCAGCACGGCGGGCGTTGGCTTAGATCCGGGCTGCCTCCTCGGAGTTGGTCGCGCCCACGCGGGGTGGTTCGTTCTCTGAGATCACCATCACCTGACGGATGATGATCTCCGAGTCGTTGGGGGAGATGCGAACCCAGACCTTCTGGAACTCCCCGCAGTCCGGAGACTGGGTAGGTCGCTTAGCTCGGCGAGGGAGCTCGTTGTCGATCTTCTTCCGCAGGCGGCACCCGCGGAGGGTATGCTTCGCACCCTTGTGATAGGTGCAGGGCACGTCAAGAGGGTCGCGCCTTGCGCGAGGTGCAGGCCTTGGGTCACGAGAAGGTCGCCGCCCAGATTGGATCTGAGGAGCCGTGGAGAGTTGGCTCAGGCGAAGGCCGGGCGCAGACTTCAGGCCAAAGGGGAACGCATCATGGTGTAGCGCTGTTTGCGCCGAGCGCTGAGCTCGTTCGCAGATCTCCAGGGTTTCCCTCATCGAGCCGATGACGCTTTCCATCCCCTGGACAAGGTCACAGGGTCTGGGTGGGTGGGTCTCCCATACTAGATCGGGAACAGAGACGGCGGCGGACACCGTGACGACCTTGTTGGAGGTCGCCGAAGGAGTGGAGGCTGCCGGAGCAGGAGAGGTCGATGTGAAGGATCCGAAGCAGATCTCCACGGGGTCGGCGAGGAAGGCCGCCATGCTCGCCGGGAAGACGACGCCAGATTGGGCCACCATGCTGCACAGTGAGTTCCCGATCGCCCCTACCTGGCGCGCCAACTGTCAGGTGGTGAGACCTGGATAGATCCACTAGGGGGTTACCCTAGAGGTTTGCAGGTTAATGGAGAGGATCGGGATCTAAGAGCTTAGGTGCTTATGCACGGGATGCACATGGAACTAGGCGAGTATGGCGGCGAGGAGCAAGGGGACAAGGGTTTATACTGGTTCAGGCCTCCGGAGAGTAAAACCCTACGTCCAGTTGTGGTGGATTATGCGAGGATGAAGATGAGTTGTCCCTGTGCATGGAGCCCTAGGCCGCCTTATATAGGGGGACGGGCTAGGGTTTGCATGCGCAGGTCGGTTGACCCATGTCGGGGTCGGTTACAACTGTGGGAAGCTTATCTCCCGGATTACAAGGAGTATCCCGTGATACTCGGAGCTACAGGCAGTGGCGCGCCAGGTCACCGTGTCTTGTCTTGCACGCCAAGGCTTCGCGGGTCTTCCGGGATCTTGATCAGGTCGCCCGCGGTCTTCGGAGGTGCGGATAAGGTCGCTGGGCCCACTTGTAAGGTCGGCAGGTCTTCTGGAAAGTCGGGTCCACTTGTCAGGGGCCCCTGGGACCCTGGCCAGTGGAGACCCATTGGTACCCATGTCTCTCAAAGTGAGATAAAAAAATTCAGAAGTGCTTGCATCCTTTTTGTCCTGGGCTGGTTGTATCGATTGCTTGCTTGAACTAGGTCTGAGACGAGTTTAGGCCGGCGACATAGACTAGCTTGGGACTAATTTTCAGTTTTGCAATTTCTGAATTGAATTATTGCTATTCCTTGCTACTATATTTTAAGCTTCCCAAAGCTCCATATATATCCTTCAGATCGGTACAGAAAAAGAACCTTGCGATCTTGGTGCTACGCCCTCACAAGTATCACGAACCGGCCACCGGTTGTGCCATCCACTGTCTTGCTTTGGTAAGAACACTTGTAAGAATTTGGTAAGGTGTGTGAGAGCGTGTTCCCAAAGATACATATATTAGTTGATAGGAAATTTTTTATTGCTAACAAAGCCAAACAATGAGTTTTCTTTTTATGAGTGAAATGCAGGACATTAAGGACCGATTGTCTACAAGGATGGATGAAATATTTGCAAAAGTGGGCACTACAACGTACACACAATTGTCCTCTTCTGCTACAATGACATCGTCATCACCACCTCACGCATGTACTTCAGAATTTGCACAACGAGTGCTCAGTTCTGAAATGGAGAAGGCGGAGCAAAACATATTCAACAACTTGTTCCAAACATATTTTGTTGTGCAGGAATGGCGTTGTTGTGTTATGATTGATGGTGAGACTTGCAAGAACCTTGCAAGTTTAGAGCTGGTTGAGAAGCTTGGTCTGACCACAAGGCCACATCCATACTACATGCAATGGGTAAATTCATGGGATAAAATAAAGGTAACTGAAATTGCGTGCATTGATTTTTCCCTTGGCCATTATAAGGATAGCGCAGATTTTGACATAGTACCTATGCAAGCATGTCAATTGTTGCTAGGCACGTCTTGGATATCTGAAAATAAAGTTGTGCATGATATGGTTAGAAATAGATATTCATTGAAATCCAATGTACGAAAATTACTTTTACTCCTATGACTGCTGCTGAAATTTTAAGAGAAGATCTCTTGAGAATAGAGAGAAGAAAGAATGAGCCTTTCAGAAAAGAATGGGCTATTTCAGATGTTACACTAGCTTCATCTAAATCTGAATTTTTACCAAATGAAGATATTGCTTTGCCTCTTGTTGGAACTAATATTTTGCAGCATGAATCTAATAATGCGGGCAAGGTGACTAAGACAAAACAGCTAAATGTCTCAGGTAAGAACTCTCTTGAAGTGCTGAATTTTTCCACCAATCATGCTAACATAGAGCAACTATTGGTGGAACCTTTGCTTGATATACCTTTGTCACAAGATGCTTTGTTTGATGTTCCTTGTGATAAAGAAGAGTTGTGTGATAGTGATTCTTTTATTCCCACGTCACAACTAGTCCCTCCACATGATATCATTGCTTTGGATCCATATAAGTGTGCTGACAAAAAAGTTTTAGTCCCCATAACTAGTGCACATGATGAGCTTAGATTGTTATCTTCTTTAAATACTTTGGGTTATATTGATTTCAATATTTTGTGTAAGCTAAATTGTTTGGCGGAGAGACTTTTTGCAAATATTGAGTTGCGGTGCTTAACAAGGAATACATATCACTTCATTGGCAGATATAATTGTAAAGGTGAATATATGGTCCATTGAGTTTATATTTATGAAAATATGAAATCTGATCTGGTTGGACAACACTTTGATAAAAAACAGGGCTGCAATACCACTAATCATATCATCACCAGTTGTTATAGTTCTGTTTTCAAGAAACATGCTAATTTTCAAGAAGGGGAGCCTCGGTGGTTGTCACCTACAACATCATCTGCAACTACAGTCAAACCGAGGACGGTTTGCTTTCAAGAAGGGGAGAATGATGAGGACTTGACTCGTGACGATACGACTATTCAAATTGATGATAAGGTGAGCTCGTTCATGCATACTTTTCGCAATTTTAAGAATAGATTGCTACCTAATGATATTAATATATTTAGGAACCATAGCGATGATCATGAATTAATTTTAGAGAGGCATGGAGGCATAGAGGACCATCAAGAGATGTGTAAGTCAAGTTGGAGGCCCAAGTCAAGTCGACCTCGAGTCCATCTCGGAGTCCAGGAGCAGTCTGCATTAAAACGGTCGCCCAGGCCGCATACGAACTCGGATTTAGACGTTCTACATATGTATGGAAAGCTCAGAAGACAACCTTTCCAACGGCGCCGGTTTCATATCAAAATACATTCAGAGTCAACGGCAATCGTCGAAACAAGTCATCATACAGAATCTGCCAGGGTGTTGCATCACCTTTTATCAGGATTTAGGCCTTGTAATTTTGTTTGGGACCCAGGCCCAAGTTGGTGTGCGCCCCCACCAGGAGGAGCACGCCCCACGGGTTCCCTAGGTCGTCCTCCCCCTTGGCCTCCACCTCTTGGGGGTATAAGACTCGGTAGCCGTCGCCCTAGACAGTTGGGTTTTGCTTAGATTAGTCTGTCTTTGAACAGTTTCGCCGTTTATCGGTTTGTAAGACCCCAACTCGTGTGCTTATCATTCATCTGCAAATTGTCACTTCAATTGAGTTGCATTTTACCTTGTTCTTGCTTGTGTTCCTCGATTCGCAGCAGGGATTAGCCTTCTTGGCGAGGTCAACCGGCTTGTGACACGGTTGATAACCAGAGGAGACGTGGTGCTAAGGTTGCAGGGTTCGGGTCTTTGTGATCTGAAGCCGGATCGGTGTGTCGCTCTCCGACCAAATCGAGAGTTATCCTTTCCTGACGGAAGATCGGGCCACCTAGTTCCCATCAACAGCCGTCAACAACCGCCGCCGCCCATTCACCCCTGTCCGCCGTCTGTCGACCGATCCGAAACGAGTGGCTCGGATCTGCCCGCGTCCCAGGTCAACCGGCAGCATAACGGTCAACCAGGGGCCCTTTTTGTTAAAGAAACCCTTAGTTTTCTTTGTTTCGCATGCCGGTCCTCCCACCAACGAAAACCCTTGCAAGCAAGTCCTGTTTTTATCATTTAGGCCCCTGATCTTCTATGTTTTTAGCACCCGAGGTCCTGTTAGCCTCTTTTGTTTGTTAAACCTTTGGTTTATACACGTATTTATGTTTTAGCCCTGTTGGCGGTCGATTTCCGTCAACCTAGCCACTTGTTTACCTTCTATGTTGGTATTAATTTGATATTCACACTAACGATCCTAACCCCCATAATATGTTATGTTCGCACTCGCGCATGGTTTTTGGAGTTTATTATTTACACAGGAATCAAGAGCTTAAATGAGGACTTCCGGGTAAAGTTCATCAAGGGATTTACAAGGTGATCACTGACCCTGGGACAAGTCAAGATACAAGATGAATATGACTCCAAATGAACCAAGGACTAAAGCGTGAAGCCGAGAAATGTTGAGGACCTAGACGGGAGATGCGGGAGTTCATACGCAAAGCACCCTTATCTAAACTGTGAGGAAAATGACGTCAAGGGCCCACATGCAACTCGGCAAAAACTCAGGAAGTCGTGAGAAGCTTCATGAAGAAAACCGGAGACGAACCGGGCCGAGGAGGCCCTGGGCCGATCGGCCCAGGCCGGCCGGCCTGGCCCATCCTCGGGTCGGTTCGCCGCCCCCTTTGACCTAGATGATGCTCAGGCTATTTATAGCCCCCGTGCGAAGTTGCAACTATCAAGCCATTCGTCATTCGCCGCCGAGGAGCAGAGGAGCTTGAGAGACACCACCCCGTAGAGGAGGGCCGTGTTAGTCATCTAGGGTTTACCTAGCCGGCGTGGGAACCTTGCAAGGAAGACCACGTTGGAGTTCCAGAGCACGAATCAAGATCAAGGTAGGATCCCGATTGGATCTTATTCATGTATACACTTTTGATGGAGTTTTAATGGATTCGATTCCTAGCGATGGAGTACCTTTGTTTATGATTCTTGTTCATGCTTGGGTGTTTTCTTCCTCAATCTATTCTCGAGATAGATTGCATGGGATGTTCTTGTAGCCGCGGTGGCTAGAGGTGCATACCCGATCTACCAAGTAGTTCAACGCACTCCTTACGAGTGTGCTCTAAGATTCGACCGCAAAGAAAGGGGAACATCGTGACAGGATGTTGACACCGAGTACGGTGGGGCGACTTAGGGGGTTTGACCGAAGGTCAAGGTTTAAAGATGCTTTCAATGAGATTCGTTTTGCTCTCTCTTCTATCTTGCTCGAAACGACGACATAAACACGATCTAGATCCCTCTAGATCGGTACCTCAATGCTTTCTCTTGCTACCTCTTTTGATCTTAGTAGATTAGATGCATTCGAAACCTCTTAAAGAAGCAAGTTTTTCTCGGTTATTGGATTGAGTCTTGCGTTACACACTGTTCCACGGATTCGATACCTTGGGTGATACTCGAGGGAAAAAGGTACTACATGATCCGTAAGCTTGCGGTGAACCTTGGCGCGTTATTGAACCGTCAACAAGCCCTTTTTTTGGCGCTGTTGCCGGGGAACAAGTAATCAAGATCCAATCTAATATCTCATTTGTAAGTATTTTCAGTTTCTTTTTGATTTTTCTTTTGCATCTACTAAACTTTGATCATCCTCAAAAACCAATCTAATCTAGTTTTTGACTAACCCTTTTCATAGTTTTCTTTTCTTTTTAGATCTTTTGTATATTTTGTTTATCGCTAACCCTAACAGGAGATGGACGGCCACCTCTCCAACAAACCAAAAAATTTTGTGGATGATCCAGAAAAGCTTTACAGGCTAGGGAGACGCGAAGTACGATCTAGGAAGCTAGGGATTGTAGATCCAAACGCCGGAGACGAAGGATCATCGGGGTCTCCAAAGGAATCACCACCTACAAGTCCGAAGAAGGAATCACCACCTACAAGTCCAAGGAGAGATCAACCTCAACCGCCACCAATGGGACAAGAGAGGAAGATTGGGGAGCTGTGCATCCCAGAACTTGTTGATCTCCCCATCCTCAACCTAGCCGACATCAGAAGACCGTTCGAGATCAAGACTTCAACCATCCGCATAGTGCAACATACACCTTTCACCGGTAAAGAGGATCCTAACCTTCACATCCAAGCGTTCATTCAACTTTGTCAGACATTCATGATGGAAGGGCTGGATCAAAATCAATTGAGGGCAAGACTTTTTCCGTTCTCACTTCTCGGAAAAGCCTTGCAATGGTTCTATACTCTGCCGGTGGAGACGGTGCAAAATTGGGAAGCATTGATGAGAGCTTTTATGAAGGAGTACTATTCGTCGGGTAAGACTCAAAGTTTGCATAATAAGATTGATACATTTGCTCAATATCCTACGGAGACTATCGCGGAAACTTTCGAGCGTTTCAATGAGTACACCCGAGCCGTGCCACATCACAAGTTCCCGAAGGAGGACCATGTTCAAAAGTTCTATCAAGGTCTCAATCTAGCATCGAGGACCGTAATTGAAGCATCGGCGGGAGGATCTTTTATTGAGCTAACTCCGACAGAGGTATTCACTCTTTTCAAGAAGGTTGCGGATAATGATACATGGGCGTCATCAGGACGCTTACTTTCGGTTCAACCGACGGGCAATGTTAAAGGTGTTTTGCAGGTTGAAAAGGAAGAACTTCTAGAAGGGAAGATTGACGCACTCATGAGGAGGTTGGAGAAGATGGAGCTAGAAAAGAAAGCAACCCAAGACTTGAAGGCCGCCGAAGCAAGATCCACGTGTGAAGAATGTGGGGAGTACGGCCATGTCCAAAGAGATTGTCCAGAGGAAGCAAAGGTACTCGACTACATGAGGAAAGGAGATTTGCCGAACTTCCGCTATGGGCAAGGTAGACCTCAATTTAATGCAAGTTCGTCTATTCAAAATACGGTGCCTCTTCGTATACAATTGAAGGATTTCATGGACGAGCAAGCAAAGATCAACAAGGACACCGTCACTAAGTTCAAGACTATGGATAAAATATTGGAGAACATTGATGGCAAGGTGACGGAGGTTGGGAGCTCCAACCAACAAGTGCTCAACATAATGAAGATATTGGAGACGCAAGTGGGACAACATGACGGGCGCCTAACTGCTAATGAAGGAAGATTGTCGGGGCAGCCCCAATGTCCCGAGACGGTGAAAGCTATTCAAACTTGCTCAGGAAAGGAGACGGAGGATCCCGAACTTCCAGCCGCAGCAAGGAAGCCAAAGCCAACCGTCGAAGCGGAAGATCATACTAAGGAGAAGGTGACTACTATTCCGGAGATTGCTACTGAAGAGCCGAAATTCGAAATGCCAAGTGATGACACGAAGATGCCTACACTAAAGACACGCTACTTTCGAGGTAAAATTGATAATCATTTTGAAAAGTTTGTGGAAGTGGTGCGCAGGTTAAGCATCAACATGCCGCTATTGGACGCTCTCCAAGTTCCTACATATTCTCGCTACTTCAAAGACATACTTGCGAACAAGTATGAGATGGCAACACTTGGAGTGGATCACGTCAAGATGTCCGAACAATGTAGTGCCGCCATCACAAATCAAGGGCCCGAGAAGCAAAGAGACCCTGGATGTCCGACCATCCCATGTTCTATTGGCTCATTCACGTTCGAGAAGGCATTATGCGACCTTGGAGCAAGCGTGAGTGTCATGCCAAGAGATGTGTTCGAGAAGCTACGCTTACCACTTGAGCCTATGGGTATGTGCTTGGAGTTGGGCGACAACTCTATTCGCTATCCCGTGGGAATCGTCGAAGATGTGCTCGTCAAGGTTGGAGATCACTTCATCCCCGTTGACTTCATGGTACTTGAGATGGGAGAAAGGGAGAAGCCGCCCCTCATCCTATGGAGGCCCTTCCTCAAGACCGTCGGGGCAACGATCGATGTGGGCAAAGGAGAGATTAAGTTCGATGTCAATGGCACACGAAGTGTATTCAAGTTTCGTCCACGTTTCGAGGTATGCAACATGATCAATGCTAAATATGTTCCACCTCATCGTCATTTTAGAAAGGAAGAGCCAAAGAAGAAGGAGGAGCCCAAGAAGAAGGAAGCGAAGGTAATCAAAGAAGTCGTTGCATCCGTCAAGACCAAAGAACAAAAGCTGCCTGTGAAGACCAAAAAGATGACTAGGCCGGAGAATAAGCCCGTGCCCAAGATGGTGCAGAAGTGGGTACCCAAGATTGCAACACCCGCAAAGAGCATTGATCCAAAGTGCAGAAGACAAGAAGTCTAGCCATGGACTATAAACGAAGCACTAGGCAGGAGGCAACCCGTTTGTCGAGTCAAGAATAAGCTACCGGGAGGACAACCTGATGAAGAATAAAGCTGCCGGGAGGGCAACCCGGATTATTTCCGATTTCAAGTAAGTTGGTCTTAGAATTTGCTACGCAAGACTTGGTATAAACTCTTAAGTGGTTGAACTTATTTTTGATACATTTAATTTTCTTGGATGTTTCATTTGGATTTTATTTGACCATAAACCTATGACATGAGCCATCCTACGTTTTATTTGTCTCTTTTTTGAGAAACCAACACCAAAAATTCAGAACCTACCCACACCTTTCATCCTCTTCATGATGACAAGGTTGGTTTGTTTTACATCATGAAAACACACGAGTAGAGCCCCGTGTTATTCCTTAGTGATTTTTAATCTTTGATGCATGTTAGGACTCGCGTAAACTTAGATTTTTGGTTTCTTTCAACTTGGTATCTACCGGTTTCTCTAGAGTTAGAATTTTCTCCAAGCCCCATTTATTTTTGTTTATTCAAAAAATCTCTCTCATGTTTGGCCAAAATTAGAACCTAAACCCATACCCCCACGGTCAAGCCGGAGGAGCTCGCTATCAATTAATGAAAGCAAGTGATCCCGGTGTAACCAAAATCAATGTAGTCGGAAAAATTTCGACTTACAAATGTTTTTGATGCCTAAAAACTCCTCTAAAGATACATTTGAACTCATTGGTATCTTTGAGTTAATTTTTAATTTTTGAAATTAGAGGAGTAATTAGCATCTAAACATGATCAAGGGAAGGTTTTGAGCTTAATTGAACTTCTAATGCTCCATGATGCATCACGGGAAGGCTTCATCATTAAGGCATCTTGAGCACATGCAAGGACAAGCATGGGGGGGCAGCAACGCTTTGTTTTTTGCAGGATATGGATGAGATCATGGGAAGCAAGGAAGCATGGAAGTGACACAAAGAAAATGATCAAGATGGAGGACTTGACCATGAAAGAAAACGGAGTGGCTGAGAAGAATTGGACGGTGGACGGCATGGAGCATGAGTACATAGCACCATGATCAATCAAGCAACAAGTGGGAGAAAGAAGAGCCATAAAAGAGGGGCAGGGCCCTAGGCCGGTCGGCCCAGGCCGGCCGGCCTGGCCTATTTATTTGCCCCCCGGTGCCCGTCTTCCTCAGGTAAGCCATTTGCTCTATTGCTAGTTTGTGTTCTTGAGTTCCTAGTCCAGAACCTCTAGAAACACCTCCGAAAAATTCGTTCTCCATTCTTGAGTCCAAAAATTCAGAAAAATACGTCACAATCCTTGCCCTTCCATATACTTCTTTTGTGTGTATTTCTACCGGAAAGAAACCCCCGGGAGAGTTTGTTTGTGATTTGTGCAGCAACAACAAGATGAAGAAGGTCTTTGGCAAGGTCCTTGGAAGGAAGACACAATCGTCATCATCGAAGCCGGCATCAACAAGTTCTTCGCGGAGGCACTCAATCTCTGAGTCGCCGCGAAGCATGGAAGAGGACGTGGCGCCATCAAGGAGCGACACCATGCTCCTTAGTGGAAGAAGAGACATGCGAAGCTTGTCCATGCGGTACACCGAACCGCAAGGGCGAACGGAGGAGCCGCCCGTCCAACCTCTTCGCTCAACTCGTTCATCCGCTCCACCACCATACACTCCACAATGTTGCAAGTATGGATTTCTTATGATGTCGGAGGAGGAGGAGGAGAAGCTTGGACGCCTAGAGAAGAGGATTGTGCCCAATGTTGACTTTGATGATGATGCCCTCCAAGTGTTGGGATTTTCTCCGGATATCTATCAAATGATGAACCACCTTGGTTGGGGGCAATTTTCCGATGGAGTAGGGGTGAGCTTTCATTTGGAGCTTGCCATGGAGATTCTCATGACCATGGCACCGGTTATTAATGAAGGGGTGCCATCCCTCTCATTTCGACTCAAGGATGATGAGCACATAATTTCTAATGAGCAAATTAGAGAGTTGCTTGGTTTTCAGAGGGAAGCCCCGGAGCAAGTTGATGTTAATGAAAGTGTATTGGAAGGATTTGGGAGTATAATTTCAGGAGAAGATAACCGGTTGAGAAATAGCATCCGGAATCCCATCATTCGGATATTTCATTCTTGGATGAGCAAAAGAATTTTGGGAAGAATGAAGGAGTCCGAGGTCACCGACATGGAAGTTAATTGGCTTTATTCGGCGTTGATTGCAAGGCAAGCCATTGATCCATCATATATCATGATTAATCGGTGGTGTTGTGAGGCAATATCGGGGAGTGGACAAATTGGTTCGGGATGCTATCTCTCTATGATAGCAATTTCCGTGAGGCCGGGTATTTCAAGGAACCCAAAACTCCTACTTGTGGGAAATTCACTTGGGATTGATTGAAGCAAGAAAAATACATTAGTGGAGATGAAAAGAGAGGGTACAAGGTGGCAAAAGTCAATGTTCCTCTCCCAAATATGAAGCTGAAATTATTTATTGAAGGGAGAGAGAATTGGTTAGAGGAAGGAATTCTCGTATCGGCTAAGAAGAACAAAAGAGGAAGAATTATAGAAGAAGAATCGTCTTCTGCAGCCCAAGACCAAGGAGGGGCTGCATACCATCAACCTTGTGGCGGGATTCCTATGCCACCACCCTACTATGGAAGTGTGCCGATGCAAGCATGGGGGAGTGGTGCAGCCATGCCGCCACCTCCTCCAACATATTGTCCGCCAACTTTTGTTGTGCCAAATGAAGCATTTGTGGCACCTTATACAAGCATGCCCCAGCCCCAACAAAGTGCAGCCATTATTGGGGCATATATGCAAAGGAATATGCAAGACGTCGAGAGGATCCGGAGCCATGTCGACCATTGGCATCAAGGAACGGCGGGAATCGCCCATCAATTGGGGTGTCTTCAAATTGTGCCGCCAGATCAATTCCATGGAGGGGCTATGCAACCATATTTTGAGCAAGGATTCAATGAAAGTCAACCAACGGAGCAAGAGCAATCGGATGAGGAGTGAAGAAAGAAGGAAGGAACGAAGCTTTTTAAGTGTGGTTTGATTTTTCCTTTTCCTTTTCTTTATTTTCATCTTGTGTGCGTTTATGTTTGTGTAGTATATATTTTCTTGTTTTTATTTATTTTCAACATGTGTGGTAGTAGTAGTTTTGTTATCGATCATCATGAATAAGTTTCATCATTGCTTTTATGATCTTAATATGGATGGAGAATTTGTACCATGATGATATGTGATGATCGTTGCCGCTTTGCTCGATCTTATGCTTGATTTATGCATGTTTAAGCTAGTGCTCTCTTTTAATATGAATCTGAAATTTAAATTAAATGCTAGCCTAATCTTGTGTGGAGGTTATGATAACTCAAGTCCCATAGTTCTTTTTCGTTGCTCTCAACTTTGAATGAATCAAAGAACCTTTTTATTCCCAAAAAGTTATGCTAACCTTGTCATGAGTACCGCTTGCATTTTGCTCTACCCATCCAAAGCCTAAACTTACTTGAGTGCAAAACCTTAGTATGTACAAGATTTATTTTTGGGTGCATTAATTCAAGGCCTGATTTCTCTGGCTCGAGACTAAGAAGCTGGTCATTCCATTTTTGCGTATCGTTCTTTATGCTAGCCTCTTCTATCCGTGCATTGTGAGTTTCCACATTGGGAATTTCGCAAACCTCGCCGGATATCCAACCACAAAACCCAAATATATCTTTTTTGTGTTCGCCTCCTTGACCACAACCCAATATATGAGTATGGATGAATATTTTGGAGAAGATTACAAGGAAGGTGCTTCAAGTGAGAAAGGGAGACTTCCAAAAGGATCCCTAGAAGATTTTTCAAGTATCTATCTCTAAGAAAAAAATGAGAGCTTCAATTTCCACCTTGACATATTATCACCTCTTTTGCCCGAGGACGAGCAAACGTCTAAGCATGGGGGGTTGCCAAGGAAGTGCTAGTATAGTCTAGAGTTCAAGGGGAGCAAATAAAAAAAGAGAGAGAAAAAGTATGATGAATGAAAAAGAAAGAAAGAAGAAAGAAAGAAAATAATAATAAAGCTCCCCGGTTCTCTAGCTATGTTTAGTGCTTTTTTTTAAGTTTTCAAGAGGATTCAGGATCAAGACCCATACTCAAATTTCCAACCATGTGCAATCCGATAACGAGGACTTCGTTTGTGCCTCGGGATCACTCTTTGTCATTTGCACATGTTCACCTATCTAAAAGTGTGTGTGTTCATCTCTTCCCCCTCCTTGATAACATTATTTTTCCAATGACCTTTTTGACGAGTCTCGGTAAGACCATGAGAAGCTAGTCTTGTTTTAATAATATCTCAACTATAATATCTTGGTAGGACTAAACTTTCCTATAGCTCCACATAAAGCTTTCCACCATATACTTTGAGAGAGGAAAGGAGTAGAACAAGTAGGCTTGAGAGACAAGATGAGGTGAGAGTACATGAGCAAAGTGCAAGATGGTTATTTTTTATCTTGGTAAAGCAATTTTTCTCTTTATCTCATTCTTTATTTTTCAAAATTTCTGAGATTTGTTTAAAAGTTTGAGAGCATGATCAAGTACTTGTGGTAAGAGCTTGAATGATATCTAACCTCCATAAAGATAAAAGTTACTACATTATAGAACTTTAATGAAAATAAAACTAGAGAGCATTAAGTTTTCTCATGTATGATCAAGTGTAGGGTATAAGCATCGAAGGGCAACTCTGATATCCATAGAAGGCTTACTCGAGGAAGAGCAAGGTTTAAGCATGGGGGGATGTTGGCGGTCGATTTCCGTCAACCTAGCCACTTGTTTACCTTCTATGTTGGTATTAATCTGATATTCACACTAACGATCCTAACCCCTATTATATCTTATGTTCGCACTCACGCATGGTTTTTGGAGTTTATTGTTTACACAGGAATCAAGAGCTTAAATGAGGACTTCTGGGTAAAGTTCATCAAGGGATTTACAAGGTGATCACGGACCCCGGGACAAGTCAAGATACAAGATGAACATGACTCCAAATGAACCAAGGACTAAAGCGTGAAGCCGAGAAATGTTGAGGACCTAGACGGAAGATGCGGGAGTTCATACGCAAAGCACCCTTATCTAAACCGTGAGGAAAATGACGTCAAGGGCCCACATGCAACTTGGCAAAAACTCAGGAAGTCGCGAGAAGCTTCACGAAGAAAACCGGAGACAAACCGGGCCGAGGAGGCCCTAGGCCGGTCGGCCCAGGCCGGCCGGCCTGGCCCATCCTCGGGTCGGTTCGCCGCCCCCTTTGACCTAGATGATGCTCAGGCTATTTATAGCCCCCGTGCGAAGTTGGAACTATCAAGCCATTCTTCATTCGCCACCGAGGAGCAGAGGAGCTTGAGGGACACCACCCCGGAGAGGAGGGTCGTGTTAGTCGTCTAGGGTTTACCTAGCCGGCGTGGGAACCTTGCAAGGAAGACCACGTCGGAGTTCCGGAGGCGTGAATCAAGATCAAGGTAGGATCCCGGTTGGATCTTATTCATGTATACACTTTTGATGGAGTTTTAATGGATCCAATTCCAAGTGATCGAGTACCTTTGTTTATGATTTTTGTTTTTGCTTGGGTGTTTTCTTCCTCAATCTATTCTCGAGATAGATTGCATGGGATGTTCTTGTAGCCGCAGTGGCTCGAGGTGCATACCCGATCTACCAAGTAGTTCAACGCCCTCCTTGCGAGTGTGCTCTAAGATTTGATCGTGAAGAAAGGGGAACATCGTGATAGGATGTTGACATCGAGTACGGCGGGGCGACTTAGGGGGTTTGACCGAAGGTCAAGGTTTAAAGATGCTTTCAATGAGATTTGTTTTGCTCTCTCTTCTATCTTGCTCGGAACGACAACATAAACACGATCTAGATCCCTCTAGATCGGTACCTCAATGTTTTCTCTTGCTACCTCTTTTGATCTTAGTAGATTAGATGCATTTGAAACCTCTTAAAGAAGCAAGTGTTTTTCGGTTATTGGATTGAGTCTTGCGTTACACACTGTTCCACGGATTCGATACCTTGGGTGATACTCGAGGGAAAAAGGTACTACATGATCCGTAAGCTTACGGTGAACCTTGGCGCATTATTGAACTGTCAACAAGCCCCTGGTTTCTTTCAGTTTAGCCCCTGGAAGCCAAGTTTCTTCACAGCAAAGCCCCTGAACCTTGTTTCGGCCATATCTTTGTCGTTTTAGCTCCGTTTTAAGCGTTCTTGGTGTCCATGCAACCGTCTCATCAAGCCCGTTTGTTTGATCAGTATGTTTTTAGTTTTCAGAATTGTGTGGTGTATTATTTTATTTATTGTATGTTTTCTTGTGTGCTCGTAGATATCATGCCTGTTTCGGTTGAGCAGCCCGTCGGAGTTGATCAGGAAGAACCTTTCGAAGAAGAACAAGATCACTTTGCAGTTGAGGAAGGCAAGTGGACTTCTCCCTCTGCATATTCTTCTTTGTCCTATACAATTGCATAATAATTAAAGTTTACTTTTAATTGTTGTATTGCATTAATTTGATGGGAACACTTTTTTAAGAACTTACCTAGATTTTTACCCATGATCCTTGGAACACCCCAGTTGAATAAATCTTTTGGGTAGACAATTGCTTAGTTGCTTAACATGGGTTGGTTAAAAGTGGTTTTATGATAAAGGATTTTATGCTTAAATGTTGATGAATTTGTTTAATACAAGAACACCATGATTTAATCGGAACATGGAGAACCACCCAAGAAAATAGTACAACCACAGTCCATATGGCTCTGGCTTAGCCAATTAATTAGGTGTGTGAATGTACTGATGACCTTATCCGAAAGGAGCAGAGGGGGTTGGGGTTGCAGGGGTATAGCCCGGTTGTTTTGGGGTAGCAGCCTTTGCTAAGGTGCTGACCACTAGGGAGGGTTATGGTCCGCCCTGGTCTGTAACTATGCGGGTCGTTGGTCTTTTGCATGCCTTTGTAAAGGCTTCATAGTGAACCCCTAGCCACTCACCTTGGCAGTGTTTAAGGGTCTGATGAACCCGAGCGACATGGGGAACACGAACTGTGGGTAAAGTGTACAACCTCTGCAGAGTTAAAACTGATCGATCAGCCGTGCTCACGATCAAGAGCGGCTTGGACCCTCACATGATAATCAAACTTGAAGATGGAATTAAATTGTGGTTTTTATATAGTTTTGAGATGGAAAGTTTTCTAAAGTTTAAGTGGGTTGGTATAAACTTACATCTAGTAAATAGGTGCTTGCTAATAAAACTTGATCAACATTAAAATGCTAACCGCTGCAAACCCTTAACCTATCCTTGATAGCCTGGCATGTTCCCCCACTTGCTGAGCTCCAACCATAAGTGTGCTCACCCTTGCTTATCGCTGTTCAGAGGAGAACATCAGTGAGGAGTACTACATCGACTTCGATGAGTTCTAAGGCATGCGATCCCCCAGTCATGTGCCTCTGGAAGTTGAAGATGGAGTTGCTTCGTCTAGATATCATTTGTTCGCTTTAAGGACCTTTGAGTCCATCGTCTGAGTGTAATAAAAGATAATGTAATGGTTAAACTCTTGTATGTTTTGATTACTGTTTATGGATATTTCACTCATGACGTCTATCATATGTGTGTAACTTGATCCTGGCGCACATATGAGATGCATTTGGTTTCTCTTCGGAAATCAGGTGTGACATCACGGTTGGCGTCTGGCGGCCTCGCGGGTGGTGAAGCAAGTCGTCAGGGCCAGCTATGGCTGTACGCCAAGCCATAAACTCGTGGAGGATTGTTAAATCCTAATATTATATCATCTTCCATCTGGCCATGCTCTGTTTACTATTGTTTGCTCCGAAAATTTATCCACGTCTCACTTATATTTTACTAAAGAAAGATTATTTGCAAGTTTCATAGCAATTCTTAGCTTGCTAAAATTTTGGCAACCGACCAAACAGGCTCTCATAGCCTGAAATATGAAGAATCCCTGTAGCTTGTACAAAATATAACAATGTTTGTGTTTGCGAACTTGGAATCGAGAAAAAAGAAGAAAACTTGGTTTGGCCACCAGAGACCTTCACTCCATGACCATGAGTGTGTGAGACTGATGAGATGACCCCACCCCATCGCTTCCAGCCCCAATCTAGTTTTTAACCGTCGGTGCTGTCGCTCCGTCTTGCCACCGTCTCGTCCTCGCAGTTTGCTCAAAGAAACGATTGAGGAGGAAGAATACATGATCTGCTCCTAGCGGAGTACCGGGAATCAAGCACTATTGCAGCATGTATGCTGATGACGTAATCCTCCTAGCGGTGCCAACTGGAGGAGAGGCAAGAGCCATTAACAGAATCTTGCACATCTTTGGTGGAGCTTCTAGGCTGCATACGAATTTTGAGAAGTGCTCCATCACTGCCATCTTTGGAGGAGAAGACACTTTGCCTGATTTCTACCAGCATTTGCCCTGCCCTACCAAGGAATTCCTGATAACTTACCTTGGAACACCGCTGTCTACAAGAGCACTGACCAAGACACAGTACGAGCTGCTGGTGGAGAAGGTTGCTGCTAAGCTCCCTACTTGGCAAGGTCTGCTTATGAACAAAAGTGGTCGTCTGACATTAGTGAAATCAACCCTGTCCGCTATGCCAGTTTATCTGGCGATGTCAGACAAGCTAATGTCTCGGGTGATCAAACAACTAGACCGCATCAGAAGGGACTTTCTCTGGACAGGGCAGGACTCCTCTGTTCGAGGGAAGAATGTCGTTGCTTGGCCAACAGTCTGTCGGCCGACAGCTTATGGAGGTCTTGGCATCATTGATCTTAAGCTCTCCGGCATCGCTCTCCGGATGAGCTGGCTATGGTTACAAAAGGTCGATGACAGCCGCTCCTGGTCAGCTCAGAGGATTCAGGTTGATCACGAAGTAAAGGCCTTCTTCCGAGCCTCGGTGACAGTTTCAGTGGGAAATGGGCACAAAACCCTGTTTTGGGAGAATAGCTGGATTGGAGGAGCGTCTATTTCGACGCTTGCTCCAACTTTGTATGAGCTCATCGGCAAAAGAACTAGAGCGAATCGGACTGTGGCCCAGGCAATGCCGGGAAGACGATGGACGCAGGACATCCTAGGAGGCTTGTCCCTACCAGTGCTTGTAGAGTATGTCACTTTGTGGGATAGACTCTCGTCCATTCAGCTGCAGGAACGAGAGGATCGATGGGCCTAGTGTTGGAGTGCAGACGGGAAATACTCAGTAGCATCAGCATACAAACAGCTGCACGTGGGCAGCGTGCGCATGCTTGGAGTAGCACGAATTTGGAAGACCTAGGCGCTGCCGAAGGTGAAATTTTTTGCTTGGCTGTCCATCAAGCGTCACATTTGGACAGCGGATCACCGACGACGCCATGGTTTGGATGCACACGACACATGCTGGCTCTGTGATGAGGAGGCTGAAACCGGCAACCACATGTTTGTCACTTGTCCCTATGCCAAGGAAATTTGGTGGGCTGTGCTTACTGATTTGAAGTGTCAGTGCACCTTCAACCCGCCGGTAGCATCTCTCTCTCAATGGTGGATCCGGCTCAGGAATCTACAGCCCAGGGGGAAGCGGAAGGGTATCAACATGCTCTTCATGCTGGTCATTTTGAGCATCTAGAAGGAGCGCAATGCGAGGCTCTTCAACGAATGCTCGTCTGCCGCTCCGGAGCTGGTCCAAATAATCAAGCGGGAAGCTGATCTCTGGATCATGGCAGGGGCTCGGCACCTAGGTCGCTTAAAATGGGAGGAGTAGGAGTTTAGCCTCTCTGGTTGTTTCACTTGCTTTCTAAGCAAGTTACAATGTGAGCTCGCTCCGCTAAGTTGTAAAAGCAAACTGTTGTTCTTTTCTTCTTAATACAATGATGCACAACTCTCCTGCGTATTCGAGAAAAAAAACATCACAGATAGTAATGGTATATTCCCGAAGCATGACAATTGCATTGGCATGTATCCAATTAACATATGGAATAATATATGATTTGTAAGATATTTCTTAAGATGGACTAGTATAGTTTGAGATATTTGTAGGAAAAGGTGAAGTGGTGGGCTTACCCATCCCAACCTGTCGAATAATAAGAATCAGTCATCGCAATTCTACTACTAATGGGAACTCAACTTATATTCTTATTTCAAGACAATCATATTCTATTATCCATCCAGTTTATGTATTTATTTTATGCATCTCTCTCATCTATTTTAAGGCTTCAATTCCTTTAAGGCATGCGTTGAGTATGAGTTTGTTATAAAAAAACTGTGTAATGCTCTATACCAACTAGCAATTGAAAAAAACTAAGGGATCTTTGCTTAGTTTCTTTTTTTACCTTGATTCGTGATTAGATTGAACTAGAAATCTTGGGTATGCTACGCCATCTTTAATCTAACTAGAGAATGGTGGCTGGTTGTGCACTCCTGATGGGGTTTGCTTAATATTCATAACATCCATATAAACTCGTAGCTCCGCATATAGTAGAAGTCATTTGGTTAATTTGCAATCACACCACAACTACAAGTCATAAGCCGATCAAATTCAAGATTTTATAGGGTTAGCTTAGCATATAGGAACTCCTGGTGGATTATTGCTTACTAAACTACAAGTGTTTGTATCTTAAAATGATGGTTTTAAGGTTGTTTGAAATTTCAATGTCTACATAAATTTGATCAGAATGCATAAAATTTGTAATCCTTGAGACAAAAGGAAAGCACCGTCCATCTCTCCCGATAATCACTCACTACAGCGATTGCTCCAACATGTTTCTCCACACAGGATTTCATCAGAATGCATAAATTTTGTAATCCTTGGGACAAAAGCAAAGCAGCGTCCATCTCTCCCGATTACAACTCACTTTAGCGATTGCTCCAACTGATCGACATATTTCTGCACGCGGTTGAGGCGGAGGTCAGTATGGACCTCAAAGAAGATGAACGTGAGGAGGGTTGCCGCCAGCACCTTGTTGGGCATTCCCAGTGTCATCGAAGCCTTTGCTGTGTCCTCGAGGTCCTTCATCTCGCCTTCCATGACGAGTGCAGAAGCTAGGGGATTGTAAGCCTAACGAATATACACTGAGTCAAAGGAGTGCAGAAGCAAGGGGATCGTAAGCCTAACAAACATCTCAAATCTTGTGTTCAGAGTTGAACGTACCTGATAGGCTCGGGAAGATGGCATCTTGGTGGCCCTTTCAGCAACAAGGATGCCCCGGCCCTCCTCGACCTATGCAAGATGAATATTTATGAACTGAGGCATTATTGATGAACAGAGCAACAATGCAAAGAGAGCCCGAACTCAATTTAGTTTTAGTTAATTGCATTAAGGTATCTAGTAACTAGTAAGTATGAAATGACATTTAAAATAAACTAATTGCAGAAAGGTTTCATTGATGGATGTCTCTAAGAAGTATGGAACTGACTATCGGATGTTACATGCTATCACCACGGGTCATTCTTGGTATGGTAAATGGGGATTCAGACTCAGTAAGGGAAGCTTTGGAATAACATCAAAATAATACTTTGAATATAGATGGCAACAGGCACGAAATATCTGCGTACCCGCGGATACCAAACCCGATGGGGCGGATGAGGATTTGGGTCTGTGCCTGCGGGCGCGGGCGCAGGCACAACCCTAAACCCAACGGATATCTGCTAATGGATTTGAAAAAATGCTATTCGCGCCCGCAAATCCGCTAAACCCGTTAAGACTGCTGACATGTGGACCCAGTAGTTTGAAGTATATATTCAGTGCGCTAGGGTTTCTCCGCTTCAACCTTCATCCACTCATTCCCCCTCACCCGGCCGCCACCCCCTCTCGCACCCGACCCTAGACCCCCGTCCCCCGTGACCCCGAGACCGAGACCGAGATCTCGATCCATAGATTGAGATTTAGTACCGCCCCAGTCTCCTTCACCGACTCGCCCTCTGCCCGTCGCCCAGTCGCCCTCCCCCTCCCCCTCTCCTCGAACTCCAGCCCTCCGCCCCTCCCCCTCCCCAGACCCCTCGAACTCCAGCGTCACCGCCCGGGCGCTCGGCCATCCCCACGGTCTCCTGCGCTGTCCAGCCAGTGCCGCCGCCCTCCCTCTCCCGCCGCTTGCCTGCAGCCTGACGGCAGAGGTACAGGACATCAGGTCTCCCTGCCGAAGCCCCTATCTTACTCCTAAAATGTTGGATTCTTTTATGTGTAGCCAAAGTTGGCTTCGCCACACTCTCAAAGGTATTACTGTATGTACATTTGCAATGTGACATTTTTTCATATTGTACTTATTTGCTGCAGCATACTAATGTATATGAAACTGTATTGTAGATGATGGTGATAGGGAAAATAGCTTCTGGTCATGCCTTGAAGACATTCAAGAAGAAATGAAGGAAGAATCTTGCATCACTACAGCTAAAGATTCTGACTGATGGATGAGTTTGGTGATTTGTTTGATTGAACCTTTGATGCAATGTGTCTGTACGCATGAAACTTTTATTTGGTACTGTAATTTTTAATTTGTGATGACTGATGAGTGATGACTATGGTCAGTTCTATCTACATGTGTTGTGTAAGACTTTATTACCATGGTAACTTTGGTCTATAATTTGTTGCATTTGCATATTTCGCACTTGTTAATTTGTTATCTGTCAATTATTAAAAGAGCTGATTGCATATTTGTTTTTGCGGGCGTGCGGGCGTGCCCGCGGGCATGAGCTATCTGCGGATAGCGTGCGCAGGCGTGGCTACGTGCCCGTTGCGGATAGCAGGCGCGGGCATGGGCGCAGATTCCAGCATGCGGGCACGGATATCTAGAGGTAAAATCCGCACGGATTTTGCCCGTTGCCATCTATAACTTTTAAGCTATAGACAACCTTTCCTCAACCCCACTATCACATTTCTTCTCGCATCCATGATCTCCTCGAAACCAGCTACAGGATACCATTTCATTCTACCAATCCCTTTCAAAGCGTTTAATGCATTCAAGTTTGCACATTTGGGAAACCCTTGGCTTTTCCCCGTTCCAAAGTCTATGCAACGATGATTGTCTATCCCGTCCCCAAATTATTCGAGTTTGCACATTTGGGAAACCTGACAGAGTGATACATTAAACAAGCAACGTCATTTCTTTGTTCCTAATCAAACTATAACTTATAAGCATACTCATCCGGAAGTAATCCAGCTTATCGAGATTCAAGTCAGATTGGATATGATGCTGCTTTGTGGCAACCAAAAGAAAGAAAGAAAGAAAGAAAGAAAGAAAGAAGGGCAATTACAGACCAAGCACCCTTTGGCAACAACTACAAGCTCACAAGAATTTCCAAACACCAATGACTTGGTGATAAGTTCACAGAATCATAGACTAATGTAAGCACTGGATCCTCGTTTACCCCGCAAGACATTCCCCCCCCCCAAATTGGACCCAAAAATAAGTACCTTCACCACGTAGAAGGTAGACGTCGCCAACTTGCTCGTGAGGCTACAATAGGCAGCCCTAGCCAGATCTCCCATCTTCTTTGCCATCGCCTTGCTTCGCGGGGGTCGGGGGCGGCGGCGAGTCGAGTACTGTCTCTAGGGCGAGGTGGATTCGCAGAGAGGGGGGAGGAGGTCCTATATGGATGGATGGATTCTGTGTGTCTGTTAACAAGTTGGCTTCAAAGCCCACCTAATAACATGTGGCGGCCCATTAGGAGGATACAGAGGGTCCGGCTAAGACCAGCGACAGAGAAGACCAGTTTGACTTTTTTTGGTGCGCACGAGCAATTATACAGAGTAGTTTAACCTTTTTTTGGGGCGTACAGGAACAATAATACGTAGTTAATTCAGAAAATACTGGTAACTCAAATTTTTTTTGCGAGCAATGTGGGTGAGAAGGGGAAAGTATCGGGTGGGAGGACTTCAAACCTAACATTTGAAGTTGCAATTTATAAACTATATAAAAAATATTTGTTCAAACTAATGAACTTTATATGTTGAAATGCACTCTGGAAAAGGTGAAAATCAATAATTTGAATGCTGAAAGTGTAGTTAAATGATGTTGAAAGTAATTATTTGAAATGTTGGAATGTTTAACCTTTCAGCATGTAATTAACAAAACCGTTGAACGTGAAATTATAAAATGTCGCAGGTTTCATTATGAAGTGGTGAAAATAATAAATTGAAGTATTGAAATATTTAAATGTACTTAGCAATCAGGAAAATGAAAATGTTGAATGTGTGAGTTTGAAATGTTGAAACCGAATGGTACGAATATTGAAAGTCAAAGGTACAAATGTTGAAACACTAAAATCTGTGGATGCAACACAAATTTGTGCATCAAGGATTCAAGATGCAACACAACATTAACCTATATAGTTCTGAACATTTAACCGCTTACATAACATGGCAGTGCATGTATATTCACCAAGCTTCGCCAAAGTAGTCCACAACATGGCTCTAACAGGAAGCAATACAAGACATGCTTCTTGAACCTAACATGTCTTTAAGCATGTCCAAGCATTATTTGATAACAGTAAAAGGAAAAACAAACCTTTTAGCGTTTGGTACTAGAATAGAAGGTCGATGAATTCAAGACCTAGGTGAAGAATCAAATTCAGCACATGGTCTATTTGATGTCATGTTTATTCCTTGAACTCACACATTTTCATGATAAGAAGGGATGGACAAGATTTGTTTTGCTATTTCAAGAATTTGCTTCAATTAATATAGTTGAGCTACATAAAAGGATTAAAATAAAAGATACAAATGAGAAGTATTGAAGATAAAACTGTCAGAGGTAAGCTGCAATTTAGAAAATACCGAAAAGTGTTATGAGTTACAAAGGAAACTTTCACATTAACTAAGTATAATTGCAGGTAATTGATAAAGCAAAGGAGATGAAATACTCACATACAAGTACATCCACAAAAAGGTTCTAAGTGCCAGGAACAAGAAATGTAGGTAAATATAATGAAGACTAACAGTTTATTATTTGTTTTCTGACATGCCTTTTAGTTTCAACAATATGAACGTACAATTTCAACATTTTAGAAATAAAATTTCAACTTATTTACTTTTTAAAAATATTTTTTTTAGTTTCAACATTTTAAATATACACTTGAAAGATTTCAGCTTATTACTTTGAACATTTCAGTACTACAATTTCAACATTCAAATAATTATTTTAACCTTTTCAAAATTACAGTATCAACATTTGAGTCCTTGTTATTTTGAACATTTAAGGATTCAGGATGCAACACAATGTTAACCTACATATTTCTGAACATTTAGCCGCTTACATAAACCTAGCATGGCAGCACATGTACATTGATCAAGCTTCACCAAAGAAGTCCACAACATGGCTTTAACAGGAAGCAATACAAGACATACTTCTTGAACCTAACATGTCTTTAAGCATGTAATAAGAGTAGCCCCCAAGCATTACTTGATAAAGAGTACAAGGAAAAACAAACCTTTTAGCATGTTTGCAACGGTTTGGTACTAGAGCAGGAGGTCGATGAATTTTGATTGAAACTTGTTATGCTTGAAAGAGAGAAGCTGAAAGAGGAATTTGTGGCGTAATGACAGCAAATCGGAAACATTCAGATTACTAGTAAAGAGGAAAACAAATAGAATATTTATGAAATTCTTACAATGTAAATATGAGGGCAATTTCCTTATTTGTCATTGTCTAAAACTTCTATCCCTAATCTGAGCTGGCAATGATGGCACCAAATGTATTATGATTTAATTCAAATGGTTTATATAGGAATAATATTTTTGAGGTGGCAGATAGGGGATTGAAGTTTATGCCAATGGCACATAAGGAATTTTCCTAAATATAATTCATACATCCGAAATTGTCTGGACAGATTCTCCATTGTATGTCTGCACGAAACTCAATGCAAAGATACTAGAGTTGTACCTGTGGGGAATGGACACAACACAAAAGATATATGAGAGCAGTTTAAAAAAGTCATGCAATGTAATTAATTTCTTTGAGAAGTGAGAGGAACCTAAATTTCTGCTTTAGGTACAACCATATAAGATGGTTCAAAATCTCTGATGTTGAAACGTACACATCTTGGATAAGCTAACATGAATAAGGACTTCAAGTTGTATATAGTTGTGTTGATTACTTGCGGGAAATCACCAACTCCATATTCTGAACAGAGAATGTCAAATTTCTTTAGAAAGAAAATTGCAACAATTACAAACCACTGGTGGTTGACAACACATGGGATAAAACCTATATACATAGTAGTTGTTAAAAGACGAACATACTAAAAAAAATACATTGCAGAATTGTGTTGATGAGAGACTGTGGACAGTGAAAAATGAATTACTCTTACATGATCGACAGTGAAAAATGAGTAGTTATGAAATGTCGCACGTTTCGTTATGAAATGTTGAAAATAATAAGTTGAAGTATTGAAATGTACTTGGCAATCACAGATGAAAACTAGAAATGAAAAATGTTGAATGTGTGAGTTTGAAATGTTGAAACCGAATGGTGCAAATATTAAAAGTCAAGGGCATAAGTCACTAAAAATCTATGGATGCAACACAAATTTGTGGCACCGGCGAAACCAGCAGCGGAAGCTGGTGGGTGCCCGTGAGGAGCGCGGGAACGGCGGGGTGACCTCACGAGTTCAAAGCGCATCTCGTCGTGTGTCCAGTTTTTGACTTGGTCTCTACTAGATCCTGGCCGTGCGAGTGGGATTCGACGGTCCAGATGGCTACGGGGTGGATGGTAAATGAAATACCGTCCACCCCAGGCGACCAGGTCCCCCAGCGCGCGCTCCCTGCTCGCCGCCGCCGTCGCGCCCAGCGTCGTCGGGCACCGCGTACACGCCCCGCGCTTCTACCGGAGCTCACCGCCCTTCAACGCGCGGCGCCTTCGCACCTACTCAGTCACCACACCGACTTGTCCGCAGTGGAGTGGCCCTCCGTGTCCCGTTCTCCTCCAAGGTAACCGCCCGCGCTCCGAGGGGCCTCACCGGACAAGGCCCCCGGCCCGGATGGTTTCACGGGTCGCTTCTACAGATCTTGCTGGTCGATCATCAGGGGTGATGTGCTGCGGGCGTTCAACACTCTCTCTGACATGGACTTCCACAGCTTTCACCACCTGAACGGTGCTCTCCTCACACTCTTACCCAAAAAACCAGACCCGGTCGCTCTTTCTGATTTCCGACCCATCAGTCTAATTCATAGCTTTGGGAAACTTTTTTCCAAAGCAGCTGCTAACCGCTTCGCCCCACACCTCTCTTCTCTAATCTCGCCCAACCAAAGTGCTTTCATCAAAGGTTGTCTCATCCATGATAACTTCCGCTACGTCCTTGGCACGGCGAGAGCACTTTCTAGTCGAAAGCTTCCCAGGATCATGTTCAAAATTGATCTAGCCAAATCTTTCGACTCGGTCGGCTAGGTTTTTCTTCTTGAGCTCCTTTCGGCTGTCGGCTGCCCTCGCAGATGGACCGATTGGATCTCGGTCATTCTGTCCACCGCTAGCACCAGGGTGTTGCTTAATGGTGCCCCTGGGCAGCGGATCTGCCACGGTCGAGGCCTGCGTCAGGGAGATCCCCTATCCCCCATGCTCTTCGTGCTGGTCATGGAATGCTTCCATGCCCTCTTCCGCAAGGCGGAATCCCGTGGTCTCCTTCTAGATCTAGGGAGGAGCATCCGCTTTCGCGCCTCTCTCTACGCTGACGATGTGGTCGCTTTCTTCTCTCCGATCGAGCTCGATCTGCGGGTCGTCAAGGCGGTGTTGTCGCTCTTCGAGAGCGCAGCTAGCTTGGTGGCAAACTACACCAAGAGCCAGGTCTACCCCATAAACTGCTCCGAGGATCACTTGTCTCTGGTCCGATCTATTCTCTCCTGCACGATCGCCGACTTCCCTTGCACCTACCTTGGGGTACCCCTTTCTATCAAAAGGCTACCCAAGGCGGCTCTGCAGCCACTGGTCGATAAGGTCGCTAGGCGCCTGCCCCCTTGGCAGGGCAGACTGTTGAGCCGCAGTGGTCGCCTCGTTCTTGCCAAATCCACTCTCTCTGCCATCCCGATTCATATTTCGATGGCGATTTCCATCTCCCCTTGGGCACTGAGCGTGGTCGAAACCCTCATCCGTGGCTTCCTCTGGTCCGGCACAGAGGTGGCCTCGGGCGGTCGTTGTCTGGTCGCTTGGGTGAATGTCACCTGCCCCACTCGCTGCGGAGGTCTCGGCCTGCCCAACCTTCGTGTCTTTGGTACAGCGTTGCGCCTCCATTGGCTTTGGCTGGCGAGGACTGACCCGGACAGGACATGGGCGGCATTCCGCTTCCCTGTTGACCAGGCCACTCAGACCTTTTTCAACGCCTATATCTCTGTGGAGGTTGGGGACGGTACCCGTGCACTCTTCTAGGAGGACAGCTAGATCTCCTGGTGCTCCGTCAAGTCCTTGGCACCAAACCTCTGGGCCGCGGTCTCGCCAAGGGTGCGTCGATCCCGCACTGTCGCTGAGGCCTTGCAGACGGGGGCGGCCGGGATTCGTTGGGTCGCGGATGTAACCCACGCCCGGACTGTGCAGGTGGTCTTGCAGTACCTTGTCATCTGGAACCTACTGCAGGAGGTCAGGCTCACGTCCGAACCTGACCGGTTCATCTGGAAGTGGTCGCCTACTGGAGATTACTCCTCGGCTTCGGCTTACTCCACCCTCTTTCTTGGTCGTGTCGACATCCTCGGAGTACGACAGATATGAAAGGTTCACATGCCGGGGAAATGCAAGTTCTTCGCATGGCTGGTCTTGCACGGCCGTTGCTGGACGTCTGACCGGCTACACCGTCACGGGCTTAGGGACTCGGACACCTGCGCGCTCTGCGCCCAGGAATCCGAAATGCTGGACCACCTGACGGTGGACTGTGTCTTCTCTCGAGAGACCTGGCTCTTGGCTCTCAGGCACATTCTCCTCCCGAGCTTTGCTCCGGATCGCCCAGTGAGGTTCGCAGAGTGGTGGTGCTCCGTCAGGAAGTAGGTCGCTAAGGCGCGGAGGAAAGGCTTCGACTCCTTCGTTTGGCTGGTCGCTTTGGAGGGAGCGGAACAGGCGCGTTCATGACAAGGAGGCTCTCATGCTGGTGGCGTTCGTTCCGGCGATCCTAGATGAGGCTAGGTCTTGGGCGCGCGCGGGTTTCCTCCCGCTCGCTAGGTTGTTAGGTGTTCGCCCGGTGAGAGCGGTGTAAAGCTTCCGTCTTCTTTTCGTTAGGCCCCGTACCTTGTTGTAATCTAAACCGGATACTTTTCTCCTTTCTCAGTGAAAAACGTGTTTTTGCACGTCTTAAAAAAAAAGCTCACCGGCGTCGAGCCTGTTGTGACGGCGGCCTCTGCCCTCTGCCATGCCCTTGAACAGGCGGAGGCGGCCCAGCACACGGAGATTGGCGCGGAGGCGGAGCTGAGGTCGGCGGACAGAAATGACACGGCGGCGGCGGCGGCGACGGCGACAGCGCGGGCCCCCACTCGCGAGTCGCGAGCCGGTGCGCATTCCCCGTGAAGCCACGTCGCCCACCAAAGCACGCGTGCCCCTCCCTCGTCAATCGTCATCCACAACCACTGGAAAGCCAGAAACATGCGGTGCAAAACTGTCCTGGGCCCTCCGCTCGAGATGTCCTCCGGACGACGGACCCAAAACCAACCAGAAGCAGAGCGCCGCGCCGCGCAGCCATGGCCACCTCTTCCTCCTCGCCGCTCACCACGCTCCACTCCTCCTTCCTCTCCTCCCCCACTCCTCCTCCCTCGCCATGCAGCGTGGCGGCGATGCCCCGCCGGCGGAGGCGGTGCGCTCGCATCCGGGCCATTGATCTCGACCAGAACACGGTAAAAGAGACAGAGCAACCATGTGTTCTTGGTCTTCTCCCCTCGCGGGGTCTCTGATTGAGTTCTTGTTCTTGATGGCTCCAGATTGTGGCCATATCGGTGGGCGTCGTCAGCATTGCCGTCGGGATAGGCGTTCCCGTCTTCTACGAGACCCAAATCGACAATGCCGTCAGTTCTCTTCCCATCTCGCTCTTCAATTAACTAGACTCATTTGCTTCACAAGCGACTATAAATAGTGAAGGAGTAAAATTTAGCTAGGATTGATTGACGATTGGCATAATTACTTGACTGTATATTTAATATTTATTAATTCATCAATGAAAAAGTCAGTCTTTGATGCCTTGTTCTTCTATGCATGCAGTCAAAGAGGGAGAATACACAGCCGTGCTTCCCCTGCAGCGGCTCTGGAGCGCGTATGTCCTGATTATGCCCCAACCTTACAATCGATGCCTTGATTTTGCTCCTTTCTTCTGTTTTCCATTTCAAACATACTATATGGTTAGTGTAATTGGCATTATGCACGCAGCTGAGTGGTACATACAGTACTACCTTTTTTTAACAATGCTGATTTTTATTACTATATTTATTAGTATCCACCAGCAGTCCAGAGTATTGAACAGAAAACCGTTGATTCTCCAGAGGTATGCAGGTTTTGCACTGGGAAGGGCATTGTTACTGTAGTACTTGGCGCAGGCGAGACTGAAGAATCGAAGTGTGTCAACTGCGATGGCATCGGCTCTTTGACATGCACCACATGCCAAGGCTCTGGGATCCAACCACGCTATCTTGACCGCAGGTAATATGTTCTTATCCATTGGTTTTTTATGTAGCTATTAAGCCTCTGTGTTTCCTTTTATAAATTTGTGACCTTATTGTTCGTGTTAACAAAAATGTGGGCACAGTTTTTGAAATACCAAAAATTAAATAATGTTTCACACGTCCAAATTATGAAACCATACATCTCTGTCAAAAAAGGTGAAATTGTGCATGAGAATATGAGGCCCTCACTGTAGTAGAGGTGGGAAATTTTCTTCTCAGATTAGCCCATATTGTTTGAGTGAATGTTGCGGTATTTGTCACTTCTTAGAGAAAATAAAAGCAGCTTCTGGATATTCAATTGTGGTTCGTTTCCCTTTTTTCTTTGAAATGTGTCCATAAAAATCGAAGGATCCTTGATGTTCTTTCTTCTATGACTAAATGATGTTCCAAAACGAGAGTAGTTAAGTAGACAGTATGATGAAACTTAATTTGATAAAGGAGATGCTTAACGGTTTTTTCACTCTTGACTGACTGATCAGGGAGTTCAAGGATGACGATTGATTGAAGGTTCTATCATAGTCTTGTGGTGGTGTGCTGAAGATGTGACTTCACTGGCTGATTTGAGGACGGCGTTGCTTATTCAGAAGAGGTGTGCTCATGAGGAATCATGCATCTGATTGTTTTGTGTTGTCTTATATTTGTCCCAGTTCGGTAAATATATATGGCAGATACCCTGCAGCGGTGCAGTTGTTGCGAGTGGAAGTGTTGGACATTTTCCGTGAGATGTAACATACCATGTTCTTTTAACTTTTGGAGTTAGCATCATTGGTCTCACTCTCCATTGTACTTGTTCTCGTGCTTATATAGTTATAATTATATATGTAATGTGTATACAAATTCGAGTGGCCGATATTGCTGTAATCTGTAAGTGCATGCTGGATTGTTGACAGAGAATGCTTTTACCAATCATATGTTAGTACATGAAGATTGCATTTGGGAAAAGGCGCCTTTTTACCCCACCAAAATGGCTTGCGCGGAAAAGATGGTTTTTTTTGTAGGTTCTCCAGCTGAATGACTCAACTTTACCCCGCAAAAAAAAATGACTCAACTTTGTGTTCTACAGAGTGTTGGTTATCATGGTCGCCTGAGAACTCTGTGACAACTGGTGTGATCTCATTCCAGTTCATATGATTCAGGGTAAAAGGGCTTCAGACCTTCAGTCATGTTACATTGTATCCTTTTTGCATTCCACTCTAATATTTTTGTCTTCTTATTTATTTCTTTGCTTTGTTTTGTCTTCTTGGTTTAACAAATATGTCACCTTGAAAACCACAGCTGTGTGCAGACTGAGTCCCTGGTACCGTGTCAGAGAAATTGCAAAATGTAACAAAGTTAGAATCAGTATCGTTAATTGTATGAAAAAGAAAACATGATGGTTGACAAAACAGAAGTTTACAGGGTAAAATTTCAAAGAAAAAAACAATTAGCTTCGCCCGAACTCGAACTTGAAACAAAGCAGAAGTCGATTCTGATATGATGGTGGACAATGCAGAAGTTAATTTACAGGGAAAAATTTTCAAAAAATAATTGGCTTCGCCCGGGTTCGAACCGGAGACCTTCAGTGTGTTAGACTGACGTGATAACCAACTACACCACGAAACCCTGCTGTTAAGATACTTTCGAAAGATTTTAATTTATTATTTTCTTTGCTGAGAAGGCAGAACGCAACCATGACCAACCCCTACCAAAATTAGAAACCTCGCCAAGGCGAGATTGCATGACGACCATCCGCTTACTCGCCCAGGAAAGTGGCCACAGGAATGGACGAATGATGAGAGAGAAGAAGAATTCCAGTTCCAGATTGATCAGCAGAGTTGGCATTTCGCTTGGAGTAAGAGCACGGGCAGAGAGTTGCTCCCAGCCACTAACTCACTCCATCCACTGCTAATCGTCCAATCCACCTCCTCTGCAAGCACTGCTTTCTCTCCTCCTCCGTCAGCTAGCTCCCCCGGTTTCTTCGATCGTCCGGTCCGGCCGGCCGGGGGAACCGAATTGGACATTGTCGCGTCGCCGATCCAGCAACGACATTGTTGCATCGCCGATCCACCAGCAACGACATCCACCAGGGACTAGCTCGGTGGGCGACCGATGGCGGAGGGGTCGTCGTCGGAGGCGGCGGTGCGCGAGGCGCTGTCGACGGAGAAGGCGTTCGAGCGGGAGAAGCTGCCGGCGTGGTCGGAGCAGATCACGGTGCGGTCGGTGGTGGTGAGCACCGCGCTGGGCCTGTTCCTGAGCTTCATCGTGATGAAGCTCAACCTGACCTCGGGGATCGTGCCGTCGCTCAACATGTCGGCGGGCCTCCTCGCCTTCTTCCTCATGAAGACGTGGACCAGCGCGCTGGAGCGCTGCGGCATCTTCCCCAAGCCCTTCACCCGCCAGGAGAACACCGTCGTGCAGACGTGCGTCATCTCCTGCTCCAGCATCGCCTTCAGCGGTCGGTACATTATATTTATATATATGTATATATATGTATCTTTACATTATTATCTAGAAAAATGTATCTTTACATATATGCAAATCCTAACAATGCAATCAATGCATATATATATGCAGGTGGGTTCGGCACGTACATCCTTGGCATGAGCAAGAAGATCGCCGAGGGCTTCGACGAGGCCAAGACGAGCATCAACGTGGAGGAGCCGTCGCTGGGTCGCATCATCGCCTTCCTCTTCCTCGTCAGCTTCGTGGGGCTCTTCTCCATCGTGCCGCTGCGCAAGATCATGATCATCAGCTACAAGCTCACGTACCCGAGCGGCTCCGCGACGGCGCACCTCATCAACAGCTTCCACACGCCGCAGGGCGCGATCCAGGCGAAGCAGCAGGTGTCCATCCTCTTCAAGTCCTTCGCCGGCAGCTTCCTCTGGTCGCTCTTCCAGTGGTTCTACTCGGCGGGGCCCGGGTGCGGCTTCAGCTCCTTCCCCACCTTCGGCATGGAGGCCTACCGCCGGCGCTTCTTCTTCGACTTCTCGGCGACGTACGTCGGCGTGGGGATGATCTGCCCCTACATCATCAACTTCTCCCTGCTGCTCGGCTCCGTCGTGTCGTGGGGCCTCATGTGGCCCTACATCGAGAGCAAGCGTGGGCTCTGGTACGACGCCGAGCTGCCACGGAGCAGCCTCCACGGCCTCAACGGCTACCAGATCTTCATCTCCATCGCCATGATCATCGGCGACGGCCTCTTCAACTTCCTCTCCATCCTCGTCCGGACCTCCTACGACATGTACCTCAAGCGGACCAAGCCCGCCGAGGCTGCCGCCAAGCCCTTCGCCGGCGTCGACATCAGCGAGCGCCAGGCGCTCAGCTTCGACGACCGCCGCCGGACGCAGGTGTTCCTCAAGGACCAGATCCCGACGTCCATCGCCGCCGGCGCCTACATCCTCCTCGCCGCCATCTCGGTGGTGGCCATCCCGCACATCTTCCGCCAGCTCAAGCCCAAGCACGTGGTGTGGGCGTACGTGGTGGCGCCCGTCTTCGCCTTCTGCAACGCCTACGGCACGGGGCTCACCGACTGGTCCCTCTCCAGCAGCTACGGCAAGCTGGCCATCTTCATCTTCGGCTCCAGCATCGGGGCCCAGGAAGGCGGCGTGGTGGCCGGCCTCGCCGCGTGCGGACTCATGATGGGCATCGTCTCCACCGCCTCCGACCTCATCCAGGACTTCAAGACCGGGTACCTCACCCTCACCTCGCCGCGGTCCATGTTCGTGAGCCAGGTCATGGGCACGGGGCTCGGCTGCATCATCAGCCCGGTGGTGTTCTGGATCTTCTACAAGGCGTACGACATCGGCCTCGACGAAGGGTACCCGGCGCCCTACGCCAAGATCTACCGCGGCATCGCGCTGCTCGGCGTCAATGGCTGGAACCAGCTGCCCAAGTACTGCCTCCGGTTCTGCCTCGCCTTCTTCCTCCTCGCCGTCGCCATCTGCGCGCTCAAGGAGGTGGCCAAGGCGAGGGGGTGGTGGCTGCAGGACTACATCCCCAGCGCGCTGGGCATGGCGGTGCCATTCTTCCTGGGCTCCTTCTTCACCATCGACATGTGCGTGGGGAGCATCGTGCTCTACCTGTGGAGCAAGGCCGACCGCGTCCGGGCCCACACCTTCGCGCCGGCGGTCGCGTCGGGGCTCATCTGCGGCGACGGGATCTGGTCGCTGCCGTCGTCCATCCTGTCGCTGCTCAACATCAGCCCGCCCATGTGCCTCAGGGTCTTCTCCGCGGAGACCAACTACCAGGTCGAGGAGTTCCTCTGGACGCTCAGAAACCCAGCAGCCACATAGCTACTCTCGTTCTTCTTCATTCCAAATCCTCGATTAAATTTGCAGGAACGAACTGAATGAATGAACGAATGCGTAGTTTTAGTTTAGTACTTTCTTCTTCATTTTGTTGAGCTGTTAACTGTAGATGGAGATTGGTCTTTGTAAAACAACATTATATTACTGATTTATGGTGAAACTGGCTGGAGAAATTAACATTATGTCTTCAGGTTTGCAAATTAGTCAATTCTAAGCTGAATGATGATTCCCTTTGCTTTTTGCAATATGTATTCAGGTTCTCCGCTAGTAAAATTGCTAAAACAGCTTAACCTGCAATTAACTTTATGCATGACAAATGTTCACTGTTAAAAGAACTGAACCTACAATTCAAGACCATTCTAGTTTTGACTGGGATCTTACTCCTAGGAAAATTGCTGACAGACAAATATGTGCATGAAAATTGCATTCACTTGTAAATTTGACCAGACTGAATAATCTCGATTAGCGTGCCGCGGTTTTCTTCCTGTCGGTTGTGGTTTTTTTCTTCTTTTTCTTCCTTCCTTTTTTGGTGCCGGGGTTTCTTAGTGTGTTTTTAGTTGTGTTAGCTGTCTGGTCGCGACCCCCGGGAGTTGAGTCGTTGGCACGCCGCTAGTTGTATTCCCTGTTTTTTCCTTTTCTTCTCCTAATAAAAATTCGGCAAAGCTCTTGCCGTCCTTTCTAAAAAAAAAGAATAATCCCGATTACAAGTGGATACAATTAACAACTATGGTATCCCCTAGGAGAAATTTACAAGATGAATCCCAAGAAGGAAGAATAAGCTGCTGCTGCTATGATATCTTTGGCAGCGTCGCCAGGAATGCATCCAATCTCACGTTGTCACTGCTCGACACGAACTTGATGCAGATGGGCGCCCTGGCGTGCGTGAGCGCCACCACCGACGACAGCAGGATCCCGAGCCCGTCCCCGCAGATGAGCCCCGACGCCGCCGCCGCCGAGAACGCCTGCGCCTTGAGTGGGTCGGCGCGCCTCCACAGGTACATGCCCAGGCTCCCCATGAACATGTCTATGGGCAAGTGCGTCGGCACCACGAAGGCGATGGCCACGCAGATGGTGCTCGGCATGTACCCCGCCACGCGCCACCGCCTCCGCTCCGCCACGTACCGGAGCACGCTCAGCGCCAGCGCGAGCACGAAGAAGATCCTGCACAGCCACAGGCTGTGCATGGGTAGCCCGCTCTGGCCGGAGCTGAGCAGGGCGATGCCGCGGTACACCCGGGCGTAGGGCACGTCGAAGAGCTCCGACTCGTCGTCCCGCACCTTGTACAGGGCCCAGAACACGAGCGGGTTGACGACGCACCCGAGCGCCGTGCCGATGGCCTGGCTGATGAACACGGCGCGCGGCGAGGTGAGGGTCAGGTACCCCGTCTTGAGCTCCTGCATCAGGTTGTTGCTGTTGGACATGGTCCCCATCACGACGCCGCAGGCGACGAGGCCGGCGACCACGCCGCCGCCGGCGCGGCCCACGACCGAGCCGACGACGAGCATGGCCAACTTGCCGTAGGTGCTCGACAGGTTCATGTCGGTGACGCCGAAGCCGTAGGCGTCGCAGAAGGCGAACACCGGGGCGGCCAGGTAGATGAGCATGACATGGTGGGGCTTGATCTGCGGGTAGAGGTAGGGGATGGCGACGGTGGAGACCACCGCCAGGAGGGCGTAGCAGAGGATGCTGACCGAGTTGGGCACATGGTCCCGGACGAACACCTGCGCCCTCCGCCGGTCGTCGAAGCTCTGCATCGCCTTGTGCTGCTCGGCCGCGTTGAGGTTGTGGAACGGCAACTGCGGCGGCGCGTCGCTGTCTTCGTCGTCGACGCCGCCGCCACCGCCGCCTTGCATCGGCTGGCTGCGCCTCTTGTACATGGCGTGCAGCGTGTAGAACATGATGGACAGGAAGTTGAAGAGACCGTCGGCGAGGATCATGGAGACCCCGATGAAGATCTTGTAGCCCCTGATGCCGCGAAGGCTGCCGGAGGTGAGGTCGGCGGAGTACCAGACGCCAGCCTTGGTGGCGAGGTAGGGCGTGACGACCCCCCACGAGACTACACTCCCGAAGAACAAGGAGGCGGTGATGAGGTACGGGCAGAGCATGCCGATGGCGACATTGGTCATGCAGAAATCGAAGTAGAACCCGCGCTTGTACGCCTCGAGGCCGAACGTGGGGAAGGCTCTGAAGCCGCAGTCCCTCGCAGCGGAGAAGAACCACTGGAAGATATCCCACAGCACGCTTCCTCCCAACAATCTGAAGAGCACGCGCACTTGCTGCCTGCAAGTGCAAGCACACAACCGAATTTGTAAGCATTTTTCAGTTCATTTTTTGAGTTCATTCAGATTCAGCTGAAGATACTACGTGCCTTGCGTTGCTGGCGCCTTGAGGGGTATGGAAGCTGTTGATCAGGTGTGCTGTGGCCACGCCACTAGGGTATGTCAACCGGTGTCGAATGATCATGACCTTCCTGAAGGGCATGAGGATGAACAGGCCGGAAAAGCTGACGAGGAAGAGGAAAGTGACCAGCCGGCCAATGCTTGGCTCAACCACATTCTTCGTGTCACCTCCAGCTACAGCCTTGCCCATCGCGAGGACGTACGTCCCAAATCCACCTGAATGTGAAACCAAAACATTTTTACAACCGGCCATTGGAGTAGTTTACCAAAATTTGCATGCTTTTTTAGAACTTCAATTTTTTATTAAAAAAACATGCAAACGCAAAAAATTCAAAATTCTGCATGTTGTGCTTGCAAAACACACATACCACTGAATGTAATGGCGGAGCAGGCGACGACGCAGGTCTGGATGACGGTGTTCTCCTGGCGGGTGAAGGGGAGGTGCGGCACCTTGAAGGAGTCGAGGACACGGATCCATGCGCGAGAGAGGTAGAAGCCGACGAGGCCGGCGGGGATGGTGAGCGGCGGGAGGAACCCGGAGTTGAGGCTGATCTTCATGGCGACGGCGCTGAGCCCGACACCGAGGATGAAGCTGACCACCAATGATCGTGGGGTGATGGTCTCCGACAGCGACAGGATGGGGTCTGCCTCGAAGGCGCACTCCGTTGAGATCCCTTCGTGTTCTTCTTGGGAATCATCATCGGCATGCTGCTGCTCCATGGTGAGGACAACAAATTAGTTTTTTTCTGATGGGATGGAACGATGAGTTCCAATTGTTTTGTTTGATTCTATGTGCATGCCTTGGTTTATTATTAATTAATAAACCAAGACATACACACAGAATCAAATGATGGATGGGATGGAAGAGAAAGGGGGCGGAGGGTTTTTTATAGGGAGCTTGGTAGTCAATTTTGGAGCGTTAGCTGTTCCTCCTAAGTATAGTCTATTTGCATTTGTAGCTTTAATTAAAGCAGCTTACCTTAGCCTGCCTTGCTGAGTCACAGTTGTGGCCTTCTTTGAGGGAATAATTTGCAATTAGCATCACGTGACAAACACAAAGGCAGCAGACAATCCATGCAGAGAAAATGACAAAGATGGACGCATCGCTGCTAAAAATAGGAGGGAAATAGAGTGAAACACGTGAGACATGATTTAAATCGAAGCAACTCTTCTAGCCACCCTGTGGTGGCTTTGAGTTACCTGCAACTGCACTTTACGGTTGGAATTGTCCCTCAATAGCTGACGGTTGGAGAGTGTTCGGTTGGTTGACGGCTCGTGACGATGTGTTCTGCGACAAAACTATTGATGTCTAGCTGATAGCTCATGGCTGGTGCTAATTTGTTTTGAGAGAAAAATACCGCTGACTGATGACTGATACACCACACACAAAACGCAACCAACTGCAACCTTGTTCTTCATAAAAAGACCCAAATTAACCTTTTTAGCCAATCAAAATTCTGAAGATCAGATTGAGCAATTGACACCCTCATTTTTTTAAGGGAGAAATTGACATCTGACACCTGCAATTTGTTGGAGAGAGGAAAGAGAGCCTGGCTGGATAAGACTCCTTGCAAAAATCAATATCCATCCTTATATAACATTATGCGGAAGAAGAGTGTATCTGTAGCAACGGTTCTTAGATCGAATCCTTTGAATGTGGCCTTTTGGAGATCCTTAGTTGGCAATAATTTACAGACTTGGCACCATCTGGTTACTAAACTTGTGAATGTCCAATTAACAGATCAGAGGTACCATTTTATTTGGTCTCTAAAATAAAATGGTCAATTTACTGTTCGATCTATGTATAATTCGCTCATTGCTTAGTTGCCTGCACCACATAAAAATGTGATATAAAAATTAAAAATGTCCTTAAAAGTTAAAATTTTTGTCTGGTATTTGCAAAAAGAGTAGTTCTAACTAAAGATAATTTAGCTCGCCGACAATGGTAGGGAAGTTTAAAATGTTGTTTTTTAATCTGGAAGAAACCATACAACACATTTTCTTTAATTATCAAATGACTACAATTATGTGGAGGATTGTACAAATTTTTTATATAACACCACCTGTGAACATTGAACATATGTTTACTGGGTATCTTCCCATGGATCCATTGGATCCGTTTTTGGGCGTTGCTGCAGAAAGAGGACGAGCGATCTCACATTATTCAGGGGTGTCGTGTACTTTAGACTTCATCGATACGGATCTTTGCATCTAATGAATGGACTTTTAGCGATAGAATTGCTTTCACGTGATGTTTGACATTCATCCAGAGATCCTTCTTTCTGTTCTTTTTGAGACCTACGTGTTTGTAATAGAAAACAGCTATATGCATAATTTTATATAAATGTTAGAATATTGAAATATATTCTTTTTAAAAAAAATATTGCTCGATGTCGGTGCTCAAATTTGATGTGTTCTTCTTCCTTCTGAAAAAAGAAGTTCTAAAGAAAATTAATTTGTTCCACCATCCCACACGTAAACCTAAAGCTCAAATTCAGCCTACACGTGCATTCAGCCCAAGCCCACCGCGCACGTGTGACGGCCTGGCCCGTCACAGTCACACACCCGCTGCCAGCCGCCTCCAACAAAATCAGCCGGCCCCCACCCGCTCGGCGCTCCCTCTCCTAACCCTAGTTCGCTCCTCCTCTCCCCCTTCCACTACCGCCGCCGCCGCCGCCCCCAGTCACGCGCCATCGACCCCTCCGCCACAAGCCGCTCCCCCAGCGCGCGCCGCTCTCCACGCCGTCGGCCTGTGCGCCGCCCTCCACACTCCCTTGCGCAGCTGCAGCAGCTCGAGTCCTCCGGCTGGTGCGGCGGCAGCACCGTCCTTCCCAACGAATTCTTTGTCCTCTCTCTCGGCCTCGGTCTTCCTCTCCTAGCGGCGACGACACTGCGAGTTGCGCTGCCCACCGTTGTTCGTCGGGCGACAGCCAGGCGACGAGCATCCGACAGGGTATGGCCGCCTATTCCCCTCCCGTCCCATATCTTGCTGCGCGAAATCACACACCCAAACTCCTAACGCGTATGGCATTTGCGTTCGGATCCAACCATGATTTTACCTACTACTCTTAAATTCGATGCCCCTGGTTGTTTGTTTCATTGATCCGGTTGCTAGCAGTAGTGCTAATTTGAATCCCTGTCGCTAAAATTGGTTCTGGCTGGTGAACCGACGATGAAACAAGCCACATATGGTCTTCATTAGCTAGCCTACTACTAGTAGGTCGCTTTGTAGCTCTTGTTGTTTTCCCAGTAATCTCAGCTGTAATTCCAGGTGTCGCCGTTCGAGAGAGCAAGATCATAGACCTGGACAGATTATGTCTCATTGAGGAGGAGAGTGGGGGAGGTAGATGAATAGAAGCATTTGCCACCACCTCCTCGCCCAGTGCAAAACGCTAAGAGAGCTCCAGAAAATCCACGCCCAGGCCGTGGCCCATGGTCTCCACCCTCACAACCAGTCCGTCTCCTGCAAAATCTTCCGCTGCTACGCTGATTTTGGCCGGGCAGCTGATGCTCGCAAGTTGTTTGATGAGATCCCCCGGCCTGACCTTGTATCCTTTACTAGCCTCATGTCCCTCCACATCCAGTTAGAGCGCCACCGTGAGGCTGTATCCTTGTTCGCACAGGTTGTTGCCGATGGTCACCGCCCAGACGGTTTTGCTGTTGTCGGCGCCCTCTCGGCTGCTGGTGGGATTGGCGACCAGCAGGTTGGTAGGGCGGTGCATGGCCTGATTTTCCGGCTTGGGTTGGATTCTGAGGTGGTCGTTGGAAATGCGTTGGTTGATATGTACAGTCGATGTGGGAAGTTTGAGTCTGCGGTAATGGTGTTTGATAGAATGTTTAAGAAAGATGAGATCACTTGGGGTAGCATGCTGCATGGTTACATCAAGTGTTCTGGCATGGATTTGGCATTATCATTCTTTGATAAGATGCCTGTGAAGACTGTAGTTGCTTGGACAGCACTAATCACTGGTCATGTACAAGCCAAGCATCCTGTACGGGCTCTAGAGCTTTTTGGTAGGATGGTCCTGGAGGGTCATCGCCCTACTCATGTCACCATTGTAGGTGTACTCTCAGCTTGTGCTGACATTGGCGCTCTGGATCTAGGACGCGTCATTCATGGATATGGAAGCAAATGTAATGCCATCGCAAACGTGATTGTTAGAAACGCTCTGATGGATATGTATGCAAAGAGTGGAAGCATTGAGATGGCATTCTTCTTATTCCAAGAAGTTAAATCAAAGGATGCTTTCACATGGACTACTATGATCTCATGTTTCACTGTCCAGGGGGATGGGAGGAAAGCTCTTGAACTCTTTCGGGACATGCTTAGGTCTGGGGTTGTTCCAAACAGCGTAACCTTTGTCTCTATTTTGTCTGCGAGCAGCCATGCTGGATTAATAGAAGAAGGTAGAGAGTTGTTTGGTACAATGCGTGAAATATACAATATCAGTCCCAAGCTTGAGCACTATGGATGCATGGTTGATCTGTTAGGCCGGGGAGGACTGCTAGAGGAAGCAGAAGCTCTAATAGCTGATATGAATGTGGAACCTGATATTGTTATATGGAGGTCACTTCTTAGTGCTTGCCTGGTTCATCGCAATGACAGGTTGGCTGAGATTGCTGGAAAGGAAATTTTAAAGAGAGAACCAGGGGATGATGGGGTTTATGTGCTTCTTTGGAACATGTTTGCCTCATCAAATAAATGGAGAGAAGCTCGAGAGATGAGGAAGGAAATGTTGTCTAGGAAGATCTTCAAAAAACCAGGGTGTAGTTGGATAGAAGTTGATGGTGCCGTCCATGAGTTCTTGGTAGAGGACAAGACACACCATGCTCGAAGGGAAATTTACGAAACCTTGGAGTGCATGACTAGGCAGTTTAAGATGGATCTTAGATCATACTCTGTTGATGGACAAATAATAATCTAGATTCTAGAATCATATACTGTCTATTTCCAGCGTGACATATGGGTCGTCAAACTAAATAGCCTTTTTGTTCCTAAATTGTGTTTCACAATCTTATTGTACTTGGTAGCTGATTGATTTGTCTCCATGTGACTCTAGATCAAAATTATAGAGATTCAGTGCTTGTACATTGATGGCAAGATATTATTCTAAATAATTGCTTTCACTTATTGATTGTTTTATTTATTGCGAAAACAAGGTTTTCAGAGAAATTTCTTCTAATTAGCATGCTGTTCGACTTTAGCTTATGAATCTGGTACAACTGTATTTCATTAGTTGTGTAAAGGAGATCAAGATGGCTATATACACGAGTTTTTTTATTAACTAGATTCCTCTTATTTTATTTTATTGCATTGTATATTCTTTATCTGGAAATGTGTCATTCAGCTGCTTCCTAATTATGATACATGATTATGCGTGCCAAGTTGCCAACACTTTTTAATTGTGATTCTCGTATTGTTAGATGTGTTCTGGAGATGAGATCGATGGAGATGCAAGTGTTGGGCAGAAGGGTTTCAAGGATATAAGGCGCTACAAGTGTGAATTTTGCACTGTTGTAAGGTCAAAGAAATGCTTGATTCAAGCTCACATGGTTGCACACCATAAGGTACAATTTGTACAACCATTCTTTGATGGACTAGATGCATGTGCCGGTACATGCCTTTAGCCTTAATAAAGACTATTGATATCCCCATCTTGTTTGTATTGTAGCGCCCATGTGCTCTCTGAGATATATATATGGACATCATTTTAACTTTGTAATGCCTGCCTTTGTATTATCATTATTTTGTAGCATTGCAATAATCCCCAGAGTTTTCCACAAATTTTATCTGCAGGATGAACTGGACAATTCAGAAACATACAACTCAAATGGAGAAAAGATAGTTCGTGAAGAGGAACATAGGTGCCCAGAGTGCGCAGCTTGTTTCCAGAAACCGGCTCATCTGAAGCAGCACATGCAAAGTCACTCTAATGAGGTTGGTATTCAATGTTGAATTGTTTATCCTCTCTGACCGAGTCCAGTATGGGCAGACTTGTTTTATTGTGTTGCCACTGATGGACATGTCAGATATTAAATTTTACAAGAAACATGCTTTAAACATATGATCTTGAATTGTGAGGTAGCTGTAGCATTGTTACTTTTCAATATATGATTCACTAAATAAAGTTGTTTTGCAGGGTATAGATAGTTAACAGCGTGAAGCATTGGATCCCATTTAAAGAACTCCAAAATGCGATGAGGCAATTTTTCATCTTGTCTGAACTAGTAGCAGGTTGGGATGACCACCTGTGAAGCTTCAACAAGGTTGCCTCCTTCACGCTCATTGAGTAGGTTTGTCCTTTTGTACAAAATTTCCTTTTCTTTTTACCATGATGCCTCTTGAATAAACATTGCATCCCTTAATTTCTAATGAAGGAATAGCTCTTCTCACTCTTAACTCGCATGACTGTTTTATGGTTGACCGTTGTAGTTTACGTTGCACATTTTGTTATGGATTGGTTAAGTGAATTTAGGAGTTCATTTCCTTCTCTGGTTGCTTAGTCTCTATTTATTTATTTTGGCTTCTAACTTTGGGGGGCTTTGGCAATCTGGTGATCCAACATCAAGATACCATCTCAGAAAGGTTGGGCTTCCAAATAGGCTCCTTTAGCTTGTTATGATGTCGAGTTTTGTTCCTTGACATTAAGCAGTTTATTGCTGCAAATATTAAATGGGTATGGATCTTTTGGAGATAAGGCTGGAAATATCCTACCTTCAGTCTGCTATTTCTTCATGGGCTTCCTTATGGGGGCCTTACGAATGCTTGAGGATCCAATATCAAAATGTCTTCTCAGAAAGCTAGGCCCATTCTTCATTGGTTCTCAGCTCGCTATGGAGACAATAGTCTTTTGCCCTGTCACTGCAAGGAAAAAAGTGTACTGAAGTGAAGTGCTGAACTTGGTCTAGTGCTGTGTATTAGGTGTGCTATGGATTCTTTGGAGACGAAGGTGGAAATATCCTCCTTTCAATCTGCCATGTCTTCACAGGCTTCCTTATGGGGGCCTTAAGAATGCTTGAGGATCCAATATCAAAATGTCTTCTCAGAAAGCTAGTGTCATTCTTCATTGGTTCTCAGCTCGCTATGGAGAAAATAGTCCTTTGCCCTGTCACTGTGCAAGGAAAAAGTGTACTGAAGCGATGGCCGAACTTGGTCTAGTGTTCTGAGTATTAGGTGGGTTATGGATTCTTTGGAGATAAGGGTGGAAGTATCCTCCTTTCAATCTGCCATGTCTTCACAGGCTTCCTTATGGGAGCATTAAGAAGATGCTTGAGGATCCAATATTGAAATGTCGTCTCAGAAAGCTAGGGCCATTCTTCTTTGGTTCTCAGCTCGCTAGGGCCACAGTTCACAAAGCTGAATTTAGCTTGCCTTTGTTATGTTTCTGCTGCTCGCTTGACATGATGTTACATAGTTTAGAAGTGCCTTTTTACCTTTTTTTTGTTTGAACAACTTTTTTATTTTCTGTGTCGACTTTCTTCTAGATGTTATTCTCAACATGATCGTACATTTGATTTTAATGCCCGCAGTGAAATGATCTTGCTAACAGATCCTGTTTGTTTATAATTCTGAGTTTTTTTAAAATGGTTGAATCATCTAGCACACCTACAAACAAACCAGCATGGAAATATTTTGTTCTTAATCCATATTCTTGTTTTGACTGTAGAGACTCTTTATTTGCCCGGTCGAAGACTGCCCCTTCAGCTACAAAAGGAAAGATCACTTGAATCGACACATGCTTAAGCATGAGGGCAAGTTGTTTGGTTGTACTGTGGACGGTTGTGATAAGAGGTTCAGTATAAAGGCAAATATGCAACGTCATGTTAAAGTATTCCATGAGGATGAAACTGTCGCTAAGAGCAGCCAGGAGTTTATTTGCAAAGAGGAAGGGTGTAACAAAGCTTTCAAGTATCTCTCAAAGTTGAGGAAACACGAGGAGTCACATGGTATGTTGGTACCGTTTGAAATTAACTAGGATATTAAATTGAATTAACTGAAACTTAGTTGCTGTTATGTTAATGATGTCTGTGCAGTTTTTTCTTTACAGCTTATGGTATTCCTGAATTTGAGTGTTTTCTTTGTGATATTTTCTTGCAGTTAAATTGGACTATGTGGAGGTAGTGTGCTGTGAACCAGGCTGCATGAAAATGTTTACAAATGTTGAATATCTGAGGGCTCATAACCAATCTTGCCATCAGCATGTTCAATGTGAGATATGTGGAGAAAAGCACCTGAAGAAGAACATCAAGCGCCATCTGCAATCCCATGACAATGTGCCCTCTGGTGCAAGGATGAAATGCACTTTTGAGGGTTGTGAACACTCCTTTTCCAATGTAAGGAAAATTTTTAGATCCGCAAATGTATCTGGCAATCTTTTCAGCCTAGTAGTTCTGTACTTGTTTTGCAGATTTTGAATTGAGGTATTTGTTTATGTTTTTATTTGCAGAAATCAAATCTGAGCAAGCATGTCAAGGCATGCCATGACCAGCTGAAACCTTTCAAGTGCCAAATCGCTGGGTGTGGCAAGGCGTTCACCTACAAGCATGTCAGGGACAACCATGAGAAATCCAGTGCTCATGTATATGTTGAAGTGAGTCCCAGTACTTGACCTATATAATTTTTTAAAAAACAAGTGGCCTTTCCCACTGTGCCTGTCTTTAGAGTTTAAGGCCTTGTGGACCAAACTAGCAGCTGGTGAATTGTATGTTGGTCGTGTGTTGTGCTGAAATCATGTGAAATTGTCAGTAACAAGCTGAGACATGCAGGGTGACTTTGAGGAGATGGACGAGCAGCTGCGCTCACGGCCGAGAGGTGGGCGAAAGAGGAAGGCATTGCCGGTGGAGACATTGACACGCAAGAGGGTAACCATCCCCAGAGAGGAGGTTTCGTCGTTGGATGATGGATCAGAGTATCTACGCTGGTTGCTATCGGGTGGTGATGATTCAGGGCGAGCTCAGTAGTGGTGGCATGATTTTGTATATTGGGAAGGTGTGTCATGTTGCTGTGTACATGGGGGTATATTCTAAGTAAGAAGTATGTATGGTTAGATAAGAATTTGGTGTGTGTGTGTATGTATGGGTAATGCTAATGCAGCTGATCTAGTCTTGATTACTCTACTGCAGTAGAGTAGTGCTCGAGTTTTGTAGGGAACTTGTGTCTGCTGTAGTTTGTGGCAGTCAATGTAACGTCCTTATCCTATCGACTGGCACTTTTAAATGGAAAGTCATATCATGCTGTCTTCTTGCTTTTGAATTGCGTTTCTCCTAGTGATTTTATTACCCTTTTGGTGGTTGTTAAGAACTCCGAAAGAAGGAAGCCGACACTGTTGCTGAATCCGTGTCCTGCTCGCAGTAGAAAACATGGTGCTCGCGAACTTAGATACAGGAAGAGGTAGTCCATAGATATACTGGGTATGTGCTGTACACCTGCCCTTGCTGCAGGTCCATGAAACTGCACAAGGCGGTGGACTATTGAACTGACAGAGGAGATCATCGTAACGGAGATCTTGGTGCGTTGCAAGTCTGTCTGCAAGGCCTGGCTGGCGAGCCACCATCTCCGACGACCCCATCTTCATCGGCGGGCACCGGCGCTCCGCCGCACGGTGGGACCAGGACCCGAGCGTGATCACCACCCCCACACCCCTGGACTACCTCATCCCGGGGGAGCGCTGGCCAGCGGTGCTACTTCACCCACTGCGACGTCGGATGGCCTTGTGCTCACTCTTACCGACAACAAGCTCTACATCTTCAACCCAGCCACCAGGGACGCCATCACGCTACCTGACAGCCGCGACAATTATTCCATGTTTAGAAGCCTGCGCGCCATTTTTCCGGTGACTCGCGCACCGGAAGGTACATCCGTACATGGTGGTTCAGGCATTCTACCGGCCGGTCAATCGACGCCGACGCGCATCTACCGTGTAACAGGCATAGATGACTATCAGTAACGAGCAAAGCACCCGTTACCGATCTAGCGTTACAAATGAGCAAATAAAGGTAACGGGCAAACACCCGTTACTAATAGCAAATATTTGTAATAGGTATCTACACAGACCGTTATGATAAGTAGTTACTGATCGCCTGAAATGGTTGTTTCTCTGGCCCAAAGGGACCTTTGGTAACGGGCACAGACACGCAGCCGGCTACAGAGACCAAAGTGACAAATCGGAGTCTTGAGAAAACTGTCTGCAAAGGTCACCAACATCTGACCCCAGCCAAGCAGGTTTCTCAGGCAACAACACCTGACCAAACAAGTACTGAATGCAACATGTTTCAAGTTTTCTGACAATGGACTGACGGTGCATCCGTTGGGTCGACATAAAAGTTGCCCTTTGGGTCGAGGGTATCCTTAAGAATGAACTCGAACAACATCTCCCGCACCAGCTTTAGATTCTCTTTAGAAACTTTTTGTGCAGGTTTGAAATCCTGCAAAATACATTCATTATGAGAATACAAGTACAAAATAAATTTCTAAATCAAATGGAGAATATGAGCAAAGACAACGCTGAGCATTACGTACTTACAACAGCCTTTTCCATGATAGGTATTTCACTGAGTAGTCTTAACATATTGAATGCACTCTCTCTCTTTCTGTTGTCAAGGCTCCGGTTGTGGCTGCTGCTCAGGCGGAGATTGGCTGCGCTCTCCCTCCTTCTGTTGTCGAGGCTCCGGTTGCGTCTGCTGCTCATGCGAAGATTGGCTGCGCTCTCCGTCCTTCTGTTGTCGAGGCTCCGGTTGTGGCTGTTGCTTAGGCGGAGATTGCCTGGACTCCTCATGCTGCTGAGCCTTCTCTAGCTGACGCTGATAAGCTGCAGTACCTGCATCTATTGTTGTACCCCTGCTACATGATGGGGCCACCACAGAGTTGGGCTGTCTCGTCCTTGTTGGTATAATGATCATGTGCTTTGACCATTGGATCCTTATACCGAGTGCCTCACCTAGGGTTAATGTCATGCAGTTTCTTTGCAAAGAGGATCAGAGGACTACTGTAACATAGCTTTCAAGTGTGTCTCGAATCATGTGAGTTTAAGAAACACTGAGTCACATGGTACTGCATACGTAGGTACTTGAAGAAATATGTGGAAATATTTGGGTGCCTTTGGCATGACTTCACCATGTCTCCTTCAACGGGTGAAGCAACACCAACAGCTCCCAAATTATTAGTCTTTTTGACATTTTTTAGATTCATACATATTAATATGTCAAACGTTTTTCCTACCAGCGACAAGTCACATTCAGGAAAAAACGGCTTGGCCGACACAGCCGCATGCAAGAAGGTGAGCATTTGCGCTAATGGGCTTGACAAACATCTTGTGCTTGAGTCCGTGACACGTGGGTCCATCAGACGTTTGGGCTAATGGGCTTGACAAACATCCCCGTGCAGTGCTTGAGTCCGTGACACGTGGGTCCATGCTCCAAAGGCCCCCAAGACCCTTCCCACGTGGACGGCCTCTCCGATGCGAAAGAGAAGAGAAGAGAGGCACCACAGCGCAGAGGCTCCGCTCGATCAACCCGAGCGGTCACGTCTCCATTCCTCGTGTTCCCCTCCGCCTCTGCCTCCGCTCCCCACCCCCTTGCTTGCTTCTACGCTTGAGTCTAGGGTTTTCGACGCCACCACCAGTCCACCACCGCCCTGGGCCACCTTGCATCGATCCCCGCGCCGCCTCCTCCCTCTCCACCTACCATGACTCCGGAGGACGACGTGCTGCTGTGCGAGGCCGCCTCACCTCGTGCCCAGAGCCCCGCGTCTACACCTCCCCCGCTCCCTACCAGGACTCCACTCCAGGAGCACGTGCTGCCGTGTGAGGCTAATTTATTCCCGCTCCCAATCCTGTTGCATGTTTTTTTTCACGACCGTTATCCTGTTGCATTGTATTGGTAATGCTTTCTACTTCGCTTTAATTCTGTTACGATGTGCGTGGTGGAATCGGAAATTCCGCTTTCGCCTGTCCGGTTCTTCTGTTAGTGCTATAGTGGCTAATTCTGTCCTGTTTACAGTGTGCTGCAAATGATTTGTTGTGTTACTACAATGTGTTCCAATATGCTTTAGCCCGTCAATTGTGTTGCAATGCTCGATTTCAATGTGTACAAAATGCATGGTGTGTCCTCTGGTCTACATCGTGGCCCATCATGCAATCCATTTTATCTATGTTTTGCTATTCTTAAGGTTTTTTGTTTGCTAATTAGGTATGTAGTATTCGTGTTGTTTTAGCAACTGACTGGGCTAGCTGCACTGTATTTGGAAGGTGGTAATCCCAAGGGAATCAGTAGAGATGGTGAATCTAACAGTTGATGGTTTATGTGGACTTATGCGCAAGCAAAGCAACATCAGGAATGTGGCCATCATCTCCTCTTCAAGTCATGGTATGTAACAAATATCTCCACAGAGACCGTATTCTGCTAAATACCGCATCACTACTTATGCTTCCATGGATGTGATTGCATTTAGTACACTATCCATGGAGCTCTCTGCATATGTATACACCCTGCCCCTTTCGGCCTTAGAATAGAATTTGAACCACATAATAACATGTTACCATTCACTACTGTTTTCGCAATAGTGGTCCTTGATACATTATGCGTATGTGTATTTGACAGCTTAGTGTGTTACTATTTGACTTAAGGGATAAGGAAACTTTTAAGTAACTATTATCAGTTTGCCTGTATGTTGGTGGGGTGTGCTATTGTCGTAATATGGAAGCTCAAAGATTTACATTGTATCTTAGGCACTTGCTTTTCAATGTTCCATGCTTCTGGATCAGTATTGTAGTTTTTATCGGAGTAGAATCTGTATGTTTATGTATTTTGTTCTGCCTTTACTAGTTTTTTTTGCCAAAATTTGCAGTTAATATGTGGATTAATCCAGTCTTCGGCATTGATCTATTTGCTTTACCTTTTTGCTTTCATATATTTAGGTGTATTGAGCAATTTTCACTTAGTGGTATTCATTCTCTGCAGACAAGTATGCTATCACAGATGCCCTTGCAGTAGCTGATGGGATTATTGCTCCGGAAATCTCTACAAACGTTGGCATAACTGCTACTAGGGCAGATGAAGCTGAAAGTGGTACCCATTTGAGATCCACAGATATCTCTCTTTGTTACAAGGCTAGAAGAGATACTTTGAAGTTATACAAGGGCAAATCGATGGAAACCTCTTCTTGGTCAACATAGTTGATCTGCCCATTAATGTCAATCCTCTTGCAGAAGTTAGTGTTGATATGTGCATAGCTGATGGAGCTCTTGTCCTGGTCGACTCAAATGAGGGTGTTACTTCTGATACCGAATGCCTCCTTCGACAAGCTATCAGTGAGAGGATCAGGCCCATTCTTTGTCTGATAGTGAACATCAAGTGTGCCTGTGATTCTCAAGACTATGGTGAACAACTATATCAAAAGTTGTTCAGTGTTATTGAGAAAGCCAATGCAGTGGCTGCAAAGTATAAGGACAAGCTCCTTAGTGATGCCCATTTCTCACCGGATAAAGGCAACATTGCTTTTTTGTCCTTATCTGGTGGATGGGGTTTCACCCTGGCCAACTTTGCTAGGTTGTGGTCCCCCATGTTTAAACTGAAGCAATCCGAGATGATGGAGAGGCTTTGGGGTGAATGTTACTATGACAAGGACAAGGACAAGAATGAATGGTCAAAGCAGTGGACTGGTGCTGAAAGTTGCAAGCATGCATTTGTTTTCTTCTGTCTTGACAAGATCATGAGAATAATGGATTATTGCTTGAAAGATGACAAGGAGAAGTTGGGGCAAGAGCTTTGTCTTCATATGAAACCTGCTGAGAAGAAGCTGTCTGGGGAACCACTTTTGAAGTGTGTCGTGAGAAGATGGTTACCACATGGCGAAATCTATTAGGAATGATGATTCTGGAGCTTCCATCTCCTCTAAATGCTCAGAGATACCGTGTAGAAAACTTGTACAATGGATCGCCTAATGATTACTATGCATCTTCTGTTAGAGGTTGTAATCCTGATGGCCCTCTTTTACTTTATGTTTCCAAGATGATTCAAGAAAAAGGTAGATCGCTTGCCTATGGCTGAATCTTCTCAGGGACAGTTCCGGCTGGCATGGAAGTTTGTATCATGGGCCCCAACCATGTCCGAGGATAGGAGGTGGAACTTTCTGTGGAGAGAGTGCAAGGTTCTTCAATATGGATGGGAAATAATCTAGAATCTGCTGACAACATTCCTTGTGGTAACATTGTCGCATTAGTTGGCCTGGATGCTACCATCATGAAGAATGCGACACAGACAAACATGAAAAAGATTGGTGTTGGCCCAATCAGAGCCATTAGTGTCTCTGTTTTGACACATCAAAGAATTGATGATGTTATTTTGGAGCCATTGTGTCGCGGGAAAAGTTTCTCTCTTCCCTATTTTGTATATGATGATCTTTTTCTTCATCAGCATGAGGACATTTTCTGGTTATGGTCAGTTCATTGTAAAAATAAGGGGGGGGGATTGTGGAAGATGATATGGGGCTCGGTAAAACTAGATAGGTATGCTGTAAACTTGCAGAATCTGGGCTTGCTGTAACTTTGTTATGACACCTAGGTTTAAGGTTGATGAACACTTCTGTATATTCCAGGCATCCTCTTTTTTTGCGTGGCTTGTTTCATTCAGATATCATAAAGAGGGCCCTGATCGTGACACCACCTACTGTCATTGATCAGTGGGAACGAGAACTTGCAAAAGTTGGTATTGTCAGTAGCAAGTAAGTTATCTAATTTGAGTTATATCATGAATTTATTATGCTCAGATATTGTTTATTCCACTATTTTTATGCAAATACCATTTTTTGCAGATTCACTAAATCTAAAGATGTAACTGCTCTTAAGATGATTGCTAAGGTGGGTCGGTATTTACTTTGATCAGTTCATACACCCTTCATAAGCTCCATGTCTGTGTCAACTCAACATATATTTCTCTCGCAGGAAGGTGGTGTCCTTATTACCAATTATGAGTTGTATTGCATTCATGAGGCTTTCATACTGAGGGAGGTTGTTAGTAACTTTGATTATGTAATTGCTGACGAAAGTCACATAATTAAAAATGATGAGACCGATGTATCAAGAGCTCTTCGTCGCATCAGTTGCAACCACAAAATCATGCTTACAGGCACCCCAATTCAGAATAATATAATGGTATCTCCTGCCCATCCGCCTCTTTCCCCTCAACAAGAACACACACATGAAAATAACCCAGCTAAACACTCTGTAGGAATTACACACTTTGATGAGCTTTTGTAACCCAAAATTGTTGGGAAACTCTCAATACTTTAAGGATACTTTCAGTTTACCAATTGATCGTGGTAAATATATAAATTCAGATGTTAAATTGAAAACTAAGTATATACGAGCATCACAAGTTCCCTTGATTTCTTCCGATTATTACTCATATCACCATATCCTGTATTATTTTTGTGTTTGACCCTTCGTGTTGCTAAAGCTTTCTATTTCTTAAATATTTTGCTCAGGATTTGAAAAATCTTATCGATCCTTTTATATTACGAAGAAATAAGGAGGCTACTGGCCGTCTGAAGTAAAAAATTTTTGAAGTTTCTGTTTGGTTGGAGATAAGCCCACTTCAGGTATTAGTTATGACTTTGAATAGATTCATTTTTTTTTCGAAAACGCAGGAGAACTGCGCTTCATTGTATTAGAGAGAAAAAGAAATCCCACTACGTGAAAACGCAGGAGAACTGTTGCTTCAAGGGCATCTGTGATAGCATAATTGTCTGCAAAGAATGAATACCACTAAGTGAAAATTGCTCAATACACCTAAATATATGAGCACATTCACTTTTTTTCTTTCTATCTTTGTTTCTTTGTACAGATAAAGCTGTATGAGACACTTGTTAAAGATAATATCCTAAAGTCGCGTGGAAAAGCACTAAACATATACCCCCCACGAATAAAATTTATACATCAAACTTAATACAACTTCTTAAAAGCAAGAAGCTCACAAAAACTAAGTGTTGGTTTTGCAGAACGAAAACAATAACAATTTTTCAAAAAAATCTCAAAAATTGCAACTCAAACAAACAAACATGACGATAACAACGGGACGAACGACTTGAGGTACACCACAGTTTCATACGATCATTTAATTGTTGTTGATGAAGAGAGGAGGAAAGAGAGGTGTGTGAAACTCCTATCTCATAGTTGGTGAAGGGAACAACACATATCACATAATTGGTGATGGTGGTGGTGGTGTGTGTGGCGGCGGTGGTGGTGGGAGGTGGGGGAGGGGGGTTAACAGAAGATGAGGGGCAGAGTTGAGTTGAGAGTTGAAGCCATACCTAATAGTTAGAGCACCTAAGTAGCATCTAGTAGACCTCACATGAGCAAATTTATGAGCCTGGTTTAAAAAAAAAATCCTCTGACTAGTGACGCTAGGATTTTAATATTTTCTAGGTCGGAAGAAGGTTCATGAAAACTCGAGGAGCGATCTTACCTACCGCCTTAGGTTTAGGTTCTAGTCTTGACATTCTTCCACATGAAGTCGAGGTCTCTAGATTTTTTTACTTCGTCCACTTTAGCATCTTTTCCGTCCATTTCAAAATATATGTGCCTTTAGTGTTTCCCTAAATCAAACTATATTAATCTTAACCAAGTTATCAAGAAGAAAAGCTTGGTTTTGCGAGATGTATTTCATTAATTGATCCAATAATACTATTTTCCTACTGTAAATATTGCTAATTTTTTCTACAAGCTTACAACCTGTTCGGCTGGTTGTTCGACTGGTAGATTGAATAGTGTTGTGTGAGAGGAAATAAACCGGGATAAGCCGAACATGCTCTTAGTTAAACCAAAGGTGGATTGGCTTCAGATAAAGATAGAGGTGCTTATTTTTTTTGATGGAGCGAGTAATATTTTGAAACTATACTAGCATGTAAACAAAATTTGCTTGTACCGTTTTCATAAGATCATTTGAAATAATCAATTAAATAATGATGACTAAATTACTTCCTTCATTCTCCTTTGATAGGGCTATTTGTAAAACATCTTTTTCCTCTTTTATTAATGGTTCTATTTGAGTTGCCACTGCACCTCGTGTTTTACATTAGGTGACTGCTCATTTTCCGTGCATAATAATTTTTTAGAAAAAAATTGGTGCTTGTAGTATATAATTACATCGACACTGAGATGTATGTATATGATGAAGAGGAGTACATTAATGACATGATTCATCAGATAATCGGGGAAATGAAAAGCTCCTCCCCTTTCCTCGCACCAGAGCCATCCGGGCCTCCGTGGCCTCCCCGCTGCTTGACGCGTCACCGTCTTTGCAGTTCCCAACACGTTTGAGTACTTTGCAAAAAACCCCTCCACTTTTCTGAAAATAGCAACTACACCCAACTTGCATAGACCGTACAATCCCCGCTTTTATACATTTTCCGAATTGGACCTCGAACTGAAATTTATTTTGACATGAGAATGAAAATATGTCATGTTTTCAAAAACACCCTCACGAGGCATTTTTCAAACACCCCCTCCCACCAGCTCAACCGGCATAATCCCTCTCCCCCCGCCCGAACCCTAACCCCGTAATCACTTCTCTTCCCTACCGCCCTCTCCTCCCTGTGTCCTGCACCCCGCCGCCGCCCTATCTCTCCGTGCTATCTAGCTTCCCCCCGCCGTCCCACCCCTTCTCCCTTCACGCCCGCCTCCATCGCCCCTCCCTCCTTTCCGCCGCTGTTGCCGCCGCCGCCTACTCTCGCGGGATCCGGCGTGGGGTGAGGCTCGGAGAGAGGGGGTGTGTGCCGGCACACAAAGGTCCTGCATGGCCCGAGCGAAGGCCGCTGCGACCCCAGGCCCCAGCGGCGTGGTCCGTCTGGGGTAGGGGTCTCCGTCCCCGGTGCGATGGGTGGGCCTGCGCGCTCCAGCGGCGCGTGGTCCAGTCCGCCCAGGGCCCCCGTCGGAGCAGCCCCCGGACGGCGCCGCGCAGCATGGGAGCGGTTGGGATGCGCGGACGGCCCGACGGCATCGCAGATACAGTTCCCCCGTCACCTCGTATCCGTCCCCGCTATTCTTCTTTTTCTCTCCCCGTGTACGAACCCTATCTTCCGATTCCCCATCTACCTTCCTCCTGTTTCTCCGACCTGTGAACCATGGTGTGCAGATCTGGTAGCTCTTTGTCACACTCGGGCCAATTTGGATGGCCCATGAGTGGCCCATGAGCGCAGGTGCGCGTGTTTAGTGCCACATTGCTAGTTGAGCAAGGGTGGAGCCAACTTATAAGCCTTTGTCCACCAGCCATACCACCCTCGGGTTAACCCTTTTACACAAAGCGAGGGCAAAAGTGTAAGCAGGGTGCTATGTGTACGCGTGCTCGCCCCTACGGATGGGTTGGGCGGCCGCATATAAATTCTTTTATGCTTTTCAGTTTAGTTAGCTGATTAGCTTGGTAAATTCTTCCTAAGAAAATTCAGGACGACTTGTTTATCTCTGCACTTTCTTTGGTGGATAGTGGGATATCACTCAGGTTTAGAGTCACTCTAAACTCTACATGTGAAGCTTAATACTGAAATGCTTTCAAATATGTAGGGAAAGAAGAATAAGCAGGCAATGATGAAAATGCATAACCAAACATTTTGATCGTGTACTAATCGTTCATGTCAAACTGGTTCCCCATAATGAGAAAAAAATAAGTAGCAATTTACTGAAAATGTGTAGCCAAATTGATGTTATTCAGCAAGATAATTATGATCAACAATGTTTTCTAATTTTGGTGTGTTTGCTCTCTTATTTTGTGAAAGATGGCTTGGTATAAAAAGGGAAGAAGTGTAGCCTTTGTCTTCCAGGGTCCCCATTCCCACGTCCTGCAAATAAGATGCACTTGTTTTATTTCTGTAACATGATGTCTGTAGAGGCTTGACTACATTATCTGATTTGGTTTGCACCGGCTTGCTATCCTGGTAGAAAAATATGTAAAGTTCCTTTTCTTACTCAGTCAAATCATGGCAGCATTATTATGTACATAATGGTTATTGCCTTTCAGTGCAAGCAAGGATGGTTAGCGCAAGAAGAGGATGCACATCTTTTGTTAGATAAAGCCAGTTGCTCGCTACTTGGCCTAGATGTATTTTGAAAATTCATGGCTGCAAATTGTGTGCTATTCGCTCTGGATTCCTCAACCTGCTTTGATACTTGTATATGCTTGTTTGGATTTATATTCCAAACTAATGGCTGATATGTTTTGTAGCTAAGGGTCCTGAATTCCTGATTGGTCATATGAAATGGAGTGGATGCCGCATGCTAATAAGACATCTGGTGTGCATTGGCTTCTACCTAATTGACCAGTCCTGTGAAATGGAGAATGCCTATTAAGACATATGCAATGTATTCATTTCTACCTTAAGTATACAATTTGTCATCAATAATTTATGGATCAGCCTGAGATTGTATATAAATTTTTGCTGCCATTGCACATGAGTGACATAGTAATTGGTTTTTGATAAATCAAATAAGTTATCCATGGGATTGTGATCTGATACTCGAGAAATTGAGGACACATACCATAATTTCCATTTCAATTGATGTTATGTAAACTTATGTCTATTGCTTGCAAATTCATTTTTTATTTTTACATTGTGATAGGGCGCGCATCGCGCGCCGATTGTTCTAGTAAATTGAATTCATTATCGTTGATGGATTGTGCCAAGATGAAATGTAAGCCTATCAAAAGAGGAAGGAGGGAGTACAAAATATTGGTTATCCAAAAAAAAACAAAATAGTGGTTGCACATATATAAAATGATGACAGTGGGAGTAGTCTGAGCAAAAAAAAAAAGTCAAATTAGAAAAGCGAGATGCAGTTCCAAAGTTCAACTAAAAGCTTTATAAAGTTTATTATATGTTCGGTAACCACGTTAAATCAATCAGAGTATGTAGTGGGAATGTGTTCTCCCAGTCATAATTCCCTGTAAATAGCGAGATCAAGTAAAAAAAGTATCTTAAAATTCTCAACTGATTAATTATTTTTTTTGTTGAGGAAAAAAAGACTCCTATAAACGGAAGTACTGCAACACTGGTGTGCATCCTGCCTGTGAGGATCCACGGGCCCACATGTCAGCTGGCCGGTAGCAGCACGCGCCACGCGTCCCGACCATTCCGAGTCCAGCGTGCCACGCGACCCCAACCAATCCCACAACTCCGCGCGTCGGAGGGCATCCGGGCCGTCGGATGCGCGGCACGGACGGCCGCGGCGGCCCCAGCACAGAGTCCACCGCGATTGGCTCGGGGTTCCACGCGTCGCGCCCCTACTGGTCCAGGTCGGACTCATGACGTCCCGGCCAACGCGACGGTCGCAGCGGGATCCCCACCCATCGCCCACTTTATAAGCCTTCCGCCTCCTTTCTCCTCCTCCATCAGACGCAGTTCGAAACGCGGGGGATCACAATCACAACAGGAGAACAGAGAAGCTTCCAGAGGAGAGGAGAGGGAGCGCGTTGCGGTGGTGGTGGTGGTGGTGCGGCCATGGATCGGCTTCGCGGATCCGCGTTCCTGCTCGGCATCCTGCTCGCAGGTACGACGCGCCGCGATCTCGCTGCGGTTTTCTCTGGGTTTTTGCTGGTTTGTCCATTCATGTGGGATCTGAGATTGGGTCAGATTTAGTGGTGCTCTCGCCTCGATCTGGGGTGTTTTCCTACATACGGATTGATTCGGGTTGTGAATTGGGGAGGTATGCTTGGTAGTGTGAGGCTGGTGGATCAGGAAAGTTGGTCACTCGGATTCTAGAATGGGTGGTCAGTTTGAATTGATAGGATACAGTAGCCTGTTCCTGTGATCTAGGACTTGGGAACCTTGTTTTTGTTACCGCTTTGATCTAATACTTGTAGGTAGTTCTGTCCCGCGAGGAATGGGTGTAGCTGATGCTATTTATTCTTCAGAAACTCAGTTGCACTGTCTCTGACTGGAAGTAGCTAGTGATTTGATTCCATTTAATTGCATTGGTGCCTTGATCTGTGATTGGCTTGATCGAAATCCTGTTAACAACATGTAAATTGTAATGGTGTGAACCAAACCGTGTGAATTCATTGCATGTCCTAAACATCAAAGGCATACAGTTTGCACTTAATTGATCGGTATTGGACTAAAAATGGAGCTGGCTATCTTTTCCCCTGTAGCGAATCATTTAGTTTGAGTGGAACAATTAGTGGAATGCATCTGAATCAACCCTTTTACTCATCTTAGTATTGCCTCAATTACATTTCAGTTGTAGCTGCTGGTAACATTCAGAGCAAAATTTGATGAACAATGTCGCTTAAACCATTCCATTCTGTATGCAGGATCCCTGTTTGCATTCTCAGTTGCAAAGGAGGAGACCAAGAAGCTCGGCACCGTGATCGGTATCGATCTCGGTACCACCTACTCCTGTGTTGGTGTCTACAAGAACGGTCATGTCGAGATCATCGCCAATGACCAGGGTAACCGTATCACACCCTCATGGGTTGCCTTCACCGATAGCGAGAGGCTCATCGGTGAGGCTGCCAAGAACCAGGCAGCTGTCAACCCTGAGAGGACCATCTTCGACGTCAAGCGTCTCATCGGAAGAAAGTAATACCTCGAGTCCACAATGTCATTATCGCATTTCTTCTTCCTACTGTGGGTATCTGGTGTCCTAACTGTAATTCCAATTGTGCAGGTTTCAGGACAAGGAAGTCCAGAGGGACATGAAACTTGTTCCCTACAACATTGTTAACAAGGATGGCAAGCCCTACATTCAGGTCAAGATCAAGGATGGAGAGAACAAGGTCTTCAGCCCTGAGGAGATCAGTGCCATGATTCTTGGCAAGATGAAGGACACCGCTGAGGCGTACCTTGGCAAGAAGATCAATGATGCTGTCGTCACTGTTCCTGGTCAGTAACCATTCTGCAGGTTGCTTGTAGTGGTTTTTGTATCAATGCTATGGCTTACATCTTTCTGTTCTTGCTTTCAGCGTACTTCAACGATGCGCAGAGGCAGGCAACCAAGGATGCTGGTGTCATTGCCGGCCTCAATGTTGCTAGGATCATCAATGAGCCAACTGCTGCTGCTATTGCCTACGGTTTGGACAAGAAGGGTGGCGAGAAGAACATCCTTGTCTTTGACCTTGGTGGTGGTACTTTCGATGTCAGCATCTTGACCATTGACAATGGTGTGTTTGAGGTGCTTGCCACCAACGGTGACACCCATCTTGGAGGTGAGTGAAATGTTCTATGCTACTGATTACTATTGTCACCTAACTAACAAATTCTATATTAACAATGACATTGAACCAAATTATGACAATGCCAAACATTCATAAGCTTATGCTATGATTTCAGACATCATGATTTAATTGTATGCAAACTATACCTGCATTGAAATAGGGTTATGATACATGCACTGATTCGAGATAAACTCATCATTTGTCATCACTACATGTTGTATTTACCTCAAATCTGGGCAACTTGTTATTGCTAGCTCATTTCCTGTGTACTTGCATTATTGTTGGCATGATTGATACTGAGTTTATACCATCTCTTCAGGTGAGGACTTTGACCAGAGGATCATGGAGTACTTCATCAAGTTGATCAAGAAGAAGTACAGCAAGGACATCAGCAAGGACAACCGTGCTCTTGGAAAGCTGAGGAGGGAAGCTGAGCGTGCCAAGAGGGCCCTCAGCAACCAGCACCAGGTCCGTGTTGAGATTGAGTCCCTCTTCGACGGGACCGATTTCTCCGAGCCGCTGACCCGTGCCAGGTTTGAGGAGCTGAACAACGATCTGTTCCGCAAGACCATGGGCCCTGTCAAGAAGGCCATGGAGGATGCTGGCCTTGACAAGAACCAGATCCACGAGATTGTTCTTGTTGGTGGAAGCACCAGGATTCCCAAGGTCCAGCAGCTCCTGAAGGACTACTTTGACGGCAAGGAGCCCAACAAGGGTGTGAACCCTGATGAGGCTGTTGCCTTCGGTGCTGCGGTGCAGGGAAGCATCTTGAGCGGCGAGGGTGGTGATGAGACCAAAGGTGCATATCTCTTTCTGACTCGACTGCTAGCAGATTTTTCAGTTCATTAGTGATCATCCTGCTTACATAAGTGTGGTTTTGCCTTTGGTGCAGATATCCTTCTCCTTGATGTGGCTCCCCTCACCCTTGGTATTGAGACAGTTGGTGGAGTCATGACCAAGTTGATCCCCAGGAACACTGTCATCCCCACCAAGAAGTCGCAGGTGTTCACCACCTACCAGGACCAGCAGACCACTGTGTCCATCCAGGTAACGATTTCGAGCATCCTGTTCTCTCCTCTGCTGGAACCTCCAGCGTCAGCTGTGATCTAGGTATCATTTACATTTTTCTTAGCATTGAGTATTAACCTGTTTTGTCTGTGATCCATACAGGTCTTTGAGGGTGAGCGCAGCATGACCAAGGACTGCCGTCTTCTCGGCAAGTTCGACCTCTCTGGCATTCCACCAGCTCCAAGGTGCGTCGCTGCTATCCAGAGTAGTCTGTTCACTGAACTAGCGAATGAATAGTAGTCTGACCAATGATGAAATGTGAATTCTGCAGGGGCACTCCCCAGATCGAGGTCACCTTTGAGGTTGATGCCAACGGTATCCTGAACGTGAAGGCGGAGGACAAGGGAACTGGCAAGTCAGAGAAGATCACAATCACCAACGAGAAGGGCCGCTTGAGCCAGGAGGAGATTGACCGCATGGTCCAGGAGGCGGAGGAGTTTGCCGAGGAGGACAAGAAGGTGAAGGAGAAGATTGACGCCCGGAACCAGCTCGAGACGTACGTGTACAACATGAAGAACCAGATCGGTGACAAGGACAAGCTTGCGGACAAGCTGGAGAGCGAGGAGAAGGAGAAGGTGGAGGAGGCCCTCAAGGAGGCTCTTGAGTGGCTGGACGACAACCAGTCGGCCGAGAAGGAGGACTACGAGGAGAAGCTCAAGGAGGTGGAGGCCGTCTGCAACCCCATCATCTCGGCGGTGTACCAGAGGTCTGGCGGCGCCCCGGGTGGTGGTGCTGACGGTGAGGGCGGTGTCGATGACGACCATGACGAGCTGTAGATGATGCCGGAAAAGCCAAATTTTTGTAAGGGTTGTTTAGGCGGGCGGCGGGCATATGAATTGACTATTGGGGGCCGGCGGTGACGGAGACTAATCTTGTTCCTCTGAATGGGTGTATCGCTGCTCTTTTAGTCTGCTGAGTGTAGAAACTCTGGGTTTTTCTTTCCTCAACTTTTGTGATTTTTCTTGTTATTATAGCGGAGTCGCATCGGAATTCATGTGAAGAAAAGAAGATGCTTCGGAATTCATCTTTGCTGTTGCCTCTGCTAGTTAATTAGTGCGTCGGAATGGATCCGCGGGTAAATGGTGTCGCGGTTAAAGTAGAGCCGATTTGCTATGGAAATGCAACAAGTCGTCTTGTTCTGTGAAAAATGAATCTGTTGGAAATGAAAAGGTGACTGAATGACTCGTTTACATTAACTAACGTCAAGCGTCTCTCCTACAGCTAGGAAAGTGTAACAGGCGCGTCTCTCCCACAGTTAGGAAAGTGTAACAGGCTTTGCTGATGAAACGAAGGTGGCCTGAAAATTTGAAAAATGGGATGATGAAATAGATCAATTATAAGTTGAACTAGAGAAGTGCGTCAATCTTCATCTCGTAACGAAGGTGAGAATCTGCTCATGGTCGCCTGGTTTTGCCGGCAAACAAAACTCAGCTGATGGAGGAGTAGAGGACCGAGCGCATTCATTCATCATCATCAGAATTGCAGACATAAGGAGAGAAAGCGTAAGACGACCCAAATAATCTACTGGCGCTGGGCCTTGCTGTTGCATATAGCCCGTACGTACGTTGCAGCCCACGATGATCAGGAGACGAAATTACCTTACTAAGAGCAACTCCAACAGTTTGTTATTTTAGTTTGTCATCCATCTAATCTATACTATAAGGAGCGAAAACAATTGAAAATCTCTCACCCAAATTGGGTCCACCTTACCCCTCACGTCGGACCCACCCGTCATCTAATTGTTGGACCGAAAAGGTGTAACAATCATAAAAATCGCAATATAGGGAGCGTTTCTGTCAAAAAGCTAATGTTTTTCTCACTCAGCCTGATCTTACCCACCTAATTTGACTGAGGAGGTGCTATACCAACATGTTGTTACACAGATGGCGTCTTGAGCTCTGGTCAAGATAATATTGCTGACATCCCTCTCAATTCGTACATGGTTGTGTAGGCCCTAAGGGTCAAGGAGGTATTCTTTCATCTTATTGCTCCTTAATTAGTGCACTTTTCAGTAGATGGACAATTTGGAAGTGAGTGCATTTGATACACAGATGGAGACGGTGGCTTGAACTATGGTTAGGGAGCTCTCGATGACAATACAGGTAATAGTGTTGAGGAGTGTATCACACCTATGGGTCAACGAGGTACTATTTATCCGCATTGGTCATTACTTTAAGGACTTCATGTAGGATGGTAACATTTTAAGTGCATTGGGTTGCTTGTACGCAGATGAACACCATCCGTCATTAATGACCTAAATGTGGATGACGGGGAAGGAGGCAATTGCATAGGTCCTGCTACCAAACCGACCGAAGAGGGAGGTAAGTGACATCTGGCTTTGATGTTGATAAGAACACCTCTTTTCAGCATGCATAGACAAAATTAAACATTACATGTTCCCTTTACAATTGTTCATGTTTCTTGAGAGTAATCCATGCAAATCTGAGGAGAGGAAGCAAAAAATTTGTACATGATAGATAGTGCCTTTTGAGAATGACAGATAGTTATCTACTCCTCTTTTGTGCAAGACAATAACTGTCTTGTTGCAGGCTGCACTTATGTAAGCTAATTAGTGATGGATTATCTGGATGCATCGATCTTGCGCGTGAAGCAAATGCCTGGATTTTGGGTGACTTGTCAAAGTTACTAAACCAAATTATCGGTAAAACATCAAAATGTACGCTCAATTTCAAGTCGTTCTTTGGATATGATGTTTACTTTAAGAAATACAATATTGTGTTTGCATGATATAGTGTAATTCGGGTATTTTGATTCATTGTCATTGCTTTCGTAATATATAATTTTTATTACATTATAGATAATTGAATGCCCGTAGCAACGCACGGGCACTTTCCTAGTCTATACTATAAGGAGCGAAAACAATTGAAAATCTTTCTCACCAAAATTGGGTTCACCTTACCCCTCACGTCGAACCCACCTGTCATCTAATTGTTGGACCGAAAAGGTAGAACAATCGTAAAAATCGCAATTTAGGGAGCGTTTCTGTTTTTCTCACTCAGCCTGATCTTACCCACCCTACATACCCGCATTACCCGCGACCGGACCCACCCACCAGCGTACGTCCCACACCCAGCCACCCACCCGCACCCCGCGCTGTGGGAAAAAACGATTCGGTCCTTTTTTTCTTTCACCTCCCCTTCCGCCGGCCGCCACGCGACTTCTCCCGCCGGCCGCGGCGGCCTCTGCCCCTCCCACCGCCCTCCCCGCTGGCGCGGCCTCCTGGAGGGACGGAGCTCCCCCACAGGTGCGGCCTCCTCCGTCGTCCGCTGGCACCGTGAGCGCCGTCGCGCCGTGCTCCGGTTATTGGGAGAGAGAAGGTGACTTTGAGGAGATGGCGGCGCTGCCCGCCGACGGAGGGAGGAGCGGCTGGCGGCGGCAGATCCAAGCACGTCGTCCCCTGCTCCTCTTCCTCTTCTCGGGGTGGCCCAATTCCGCGACGGGAGAAGCGGGCGGCGGCGGCGCGGGGCAGCTCCGCGGCGGGAGCAGGCACTGGCCTCGATCTGCACGACGGTGGTCGACAAGGGCCCGCGCGCTCTCCTCCAGCGCGACGGCAACGCTCCTCTTCCCTCGACGTGCCTCAGGTCGACGAGGTGTTGCTCGGCAGCGACGGGGACAGCCCCGCTTCCCTCCCTGTCCTCCCTCTCCTTCTCTCCCTCCCCAGCCGGCGCCCGGTGTTGAATGGGTCTGTTGTTCGTGCAGGTGCTCCCATGGGGTGACGTAACTCAGGCTCCCCGACGGTGGCGGTGCCACCTCGACGCTACCTCCATAGGCGCCATCCTCTCCAGGAACTTCCAGGGGCGCATCGAGCCATCGACCACATATACGTACTGCTTCTTCTCCCTCTCCTCCTCCTCCTCATTGGCCTCATAGCTTCTCCAGGAGGACGATATGCCCATTCTCCAGTCAGCCTCAGTGCCTACCCGAGAGGAGCAGCCTTGCCCTGCTTACTATTGTTGTAGACAGGTTCGCGCTTTTATCCGCTCGGTTGGGCAATTGGCATATTCTGACACTGAATTCATGAAACCGTGAATGTGTCCTTGTTGTGTGAGCGATGGCAAATCAGTTCCACAAATCCTTTCCACAACCAAAGGTCCTTGGGCTTTGATATATTGGCAGGCAGGTAATTATTATGATTGTCCTTTTGCATTCTTTGGAGGTTCATCTTGCTGACATCCGATTCGCATTGAACTTCCAGATGGACTCAAACACGATTTGGTTTAGCCGGGATGCATTTGGAAGGAGAAGCCTATTGGTACATTGGCCCACAGCTGAGGTTCCTCGCTTTGTATTATCATCAGTAGCACCAACAAATAACTCTGGTAAGATATGCTTAATCTTCAGGTGTTGTCTTTACAGTAAGCTGTGATTGTATCCACACTTAATGTTTCTGGTCAAATGGTGATAACTCTTAGTCAATTTCCACAACTCAATCTCATGTATGTGATCGTTTCCACTGCTTCGTATGCAACAGCAAATGGTTTTGTGTCAGATCATAACATATCTGACTGTACCAAAGCTAGCTACTGGGAAGATCTTCCTTGTGGGATATACAACATCCACATGAAAGGCACTAGAAAAGATGGCACATGTGTGAAGGAAGGATGGATTATCGAAGTTAACACACATGAATGGATGGATTCTTCATTGAATAAATTAATTCAATGGGAGAGGAAACTGACAGTTCCTACTGTAGAGAACAATTCTGTTAATGGAGGGAACCATCACTTGTCTCAGACTTCATAAGCTCAGGAAAATCTGAAGAAAATAATAAAAACGGGCTCACGAAGATGGATCTCCTTTCAGATTCTAGCTTATGTTCAGCAAATTGCCTAGCACAGTCAGGTATATGAAGCATTTGCTACTAAAATTTTGTAAATAAATCATCTTGAAGAGTTGCTAATATTGATGCATTGCTTAACCTGATATCTCCTTTCAGCACAGAAAGTGTTGGCTGCATTACGGGAGTCTGTAATGCTGCGGACTAAGATGAACACACTCTTTCAGGTGGGCATACATGTTGAATTTTTAACTTTTCAGTGCTACTCTATTGTATTTCTGACCTTTTAATAGCTTTCTTTGACTAGGATTTACTTGACTGAATAGATTGGACAGAGTCTAGGTGACGAATGGTGAATTTGGTTTTGTCCTAGATAGAGGTGCCTCTTGCTAACATTAACTTGTTCATGTCTTTCAGTTTTATCTTTAGGTTGATGGAGGAAAAGCTAGGGTCTTGTTGGGATTTCACACTGCTATAATTATTCAAGGCACTGAAATCATACAGTCAGTAAAGAGCAATGGCCAAGGATGGCAAGGGAAGGAGGCGTTGTCAAAGGACTATCTTCCATCAGAAATAGTCCATCTCTAATATCCTTAGAGCAAGCAATGGAGGACAGTTAAAACTTGAAACAATCAAATAGGATCAATAGGAGTACAAGGATTTACACTCACACAAGGATGGCCTGACAGCTGCACTGACATCCTGTGCATCCATGGCTGTGGTATGGTCTTTGCTCATCTACAAAGAATGTACAGACTGCTCGATCAATGTAAATATTTGTTAAAAAAATGAGATACCGTCGACACGCACACTGCACACAAGACCTGTAATTACGTACTCAGCACACTAGCAATTTAGACAAGAGCCATCTGAGCTTAATGAGACGACTCGTTTCCTAATGAAGCTTTCTGCCCTGTTCTTGCAATTTAGACATCCATAGAAGGAACTGTTTGTAGCGTATGAAATTGCTGACTTTGAAAATTCCTCTTCCAGCAAAATGTCGAATAACATTGTCAATTCTCCAGGGTAAATCACACGAAAAATATGGTATCTGAATATTCCCGCACAAGTCATGTTTTACAAAATCTTGATGCCCCAAAATGGGCATCCCGGAATCTAGCATTCCTGGTACTCGGTTACATAGATACAATACAACAGCACAGTTATTTGGAAACCAGCAGGATAAATACCACCAAACATTTGCTATAAGCACTCTACAATAAAAAAAAGCTATACAGAAGTCTGCAAAATGTTGTTTTATATGTCTAATGTTTCTTTTGTGATAAGAACTTCATAGATAGGAAAAGTATGAAAACAAATTAAAATTGTGCTGTCATGGAGCATGTTCAAATATTTATTAGATATTTTATGTGTTCTTACACGATATCAACCCGGTAAATTGTTTCCTTTCAGAAAGTACCAATTTTGGACAATTTTTTGAAGCTAATGACTTCGATTTTGTTGACGAGTGACATCCATCCATGGAGCGTGAGATAAGATGTAAATAATAAGGGAGCAACAACATGCAAACCTTGGATGCATTCGATTAATAAATAGTGATGATTATATCATTTAAGTAATGATGATGGTGATAATCCATTCTCTGAAAATTAACATGTGAGATTTATTCTACCATTGCGATGGTTACGTGCTCAGCTTTGTATATAAAGGGTGAGGATTAGCTCAATTTACTGGCAAAATTGTGGTGATTACAAGTAGTTCACTTTACTGAATGTGCATATTGGATTGTTGAGTGCAAACAACAACACTAATTGTTCATATTGGACTTCTTTTTGGGCTCATAATTTTCACATAACTGAATATCAGTTGAGAGTTGACATAATCACAGGAAAAATACTGAAATTGCAAAGCAAGAGGATTACTGAAGACCACTTTTAGTGATTCACAACTTGTCGCACGTCCAGTTGTATCCATATGTACCACGTGCGTGTCGCACGTGCATTATTACTAGTTTTGGTAAAACATGAAAAATTAGCCTTCAACAGTTTGGCAAAACAACTTGGCATCAATAGCAACTTGGCATCCCTCCCCTCACTGCGTGCATATATGCGAGCAGCTATCAGCGGCGCATCCTTCCGTAACAGAAGAGGTGGAAGGGTATAAAAATAATTTTGTTTTTTTCTTAGGATTTCTGATTTAAGTTTTAAGAGGTGGAAAGGTAGAAATATATTTTTGTTTCTCTCTCAGGGTTCATGTTAGAGATTTGACAAGTGAATTATGTCAAACTGTTGGAGATGAACTCTTTTTTTACTTAGCATATCTTTTTAGAAGTTGGCAAAACACCAGATTTACCAAGTAAAATTTAGCAAACTCTTGAAGATGCTCTTATCTTTAAAATTGCTTCTAAGAGCAGGGTTTGAGTCTTCATTTGGAAGCACTCCTCTCGACTTTTCCCCTTCTACAGTTCAGACTGGTGACACCAAGGCGATTTAGCTCCCGGTGTCGATTTCACTGCCTCCTCTTCGCCTCCGGCAACCGTTATCGATGTCCAGTGTACATACCCTTTCCTATCGATGTCCAGTGTACATACCCTTTCCTATTAGTTTAGGTTTGTGTAGGTTAGGGTTAGGGTTGGGTTTTCAACGGTGCTTGTCAGATGGCTGCCGACTCTTTTGCTCCTTTGCTGCGGCGTTAGAAGGAGCGGTTGTGGTGGATCCGGCGGTGCTGGCGAATCTGTAGCTATACTTCCTTTAGCGAAGCCCTTTGGAGAATAAGGGATGGGCTCGTCGGATCTCGATCTCGTCGGGTCTTTCTACTATTCCTCCTTCATCTCCTTTGGTGTCTCCAGCGAGCGTGGGAGGTATGTCTACTAGCTTGTGAAACCGGGTTGGTTTTAGATCCCACCTCTTCTGGTGGTTTCTTTCCCCTCCGAGGTGTTTTGTTGGCCAGCGTGTCGGGGATGTCGATGTTTGTCGCGCTAGGCTCTCTGTTGTCCAGCGTTGCGATGGCGTTGGCCATCTTGCTAGGCTTGTGCGTTCAGCGGGTCAAATGCATGTTAGTGCTTCCGGTGTGCTGCTCTTGGTGCCATCTAAAACCTTTGAAGCATCTTTGACGGGAGGGTGGTCGGCTTCAACGCGACTGTTCCGGTCGCCGACGACGAGGACGACCGAGAGAACCTTACGGAGACCTGGATGTACTTTTGTTTTATTTAAAGGGTGTCTTTGTAAGTGTTGGGTTGTAAACCATCAAATCTTGAAATATATAAACCCGGTTTCTCTCTAAAAGAGTAGGGTTTGTGTATGTGCATTTTTAGGAGTATAGTATACGTGTGTTTATAGTATTCCAAATGGGTCGGGAACGATTGGCGGTACAAGGCACGACCCTAAAAAGCATGACTCTAACCTGGTCCGAGGCATGCATGATCAATAGTTCTTAGTGCCGGCATGGCACGATAGGTCGATAGTGCCTGGGCTGCCACTTCGGCCCATAGTGCCGGCCCGAGGCACAGCCCGATTTTGGGCGGCCCGATGTCAATTTCCCATCTCATATATATACTAGAAACCCTAATTTTTCACATCCTCCAACTTCAGTCTCCACTCTCCAGCCGCCCCTCCCTGCTCCTCATCTCCTCTCGATCCCGCACCGGCGTCCTGCTCCTCAACTCCCTCCTGATCTCGATCCCGCACCAGCGCCCAGGGCTAGAGCTCCGGCCGTGCCAGGCGCGGCGCCTCCCCACAGGCAGCCTACGTCGCCAACCCCTCCCCTCCTGCGGTGGCCGCCGTGCCGCGCCGCTGACCCCTCCTCTCCGCGGTGGCCGGGGTGCTGCGCCGCCGCCTCCTCCCGTCCGTGGTGGCCCCGCCGGCGGCCTGCGCCGCCGCTCTCTCCCCTCTCCATGGTGGCCGCGCGGGCGGCTTGCGCCGCTGCTCCCTCCCTTCTCGCAGTGGCGGCCTGCGCCGCCGCCCCTGGCCCCAGCGATCGACGCCCTGCCCCCTCCTCGGCTGTGTCGTAGTGCTGGGCCGGACTGCGGCCCATCGGGCCGTTTTCGGCGTCGTGCCGGCCCGGCCCGGCCCGAAAAACAGGCAATAGGGCTGGGTCTGGGCCGCCAGTTAGGCACGACGCCCGACACGGCCCGACACGAAGAATACATTGGGCCGCATAGTGTCGGGCCGCATAGTGCCGGGCCATTTAGGGTTAGGGCTGGGCTAGGGCCGGGCGGCCCGTTTGGAATTCTATACGTGCGTTGTGAGTTTCTCCGTTGTACTGCGTAATTTTTTTAAAAAAAAACCGACAGACTGCCCACCTTAAGGTCATGCTATAGCACTTGGGTCATCTGCCTAGTGTACCACGAGCTTTCGTCCGCTTGGGTTGTCCCCCCCGCGTGGGTGACTTGGGCGGCCAACCCTAGCGTCGCCGCCCAACCCCCCTTTCCTTCCTCCACCACCTTGCCGTCGGGAACTCGTGCACACTCCCAAAGAGGGCGGCAGCGAGCGTTCCTGCAGAGGTTGGGTTACTCCGAGCGAAGGCCTTGGCCACGGTGCCCTCGGGTGTCGTTCTCCCTGTTAGGGGCGTCACTGAAGCTGCTCCACCTATTGCATGAGAAGTCTCTGTCTAAAAATGGACAAGCGTCAGCGGTGTTTATGACGTCGCTTCCTCCTTGGAGGTGTCACTTCTTGAGATCGGGCTTGGCTTGCGGTGTTTGTGCGTCGCTAATGGTAGGGAAAGATGCATAGTGAGGAAGTTGGAAGTTGAGTTCATATTGTCCGATCCTTCTTCCAGTGGTGAAAGCCGTTATCGATCTCAATCTCAATGCATATAAAATTATGTACCTAGGAAAATTAAAATATAATTTATTTGAGACCGATCGAGAGAACACTAAGGCACCGTTTAGTTCGGTGAAATTTTAGAAAAAGTGGTAAAAATTTTGCATTGGGAAACGTGTTCTGTGAGAGGTGGTACGTGCTGCGATGCGAAAATTTTTGAAACTTTTTGGGAACTAAACGGTGCCTAAGCATGACACGAGAGGAGTAAGCCGAATCTCGTTGGTGGAAGCACATACATACTCTTGCAAGCATGCAGTGAGGATCCGCAAATAAATGAGGCCATCGAGGATATGGACGGACGGTTTTGTCCGTGCGCTAGCTCATTCTTTCTCTCAAAGCTAGCGTCCGGTCGGCACCCAAATGCAGAGAAGAGTAAGCATGACGATCGATAGATCGAGGAGTTTATCCTTTTCCGGTTGTGGATGCACTCACGCAGCCAACGACGCTCCTTCAATGATTCACGTGAATGAATCATTGAAATATTGTTGTAAAAAAATCATTGAAATATATAGTATATGATACCCTGCGCGTTGCTGCGGGAATTTTTAAACAAAATTGTAAGGTGAAAATTTGAATGTATAAACTAAGATGGTTGCATTGTAATATTTTTTTATAAAACGACATTATATATGAAAATATGTTCATTTTGGTGAGAGAAAACGGTTGTTAAATGATTGATTTTTCACGTATTTCTATAGTTGGTATTTTGGAGCATGATACTCACGAAGATGTATGAATGCTATAGTCATAGAAAATCAGTGGAAGACATAAATTGATGATCTAGTGAATGATGATGTGGCATTTGAGGTGGATGACTTGCATATTAAGAGAAATATAATTAATGCCTCTTAGTGGGTTCCATCTATATAAGTTATATACAGATATGCAACTCGAGACCGTACCAATGTATGTATGCATGAATCCCATTAATGATCTCCTTTTCGAGTAATCATTGGATTAATTACACTAATTGTGTCTTACTCTTGCATATATATCGAGTAGTACTTGATGATGTTTATAGTAAACGTCTTCAAATTTGACGCTTAACAAAGAAGTTTATATATAGGAGCTTATTTCCCATAAGCCTCTTGAAGGGTGTTTATGAGGCTTATAACCCCTATTTGGCCTGAGCTCCATCACAATTACTTCACTTTTATGTAACTTATAATAAACCGGCCTCCAAACCAAACGGGGTCTAACTCATCTCCTGTGCTTTTGTACTTTCACGCTTCGCGTAAAAGAGTTGCAAGCAGAGTTACCATGTATGTGTTCTTGGTCTAGATATATTTAAGTTGGCTCAGTCATCCACCAGCTACGAGTACGTGCAACTCTCGTGGGTTTTTTTTTTCTCGCCCCGCGTAAAAAGTTGTAACCGGAGTTACTACATGTTGTTTGTTGTCTGACTATTTAAGTTGGCTCAGTCAAGATGTGACTCTCTTACGGCTTTAACCTCGACCACTTCTTGTAAAAATTTCCTGCGCGTGCGCTCTAGCCTGCGCGAAAGTGTCCACTTATGCTACCGGCTGATTCTCTAAACTCGGTTGTGACAGCAAAGATGGACAAAAACACACACATCCTCCTATCAGAAATATTTAAAAGAAAAAGGCAGAAACATATTATCTAGCTTGAAGTTATCTAGACATATACTCCCTCCGTCCCGCAATTATTGTCGCGAAGGCTACAGAACCTTGTCCCATAATTATCCCATAATTATCGTCGTTCCCTAGCAGGTAGTAGATCCTAGCTGTACAGCACGTCAAATCCACTGCTCTGGAGACCTCTCACCACCACAAGCAATGCATTAAAAATTTTTACAGCCCACAGACGCATGGGAACAGGCAGGGAGACATGCAACAGGTAGTAGGGGTGCTACTGTCTTTCACCCAGTGCATTGGTGCCTGGATTCTTTCTCCAACGACGGTCAATACGGGACGGAGAGAGTAGCTACTATATATGCTAGGAGATATTTTCGGGGCCGGGCTGTGTTGGTCCTCATGATCTTATCCCGTAGCGTTCATCTTTTGGATCGATCCGTACGTAGCAGCGACCGATCGATCCACCCCGCCCCATCCGATCGAGCAGGCTCTTCCTTGTCATGTACCCGAGAGACAAGAATTCCACGTCACCTATAGGCAGGCAGCTATCACTGTTCACTGCTGCTAGTCAAGCCCGTGCGTGCACCTGCTGTCCACACTCTGCTGCTCCTCACTCGCTCTCATCCGATCGATCCCAGCTTTTCTGATCGATCGATGAATTTCTCTCGTGTTCCTTTTCCACCGCGAAATTAAATAAAATATCTGATCCACTGCACCATGATGGAAACACATGTACCTAAAGTGTGGCTGCTGGTGGCCGGTTACATGATTGCCTATACCTTCAATAGTTAATTAATACCTCTTCAATTCAATTATATCAAGAAAAAGTTAACACACTTCAAATTTACTGTACATGATTGCCTACCAGTACTGTACTGCATTATTGCTGAGATCGATGTGCCTCCACAAGTTCGTTCACATGCAAACGAAAATTCAGATCTTGGCAGCATGCCATTTTTCGCATTGCTAGGTCGTCCTCCACTCATCTGAATGGGTTACTCCGTGCATGTGAGTGAAGTGACACCACACCGGACGCCACCCCGCATGACAAATCAAAGGGCTATCGTGTCTCTGAATCTCTGATTGCTTGCTGCGATTGGTTTGTGAATTGGCTCCAAATTGAAAGGTGACCATCTATCAGCACTTTTGGGGGAAAAAACAATACTGAATCAAATATCGTACGCCCTTCCACAAGATCGAGTTGAATATGATTTTTAGGCGTGAAATTTCAGGATTACTGATGAGTCACAAAACGCACTAGGAATTGAATCCAGGCCTGGCCTAATTGTACATGTACTGCGCCAGTAGCAGTGCCACACATGCATGATTATCCACCGGGGGCTTTTCGTGTGGTGGACAAGCAATATGGCTTTAAGGTTCATTAGACTCAACTAATTAATAGATCCAACACGTAGATGAATAAATTCAACATTTTGAAAGATCAGTTTAACATTTTCTGAGAAATAGATCAATATTCACAACATTCAACATTTCTCAACATCTATTTCAACATTTTGGACAATTCAACATTTGGAACTTCTTTCTCGCCCGCCTTCTTCGTTGAGCACGGGAGCAAACTGACGACGACTCGCACAGCACGCGGAGCTCGCCGTAGCCGGTGCGCGGAGCTCGCGTGGCGGCGGAGCGGTCAGCGTGTGGACCTCGCGGAGCTCACCAGCACGCGGAGCTAGCGGGGCAGTGGAGCAGCGGCGCGCGCGGGGCGGCGGTTCAGCGGCACGCGGTCGGTGGCGGCGGTGGTAGAGGTAGGATCCTAAGGTTGAGGATAAAGATCAAGAAGTATTATTATGTGTGCGAATCTCAAACACTGAAAGTTATATAGAGGGAAATTTTTTTCCAGAAGCTAAATAGCATTTTCGGAGCCTCGAGGCCACCTAATCAACATCTTCTTACTGCACTACTGCGTGTATTTGTTTTATGATGTGTGCATGCATGTATACACAAAAATCCAGATCTTGGCATAGCATGCCATTTTTTTTCTCAGGTGTGCATGCATGTATATACGAAAATCCAAATCTTGGCATAGCATGCCATTTTTCTCTCGAATACACGTGAGCGTATCACTGTATTAAGATGAATAAGAAATTGATACAGTGTTCGGCTACAACTAAAATGGAATAGACTTCGGATGGACACAAGCCGACAAGCCAGCTGAACATAACTCGAAAGATAAACTCCAACATAAGCTACTCACATCCCACACAATGCAGTACAAATATACGTACCCCTCGATCCCAGCCACATGCAGTACAAATACGTCATGAGTATATACAATCTCCATCAGAGAAAGGACGGTAAGAAGGAACGCAAACAGAGACGTAACCATAACCACACATGACGAAATGCGCAATGCTATGTGTGTAGTACTCCGTACATGCGAGTGAAGTGACACCACACCACACCACACGCCACGCACAACAATCAAAAGGGCCATCGTCCATTCGTCCTTCTGATTGCTTGCATTGTATGCAGATTGGTTTGTCAAATGCCTCCAAATTTAAAAGGTTAGCATCACTAGCTCCTTTTGAAAAAAATAAAAGAGAATCAAATATCGTCCTTCCACAAGATCGAGTTGAATATGATTTTTAGGCGGCAAAATTTCAGCATCACCGAGTCACAAACGCACTAGGAATTGAATCATGCATGTGCTGCGCCAATTGCATTACCACACATGGCACATGATTATCCACTGGGTTACCAAGTCATCGTATCACCACCGGCGGCGGCGATCTGCCTCTTATCCTCTCCAGATTTCACCGGGTCCACTTGTCAGATCAATTACCCTAAGTAGTAAACGCATTATATACCCCCACCACAACACCTACTAGAAGCAGCACTATGTTTTTCCACACGGGGTGGGCCCCGGGGCCACCTCATCCTCATCTTCTTCCTGCTGGGCCCTCCTGTCTGTTCCGTTCTTCCGGGCCCGCCTGCCAGCCTGCGCTGGCACATCCCTGCGAGCTCACCGGGTGGTGACGCCACCGCTCGCCTGGCCGCTATTTAACGAGCTTGCCGGAGCACCGAAAGATTCAGAGCTCAGAGAGTGAGCAAGACACACTCCACTTCCTCCCTCCTGCAGTGCAGTCCACTTCACTCGCAGCCGCCATGGATCCCACCAAGGTCAGTGAGCAGCTAGTTGATTCCATATCTTCTGTTGATTTCGATCGATCGGCAGCATCGATCTCCTGTATCTCTGTCTACCTAGCTAATTAATTTCTGCATCAGTCACATCGACTTAATTAATATACTAAGCATTAGGATTAAATTAGTAGCAAGATACACACAGTGAACGTAGCAAGCTAAGATTAATTCATGGCTACCTGATGAATCTCATCAGATCAGTATATAACCTCTCTCCATGCATATGCATATGGCACAGTTCCGTCCGTCGAGCGGGCACGACACGACGGTGACGACGACGAACGCCGGCGCTCCGGTGTGGAACGATAACGAGGCGCTGACGGTGGGTCCCCGGGGCCCGATCCTCCTGGAGGACTACCACCTGATCGAGAAGGTTGCCCACTTCGCCCGCGAGCGGATCCCGGAGCGCGTCGTCCACGCCCGGGGCGCCTCCGCCAAGGGCTTCTTCGAGTGCACCCACGACGTGACCGCCCTGACCTCCGCCGACTTCCTCCGCTCCCCGGGCGTCCGCACCCCCGTCATCGTCCGCTTCTCCACCGTCATCCACGAGCGGGGCTCGCCGGAGACCATCCGCGACCCGCGCGGGTTCGCCGTCAAGTTCTACACCCGTGAGGGCAACTGGGACCTCCTCGGGAACAACTTCCCCGTCTTCTTCATCCGCGACGGGATCAAGTTCCCCGACGTGATCCACGCGTTCAAGCCCAACCCGAGGTCCCACGTCCAGGAGTACTGGCGGGTGTTCGACTTCTTGTCGCATCTCCCCGAGAGCCTCCACACCTTCTTCTTCCTCTTCGACGACGTCGGCGTGCCCACCGACTACCGCCACATGGAAGGGTTCGGCGTCAACACCTACACCTTCGTCAACGCCGCCGGCAAGTCCCACTACGTCAAGTTCCACTGGAAGCCCACCGTCGGGGTGCGGTGCATCCTCACCGACGAGGAGGCGGCGCTGATCGGCGGCCGGAACCACAGCCACGCGACGCAGGACCTGTACGACTCCATCGCCGCCGGCAACTTCCCGGAGTGGAAGCTGTTCGTTCAGGTGATGGACCCTGACACGGAGGACCAGTACGACTTCGACCCGCTGGACGACACCAAGACGTGGCCGGAGGACCTCCTCCCGCTGCAACCCGTGGGGCGGCTGGTGCTCGACCGGAACGTGGACAACTTCTTCAACGAGAACGAGCAGCTGGCGTTCGGCCCGGGGCTCGTCGTGCCCGGGATCTACTACTCCGACGACAAGATGCTGCAGTGCCGGGTGTTCGCGTACGCCGACACGCAGCGCTACAGGTTGGGGCCCAACTACCTGATGCTCCCCGTGAACGCGCCCAAGTGCGCGCACCACAACAACCACTACGACGGCGCCATGAACTTCATGCACCGGGACGAGGAGGTGGACTACTACCCGTCGAGGCACGCGCCGCTGAGGATGGCGCCGCCGACGCCGGTGCCGGCGAGGCCGGTGACGGGGAGGAGGCAGAAGGAGAGGATCACGAAGCCCAATGACTTCAAGCAGCCCGGGGAGAGGTACAGGTCGTGGGACGCCGACAGGCAGGAGAGGTTCGTGAAGAGGTTCGCCGACTATCTGGGACACCCCAAGGTCAGCCAGGAGCTCAAGTCCATCTGGATCGACCTCCTCTCCAAGGTCCGTGTGATTACTACTTTGTTGTGATTAATTACATTCTTCAGTGATTTTGTTATTTGCATGATTATTGATTTCTTATTCTAATAAGTAAGTAACATGCATATGATCTGTGTTGGGCTGCAGTGTGACGCGTCGCTGGGGATGAAGATGGCAACACGGCTGAACGTGAAGCCAAGCATGTGAGTTTGTTTCAACTGTCATGGTCGTCCTGAGTGCAGCATCAGCATATGGTACGGTGGATGTATCGATCGATCATCATCTCGTACTGCATCAGGCAGAGGCCGAGACGTGTACGGGTTGTTGTTTGAGTCCTTGAAGCATGCATCAATTATTGGGTCCTTTTCCTTGACGAGCAACGAGGCAAAAGACTACGACGCGAGCCTGCCCACACTAAGACGATAGATGATGGTTACGTGTCGTTGTTACTGTGTCATCTAAAGTTTGCATCAAAAGCCAACCGTATATATGTGTCACATGCATGTACCCTACTATGTGTCGAAGACTGTAATCAAGAACTTTCTGAGTAATAAAGTCCGCTCTTTCTCCTAAAAAATGTACCCTACAACCTCATGACTGAATGTATATGTATCGACGAGTTACATTACATATTATCATTTCCTGGGTTGTCTTCGAATTATTCCAAGATGGTTTGCTAGATGTTCAGAGATTTTCTCTTTTTAGGGATGGCCAGATGTTCAGAGATGACGCCCATCATCAGTTTGAGCATCTAGCTGCTAGTTGTTCGGGGATCCTATATATCTTCCGAAAGTTAATATAAGATGAAACTATAAAGCCCACGACACCCCAATAATAACACATAACAGCCCAACAACTCTAAACCCTACTACCTTCTCCACCACCCATCCCTCTCCTCCCTCACTCCCAGCCCGTCGCCGCCACCCCAGGACCGTCGTGGCCTGGTCGGCCCCAACGCATCGCGTGGGCTCGCCGGCGCTCCGCGGCCTCCTGCGCCGCTGCCGGCCGTCGGGGCTGGCCGGCCCTGCCCGAGCCTCTTGAACCGCGGCCGGCCTCCGTGCGCCGCCGGGCTGAGCCACGGCCGCCGCGGCCTGGTCGGCCCCAATGCCCCCCGCGGGCTCGCCGGCAGCCGCCGGCGCTGCGCGACCTCCTGCGCCGCCGCCGGTCGTCGAGGCTGGCTGGCTCCGCCCGAGCCTCCTTAGCCGCGGCCGGCCTTCGTGCGCCGCCGGGCTGAGCCGCGATCGGTCTCCGTGCGCCGCCGGTGCTGGCAGGCCTCCCCGCGCCGCCTTCTGGGGCTGCCTTCGCCGGAGGCAGAGAAGGAGAATGTCCACCATTTTTCTGAGAAAAACAAAAAATGTTGAAAATTGTTTGATAAATTGTCGATCCAACATTTCTTGAAAAGATGTTGTCCAAAAAAATGTTAGAAACAAAATGTTGAAAAAATGTTGGTCTGATATTTCCTAAAAAGATGTTGTCAACATTTTCTGAAAAATGTTGAAAAAATGTTGGTCTACCATTTTCTGAAAAAATGTTGGCTCAACATTTTGTGAAAAATGTTGAAATGTTGGTTCACATTTTCGGAAAAATGTTGAAAAAATGTTGGTCTACCATTTTCTGAAAAAATGTTGGATCAACATTTTCTAAAAAAATGTTGAAATGTTGGTTCAACATTTTCTGCAAAATGTTAAAAAAATGTTGGTCTACCATTTTCTGAAAAATGTTGAAAAGTTATTGATTTAACATTTCGGAAAAAAATATTGATTCAAAAAATGTTGGTCCGACATTTTATAAAAATGTTGAGCAACATTTTCTAATTTTTGAAAATGATGAAATGAGTTATTATAGGTTGAATATTATTTGGTAGGCTGGTAACTTTGGTGGGTTGTTTTTAGTGGGTTAAATGGGTTTATAGTTTCATTGTTTATCCACCTTCCATTAGATATATAAGAGCGAATGGGCTTGTAGTCCAATGGTAGGACGGTCCAGTGGGATGCTACCTGCCAGAGTTTAAATCCTGGTGCTTGCACTTTTTTCTGGATTTATTCTGAGATTTTCCGGCGTTATGCATTAAGTGGTAAGCGACGTTCCCGTCGACAACGAGGCGCTAGTGGTGACTTCGGCAATCTCCAGTCCGTCGGTGCTCAGTCCTGCCGTGCGTGCGTGAATCAGGTTCTTGTTTAACCTGACCCAAACTGCATACGGGTAATCTATTCTCGGATCGCCTCCGGTGGTCTCTTTCCTTGGCTGCCGCCTCTTTCATCATCACCGTATATCCCCCGATCTGTCCTCCCAACCTAGTCATCCCGATCCGCAAGTCGATCGATCGCCATGTCCGCCGCCGCCGCTGACGCTGCTGCCGCCGGCTTCCCCCGGTGGGTGATGCTGGAGCAATTCGTGTTCCGCAGGGACGACGACGACTCCTTCCCCGACGACACCGTGGCGCCCATCAGTGCGTCCGGCACCACCTCCTGGGGCACCGACTTCTACATCGCCTTGTCCCTCGCCGAGCCTCCGCGCATCTCCCGCCTCTACGCGCAGCTGCCGGTGCCGGGGTTTCTACCTCCCGTGGTTTCCACGCCCTTAGCCATCCTCGGAACACACAACCATCTCGTCCTGTTTCGCCTCGCCTCCCAGATGTATGATGACACTCAGGACTTCTTCATATACAATGCCAAAGCGCACCCTTATTCTCCCTCCCCGCTCAAAGTGCTCCCACCTTGTACCAAGCCTGAGTTCGACTACACCTGCGCCGATGGCGGCCTGAGTCTTCATCATCGTCGCCGTTCTGATGCTTCTCCTCCTCGCCTGCTGGCGGTCAGATCCATGGGCCTATGGTGCGGTCACGAGGAGTTTGTGGTGGCGGAGCTGAGTGGTCTTGTCTTACCCAGGAATAATCACTCTAAGATCTTTGCTAACATGTGCATGTTTCGCGGCAACGATCAACTTGTTGACGGCACGTGGAACACCATCCACGTGGAAATCCCTTGTGACAATGCCCGTGATGATCTCCGGCAACTCTCCCGCTGGACAACCAACACCGCCATCCCCTTCCACCAGTGGTTGTGCTGGATAGACTACAACCGAGGCATCCTCTTCTGTGACATGTCCAAAGTGCCCACTCCTACCATCTCATTCCTCCCTCTGCCCAAGCTCCCTTCTGCCAACCCTTTCACCGACATTTTCTCCGATGTCCCTGACGGCGACTGTTCCACCGACATCCCTGCCTGCGACGCTTTCGCCGGCGAATACAGCTTCCTGTACTGTGGTGCATCCGTCGTCAATCGTGCGCTCAAGTTGGTCAGTGTCACCCGCCATGATTTTCTCGCCTTTGGAGCACTCAAACCCGGCGCCGGCTTCACCGTCACCTACCACACCCTCGTGCTAAGCTCGGCGGCAGCATGGCGTGGGAGGAGGACTACAGAGTCACCTCCGGTGAACTCTGGGAGGCCAACTCCCCTGAGCTCCTTCCGCGCGGCGTGCTCATGTTCCCTCAAGTCGACATGGACATGCCACAATGTAGCGAACATGGCCTCATACGCCATTAGTTCGAGTATGATTTTGGTGGTTCATGACAACATGATCAATGGGACTAACCATATTGTTTAGCATGTCCTTGTAGACATTTCTAGGTCCCAAGGATGCAAAAATACCACATGCAAAAGTGAGAAGATAGTCTATTTTTCAAGGGTCAAAACCGCGGAAGAAAAGGAAGGAAATTGACACCGTCGGATGAACCGACGGTACCATCGGTGCATAGCGTCGGTGTAGTTGGTACACTGCGCAACAGGTCAAACGAAGTTGACACCGTCGGATGATCCGACGGTCCAGTTTTTAGATGCACCGGATGAATTGCAGAGGAGGAGGAGCGAAGACAGTAGCACCGGATGATCCGATGGTCTGAGAGAGGACACCGTCGGTCTATCCGACGCTCAGTTTGAATCAAGACAGAGACGCGCCAAGACAGCCTCTTCAGCACCGGATGAACCAATGCCTTGGTCAAGTGGAAGCATCGGTCTATCCGACGGTCACGAAGCAACATACAGAGACGTTTTGGCCGTGAGGTCTTCAGCACCGGATGAACCGACGCACCGTCGGTGTATAGCGTCGGAACAGTTGTATCAGCAGAGCTGCAACGGCTAAGTGACGTGGAGGGCACCGGATGAACCGACGCCCTGGAAAAGCATAGCATCGGTTCATCCGACGCTACCTTTTTCAGTGGCCGTTAGCCAACGGCTAGCTGAGTGCCTTGGGCTATTTATACCCCCTCCACTCACCCATTTGAGGTGCTGGATTGTGTGGAAGTGCAGAAGAGTGCAAGACACCTAGAAGATCATATCCAATCCATCCAAGTGCTTAATTGCTCATCCTTAGACTTGCATATGCTTTGTGTATGTGCTTAGTGCTAGGCTTAGCTTAGAGCTGAGTGAGTGCAAGGTTGTGCCAACCTTGTGAGGTGATTCTTGAGTGAATCAAGGTGTACAAGGTTCGCCGGAAGCCTTGGGGCCTAAGTGGCTCACCGGAATCGTCATCGACCCTCCGGCTTGGTGTGGAGCGGCGAGGATACTTTGTGCGGGGGACGTGGAGACCCCCTTCCTTGGTGGAGAAGCTCCTTAGTGGAGGCGGCATCAAGGTGACCAAGGGAGCTTGGCAAGTGCCTAAGTGGCTAGCCTTTGTGGCGAGTCAAGTGGTGCTCTTGGGAGAGACTTGGTGACCGGGAAGCAATACTCTTGTGTGAGTGCTTCAACAATGTGGACTAGGGGTGGCTTAGTGCCTACCGATACCACGGGATAAATCGCGTGTCAAGAGTTTGCTTCCTCTCACCCTCTTTACGTTTCCGCATTACTTTCTTGCAATCCTTGCTTGCCTTTACTTTCCTAGAGTAGTATCATGCTAGGATTGGCTATAGGTTGCAAAACTTATTTTGGGATCGGAGTTTCACACTAGAACAACCATAGTTGCACATCTAGGTAGTATGTTCTAGTTTTACTTTATGCAAAAGTAGTGAAACCATAGGTTAAGGTTTTTAGAAGCCTAATTCACCCCCTCCCCCTCTTAGGCTACGAGCATCCGATTCCTTACAAGTGGTATCAGAGCCGGGACTCACTTCCTTCACAAGGATACGCCAATTCGATTGGTAAATTGTGAAAACCGGCTCATTGGAACGGTTAGGCTTCACCGCCTAGTGAGTTGCTCTATAGAGGTATGAAAGGGGTGGATACCTTAGGTTTGGCTCCACATTTAGATGGCACGGGCTATCCTCGTTGGAAGGTGCTTATGGAAGCATACCTCCAAGCAAAGGACCTTGATGTTTGGAGAGTCACCGATGAGGGCATGAAAAATGGTACTAAGAAGGAAAAGTAATTTGATGTGATTGCTAAGAGTATCATTTTGTCCTCACTAGATGTAGGTGTTTTCAATAGAGTTTTTACTTGTGAAAATGCTCATGAGCTATGGAAAACCATCAAGGAGCAAAATGAGAGTTCAAAAGAAGTTGCTAATGAACGCTACGGTTGTCTCCTTGAGGAATTCAATAGCTTTAAGCAACTTGCTAATGAAAATGCTGATTCTATGTACTCACGCCTAAATGTGCTTGTCAATGAGATTAATGCTCTAGGTGTGAAGAACATCACGGACTTGAACATTAACCGCAAGATCCTTCAAAGTCTCCGGAGGCCCGATTATGACTTGGTGAAGGCTATCATCTATGAGAGGAAGCTCGAAGAATTGAAGCCATCACAAATCTTGAGCAAGATCATGGCACACGAGCTTCAAATCATGCCCAAGTCCAAGAAGGCGCCCCAAGAAAAGCCCCAAGAACCATCTTCTCCAACTACAAGCCATGCCCTCTCAAGCCAACAAGAGAAGGTGTTGAGTAGGATGGCTACTCATGGAAGCTCAAGCGAAGATGATGGTGATGATGGTGACGATGAAGATTCCTCAAGTGATGAAGAGGTTGAATCCATGGTGGCCATGTACGTGAAGAAGATCTTCAAGTATGTGAAGAAAGTCAACATGTACGCCTACAACGTCCACTTGAGAGAAGGACGTCATCATCAACACATCAAGTTCACCAAGATCGAGCACAAGCCCAAGAAGAAGATGGTCAAGGAGAGGAGGTCAAAGCAAGAAGCAACTATCGCCGTCCGTGAGTGGACAAGTGGTGGAGAATCAAGTTCTTCTAGCTCAAGTGATGAATCAAGAAAGAACTTCACCACCCGCTTCATGCAAGGTCCTTCATCATCATCACACATGTGCCTTATGGCCCAAGGTATGGAAAGCGATGTAAGTGATGATGAATCCGACACCACCTCTCTCGATGATCTTGTTGAGCTAGTCCATGAGCAAAAGGAAATGCTTAAGAAACAAGCTAATGAAATTAAAGAACTCAATGCTCTCAATGATCTTAGTGCAACCCTTGCTACAAATTATGACTATTTGTTGTGCAAATTCAAATTGCTTAGCAAGGAGTGTGATGAGCTCAAATCTAAGCTTGAGAGCAATGAGACTAAAACAAGTGTTTCCTTTGAGCTTGATGAATCATCTATCCCTTGTGCAATTCCTATCTCCAAGGTAGATGCTTCAACTTCTTGCATTGATTTAATTGATGAATCTTGCTCACCATCTTGCAATGAGAATGTTGTAGAAACATGTGATTGTCTCATAGCCAAGAAAAATGATGAGCTCAAGCAAGAAGTGAAATGGCTCCGAGAGAGGTTGTTTAGCTTGATGGGCAAGGGCAAGAACAATGAGGAACAAGTGGACATCTCTCAAGACATGAAGAGCAACGTCCAACCTTCTCAAGATAATCGTGAGCCCATGGTGAAGAAGCTTGAGAAGGGTGAAACCGTGACTTGCTACAAGTGTCACGAAGAAGGGCACAAGTTCTACAAATGCCCTCAATTTGTCAAGAAGATGGACAAGGGCGAGAAGAAGAAGATGAAGCCTATCATCAAGAGCTCCCTCATCTACACCAAGCCCAACCGCAAGAACAAGACCAAGAGCAACACCTACGTCATCAAGAAGAAGGCTAATGGCAAGGTGGTTGCACACAAGGTTGGGAAGATGAAGGAGGAGCGGGGTTGGAACCAACCCATTTGGGTGCCCAAGGAAGTCATCATCAACATGAAGGGGCCTCAAATGGTTTGGGTTCCTAAGGCCACTTGAAGGCTATGAGAGCGGGGACTTGGGAGGCTTGGCACAAAGAAGATGTGAAGATTCAAGCCTATAAGCCAAGCTTGTAAGTTGGACATGTGTTGCCCAAGATCCCCGGTTGAGGTAATGGAAACTAGAACCTATCTCATGTATCATTGTAGCTCCATTGCCTTGTTTAGGTTGCATTTGTTGCAATGTTTACATATGGTAGGTTGCTTGTGTCATGTGCTAACCCATGAGCAATCTACATGGTTTGATTAGTGTGTAGGAAAGCTACACTTGTTCTTTCATGGTGCATGTTTTCATATATATCTCTTTGCATCATGAGCAAGCTATAGGGTTAGCTTCCCTTTTGTCATCATAAACAACGTGCATACATTTGGTTGGTAATTCAAACACTAAATGCACACATTTAGGGGGAGCTCATCCTATGGTTTGATTATGGGACTAACATTGTTTCAAGCTTATTTTGTGTAGTCCCTTGGTGACGCGTTCCGGTGCAGTACTTCATTCTAAGAGAATGCTATTTCACTCTCAATGTGATCTAACATCTCTAAAAGAGTGAATATAGCAATATGAGCTTCATGCTATTGAGTCATGTCCTTACGAGCTTATGTCTCTATATAAGTTCAAAGGCAATGTACTCAAACATTCCTAATCCTTGTGGTACCCCAAGTGTCTTCTATACAAGCTTCTTTCAAGTGGTGTCACCTAGTGATATCATTTCCAAGTGGCTCATCTGAATGTAGGGCCAACAAGGTAGAGAGGATCAATCCCCCGGAGGTATGCAATGATCAAAAGACTACAAGTGATATCTACAAGTGGTAATGTAACAAGAACCCATTTGTCTTATCTCTTGTCCTTTAAGCTACCTCCTTGCATGATATGCTCTAAGCTTCCTTACCTTACAAGTGTTTGTAGTTGTGCACTTGATTTCCACACTATCATATTGTGCACACACTTAGGGGGAGCTTAGTTTGTATCATGCTAGTCTCATGAGCGTGTGATCCACCTTAGTTATTCGCACATGTGATGTCTTCATTGATATCATACATATGGATCATGGTTCATGCGGCTTTCTCCCTTGTTTCTAACATTTCTCTTTGAAGCTATGTTTGCTAGGACTTGCTAGTTTCCTTGGAGACCTTTTGTTTTGGTCACTTTTTGGAGATTTTATTCCAAAAGGGGAGAATGTGGGACCAAAGCAAGCTAGAGTTTCCAAAATGGAAAGAGGCAAGCTATGTGTGAACATAGGAAGAGAAGATCAAAAAGGGGGAAGTTTGATCTAGGGGGAGTTTGGATGATGGTAAGCATCAAAGCAAGTGTAAGTGGCTCTAATTTTGTCAATTTTTGCAAATTTATACTTGTTTTGGTTGTGTTGTCATAAATCACCAAAAAAGGGGAGATTGTAGCGAACATGGCCTCATACGCCATTAGTTCGAGTATGATTTTGGTGGTTCATGACAACATGATTAATGGGACTAACCATATTATTTAGCATGTCCTTGTAGACATTTCTAGGTCCCAAGGATGCAAAAATACCACATGCCAAATTGAGAAGATAGTCTATTTTTCAAGGGTCAAAACCGCGGAAGAAAAGGAAGGAAATTGACACCGTCGGATGAACTGACGGTACCATCGGTGCATAGCGTCGGTGTAGTTGGTACACTGCGCAACAGGTCAAACGAAGTTGACACCGTCGGATGATCCGACGGTCCAGTTTTTAGATGCACCGGATGAATTGCAGAGGAGGAGGAGCGAAGACAGTAGCACCGGATGATCTGATGGTCTGAGAGAGGACACCGTCGGTCTATCCGACGCTCAGTTTGAATCAAGACAGAGACGCGCCAAGACAGCCTCTTCAGCACCGGATGAACCGATGCCTTGGTCAAGTGGAAGCATCGGTCTATCCGACGGTCACGAAGCAACATACAGAGACGTTTTGGCCGTGAGGTCTTCAGCACCGGATGAACCGACGCACCGTCGGTGTATAGCGTCGGAACAGTTGTGTCAGCAGAGCTGCAACGGCTAAGTGACGTGGAGGGCACCGGATGAACCGACGCCCTGGAAAAGCATAGCATCGGTTCATCTGACGCTACCTTTTTCAGTGGCCGTTAGCCAACGGCTAGCTGAGTGCCTTGGGCTATTTATACCCCCTCCACTCACCCATTTGAGGTGCTGGATTGTGTGGAAGTGCAGGAGAGTGCAAGACACCTAGAAGATCATATCCAATCCATCCAAGTGCTTAATTGCTCATCCTTAGACTTGCATATGCTTTGTGTATGCGCTTAGTGCTAGGCTTAGCTTAGAGCTGAGTGAGTGCAAGGTTGTGCCAACCTTGTGAGGTGATTCTTGAGTGAATCAAGATGTACAAGGTTCGCCGGAAGCCTTGGGGCCTAAGTGGCTCACCGGAATCGTCATCGACCCTCCGGCTTGGTGTGGAGCGGCGAGGACACTTTGTGCGGGGGACGTGGAGACCCCCTTCCTTGGTGGAGAAGCTCCTTAGTGGAGGCGGCATCAAGGTGACCAAGGGAGCTTGGCAAGTGCCTAAGTGGCTAGCCTTTGTGGCGAGTCAAGTGGTGCTCTTGGGAGAGACTTGGTGACCGGGAAGCAATACTCTTGTGTGAGTGCTTCAACAACGTGGACTAGGGGTGGCTTAGTGCCTACCGATACCACGGGATAAATCGCGTGTCAAGAGTTTGCTTCCTCTCATCCTCTTTACGTTTCCGCATTACTTTCTTGCAATCCTTGCTTGCCTTTACTTTCCTAGAGTAGTATCATGCTAGGATTGGCTATAGGTTGCAAAACTTGTTTTGGGATGGGAGTTTCACACTAGAACAACCATAGTTGCACATCTAGGTAGTATGTTCTAGTTTTACTTTATGCAAAAGTAGTGAAACCATAGGTTAAGGTTTTTAGAAACCTAATTCACCCCCTCCCCCTCTTAGGCTACGAGCATCCGATTCCTTACACACAAACGGTGCACTTCCTCTTCATCGAGTTTGGATTTGCCAACAAGAAGATGTGGGTGATCTCCATTGACATAAGCACTAAGAGGGTAGAGTCATTTTCTCCGTATATCAATGGGGGCCTTGAAACTGACGATGCTGACTTGATCAGAGCCAAGTCCGTGGGTCCCCTGCCCTTCCTCCCTTGTGAGTTCACCAAGTTCCTCTGTCAATCAAGGTACGTAATTAATATTACTGCTGCCCTTTATCTAGGTATATCACCTATTTATTAGGTAATAGATTTCGATTCTGCCGGTTCTGTATTTTGATAGTGCTGTACATAAAGTTGTATATGACTTTAATTGATCTTGCATTTGCTGGGATTTCATATGTTTGTAGTTTAGCCTCTTTCGATCTCCAACCAGAATACTAGTGTATAGCCTGCAAGGCTGGTAAACATTATTTGAGCTGCTTGAAGCATATGATGATAAGAGAGATGTCAATATATACCTTCTTTCATATATACATATTTTTTTTATTTTAGAAAAAGGATTACAAATCCGGCCTCTATGTCCAGGGACATACACAGCCATTATTACAAAGTTTGGAAAAATATATAAAAAGGCACACCAGTTTCTAAAGAGACAAAGAACTGATGCTTCCACCCTCCTTTGATTAAATCAAGAGCTACTATCTCAATTCGTCTGCTCAAGCCGGAGAGCGCGTTCTTGTTGTTCTTTCATATATACATATATAACATATATAGTACTGTTGGAAATTGCTAAAAGTTGGGTATACTACTTTTTACATGCTTTAGAGTGTGTCGTCTATTTTCGGCAGTTCTTTCCCAAGTAAACAACTACTTTATGAAGCACTGCCTTTGCATGCTAGCCTAGCTTCTCTTGGTAACACAGTACAGAAGCAAGCTTCATTTGAACATCATCTATACATCTAGATCATTGTTAATTTGTCACATTTTTTCATTAATTTATTGCAGGGAGAAGAAGGATATGGAATGAGCCACACGTCTGCCAACTATCAATTTCTAGGAATCGAAGAAGAATCCATCTTATATATGGTCTATTTTTATGCTGTGTGAGCTAGGGGATAAGTTAATTATATATATCAAGTTTGTCGTCGTATATATATAACAAGTTTGCATGCATGGTATTTTGAAACTTGGTCCTGGAAACTTGCCTGTGCTATAAGTTTGCATGCATGTGAGTTTGTTTCAAGTACTTGTCATGGTCGTCGATCCTGAGTTCAGCAGCAGCAGCAGCATATGCGGTGGATGCATCGATCAAGATCGGCAGGCAGAGGGCGAGACGTGTACGAGTCGTTATTGTTGAGTCCAAATATGGATATAAAGGGTAACAGTCGACCCCTTCGCCCCCGCGTCGCTCCTAGCGGGGTGACTCGGGCGGACCCCGAGCCCCGGCGCCGCCGCCACCCTCCAGCGCCGGTGCTCCTCCTCGCCGCCGCTCGAGCGGCCGCCGGACGCCAGTGCGGCCGCAATGAAGGTGGCGGCGGGCCCCGCCTCCTTGTCCTCCCTTCCCCGTCCCTCCTAGGAACCTCCTCGTCCGCGGCGGTAGGGGTCGATTCCGGCCGGCGGCGCCCGGATCCACCGTCGGGATCGACGGATCCACCCCCTGGACCGCCGGATCTGCTGCGTGGCGGCGTGGTCTGGTCCACGGGGGCCTCGGCCGGCCTGTGTCACGGCGGCGCGCGGGGGCACTGCTGCCCCGGTGCGAGGTCGTGCGGCTCGGCCCTGGCGGCGTCTGGGGTGGCGGGCGGCGTTGGGGACTCCGGGTCGCGCTCGGCGTCGCCGTTGGCCAGGGTGTGCTCCACGAGCACCGACCGCATTTTCTGCATCCGCGGGTGGTTGGCGTTGCAGGGGTTGTCGACGTACGCGAACACCGCCTCCCTGTCGTTCGCCGTGAGGGGGTCCTTCTCTCGGAGGCGCGCGTTGTGGAGGGCGCCGGTGGCGCCTGTGCTCAGGTCTTCTTGGCCACCGACATCACGCGGCTCTTCACGGCGCCCTTGAGGGTCTCCTCCAGGTGGTGTCTTCTGCAGTGTCGGTGATGCCGCGGTGGCATGGCCGACGGCGGTTCTCTTGCTCGGGTTGTTTCGCCAACGCCACCATGGTGGTGTTGTTGGCTACGACCGTGCGACGGTCCATCAGTTGCACCATGGTGGTGTGGCTGGTGGCTTCGGCCGTCTCTCTCTGATCCGCGCCATCGATGGAGCGGGTGAAAACCTTTCCCTCCTTGGGACAACGTCATTGGCGCCTTTGGCGTCATGCCCTTCCTGAAGGTGACGTTGAGCTTCTTCGGCGCGGGAGACTGCTGCTTTGATCCTCCGACCTGGTGCTTCGGCGTTGGTTGCTATCTGGGAGTGCTTCCTTCCTTCTCTTCTTTTCCCTGTTCTTCCTTTTCTTTGTTGCTATAAAAAAAATAAGAAAAAAAAGAAAGAAAAAAAGAAAGAGTAGGCAGTAGAGTCTGCTTTGAGCGGGGGAGAAGAGAGGTTTTGTTTCTTGGTAGTGTTTGGTGGCTCGCATCGACGGCGGAACAGAATTGTGGAGACCCGGATCGATGTCCCGATTCGACTAGACCGATCCTTTGAAGTTGTTTGAGTTGATCGTGTCGATGTCCCAATCCGACCGATGAGTTGTTGAGTTGAGCGGTGCGTGTTGAGGTCCCAATCCAACCCACCAAGGTGCCTAGTTGTATGGTCTGCGGACCGGAGTCGTTCGGGGTTCTCTGCTCCCCTAGTTGCGCGGTCGTTCGACCAGAGTTGTATGGTTTTCAGGCCCGGTTTTCCTTATAAACTGGGTCAACTCTCTTCTTCTAATAAAAATTCGGGAAAGTACAAGTTTTCACCGTCCGTTAAAAAAAATATGGATATAGAGGCAGGATATTTTTATCCCCTATCTAAAGATGCATGCATTATTGGGTCCTTTTCCTTGTCGAGCAATAAGACAAAAGACGACGCGAGACAGCTAGCTGCACACACTACTAAATTACTAATATTACCGTTACCTGTCAACTAAAGTTTGTAGCAAGGCAAATTTATATGCTGTCACATGCGTGTACTCTCTATACTCCCTACGTATCGAAATATTTGTCGTCGTTAATTTTTTTACAATTTTGACTATTCATCTTATTCAAAAATTATGACAAATATGTAAAAAGATAAGTCAAGTTTAAAATACTTACATTAATTAATAAATCATGTAGCAAACAAAATAGATAATAATTGCACAATGTTTTGAATAAGATGAACGATCGAAGTTGTAAAAAGAATTCAATACCGACAAATATTTCGATATGAAGGGAGTAGATAACTACTGCGTACCTCAATTTGTGTATGTAATTATGTATCGACTACATGTTATCACTTTCCTGGATGGACCCGTCTTCAAATCGGTGCAAGTAATTAACGCTCTAATTTCAACTCAAGTGATCTGATGATCAAGGCAAGGAATTAATAGTGATGATTATTTATCTATCTTGTAGTACCCTGATCTAGCTCCGCTGCTGTTCGAGGTAGCCAACTCAACATCCATGTGGGCTGTGAATCAAGGTTATCATGTCCTCGGCCCTCAACATCATATTTTCTGTTCGTTTTCGGTTTCTTTTTTTCTTCTTGCAGGTCTGGTTAAGTAACTAACTGAATCTAGTTAGTACGTACTCCACTAGGAACAAAATGACAGACTCCACTGAATCAGCAACTGAAGCAAATCAAATATGAGCACCTACTAGACAAATTTTGTTTTGGGAGTAGCAAATGAGAATTGTTTCCCATGCATACAGGCATGCACTGCACCCAATTAACTAAGGGCAGTCCCAATAAGATATTAATGATGGTTTCTATCTCTAATAAATGAGGTGCTACATAAACAAAAATGGTGACATGACAGCTAATAAATGAAGAAAGAGAGAAGAAATTGTAGAAATCATTTCTTGAGGGAGAAACGACGTCATTGCTTGATTCGAGATGCCAAGAAACGGCAAAAACGCCGACGGGGAGAAACGATCTGCTCTCCAACACGGTTGTCTAGATCCGGTGCGCTGCCTCCATGCGCGGCTCCAGGCCGCTGCCCCCTGCCGGGTGAGCTCCGGCCGGTGAGCCCAGGCCCCCGCCCGTCCTCTGTCGCTGCAGTGCAGCCTCCTCGACGACGCCGGCGACCCCGGCGACGGTCAGCTCGAGCAGCACGGCGACGGCACGGCGGCGATGGCGGACTCGAGTAGGAGCGACTGAGAATCGACCTTCCCCATCGCCGAATCGATCTTCCCCGTCGCCGAATCGATCTTCCCCACCGTCGAATCGACCTTCCCCGTCGCCGAATTGATCTTCCACGCCACGAGCTCCACCGCTTGTTTCACTGCGCTGGGCTGCCCGCTCCGCCGAGCATCCCCGTGAGAACGCCAGAATCTGTGAAGGGTGTCGACGCGAGGGAGGGACCAGTGGCTCCCGGGTCTTGACGACGAGGGCAGCGCGGGATGGCGGGGCAGCGCGAGCTCGCCGCGAAGCTGGCCGATTAGAGAACGCTCGCGCGCGGCCGCTTCCTGTAGGAGAGCTCGCTCGGCGGGGGAGCTCGCGTGCAGCGGCAGGAGCTCGCCGCGGCCTGCGCTTCGCCGCTTCCGGAACGCTCAGAGTGCGTGGAGGCAGACGAGCCATGTCTGCCCCCCGCTGCACCGGCCGCCGACACGGCGCGTCGCCGGGGAGCTTGCGCCGCATCGAGATCTGAGGAAGGGAGGGAGGGGTGCCTCCGAGGTGGAGAGCAGCCGAGTCCATGGGAGGCCGGAGCAGGAGGACGAGGTCGGGCGGCCGGGCACGCGGGCTCCTCCGTCGACGGCCGCTGCTCCTCCCCCGCTACGGCGCAGGCGCATCTCCCTGCCGCGCGACGCCGACTCACCGGCCCGCCTCGCTGATCCCGTCCTCCCGCATGCCGCCGCGCTCGCCTCCGCATCCCCGAGTCTTCCGGCGGCGCGGGGACGGCTTGGTGCCGGTGATGGACTTGAGAAGGCACGACGAGCTGGGCTTGGAACCGCCGCCTCCCCACACTCCTCGTCCGCGTCGGTGACTGCGGCGGGTGCGTGGCCGCGAGACGGAGAGGAGATAGGGATGGAGAGAAAATTTTGCCACAGTGGATCTAGTTTCTTTCCATACTGTATTTAAGTTTATTCACTATGTAATGATTAATAGGGAACCATGGGTTGGAGTGGATGATTTCTATAGACATTAACTCACTACCGGAATCGAGCCCTTTGCCGTGAGCCGGTTCCTCACGGCAACGTCCGGTTCACTCACGGCAAAGGCTTTACCGTGAGGAACCACCGGCAAAGCCCTTACGGCAAAGTTCTGCCGGCAAAGGGCGCTTTGCCGTGAGCTCAAAGAAGTACTCACGGCAAAGGTTTGCCGTGAGTACTATCTAGCTCTCGGCAAAAGTTTGTGAAAAGAAATAAAAAAATTGACAAATCCACAGCGCGGGCCCACCGGCCATCCGCCGTGGCCCACCGCCGCCGGACCACCACCACGCTGCCGCCACCACTAACAACGCCACCAGCCCCGCCACCTGCCCTCCTCGCCGGTCGTCGGGGGAGGAAGACGCCAGTCGTCGCACCTCCGGCCGGATCTGAGGAGCCTCAGAGGAGAGGAGGTAGATGCACGTACCGGAGGTGAAGAGAGGTCGTCGCGCCGGAGAAAGAGGAGGTCGCCGCAAAGGCCGGATCTTAAGTCGCCGCGCCGCCGGAGAAGAGGAGGAGGTCGCCGCGCCACCGGAGAAGAGGTGGTCGCCGCGCCGCCGGAGAAGAGGAGGAGGTCGCCGCGCCGGAGAAGAGGAGGAGGCCACTGCGCCGCCGGATGCAAGGTCGATGCCGCCGCCGGATCTGAGCTCGAGGTCGATGCGCCGGAGAAAGAGGTGCCTGCCGCACCGTTGAGGAGGAGACAAGGGCCCGCGCGGTGCGCCTGCTGGCCGCGGCCGCCGCCCCTCCTCGCTAGTCAACCTAGTCCGGTGAGGGGAGAGCGAAGGGGGAGGAGAGGAGCCGTGATAGGGGACCGGAGAGGGAGATGGCCGACGGGGAGGGAGCCTGCTGGGAGCGCCGACGGGGAGGGAGGAGGAGGAGGCGGCCTGGGAGCAAGAAGGGGACGGCTGCGCGCGCGGGGGGAGGGGACGGCTGCGCGCGGGTAGGGGCGCGGCTAGGGTTGGGCAGGAGGGAGGGAGCGCGTTTATATACGAGCTGTCGGTGTAGTTGGGCCTTCTGGCCCATTTAGACTTTGCCGTGAGCCCAAGTGAGGCCCACGACAAATAGAGTTTTTTATTTAAATACAGTAAATGCATTTAAATATTTAAACATAGCAAACGACTTCAAATTAAAAAGTTGTAAAATACAAAGTTTCATAAATTTTTGAGATACACAACTTTCATATTACGAGTTTCTCCATCCGAGAACTTTTAGAAAATTTGAATTTTCAAATTCAAATAAGTCACACGTACATTCGAACTTAGTTTTTCTTTACATGATTTCAAATAAACAAGTGCTAAACAATAAAGTTTCACAACTTGTCAATATATACAACTTGTATTTACATTGTTTCTCCATTCGAGGTCGTTTCAAAAATTCAAATTTTCAAATTCGAGAATTTCAGACGTACTTTTCATTGACGAAAGTAATTCAAATTAGAAATGGTTGAACTACAAACTTACATAAGTTCTCAAGACCGACAACTTTTATTTTGGTCATTTGATCATCCGGCGTTGTGGTAGTAATACTCTTCACAAATCTTATACATCCCTCATCTAGTTTCATGAAACTATATAAGACATATAGGATTTGTGAACCAAATTATTTCAACTTTGTCAAATGAAGAAATGACCCTAATAAAAGTTGTTCATCTTGAGAAGTAATAAAACTTTGTAATTGAAAGTCTTTTGATTTGAATTAATTTACTTCTTCAAAATTTGATTTCAATTTACGGCAAAGATAATTTTCCCGTCGGCCAGAAAAAAGGCTCACGACAAAATATATCTTACCGTGAGCCGCTCTTGGCAAAATAGCATGTTGCCGTCGGCCACAAAAGGCTGACGGCAAAATAATTTTTTGCCGAGAGCCCCTCTCGGCAAACTTTTTTTGCCGTGTGCTGCTCTATTTGCTGTGAGTTTTAATTTTTACCGTCGCCAAAAAGCTATTTTGTCGTGAGCCCGACAAAAAGCTCACGGCGAAACACTGGGCTCACGGCAACAAAAGATTTTCCGGTAGTGACTCTTCTTGGAAGCTGCTTCAAGAAATCTGCCATTGGGACTACCCTAATCACAACCAACACTGCAACTATGATTAATCTACCAGTACCAGCAAATTAAAATTGGTGCGCATCATCGATTACTCCATCACACTGGGCGATCGAATGGGCAAAGGCAAACATGGGCATGCAGCGCGTGAAGAGCAAGACAACGTTGTTGTTATTCGTCTCGATCTGCTGCTGATCGTCGTTGCCACCGCGCAAAACTGTATATCCACCCACCAATTCGATCGCCGCCCCTAAACAAATCCGTTTTGGTCTCTGCTGGAACAATCTTGGCCGGATCGCCGCTCTGAACAAACTTGGCGCTCTCTTTAATTTCCTTGATCGGTAAAGAATCGCCGCACCTCATCACCACAAACTCCCCCCGATCTGTACGTCCTCACAGTAGTACAGCTAGTCGTCGAACCTGCAGGTCGATCGATCGATCGCCATGTCCGCCGCCGCAGACACTACCGCTGCCGCCGGCTTCCCCCGGTGGGTGATGCTGGAGCAATTCATCTTCCGCAGGGATGACGACGCGTCCTTCCCGGACGAGGCCAAGGCGCCCATCAGGGCATCCGGCACCACCTCCTGGGGCGCCGACTTCCGCATCGCCTTCTACCTCGCCGAACCCCCACGCATCTCCCGCCTCTACGCGCAGCTGCCGGTACCGGGATTTCTTGATCGCTTCTCGTCGACGCCCTTAGCCATCCTGGGGACCCACCACCACCTCATCCTGTTCCGCCTCGCCACCAGCACCAAGACGCACACGACGTTGCAGAACTTCTTCATCTACAGTGCCAAAGCGAACCCTTGTTCCTCCTCGCTCAAAGCGCTTCCACCTTGTACCGAACCGGAATTTGACTATAACTAAAACGATGGTCGCCGCCTGAGTAATCAGCATCCTCGTCCTTGGGATGCTTCTCCTCGCTTGCTGACGGTCGATTCCATGGGCCTATGGTGCGGTAGCGAAGAGTTCGTGGTGGCAGAGCTGACTCTTTTCGCACCCATGACCACCATGAGGCGGTGCCCTACTAAGGTCTTTGCTGACATCTGCTTGCTGCGCTCCTCCACATCGTTAGCCAACGATCAACTTGTTGGCGGCACATGGAACTCCATGCGCGTGGAAATCCATGATCCGTGGCAACTCTCAGCAGGATGGGAAACCAACACTGTCATCCCCTTCCACCAGTGGCTGTGCTGGACGGACTACAACCAAGGCATCATCTTATGTGACATGTCCAAATTGCCCACCCCTACCGTCTCCTTCCTCGGGTTCCCTTTGCGCGACCTCCCACCAACCAACTTCCCTTATGCCAACTTTTTCACCAGCAATCATCACAGCTTCTTGTACCGTGGCGTGTCCGTCGTCGACCACGACCGCACGCTCAAGTTCGTTAATGTCACCCGCCACGACGGCCTTGACTTTGGAGCACTGAAACCCGGCACCGGCTTCACCATCACCTGCCACACCCTCGTGCTAAGTGCCGACAGTAGCATGGCATGGGAGGAAGACTACACGGTCACCTCCGGTGAGCTCTGGGAGGCCAACTCTCCCGAGCGCCTCCCGCGCGGCATCCTCATGTTCCCTCAAGTCGACATGGACAGGCAACATGTAGTGCACTTTCTTTTCATCGAGTTTGAATATGTCAACAAGAAGATGTGGACAGTCTCCATCGACATGAGCACCAAGATCGTGGAGTCATTTTCTCTGTATGTCAATGGGATGGAAGGCCTTCAAACTGACGACGCCGACTTGATCGAAGACAAGTCCTTGGCTCCCCTGCCCTTCCTCTCTTGTGAGTTCACCAAGTTCCTCCATCTATCAAGGTATGTATAACATATTGCTGCTGCCCTTTTATCCGTATAATCTACTTATTATTCACTAGATTTCTGTCAGTTCCATATTTGGATACTTCTGCACATGTATGCAAAAGTTGTCCATCGCTTTAATCTTGCATTGCTGCGATTTCATATGTTGTAGATCATAGTGCAGCCTCTTTCGATCTCCATTGCAAAGTTGAAAGCTTATGATTATAAGAGATGTCAATATATATATATACCATCTTGCATATATACATATAACATAGTACTGTTGAAAATTAGTAGCAGTTTGGACGCACTCATCAAGTACACTACTTTTTACCTTCAAAGCGTGTCGTCTGTTTTTGGTAATTCTTTCCGAAGCAAACAACTACTCGAACCACTGCATTTGCAAGCTAGCCTTCTCTTGTTCACAGTACATAAGCACGTTTAATTTGAACATCATCCATTTAGATCATTTTTAATTTGTCACGTGATTTATTTATTGCAGGAGGAATATAGGAAGGACATGAAATGAGTTGAGTAGAGTGCGATGGAGTGGTGCGGCATGTGTTGGTGGTCCAATTCAACTTGCCGATGTTTGTGTTGTTTTTTATTTGTTGTTTTGCTCGGTCGTTATATAATCGACGGCTCTCCTGATTGGTTCGTTTCAAAAAAGAGAGAGAGAGAGGAGGATATGGAATGAGTCAAGCCTGCCAACTTCATTGTAGTACTTAATTGTTAATTACACATGTCTTCCCGCCCAATCATTATTCTTTCTTCAAAAAGAATTTTGTCGTGCGTCCAGCACTTTTAAGTACAACCTTTAAATTGTGTCATTGTGTGGATGTGTCACTTGCATTGGTCCTCGAAACCTGCCAGTGTTATACCAAGTTTAATTTGCATGTGAAATTTAATCTAACAATATGTAAATCAAAAGTATACTGGAATATATCACATAATTTTGAAGGAAAAAAAAGCTGAAGTTAACATCATATTATTGTATATGAACCATATTACCATTCTGGCCTAATCTGGAAGTACCATCACATTACTGTACATAATTATATATTTTATTATCCGTAAGGTAGGCGATGGGTAAAACCAAGTGTTTGCTGTGTTAGTCAAAGTTAAAATTTTCATTTTTTTTGTGATCAACCCGTATCCATGGCACATTATTATTGTTGCTTTATTGATTAGAAAAGAATGACATAAATACTGGATGAAATGTTTAAACAACAAAAAATAAAAGAGGAAAAAACTTCACCTACCTTTCCTGAAATGTTTTTTTTTAGAAAAACTAGCAGGAGCGCTGCCATATCATTTAAGAGGAGAAAGCAAGTTCAAGTTTAAATAAGCGATATTACATAAATAAACTTAAGAGCTCGAACACGACAAATAACTAAGAAGCTAATCATAAAAAACTAAATGCACGTCTCTTCTGGTGGCCTTGACCTTCAAAGCCATTTCATCCTTTATCAATCTTAAAACCTGCAGGGGCGGTGCAGAGCGTCCTTCGAAAGTTCGCCAGTTCCTTTCCTTCCAAATGTTCCATGCCGTATACATCAAAAGAGCCGCCTTAAGTCACCTCACCTCCTTTGGCAAACCCCGGAGCTGCAAATGCCACCAATCTTCCACTCCCACATCTGTTTCCGGCATGGACACCTGATTTTCAGTCCAGGTGGCCACCAGGGACCAAACTTCCCTAGCGTAGGGGCAGTGCAAGCACAAATGGGCTGCTGTTTCACTCTCCTGATCACAAAGGCAGCAGATCTCATTGCAGGGCCAATTTCTCTTGGTCAGTTTGTCTGCTGTTAGGAGCTTTGTCTGCACGAGCAACCAGGCAAAAAACTTGTGCTTGCCTTCAGCGTGCGCCTGCCAGATTGCATTCGCTGGAAAGGTGCTGTGGGAGCCATTGAATTGTATCATGTATGCTGACTTGGCCGAATAAGCCCCATTAGCTGTCCATCTCCAAATAATTTGATCTTCTTCTTCCCCCAGTTGAACATGTGTTACCAAGTCCCAAAGGTTTATGAACTCAGCCATTTCTTCAACTGTATTCATCCTCCAAAGCCCTCTTGTCCAACATTGGTGTTCCAGTTCATCTTTGACTGCTCTATTTTTCCTCCATGCCCACTTGTATAAGTTTGGTGCAAGGTCCATTGGAGCCCGTCCCTGCAACCAAGAATCTTTCCAGAACCGAGCCTTCTTGCCATTGCCCAAATTGACTACTGTGGAGATCCTAAACAAATGCCGATCAATTTCATTCACCGGCGGTGCAATGCCTACCCAAGGTCGACTGACGAGGGCTTGGATTAGGGCCCCCTAAGCAACGAGATAATCAACTTGAAGATGGAATCCTCTGACACCATTGACAATGTGAAGGCTAAGATCCAGAACAGGGAGGGATGCAGATCTTCGTCAAGACTCTCACTGACAAGACTTCCCCACTTTTGAGTATCTTCCGCCTCGCACGAGTACGCCTCGTCTCCGAGTACTCTCCGCTTCGCCCGAGTACTCTCCGTCTCGCACGAGAACGCTTCGTCTCCGAGTACGCACCGCCTCATCTCTGACTACTCATTCGCACGAGTGATCTCCGTCTCCGACTAAGGCGGGGTCCACACGGGGGAGCCGGAGCGTGGGTCTGGGGCCCCACATGAAAGTGGCACCGCCCCAGCCCCCCAAGCTTCTTCGCAATGACACGCGTGACGCCGTTTTTCACGCCATGCAAAGACCACAGCTGGCGCGACGGGAGGACGGCCGGGTCTGACAAGGGCTGTAATGGCGCAAAAGTGCACCCTCCACGACCTCGGACATGCCGTCACATCCAACGCCAGCTGCACGCCACCCCGTCAGAACGCGCACTCGATTACCATCTACCAGCACTTAGGCCATAACGTGGCAGGCCTAAGACGCCCTCAAGAAGGCTGAGTCACCATGTGAACTACTCGGAGGAGGTGTCAAGTGCCCGGAATCAACAGTGACGACAGCACACGCGGCGGCCTGCAACGACACCACAGCTCAGCGCCCTCCACGCCGCCTGACGGACATCAATGATGGAAAAGACTTCACGACGCCATAGCACTGTAGCTTATTTTCATTTTCCCTCTTTACCCCTCTCCCTTGTGACTATAAAAGGGGGAGGGGTGCAACCGACGAGGGGGCTGACCGATCACCAAGTTTGTAACCCCTACTACAGACATTCCCGGCATAGGAACACGAGTACTCGGAACTGGACGTAGGGTATTACTCCCCGGAGGCCCGAACCAGTATAAAACCCATGTGTTTCCCGTGTCAACCATCCGGATCCGACACACGATTCGATACAAATCTACTGCCGGTGGTTGAGAACCCCGACAGTTGGCGCGCCAGGTAGGGGCACATCTGTGTCTCGCCGAACTACACCAGCGATCCAGATGGAGGGCCGCGGAGTCTTGCTGGCTCCCGGCACGGCTGTGCATTTCGGCTCCCTCGACTTCGTCTACACCGGGCCGGCGGAGTCCGTCGTCAAGAGGACTTTCTCCCGACCCGCGCGCTCCACCACCACGACGGCAGCGGCGGCGCGAGTAGCTTTCATCTGTGGCTTCACGGACGAGTCGATCATGGCCATGTTAGGGCCTAACCCGACACAGGAGCGCTTCAGGCTCGCTACCTTCCACCTCGCCGACCTCGCCTTCCAGGCCAGCAGGTCCGAGCCGCTGACCTGGGGGGAGTTCATGGAGCGGTACGACACCCTGTACCCTCGAGGGCAGCAAGGCCTCCCGAACGACCCGGTGACGGCCTACGTGAATGAGCTGAGGGCATCATACGTCGCCCCAGGCTCTGCGGCCCCACGGCGGGGGCCGCCGACGCCCCTCCCGGACTTCACGCGAGAGTGTAACGTCCTGGAGGCCCGCACCGCCACCAGCTCGACAGACGATGAGGAGAACCCTCGCCACCGCAACGGGGACGCCCAGCGTCGGGCGCGCCTCGACGAGATCGCCGAGGCCCAGCGCCAGCTCGACGAAGAGCTGGCAAACCTCCACCGAGCGCTCGGCGAGGAGGACGGGCCACGAGAACCTCCACGTGACCAGCGGCGGGAACAACATCGTGAGCAAGAGGTGGAGCAGCCAGCCCCGCAAGCTCGCGAATGGGCGCGGGACGTAAATCGGCGCATCAACGAGGATGCCCCCGTCGACGATGACGGCACGCCGCGCTTTAGGCGTGCGTCGTAGAACCTCGCGGTAGCAGCCATGCTCTTGCGTGGCTGTCTCGAGCCGTCAACGCCTGAGGAGAAGAGGGTTCGTCAGGAGCTCAAAACCCTCCTCGAGACGGCGGCTGTGCAGCAGGCCGAGAGCTCGGCTTCACGCGCGTGTGAGGCGCGAGGTGCACCGTCCGTACGACGCCAAGATCGATCCCCGTCAAGGCATCGAGGCGCTGGCGAACCGTCAGTCAAGTCGCGACTGGGGGCCAACCGCGATGCACACGACACGCTCGAGGCTCGTCGCCGAGCTGCAGGCGACGACAACTACGACTACGGCTATGGCAGCAATGACGACGGCCGCGACAAGCGTGACAAGCACCGCTCACGCCGACATCATAGCCATAGGCGTGGCGGGCGTTACGATAGCGACGAAGACCATGACCGAAGCTGGTCGCCCGATCCCAAGGGCCCACGCGCTTTTGGTCGGAAGGTGCAAGATGCCAAGTTCCCCTCGCGCTTCTGAGCTCCGACGGTGGTACCCAGATATGACGGAGAGACCAACCCTAGTGTGTGGTTGGAGGACTACAGGCTCGCGTGTTGGGCGGGCGGAGCGACGGATGATCTGTTCATCATCAAGAACCTGCCGCTCCACCTCGCCGACTCTGCGCGGACCTGGCTCGAGCACCTGCCACGTGGCAGGATTAACAGCTGGAAGGACTTGCGGGAGACGTTCATCGGCAACTTTCAGGGCACGTATGCCCGGCCCGGCAAGCAGTGGGAGCTGCGCAACTGCAAGCAGCAGCCGGGGGAGAGCCTGCGCGACTACATCAGGCATTTCTCCAAGCGCTGCACCGAGCTTCCCACCACGACAGACAATGACGCCATCTCAGCGTTCCAGAACGGCACCACCTGCACCACCCTCATCCACCGGCTAGGGCGGAGGACCCCGAGGACAACTCGGGAGCTCCTGGACATCGCAACCAACCACGCCGACGGGGAGGAGGCGGTAGCAGCAACATTGGTTCCCCCACCGAGCAAGGGAAAGCAAGTCGTGGATGCCGGTGAGGGGCCCTCCTCGAAGTCCAAGAAGAAGAAGAAGTGCGACAAGCGTGGCCGCGACGACAACATCGTTGCAGCGGCCGAGCGCAAGGCGACGCGTCCCAAGAACAATCAGGGTGGCCCCCCAAGGGAGCATTTCGAGAGGCTCTTGGAGGCGCCATGCACCCATCACGAGACGCCCGTCAAGCATGCGCTCAAAGACTGCCGTCTGATGAAGAACTACGTCAACGGCACGCTCAAGCCCAAGATGGTGGAGTCTCCGAAGAAGGCAGCACCACTCCCCGAGAACGACGACGATGAGGAGGAGGTGGTCTTCCCCCGAGAAGATGGCGCGGTCCACATGATCTTTGGCGGGGCACCAGCATGATTGTCGAGGCGCAAGGAGAAGCTGATCCGGCGTGAAGTCTACAACACCGAGCCTGCGACACCATCGTACCTCAAGTGGTCGGAAACTCCGATCACCTTCGACCGAGTGGACCACCCCGACCATGTACCACAACCGGGAAGCTACCCCCTCGTGGTGGCTCCACTGATCGGGACCAAGTGGATCCTCAAGGTGCTGATGGATGGAGGGAGCGGGCTCAACATCCTGTCCATGACGACGCTCGACAGCATGGGCATCTCGCGGTCCCGACTGCGCCCATCGCCGACTCCTTTCCACGGGATCATCCCTGGGAAAGATGTTGTAACACCCTGGGTTTTCAAAAGCGGAAAACCCAGCATTCTGTCTTGTGATAGTCTATGGATCAGACGCTATCACGCACAGGCATTCATCACAGATAAATAACACAGTCATACAGCGAAATAAAGCATCAGAGTATGAATAATAATCTGATTATTACATGTCCTGAATAATCGGAGTACATCAATACATGCCTCTTGGCGGAATAACAAGAATAAGGGCCTACGCAACGGTAGCTAGCTTCCAAAAGGTGTCTCCATCTTCATTCGTCTTCCACAGGCATCCTTGAGCGAAGCAACATGCCCCCTCAGTCGTACCATCCGTCGGCGTTGTTGTCGTAGTCTGACTCGTACCCTACAAGCTCAGGGGCTATCCCCAAGGATTGGGATAGGTCCACGTCACCAACCGTATGCAAGCTTTAAGTGGCCTACTACTAAGGGAAAAGAAAGTATCAAGGTAGTAGCTGGGTTTCCTATGCAGCAGCAGCAACATAAGTAGAATAATATCTCCATAATCCTACCAATTCCCATATCTCTCATCCGCAAACAGTTACACCTGGTCACCCAGATCACCGTCACCATCACCTATCTCCATCTAGGGTCGGTGCGAGAACTCCCACTCCTCGCACCTCAATGGTAGCACCCAGATCCGTGAGGCAGAGGGAGCAACTCTCCTCTCCCCGAATACAACCACGGCTCACCATACACTCTCAACCTATAAGGGGGGAGGTAGAAATCACAAAATGTAAGAGTCGGAGTAAACAACGGGCATGTCCATAACTGAGGACGCGGCTATACGTATAGATCTAAACTCTGCAGAGCGTGTACACCAGTACCCAACTCGGAATAGCACTCAGACGGTGTACAGCCGACCGAGCCTACCCAACCAAACGAACACCTAGGAGTTACGATTCCATCCTGCATCCGGGTCTCGTTGCGGTCCCTCACAAAGGGCCACCCCAGAACTGTGGACATGCCCCCGTGTGGCCGCACAGGGAGCGCCCAATAGGGAAGGGACTTCACCCTAACCCTCTCACGGATACCCTCTATCCTACCGGCAGGTATAGCATCGCACTTGCTAGGGTCGAAACGGCCCTATCCCCACTCTCGGCGAGGTGGTGTGTACGAAAGTCCCGTGTAACAAAGCGACCCACTCGGTTTCAGACCGGGGCGAGCTCCTATCCTCCAAGTCATCACAAAAACCCCAACACCTGTACTCCTAAAACAGTGTACCCGCCATAGGCACCAAACTGGTTAACGTCCGAGAAGACGATCCGTGGCCCCCGATCCCAGATCGGGTTATCTTGATCTCACCCCCGCCAAAATATCCCAAAACACCTTCTTCTGCCGTTTTTTCCCCACACACGCCAAGAAACTACCACAATATCCCAACACATGCATAGCAAGCTCATCGTATCATCACGCATAAGTAAAGTAGTAGTAGTAGGTCAATCAAGGACAAGTAAGTATAAGAGGCTATGCACGGGTTCATCATATCCATCACTATGCAATAAATAAAGCACTAGCAGTTCTAATAGCCATGCCTAATGGGCATTCAAAGAAGGTCGGGGCGTGAACCTGGGTGCGAGTAGTCGTCGTAGCCGAGGTCGTCGTCGTAGTCTTGGTTCAGCTCTCCGGCTCCGGCGGCTCCTAGAATCGTATTTAAATAAATAAAATCGGCTACTAATTGCAATAAATCCAAGACGAAGAACAAACAAGACCCAAAAAGAGGCAAACTCTAGCCTAGCACGGAGTTTGGATTTTTAGAAGATTTTCAGAAGAAGTTTTGTATTTTTTGGAGTTAAAATGGATTTAATATGAATTTACAAAGATAAAATAGTTTTCTGAAAATCAAATACGCATTTACAATATAGCAATCTCTAGGCTAGCCATTACCTAACTTCTGCTGACTTTAAAAGGGTTAAAGGCCATCTGCAGGCCGGCTTAACCCGCACACATGGCAGCCACGCAGGCGGCTTTAAGCTGGCGGTTGCACACGTGGCGCTGACAGGGCGTCCACGCGGCGCGGAGCACGGGATCCCGCGCTGGGGTTTCTGCGGCGGGGCGCAGCGCAACCCGGCGTGTGGCACAGCGGCCAGTGGCCGGCCGCATTAGATCCAACCGGATCCTCTACGGTGAGTTGCACGTGTGGGCCGGCGTGCGAAACTAATCCCCAGGGGTTTTACGCCGGCGCCAGAACGTGTTCGACGTTTTGCCCCTAAGGAGCGGCGGCGCGGGCAAGGGCTCACCGGCGGCGAGGCATGCCCGGCTTGACCAACAAGCTATGGAGCAAGGTCGAGGAGCATCAAGGGCTCAAGGCTGGTGCAAAAAGGGACGGCTTTGGCCGGTGCACAGCGCGGAGGTGACGAGACAGGGGACGGCGGCGGAGCGGCCGTGCGGGTGCCGAGCGGCGATCACCGGCGACGGCGTGCGGGAGTGCCAAAGGCCAAGATGCGTGCGTGCGTGCACCAAGGGAGTGTAAAGGAACCAAAACTGGGGCTTTCGCCCCCTTGCCTGAGAGAACAGCGCCGGCGCAGCCATGGCGGATCCCCTGGTCGGCGCGGCGACGGCGAGGTGGTGCTTCCCGCCGCGAAGCAGCGTCGCGCGTGGGTGCGCGATGCTCAAGACGGTGAGGCGATCACTACGGCGTGCAAAAAGTAGACGGGATGAACCCCTACACGTGTGTGTGCACCGAGGTGCAGGCCGGCGGCGAAGTGCGCTGGTGCACGGCGGGGCAGCAAGGCATGACGGTGAGGTGCAGCCGTGAAACAAGGGGTAAAAGTGGAGGCGGGCGCGCGCGGTCGTCGGCAGCGGCTCCTGCAAAGAGACGGCACGGCGTGAAGGCCGGCTCCACAACGGCGGTGTGCGCGGCGGCGGCGGCGCGGCGCGGGCAAGGCACACTTGTTTCCCCCTCGGCACGAAGGCCGGGCCACAACAGAGGAGGAAGGGAGCAAGGCCTCACCTTGTGACCACGGGTCGAAGCGCAGGCATTGGGGAAGAAGGACGGAGCTGGTTGCCGGTGGCGAGGGAAGCAGAGCGGCGCCGAGCAGAGGAAGCAGAGGAGGCAGACGACGTCGCGGTCCTTGGCTTCCCGGCGTTCCTGGAGCTCCACGGGCGGTCCTCCGGCTTCACGGCGGCTCCGGCGTGCTCGCGGACGGCCTCCGGGCTTCCTTCTCCTCTCCCCCTTCTCCTTCTTCTCCGGCGAGCAGTGGCGGGTGGAAATGGGGAAAAATCCCTAGCGGCTAGGGTTGGGAGCTCCTGGGGTCGCGGAGGCGGCCTTCTTATAGGGCAAGGCGCGGAGCCGGGGCACGTGGACGGCTGGATGGCAAAGGCGGGCGCGCGGGCGCGTCATGACGGCGGCCATGGGCGGCGCTCCGCTGCTTTTCTGCTTTGGCGCACGCCGGCGTCAGCGAAAGGAGAAAGAAGGCCGGCGACGTCAGCGTGACGCGGCGTCCGGGCCCGCCTGGCGGTGTCACGGCGCAGGGGTTGGTGGTGAGCGGGCCGGCCGGTTACGTGGGCCGCGGAGTGCTGGGCTGTGTGGAAGAGCAAGGGTTTTGTTTGGAATCGGGAAAGAAACGGAGGGCCTCTAATGGACTTCGCTGTTGAACTGGAGGCCCAGCAGGGTTATGATCCCTTCCCCTTTTCTTTTACTTCTACACCCTTTTCTAATTTGATTCAAATTTGAATAAGAATTCAAATTTGAATCCCACACAAATAAATCCCAAATAAAACCAAATAAACTCCAAGTTTCTCACACTAGCATTTTATATTTCCTAGAAATTTTAATTAGCTCAAAAATAAATCTAGGAATTTTAGGTGAGAAATAAGAAGACATCCTTAATTAAATTATCAAGCACTCAAATAATTCACCGAAAATTTTAAATCCTCATTTTTATAATAAACATTCCGTATTGAAAATGTGGGATGTTACAGACTCCCCCCCTCAAAAGAATCTCGTCCTCGAGATTAAGAACTTACCTCCGTCTCGAAGAGGTTCGGGTACTTCTCCCTCAAGACCGATGCCTTCTCCCACGTCGCTTCTCGCTCGGTGTGATTGCTCCAAAGCACCTTGCAGAAGCGAGTGGTGGTGCTTCTTGTAGCCTTCTCGGCCCAATCCAGTATCTTTACCGGATACTCCAAGTACTCCAGATTGTCTTGCAAGTCGATACCATCGATGGAGACATGCTTGTCAAGCTTCGGGTCGAGGCACCTCCGGAGTTGCGATATGTGGAACACAGGATGCACTCTGGCAAGATCAGGCGGTAATTCCAGCCTATATGCAAGTTTCCCCACCTTTGCCACAATCTGGTATGGTCCAACGAACCTCGGGGCTAGCTTCCCCTTCACATGGAACCTCTTCGTGCCTCTAAGCGGTGACACTCTCAGAAAGACGTAGTCACCAACTTCGAAGGAGACATCCCTACACTTAGGATCAGCGTAGCTCTTCTGCCTGCTTTGAGCTATCTTCAGGTTCTCTCTAACCTTGGCCACATTCTCCTCAGCCTCAACAATGGAAGCAGGACCGAAGAAAGTCCTCTCCCCCACCTCAGACCACATCAACGGGGTCCTACACTTTCTGGCATACAGAGCTTCAAAGGGTGCCATTTGCAAACTTGCCTGATAGCTGTTGTTGTATGAGAACTCAGCGTAGGGTAGACTCTTCTCCCAATCATTGCTGTAAGTCAACACACAAGCTCTCAGAAGATCTTCAAGCACCTGATTCACTCGTTATGTCTGTCCATCAGTCTGAGGGTGGAAAGCTGTACTGTAGTCCAAGTGTGTGCCCATCGAATCATGCAGACTCTTCCAGAACTGAGCAGTGAACTGAGCACCACGATCGGACACGATGCTGCGAGGTGCCCCATGTAACCTCAGGATATGCTCTACGTAGAGATCTGCCAACTGACTCACAGTGAATCTGTTCTTCACCGGTAGGAAGTGTGCTACCTTGGTCAACCGGTCCACAATCACCCATATCGAGTCATTCCCCTTCTGAGTGCGGGGTAAACCCACCACGAAGTCCATGCTGATATCATCCCATTTCCACTGAGGTATCGCAAGTGGCTGTAGCAATCCGGCGGGTCTCTGATGTTCCGCCTTCACTCTCTGACATGTGTCACATCGGGCAACATACTCGGCTATGTCCTTCTTCATATTCTCCCACCAGAATTGACACTTCAGGTCTTGGTACATCTTGGTGCAACCGGGGTGAATGGAATACCGAGAATCGTGAGCTTCCTTCAGAATCGTCTTCCGGATATCCTCACCACTAGGCACACATATGGGATCTTTCAACCACGTGCCTTGCTCATCAATGCGGTAGTCAGGGGCCTTGCCTCTTGTCAGAAGGTCTTTCACTTCCTCAATCTCAGGACACTTCTTCTATGCTTGCCTGATCTGGTCTTCTAGACTGTACTTCACCCTCAACTCATTGAGCTGACCCTTCTCGATGATGTCGAGCTTCAATCTCTCCATCTCCTTGTACAACTCTGCCTGTTCCTCCTGCACCATCAGGTTGTTGCAACAACTTCTTTGGCTCAAAGCATCAGCCACGACATTCGCCTTGCTAGGCCTGGGCAAAATACCCGATACCAATTACCCAAACTCGAATTACTCGAACCCGAACCTGAATTACCCGAACCCGAGGTACCCGATCCCAAGTTCGGATAGTGATTGTGATTACCCGAAATTAGTTTGGGTAATTCGGGTAATACACTTCGGTACCCGAACTACCCGAACTACCAGAAATTTGCCTTTGTCTTTGTATTTATCACGTATTGTTAGTTGAACACTTAAAGTTTCTCTTGGTTTGAACAAGTGACTATAATATATTAATCTTCTCAACTTGTTGTTGAAATTCAACACAAATTACTAGTGATTTTTTCTGTTAAAATTCTACTAACATTTTATGTAGTTTGTCATTTTCTGTAAATTTGGGTAGATTGGGTATACTCGAACCTGAACTCGAATTATCTGGTACCCGAAATTTTGGGTAGTGTTTTTTCGGTGCTAATATCGGGTAGCAGTTTTCATTACCCGAATTATGAATTACCCAAATTACCCGACCCGAAATAATCGGGCAACCCGAACGCCCAGGCCTACACCTTGCCGGGATGGTAGTGAATGTCGAGGTCATAGTCCTTTATCAACTCTAACCATCTTCGCTGCCTCAAGTTCAACTCTGACTGGGTGAAGATATACTTCAGACTCTTGTGATCCGTGTAGATATCACACTTGTTGCCCATCAGGTAGTGCCTCCATATCTTCAAAGCATGAACAACAGCTGCTAACTCAAGGTCATGTGTCGGGTAGTTCTCTTCATGCTTCCGAAGCTACCTTGAAGCATAAGCGATTACCTTGCCTTTCTGCATCAGCACACAACCAAGACCCTGCCTCGAAGCATCACAGTACACCACAAAGTCCTTGTTGTCATCGGGAAGCGTCAACACTGGAGTTGTGGTGAGTCGGGTCTTGAGCTCTTGGAAGCTTGCTTCACACTTCTCTGACCACACGAATGGCATGTTGTTCTTCAGCAACTCGGTCATCGGCTTCGCAATCTTGGAGAAGTTCTCGATGAAACGGCGGTAGTACCCTGCCATCCCAAGAAAACTCCTGATCTCTGTCACTGTCTTGGGCGACTACCACTTTGACACAGCTTCGATCTTCGAGGGATCAACTGCTACTCCCTCACCTGACAACACATGCCCAAGGAAAGCCACTTCTTCTAGCCAGAACTCACACTTGTTGAACTTGGCATACAACTGATTCTGCCTCAGCTTCTCCAGCACTATCGTCAGATGCTCTTCATGTTCCTCAGCAGTTTCCGAGAAGACCAAGATGTCGTCAATGAAAACCACGACAAACTTGTCTAACTCGTCCATGAACACCATGTTCATCATGTTCATGAAGTAAGCTGGGGTGTTCGTAAGACCGAATGATACGACAGTGAACTCATACTGCCCGTACCGGGTCACAAACGTTGTCTTGTAGATGTCCTCGGGGCGAATCTTCATCTGGTGATAGCCGGATCGAAGGTCAATCTTGCTGAAGTACTTGGCCTTCCTCAACTGATCAAGCAGGTCATCAATGCGCGACAACGGGTACTTGTTCTTGATGGTTACCGCATTAAGAGCGCGGTAATCGACGCACAGCCTTTGCGTCCCATCCTTCTTCGGTACAAACATCACCGGTGAAGCCCAAGGTGATGCACTCGGTCGGATGTACCCCTTCTCACGGAGAGCTTCTAAGTCCTCCTTCAGCATTGCCAGCTCTAACTTGCCCATTCTGTAAGGACTCTGTGCCACGGGTGCTATACCTGGCACAAGGTTGATCACGAACTCCACATCGCGGTCTGGTGGTAACCCCGCCAGATCATCAGGAAAGACATCAGGGTACTCACAAACCACTGGAACATCAGCCACTGTCTTCGTAGTGAGGTTGTACACAGCTGGTACTTCTCGAGACTTCAACGACTCAAACGTGATATTCGTCCCCTTGTCGGGGTGACGAGGAGATAACCCCTTTGTGAGCGGTGATCCAATCCATGCCCAGAATAACATCAATCCCATTGGACTTCAGCACGGTCAGATCTCCAAGCAACTTGTGACCTTTGATGAACATTTCCACCCCTTTGCACAGCAGGGTGCAGCTAATATCTCTGAGCGGTGAGCTCGTCACAATAGGTTTCAGTCAGGGAGTCATGGGGAGAGACAATTTATTTACAAAGTTAGAGGACACATAAGAACTAGTTGCACCAGTATCAAACAGAATCAAAGCTTTAGCACCACAAACTAAAAACTCACCGATCACGACGTCAGGAGCGTCGGCAGCCTCCTCCTCAGTCAGGAGGTTGAGCCTCCCGCGGTCAGTGGCCGGCTAGGGAGCAGCCTGAGGTGGCCTCCCTCCTGGAGCTGGTGCCCTGGCAGGTGTAGCAGCGGTCTTCTTGCTGGGGCACTTGTACGACTTGTGGCCTTGCTTGCCATAGGCGTAGCACGTCGGGGTGACACCTCCGGTGCTGGGTCTCGACGCGCTCTGCTGCGGGCGGTTGTAGCCACCACCCTGCTGCTGGTAGTTGCTCCTTCCTCCTGGGTACGGTGCACGGTTCCCTCCGAAGCCACGTCCGGGCTGGTTGTTCCCTGGGCGGTAGCTCCCTCTCAGCAGGTTGCTCTGCCCACTCCTCGGCCTCTGGGAGGATCGGTCGCCATGGTCCCGATCTCCCATCCTCTTCTTGCCCTTCATGCGCTCCTCATGCCCCCTCCTTTCTTCCTCGAGCGTGATAGCCCTGTTTACCAGGTGGTGAAGGGACTTGTGCTCGCTAGCCTTCAAGCCCTGGCAGAGACCATGGTGGAGGCCTCGCAGAAACCAGAACTGTTTCTTGTTGTCGGTGTTGGTGTCGTCAGGGGCATAGCGCATCATCTTCATGAAGTGCCTCTCGTACTCCTCCACCCTCATCGCACCCTGAGTCATGGTGCGGAACTCCTGAGCCTTCTGAATCATAAGCTCCTTCGGTAGGTACTGCTCGTGGAACACCTCATAGAACTCCAGCCAGGTGATGAAGGCTGGGTTCGGGTGACTCTCGGAGTAGTTGTCCCACCAAGACTTGGCAGGACCCTCGAGTTGGTGGACGGCGAGTGCCACACACTCTTCGTCGGTGTAGGCGGTGAGGTCGACCTTCATCTCGATCACGCAGAGCCAGTCATCGGCCTCGAGAGGATCATCCGAGTAACTGAAGGTAGGGGCCTTCAGGCGGAGGAACCTCTCGATCTTCTTGGCGAAGTCCTCCTCTGCCGGGATGTTGCGGTTCCCACCGACTCGGTTCTCGACGGCATCAGCCATCCTCTGCATCAGCTGAGTCTGTAGGGCCATCGCCTCAACCAGGTTAGGCGGTGGCGGTGGCGGTGCCTCTCCACGGCCACGACCACGCCCACGACCCTGGGGAGCTGGGTGTGGCTCAGGCTCTCCTTCGGCTTCTTCCTCTCCTCCGTCTTCCGCATCGCCTAGTCCGATGGGCGGAGGTGGTGGTGGTGGCACGACAACGCCTCAGCCTCATCCTAGGACAGGCACGTGTCCTTGTCCACGAGCGCGTCCACACCCACGTATGGGAGCGCGGCCACGTCCACGGCCACAGACTGGCGGGGCTTGCTCTTCCTCGGCATCGGCCTCCTCGAGGCGAGCCAACAGACGACTGGACCTCCTGATGGACATCTTACTGAAAACAAGACCAAGGATATAGGAAAGCTTTAGATACGTCACTCACCAACAAATTGAGTCTGATATACAAGCATGAAAATATTTCTACTAATATAAATTCCAACACTCAATGAGAAGAAGCAATAAGAACGAACAACTCCATTAAGACCAAACAATCAGCATCCATTATGAGTACATAAGTTCCCTCGAGGCTGACTCAAGCCTTGGAGGTCACACACAGCAGCGATCTAATATAGCGTTACATGATCTCAAAAGGGTGTGGACATCTAGGTGTGAAAAGACTCATAACTCCACATGCACCAGAACAGGCTCTCGGCTGTATGGATCAACTCATGGAAACTACCTATCTTACAACTCTACTCTTATTAGCATGGTCATGCTCCAGCACGCTACTCGAAGCGGGCCTTCTTGTACCTCACGGGGCGATGGTCCTCCTCGGGGAAGTCTCTGGGGAACATCCGTGATAGCATGGCGTGAGCAGCCCTCACCTCCTGGGTCTCAACTGGAGTGGGCATGTCAGCCATTGGACACAGGTGAAGCTTGAGGGTGGACGGGTGAAGCTTGAAAGTCTCCTTGCGGATCGCCCGCTAGTGCTCGGGAGGTAGCAGACTGTTGAGCTCCTGAAGCTCGTCCACTCGAAGAGAGTCAGTGTCCTCCCAAGTCCTCAGCATTCTCTTGCACTTGTCCAGCAGGAACATAGAAGTCCTGGTGAGTGCAGCGAGGTTGGCGGTGTTGGAGTACCGATCCTCCATAAGCTCGACCACTCTGGCCTTCTCACGAACGAGACAGCGTCCCTGTGAGGTGAACTGAGCATCCTTCTGGTCCAGCTTGGCGAAGAGATGAGTGAACTTGGCCTCCTGCTTGCGCAGATCCTCCTGAGCGTAGATCTTCTCCTCTCGAGCGGTCACCCTCTCAGCCTCAGCTCGCACCACCATGGAGTTGGCATGGCGTAGTGCACGCTCGAGCTGCTCGACTCGCTGGTGCAGGGTACCATTCTCCACGATCAGACTCTGGCAGCGGGGCTGAAGCTCTCGTAACTCCAGGGTAGTGTACTCCAGTCTGCTGAAGAGTGCACTCGTCTGCTCGCTCAGTCGGCGGGCATGAGTGTCGAGGTCCACGAGGTAGCTCCCAGTGGTGACGAGCGTGTCGTCGGACTCGCGCAGAGGACCCTGGACAACCTCCTCCTCGTAGAGTGCTGTAGGGTCTGGCAGTCCGTTCACGATCGGATCCACTCTGTAGTAGTCCTGGGGGATCAGCCGCAGGTCTCCAGTCCTGTAGACGTCGCAGTACCTAGCCAGCAGGTGGCGAAGTACGTGGCTGCAGGCAGTGTCCACAGCATTCCTAATGTTGAGTCCTGTGCTGTGCTCGAGCATCCCGGGGAAGTCTGGACGTGCCGGGTGGGGTAGGATGGCCACCGTGCAAAGCATCAGTGGTCCAGACAGAGTGTGGACGTCCTCGACGCGGTAGGAGACATGCGTAGGGGGAATCCCCAGCCTAAGGACGACCTGGTCCACCCAACTGGCGAGTCCCTCCATGTGCTCCGGGAGGAGCTCCACCTCCTGTCTAGCCATCTCCTGTGACACGGAAGAAATTTCTAGTTAGCGCAGGTGAGATAGAACTTTTCAAAGAAAGATAAGTTTTGTAATATATGTCAAGAATGGTATATCAAAAAGAGACCGTTTAGAGTCCTAATTTCTATCGACCATTTCTAAGGGCACGTGCTATGGTCAAGTATGGCTCTGGTACCATCTGTAACACCCTGGGTTTTCAAAAGCAGAAAACCCAGCATTCTGTCTCGTGATAGTCCCTGGATCAGACGCTATCACGCACAGGCATTCATCACAGATAAATAACACAGTCATACAGCGAAATAAAGCATCAAAGTATGAACAATAATCTGATTATTACATGTCCTGAATAATCAGAGTACATCAATACACGCCTCTTGGCGGGATAACAAGAATAAGGGCCTACGCAACAGTAGCTAGCTTCCAAAAGGTGTCTCCATCTTCATTCATCTCCCAAAGGCATCCTTGAGAGAAGCAACGTGCCCCCTCAGTCGTACCATCCGTCGGCGTTGTTGTCGTAGTCTGACTCATACCCTGCAAGCTCAGGGGCTATCCCCAAGGATTGGGATAGGTCCACATCACCAACCGTATGCAAGCTTTAAGTGGCCTACTTGTAAGGGAAAAGAAAGTATCAAGGTAGTAGCTGGGTTTCCTATGCAGCAGCAACAACATAAGTAGAATAATATCTCCATAATCCCACCAATTCCCATATCTCTCATCCGCAAACGGTTACACCTGGTCACCCAGATCACCGTCACCATCACCTATCTCCATCTAGGGTCGGTGCGAGAACTCCCACTCCTCGCACCTCAATGGTAGCACCCAGATCCGTGAGGCAGAGGGAGCAACTCTCCTCTCCCCGAATACAACCACGGCTCACCATACACTCTCAACCTATAAGGGGGGAGGTAGAAATCCCAAAACGTAAGAGTCGGAGTAAACAACAGGCATGTCCATAACCGAGGATGCGGCTATACATATAGATCTAAACTCTGCAGAGCGTGTACACCAGTACCCAACTCGGAATAGCACTCGGACGGTGTACAGCCGACTGACCCTACCCAACCGAACGAACACCTAGGAGTTACGATTTCATCCTGCATCCGGGTCTCGCTGCGGTCCCTCGCAAAGGGCCACCCCAGAACTGTGAACATGCCCCCGTGTGGCCGCACGGGGAGCGCTCAATAGGGAAGGGACTTCACCCTAACCCTCTCACTGATACCCTCTATCCTACTGGCAGGTATGGCATCGCACTTGCTTGGGTCGAAACGGCCCTATCCCCACTCTCGGCGAGGTGGTGTGTATCCGAGAAGACGATCCCTGACCCCCGATCCCGGATCTGGTTGTCTTGAGCTCACCCCCGCTAAAATATCCCAAAACACCTTCTCCTGCCGGTTTTTCCCCACACATGCCAAGAAACTACCACAATATCCCAACACATGCATAGCAAGCTCAGCGTATCATCACGCGTAAGTAAAGTAGTAGTAGTAGGTCAATCAAGGACAAGTAAGTAAAAGAGGCTATGCACGGGTTCATCATATCCATCACTATGCAGTAAATAAAGTACTAGCAGTTCTAATAGCCATGCCTAATGGGCATTCAAAGAAGGTCGGGCGTGAACCTGGGTGCGAGTAGTCGTCGTAGCCGAGGTCGTCGTCGTAGTCCTGGTTCAGCTCTCCGGCTCCAGCGGCTCCTAGAATCGTATTTAAATAAATAAACTCGGCTACTAATTGCAATAAATCCAAGACGAAGAACAAACAAGACCCAAAAAGAGGCAAACTCTAGCCTAGCACGGAGTTTGGATTTTTAGAAGATTTTCAGAAGAAGTTTTGTATTTTTCGGAGTTAAAATAGATTTAATATGAATTTCCAAAAATAAAATAGTTTTCTGAAAATCAAATACGCATTTACAATATAGCAATCTCTAGGCTAGCTATTACCTAACTTCTGCTGACTTTAAAAGGGCTAAAGGCCATCTGCGGGCCGGCTTAACCCGCACACATGGCAGCCACGCAGGCGGCTTTAAGCTGGCAGTTGCACACGTGGCGCTGACGGGGCGTCCACGCGGTGCGGAGCACGGGATCCCGCGCGGGGGTTTCTGCGGCGGGGCGCGGCGCAACCCGGCGTGTGGCACAACGGCCAGTGGTCGGCCGCATTAGATCCAACTGGATCCTCTACGGTGAGTTGCACGTGTGGGCCGGCGTGCGAAACTAATCCCCAGGGGTTTTACGCCGGCGCCAGAACGTGTTCGACGTTTTGCCCCTAAGGAGCGGCGGCGCGGGCAAGGGCTCGCCGACGGCGAGGCATGCCCGGCCTGACCAACAAGGGATGGAGCAAGGTCAAGGAGCATCAAGGGCTCAAGGCTGGTGCAAAAAGGGACTGCTTTGGCCGGTGCACAGCGCAGAGGCGACGAGACAGGGGACGGTGGCGGAGCGGTCGTGCGGGTGCCAAGCGGCGATCACCGACGACGGCGTACGGGAGTGCCAAAGGCCAAGATACGTGCGTGCGTGCACCAAGGGAGTGTAAAGGAACCAAAACTGGGGCTTTCACCCTCTCGCCTGAGAGAACAGTGCCGGTGCGGCCATGGCGGAGCCCCTGGCCGGCGCGGCGACGACGAGGTGGTGCTTCCCGCCGCGGAGCAGCGTCGCGCGTGGGTGCGCGGTGCTCAGGATAGCGAGGCGATCACTACGGCATGAAAAAAGTAGATGGGATGAACCCCTACACGTGTGTGTGTGTGCCGAGGTGCAGGCCGGCGGCGAGGTGCGTCGGTGCACGACGGGGCAGCAAGGCGTGACGGCGAGGTGCGACCGTGAAACAAGGGGTAAAAGCGGAGGCGGGTGCGTGCGGTCGTCGGCAGCAGCTCCTGCAAAGAGACGGCACGGCGCGAAGGCCAGCTCCACAACGGCGGTGTGCGCGGTGACGGCGGCGCGGCGCGGGCAAGGCGCGCTTGTTTCCCCCTCGTCACGAAGGCCGGGCCACAACAGAGGAGGAAGGTAGCAAGGCCTCACCTTGTGACCACGGGTCGAAGCGCAGGCGTTGGGGAAGAAGGATGGAGCTGTTTGCCGGCGGCGAGGGAAGCAGAGCAGCGTCGAGCAGAGGAAGCAGAGGAGGCAGATGGCGTCACGGTCCTTGGCTTCCCGGCGTTCCTGGAGCTCCATGGCGGTCCTCCGGCTTCACGGCGGCTCTGGCGTGCTCGCGGACGGCCTCCGGGCTTCCTTCTCCTCTCCCCCTTCTCCTTCTTCTCCGCCGAGCAGTGGTGGGTGGCAATAGGGAAAAATCCCTGGCGGCTAGGGTTGGGAGCTCCTGGGGTCGCGGAGGCGGCCTTCTTATAGGGCAACGCGCGGAGTGGGGGCACGTGGACGGCTGGATGGCAAAGGCGTGCGTGCGGGCGTGTCGTGACGGCGGCCATGGGCGGCGCTCCGCTGCTTTTCTGCTTTGGCGCGCGCCGGCGTCAGTGAAAGGAGAAAGAAGGCGGGCGACGTCAGCGCGACGCGGCGTCCGGGCCTGCCTGGCGGTGTCACGGCGCGGGGGTTGGTGGTGTGCGGGCTGGCCGGTTACGTGGGCCGCAGAGTGCTGGGCTGTGTGGAAGAGCAGGGGTTTTGTTTGGACTCGGGAAAGAAACAGAGGGCCTCTAATGGACTTCACTGTTGAACTCGAGGCCCAGCAGAGTTATGATCCCTTCTCCTTTTCTTTTACTTCTACACCCTTTTCTAATTTGATTCAAATTTGAATAAGGATTCAAATTTGAATCCCACACAAATAAATCCCTAATAAAACCAAATAAACTCCAAGTTTCTCACACTAGCATTTTATATTTCCTAGAAATTTTAATTAGCTCAAAAATAAATCTAGGAATTTTAGGTGAGAAATAAGAATACATCCTTAATTAAATTATCAAGCACTCAAATAATTCACCGAAAATTTTAAATCCTCATTTTTATAATAAACATTCCGTATTGAAAATGCGGGATGTTACAGACTCCCCCCTCAAAAGAATCTCGTCCTCGAGATTAAGAACTTACCTCCGTCTCGAAGAGGTTCGGGTACTTCTCCCTCAGGACCGATGCCTTCTCCCACGTCGCTTCTCGCTCGGTGTGATTGCTCCAAAGCACCTTGCAGAAGCGAGTGGTGGTGCTTCTTGTAGCCTTCTCGGCCCAATCCAGTATCTTTACCAGATACTCCAAGTACTCCAGATTGTCTTGCAAGTAGATAGCATCGGTGGAGACATGCTTGTCAAGCTTCGGGTCGAGGCACCTCCGGAGTTGCGATATGTGGAACACAGGATGCACTCCGGCAAGATCAGGCGGTAATTCCAGCCTATATGCAAGTTTCCCCACCTTTGCCACAATCTGGTATGGTCCAACGAACCTCGGGGCTAGCTTCCCCTTCACATGGAACCTCTTTGTGCCTCTAAGCGGTGACACTCTCAGAAAGACGTAGTCACCAACTTCGAAGGAGACATCCCTTCGCTTAGGATCAGCGTAGCTCTTCTACCTGCTCAGAGCTATCTTCAGGTTCTCTCTAACCTTGGCTACATTCTCCTCAGCCTCAACAATGGAAGCAGGACCGAAGAAAGTCCTCTCCCCCACCTCAGACCACATCAACGGGGTCCTACACTTTCTGCCATACAGAGCTTCAAAGGGTGCCATTTGCAAACTTGCCTGATAGCTGTTGTTGTACGAGAACTCAGCGTAGGGCAGACTCTTCTCCCAATCATTGCTGTAAGTCAACACACAAGCTCTCAGAAGATCTTCAAGCACCTGATTCACTCGTTCTGTCTGTCCATCAGTCTGAGGGTGGAAAGCTGTACTGTAGTCCAAGTGTGTGCCCATCGAATCATGCAGACTCTTCCAGAACTGAGCAGTGAACTGAGCACCACGATCGGACACAATGCTGCGGGGTGCCCCATGTAACCTCAGGATATGCTCTACGTAGAGATCTGCCAACTGACTCACAGTGAATCTGTTCTTCACCGGTAGGAAGTGTGCTACCTTGGTCAACCGGTCCACAATCACCCATATCGAGTCATTGCCCTTCTGAGTGCAGGGTAAACCCACCACGAAGTCCATGCTGATATCATCCCATTTCCACTGAGGTATCGCAAGTGGCTGTAGCAATCCGGCGGGTCTCTGATGTTCCGCCTTCACTCTCTGACATGTGTCACATCGGGCAACATACTCGGCTATGTCCTTCTTCATATTATCCCACTAGAATCGACACTTCAGGTCTTGGTACATCTTGGTGCAACCGGGGTGAATGGAATACCGAGAATCGTGAGCTTCCTTCAGAATCATCTTCCGGATATCCTCACCACTAGGCACACATATGGGATCTGTCAACCACAACGTGCCTTGCTCATCAATGCGGTAGTCAGGGGCCTTGCCTCTCGTCAGAAGGTCTTTCACTTCCTCAATCTCAGGACACTTCTTCTAAGCTTGCCTGATCTGGTCTTCTAGACCGTACTTCACCCTCAACTCATTGAGCTGACCCTTCTCGATGATATCGAGCTTCAATCTCTCCATCTCCTTGTACAACTCTGCCTGTTCCTCCTGCACCATCAGGTTGTTGCAACAACTTCTTCGGCTCAAAGCATTGGCCACAACATTCGCCTTGCCGGGATAGTAGTGAATGTCGAGGTCGTAGTCCTTTAGCAACTCTAGCCATCTTCGCTGCCACAAGCTCACGGCACCGATGCCAGAGGAGCAAATGCTCCTGTACGTAGCTGCAATGACGCAGGTCGTGAGCGCTGCTCTGGTTGTTGAACGAGAAGAGCCTGGGAAGTCACTTAAGGTACAGCGTCCCGTCTATTTCGTAAGTGAGGTTCTCTCCGACTTGAAGACCCGCTACTCTCAGATTCAGAAGCTTGTATACGCTGTCTTGATCACCAAACGCAAGCTTCGGCACTACTTCGACCAGCACCCCATCACAGTGGTGTCCAAATACCCCCTCGGGGAGGTGATCCAGAATCCTGAGGCCGAGGGGAGGATAGCTAAGTGGGCCCTCGAGCTGATGGGGCAGAACGTGACTTATGCACCGCGCAGTGCCATTAAGTCACAGGTGTTGGCGGATTTCGTCGCTGAATGGATGGAGATTCAGACTCCGCTGGCACCAATCGAGCACGAGACATGGACAATGTACTTCAATGGCTCAGTCATGAAGGAGGGAGCAGGGGCAGGCCTTGTCTTCATCTCGCCTCTGGGCGTGCATATGGAGTACATAGTCCGACTGCATTTTCCTGCCTCCAACAACATAGCCGAGTACGAAGCGCTCATCAACGGCCTTCAGATCGTGGTCGAGCTCGGGATTCGCCGCCTCGAGATCCGTGGGGACTCTGAGCTTGTCGTAGATCAAGTGATGAAGGAGAAGAATTGTGTCAACCCCAAGATGGCGGCCTATTATCGAACTGTGCGTCAGCTGGAAGACAAGTTCTATGGGCTCGAGCTTCATAATGTGCTGCGCGATAACAACAAAGCTGCAGACATCCTCACCAAGGCAGCATCAAGCCGCAAGCCCGTTGTTGACGCAAAAATAGGACGTCACCCCCGCGCGCAGCACACGTGACTCCCCGGTCTGTAGCGAGGCGTGCCAACCAATCTGACCTGTTGATTGACAATGGAAAATTGGCTAGAGAGCCGATGGATCTTCAGTAGTGTGTGTATCTGCCAATTGGCCGATACAGTAAAACGGGATCGGCAGGCTCGAAAGCAGCCGAAGTGTAAATATGTGTAGAAAGATCGGCCAAGACAGCCGATGGTGACGTCAGCACTCGAATAAATCTAAGCCGGCTGTGAGAACAGATGATATCTTAATATAATAAAAGCCGACGAGATCTAGATCGAGCTGGATAGATGGGTGATAAAAGCTAAAGAAACAAGAATAAACTTGCTAATCTAGCTGATATCGATAAATTGTGAATAAATCTAGACGAAACCACAGTGATACGCCCGGAGGTTAAAGCCTAGATATTATTCGGTAAAGCGGAACTCACCAGCAAGCCGGAGATCGAAGCGATGCAGCCCGACGAGTTTGCGAGAACTCGTGAAAGAGAAAAGGTACGAAGGCGAAGTCACCGAAAAGTAGATGCGGTAAAGTAGATGCAGTAAAGTAGATGCAATAATTGGTAAAGGGGTGCCCGGAGGCGGTTTTAATATTGATCGTGTGATGATTTACAATGAACGCATACCCTTTATATTTATAGGGCTGCTGGACCTAGGATCTGGCGTGCGACTCACGCAAAAGAAAACAAACTCTTGACTAACTAGGACTAAGACTCGCACAAGACTTCCCTAATACTAAGATACATAGACTCTACGTTCCCTTGTGTAGAATCCTTGCTAATTAAACTTCCTCCGCTCTTGAATCCCTTTCGGCCAAGGTAAATGAGTTAGGAAATATTTTATCTGAACAGGCTGGCAGCATCACGTGGCTATCCAATGCTTCAATTATTTCCGTAAGCTGCCATGCAACCTTTCTTTCTTAAATACGCATGCGTGTTGGCCTGCTATCTTTAATATCTTTCTTTATTCTACTATTTTTGGCTGTCTTATTGCCCTGCCGATAGCCCCATGGACACACGCACTCTGGCCACTGCTGGCTGATTTCCTCTGTGCTCCAGCTGATTGCTCTACTTTGCTCCTGCCGGCCGATTGCCCACCTTGCCGATCTTCAGCTCTCCTGCTGATTTCTCTCGATCTCTCTCTCTCCTGCCGATTGTTCCTTCATTCTTTCTCTCTTTATGTAATAAAATAATCTGGCCAGAGTGCTAATCATGTTAGCTAATGAAGACCAGGTTATTTCACGCGGCTTCACATACTTGCGTGCTCCAGCTCCATCGGCCACTCCGACTGCTAGTCAAAAATCGGCTGCATCATTGGCTTCAATTGTTATCGGCTTAGGCTTGGTGACGTGTCATTATGGTAAAAGAGAAACATGCCGCTCTTCTGTATGCGTGCACACGAAATATCTTCTATGACTCCTGCATACATACTTCCATTATTATTCTCACTTTCTCTTGTTTTGCCAAGCGCCCTTGCCGATTCTCCTCTATTCTACTGATTACCAAGCCAATATCATTTGACTCTGGATTTGGTCAAAATCCGGTGTCAACACAAGCCCCCCAGTTTCGGAGTATGAAGGATTCATGCTTCGAAATTCTACAAATCCAGAACCTCCATCTTCTGATCGATACAAACTGCTCCATGAATTTAATACCTAAATCTTCCCGGTGGTGCTTCTTTCATAGCTGATATATATTATAATATCTTGGCTCGTATGAAGAATTAAGATAACTCTGCTCCTTCTGGCTGATCTATCGTTGCATCAAATTTGAACTATCAGCATAACATTCCATGTGAGCCTCATGTGCATCTGAGTTGGTCTTTAAACATCGATCTCAAGACTTTGTATTTGCAAGACCTACTGATGCTAAGCCATGGACTCCTTAGAATAAACTTCTTAGAGATTGACTTAGCTTCGCAAACGCCGAAATCTCCTCTGGATAAGCCTGGTGTCATCCTCTCTTTCCAGTAGGCTCACAGTGGCGTTAGTTGTAACGACAACATATCAGCTTCTCTTCATATGTCCCTGTATTATATTTTCAACCGATGCATCCTGCAATTTGATCGGCTATGATAAGATTGATTAGCTTTTGAATCCATCAGTCATCCCGAAGCAAGATCAACGTAGCTCCATACTGGCTCCCCTTTGTTTCCGCAGCTACTGCACTTCAAGTTCTGGAACTATGTGTGATCATCGGTGGACTGGAAGCGGGCGCCTTTGAATTGGTCATGCAACTTCACATATCGGCAGTAGTACGTTGCCGAAACGTAGTCATAGAGGAACGACCCATCGCAACAAGATCGCCGACCATCGGCTTCAGTCTAACCTCCTTTGGACTGCCCAAACGTGAGTCACTGGCCAATGGTTAAATAGGTTGCATGATTCTGTTTTGTCGGATCACCACCTTCTTGGAACACGTTCTCCTTGAGCTGGCCAGGTAGCCTTATACTTCAGTAGTTGCGGTGCACCAGAACTGATATGTGTAGTTATCGAGGGATGATCTTCTGATGTGTGGTAACCGAATGATCCTGTCAGCAACTCTTTAGCTTTGGGTGATTCCATCGGCAGCCATTGAGCTCAAAACTTCTAACCATCAGCCATAGGCCAATGCTTGTAGCAGGTAATTGATTATGGCCGATGTATTTTCATACTCTTTTAAGGCCAACGAGATATTTATTTGGCACCATATGTCAGCTCTTGGTAATAGAATGATCACTTGAATGTTGCTGACATTTAACTGTGGCCTTGAAGCTAATTATGCAGCCTGTGCTCTTTTCAAATGTCTATACGAGCCGACATTGCACGAGACATCTTGCTCCAATCACCCCTTCAGCTATCATGTTTTGAATAAACTGTTCCTCTGTTTTTCCTGTGATTGGCAACAACACTTGGTAGCTATTAACCTTGCTGCCCAACAATATGTAGCTCTCTAACTTCGGCTGGAGTCTTATATCCAATATTCTATAATTGATTCGCGGACTCCCTCCGTCACTTGGTAGCTTATAACAGATCTCCTCCGCTTGATAAACCATCATTTACTTCAAATGGAATGAATTCTTCGAACAGCAGGCATCTTCTTTGTTCAGGCAACTTCGCATTTGGCAGTGGCAAAAACATTGTCGTCCTGTGATCTCAAGTTTTCGTTGCTTAATGAAGACCATCGGCCGTATCCATTAGCCTGATCAGTACCCCGACAAGAGCCTCAACTTTTCTCATATAAATTATTGCCCCAAACTGAGTTGAACTGTCTGTCCATGCTAACAGAAACTATGCCTTGGATAAATGTCTGTTTGAGAGGTCTTCATGGCACCCGGCAACAGAAAAATCGTATGTATTGCCGTTATTAGCTCCAAACGATAATATAGCCTCATCGGTTTCCATCTTTGCCTTTTCTTTTCATGAAGCTCGGTTCACCTCGCCTCTGTTTCCACGTGGGTGATATGGTACTTTAGTGTTTCCATCAGCCATCAGAAAATCTTTCAAAGTTGAATACTAGCCGATTCTTGAGATCTTTGCAGTTGACATATGTATGCTTTTGTACATATCTCTAGGAAAATGTCTGCATATTTCAAGAGATCAGCTTGTGCACCCTCCATCGGCTGAGTGTAATAAAAACTTTTATCTAGTATTGGCCATTGCCGTGAATGAGTCTGGTATCTTTGGCCAATCTATTTTTGCTTCTTGCGTTTCTGATTGGAAGGCACCCAGTATTTTTGTCCATCAGTCAAATCATGCAGGCAGAGAGAAACCACTTCCGTCTTTAGTGGATAATTCCAGTAAAGAGGCCCTTATATTTTTTTTGATCTAATCTCCTTCCTTTTGCATCTTCTATTATTCCCACAATATGAAATTCTTTGAACCAAGCAGCCAATATATCTTATCTGAGGTGGATTTTTAACTTGCATTGATCCCATATGTGTCTGCAGGCATGTGCGGCACTGTAGTTGATAGAATAGACTTGTTTGCAATGGCAACCAATGAAATACTTGACCTGGCGCGGCCTTTGACGAACCAGTGTAAGGCCTTGACGCTCTAGTTGTGCATGGGATGTATTTTTAAAGGTGCGAACCTTATTAGCCGCTAAGCCTAAAAAGAACTATCTTCATGTGTCTTCTGGAATTCTCTTTCGCAATTGATTTTGGCACAAGATACCTTTGGAATGATTAGTCGATAGGCACATCTTGTTGGCCTTTGGCATTAATATCCTGGATCCTGATTCATTAATCTCCTCACAATTTATCATGGCAGCTTTAGATGTTTGCTTCTGGCCGTCGATTTCAACCATATCTCTAGCTTAGCCGATAGGATCGGCTTTCTTACTTGCTCAATCATTTGTTGGAGTTGAGTAGGATCTTGCCGACCTTACTGGCACCATGCCGCGGTAGTGACTCTTCGTGGGAAATAACCTCCTGAATTATGAACAGCTGATGCTTCTTTAACTCTACGCATGAACTTTGTCTTCCAATCCAAATATACCGTGGTCACACGCTGGAATATAGCTGACTAGTAATTCTGCATGTGCATTCTCATAGCATCAGCTCGCAATCCTTGGTATTGTGGATGGTCAGGACCACCGCTGAATCGGGACTGGCTCCCCCTCAGACTGACTCCAACCTCTGGTGACTTTTGTACACTGGCAACTGAGACGTGCCGTCACCACTGCCTACTGAATAATGACTCCCCACGGATAACGCGGCAACGTTGGATCGTAGCAGGAGAGAATATGGCTCGATGCATCTGTAACACCATTGATAGCAGCGGCGTGATCATCATTATTTGTGCTGAGATTCGCCCCTCATAGCGACGTGCCGATCTCGTCACAAATTATATTCGATGTTGACTTGCATTTGTCAGCCTCCTTGATCAGCCATAAGAAGGCTAATTGCCGTGTCAGGTAACTATCAGCAGTTGTAACTCTTAAAGCAGTCAATTGCTAGATCCATCGACTTTTTCCTGAATCATTGGTAGCTGATTTCCCGCAGTTGAACTTATGGGCAATCGATTTGTATCATAGTGAGCCGATGTATTCTTATCGGCTATCACATCATTGGTTAGAAGTGCGCAGACAGCTGCCATATTCTTTTTTCGCAATGTGAAAGAGCTTCATCATTTGTTTCGTACTTGATCCATGCAACTAATAGCAGCAAGTATTTTGCCGATGAGCTGAATAATAGCCAATTCAAGGATTATTCTATGGGCTATCTATTCTCGTAGTCTTCAATGCTTGAACTCAAGTTTTCCCTTGCTCTGTATATGTGCACTCCAACAGCACCAGTAACTGCACCATTGGCTGAACTAGTTTGTACTTCCATCGGCGGCAGAACATTAGCCGAAAAATATATTTTTAATTATTTGCTCCTGCATCAGTGCAACTCTTTGGCTCTTTTCCTTCGGCTGTTTTTTGTTCCTTCTGGCAAGCTCCAGGTTTTAAATCATCGGCTCTTATCACCCACGCAAAGTAGTTCTTCTAAAGCCAATTACTGACCAACCGAAATAGTGTCTATGGACCAGTCTCAGGGAACACACATGTATTTTGGATCGATCGGCCCTTTTGAAGAAATAGCCATGAGTTCTATACTGTTCACCATGTCATGATTAGCAAATCACAATAACATAACTTGTATTTGCTCGTTTGTAGCCGAATTTATTCATAAGCTGAAAGCTTGTATATTATATAATCTTTTCCATAATATATATGCAGCCGATTGGTGATGGCATCGGCTATCAGCACGTAGTGGAATTTTTCCAAGAATACTTTCTGAATAAATAAATTCCACCAAAAGCCTCCTTTGTTATTTAGCTAGAGGGCCAAATACGTCTGCATGGGTAACATAGAACATTGACCCCAATAAGTACTCTGATTAAATCGGCCCCATATATATTGTCGCTGAGCCTTTCAGGCAGCTTATGTTTCGGAACCACAGAGATGTGCATCGTGGATATGTGCAGCCAATTTGATAATCTTGCATGTCATCAATCATTATGGATCACCCTTTTCACAATTGGCTTGATTCTAAATCCACTTGAGTACCACCGAACCGAGAAAGATAGTCTGATCGGCTTTCTGTAACAATGTACGAGACAATACGTTTTGGAACTTGATCATTCGGCTCTCATGAAAAATGAATTCCAACTAGCCCATGCTTCGAGGGAACACTTTCGGATTCTTGATCTCCATATTTGCAACGGCAAGACATGTCCCACAGCTGACTGAGTAAATAAAATATTTATTAAGGAATTTTGTTCTCTTTCGGCCGATAGCACATCGACTCTTCTTCTGTTACTCCATCATTCTTCTTTTGTTACTCCATCGGCTATCAATCAGCCGATACATCCCATACGTGCGGTATGCATGTGTCTTTGCTGATGACGCGTTGGCCGAGGTGAAGCTCATTCGGTTAAGATCATATTTGTCAGCCATGCTGTCAAATCGTCTCCTTCATCGGCTAAATAAAACAACTTCATCTGAAGGAACTTACATTTGTTTTGGTGCCAATTGATCTACTCCACTTGCCACATAGGGCAGTTATCAGTAGATACATACCGCGTAGGGCGTTAGGCATTGTCGTAGACATGCTTGCTTGATGACGAGTTGGTGCAGATCTGTTCGTTAATTGTAGTCGTTGTCGTCGTCGTTTGAAGAAGTTGACGGCGAGATCGCCAGCATAGAGCTTGATGGCAACTCCTCCGGCGTAGTCAACGAGGAGCGGTCGTGCTCTGTCGGCTGACTCTATTGCTCTTCTACAGGCCAATCTCTGCTCTCATCGGCTATATTTTAAATAAAGCAGCCGATATATCTCGTCTCAGTATCGCGTTCCATGAGCCTGCACATGTGCGGCATGCATGTAAAAATAGACTTGTACGTCATCAGCATTCATCCTAATTAATTTAATCATCAAGCCCATCTGAATAGCATGTACATAGCTGATATCTCGCCGTCTTTTATCAACAAAGAACCTTATTTTAAACAACATGTAGCCAAAACATATATTTTTTGGCTTTCAATCACGAAGCAACATAATGATTGGATAGGCTTTAAATGACATGTGCCCCATCATCCAGCCGATTGGAGATATCAGCTTTAAAATTTCGTACGTATAACTCTAGTTTGCCTGGTTCCCATGGAAAATAATCTTGAGGTAGCTGACGCTTCAGGGTAATAGTTTCGGATTCTCGATCGCCCGGATCCCATTGAGAATATCCCTTGAGCAGCCAATTTTCTTGAACAGTATCTCTATGTTTTTGATCACCTGGCTCCCATGGAAAATATCTTCTAAGCAGCCAATATTTGCGACTAAATTTTCTGGATAGCATGCAACAAATAATCCAAGAGTCTGCTTCCTGCTCTGCTTCTGCTATCCATCCATTGGCCGCTTCATCTTTCTTTAGTGGTTCGCCAGCTTGTTTTTCTCTATCTTTGTAATTGGCTGGAACTCCTTCCTCCTGAGTGTCTTCAGAGCTATGTTCTTCTCCATATTGGTTTCCACTTGAAAACTCACAGCCTGGGTTTTGCACTTTGTGATCTGAGACCTCTAACCCATTAATCATCTGGGTACTCAATGTTTCAACATTAATTCCTTCCTCTTGGTTGTTTACTTCGGATGTATTGATTGGAGAAGGATTTATGCTAGTCTGAACCGAACATGCAAGCTCCTCTGTTTTAACCTTTTCTTGCTGAATAACTATTTGGTCTTGCATATCCGTCACCACTTGTGGTTTTGCTGAACCAAACCGATGAGCCATTGGCAGTGCTTCCTGAGGAACGAGCTGTAGCTGAATATCCTCTATTTCCTGTTGATAGTTCCTTTGTTCTGATTGTTGTAGTTGTCCTGATAGCTGGGAATATTGCAGCCCCCCAGGCCAAGATTGTTGTGTCTTCGGTTGTGGTTGATAAGCTATCGGCTGCTGAACCGATACTTGTGGCTGATAATACCATCGACTGTACAGCTGATACTGGCAATTGACAACCTTTTGTTTGTTGTGATCGAACCGATGGTTGTACAGACTGCAGCCCCCGAGCCAAGATAGTTGAGCACATGGAGCAGTCTACTGTGAACTGTGAGGAATAAATTGCAATCCTTGGGCGGCACCTTGAACACATGTTGATTCTTGAATTTGAATAGTATCCGCAGGCGTATATCCAAGAGTGATGAACAAATCCTCCTGTGCCAACAGTTGTGGCGTGTATCCAAGAGTACTGAAAAAATCCCCCTGTGCCAGCGGTAAAGATGTAGAGAGAACCGGTACAGTCTGAGGAGTCTCCATCGGCTGATAAGAATTGTGTTGATGCAAAAATGAGGACATTAAACAAACATCATAAGCCGATCCAGGGACTATACTTGTGCTTGCTGTTGTAGTACTTGACGACCCAGGATATATAAATGACGGTTCTTCATAGCTTTGCTGCTGAATTGGATCGTAAGAAAACGCAGTATTAGCCGATGTCGTCGGCTGTTGATAATATGACTGCTCATAACTTTGTTGACGGGCAAACTCAGAGAACGCGCTCTTTACGGCATTACTTATAATATCCGCTAATATTCCAGATCGACTGCCCATGGCGATGTACTCTTCGAGCCACTCTAAATTCGTTGTGGATATTGTCTTCAGGTCTCACCAGACGATATAATAGGGATTAATCTTCGGGTCCCACTGGGCGTGCCAAAAGTGTGTTGATGCGAAAATAGGACGTCACCCCCGCGCGCAGCACACGTGACTCCCCGGTCTGTAGCGAGACGTGCCAGCCAATCTGACCTGTTGATTGACAATGGAAAATTGGCTAGAGAGCCGATGGATCTTCAGTAGTGTGTGTATCTGCCAATTAGCCAATACAGTAAAACGGGATCGGCAGGCTCGAAAGCAGCCGAAGTGTAAATATGTGTAGAAAGATCGGCCAAGACAGCCGATGGTGACGTCAGCACTCGAATAAATCTAAGCCGGCTGTGAGAACAGATGATATCTTAATATAATAAAAGCCGATGAGATCTAGATCGAGCTGGATAGATGGGTGATAAAAGCTAAAGAAACAAGAATAAACTTGCTAATCTAGCTGATATCGATAAATTGTGAATAAATCTAGACGAAACCACAGCGATACGCCCAGAGGTTAAAGCCTAGATATTATTCGGTAAAGCGGAACTCACCAGCAAGCCGGAGATCGAAGCGATGCAGCCCGACGAGTTTGCGAGAACTCGTGAAAGAGAAAAGGTACGAAGGCGAAGTCGCCGAAAAGTAGATGCAGTAAAGTAGATGCAATAATTGGTAAAAGGGTGCCCGGAGGCGGTTTTAATATTGATCGTGTGATGATTTACAATGAACGCATACCCTTTATATTTATAGGGCTGCTGGACCTAGGATCTGGCGTGCGACTCACGCAAAAGAAAGCAAACTCTTGACTAACTAGGACTAAGACTCGCACAAGACTTCCCTAATACTAAGATACATAGACTCTACGTTCCCTTGTGTAGAATCCTTGCTAATTAAACTTCCTCTGCTCTTGAATCCCTTTCGGCCAAGGTAAATGAGTTAGGAAATATTTTATCTGAACAGGCTGGCAGCATCACGTGGCTATCCAATGCTTCAATTATTTCCGTAAGCTGCCATGCAACCTTTCTTTCTTAAATACGCATGCGTGTTGGCCTGCTATCTTTAATATCTTTCTTTATTCTACTATTTTTGGCTGTCTTATTGCCCTGCCGATAGCCCCATGGACGCACGCACTCTGGCACTGCTGGCTGATTTCCTCTGTGCTCCAGCCGATTGCTCTACTTTGCTCCTGCCGGCCGATTGCCCACCTTGCCGATCTTCAGCTCTCCTGCTGATTTCTCTCGATCTCTCTCTCCTGCCGATTGTTCCTTCATTCTTTCTCTCTTTATGTAATAAAATAATCCGGCCAGAGTGCTAATCATGCTAGCTAATGAAGACCAGGTTATTTCACGCGGCTTCACATACTTGCGTGCTCCAGCTCCATCGGCCACTCCGACTGCTAGTCAAAAATCGGCTGCATCATTGGCTTCAATTGTTATCGGCTTAGGCTTGGTGACGTGTCATTATGGTAAAAGAGAAACATGCCGCTCTTCTGTATGCGTGCACACGAAATATCTTCTATGACTCCTGCATACATACTTCCATTATTATTCTCACTTTCTCTTGTTTTGCCAAGCGCCCTTGCCGATTCTCCTCTATTCTACTGATTACCAAGCCAATATCATTTGACTCTGGATTTGGTCAAAATCCGGTGTCAACACCCGTACAGCACGGTGTGTTCGCTAGCGATCAGCACGCACCATCCGTCTGAGTAGATGGGGAGTAACAACCAGAGTCGGAGGAGCCGGAAGTCTTGGAGATTGACCAAGAGCTGAACTTAGAAGATCCTGGCTGGCGTTTCCCAATCCTCGAGTGGTTAGTCGAGGGGAGGTTGCCCTCTGATCAGACGGAGGCATGTCGCATCTCGCGGCGAGCCAAATCTTATGTCCTTATCGACGGCGAGCTCCACAAACGAGGTGCAGCAGATATACTCATGCGCTGTATTCAGAGAGATCAAGGCCGAGACCTGCTTCAGGAAATTCATGCTGGCACATGCGGACACCACGCCGCCGCGAGAACCTTAGTGGGAAAAGCGTTCCGACAAGGTTTCTATTGGCCCACAGCGCTCGCAGACGCCAAGGACATCATGTGTCGTTGTGCGGGCTGTCAGTTCTACGCCCGACAGACTCATCTCCCGGCGCAAGCGCTTCAGAATATCCCCATTACTTGCCCATTCACCGTGTGGGCGCTGGACATAGTCGGACCATTCAAGCAAGCGCCCGGGGGCTTCACGCATCTGCTCGTGGCCATTGATAAGTTTTCAAAGTGGATTGAGGCTCGACCCGTGGCCAAGATCCGTTCCGAGGAAGCCGTGGCGTTCTTCACCGACATCATTTACCGCTTCGGGATCCCGAACTCGATCATCACTGACAACGGCACACAGTTCACCGGAAAGTACCGCCATACCCCACGGCGGTAAGAGTTCCTGCCGCCGTGGGGCACGACGGTAGGGGTGCCGCCAACGGTCGGCTGACCTGCCAGGTGGGGCCAGCTTCCTATCGCCGTACCCCACGGCGGCAGGAGACCTACCGCCGTGGGGCACGGCGGTAGCAGCCTGCCGCCGTACCCAACGGCGACAGCCTTACCCCTATATAAAGGGGCGACGGCTGCCGCCGCCACCTCCTCCCTCTCTCACTCTCTCCTCCAAAATCTTCGGCTTTCAACCCTTCGGAGCACTTTTGACTAAGGTATGTTTCTTAATTTAGTTTAGTTTAGTTAGTTAGTTTAGTTAACTTAGTTTAGTTAGTTTAGTTAACTTAGTTTAGAAATTTCAAAAATTTTAGAAATAGTTATAATTCAAATAATTTGTTTAAATTGATTTAAAATGCTTAGAAATAATTATAATTCAAATAATTAGATTAAATTAATATAAAATTCCTAGAAAATGGTTATAATTCACATAATTCGATTAAATTGATATAAGATTCGTACAAAATATTTTTAATTCACATAATTCGTTTTAATTCATTTAAAATTCCTAGAAAATTGTTATAATTCACATATTTAGGTTAAATTGATATAAAATTCGTAGAAAATATTTTTAATTCACATAATTCGTTTTAATTCATTAAAAATTCGTAGAAAATGGTTATAACTCACGTATTTAGATTAAATTAATTTAAAATTCGTAGAAAATATTTTTAATTCACATAATTCGTTTTAATTCATTTAAAATTCCTAGAACATGGTTATAATTCACATAATTAGATTAAATCAATATAAAATTTTTAGAAAATATTTTTAATTCACATAATTCGTTTTAATCGGTATAATTCAACTAATTGTTTTTTTCAGCTATGGCTGGACCGTTGCAGTACGTACGGCCGGAGTTGTTCGACAAGGCGGTGGACCGGCACCACCGCTCGTACGTGTCGGCTGTTCTTGGACAGTCGCCCGGCAGTATACGTTTCCGGACCACACGCACGTTGATGCCGATACACCAGCGGTGGATTCCGAAGTACGTAATTCATTTTTATTATTTATTTCTATTTCTTTACAATAGTAATTACGTTAAGTAAATTGCGTCCACCGGGTGATGAGGCAGTTCGGCTTCTTGCAGGAGTCGCCTGTACCCGCTGCGCCACGTCTGCCGCCCACAGCGCACAGGTGAGCTACCATTTGCCAGTTATAATTATTTTCAGTTACAACTAGTCAGTTGCAAATAATTTTTTGTTTCATCTATGCTAGGTGGACGCGTAAGGGCGTGTCTGCGGCGACGTCGTTCGTCGACAAGCTGCAGCCGTACGTGGACGAGTGGGTGTCCGCGGCGCACGAGGAGAACGTCGTCACCGAGCACCGCGTTCACGACGGCGCGGCCTGGGTAGCGTACCTTAAGTGGTACCTCCTGAGGACGCGGACGCGGGTGATGTACGTGCCTGCTACCCCGCCACCGCCACCGCTCCCGGACCACGACAGGATCCTGCCGGACGCCACGTACCCGGTGCGCCGAGACCAGACCGCCGACACAGCGATAAGCTACGATACTGCAAACATATTTAATTCATATTACTTTTCATTATAACATGTGTTACTAATTTTGTGAGCAGCACGACGTGCTTGCTGAGATCGTGCGGCTCGCAGCGTCCGCGAGGGAGCAGTGTTTTACCTGGGGGCCTCAGCACCACCAGCGCACGTACGACAGGATCCTCGATGCTGCCATGAGGTACTCCGTCGTCATGAACTACGCCGGGGCCGCAGAGATTCCTCTCCTTCGCGCCACCCAGCGTCGTCCTCGAGCTCCGCCTCGACAGCGGCTTCGTAGCCGGCGCCTTCTCGGCTCCGACGGCACAGCAGCAGCCACAGGCGCAGGGCCCGCACACCTACGTGCAGCGGCCGTTTGTTTCCCCCGGCACAGGTACTTTCAGTGGACCTTATTTTCAACTAATGCACGGAATTGTTGTGTGTTTTTGTTATACTATATTCTAATCGTACAGGGCGACCGCCGCTCTTTCCGACAGCCGGGCCTCGACAGCCGGAGACGACAGCACCTAGAGCGCCGATCTTTCCGCTAGGAGGTTTCAGACCGCCGGTCTTTCAGTTTGCGGCAGCAGATATTCCTTCCTCGTCCACTCCGCCTATGTTCCAGCCTGGTAACGACCTTAACTTTACAGTAAAATTCGTTAAGTACGATACGTTTTGGAGAACTAATACTATTCGTTGCAGCCGGTTTCGACGCGACCGTCTCGACTCCTGACGAGCACCTGGCTGGGATGAGTTTGGGTACCAGGACATTCTCGCGGCCATGGATGCCCAGCAGGGTGAGGAGCTTGGCCCGTCACAGTTCACACAGGCACCGCCTGTTGGGACTCAGGAGGCACAGCCAGTGGGCGGAGCGACCCCGGCGGCCGGCGGAGCGACATCGGCTGGTGCAGGGTCGTCGTTGGCGGGCGGAGCGATACCAGCCGGCGGAGGGACACCGGCGGGCGGAGCGACACCGGCCGGCGGAGGGACACCAGATGCTGCAGGCTCGTCGCAGGCGGCCATGGCGACACCGTCTCCCGACCAGCTCGGACCGCGGGTGGTCAGGCCACCTGACCCCTGGACGTACGCCCGGGACCACACCTGGGCTGGCGCTAGAGCTGTTAGGCCGAATAGGCACCGGCGCATTTAGATGTATTAGTACTTTTACCGTGATTTTGTATAAACTATTTTGCATCTACTCGTTGATTATGATATGATCTTGTGATTATGCTTTCATTTATCAGTTTGTTGTTTTTTCAAAAAGTTAAAACTGTTTTAAAAAAAGAAAAAAAAATTTAAAAAAATAAAAATGGCCTTATCGTCATGTGGCACGGCGGCAGGGGCCTGCCGCCGTGCCACGCGGCGTTAAGTCCCTGCCGCCGTGGGGTACGGCGGCAGGTGGGGTACGACGGCAGATGTATATTTCTCGAATTTTTTGGTTCGTCCATTTTTTTCGAAAATCAAAGAAAAAAATATAAAAAAAAATTCGCTGACACGGGTGAACAATTTGGGCCGAAAGGAAACAAATTAGGCGTGGCGCAGGACGGGCGTGGGCTGATCCATTTTATTTCTTCATCAATAGGTTAGGTCGGTAACCCGACGACCGCCGCCGACAGGAGGAAGAAGAGCCTCCTCGTAGTACCACCACCGGAACCCACACCTCTCGCCGCCTCTCTCTCCTTGCCGGCCGTGGGTCACTAGGGTCTTCTCGTCGGTAAGCCATTAGGCACCTCATCACCTTACAAATCCCCCGGTTTGATTCCCCGTCGGCCCTCTTGTAATTGAATATTTCCCCATCTGCTGTTTGACTGTCTCAAGGTCGTCGCCATGTCCGTCGTCGCCGGCTTCCCAAGCTGGGTGCTTCTGGAGCAATTCATCTTCCGCAGGGACGACGACGAGTCCTTCCCGGACGAAAGCCATGCCCCCGTCAGGGCGACTGGCACCACCTCCTGGGGCGCCCGCTTCCACATCGCCTTCTCCCTCGCCGAACCCCCGCACATCTCCCGTCTCTACGCGCAGCTGCCGGTGCCGGGATTTCTTGATCGCAATGTGTGGACTCCCTTAAGTATCGTGGCGACCCACCACCATCTCGCCCTGATTCGTGTCGCCACCGAGACGTCTGAAGGGCATACGGTGCAGAACTTCTTCATCTTCACCGCCGAGGATCCTTCCTCCTCGCTCAAAGCGCTCCCCCCTTGTACCGAGCCCGCCTTTCACTATACCCGCAATAGTGGCCGGCGGGCAGCTCCTCGTCGTGGTCGTCTTCCTGATGCTACTTCCCCCCGCCTGCTGGATGTATTCAACATGGGCTTCTGGTGCAGAGGCGAAGAGTTCGTGGTGGCAGAGATGACTCTTTTCAAACCCATCGACCAGGATAAGGCCTTCGCTGACTTCTGTTTGCTGCACTCAGATGGACATCAACTTGGCGCCACATGGAAGTCCATGCGTGTGGAATTCCTGTCCACTGACGACCCTGGTGATGCCGATCTCTTTCAAATCTCCTGGTGGTATACCGACACCATCATCCCCTTCGACAAATGGATGTGCTGGATCGACTACCACCGAGGCATCCTCTTCTGTGACATGTCCAAACTGCCCAACCCTCCTACCGTCTCCTTCACCTGGTTCCCTCTAGACAAGTTGCCTATTTCCGGCAATCGCACGGGCACATCCACCTTCTGCTACCGTGTTGTGTCCATCGTGGATAGTGGTCGTGCGCTCAAGTTCGTCAATATCACCCGCCACGATGGCATTCCCTTTGCAGCACTCAAACCCGGCACCGGCTTCACCATCACCTGCCACACCCTCGTGTTAGGCAGCGGCAGCATGGCGTGGAAGGAGGACTACATAGTCACCTCCGATGAGCTCTGGGAGGCTAACACTCCTGAGCGCCTCCCGCGCGGCATCCTCATGTTTCCTCAAGTCGACATTGACAGGCCACATGTAGCGCACTTCCTTTCCATCGAGTTTGGATATGCCAACAAGAAGATGTGGGTGGTCTCCATCGACATGAGCACGAAGGTGGTGGAGTCATTTTCTCTATATATCAATGGGGACGAGGGCCTTAATACTGACGACGCTGACTTGATCGTACGAAAGTCGGTGTCCCTCATGCCCTTCCTCCCTTGTGAGTTCCCCAAATTCCTCATTTTATCAAGGTACGTAATATTGCTGCTGTCCTTTTTATCTATCAGCTATTCATGTTTGCAAGTTGTGCGCATATCTTTATTAATCTTGCATCGCTGGCATTTCATATGTTGTACTGTATCCTCTTTCTCCAACCTGCAGAATACTAGCGTAGCCGGCAGCCTGCATTTTAGCCTTGGAGCTTATGATTGGAACATAAGAGCTGCCAATATATACCTTCTGTTATATGCTGTTGGAAATTACTGCTACCAGTTAGTAGACCTCAATGCAAGTATACTACTTTTTACCTTCTAGTGTTGCATTGTCTGCCTTTTGCAAATCCTTCCTAAGTAAACAACTAGTTCACGAATCACCATCTTTGCATGCTTAGCCTTCTCTTGATCAGAGTACAGAAGCAAGGTTTTTTTTCTTGAAAAGTACCAAGTTTAATTTGAACATCATCTATCTAGATCTGTATTAATTTGCCGTATTTGTTTTTTAATTGCAGGAAGAGGAAGGATATGGGCTGAGTCACGTCTGCCAACTTCGCTGTAATTCATACTAGCTTCCTGCACATTACATGATGGTTCTTCACATTAGATGATATGTGCTAGAATTATAAACAATGATGATTGATTAATCTGATCTTCAATGGCAATTATTTGTAGTGTGCCGCGCGTCGCTCGGGATGAAGATTGCCACAACCACTTTGTTTTCTTCTAAATATCCATTGTTTCCAGGCTCGTCGTGTTTGTCAACAAAACTGAAGGCATTACTATTTTTATGCTGTATGAAAGGATAATATATATCAAGTTTGTGGTGTGTTCCATAGGTTCGTGAAAAAAATATGTTTGTGGTGTGTCGAGATTTAAATTGTGCAATCTTTAAATTGTGCCTGGTGTGCCACTTGATCATTGCAAAAGAATTATGTGATGTGCCACTTGGTCCTTGCTATATCAATTTTGCATGTCAAATTTAATCTCTACTACCAGGAGGCCGCGCCCGCGTGGATCTCGCTGCCTGAGGGAGAGGAGGCCGCGTCCGCCGTGGATCTCACCGCTGCGGCAGCCTCCACACCTCGCCCCGCCGCCGCTCCTCTATGCCATGCCTAGAGGTAGAGAGCGGAGGGGGGGAGGGGTAGCGAGCGGAGGGCGGCACGGGAGGGGCGGCGGGGCTGAGGGAAGGGGAGGGGCGCCACGGGAGGAAGAAGGGGAGGAGGCCACGACGCCGGGGACGGTGGCCGAGGCGGTAGTGCCGCAGGGGAGGGAGCAGAGGGGCGGCGCGGGAGGTAGGCGAGGGAAGGGCGGCGTCAGTGGGTGGGGCAGAGCGGGAGGTAGGGGAGGGAGGCGGCGGCCCGCGGCGAAGGTAGGGAGGGTCAGGGAAGGCGCAGATTATATACTAAGGTTCGGGGGGAGATGAGCCTGCTGACTGTGATGGGCCGGCTGACCCAATAAGCCTTTGCCTAGAGCCTCATGTTCCAGCTCTCGGCAAAATCACCCTCTTTGCCGAGAGCCAGGTACTCGGCAAAGGTGATTTTAATCAAATTAATTATTTAAAAAATAGCAAATAGATGCAAAAATTTTCCAAAACGTAACATGACACTAGTAATATTGTATATTACTTTTAGAAAAGTTTTTGTAGTCAAACAAAAATTTAAATTTCTTTAAGACTCAAAACCTAATGACATTGTTCAAATTCTTCGAAACTTCTCGTGAGATGTTCCGGTTTCTAACACTAGTCCACAAACGATTTGTGCTAACGGCTAAAAGTGGTTTCTGCTAGCGGGTGGAGCAATCGTCAGCAGTCTTGAGTCAACAGAAATGACTCTCTGTGTTGGCGGGTGCCTGCCCGCCAGCATAGAGACCACAATGTTGGCGGGTGATATAGGCACCCGCCAGCAATATGAATTTTGACCGAATACAAAAAAAACCCCAAAATAAATAGCAAAAAATTGACAGCAGTCTTGAGTCAACAGAAATGGCTCTCTGTGTTGGCGGGTGCCCGCCAGCCAGCATAGAGACCACAGTGTTGGCGGGCGGTATAGGCACCCGCCAGCAATATGAATTTTGACAGAATAAAAAAAACCCAAAATAAAAAGTCGCGGTGCTACACGGCTGGCGGGATTCGAACTGTGACCTCCTCCTCGCGCGAAGCCTCCTCTACCACTACAACACACACTCATATGCGTCCATATATAGTTTTCATTCTACTCATATTATACTAGTGTAAATTGCTTTTTAAGGCTCTAAAAGACTTCAAATTAAAAAGTTGCTAATTACAAAATTTCATAACTTTCTGAGATCTATAACTTTCATTTTGAGCAAAACTTCATTTGAGGTCATTTACAAAATTTGAATTTCATGAGAGATTCAAACTTAGTTTTTCGTTGATAATATGATTTCAAATAAAAAAAATTGTAAACTACAAAGTTTCATAACTTATCAGGATCTACAACTTTTATTTTGAATGTTTCTCCATTTGAGGTTGTTTGAAAAAAAATCGAATTTTCAAGTGACTAGCTATTCAGACGTACTTTTCATTGCCAAAAGTAATTCAAATTGAAAATGGTTCAACTACAAAGTTCTCTAACTTTTGAAGATGTACAACTTTTATTTTGGTCATTTGCTCATCCGAAATAGTGTTAGTAATATTCTTCACAAATCTTATACACCTCTCACATAGTTTCTTGAAACTATATAAGAGATAGATTTTGTGAACAAAATTACCACCACTTTGTCAAACGAAGAAACAACCCAAATAAAAGTTGTACATCTTGAGAAGTTATGAAACTTTGTAGTTTACAACTTTTTGATTTGACAAAAGTTTACTGCTTTAAAAACGAATTGTTACTTTTACAAAAGCACAATGCTCACGGGTGACATAAGGCAACCGTCAACACAAATGTTTCCTTTGGCACCCGTCAGCACTGTGCATTTGTGCTGGCGGGTGACATAAGCGCCCGTCAGCACTGTGCCTACACCCGTTAGTACTATCTCAACACCACAGTGTTGCACTAGTAGAAATGTTAATATCTATGACGATTTGGTTGTGACGTTTCGTTTATTCGTCATGGAAGTGGTCTCTACCGTGACGAATTTTGTAACTTCATCACAGATAACGAGTGATGGTGCCAAACCACTCAATAATGACGAAACTCACAGGATGATCACCGAACAACGAACCTGTTTCGTCACAGATAAATCATTCCAGTTCTGCCTGTGAGGAACCAATGACGAAAGCAAACTAGCGTCACAGAACAACAACGTTATCGTCACAAAACAACTTGAAAAAAAATCGTCATCAATTGCCCACGTCATCGTATTTAGTGGGCTGGTCCTGTTGGTTCAAAAAAAATCACCTTGATGATGACGTCATCAATTGCCAAGTCACTTGCCACATCATCGTACACATAGCAGCTGTGTCATTGTCCACAAAGCAGCCATGTCATCGTCCACGTAGAAGCCACGTCATCGTCCGCCTAGCAGCCATGTCAGCGTCCAGCGTGGATCCGAGCCACGTCAGCAGCCAGCGTGGCACTGTGCCACGTCAGCGGTCAGCGTGGCAACAAGCCACGTCAGCAGCCAGCGTGGCACTGAGCCACGTCAGCTGCCAGCATGCACGGCACCACGTGGCTGTCGCTTTCATGACGAAATCAGTGACGATAGTCCTTAGTCATAGAAGACAAGCGGTTATGTGACGAAAAACGTGTTCGTCACGGAAAATGAGCAGTTCTGTGACGAATTTGACCAATTCGTCACGGTGCGTCAAATGTGACGCGTGTTCTATGACGATTTTAGAATCGTCATAAATTCGTCACAGAAGATTTTCAATGACGAATTGGCTTGTTCCGTGACGAAAGTGTTTTGTCATTGATGTGAACTTCTGTACTAGTGCTGGCGGGTGCCTGTTGCGCCCATTAGCACTCTATTTTCCTTGTGTTAGCACAAATCGTTTATGACCCGTGTAAACAACGTACGTGTCAAAGTGTTCAAAACATTCTCAATTTTTTACCATTATCTCCACAAATGGTATCACGATCACTAGACAAATTTCGTGATTTTCAAACTTCGTTTGAATTTTATACAATTTTAAAACCTTTCTACCCACTATCTTCATCATGATCAGAGAACAAAATGCTTAAAATTTAGTTTCATTTCATTTACATGGTCTTAGAGATGTCTCATTTTTCACCAACTTTACTATATGATTTCATGCACTTACGGTTCATATTGGACGTATAAAAAAATACCTAGAAAGATTTAAAATTGTTAAATATAGAAAACAGATCTAAAATTGTGTCAAATTTGAGCATAAATTTTGTGTAAGTGTATGTTGAGGATAGAAAAAATTTGGAGGTAAGAAAGTGATTTTTTTAATTTTTTTTGCCAAGAGCCGACGAAATGCACTCGACAAATAAAATCTTTGCAAGAGCAAACCGACTGGCTCTCGGCAAAGAGGCGATTTGCCGAGTATTTCATCTTTGCCGAGAGTTTTCTGTGTGGCTCTAGACAAAGACCTTCTTTGCCGAGAGCCCAAGGAGAGGCTCTCGGCAAAGATTTCGACTCTTGGCAAAGGTGCGGATTCCGGTAGTGTATTCTCCGTGTTAATAATGCTATGACGCATGATGGCGACAGTTTTCTCTAGTAAATGTTCTAAATTATCGTGAGTATATATACTAGTAGTTTAGTATCAGATGCATTATTAGAAATCATTGTCAGAAAATCATCAATTAATCACAACGGTATGGACCAAGAACATATATTAGATGAGAGTGATTACATTTTACATGAATACTAGTAATTTTCTGTACTTGACGTTGGCAGGCTCGCTCGAAACTGATGCAGCTACGACAGGAGTTGGGTGCCATCAGCGTCGGACCTTTTGCTGACATAAGTCCAACAATTTGGGCCGAAAGGAAACGAATTAGGCCGTGCGTGGGACCCATTTTATTTCTTCATCAGTAGGAAGCCTCGTACCGATGCGGCCGCTCCCGCACGCCGCCTCTCGCCGCCGCGGCTCTCCGCCACCGCCTCCGCTTCCAAGTTCGAACTACCCCACCCCTCTCCTTGCCGGCCGCGGGTCTCCTTCTCTGTCGGTAAGACACCTCTTGATTTGTCCTCAAAGAGGTTGGATTATTACCCTTGGCCCTCCGAATTTAATTTCCCAATCTGCTGCAGTCTCAAGGTCGCCATGTCCGGCGCTGGCGGTTTCCCCAACTGGCTGCTTCTGGAGAGCTTCGTCTTCCTCAGGAACGACGACGACTCCTTCCCCGACGAAACCAAGGCACCCATCAGGGCGTCCGGCATCACCACGTCGAACGTCAAGTTCCGCATCGCCTTCTCCCTCGCCGAGCCCCCGCACATCTCCCGCGTCTACGCGCAGCTGATGATGCCGGTGCCGAAATCTCTTGGTTGCCGCCGATGGACACCCTTAAGCATCGTGGGGACCCACCGCCATCTCGCCCTGGTTCGCGTCTCCACCGAGACGTCTAGAAGGTTTACGGTGCAGAACTTCTTCATCTTCAACGCTGACGAGAATCCTTCATCGCTCAAAGTGCTCCCCCCTTGTACCCAGCCACCCTTTGACTACACTCGGGATAGTGACAGTCTACCTCCTCCTCGTCTTCTTCCTAATGCCCGCCTGCTGAACATCGGATCGTTGGGCCTCTGGTGCCGAGGGGAAGAGTTCGTGGTGGCGGAGCAGAGCTGACTTTTTTCAAACCCATCAACCGTCCCAAGGCCTTCGCTGACATCTGCTTTCTGCACTCCCGCTGCACATCAGATGGAGATCAACTTGGCGGCACGTGGGACTCCAAGCGTGTAAGATTCCTGTCTAGTGACAACCCTGAAGATGTTGATCTCTGGCAAATCACCTGCTGGTTCACTGACACCATCATCCCCTTTGACAAATGGCTGTGCTGGGTCGACTACCACCGAGGTATCCTCTTCTGTGACATGTCCAAACTGCCCAACCTCACAGTCTCCTTCATCTGGTTCCCTCTGGACGAGCTGCCTCGTACCAGGTATCGCCCAGACGAATGCAGCTTCTTCTACCGTGGCGTGTCCGTCGTCGACCACGGCTGTAAGCTCAAGTTCGTCCGTATCACACGTCACGATGGCATTCCCTTTGGAGCACTCACGCCCGACACCAGTTTCACCATCACCTGCCACACCCTCGTGTCAGACGGCGGGAGCATGGCGTGGAAGGAGGACTACACGGTCACCTCTGGTGAGCTCTGGGATGCCAACCCCCCTGAGCGCCTCCCACGCGGCATCCTCATGTTCCCTCGAGTCGACATCGACAGGTCAAATGTAGCTCACTTCCTTTTCATCGAGTTTGGATGTGTCAACAAGATGTGGTGGGTGGCCTCCATTGACATGAGCACCAAGATCGTGGAGTCATTTTCTCTGTATATCAATGGGGATGAGGGCCTTAAAACTGATGACGCTCACTTCTATCTAAGGTCCAGGGACCCCAGGCCTTTTCTCCCTTGCGAGTTCCCCAAGTTCCTCAATTTATCAAGGTACGTAATATTGCTGCTGCCCTTTTATCTATTATCGCCTAAGATTTCGATTCTGCTGGTTCCACATTTGAAGAATATTACTGCAGATGTATGCAAATTGTGCGCGTCGCTTTAATCTTGCATCGTTGGCATTTCATAATAAACATTTGAGCCTTGAAGCTTATTACTCGAACATATATAAGAGCTGTCTGGCAATATACACATTCTGTTATATGCTGTTGGAAATTACTAGCAGTTAGAACTCAAGTATACTACCTTTTACTTTCAAGTGTTGTCTGCCTTTTGCAATTCTTTGCTAAGTAAACAACTAGTCACTGCATTTACATGCTAAGCCTTCTCTTGGTCGCAGTACAGAAGCAAGTTTAATTTGAACACCATCCATCTAGATCAATTTTAATCAAGGTTCTAAATAGCCGGCTATAGCTGGATATAGCTTCTGGAAAGGGCACCCGCTATGGTATTTAGCCCGCTAAAGCCGGCTATAGCCCGCTAAATGCCGACTATATCCCGCTAAATGCCATAACGGCAGTCCGCTAAACGTCTTAGCCCGCTATTTAAAACCATGATTTTAATTCGCCACAGTATTTATTTTATTGCAGGAAGAGGAAGCATATGGACTGATTGTTTCGCTTGCTACCAACTTAATCGCTGTAGTCTTCCCGGCCAACCATTTTGCATCCGTCTAAATGGTTCCCAAAAAAAAGCTCCTGTCGTGCTTGTCAACAAAATTGAAGGACCTGTTTCATGTTGTGGCCTAGGAAGCATCCATCTCGTGCTTGTATACATATATAAAAAAGATGTTTCTCGTGTGTCCAGCTTTTTAAGTACAATCTTTAACTGTGTCATATTTTTTTTGATGAAATAGGAGGGGTTGACCCCTAGTGGTTATATATATTAAAATTGGAAAACATTACAACTGATTTTTCTGACAATGCGATGATCATAAAAAGAAATACAGACTTGCTAGGTGGAATATACTCCATAAACCTAAAAACATTGGAGGGTTAGGCATTGTAGACTTGGAAAATTCTTTACTTGGCGGTAGGAATATTTTCTTGGCCAACCGAAAATTTTGGCAGCAACCTAGATATCTTGGCGGCCAAACAGCCAAGTAAACCATTCTTGGCCGTTAGCTGCCAAGTATATCAGTATTTCCTTGGCTCTCTATACTTGGCGGATTTTGCTTGGCGGTAGTCTGCCAAGGACATTTACCTTGGCGGTATACCCATATAACTTGGCGGTTTTCGACCGCCAAGGCAAAGGTAGTTTGGTGTAGTGAATGCCTGTTGAGTAAGTGGTTGTTTAAGTTGATAAATAAAGAGGGTATGTGGCAAGAAATTCTTAGGAAAAAATATCTTAAAAATAAGACTGTTTCTCAGGTAGAGAAGAAGAAAGGGGAATCTCACTTTTGGTCGGGTTTAATGGAGGTTAAAGGTTTGCTAGTGGAAAGGGGCAGGTTTAAGGTCCAGGATGGCACCCAAACTAGGTTTTGGGAGGATCTATGGATTGGTAATGAACCCTTGATGAAGAAATATCCGGCCCTATACAATATTGTTAGGAAGAAAAGTGCTACCGTGGCGCAGGTGTTGAGTACTACCCCTCTAAATGTCTCTTTTAGGCGAGCTCTAGAGGGAGAAAATTGGGCCAACTGGCTACGTGTGGTGAGAAGTATTATCATAGTGCGGCTTAATGACCAAAAGGATTTGTTTTTGTGGACTGCTAGTAAGATTTTCTCAGTTAAAAAGATGTACAATGATATAGTGATGAGAAATGGGATCCCTTTTAACTGTTGTACTTGGAAAGCAAAAATTCCTTTGAAAATAAAAATCTTCCTTTGGTATATTAGGAAAGGTATGATCTTAACCAAAGATAATCTAGCTAAGAGACAATGGAAGGGGTGCACTCGTTGTTGCTTTTGTGGTAGGCAAGAAACTATTCAACACCTCTTTTTTATTGTCCAATGGCTAGGATGATGTGGATGACGATAAGTTTTACTTTTGGCATTAAAACACCGACAATGGTTTCTAACCTTTTTGGTCCTTGGCTTACGAGTTTTTCTAAAAAGCAAAGGGGCCAAGTTTTGACCAGTGTGGCAGCCTTCTGTTGGGCTTTATGGCTCAGCAGGAATGAGATTGTGTTCCAAAGATCAAAATTTGTATCAATTTTGCAGGTGATGTTTAGATGAGCTTTTTGGGTGAGGAGTTGGTCCATTTTATCCAAAGAAGAAGAAAGAAGCATTTTGAAGAAGGGCTGCCGGTGTTTGGAGACGATGTCTTTGGAGTTCTTTAACAAGAGCGGCTGGAACATCCGAAAGTGTATCATGTGCTAGTTGGGTTTGAGTTCGAGTTCTTAGAGTTCTTCGTTCTTTTCTTTTGAGCTATGGAACTTGCTATGTGGCTCATTTGGGTCTGTACCTGGTGTTTTGTGGTGGCCTGCTGCGTGTAGTGCCGGTGGGCGGCCTGGAGTTGGTCCTAGTTCTTGCTGTGGTTGGCCATGATGGTTGTGTATCGTTTCACTGGCTGTGAGCACTTGTGCTGAGGCCGGAACTCGTTCGTTCCTTAATCTAAAAAAACATCATGAAACAAAAAAGTTTGAAAAAAGATCAAATAAATTACATGGCTGATTGTAACCATATGGACATTGCTTGCTTAGAACTCTGCTTTATCGGTTGTATACCTCTGAAGATAAAATCCCGAGCCATCCATATGCTCTAGGCCATTATGATAATGATATCCATGAAGAAGTCCAGATTTAGTTGCACCTTGAAGGAGAGAAGAATATCAAAAGGCTCTCCTATAGGGACTGTCAGGTTTAACATGTTCCAGCAGCTAATTGCAAAAGGGCAATTCAGAAACAGGTGTTCGAGAGTTTCTTCCAATTGAAGTCGACAAAGCACACAATCATAAGATGGAAGGACCTTGTTCTTCCTCCTCAGTATGTTTCTTGTACTCAGGTGGTCCTTTAAGAGCAACCAAAAGAAAACCTTGTGTTTCTTTTGGACAAATGATTTCCGGAGCCAATTATAGCAAGGATGAACCTGCTTGGAGCCTATTAGATGGTTATAGGCTTTCATAGGAAAGTATAAAGGAGAGCCCCAAATATAAGACCATATGTCATCCTGATCATGAACCTGTGAAACATCATCCAGATATTGGGCCAACACTAATAGTTGTTGAAAGGCCTCTGCTGATAGTGGCAAGTTAAAAAGATGATTGATTTCTGATGTAGCATTTGCTTTGCAGACTGTAGTATTTTTTGACCTTGCAAAAGAAAAGAGCCGTGGGAAGCCTTGGCTTCTTATGGATCCTCCCCAAAGATCATGCCATAAATAACAAGTGGCCCCCTTGTGCACTGTTATAGTAGCTAAGCCTTTGAATTTTTCTAGCAACCTAAAAATATCTCTCCACCAAAAAGACCCTTTCATAGTGTGATTTGGTAGATTGCCATTGTTATAATGTTTCTTCCAAACAAGCTGAACCCATGGTGTATTGTCCTTGTTATAGAACTTGTGCAAATTTTTTAACAACAGAGCTTCATTATGTGTTTCTAGATGCAACACTCCCAAACCCCCTTCCTTCTTTGGTAAACAGACCATTTCCCATGCTGCCTTGGGTGGTGATTTAGCATTTATATTTGCCCCTCTTCTTAGACAATTTTGCGATACTTGTCAATTTGGTGGATAACTATCTTATGCATCTTGAAAGTGCACAGATGAAAAGTAGGCAGAGCTGAAAAAAAACATTTGTCATTTGAAGCCGTCCTGCTTGTGATAGGAAAGTGGATGTGCTAGCTAGTCTCCTCTCAGACTTCGAGATTAAAGGGAGGAAATCCACCACTTTTGGCTTTGTTGTCCCAAGTGGCAAGCCTAAGTAGGTGAAGGGCATGGACCCTATAGAGCAACCCAGAGTGCTTACCAAGATCAGCATTTTCTTATCCTCAACATTGACTAGAACCATCATTGATTTTTAATAATTGACTTTCAAACCTGAGGAGGTAGCAAAAGTCTACAAAAGACTTTTAAGAAAGATAAGCTGCCTAGCACAACCTTCCATTATGATAAGTGTATCATCTACATACTGAATTATGGGGAAATCTAAGGTGTAGCTTAGAGGAATTGGTAGATGAAGCAAATTCAGATCTTTGGCTTTGTTTAGCAATGTTTGAAGGAAGTTAGCTGCAATGACAAAAAGCAATAGGGATAAAGGATCTCCTTGCCTTACTCCTCTTTTGCAATGGAAGACTTTTCCTGGTACCCCATTGAGTAAAACAGCTGATTTTCCATAACGGTAATGCTAATAGTCGGGCGTCCGACGCCTCCGGACGCTCTCCGTCCTTATCATCCCATCATGTACTGGCGGATTCCCTTCCCCCTTTTTTCCTTGTGAGTGGGCCCCACCTGAGGCTTATCCTCTTGCTAGCGCCGTGCGACTCGCACCACCCCGCCACCGGACCTCGCCTCGGGCTCGCTGCTTTGCCGCACCTCCGTGTGCCGTCGCCTCCTGCGTAGGGCTAGTGCCGCCGCTCGCCTTGGTCCGCCATCGCGCGCCTCGATTGGGTACCCCTCTCCGCTCACGCCGCCGCTGAAGCGCCCTCGCGTCGCCACTGAAGCGCTGCTCAAGCCATCGCACCACCGCCGATCCGCGCGTGCTCAGGACCCTCGTCGATCCGCACGCGTGCCGTTGTGCCCTGGCTCGCCGCGGGCCGCCGCCGAAGGCCGCGCCCCGTGCCCCACTGAGGACGAGCAGCCGCCAACACCGACGGCGATGCCGCGTAGCCGCAGCGGGTGACGCGGCCGAACATCCCTGGGACCCTACGCGCGGCATCTCCAGCCCACCACGGCAGTGGCCGGCGACGCCGGTGGGAGAGTGCACCACGCACACATGTAGTGCAGATGTCGGCGAGGACCGAGGAGTTGCCCCGTCAGGCGGCCGCACGAGTGCCACCGGGTCGAGGTGCTCCGACATCTCCTCACGCGCGGCCGGGGGGGGCGGGGGCGTGGCGCGCAGGTTGCTACTCCAGCACAGGCCCCTCCTCCCGCGACCTCCCCATCCTGTATTTGGAAGGTAAAACTGGAAGATCAGCATACAACATATATCCTGATTCTTCTAATGATAGATCAATTATAAATTACCCAATAATGTGTGCTATTAAAAATAGCAGCGGAAAAAAGGTTTTGGATTCTCCTGTAAGCAGGACGACATAGAAAACCAATTCCTTGTATTTACAGGTCCTACAAATCCATCATTATTGTCACTGCCATAAGAACACACGATAAACTTGATATATAATAAATATAATAACTAACTAATCCCTTCTCATACAGCATGAAAGAAGAGACCATAAGATAGATGCTTCCAAGCTAGGTCACAACATGAAATATCTCCTTCATTTTTGCTGATCGACAACGACCTTGCAGGACAGAAGCCTTTCTTCAGTTTTGACCGTTAGAAGAAAGCACGACAAGCAGCTAGTAGGATCGGATGAAGTATTGACAGACGTGACTCATACCATATCCTTTCTCTTCCTGCAATAAATAAATACTGCGACCAATTAAAAATGAACTAGTAGATGGATGATGTTCAAATTAAACTTGCTTCTGTCTGTGACCAAGAGAAGGCTTAGCAATGCAAAGGCAGCGTTTCGTGAAGTTGTTTACTTTGGAAAGAATCGCAACAAAGAAAAAAAACAACATTGAAGGTTAAATGGTAGTATAGTTTTGACTTTTGAGTTCCAACTGCTAGTAATTGTAACACCCTAATTTTACAAAAAAAATTGTTTTAATAAAAATTTGTTTTAGAAACAAGGCTTTGGTATTAAGGATCATAAGGTGTGTTTGAATTTGTAGGCATTTAAATATATTTTTGAAAATTAAATAAATAAATATAGGAGTTTTATGTTACATACATGCTGGAGCATTGTTTTTGAATGGTTGAATTCAAATTTGAATTTGAATTCATGTGGTTGAATTCCTTTTAAAATTTCAAAAGGTTCTTCTTTTATCCTTAAACCTCACCACCCTATCAGGCTCAGTTTATGTTTAAACCCAGTTCTAGAAGTCTGCCCGAGCCCCCTGTACTTCCTCCGCCCGTCTGCTTGTGCCCCGGCCCAGTTTACTTCCAGCCCAGTGCCGGCCCGCGAACGCAGCCTCCTCCTTCGGTCGCTGACACAGGGGACCCACAGGTCATCCCTTACCTCCGGCCGTATCCATCCCGGATTCCTCTTCGCCGCGCCGCCGTAACCGAGCGGGACTCCCGGCCGTCCTCGCCTCGGAGTTGTCCTGCTCCTGCACGCCAAGGACCCGCCGCCCTTTATAAACCGCCACGACCCCGCCGCTCCTCCCCAATCCAAGCCGCCGCCTCGAGCTCAACCGCGACCCTCCCGAAACCCTAAGAGCCGCCGCCGCAGTTCAATCCGCCGGTTCGCCGCCGCTCCGTCGTCGAGGAGGCTGCTCAAAGGACCGCAAAGAGGTGAGCAACATCTTGGAGCCGCACGTTTACATCCGGACGCGGCACAGCGTGAGAACGACCTCGCCGGAGCAAAGCTTCTTCGCTGCCGCCGCCTCTCCGAGCCGTGCGCCGTCGCCAGTCGCCGAGCCGCCTCCCTAAGCCCCTAGATCGACTAGCCGTCGCCCCAGCAATATCCCCGGCCGCTTCTCGTCGTCAGCCGTGCACCCTAGCTCAAGATCGAGCAAGCTCGCCGGAGCCCCCCCTGCAGCACTGCCGCTCGCCGTGCTTGCGCCGCCGCTCCTGCTTGTAGATCACCACAGCCGTCGGATCTGAGATCAAGGGCCCAGATCGGGTTTTGACCGGAGACCATACCGGTCAACGGGTCTTTCTCCCCGCGTGACTGTGCAGTCTTGCAAAAAACACCCTTGCTCTTTTTAAAATCACAAGCCGGTCCTTCCACCTGTTGAAGATCTGTTCAAATAAGTCCTTTTTCTTTTGTTTTAGCCCCTGGTTTTTATAAAAATAGCGCCCGAGGTCCAGATCCCTAGTTTTTCACCCAAGCCCTTCTGTTTTTAAGTTTCTTTACATTTTAGCCCTCGGTTTCTTACAGTTAGGCCCCTGGAACCTTAGAATCTTCACAGTTATGCCCCTGCATCTTCTTCTAGCCATATCTTTTCCGTTTTAGCTCCGTTTTTCATGTTCTTTATGTCCAAACGATCGTATCGAAGAGTAGAATAGCTTTTTGCCTCTGTTTTACTTTGATCTCACTCTTTGGTGATTATTTCTTATTTTATTCCATTGTGTGCTTGTATGTACTTGATGTGATGCGTAGAGAACGTTTGGGCTGAAGGATTTGAAGACCAAGAAGCTCAAGTGTCTGAACAGCAACAGGGATCTATTGAAGGCAAGTCTACCTTGATGCATACCCATTTACCTACACAACATGCATTTAATTCACTGTTCTTACTTTTGCTTGCATTAAATTGATGGGACCCTTTTTAAGGACATGACTAGATTATTTTTATCCCTATACCTTGAACAACCTGGGTTTTACTTTTATTGTTGGGTAGCTCTCGCTATGCTTAACTTGGTGGATGGTATTAATGAAACTTGATTTATTTATGCTATACTTTCATTAATACAAGATCACCTTGTTTAAATGGAACATGGAGCGACCACCCAGGACAACAGTGCAACCACAAGGGTATATGGCTCTGCCTTGGCTAATTAATTAGTGACTCTAGTGTTGGGGTGGCTTTACCTGATAAGGGCAAGGGGGAGCGCCAGTGGGGTATAGACTCGCTCTAGTAGGGAGTTGGTCTTTGCTAAGTCACGGTACCTACTAGGGGACTTTATACTCTGCAACGACTCGGAACCTTCGCGGGTTGCTTCACACTAGGGAAACTTTGTAAAGGCCTCGTAGCGTCCCTATGCAATCACACCTCGGTAGTGTGGTATGATGCCTAGCTAGCATCGCGTGGTTGGGTTTAAAGTTCCTAGAACTTTTACGCGACTTGTGGTGAAAGTGTACAACCTCTGCAAAGTGTAAAACTAATCGATTAGCCGTGCTCACGGTCAAGAGCGGCCTGGACCCTCACATGATTAATCTATGGAAGTCAATGATTAACTTGATGCATCTATCTTTATTTATGTTGTTTATTCTCTTATGCTAATTGTGGGTTTGGTATAAACTTACACTTGCTAGTAATTATGCTGCTAATAAAATTTGACCAACTAAAATGCTGAATGCTTAACCTATCAGCCTCCACTATAAAGCCTTGCATGTTATATGATGTTTCCGCTTGCTGAGTACGGCATGTGCTCACGCTTGTTTTCATTATTGCAACGACACTATCCGGATGCTGTTTAGACTTGGAGAGGTTTGAAGATTTCCCTGGAGATTTCGACGACTTCTAGGCGGGCGTGCCACCAGTCAGCTGCCTGTGGTGTTAACCCCATCCGCTGCGTTGCTACTCGTTAAATATTAGTTCATTTATGAGACATTTTGGTCTGTAATAAAGTTTAATACTCTCTTTACATTATGACATTGTGTTTTGGTTATCACTGAGTCGTTATATGTGTGAACTTTGATCCTGGCGCACATATAATATGAGCATTCGAATTTGTCCTTAAATTCGGGTGTGACAAAGTGGTACCAGAGCCGTGTTGACTGTAGGACGTTAGCCTAGTTAGAAAATGGTCGTATTTAAGGATTATAATATCTTAGAAGCCAATCTCTCTTCATGCTATGCTTTAATTCTATTTATATATACTTATCCTTGTTTTTACCCCATCCTTGAAGTTCTACTTTTTCCTCCACCATTCCTTGGCTAATCTATTCACTCTATGGTTTTCTTTTTCTTGCTATAAGGAATCTTTAGCATTTGCTCTACTCCCTCTAATCTTTCTCTGTCTTCACTCTACCCCGTTTATAATCGTTCTCAGTAATCCAGTGACTCCATTATGTTCAATCCAAAGATCTTTCTCAATAGGATATAGGATCTTTAAGTTCATTCTTAGTATAATCGATAGATACGAACGTCTTAACATGTGCTTAGTATAGAAGTGTGCTTGAATGCTTGATCTTGTGATAAATGCTTGAGTTGGAATTTTTGTTTGAGTGCAATGTGTTGTGGGGTAATGACCACAATGACATTGGTTCTTTAGTAAGTGTTAGTTGGGTTATCTCTGTCTCAATCTATATCTTTCTTATCTTAATCTCTTAATCTCTATGCTCTACCCCTAATACAATCTAGTAAATCTCAATCTGCTCGCGGAGTTTCCTAAGTCAGCAGTACTGTTCTATTTTTATCTCGAGCTACAGAACTCCAAATACAGTAAATCCAATTGGAAAAGTTTAGAAATTATATGAGGGTTCATCTGTAAAAACTTAAGAAATTTAGGAGTTATATATGAAGAGTTATATATGAAACTTTGGAGCTATCAGAATCTGTAAAACTCAGCTGACCCAGACATCTTGTTTATTTCATAACTAAATCTACAGAGCTTGGATTGAGGTTATTCCAGTTGGAATAGTTCCGTAATTTCATTATACTTCCCTGGTTAAAATCTCATAATTTGTGGATTCCCGTACCGAGAGTTGCATCCTATTGATCGGAGTCAACAGAATCTGTCCCGAATTGAAAGTCTTAACTGCCTTGCCTTTCAGAGTTTTATTCTTAGTGCAAACGTCTAAAGTAATGTCCCTAACACTCAGATGGTGAAAATCAGGTCAGGCTCAGGAGTCAATCAACCCGCAGTGAGCCGTCCAAGGCGAGGCAGTGGTTCCAGCAGTGCACCTAGTCAACCACAAATGGATCCGGCTTTCCAGCAGTTCCTGCAAGCTCAGACGCAGCTTCTCCAAGGCTTAACCAACACTGTGGCCAACATGCAGGCACCAGGCAATAATCAACCCCAGCAATAAGCTCCTGTGAATAGGCACAGAGTGTTCATGAGCCACCAGCCACCCAGTTTCTCTCATGCTACTAATCCGCTAGAAGCTGAAGACTGGCTGAAGACCATTGAGAAGATGCTTACCATTGCTCAATGTGATGATAGGGAGAAGGTCCTATATGCTTCAGGACGACTCCAAGGGTCTGCATCAGCTTGGTGGGATGCTTTTGTTGCCGCACATGCCAATCCAAATGCTATCACATGGCAAGAGTTCACCGCTAACTTCAGAAGTCATCATATTCCTGCTGGTTTGATGAAGTTGAAGAAGAAAGAGTTTCTTGCTCTTAAGCAAGAAGGGATGTCCGTGGCTGAATTCAGGGATAGGTTCACAGAGCTATCACGCTATGCTCCTGAGGATGTTGACACAGACAGGAAGAAGCAGAAGTTGTTCCTGGAAGGACTAGCTGGACCACTTCAATACCAGCTCATGTCCCATACTTTCCCGACCCTTCAAGAGCTTATTGATAGAGCCATAGGCTTGGAGGCCAAGCGCAGGGAATTGGGTGACCAGAAGAGGAAGGGTACTAGCTCTGGATAGTTTGGGAGCAACACTCGTTCTCGCTATAATCCACAGCAGGGAGCACCACTCCGCTCTGGAGGTCCAAGTGGTAGTCCTGGACAGAATCAGTTTCGGCGCAATACACAACCATTCTCGCACCCTATTCAATAGTTACTGCAGTCCACTCCATATACACCACGCCCCAATGATCTGCAGCCTAATCAGAACACCTCTACAGAAGTCCCAGTGAGACCCAATGCACCCAACGCACCCGTTGGTAACACTTGCTTTAAGTGTGGAGAGGCTGGTCACTTTGCCAACAATTGTCCTTAGAGAAGCATCCAGAATACTCCAGTGCAGAGTCAGTAGATGAGGAATGGGAGCCAGACTCCACAGAGCGCCAAGGGATGACATAGCCACATGCGAGAGAAGCTGAACCACATGAATGCTGAGATCACTCAGGGAGTACCCAATCAGCTTGGTATGAACATCAACAGCTCAATTCCTTTATCTTTTCCCTTGGACTTGGAACCGAGCATTCCCAATCTTTCTTAATCCATCCGAATCTCGAGGACGAGATTCATTTTAAGGGGGTAGGATTTGTAACACCCTAATTTTACAAAAAAATTTGTTTTAATAAAAATTTGTTTTAGAAACAAGGCATTGGTATTAAGGATCATAAGGTGTGTTTGAATTTGTAGGCATTTAAATATATTTTTGAAAATTAAATAAATAAATAGAGGAGTTTTATGTTGCATACATGCTGGAGCATTGTTTTTGAATGGTTGAATTCAAATTTGAATTTGAATTCATGTGGTTGAGTTCCTTTTAAAATTTCAAAAGGTTCTTCTTTTATCCTTAAACCTCACCTCCCTATCAGGCTCAGTTTATGTTTAAACCCAGTTCTAGAAGTCTGCCCGAGCCCCCTGTACTTCCTCCGCCCGTCTGCTTGTGCCCCGGCCCAGTTTACTTCCAGCCCAGTGCCGGCCCGCGAACGCAGCCTCCTCCTTCGGTCACTGACACAGGGGACCCACAGGTCGTCCCTTACCTCCAGCCGTATCCATCCCGGATTCCTCTTCGCCGCGCCGCCGTAACCGAGCGGGACTCCCGGCTGTCCCCACCTCAGAGTTGTCCTGCTCCTGCACGCCAAGGACCCGCCGCCCTTTATAAACCGCCACGACCCCGCCGCTCCTCCCCAATCCAAGCTGCCGCCTCGAGCTCAACCGCGACCCTCCCGAAACCCTAAGCGCCTCCGCCGCAGTTCAATCCGCCGGTTCGCCACCGCTCCGTCATCGAGGAGGCTGCTCAAAGGACCGCAAAGAGGTGAGCAACATCTTGGAGCCGCACGTTTACATCCGGACGCGGCACAGCGTGAGAACGACCTCGTCGGAGCAAGCTTCTTCGCTGTCGCCGCCTCTCCGAGCCGTGCGCCGTCGCCAGTCGCCGAGCCGCCTCCCTAAGCCCCTAGATCGACTATTCATCACCCCAACAATCTCCCCAGTCGCTTCTCGTCGTCAGCCGTGCACCCTAGCTCAAGATCGAGCAAGCTTGCCGGAGCCCCCCTGCAGCGCCGTCGCTCCTGCTTGTAGATCACCACAGCCGTCGGATCTGAGATCAAGGGCCCAGATCGGGTTTTGACCAGAGACCATACCGGTCAATAGGTCTTTCTCCCCGCGTGACTGTGCAGTCTTGCAAAAAACACCCTTGCTCTTTTTAAAATCACAAGCCGGTCCTTCCACCTGTTGAAGATCTTTTCAAATAAGTCCTTTTTCTTTTGTTTTAGCCCCTGGTTTTTATAAAAATAGCGCCCGAGGTCCAGATCCCTAGTTTTTCACCTAAGCCCTTCTGTTTTTAAGTTTTTTACATTTTAGCCCTCGATTTCTTACAGTTAGGCCCCTGGAACCTTAAAATCTTCACAGTTATGCCCCTGCATCTTCTTCTAGCCATATCTTTTCCGTTTTAGCTCCGTTTTTCGCGTTCTTTATGTCCAAACGATCGTATCGAAGAGTAGAATAGCTTTTTGCCTCTGTTTTGCTTTGATCTCACTCTTTGGTGATTATTTCTTATTTTATTCCATTGTGTGCTTGTATGTACTTGATGTGATGCGTAGAGAACGTTTGGGCTGAAGGATTTGAAGGCCAAGAAGCTCAAGTGTCTGAACAGCAACAGGGATCTGTTGAAGGCAAGTCTACCTTGATGCATACCCGTTTACCTATACAACATGCATTTAATTCACTGTTCTTACTTTTGCTTGCATTAAATTGATGGGGCCCTTTTTAAGGACATGACTAGATTATTTTTATCCCTATATCTTGAACAACCTGGGTTTTACTTTTATTGTTGGGTAGCTCTTGCTATGCTTAACTTGGTGGATGGTATTAATGAAACTTGATTTATTTATGCTATACTTTCATTAATACAAGATCACCTTGTTTAAATGGAACATGGAGCGACCACCCAGGACAACATTGCAACCACAAGGGTATATGGCTCTGCCTTGGCTAATTAATTACTGACTCTAGTGTTGGGGTGGCTTTACCTGATAAGGGCAAGGTGGAGCGCCAGTGGGGTATAGACTCGCTCTAGTAGGGAGTTGGTCTTTGCTAAGTCACGGTACCTACTAGGGGACTTTATACTCTGCAACAACTTGGAACCTTCGCGGGTTGCTTCACACTAGGGAAACTTTGTAAAGGCCTCGTAGCGTCCCTATGCAATCACACCTCGGTAGTGTGGTATGATGCCTAGCTAGCATCGCGTGGTTGGGTTTAAAGTTCCTAGAACTTTTATGCGACTTGTGGTGAAAGTGTACAACCTCTGCAAAGTATAAAACTAATCGATTAGCCGTGCTCACGGTCAAGAGCAGCCTGGACCCTCACATGATTAATCTATGGAAGTCAATGATTAACTTGATGCATCTATCTTTATTTATGTTGTTTATTCTCTTATGCTAATTGTGGGTTTGGTATAAACTTATACTTGCTAGTAATTATACTGCTAATAAAATTTGACCAACTAAAATGCTGAATGCTTAACTATGATGTTTCCGCTATAAGCCTTGCATGTTATATGATGTTTCCGCTTGCTAAGTACGGCATGTGCTCACGCTTGTTTTCATTATTGCAACGACACTATCCGGATGTTGTTCAGACTTGGAGAGGTTTGAAGATTTCCCTGGAGATTTCGACGACTTCTAGGCGGGCGTGCCACCAGTCAGCTGCCTGTGGTGTTAACCCCATTCGCTGCGTTGCTACTCGTTAAATATTAGTTCGTTTATGAGACATTTTGGTCTGTAATAAAGTTTAATACTCTCTTTACGTTATGACATTGTGTTTTGGTTATCACTGAGTCGTTATATGTGTGAACTTTGATCCTGGCGCACATATAATATGAGCTTTCGAATTTGTCCTTAAATTCGGTTGTGACAGTAATTTCCAAACATCATATATAAGAAGGCATATATATATATATATATATATTGGCTGGTAGCTCTTATGTTCCGGTCATAAGCTTCAAGACTCGGGTGTTTAGTAGGCTGCAGGTTGGAAGAAGAGGCTACACACTTCAACATATGAATTGCCAACAATGCAAGTGTTCCAAAAATGGCACGGTCCAAGATATGTGAGGTTAATGCTAGAATTGCCAATTTAGTACTAGTCCTTGATATTTTGTTAGTTCGGCTTGGATATGCATTTTACAGGACAAGAGGTTCATCTTGGGTATTCTGGACGTAATTCCATTAAAAGGGACTAAGAGACACTTGAAGCAACAACGATATGAGGTCAAGTCATGAGTTCAAGTCACCTAGATGAAACCTTTGCCAAGATGATCAAGAAAGTCATGTAGATCAAATAATCATGGTCAAAAGTGGCTGATCTGGCTGATATGAGAAGGCCAACTGATCTGATTCAGTTATTGGTCATATAGCCGATTCAGCAGCCCTGACCCATCAGACCGGTCAAACCAAAGTGCTCAAAATGCCAATTGGACTTCACCATTGTGTAGATCTCGTCGAGACGATCGAAATACATATGTGGAACGTCCAATTCGGAGTCCGGATGAGGGAGTTATGGTCCTGACAAGTTTCAGCCATACACTGACCGGTCTGACCGGTGGGGCCCGACGGTCTGACCAGTGCGTGCAGCCAAATCTGAGTTAGGAGTTGTATTTCGACATGGAATTTGTATGGGCTTCGACTCCTACTGGGGCAAGACCTCCCCACTATATATTTATGAAGGGTCACGGCCGATTGAGGGAAACACAATCGAATCTATCATTACCTTTACTTTTTACTCTAAACCCTAGCTTTTCCATCCTCCATGCTTCTCGTCTCTTGATCTCCATGGTCATAGATGATGTCCTAAGGCTCGTTGGTCGACCTAGGGCACACCGACGACGTCCACGCCCTGACGGGGTCCCTCCCGGGCGAGAGCTTCAACGGTCTTTGCTAGTTTGCTCGTAAACTAGTTGTTCTTCGTCACGTAAGTGCGTTGTTTATCCCTTTACTGGTTTGCTCGTAAACCTAGCCGTCCTCCATCACGTAAGCGTGGTAGTTACCCTTCCGAACGATCGACTTGAGCCAAACCCTAGGACACCGGTCTGACCGGTGCGCCTGATCGGTCTGACCGGTCCCGGCAGCGTCTTCGCTCTTCGGTCTGTTCGCGACCCGCACGCTCTAGTGCTCTCGTGTTGTTGACCGAGAAAGCGTCAACAAATTGGCGACTCCGCTGGGGAGAAAGATCAGGTTGCTCAAACCGTTCTATCGATCCCTAGCCTTTTACTTAATTGAGCTATTATCTTAATTCGCCGTTATAATTGAATCAGGTCTTTCAAGACCGATTGCATCTATAATTATCACATTGCATCAGGCTGCTGAAGCTGTTTGCGTTGTGTTTTGTCTTGCTTGCTACTAAATATTGAATATTAAAAGTGAAGCAAGATATTGGTCATTGATTGCTTGGATTTTCGAGGATATCTGGATTTATCTCTATTACAAGATCTGAAGCATCAAGACTTATTATGGCGGGCTATCCATATACTTCGCATCAATTCATCTACAGCGAGCCCAAGGTACAATTTGCAAATACATTACCTATGTCTAATGTTAATAGTTATTTCACAAGTACCATTAATCCTTATGTTGATATTACTAGATATGATACTAGTAGGCATATTGCATCGGCTAGTAATTATTCAGATGGTTTTAATTATGCAAATTATAATTCTGAATTTAATATGCAAAAGCCATTGTCAAATATGCATGTTTTGAATTTTAAAGATACTAGCAACACACAACATTACCCACACACACCGGCTGTGCAACAAGTTCAAGAGTCGGTTAACATGTATCAAGGCCAAACTAACATGGTTAGTTCGGCCAATTCTTATGGAACACCACATGCTAGCAATTCTAAAAATATTCAGCAAGGTGTTTCATCCATTTATTCATCGGCAGGAAATTCACAATATGTGATTACATCACAAAGCAGGCCGGTGAAAGAGAAAATTGGCTATGCTAATTCTAGCTATCAGACCAGTTATTCTCAACCATCATATGCTTCACAAATTATTAATAGCATAGAGATTGCACCTACAATTTCAATACCATATGCAAATGCTATTAATCATAATTTGGCTCCAAGTGTAATCCGTAATCCTAGCCAAATTAATGAGAATTCAGCAAGCATATTGGTAAATGAGGAAATTGGCCATGCTAATTTCAGCCATCTGACTAGTTGCTCTCAACCAATACATGTTGCATCACTTGCTACTAAAGTAGATGTTTCACCTACCTTCTCAGCATCGCTTGCAAATGTTAATAATCATGATTTGGCTTCAAATATTCATCATAATTATAGCTAGATTAATGGAAATTCAGCAAGCATGTACTTAGATGAAGAGGTCAAAGAAGAGGACCTCTCTGAGGAGATGCGTCAAGAATTAGATGAGATTCTTGCACAATTTCAACGCGACTTTCTTTCTCAAGTAGCAATCTCCAGGAAAAATAAAAACGATTCAGATTTGAGCAATAGTTCGGTTATTATGACAACTGAACCAAATAATGTACATTCTGAATCTATTACATCTAAAGAGTCAAGCTTAGCTGCACAAGAGCATATTAATCAAAAGAAAACAGCTATGTTTGATTTTCCTAAAGCCGGAGTTGTTGTATCTTTTACTAGCAATTATCATGCTACTAAGCGACAAGTTCAGGCTAAGAAAAGTTTGGAGCTTCAAAGCATTGAAGAACAAGACAAAGGAGGCGAGAAGGAATCAGTGACATGTCAACGCAAGGTGATTTCCAGCAACTCTGGAGGCACCGATCTAACCGTCTCTCTACACCGGTCTGGCCGGTCCAGGCGGATGACTGTGGGCTGCTGTCAAGAAAAGAAATATGACGTCATTCACATCAAGGTTCCTCGCCTCTCCAATGTATTTGATAAGGTATGCTTTACAAGTAACTCCCAGTCAGATCCTATATTTTCAGTTAATTCATTTATTAGTGATTCTATCATAAATAATTCTAGAAGATCGATTGAGGATGGTACTTTACTTGTTAGCAATAGTATACCTTCAGATTCTATCAGCCAATGCATTGTAAAAATTAAAAAGGCTGATCATAAAAATACTTTGACATTTAAATTTTCTACATCATCATTGTCAAAGTTTTTCTCTTCATGGTGTACATATGGATATTCTGGACTTAAAAGTAAGAGATTAAAATCGAGAGCCTTTGTAAAGTCCGATGCTAATATAGTGACCAACTTTAAAGCATCGGGTATGAGAAGTGCAAATAAAGGTATAGCCGAATGGGTCCATGAGAAATCTGAACCTTTCGTTTGCTTGGCCTTAAAGCCTTCTCCACAAAAGCATCGGTTGGAAAAATTTAAGTACACCTTTGATCTAACTTTGTGTGATAATTTATTTGATATCTTGCTAGAGAATAATTTTATTAAGCTCTCTTATCACAAAGTTAGTCTATCACCTCTTGAGTTAAAGGATAGAAAATATTGCAAGTGGCATAATTCTTTTGATCATAATACTAGTGATTGCAATACTTTTCGCCAATTTATACAATCGGCTATTAATGCTGGACGATTGAAATTTGCTCAAACACAAGAGGATGACCAATTGTCTACAATTGGTTTTGATGGCAAAGGATCATTAAATCGGTTAGCATCAACCGGTTCATCCGAGGATCCAAATTTAATTGCCAAAGAGGAAGATTCAAAGCTCCCGAGTGTTGAGAAGGACATCGTCCATAACTTGCAAGATCAAGCGATTTTCGAGGACGATGAGCCTATCAAAATCCCGAAATTTACTGGGGGCAAAAGGATTTTTCTTCATCGAGACAGGAACCTGTTACTCTTCCTGTTCTGGAGTCACAGGTCAGACCGGTGCAACCCAAAGGTCTGACCAGTGACCCACAGGTCAGACCGGTGCAACCCAAAGGTCTGACCGGTGACCCACAGGTCAGGCCAGTGCAGCCCAAAGGTCCGACCGGTGCAAGTCTGAAAAAATCAGGGATGTCCGAATCTGAACATCCTGTAGCTAATGGAGGTAAAGACCATGTTAAGCACAATGGTAAAAGGCCGAAGCTCACTTTTGATGAACTTCTGGCTAAGTATCAAAAAGACAATGAGCCCAAGCGTGCTAATCGGTCAAATAAAGTTAAATCATCAAGATTGCCTCCTAAGCATAATTCTGGGAATTGGAATCGGCAAAGAAAGGGTTTTCAATCAGCAGCATCATATTCTCCTTTTGAGCCATCAATGCCGGTTTCATATGCTCCATATCCCACTAGTGCTCATCCTTATTCATCATGGGGGTGGAGTGATTCATGGGCACATACTCCTTCATATTTCAGACCATATCATGTTGAGTATGCAGCTCCAAGGCGACCATCACGTGCAAGGCATCCGTATGTTGAAAGTGACCGTTTTGAGTATAAAAATCGGTCTAGTGCTCAAAACAAGAAAAAGGCTGTCAAGCAAGTTTACCAAGTGAAAAGAGATGGTCGCAAAGATAAAAGTTCAGATCTGAATTCAGTTAATAAAAAGCCGATTAATGTGTTGAGCGCTTCGGCTATTAATGGCAAAGAGAGGGAAAAATCAACTGTTGATCCTCCAAGTGCCAAATCTGAACAAAAGGAAGTGAAGAGGTCAAAAATCAAGAGGAAAGTGCTGCTGTCCAAAACTGAAGTAAAGCCAAGCCATCCACTTGGTTTATCAAATTGGCGGAAGAAGGAGTTCCAAAAGCTTAGTGCTCAAGAGCTGAGGAAGAAAGGCATAGCATGGATTCCTAAAGGAAGCATTCGGACTCAAGACACGGGTGATGATCAAGCAAAAGGTGCAACACAGTTGAAGGAGAAGAAAAGATATGGAGGACGGCCTTCAAAATTGAGGTTTGCACCAAATCATCAAAATTATTGGTCATTACCTAGTTCATTTGCTTTACAAATGCCACATATGCCTATGTTTTGGAATTCATCTTTAGATATGCTTGATTATCCCTCATACTCTTATTTTGGTCCTTGGGTTCCACATGGATCATCTTTATATCATAGAGGGTTATCACCAAATTCTTATGCATATTGATTAATTTGCAAAAACCGAAATATTTAGTTCTTAGAGATGGTTTTAATTTCTGAATTTATATATCTCTATTCTTTTATTTCGGTTGTGCATATTCTTATGGATGGATTCTTTATGGATGATATTGAATTATCGTCCTTGATAACATACATGGCCAATGAATCTCTTATATCATCGTCCTAAAGTGATAGCTTCCCCTTGAGAGGTTGCTTATAACCTTTTTGGTGCTTTAAGTGCTCGGGGGGCAAGACTTAAGCAAAAAAAAGTAATTCACTACCATGGAGTTTCTATTTACTAAATCGGCTTGCAAGATTTCTCAAAATATTAGTGTTGTCCTTATTTCACCAAATAATGATGTTTTGAGATTTTTTAGCCGGTTGGTGTACTTAGTCTCAATTAACAAGCTGAATATGACTTTTTTCTATTCAGGCTAGATTTGAGGATCCATGGTTGTAAAATCATGCAAAAGCATTTGGTGACTTATTGATACATGCGCAGACAGTTTTTACATTAAAGTGAGTCACTAGATATTTTTATTGATATGTGTTTAGAATGTCATCTCAATTTTTATAACATTTGATATGTCTAGACATATAAAATCAGGATTAGCATTCTAAGACAATGAGCATCAGGCCATGATATCCAAAAGACATTCTTATGGAAGAAGGCTGATGTTTAGTAATTTGGAGTGCACATCCTGGACACACCGATCTGACCGGTGTGGCTGCTGCTTTGGCAATTAAGATTTCAGAACTTCTTGAAGCCAAAATCAGCAATTAGAGAAAGTTTGTTGTTGGCCACTAGTATAATCTGATGATGCATTAAAAGACAAGCAAGAAGAATGCAAGAGTAATCCGGTTGTCCATCAATTCCAAGGTAATTGTGTCATATTGTCTTTTGGGGCTGATTATTCATCCTACTCTATTTATGGTCAAAATAACTTGTGAATGCAATACTGAATTGTTTTGTACTTCTTCATTGTCAATTTGAGAAGTATTGAAAAGACTAGTTGACATTAAGGCAATTTGGTCGCTTTATGCATTCACAATAGCTTACAAGTGTGAGAGTGACTTTGAATTAATTTTTTTTAAGGAATCGTAGCCGAGATAGAGAGTGCTCTAGCTTGATTCACTCACACAAGGTATTTTAAACAGCAGCAACAAGTTTAATTCTTCATATTAGGCAAAATCAAGTAATATGGCCGATGGATGCTATCGTCCTTAAAAAGTGAAACTTGTTTGCAAATGCTTGTGCTCAACATTGTTCCATGCAGTTGTGGTGCTGATAACTATTTCTTGGTACGCAAGCTTTACCAAGAAACAAGGGGCATATGTTCGCACTCAAAAATGGCACGGTCCAAGATATGTGAGGTTAATGCTAGAATTGTCAATTTAGTACTAATCCTTGATATTTTGTTAGTTCGGCTTGGATATGCATTTTACAGGTGAAGAGGTTCATCTTGGGTATTTTGGACGTAATTCCATTGAAAGGGACTAAGAGACACTTGAAGCAACACCGATATGAGGTCAAGTCACCTAGATGAAACCTTTGCCAAGATGATCAAGAAAGTCATGTAGATCAAATAATCACGGTCAAAAGTGGCTGATCTGGCTGATATGAGAAGGTCAACTGATCTGATTCAGTTATTGGTCATATAGCCGATTCAGCAGCCCTGACCGGTCAGACCTTTGACCTTCACCGGTCAGACTGGTCAAACCAAAGTGCTCAAAATGCCAATTGGACTTCACCATTGCGTAGATCTCGTCGAGACGATCGAAATGCATATGTGGAACGTCCAATTCGGAGTCCGGATGAGGGAGTTATGGTCCTGACAAGTTTCAGCCATACGCTGACCGGTCTGACCGGTGGGGCCCGACGGTCTGACCGGTGCGTGCAGCCAAATCCGAGTTAGGAGTTGTATTTCGACATGGAATTTGTATGGGTTTCGACTCCTACTGGGGCAAGACCTCCCCACCCTATATTTATGAAGGGTCACGGCCGATTGAGGGAAACACAATCGAATCTATCATTACCTTTACTTTTTACTCTAAACCCTAGCTTTTCCAACCTCTATGCTTCTCGTCTCTTGATCTCCATGGTCATAGATGACGTCCTAAGGCTCGCTGGTCGACCTAGGGCACGCCGACGACATCCACGCCCTGACGGGGTCCCTCCCGGGCGAGAGCTTCGACGGTCTTTGCTAGTTTGCTCGTAAACTAGTCGTTCTTCATCACGTAAGTGCGTTGTTTATCCCTTTGCTGGTTTGCTCGTAAACCTAGCCGTCCTCCATCACGTAAGCGTGGTAGTTACCCTTCCGAACGATCGACTTGAGCCAAACCCTAGGACACCGGTCTGACCGGTGCGCCTAACCGGTCTGACCGGTCCCGGCAGCGTCTTCGCCCTTCGGTCCGTTCGCGACCCGCACGCTCTAGTGCTCTCGTGTTGTTGACCGAGAAAGCGTCAATAGCAAGACTGAAGCCATGGACATAAACTTGCAGAAATATTCAAATAGGGAACCAGCAGAATCAAAATCTATTTGAGTTATTTATCACAAAAAAAAGGACAGCAGCAATATTCAAATATAGAACGAGCAGAATCAGAATGTATTCAGCTATCTATAAGAGGGCAGGGGCAGCAGCAATATTACATACCTTGACAAATAGCAGAACCCAGGGAACTCAAAAGGGAGGGGGGGCCTGGGAGACATGTTCATTCTTCTGATTGAAGTGAATATCGACAGTTGGAAGGCATGGTTCGTAGTTGGTTTGGATGAGCTCATTCCCATCCACATACACATAAGATGTCTCTAGGGTCTTGGTGCTCAGGTCAATGGAGATCACAGATATCTTTCTGTAGGCTTTTCCAAGGTCATCGAAAAGGAAGTGCACTACCTATGGCCTGACAATGTCGACTTGAGGGAACATGAGGATGCCATCATGTTGGAGGTGGTCAGGGAGCTCATCAGAGGTGACAGTGTAGTCCTCCTTCCAACCCATGCTGTCGTCACCTAACACGAAGGTGCACTACCGGAAACAGAGCCTCTGCCGAGAGCTCCTGGCTTTACCGAGAGCCAAGACCCAGGCTCTCGGCAGAGGTACTCTTTGCCGAGAGCAGTAGGGCCCGCTCTCGGTAGAGGAAAAGCCCACGGCGCAGAGTTCCTTTGCCGAGAGCTTGAGCCCCTGGCTCTCGGCAGAGAAAACGCCCACGGCGCAGGATCTCTTTGCCGAGAGCCAGAGGGCCCAGGCTCTCGGCAAAGAGCGCAACAGACGGCGCATGAGCGACGCCGTCACGGTCGTGCCCCGGCCGTTAGCTTTGCCAAGAGCCACGAGGCCCAGGCTCTTGGCAAAGAAGGGACCCACGACACTTCGCACCTTTGCCTAGAGCCTCAGCTCTTTGCCGAGAGCTTTCTAGCCACTCATGGCAAAACGTTGAAGAAAACTTCACATTTTCGGCTTCAAACTTTTTCCTTGCTTAACATACACTCATACAGAGTACATGTTCAAAATTGGCGTCATTTCGACTCTGTTTGCTATATTTAACAATTTTACTTCTTTCTTCATAATTTTTTCGTATACGTCCGATATGAACTGCAAGTGCATGAAATCATAGAGCAAAGTTGTTGGAAAAATAATATTCATGTTCATGAGATATCTCTAACACTCTGTACATGAAATGAAGCTAACTTTCCGTCATTGGGTTCTCTGATCGTGATGAAGATCGTGAGGTAGAATGGTTTTAAAATTGTATAAAATTCAAATATAGTTTGAAAATCACGAATTTTGTCGAGCGCTCATGATATCGTATGTTGAGTTTGTGGTAAAAATTTGAGAATGTTTTGAACACTTTAACACATACGTTGTTTAGAAATCGGAATATCTCACGAGAAGTTTCAAAGATTTTGAACTAATGTCACTTCATTTGGAGACTTAGACAAATTCAAATTTGAGTTTGACTACAAAAACTTTTTTATAAGTAAACTGCAACATAAATAATAACATCTTAAGTGTTGGCGATTTTTCGCATATGTTAGATATTTTTTAAATTAAATTCGGTAAATACACTCTTTGCCGAGAGGATAACTCTCGGCACAGAGTCACCCTTTGCCGAGAGCTAGATCCCGGGCTCTCGGCAAAGAAAGGAGGGCCCACCTGTTAGCACGACGCCCCCACGCGCGTACGTGAGTGGAGGGTGCAGGTGGCCCCCAACCCTCCCTTTGCCGAGAGCCAAGATCTAGGGCTCACGGCAAAGAAGGGAGGGCCCGCCTGTCAGCCCCCCCCCCACGCGCGTACGTGAGTGCGGGGTTCAGGTGGGCCCCCAGGCCTCCCTTTGCCGAGAGTTAGCAATTTTAGTTAGAAATTTTAGGTAGTAATTTTGGTTAGTAATTTTAGGTAGCAAGTTAGATAGAAATTTTAGAGAGCAATGTATGTAGTGATATAGCAATGTAGGCATGAATTTTAGGTAGTAATTTTTTATGTATGTCTTGGATCGGATGTTTGGATGAGTTACATGGATTTGAAATTACGTTTTACTTATAAGTCTAACAATTTTATAGAGAAAGGTGCCTCTGCCGCACTTATCACCGGGGAGGGAATTTTCGAGGAGGAAGAGGAGTAGGTCGCGCCAACTCTTAGGTGAGGCTCGTGGCTTGGGCCACCACATGTGATTTGTCCGGCCATCGAGCCGTTGGAAGAAAACTCGTGTGTAGCCCGGCCTTCGTGTGAGGCTCGTGGCTTGGGCCGCCACATGTGATTTGAAAGCCGAATTTTGCCGTAAGCCGGCCTCAAAGCTCTCGGCAAAGCCGAATTTTGCCGTGAGCCTGCTTTTTGTCGTGAGTTTTCTTTGCCATCGTCGGCAAAAAGGCATTTTGCCGTGAGCCAGCTTCGAAGCTCACGGCAAAAACCTGAGCTCTCGGCAAACACACGTTTTCCCGTAGTGTAATATGTACTTCAGTACTGTATTTGGAAGGTGAAATTGGAAGATCAACATACAGCATATATTATATCCTGATTCTTCTAATGACAGATCAATTATGAATTATCCAATTTGCTATTAAAATAGCAGCGGAAAAAAGGTTTTGGATTCTCCGTAAGCAGGACATAGCAAACCAATTCCTTGTATTTACAAGTTCCCACAAATCCATCATTATTGTCACTGTCATGAGAACACACGATAAACTTGATATATATATAACTAAAACTAATCCCTTATCATACAGCATGCAAGAAGAGACCATAAGATAGATGCTTCCAAGCTAGGTCACAACATGAAATATCTCCTTCAGTTTTGCTGATCGACGACCTAGCATGACAGAAGCCTTTCTTCAGTTTTGACCATTTAGAAGAAAGTGCGACAAGTATGATCAAGTATTGGCAGACGTGACTCATCCCATATCCTTTCTCTTCCTGCAATAAAATAAATACGGCAACCAATTAATAATCTAGTAGATGGATGATGTTCAAATTAAACTTGCTTCTGTACTATGACCAATAGAATGCAAAGGTGGCGTTTCGTGAAGCAAGTTGTTTACTTAGGAAAGAATTGCAACAACAAAAAAGACAACATTGAAGAGGCTAATTAAATGGTAGTATACTTTTGAGTTCCAACAGCCTATAAAAGAAGGCATATATTGGCAGGCAGCTCTTATATATGTTCCAATCATAAGCTTATTTGGCTCAAATGTTTAGTATGCTGCAGGCTACGCTAGTATTCTGCAGGTTGGAGGACGAGGCTACCCTACAACATAGGAAATGCCATCAGTGCAAGATTGAAACCAATGGAAACAAATTTGTAGCGATATTCAAATATGGAACTGGCAGAATCAAAATTTATTGAGTTATTTATAAAAGGGCAGCACAGAAATATTACATACCTTGATAAATAGGAGAACCTGGGGAAGTCACATGAGAGAAAGGGCATGGGAGTGGGAGACAAGCACTTTGCATCGATGAAGTCAGGGTCGTTGTCGGTTTGAATAATGGGCTCATTCCCATCCATGTATAGATAAAATGACTCCACGGTCTTGGTGCTCATGTCAATGGAGAGCACCGACATCTTCGCGTAGGCTTTTCCAAACTCACAGAAAAGGAAATGCACTACTTATGGCCTGACAATATCAACTTGAGGGTCCATGGGGATGCCGCCGCGTTGGAGGTATTCGGGGAGCTCGTCAGAGGTGACAACGTAGTCCTCCTTCCACGCCATGCTGCTGCCGGCGTCGCCTAACACGAGGGTGTGGCAGGTGATGGTGAAGCGTGAAGCCACTGCCGGGTTTGAGCGGTCCATAGGCAGAGCGGCTATCATGGCGAGCAACATAGGCGAACTTGAGCGTACGGCCGTTATCGACGACGGACACGCCACCATTGCCGCTGCATGGGGTCTGGAGGGTACTGGCAACAGAGTACTTGTCAGGAGGGAACCAGAGGAAGGAGACGGTAGGGGCGGGCACTTCCTTGGACACGTCCCAGAAGAGGATGCCTTGGTGGTAGCCGACCCAGCACAACCATCGTTGGAAGGGGACGACGGCATGGGTATGCCAGTGGGAGAGTTTCCAGAGATCATCATCAGTAGTGGATAGGATTGGCACACGCACGGTCTCCCATTTGCGGCGGTCAAGCTGATCGTCGGCGAAGGAGGAGCGCAGCAAGCAGATGTCAGCACGGGCCTCAATGCGGCGGCGGTCTTCTGTGCGTATGTAAAGATTGAGCTCTGCCACCACGAACTCTTCCTCCTTGTCTCCGCTGCACCATAGGCCCGAGAGCATCGAGTCCAGCAGGCGAGGAGTAGCATCCAAAGGTCGACGACGAGAACGTAGGCGGGGATCCTTGTACTCAGGCTCGGTGCAAGGAGGGAGCGCTCTAAGCGAGGATGAGCCAGGGTTCTTCTTGTCGACTCTCAAGATGAACAAGTTGTGACCTAAACCTTGAGAAGCAAGGCGCCGCGATGGTGACGTCGAGCATGGCAAGATGGCGGTGGGCCGCCACCACATGTAAGGGCTCATCCTCGCGGGGATGAGGAAAGCCCGGCATGTGCGCGTAGAGGCGGGAGATCTTCGGGGGTTCGGCGAGGGAGAAGGCGATGCGGAAGTTGGAACCCCAAGAAGTGGTGCCGGACGCCCTGATGGGCACCTCGGCGTCGTCGGGGAAGGAGTCGGCGTCGTCCCTGCGGAAGACGTAGGGCTCCAGGAGCATCCACTTGGGGAACACACCGGCTGCTGCGGCGGCCGACATGGCGACGACCTTGATGATGGGTAAATTAAATTAAAAGGACCGGCCGGCCAGGGAGAATCCAACCGGGGGATTTGTAAGGTGATGAGAGGTGCCTAGCTAGCTTACGGACGAGGAAGACCCTGGTGGCCGGCAAGGAGAGGCGGAGGCAGGCAGGCAGGCAGCGAGAGGCAAGGAAAGAGGCGTGCGATCCGGCGGCGGCGGCGGCGGCGGCTTATATAATTCCAGAGAGACCGACACCGACCACGCATGCATGCATATGGAAAGAATTGTAAGATAATAACATGACGAGTTCAGGGCCAACATGCTCGTGGTGATTCAGCCCACAAAGCCCAGACGAAACAGCTTGGGAGTCCGAATTGGAACTGACAACCTCACCGACGATCAGAGAGAAGTCACTAATACCTTCGTCCCAGGCTAAGAATAACATTAGTATCGATTTTTTTTCTCACCGGTACTAATGTCAATCAAAACCGGTATTAATGTCCCGTGCCAAAAAGGAGGCGGGCGGAACCATCCCGTGGCAAACATTAGTACTGGCCCGTATTCAGTACCGGTACTAATGTCCCACATTAGTACCGGTGCTGAATATGGGCCGGTACTAATGTGGGCGCAGGACATTAGTACCGGTCCGTATTACGAGCCGGTACCAATGTAGCCACATTAGTACCAGCTTGTAATACGAGCCGGTACTAATGTCCAACGGCTATATCTCAGCTTCTTCCTCCTCCAGCCCGAGCCTCTCCTTCACTTCTCCACTTCGAGCTCCTTCTTCTCCACGGCGCCCTAGAGGAGCTTTTGCCGGATTTGCGACCATTTCTCGACGATTTCACTCGTTGTAGTGGTCTAGAGGTTAGTTACTTCATCCTCTCTTGATTCATGCTTATTTTGTTGAGTTTTATTGGTTGAAATAGGAGTATTTTAGCACTTTAAAATGAACTAAGAATAGGGATTTATTTCTATTTATTGTATTTTGTCTATGTTGTAATAGAATTGATTGAAATGGATGTGCCGTGTTAGATGGATGAGATGTTATATATGATGATACAAATTAAAAAATTTTCATTGTTTTTTATATAAATAAATATATTAAATGCTTTAGATGTACTTTCTAAGAGAAATGACTAGAATATTAATACTAGAATTAGAGAAATAATTTATTAGTCAAAAAAAATAGTTTGCTTGTTATAATAACAATATAATTTGAAATATAGTTTTCTCATTATAAAAAATGTTTTCTTATTAGAAAAATGTTTTCCCTCCTAAGAAAAATATTTTCTCAGGAAAAAAAGAGTTTCTTTATTAGAAAAAATTTTTCTTCAATACCATCAAAATGGTTATTTCTCATTAGAAAATTAGGAAAAAGTTTATACTTGATGTGGAATATGGATTTAAATAGTTTGAATTTGTGTAACATAGTCTTCCATACATTATTTAAACACTAGTACCGAGTCAAAAATGGTTTCCTCATTACAATAGTAATTTCTTAGTTAGAAAAATAGTTTCCTCAATTGAAAAATAGTTTTCTTCATTAGAAAATTTGTTTGCTCATTAGAAAATTAGTAAAAAATTTATATTTCATGTGGAATATGGATTTGAACAGATTGAATTTATGTAACATAATCCTGCCTTCATTTAAACACTAGTACTTACCTCATTAGAAAAATGGTTTCTTCATTACAATAATAATTTCTTAGTTAGAAAAAGAGTCTCGTCATTAGAAAAATACTTTTCCTCATTAGAAAAATTGTTTGCTCATTAAAAATTTAATAAAAAGTTTATATTTCATGTGGAATATGGATTTGAACAGATTGGATTTATGTAACATAATCAATTGCCTTCATTTAAACACTAGTACGTACTCATTAGAAAAATGGTTTCCTCATTACAATAATAATTTCTTAGTTAGAAAAAGAGTCACCTCATTAGAAAAATAGTTTTCTTCATTAGCAAAATTGTTTGCTCATTAGGAAATTAATAAAAAGTTTATATTTCATGTGGAATATGGATTTGAACACTATGAATTAGTGTAACACATATAATTTTGAATTTGTTACATGATAATAATAGATTTTGTTCGGTTATATATATACTTTATTTGTAGATGGACCGGCAATGGATGTACAACGACAAGAGAATATCCAATGAATTCTTTAATGGGCTTCGTGGATTTCTAGAAGTAGCAGAATCCAACAAGCCCCCGTCCTGTTTCATTATTTGTCCATGCAGAAAGTACAGGAATTTGAAGGATTTCTCAACGATAAAGACTCTTCAGGATCACCTATACAAATGGGGATTCATGCCAAACTATTTTGTTTGGACAAACCATGGGGAGAGAGGGGTTATAATGGAAGATGACGAAGAAGAAGAAGAAGACAATATTCCTGATTGGACTCAAGAAGGTGCCTTTGCAATGGGAGATGATCCAATGGGTGAGGATGATGTTGCAATAATGGTGGGAGAGCCTGAACAAGGAGAAGATGAGCCGCTCGATGATCTAGGTCAGGTGTTGCGAGAGCATAAGGAAGATTGCGAAAAGATGAAGGAGGCAACGAAGTTTGAGCGTATGGTAGAAGATCACAAGAAACCATTGTACCCAAATTGTAAAGAGGGGTACAAGAAGTTGGGTAGCACATTGGAAATGCTACAATGGAAGGCTAAACATAGAGTTTCTGACAAGGGCTTCGATGAGTTAATGATGATCGTATAGTACATGCTTCCAGAGGAGAACGAATTGCCGGAGTCAATGTACGAAGCTAAAAAGGTCGTTTGTCCTCTGGGTTTGGAGGTTCAAAAGATACATGCGTGCCCTAATGACTGTATCCTTTACCGAGGAAAAGAATATGAGAAATTGGAGGCTTGTCCTGTGTGCGGAGCGCAGCGTTATAAGATCCCACGAGATGACCCTTACGATGTTGAGGGGGAGAAGCAGAAGAAGAAGAAGAAGAAAATTCCTGCTAAGGTAATGTGGTACTTTCCAGTGATACCACGGCTGAAGCGTTTATTCAGGTGCAAGGCTAATGCAAAGTTGATGTGTTGGCACAAAGAAGATCGTAAAGCAGATGACAAGATCAGACATCCCGCTGATGGGTCGCAGTGGAGACTAATTGATAGAGAATTCCCTGAGTTTGCAGAACACGCAAGGAACATTCGGTTTGGTTTAAGTACGGATGGATTCAATCCATTCAGTGAGTTCAGTAGCGGTCATAGCACTTGGCCTGTGACCTTATGCATATTCAACCTTCTGCCATGGCTGTGCATGAAAAAAAAAGTTCATCATGATGCCAATAATCATCCAAGGCCCAAAGCAGCCAGGCAATGACATCAATGTTTATCTGAGACCGTTGGTTGAGGATCTTAAAACATTATGGAAGAAAGAAGGTGTACCTGTGTGGGATGAGAACAAACAGGAGACCTTCAATCTATGAGCGTTGCTTCTTGTCACCATAAATGATTGGCCGGCACTTGGTAATCTATCAAGACAAACAAACAAGGGATACCGAGCATGCACGCACTGTTTAGATGATACTTGCAGTGTGTATCTAAAACACAGTAAAAAGATTGTGTATTTAGGCCATCGTCGACTTCTTCATCCTAAGCACCCGTTAAGAGAAGAAGGAAAAAAGCATTTTGCAGGTGTTGGAGAAAAACGTAAGAAGCCAGTGCACCGTGATGGTAAACTTATATTTTCTATGGTGAAAGATCTGAAGGTAGTGTTTGGGAAGGCTTCTGGTGCCAAATCTGTTCCAAACGACAAGGACGGACGTGCACCCATGTGGAAGAAGAAGTCGATATTTTGGGAGCTTCCTTATTGGGAAATCCTTGAGGTTCGCAATGCAATTGATGTGATGCATGTGATGAAGAATTTTTACGTGAACTTTCTCGGCCACCTAGGTGTATACGGAAATCCAAAAGATACAGTTGAAGCTCATCGGGATCTTAAATTTATGAAACAGCGAAAAAGCCTACATCTCAAAAAGAGAGATAAGGGAAATTGGTTGGCCCCTGCTAGTTACACCCTCAGCAAGGAAGAGAAGAAGATGATGCTTGATTATTTGAACAGTATCAAGGTCCCGACAGGCTACTCCTCAAATATACAACAAAAAATAAATTACAAAGAGAAAAAATTCATAAATCTGAAGGCTCATGACTGCCACGTGTTGATGACACAATTGCTGCCTGTTGCACTAAGGGGTATTCTACCAGAGAATGTGAGATTAGCAGTCGTCAAGGTTTGTTCATTCCTCAACCAGATCTCTCAGAAGGCAATCCATCTAAAGAATCTAGTGCAGTTGCAGAAAGATGTCGTGCAATGCCTCATCAGCTTTGAGATGATCTTTCCACCCTCTTTCTTTACTATCATGACCCACCTTATAGTGCATCTAGTTGAAGAGATTGTTATCCTCGGGCCTGTGTATTTACACAACATGTTCCCTTTTGAGCGGTTGATGTCTAGAAGTATGTCCATAATCGTGCTCGTCCCGAAGGAAGCATCGCAAAGGGATATGCTACAGAGGAGGTGATTGAGTTTTGTGTCGACTTTATTGATGAGCTTGCTCCGATTGGACTCCTTGTATCACGCCATGAGGGGAGACTCAGGGGAAAGGGCACACTAGGGAAGAAATCTCGGATGGATATGGATGAAACGTTATTTCGTACAGCACATTCCTTTGTCCTACAACAATCATCCCTAGTAGCTCCATACAGGGAGGAGCACAAGTCCATTGTACGGGCCTCAAACAAAGGGAAGTCAGAGGCCTGGATTACACGTCATCACAATGATAATTTTGCATCATGGTTGCGGAGAAAACTTATGGGTGATAACACTATTGGAGAGCAACTGCAATGGTTGGCTAGAAGTCCATCTATCTCAGTACTTACGTTCCAAGGATACGAGATAAACGGATACACATTCTACATGAGAGCCCAAGACCAAAAGAGCACAAACCAAAATAGCGATGTTCGTATAGATGCAATAGACAACAAAGGAAATGTACAAGCATACTATGGTGTCATTGAAGAGATATGGGAATTGGACTACGGACCTTTAAAAATCCCTCTTTTTAAGTGTCAGTGGGTTAAAAACCCTACAAGAGGTATAACGACAGACACATTTGGGATGACAATAGTGGATCTCAACAAGATTGGATACAAAGACGAACCGTTTGTCCTAGCGAATGATGTGACTCAAGTTTTCTATGTGAAAGACATGTCAAGCAAACCACTAATAATAAAGAAGCATGATGATAAGGGTGTTGTTAATAATGAGCCAAAGCGTCACATAGTTCTACCGGGAAAAAGAAAAATTGTTGGAGTTGAGGACAAGACTGATATTTTAGAACATTATGATCAATTCGATGGTCTTCCTCCATTTTCACTAAAGATTGACCCAAGCATCCTGTTAGCCGAAGAGGACACTCCATACCTACGTCGTGATCACAACCAAGGGACATTCGTGAAGAGGAAGATTGTTAATGTTGCATTAGATGATGATGTATAGTAAGTTATATTAATGTGTGCTCATGTACCAAAGTATTGTAATATTTTAATGAACTATTAGTTTGCTACGTTATTAACAAAACTTTCAATTATTTCACTTTTTTAGCATTACCGGATACTAAATAAAAAATTTACGTAAAAACATACATGAGTAAGACTAAATCATGATTACTATATTAATTACACTAGATGTTCCATGTAAGGAAGATTTTGCAAGAAAAAAATAAATATATTTTCGTTTGTTAAAGTCAAGAACAAAAAAAGACAATTTAGAAGATATTACTAGCTTAATGATAATAAAATTTTAATTTTGATTGTTCATTTTAGGATATCATAGTATCTATGTAAAGAAAATTTACTAAACTTGTTCTGCCATTTTATGCGTTGTATATGATTTACCATAAATAAACTATTAATATAGAAAATCAAAATGAAAAATAAAAGGGAAACAGTGGGCAACAAAATGGAAGCACATTAGTACCTGTGCTAAACTAGCACCGGTACTAATGTGCTTCTTCATTTGGCGCGAAATGAAAAGGCACATTAGTACCGGTGCTCAACTAGGCCCGGTACTAATGTTAACGTTAGTACTGAGGCTAGTTGAGCCCCAATACTAATGTTGGTAGGTATAAGGCGTGGCGCCCTCCTCCCCCAACACTTAGTCGTCTTCTCCGTCCCCCTCGATCCCGCCGGCCCTCTCCTCCTCTGGTCCGCCGCCGCCACCGCCGCCCCCGAGCTCATCCCCGTTGCTGTCCTCCTCGCCGGATCCCCGCCAGCTCCGCCGGCACTTTCCCTCTCGCTCGCCGGCGCCGTCCCTCGCTCGTCCCCGACCCCGCGCCGTGACCACATGCACGCGCGCGTGCCACCGCCATGCCGGCCCGGCCCCTTCGATCCCCGTCACCGTCGCCATCCCCGCCCCCCCCGCACCCGTCGCCATCCCCGCTCGGCCGTCGTCGTCCGCGCCCCTGCGCCACAGCGTCGTCGTCCGCGCGCCCTGCACCACCGCGCTGTCGTCCACATGCCCGCCGGCCGCCGTCGTCTGTCCCTGCGCCGCCGTCGTCCACACGCCCGCCGGCCGTCCCCACGCCGCACGCGGTCGTCCACCGCGGGGGTATGCCCGGCCGCCGCGCGCGCCCTGGAATTGGGGGCTGATGTCAGCCATTTTTTTCTTTTTTTATTTAAATTAAAATTTAGAATAAGATGTTATTTAGATTGAAATTAGATTTAGATTTAATTTATAATTAGATGTTATTTAGAATTTAAATTTAGAATTAGATTTCGAATTAGATTAAGATTTAAATGTTATTTAGAATTAGATGTAAATATTATTTAGAATTAGTGTTATTTAGAATTAGATGTAAATGTTATGCATATGTGGATGTAAATGTTATGCATATGTGGATGTAGATGTTATTTATATTTCAATTGCACACGTTCGACTCGAGTCGCTCGACTCGCTCTCGACTCTCACTCCACGCTTCAGACACCCCCCCCCCCCCCCCGCCACGCTCCCGACCCCCCGCCACGGTCCCGACTCTATTTAGAATTAAATTTTTAATAGTCTCATCATTTTTAATAGCCGGGATATGCCAAGTTAAGTGATCACTGGGATGCATTTGTGCAGGGTAAGCAATCGAAAGATGCCGCCAGGTTGATTGCAACCAACACAGCCAATGTACGTAAAAAGAAAGAATTTCATCATCTTAGCCCTGGAGGTTACGCGATGGCCATGCCCAAATGGGATCGGATGGAGCAAGAGATAATGGCACGTGGAATCGTACCGGCAACTCTGGAGTGGCCTGACCAAGCGCGGAATTACTATTATGCACATGGTGGCACGCTCAATCCCGAAGATGGATCATTAATACTGGGGGAGCAACTAAGACAGACAGATGCAAGGCTTGTTGATTTGATCAGGGCTGCAGCCGAAGGAACTTTCATACCTGATCGAGAGAAGGACGAGCTTTCTGCTGCAATAGGCACTAAAGAACATGGTGGACGTTGCTGAGGCAAAGGTGTGATTCTGTGGAAAGTCGCATGGCATGAGCACATTGACTCCTATAAGAAGCACAAAAGCAACAAGGACGAACAAGATAGGAAAATCAGAGACTTGCAAGAGCACGTAGAAATGGCTTAGGCAAGAATGGAGGAAAACATTGACCAGCGTGTGGCCCTTGCTCTTAACAAACAATCATCTCAGCAAGGACCTATAGATGAAATGAGCCCGCCATCTACTAAGGGGAAAAGTAGTGTCACTTCAACGGATGCAGCACCAGCAAACACGGAAGCACCGGTTGCCTCACCACAAGCACCCCAAGCCTTAGCAAAAGCAGTCGAGGTCTGCCACGAACGGTTCCCCGTGGATGACATCACAGTGAGGTCAGCGTGTGAGCTTCACGCTCAACTCAGAAACAAGATGTTACCGGCGGCTTATGGTGTTGCTGGGGTCCCGGAACCGGGGGAAACTTTCATGGGCGTGGAATTCCGTAAAGCATTTTACCATAAAGTTTCCGTCGACCCAGTGGTCCCCGGTTGGGAAGACCTCGAACTGGAGTTACCGGGACCTGATGGGGAAGAGGTGCTTGGAGATACCGTGCACGGTTGGGTATTGTGGGCCAAGGCTCACATAAAGATTACGGAACCGGTCAAGGAAGCACCCCTAGCCTCACTAGAAGCACCTCTTCCTGATGCCTCATCTACACCCCCCGTGCCTGAAGGCGAAGATCATCAGCTACCGTCATCTCCAACAGAAAGCATGAGTCCTCTAGTTGATTAGGACCCAAGCGAGAGTCCACCACCTCAGCATGATGAGTCTGTTAAGGGCAAGGGTACCAAATGACGAGCTACGCATCATCCTCTGCCCCTCCTCCAAAGAAGCAGACGAAGCCCAAGAAGAAGAAGCCTCAACCGAAATTATCTTACGAGAAGACTCAGGAGGAGCTAGATGCTTCAGTGTGGGCTGAGCTTGATAGACAAATATTCAAAGCGAAGAAGCCACTGGTTGAGAAACCAATTGACCGGGTGAAATTTCATCGCTTCATGAAAAAAATGGAGGAGGAGAAACGTATAAATGCCCAGGGACCTCCTTTGACTGACTATGACCGACAGGCAATCAAGATGCACAAATAGAAGAAGCAGACGAATAAAGCTAAATCTACAATTCCACAACTAGGCACCCAGTCAAAGCAATATGTCTCCCCCATCAAGGTGCTTTCTATGGTTGAGCAACATATGCTCGTATTCAATAAGGAATCGGGTCTGACTTTTGGTCAAATCCGAGGGGACGAACCAATCCCAAAGCATGAAAGGGCAAATAGACCGAAGTATGAGTGGGGTAAACCGCTTGTGTGGCCGCAGTTGGTGTCATTTCTTCCAACGAGAATGCATGAACTGCACGATTGATACATGGCTGCGTCAGCCAGCGGTACAACCTATGTGGAAATTATCATAGATGACCAACATTATTTCCGTGGACGAGAAACTTTTGGCGTGGAATTTGACCAATTTTGGTACTTATTCAATCAAGATGCAATTGACTCAGGACTCATCGCTTGCTGGACTCTGTAAGTCTCGAAAACAATGATCTAGCCATTCTACCTTATCTTAACTTGTGTTTAATTTGAATTTAATTTCAATCATGCAGCTTTGAGATGCAGCAGTGCAGGAGGAGAGGAATAAGGGACGTCAGCTTCATGGATCCACTAATGATAAATCAGACTTGTGTTAGAAAATGGGAGCTGGCCACATTGGACTATATATATTTGTTTCTAGAAAAACACCATGAGAAGGGTATCATACTTTTGCCATACAACTTCGGGTGAGCAACGTGTATCTCATCTATTTTATCTTTTTCAAATGACATTGCATATATATTTCAAAAAACTAATACTTCTACACGTATGCATAGCTTCCACTGGATTCTTTTTGCATTTTGTCCGTCTCTAAGCAAGGTCTTCATCTTCGACTCTTTGAGGGCAACTACAAATAAAAGCACATACCAAGATGTCGTAGAGATGATCAAACTTGCATGGGCTCGCCTCTGTGTAGAGCACCCGGGAAAATACAAAGAGAACCTTTATTTCCACTATGATTTCCCTGTATGTGTATTCTGCTAGTCCGCATATCTCATGTCTTCCAATATAATTAAACATATTTCATAACCTTGTTTTCGCACATGTGTAGTGCTTGACACAACCTTTAGGTACCAATCTGTGCGGATACTATGTATGCGAGTTCATGCATATCTTTTCAAGTCTCGCACAAGGTACCAACTTTGAAGACAGGGTGCGTCCACTAAACTAAACGACACATGCATGTAGTTCTTATTTGTCCATGTTCTTTTTTTGTACTAGTTCTTATTCTTTATTCATATTCTTTTGTAGATGGATGACATCAAGGAGGGGCTCCTCGAGTCGGAAAGAATCCGGTTAATTCAAGAACAACTATGCGGATTTCTTCTAGATGAGGTGATTACGCCAAGTGGAGAATTCTATTCAGGCTTATCATATGTTATTGTAACGGGGAAGTCCATGGAAGAAGCATCAGGGAAGTCAACGGCAAAACCAACTGGGAAGTCGACGGAAGAAGCAGAGTCGACTAAGCAGAGGAGCAAGAGAGGAAAAAGCTCTGCAAAGGACCAATCGTCAGGGAGCAAAAAAAACTAATATTAAACCCTGCTGACCTTTGATGCAATGTATTATATACACTAATATATATTTTTCGTATTTCTGTATGCACAGTATTATATATGTTCTTGCATTGGATCAAGTACCGGATTTGAGATAATACATGCATACGAATATATGTATTATTATAATATTAGATATTATACTAATACATATATACATATGCATGTATAGTATTATCTCAAATATTTTATATGGCACACAAATTTATATTATAGCATATTAGGCATTAGGATTAGTATACGTAAATCAATCAAATATGATAGAATTAATAAATCAGAAAACGATAAAGAAAAAGAAAAAAAGAAAAAAATTAGTACCGGTTGGCATCTAGAACCAGTACTAATGTGCACCATGCCACGTCGCCGGGGGCGGGGCACATTAGTACCGGCTCTCATTGCCAGCCGGTACTAATGTCCCCATTAGTACCGCTTTCCAAAACCGGTACTAATGTGACTTCACATTAGTACTCGAACAATACCGGTTTGGAAACTGGTACTAATGGGGGGGTTCTCACCCGGTATAAATGTACGTTTCCCTAGCAGTGACTGGTTGGTGAGTTGGTTAGCTACCCGATGAGAGAACCTAATCGCAATGGTGCCGAAATTAATTAAACGTATTACGAAAGGCGCTAGCTGGCCGTCATTTCTGAACAGCGGCAATAATAAGCCATTTTGGTACGTATTACATACAGCCTAATTGTTTTTAATCTTCTGTGTTGCACCGGTCCACTCAGAGGCAGAGTTGCGACTAGGACCGCCCAGGCCGAGCCTCTAGTTGTGGCCCATTAAAGCCCACATCCTGTCTTACTTTTTGGCCCAAAATCATGCCTTGGAGCCCAGCTCGAGCCGACCAGGGCAAACACAAAGCACACGCCTCGGCAGGCCCCTTTGCCCGAGGTCGCGACGGCGCGACCCTCGAGCGCGAGGGGAGTGGATCCCGCCGGCTGTCTCCACCGTGACTCCGTGAGGCTGTGATCCCTGCCGGCCGCCCGTCGCCTCCCGCCGCCTGCCCACCTGGTTGTCGACGCCTCCACCCGCCGGCCGCCCAGTCATTCCGCCGCCGGCCACTACCTGGCCCCCGCCCGCCCGGCTGCTCCCTGCCCTACCTCCTGGTGCCCTACCGCGCGTGCGGTCGCGTGCCTGCTGACCGTCGACTGGAATGACTAGGAGGAAGCCAAGCAGGTGTTCCTCGATCTTCTCCCAATCTCCCTATTTGTTTACCTATGATGAGATTTAGGTGTATTAGGAATTACAGTAGATCATGGATCCTATCTGTTTAGTTGTTCTGTACTTGTGTAGTGAAAGAATATGGTGGAACCAGATGCCTCTCCCTAGCCCTCGGTTACGTGTTATATATCCACGAAACGCCCCTGGTGTGGCTTGTACATCAAGTAGATTACAATAAGAATATCACAACAAACTACCATAGATTACATGCCGTAGCTTAAATACCAAGATACTATATCCTAACAAACCATATCCTTTAACACCCTCCCTCAATCTCAGCCACTCTGAAGGTTGAGATTGCTTCTGAACTTTTGCAACTTCGTTATTGACAGTGGTTTAGTAAAACCATCTGCAACCTGATCTCCTAAGTTGATAAATCTGATCTCCAGCAGCTTTTGTGCTACCCTTTCACGAACAAAATGAAAATCTATCTCAATGTGTTTTGTCCTTGCATGAAAAATAGGATTTGCTGAAAGATAGGTTGCACCTAGATTGTCACACCACAACCGAGCCTGAGGAGGATGTGGAATCTTTAACTCGCTGAGCAACTTCTGTACCCATAATACTTCTGCAGTCGCATTGGCCACGGACTTGTATTCTACTTCAGTGCTTGACCTAGACAACGTTGGTTGCTTCCTCGCAGTCCAAGAGATTAAATTATCACCAAGAAAAACCGCGAAGCCCCCTGTGGACCTTCTGTCATCTACACACCCAGCCCAATCAGCGTCAGAGAAAGCACTAACCATCATGGACTTAGATTTCCCAATTCTCAGTCCAATCTTAATCGTACCATGTATATATCGTAGGATCCTATTTACTGCACTCCAGTGTGTTGTAGTAGGGGCATGAAGGAACTGACAAACCTTGTTGACTGCAAATGATATATCAGGACGTGTCATGGTTAAGTATTGAAGTGCACCAACAACACTCCTATACTTTGTAGAATCATCCGGACCAAGTCTATTACCCAAGGTAATACTTAGTTTCTCCCCACTTGCCATTGGCGTGCTCATTGGCTTGCATTTGTCCATACCGGTCCTCTTCAACACATCTAGAGCATACCTTTCTTGTGACATTAACAATCCATCCTTGTCACGCTTCACTTGAATTCCCAAGAAATAATACAAATTTCCCAAATCTTTCAATGCAAACTCCTTTTGCAGATCAGCAAGCAAAGCATTCACCGCCTCCTTAGATGAGCTGGCTACTATGATGTCATCAACATATACCAAAACAAATATAGTATGTCTCCCTTTGCTATAATAGAATAAATAAGTGACTGATCTTGAAGGAATAAATCCAAGAGTTTGCAACTTGCTATACAATCTAGCATACCAAGCACGTGGAGCTTGTTTTAACCCATAGAGTGCCTTATCCAACTTGCAAACATAATTAGGATGTGTACTATCAACGTACCCAGGGGGTTGACACATATATACCTCCTCTTCAAGCACACCATAAAGAAATGCATTTTGTACATCGAGCTGCCTCAGACACCAATCCTTGGACACTGCAAGAGAGAGAATGAGACGTATAGTAGCTGCTTTAACTATGGGGCTAAAAGTGTCTTCATAGTCAATCCCATATCTTTGTTTATAACCCTTGGCAACCAGTCGCGCTTTGTACTTATCAATTGTCCCATCTGCCTTTCTTTTGATCTTAAACTCCCATTTACATCCAATTATATTTTTACCTTTGGGTCGAGGTACCAAGTGCCAAGTCTGATTTCTGAGAAGTGCTTCATGCTCTACATCCATTGCAGCAACCCATCTATCATCTGCAAGAGCTTGTTCTACACTGGTTGGTTCTTCAGCAGCAAGGCCAGTGTTCATACCCCAGCGAATAGTACCATCAGTATATATTTTTGGTTTAGAAATACCCCTTTGAATGCGTGTTACCGGTCCTTGCTGCGATGGAGGTGAAGCAGGCACATCCGGAGCAGCAACAGACGGTGCCGCAGCGGATCCAAGGGCCGCCACACTCGATCCGGTCAGGTGGGAGGTAGCGGTGGGATCAGGTTGTGCAGCCATACGAGTCGAAGGAGAGGTGGTGGCATCCGAAGCCGCCGCAGAGGATCCCGCCCCGCCTGTGCCTGACGGAGCTGCCCCGACCGAACCCGATCCTGGGGTGGTTTCGGTGGTAGGGACCACCGCCACGCCAGGCATATCAGCCTCGGCCGCCGCGCTGCTCCCCGGCAGGAGGCACACGCGATCTCCCCCAGTTTGCACCGAATTTTGGCCAAATGAATCCGAATTTGAACTCAAATTTTGTCCTACACGCATCAAATCTGGAGCAAAATCGTTAGCAAGTAATGGAGAGTCAACACAGTGATCAGGCGCATTCGAATCCCCAAGAGTGGAAGGCGATGTGGAATTTTGTAGGAATTCAGGAAGAAGAGCTATTTCAGTTCGGAGTTGTGCACCGGCATTTGGATGCATCGTGGCAAAGGGAAAAAGATGTTCATCAAAAACAACATCTCGAGAGATGTACACATGCCCTGTTGTAGGTTCTAGACATTTATCTCCCTTGTGCTGATTGCTATACCACAAAAAACACATCTTTTGGAATGGAACTCGAGTTTCCTATCATTATAGGGTCTCATATTAGACCAACACGCACAACCGAAGGTCTTAAGGAAATTATAATCTGGATGTTTACCATATAGACGGAAAAAGGGTGTTTCTTGATCAATGACACGTGAAGGTAGTCGATTAATCAAGAAGACAGCCGTGATGAAAGCTTCATCCCAGAACTTTAAGGGCATACTAGCATGAGCAAGGAGTGTAAGCCCTACTTTAACTATGTGCCGGTGTTTTCGTTCAGCCGACCCATTTTGTTGATGAGCATGAGGACATGAAAGATGATGAGAAATCCCCATGTGTGTAAAGAAAGAACTTAAAGCACGGTACTCCCCTCCCCAATCCGTCTGAACAGACCGAATTTTTCGATCAAATTGACGTTCAACAAGAGATTGAAAATCACGAAAACAAGCAAACACCTCAGATTTTTGGCAAAGCAAATAAACCCGCATGAATTTACTATGATCATCAATGAAACTAACATAGTATTTGTTTCTACCAACTGAGCTAGGCGCAGGGCCCCATACATCTGAGAAAATGAGATCTAAAACCCCAGTAGATACACTGGATGATTGCGGGTATGGAAACTGATGGCTCTTGCCCTTTTGGCAAGCATCACATACACTATCTTTATTGGACTCTTTGATGAAAGGGAGCTTGTGGAGGTTGAGAACTCGCTGGACGACAGGCGATGCAGGGTGCCCTAACCGATGATGCCACAAGAAAGTTGAAGGCTTGGTGGATCCAAGCACACTTTTATTCGACGACTTCACGGGGTATAGGCCATCTTTACATGGTCCGATGAGAAGGACTCTCTTCGTCTCCTGGTCCTTAACAAAAAAATGTTTCGGGTGAAATTCAAATAACACATTATTGTCATTGGCAATGCGGTGGACAGAAAGAAGATCCTTATTTGCAGCAGGAACATGAAGGACATTGTTAAAATGCAAACTTCTAGATGGGGAACGCAATACACCATGACAAATGTGCTAAATTTCCATACCTGATCCACTTGCAGTGTGGACTTGATCGCCTCCATGGTACTTTTCACGCGTCATGAGCTTCTCAAGCTCACCCGTGATGTGGTCGGTCGCACCGGTATCCATATACCAGTTAGTGTCCACACCATAGCCGGTTATTGCTGAGGAAGCTTGCTTCTGTGGCGGCCTGTTGTAGTTGTTGTCGTAGCGCTTGAAGCAGCAAGGTGCAGGATGTCCTTCCATGCCATAGATCTGGCAAAACACCCCGGTTGGAAGGTGTTGCGGCCACCACCTCCACGAACGAAGCCATTGTTGATGGTTCAAAACCGTGTTGAAGTTCACCGCAAGCGTACGGGTGACTTGGTGCCTTTTTCACCAAGGAGGGTCCCCAAGGTTTGTCAATCCAAGGATCAGAAGCAAACCGCTAAGGTTCTCTACCTTATATAGCCAAACTAACCTAACATCAAGCGTTGATTGCATATGAGATAAACCTAATAGGTATACGAGTGAAGTGTAAAGGTTGATCACATCCATAACATAGGCAATATAAAGGAACAAACAATGATAACTAAGGCCTACATCTTCTAGTTGTAGTTCCAGCCGAAAGAGCAAGTGCAACAAGCATCTCATCTAAAAGCCATCTTTAAACTACTACCCTCCGGTCAAACACTCTAAGGTACCCATCGTACACGTGATCGACATCCTGTCACGATGCCCCGTTTCTTGTATAGGTAAACCTAAGAGCACGCTCATAGGGAGCGTGTCATACTCCTTGGTGGATCCGGTATGAACCCCTAGCCCCCATGGCTACGAGATCACCCCGAGCAATCTATGTTAACGGTAGATTGAAATAAAGCAAACCCAAGAAAGCACAAGATCATAAAAGGAGGAATCGAGTCGCTAAAGATCGGATGACATGAAGTACTTTACTCACATAGTAGATGCGTTTAGGTCATCGCCACCGAATACATACCATCGAAGACCTGAACTAGCTCTAGAACTCCGCCATGGCACAACCACGCAGGGCGTCCATGGCGGCTAGGGTCGGCCTAGGCCATCTCCTAGACAACTTCGAGGACTTGCGGCAGCCATCGTCTCCCTCTGGTGTTTGCTTCTAGGTTTCACCGAGTTGTGATGAATGGATGAGGTGGCCGTCGGAGGCAGGCGGTATAAATAAGCCGAGGAGCGTGTAGGTCAAAGGGCGTCACGAACCGGGCTCGACACACCCTAGGCCGGTCGACCTAGGCCCTTTTCGGGCCCATCTTCCTCCACGATGCTTCTTGCACTTTCTTGAATATTTGCCGAAGTGCATGTGGGTCCTTGACGTCGTTTTCCCCGCGGTTTAGATAAGGGTGCTTGGCGTGCAAACTCCCGCATCTTCCGTTCGGGTCCTCGGAGTTTCACGGCTTCATGCTTCGGTCCTCAGATCATTTGGAGTTATGTTCACTTCGTGTCTTGACTTGTGTCGGGTTTTGTGATCTTCTCATAAAGTGCTTGATAAACTCTACCCGAAAGTCCTCACTTAGGCGCTTAAATCCTGCGTAAACAACATACTCCAAAAACCACATGCAAGTGTCAACTTGTTACATCATTAGTATGCCTAGTGGCGGGTTAGTTATAAATCAAAGCTCAAACCAAAGTATAACAAGTGCTCTTGGTTGACAGAAATCGACCGTCAACAGCCACCTCGTCCGCCACGGCCGCCTCCATTGCGGCCTCCGCCACGTCCTCCTCGAAAGGAGTTGCTGGTGCTCCTTTGCCCCTTGGTCGCCGAGTTCACGGAGGACTGGCTCCCTCCGTTGTGAAGCTCAAGGCGTTGTTCATGGCTGATAAGCTGGGTGTACAGCTCAGCCGCGGTGATGGGCTCCACGCGTGCCGCCATAGCCAACATGACCAGATCATAATCAAGATCCAGGCCCGTCAGCACGTAGGAGACGAGTTCTTCATCTTCAAGACGCCGTCCGGCCGCCGCCGTCCCATCTGCCAAACCTTTCATCTTGGCAAAATATTCACTAACAATAGATGTACCTTTCGACACTGTTGCAAGCGCCATCCTGGTGCTGATGATCTTGGCACGGGATTGAGACGCAAAAAGCGCCTCAATGGCTGCCCATGCCCCCTTCGCAGTCACCTCGGTGTTAACATGCCCGAGGATCTCCTTGGAGAGATTGGTGAGGATGTAGCTTAGGACCGTTTGGTCCTTTGCCACCCACGTCGCGTGCGCCGGATTCACCACCGTCAGCTCGTCGGCATCATCAGGCTTCTTCTTGGAACTTCTCTGGAGGCGCGGCATCCTCCTCCAACCAGTCGGCCTGCTGAGCTCCTCTCAGCGTCGACACAACTTGGGCCTTCCAGGACTGATGATTGGTGCGGTTGAGTTTCTCCGTCACCGGGAGGAAGGTGGTGAGGGAAACGGCAGCAGAGAGCTCGGAGGAGGACCCAACGAACGCCATGGAAGTTCTCAGTGGAGAAGATGGCTCTGAATACCATCAAAGAATATGGTGGAACGAGATGCCTCTCCCTGGCCCTCGGTTACGTGTTATATATCCAGGAACAGCCCCTGTTGTGGCTTGTCCATCAAGTAGATTACAACAAGAATATCACAACAAACTACCCTAGATTACATGCGCAAGCCGTAGCTTAAACACCAAGATACTATATCCTAACAAACCATATCCTTTAACATGTAGCCACCAGATTAATTAAAGTTGCTGCTCCCATTCTGATGCATTTCGGCTGTTCTGAATTGCAAGAGAGCATAGATGAAGAAATTCAAACAAACAGAGGGGAACTTTGGTGGAGCAACATCAAAAGTTCAGTCCATCTCTCGAGCCAGACCTGTAGCGCATCTGGTTGTGAGAGAAACTGAAGTTCATTTGAGCACATGCACTTCAAAAAGAGAAACTAATTCATTTCCGGTCCAGGTATTCGTTCGATACGTGGTAGTCTTGGCCGCTCAATTTTGGCCTTAGTCGTCGCCAAAAGCTGGCTCCGCCACTGGGTCCACTTAACTTCTTAAGTGTAGTGTTACATGTTATTTAGGATTTTAGGATACAAAAAATGTTAACTACTTATTTGGACTCCCCATCCTGTTGACGCATGGTCTTTGAAATCGAAACAAGATGCATCTGACAAGTTTTTTGCTCTACTAGTTCCCTCAAGGGCTGGCTCTTGAGCAGCATTAATTTGTTCTAGCTGCATCAGCTTCGAGCAAGCCTGCCAACATCGTCATGTGCAGAAAATTACCATTCATGTACAATGTTATCACTCCCATCTAATATGTACTTCAGTACTGTATTTGGAAGGTAAAATTTGAAGAGCAACATACAACATATATATATCCTCATTCTTCTAATGACAGATCAATTATAAATTACCCAATGCAATGTGCTATTAAAAATAGCAGCGAAAAAAGGTTTTGGATTCTCCCGTAAGCAGGACATAGCAAACCAATTCCTTGTATTTACAAGTTCCTACAATCCATCATTATTGTCACTTCCATGAGAACACACGATAAAAACTTGATACATCTAACTTAATTATCCGTTGTTCATATAGCATGAAAGTAGAGACCATCAGACAGATGCTTCAGTTTTGCTGATCGACGAGCAGAAGAAGCCTTTCTTCAGTTTTGACCATTTAGAAGAAAGCACGACAAGTAGGATGAAGTATTGGCAGACGTGACTCATCTCATACCCTTCCTCTTCCTGCAATCAATAAATACTACGACCAATTAAAAATGAACTGGTAGATGGATCATGTTGAAATTAAACTTGCTTCTGTACTGTGATCAAGAGAAGGCTTAGCAATGCAAGGCAGCGTTTGGTGAAGTAAGTTAATTCTTAGGAAAGAATTGCAACAAAGAAAAAAGACAACCTTGAAGGTTAAATGGTAGTATATAGTTTTGGCTTCCAACTGCTAGTAATTTCCAACACCATATAAAAGAAGGCATATATATTAGCATGTACTCCCTCCAGTTTGATAAATGAAGTCGTTTTGGACAAGATTTGGGTCAAACATTAGGAATATAAATCATGAATAACTTTTAAGTCGTTAAGTTTGGAAATGTGAAAACCATATCAATAGATTTTTCTTGAAAAATATTTTCATAAAAGTATACATATATAACTTTTCAATAAATATTTTTTATAAAAAAGAGAAGTCAAAGTTGTGCTTTGAAGATTGTGTCACTATCTTAAGCAACTTCATTTACCAAACCGGAGGGAGTAAATTTACCCTAATTTAACATTTTTAAGAGGCAAGTGAAATTAGAGGGGCTACACATTTACCCCACCACATTTACCCCTACATGTTTGGGACTTTTGAGGTCAATTTGGGGTAAATTTACTCTATTAGCCCTATTTACCTCTCCATCCAAACATGCCCCTTATGTTCCAGTCATAAGCTTCAAGGCTCGAATGTTTACACTATGGCCATTTTGCTTCCGCTTATACGGCGTTCGCGGTGGCCCAACGCAGATAATCCCACCGAACACCCCGCATTAGACGCGCGTTTGCCAGACGCCGTCGCGGAGAGTAGTTCATTTTTGAACTAGATCGCGGCTTATTCCGTAAGCGAAGGAATCGACGATTCTCTGGATAGCGCGTCCGCGTATCGCGCGTCTCCAGACCACGGAGACAAACAGGGCCTATGTGTTGACACCGCTTTTTGACACATGTCAGAGGAAAGACGAAGAGGCATCAGAAAGATTTTGGAGCCGATGAAGAGAAAGGGAAAAGTGACCAAGCCGATTTGGAATCGGCCGATTAAGAAGAAACATAGCAGAAGGAGAATACGTCAAAAGGAAGGAAGACTGAAGGCGGGTCAACAACCAAGTTGACAATGGGTTGAAAGCCAGTTTAGAGAGTCCGGTTCTTATAAGAATCATTAAGTTCTTGGTAGTTTTGTTTATTTAGATTCAAGTAAGCATTGTCGTCATCGACTAGGAGTCAAGTTGTCCTCAGGACATAAATAGCGACCCTGCGTGGTCGAAGAAAGATTGTACACACCAAATCAACAAAACCTTTACTTATTCAAGTCGGCAACTTCGCCACCCCTTTTTTACTTCTTCTTATTTTCTTGTTTCTTCAAACGCCGTTCTTCTAGTTCGTCGGGCTGCATCGATCGACCTCCGGCAAGCTTGTAAGTACCGTTTTAACGAATAACAACTGGGCTTTAACCTCCGGGCGTATCGCTATGGTTTCGTCTAAGTTTTATTCACAATTTATCGATATCAGCTAGGTTTGCAAGTTTTCTTGTTTATTTAGCTTTTATCACCAATTTATCCAGCTCGTAATCCCATCGTATCGGCTAAATCGCTCCTGTGTTGTTCCACTACGATATAGCCGATTCAGATCTGGTTCCGAGTGTTGTCATCATAGTGCTTAGTTTGCTCTGCTTTCGCTTGCGCTTTGCCTACGTCATCAAATCGGCTAATCTAGCCGCTTTGATTATACTTGCACTTCGGCTGCTCCAGTTAGCCGATTCGCTCTACAGTTGTATCGGCCGATCGGGCCGTTACTTGTTGAAGACCCACATCGGTTCTCTAGCTGATCTAACTCGCATCTAACGTTTCATATTCTTTCTGTGCCGATCAATAGGTCAGGTCGGTTGGCACGCCTTGTTATATCTCGGGGATCCGTTACGTGTTGTCGTTGAAGAACTTTATTCCGTTTTTTGCGTCAACACATTCTTGGCACGCCCGGTGGGACACGAAAGTAATATTCTACCATAAACAGCCCAACGATGTCCATCACGTACGGTCAAGCACTGGCAAATATCATCCGCTATGGAGATGCGTTCTCACATGGTCCAGTTCAACAGCAAGGTTATCTGGGATCATATCATCGGCAGCCGATTACATCAGCTAATACTACATTTTCTTGCGACCTAGTTCAGCAACAAAGCTACGTGGAGCCATACTATCGACGGTCGAAATCATCAACTAATGTGGTATTCAAAACCTCACCTATTTATTATTCATCAGGAATTCATGGTCAAACAGGTCAGGATTGGGTTCAAACATCGGTTCCACAGTCAACAAATGTCCAGTCGCATTATCAAGAGAGTTATCAACTGCGGACATCAGTTCCACAATCATGTTTTTGACAGCCAACAGTTCGACAATCTTGGCTTTGGGGGATGCAATTTGCCCAACTATCAGAAAATTATTGGTCACAAGAATCGGCTTCACAGCAGGAAGCATGTCCGTCGAGAGTTATACAGCCGATTGCTCACCAATTACATCGACCAATAATTTCTCGATCAATGGTCAATCAGTCTGTTCATCCAAAGGAGATTTGCAGAGATTTGTGTCCGACTGGTACAAACAGAATGAGCACACCAAGAATCTATCAGAAAGATGAGGATATTAAATCACTATATACTCCTTAAGAATCACCGCTGTCAGCTTATCAGGGTATAGAAGTACCATCACAACTGGTAACAGAGAAATCAGCTCAACTGGCTCCTGAACAACAGAAGGTAATATTTGATGGACGAGAAAAAGAAACTCATAAAGCGCAAGTCTTAGTTGATGAATTCAAAGATAAATACCAGCATGAGGAGGAACATAGCTCTGGAAGGGTTCACACAGGGGAGCTCTCGGCTAGCTACAAGGATAGAGAAAAGCGAGCTGATGAGGATTTTAATTCCAGGAATCCTATTCGGAAAGCTACAGCCGACAAAGATCCTTGTTTAGGAGATATGGTGAAAGTCAACAGCCAGAAGGAAATGACTGAAGCTATCATGATAGATTCTAAAGAAATTGAGGAATCAAAGGTCGTTGATCACAAGGTTACAGAAAAAGAGCAGCATATTATTTCTTGGAATATTTATTGCTCATTGCTCAAAAACATTACTTCAGAGTATCAATTATCTAGAGTTCATTTTTATGGGAGCTAGGTGATCAAGGAAGAGGAATCATTATTCTGAAGCATCAGCCATCTGGGAATTATTTTTCATGGGACCTTGGTGTCTGGGGAATTGACTACATGGAACCATTCCCAAAGTCCGGAAAAAACGAGTACATCTTGGTGGTAGTTGACTATGTCTCCAAGTGGGTTGAAGCCCTGCCATGCAGATCTACTGACCACAAGAGCTCAATAAGGATGTTTGAAGAGACAATATTTCCAAGATTCGGTACGCCAAGGCTAGTGATAAGTGATGGAGGATCCCATTTCATCGATAAGCGCTTCGAGAAATACCTCTCGGACCGTGGGATCCAACACAATGTCGCTACTCCTTACCACCCGCAAACAAGTGGTCAAGCAGAGACGTCAAATAAGCAGATCAAGAACATTCTACAGAAGACGGTGGACCAAATGGGAATAAAATGGAAGGACAAGTTACCCGAAGCACTCTGGGCTTATCGGACAGCCTATAAGACTCCCATTGGAATGTCTCCCTACCAACTGGTTTATGGGAAAACATGTCACTTGCCGGTTGAACTAGAATTCAAGGCTCATTGGGCATTCAAGAGATGGAACATGGACTTTGAAGCAGCCGGAACAAAACGGAAAATGCAACTGTCCGATTTAAAAGAATGGAGAGAGAAGGCATACCACAGTGCCAAGATCTACAAAGAAAGAACCAAAAGATGGCATGACAGGAGAATCACGAAGAAGGAATTCAACCCAGGCGATCAGGTATTACTTTTTAATTCCAGGGTATGACTCTTTGGGCACGGGAAGCTACGAAGCAAGTGGGACGGGCCATACAAGGTGGTGAGTTCATCGTCACACGGGGCCGTCACTCTTCAAGACAACGAAGGTACGTTATTCAAGGTAAATGGTCAACGCCTTAAAATATTTTTAGAGCCCAATAAAGAGTCTGAGGATTTAGATGTGATAGAATTCTTTTATTTACCAAAGAATATTAATTTTAGGCACTAATGGGCCAACTTAGGGTTTTTCGGGATCAGCACACGGTTAGAGCACCCCACGTCGAAGAGCGTCATGAGGCGACACGGTGGGAGGCCGATCGGCCTCCTCACTAGGCCGATCGGCCCCTGCCCGCCTCCTCTCGCCGCCAGCTTTCGCCCACGCTATCTCTTAGGTGTTTAGATTTGGAAAATCACTTTCGGAAATCTTTTTCGAGATATCCCACCGCCATTCCAGCCTAGGTCAACCTCTCGTGCAAGATCACACTGATATATAACCAAGGGCAGACCTCTCCTTTTTTCTCATCTAAACCTCCCAAGCAGCAGCCATGGCCGACAAACAGCTTATTCCCTACAACAAAGAAGCCAAGGCGATCATTCCCTTCGTGAAGGAAGCAAAGCCGCTTGCCGTCACACCACCTGATCGTTTCCCTCTCCCACCTGTTCCACCTAGTCGTCCACATTCGCCGCCACAACCTGAAGGACACAAGCAGGTGATGTACGCTCAGTCGTACGATCGACGCCGCGAAGCAGCCTTGAAGAAACCGATCCGTGTTCCTAGCTACATGGACCGGCAGGAACCCAGAGATGGTGAGCGACTCACCAAGGTGCGTATGGACATGCACGGCAACACGAGGGTGCACAAGTACACTACTCCTCTGGGCCGTGTCGTCATTGACGGAATCCGCGCTAAGGAATCACAGATTAAAAGGATTCCTGTCATCGAGGCCAGCCAACGGATGCCACAGAAGCAGAAGACCAGAAAGACCGTAGCTGAGCTCGCGCAGGAAGTAGCATCCCTTGCAGAAACTTGCAAGGAGATCCATCGCGTAAATAGCTCCCTCACCAAAACCGTCCTCCATCTGCTAAAAACAAAGAAGCGTAGGGACGAAGAGGGAGATGCTAGCCGCGACCCGAAGAAGGGCAAGGGCCCTTTGTAAGCACCATAGTTAGAGGGCACATTAGTCTTAGTTAGTTCGATTTAGTTAGTTTGCTTTAATAGTAGGAGTCGTGTAATAAAGTGCTCTCTCTCTTATCAATGAAGTGATCCACAAGTTGAGTCATATTTTCTATCTATATTTGCTGGATATGTTTTTGTCTCCGCCATGCTGTGTATGCAAGATAATAGAAAACAAGTGTGGGGGAGAAAAATCGACGACCAAATGGCATCTTCCACGACCAAAATCAAGAAAAAAAAAGGGAAAAAGAACGGAGCCATCGACTCGCACGACGAAACGCACCCCGAACCACGGCAGGGGGAGGCCGATCGGCCTCCTCCCTGGGCCGGTCGGCCTGCTATGGGGCCCACTTCGGCCACATTTCGTCCACCACTCGGTTTGCTTCCTGAACTTTTTAAATTTTTGCAAATTGCTTTCCGTTTCGAATTAAAACAAAGATGCCCTGTTATGATATGCTTTTCAAAAGATGACTTGTTAACCTAAAGGATAAAGTTTTGCATATTTATTCTCTTAGAAATATTTGTTGCTTTTGGGATGCTTAGAATAAGGTTAGAATAATGAGAACCATCTTTCTTTTATCTTGTCTCTGGAGAGTTCTTTATTTCAAAAAGATTAAAATCATTAGCTATGCTTCTCCTTTGTGATCAATAATATGTCCCAGTAGAGCCTTAGCAATCATTGAAAATAAATTTAATTTAATTGCTGCTTACTTGTATTGAGCTTTGTCAAATCTACGACCCATGTTGAAGTTTTGTCTAAGTCTAAGATCAAGATCACGTACACTGCTTTCACTAAAGTATCCATGCTCTAAATTTTTTATCTCTATCTCCCATAAATTTTATCGTGAAAAAAGGTACAGCTATAAAAAAGCCAATTATCGAAAAAAAATTTAGAGTGGAGAGAAAAGTGAGAGAGAGGAGAAAATGGACAAGTGTTCTACGGGTAGGAAGAACCCCCCTCTCTGAAAAAGAAAAAGGCATAAATAAGAGAAGAAAAATGGACATGTGTCCGAGGGTGAGTAGGGCCCACTTCTCTAATAAAAGTGAGAGACTAATAATGGACGCGTGTCCGAGGGTGAGTAGAACCCACCTCTCCACAAAATAGCTGAATACCTGGAAAAAAATGGGAAAAAGATAGAGGATACTAAAAAGTCAGAGCAGTGGTTTTAAGGTTGACATACGCACATATCTTGATCTATGACTCATGACATACCTCTCCATGGATCCGGTTTTGACTCGACAATATATGCAAGGTAAGTTGCTACATCTTTACATTCTAAAAACTCCACATATACTTCAAAATAAATGCTCTGGTGAGGATATGATATTTTTTTAGAGATTTGAGAGTATCACAAAGGAGTAAGTAAAGCTATACTTTCTTTTCAAAACTTATTCAAAAGCTCTCCATTGACTTGATTTGAGAAATAAAGGTAATCTGTTTCTAACTGTTTCATGCTCAGATATCCCACAAGTGCAAGTATGACTAAGGAGTATGATTATGTTGATTTTCTTTGTCTCTACGGTTGTTAGACCATCCTTTTATCGAGGACGAGTAAAAGCCTAAGTGTGGGGGAGTTTGTTGACACATTTTATCTATAAATATTTCCCCTCACATTTACTAGAAAAAGGACTAAAATATAATTAGATCACCTTATTAGGGTTTACACTGACAATTTCCATGAGTTTTGGTGAATTTATAAAATTACAGGGACTATCCAGAAAAACAAGAAAAGAAACAAGTCTAGAAGGCTCCAGAACACTCCCGAACTCAACGTAACTTGGCTTGCAAGAAAGAAGCATCTGGAAGGGGCAAGGACCTTCCTAGCCAAGGCAGACCCCGAGGGGGGCCCACACCAGGCCGACCGGCCTGGTGGTGGGGCCGACCGGCCCCCCTGGCGCCACCTCAGCTCCCCTTCTAGAATGTTCTTCCACCGCCTGTGAGAAGCAATCTAAACCGTATATTAGGTCGGTTTGATCCTACGGCGGCAAGGCACCTCCTCAGGACTATATAAACAGGCCCCTTGACCCCAGGGTGGACAACCAATTCATTCTATCAGATCATCAATGCCTACCTGAGATAGAAGCTCTAGATTAGAATTAGAGTTGGAGAGTTAGTATCAAGTTGAGAGATTAGAGCCACGATCTATTCAGATCTAGCTAATCTTGTTCGAGAGAATTAGAGCGCGGTAGAGGCAGAGTTGAAGGAAGGCCCGGACCTGTCGGTGTCTCCTCTTCATCTTCTTCCTCTGGGATCGACTCCATTGGAGCCTGATCTTGAGACCTTGTGGAGAGATCAACTTCTTATTCAAGTGAGTAACATTGTTATTATTGTTCTTACGGTTCATAACTCTTTTATGAGTACTTTAATTCATGTCGCTCTTGAGTTAAAGTTGCATGTTTAGTGTAAGCGTGGTGCTTAGACTAGCTAGCTTGTGAATACCTTCTATATTCCGGATCGTGTGGTAGAAGTGGGAAGTGACCTCGTTCCCGTCTGCCCTTTGCAATCCACCTCCCGTCTATAGAAACCGTAGGACTCCCCCCATAGATTGTCGGGAGATTCCCTTTCCTAAGTGTGTCTTCAGACAATCCCCCATAAGAACAATATAAACATAGCTTGTGCGAGTAAGAACTAGACATCCTTAAGTTTTCCTTATCTCTCTTTCTATCAAGTCCTTGATAACTACTCAGGGATTAGTTATATATCTCAGACCACTCTCTCTACCTTTCTCCCTGTGGATTCGATATTTAAACCCTCTTCCCGGGTGAAGTGCTCACTGGTATTCATGCACTTGCGGATTATCCATCATAATATTTCTGTAGGCTTAACAAATACCAACAATTTTCTTGTTTCTTCAAACGTCGTTCTTCTAGTTCGTCGGGCTGCATCGATCGACCTCCGGCAAGCTTGTAAGTACCGTTTATCGAATAACAACTAGGCTTTAACCTCCGGGCGCATCACTATGGTTTCGTCTAAGTTTTATTCACAATTTATTGATATCAGCTAGGTTTGCAAGTTTTCTTGTTTATTTAGCTTTTATCACCAATTTATCCAGCTCGTAATCCCACTACGATACAGCCGATTCAGATCCGGTTCCGAGTGTTGTCATCATAGTGCTTAGTTTGCTCTGCTTTCGCTTGCTCTTTGCCTACATCATCAAATCGACTGATCTAGCCGCTTTGATTATACTTGCACTTCGGCTGCTCCAGTTAGCCGATTCGCTCTACAGTTGTATCGGCCGATCAGGCCGTTACTTGTTGAAGACCCACATCGGTTCTCTAGCCGATCTAACCCGCATCTAACGTTTCATATTCTTTTCGTGCTGATCAACAGGTCAGGTCGGTTGGCACACCTTGTTACATCCCGGGATCCGTTACGTGTTGCCGTTGAAGAACTTTATTCCGTTTTTTGCGTCAACACTATGTAAGAAACGAAGATTAGAGACGCGGCTCAACAGTCAAAGGAGATGCATAAAAAATGTGTCTCCAAGCTTGCGTCTCTAATGACACGAGATTGGAGACGCGTCTCCTTTGACGAAGAGAAAGGAGACGCGTCTCACACGCGTCTCCGAACTATTTCTTCAGAGTCTCCATTGAGACAGTTCGGAGACGCGGTTGTATAAAACAGGTCTCGTTTGATTCTTTTAAAGGAGACGTGTTTTCTAAACAAGTGTCTCCTTTGCGTACAACAAAGGAGACGCTTCTTCTTGAGACGTGTCTCCTTTGCGTACAACAAAGGAGACGCTTCTTGTTGAGACTCGTCTCCTATGTTTGAATAACAACGCTTCTTGTTGAGAAACATCTCCTTTGCGTTCAACAAAGGAGACGCTTCTTGTTGAGACGCGTCTCCTGTACTGTAAACAAAGGAAACGCTTCTTGTTGAAACGGGTCTCCTTTGTTTACAATAAAGGAGACCCTTCTTCTTGAAACGTGTCTCCTTTCTTGGACCCAAAGGCGACGTCTTTTATTAAGCCGTGTCTCCTATCCTATGAAAATTCTATGAGCCCATATTGTCCATAATTTAGCCCCATCCATCAAAATTCAGAACAAATAGACAACAGATCACATAATATAGATATCACAGGCAGAAATCTCACAAAATCGTAGGAAATCACAGATTATAGACACATTGTTCACAGAAATCACAAACATCAACACAAGTTCATCTGCAGTACACAAACAAGTTCATCACATCATTGTTCATCATATCCACTACAAGATTGTTCATCAAATCCACTACAAGCCCATCACAAAGCAACCTTAGGAGTGTTGAAGGGAAATCCCCCCTTCCTGAGGTATCACCTTGTTCACAAGGAAAGAGGCTATCACCTCTCGAATGTGGTTCAACTCTTCAGTGTCTAGAGGTTTAAGCGGCACCTCAAATTCCTGAAGGAGAATATAACAAAGTCAGTAAACATACATGTTCAGTGCTCTGGCAAGAAATAGGGTAGCTTTGAGATGGTACATCACACCAAACTATGAAATAGGTTTGAAATGGTAATCTGAACAAGATGCAATGGGAAATATATGAAAAAATAGCTCCGAAATGGAAGAAAGATGATGGAAGTCAAAGTACCACAAGATCAGCATTCCAATCGAGTAATCCCGTTGCTACCTCCATGTGAAAGCAGGTATAAAAGCCACAAGTGTTTCCTAGTTGCTGGTGGCACTGCAAAATATTATGAAAAGAATTGAGAAGAAATAAAACTCAAGCTTCAGCACTAGCTTTCACAGAGATAGGTATCATACCGAAAACTTAACGACATGTTCCAGGTCGCTGGTGGGTAACCTTTTGATCTTGCAGTAAGAAGTAAAAGCCCTAAAACAGACCATGCAACAATAATGGTTAGGTCACTATCAATAAACTATGCAGAGTTTGTATAGTCAAGGAACTTACTCATTGATCACGTCTTTCAACTTGGTATGATTACGCCCTTTGGACCTCAATGATTTGAAATACAAGGCCTTGTTAGACTTTGGAATGATTACCACTGTAACGAAGTGTCCACCAAGGTTATGCGCAAACATGACCAGCCTCTTTTTAGCATAGTGTTGGAAGTCACTTGTAAGATATTCCACCACAAAAGAACTGGAAGAAGATATAAAAGAAATGGCCATCACTTCAGGATCAAGGAAGCCCACAGAGGCCTTTCCCCTAGCTTCTACAAGCATGGACCCAAGATAAAGAAAAAACAAAGTGAGAAACTCTTTTTGTGACATAATAATTAGTAAGATGCAGATTAAAGTTTCAAGAAACTCACAGCGTGAAGCAGCGGATAAGTGACATATTCAAACCATCTATCTTGAAGAGTTCATACAAGTCATTCAAACCTACAGGGAAACTCTATTTGTCCTCTTTTGTCAGAAAATGGGAACCCTTGAACATGACCATTACCCTATTCTTGTTGTTTTCCTTACACCATGCCATGTAGTGTTCATGGAGAGCCCTGGTTGTAGGTCCAACACTCTTGAGTTCAGAAGCACTGAGCATTGGCTGTCCAAATATGAATTTTGGATTTGACTTAGTGCATACTCTAGACACTTCTATGGGCTTCTTCTCCTTAGAGCTTATGGGAGGTTGCTTCTTACTTGCAGCCTTCTTCCTTGCGGTGAACTGTTACTTCTTCTTCGAGGTGCCATCTTCAGTGGCTGCAGCAATAAGCTTTGGCTCAAGAGCACTCTTCAACACTAGTGCAAGTTCACCTGGTGGAATGTCATTTGCAATCTTGCCTGCACTCTTGGTTGCTGCTGCTGCGAGAACTGTGAGCACTCTTGCCTTCTACTGCTCCTTGTTGCTTGGAAGTAACAATGGCAGCACTCTTGGTTGTTGCTGCTGCTGATGGATGCTTTGAAGGATCACTGCCAGCACTCTTGGTTGAGTATGATGCTACTGGTGTTCTTCATTTCTTGTTAGTAACAATGGTAGCATTCTTGGATGCTGCAGATTCTGAACCCTTGTTTGCTCTTGCTGCAGTATCCCTTGAAGACATCATGGGGGAACTCTTAGATCCAGATGCACCATTTTTATTATCATTTGGCCTTGGTGCCACAGTTTCTCAGAGAGATCATGGCCTGCAGTCTGACTATCCCAGTTTTCTTCACATCCCTGAGAGTCGGGAGGTCCTTCATCACTATCCCCACTATCACCATCCTCACTAGTGTTTTGTTCAGAGCTATGTTGTTCCACATGCCCGCCCTGCAGGTCTCGGTCATTAAGTCCACCCTCGCCATGCATGTTCCAGCAATTGTAGTCATCCAGGAATCCCCGGATGATAAAATGAGCAAACACGTCCATTGAGCTAGAAAACCTAGTGACATTCTTACAATCAACACATGGGCAAGAAATAGACGACTTCCTCTTATTCAACTTGTCCACATCGGCTGCCTTGATGAATAACTTCAGACTTGCTAAATATTCACTGGAGTTCCAGTTCTTGATGTACATCCAACCTCGATCTTCCATCTACACAGTCATTGAAGAAAATGGTAAATATCTAAGCAAATACTTATCACATAATGACATGAAAGAAAATGGATCCAATTGGCAGTATCGGCCTCACCTTCTAAGCACCTTGGATCGAATTGCCGTGTGCAATGCAAGAGGGAATTTCAACAATTACCAAAGGGGACCTTCAACAATCAGCAAGAGGCCAGGAACCTCAACAATAAATCAAAAACCTACATGTATGAAAATGGTAAAATCCCAAAGTTGCACTCCTAAATGCCACACACATATGATCACATAAAGGTGGAAAATTACCTAGTAGGCACTGTCTAGCAGCTCAGCGCCAGTGGCTCCTCCTTCTTCCTCTTCTTCCCTCTTCTTCCACCTCTAGCTCCTCCTTTGTTTGATTCTTCATCCTTCTCAAAATTCTAGGTGAGGCTTCGGTGGGGCTGCAGCCATGGCAGCGGACGGTGCTACTACCGGCGGGTTCGCGCTGCTGATGTCGTCGCCTGCACACGGGCAGGGGAGATCAAGCAGAGCTGCACGTCGCCGGCAGAGAGCGTGTCACCCTGCTGGTAGTGCGTGTGCAACCGACCGACGCGGGGAGGCGCGACGCTGCTAGCTACCGCCACTCGCACGCCCTGCTGGTGTGGCCTGCTGCTGCGCGCGCAGCCGGCCGGCGAGAGGATGGCGCGCGGCGGCGCTGCACAAGCCGGTGCGCAGTGTGTGTGGCAAGAGGGGGATTGTGTCGACATGGGTACCGCTGGGCCAAGTATTGTGGTGATTCATATCTGTCACTTCAGCGACAAATTCGCGAAGCGTCGCGCCGCGGTTCCGAAGGCGCGGGCGGGGGCCGGGTGTTTTTTATTTTTATTTTTTTCTTTCTTTTTCTATTTCTTTCTTTTTATTATTCTTTTCTTTTTCTATTTCTTTTTCCTTTTTTTATTTTTTGTTTCTTTTTTATTTCTTGTTTCTTTATTTATTTCTATTTTATTTACTTTCTATTTTTATCTTTTTAATTTCTTGTTTTTTATATTTTTCTCTTGATGAATATTTGTTTCCTTTCAATGAATTTTTCCACCTGAGGGAATATTTGTTTGTTTCTTTCTCTATTTTTATTTTCTTTTCATTTTTTTCCTCTTCCATAATTTAGTTGGTTTTATTTTTTCTTCCATGTGTTTTCTTTTTCTCTATTTTTTATGATTTTTCCTTTTCGTGTTGTTTTCTTTCATGTTATTTCATATTTTTTTTCTCTCCTTCTCTATTTTTCTGTTTTCCCTTTATTGATTATTTTTTCTGTATTCATTTTATTTTCCCTTTCTTCTCTTTATTTATTTATTTACTTACTTATTTATTTAATTATTCATTTTCATCCCTTCATCTTTTTCATGTTTGTTATTTTTTCTATTCTTTATGATTTTTCTCTTTTACATATTTGTTCGTCTTCTGTAAATATTTGTTCTTCATAATAAGTTTGTTCTGGCTATAATAGGAGCTTGTTCTAACAGTTGTTCTCATTTGTTCTGGCACTTTATTTTGTTTGTTCGAGATGACATACAAATTTGTTCCAGCTACAATAATAAGTTGTTCTTGCTACAATAATATCTTGTTCGGGCTATAATAATAACTTGTTCTCTCTATAATAACAACTTGTTCTGACCCTTGTTCTGATTTGTTCTGACACTACATTTGTTTTTGTTCGAGATGATATACAAACTTGTTCTGGTTACAATAGGATCTTGTTTTTGACCGTTGTTCTTATTACTTCTTACTCTTTATTTTCTTTAATTGAGATGACATACAAACTTGTTTTCACTATAATAATAACTTATTCTGACTATAATAATAACTTGTTCCGTTATAATAATAATTTGTTCTGATCCTTATTGTGATTTGTTTTGACATTATTTTTTTTGTTCGGGAGGACATACAAACTTGTTCTGATAGTTATTCTCGTTTGTTCTGACACTTCATTTGTTTTGTTCTGGCGATAATAGAATATATAATCCTAATTAAAAAATACAAATAAAAAAGTTTGTCAAAATATAGTCAAGTGGGATCTTGTTTCGAAGTTTTTATTGTCAGAAATCCAATGGTTCAATCAGAATTTAATTTTGACACTCGGTTTAACATTTATAGTTTTTTTAAGTTCAATAACTCTTTGCATGTAAGGATGACATCATTTTTTTTATCTTATTCCCATGCATGCAATGGAAAGTCTAGTTGACCCGCGCCGTGTAATCATCTTGCTTTGGCACCCCCGCATGCGCGCGGACTCACCTCTGCATGTGCGCGGACTCACCTTTCACTACGCGTAGGAGACGCGCCTCCTTAACTGTCATTTTCAGCAGACTTCTTGGAGACGCATGTTTAGAAAACATGTCTCCAAAGTGTTATTGGAGACGCGTCCCGAAACCGCGTCTCCAAAGGTGGTGTCTTCTTTCTTTGTTTCTTACATAGTGTTAGTAGGCTGCAGGTTGGAGAAAGAGGCTACACTTCAACATATGAAAAGCCAACAATGCAAGATTGAAGCATGGGTATAAGTATAACACGTGCAGGTTCAAGGACCAAGTGGCACATCCACGACACAATTAATGACACAAATTAAGTATTGTACTTGAAACAGCAGGACACACGACGAACCAACACTTCGTTTTTGATGAAGCTACAATAAACTAGATACAACTAACTTATCCGTTCATACAGCATGAAAGTAAAGACCATATATAAGATAGGTTCTTCCTAGGCCACAACACGAAATAGCTCTCCTTCAGTTTAATTTGTTGATCGAGGAGCAGGTCAGAAGAAGCCTTTCATCAGTTTTGACCATCTAGAAGGAAGCACGACCAGTAGGTTCAAGTATTGGCAGACGTGACACTACCGGAATCCGCCTCTTTACCGAGAGCCTCGAGAGCCTCTCCTGCAATAAAATAAATATTGTGACGAATTAAAAATGAATTAGATGGATGATGCTCAAATTTTTTAAAAAAAAACTTGCTTCTGTACTGTGACCAAGAGCAGGCTTATTAGCAATGCAAAGGCGGCGTTTCGAGAAGTAAGTTTCAGACTTAGGAAAGAATTGCCAAAAAAAAGACGACATTGAAGGTTATATGGTAGTTGTACTTTTTGAGTTCCACCAACTGCTAGTAATTTCCAACAGCATATAAACGAAGGCATGTATTGGCAGGCGGCTGTTATGTTCCAATCATAAGGTTCAAGGCTCAAATGTTTAGTAGACTGCAGGCTACACAAGTATTTTGGAGGTTGGAGATCGGAAGAGGGCTACACTGCAGCATATGAAATGCCAACAATGCAAGATTGATGCCATGGACACAAACTTGCTGGCAGAATCAAGTCTATGGAGTTATTTATAAGAGGCAGCAGCAATATTCGAATATGGAACCGGCAGAACCAAAAAAAAATATATTGAGTTATTTATATGGGCGGTCATCATGGTGGGCGACATTGACAAACTTGAGCACACGGCCATGATCGACGACGGACACACCACTGTTGCCGCTGCACAGGGTTTTTTGGCTGCTGGCAAGAGAGTACATGTCCGGAGGGAACCAGAGCAAGGACACGTTAGTGGAGGGCACTTTCTTGGACACGTCCCAGAAGAGGATGCCTTGGCGGTAGTCGACCCAGCACAACCATCGTTGGAAGGGGATGACGGCGTTGGTCCGCCAGGGGGAGAGTTTCCAGAGACCATCCTCAGTAGCGGGCAGGATTGCCACACGCATGCTGTCCCATTTGCAGCGGCCAAGCTGATTCTCATCGTCAGTGAAGGAGGAGCGCAGGAAGCAGATGTCAGCGCGGGCGTCACTGCAGCTGCGGCCAAGGGTCTGTACGTAAAGGATGAGCTCTGCCACCACGAACTCCTCTTTGTCTCCGCCGCACCATAGGCCCGAGCATATCGAATCCAGCAGGCGATCCTCGGTACAAGGCGGGAGCCTTGTAAGCGAGGATGAGGAAGGTTTGTCCTTGTTGACTCTAAAGACGAACAGATTCTGAACCAAACCTTCAGAAGGCAACTCGGTGACGATGTCGACTAGGGCGAGATGGCGGTGGTTCGCCAGCATGCACAAGGGGTCCTCCTTGTCGGGAGGCAGAAAGCCCGGCAACTGCGCGTAGAGGCGGGAGATGCCCGGGGGCTCGGCGAGGGAGAAGGCGCGCGATGCGGATGTCGGCGCCCCAGGAGGTGGTGCCGGACACCCTGATGGGGGCCTCGGTGTCGTCGGGGAAGGACTCGTCGTCGTCCTTGCGGAACACGTAGGGCTCCAGAAGCACCCACTTGGGGAACCCCTCGGCGGCGGCGGCGGACATGGCGGCGACCTTGATGAGACACAGCAGATCGATGGGGAAAATTAAATTAGAATCGAAGGGGGCCGGGTGGGGGGATCCAACCTCTCGGCAGACTCTCGGTGATTAGAGGTGCCTGGCTAGCCTACCGACCTTGGTGGAGACCCGCGGCCGGCGGCAAGGAGAAGGCGGAGGCGACGAGAGGTGTGCGGGGACGCGTATTTTTTAATCGAGTTCGCGACATGGACAAGTGGTAACGAGTAACGACCCAACTGCATGGCCTCGTATAGAAAGAAAGTTGCCTTAACAGCCGATCCGCTTTGGTCTCTGTCTCTCGACTCGATCTGGAAGCCGCCGCTCGCCGGTCGCCGCGCCGCCGCCTTCGTCGGTAATTAAGGCACCACATCACCATAGGGATTTGTCTTCGCAGTGATTCCCCTTAATCTCGCGTAGTACTGTTTATTTCAAGCCAGGTCGCCATTATGGCTCTCGAGGTCGTCGTCCCCAACTGGGTGATGCTAGAGCGCGTCGTCTTCCGCCGGGACGACGACGAGTCATTCACCTTCCCGGACGAAACCAAGGCCGCCGTCATCACGGCGACCGGCACCACCACCTGGAACGCCGAGTTCCGCATCGCCTTCTCCCTCGCCGAGCCCCCGCACATCTCCCGCCTCTACGCGCATCTGCCGAGCTTTCCCAGCAAAGAGCTTCCCCTAGCCATCGTGACATCCCATCGCCACCTCTCCCTGTTCCGCGTCGGCACCATGATGTCTACAGTTGTTCTAGTTCAGGATTTCTTCATCCACGACGCCTCCGCTACTACTGACGACGACCGTTCTTCCTCGTCGCCGCTCGTAGCGCTCCCGCCTTGCACCGAGCCGGACATGGATTACAGCCGCCGCGACGGCCGCCTACCTCGTCATCGTTCTTCCCAGGCAGGGACGCGGCGGCTCCTGACGGTTAAATCCATGGGCTTACTGTGCCGACGAGGCGAACAACAGTTCGCGGTGGTGGAGCTGCAGGTTTACAAGCACAGCAGCTCCATGGTCTTCGCCGACATCTATCTGTTCCTGAAATCAGCAGGCAAATGGGACTCCATGCGTTTGCCCATCCTCTCCAGCGGCAACAATGACAATATCTGGCAAGTTTGCTTGTGGCAGACCGACGCGGTCATCGCCGTCGACGACCGGTGGCTTTGCTGGGTCGACTACGAGCGAGGCATACGATGTGTTCGGGGAGCCCACCCCTAGCGTCTCCTTCCGCCGGTTCCCTCTCGGCAAGTTCCCTGACACCCAGACTCGCAGCACGGCGTGCTGCTGGTTGTACCGTAGCGTGACGTCGGCCATCGATGCCGGCGGCGGTGCGCAGCAGCGTAAGCTTATGTTCATCAATGTCGCCCGCGATGATGGTGTTGGCTATGGGGCACTTAAGCCCGGTGCTGGCTTCACCATCTCCTGCCACACCCTCAAGCTAGGCGGCGGCGGCGGCGGCATGGAGTTGGACACGGACGACACGGTCGTCGATCGGGGAGGTGTGGGAAGAGGACTACACGGTCACCTCCCTCCGGTGAGCTCTGGTCTGCCAACAACCCGGACCGCCTCCCGCGCGACATTCTCATGTTCCCGCAGGTCAACATGGAGAGGCCACATGTAGTGCATTTTCTCATCAGCGAGTTCAGATACGTGAAGAAGAAGATGGGGCTGGTCGCCATTGACATGAACACCAGGACAGTGGAGTCGTTTTCTCAGTATACCAAGCGGAGGGAGGGGGCCATTGGCAGTGAGGGCGCGTACTTGACCAAAGTAAGGTCCGGCTGTCCCATGCCCTTCCTCCCCTGTGAATTCTCCAAGTACCTCCGTTTATCAAGGTAATATTTCGATTCTGCTGGAAGAGCAGCCTTTAATTTTATAATTTTTATCCAAGCAGAACAGTAATATTGTATCCTGCAGGCTATTTAGTGGAAGATAAGCAGCAATAGGCTTATGAATGATAGAGTTGTCAATATCTTCTTCCATTTGCATTTGGAATTTAGAAAATATTACTAGTTGGAAGTGAAGATAAGCTTGCTTCTACTTATTACCTCCAGTACTGCCTGTTTTTGGCAATTCTTTCCAAAGTGAATACTAGCACAACTACTACTTTGATCTCTTACTTACTACTTGTAGAAGCAAAGCTTTGATTTAAAAATCCGGATCATTTTCGTCATAGAATGAGCCACGTCTGCCAACTTCATCACCTGGCGGCCAGAGCTTTGATGACGTCTGCACGACGTCACAAGAACAATTGTATGCAGTACAGTGTAGTGCAATATGGTTTAAATTGCAGCAAACACATATGTACAGTTACTTCCCTTCAAAAAAACATATGTACAGTTACACATATAGTGCAATGGTTGAAATATAAGATAACTCGTGTGTACACTAGTGGGCTAGTGGCAAGTAGCTCAATGGCAATTTAAGTAAGATGATAGTAATGTAATATGATATGTCTAGTGTACGCTTATTGTTTCCGGTAGCAAAATCAGTTAATAATATATCCATGTAGTATTCGCACATAGCAGGAAAATTCCCTGTATATATGTTTGCTCATTTCAGAAGATCACCAGTAGAATCACTGGGTGATTGCTATTGTGTTTTCTTCCAACTATATATGTTGTGTTCCTTTCCTATCTTTTAAAAGTGAAAACAGCAACCTGTGGTTTCGGAGAAAATTTTCAAGCTTTTTACTCTTGTCCCTCAAACTTGTTAGATCCAGGTCCATTCAAACATGCATATATAGCCGAACCTAAAAGAATGGAACACATTCTCAACAGCCACAGTATTTCTGTACAAAAAAACTGGTCCTGCCCAATATAATGCACAGAACGGAGATCCTAGCTGATCAGTTAACCCTATTTGTGCACGTCAAAACCGCCTCTTTCAGCCGCTCTTTGTCCAGTGTTGTCTCCACCATCACCTGGATATGTAACAAAAACAAATACTCATTCGCCTTGTCACCAACTATTCTTTTCGATCTATGCCCACTGAGAAAAAGAAGAAACACTATTGTTCTCAATCTAATTAGCGATCGATTGTGTTCCTTTAAACCTGCTTGTGAGCTTAAAAACTTACATACCTCTTGCACATTGTTACCATACCGTGCGAGGAGCTTGTATTTCGGACCAACCACAGGCGCCATGTAAACCTGGCAAAAGGAATCAACTTATTTACAAATTATAAAATATTTTACATGGCAAAAGGAATCGACTTATTTACAAATTATGAAATATTTCAGACGAGGGATCCTAATAATCAAGTTGCAGATCTTACCTGAAAGGTCGGAGCCAACCCTGGGCTTTGGAAGAATTGTCCTTTATAAACATCTCTTACATCCTCTATTTTCCGCATCTCCTCCATAAGGGCATCCACCTCAGGCCACTATAAATAAATTTGATTGTACATTGAAGGGTAAGTCCAACTTTGCAGGACAAGTGCAATTGCTGGAAAATGGAAACATGAAACGGACAAAAGTAGATTCGTACAAGCCCTAATACTTGATACAAGTACACAACCATTGCAGGACCCAAGTTATCTAGGCATTGGTACACTCAACAAATACACCAATGTCGAAATGAAGATGCCGGCTTCGATCAAAGACAACCAAAGAAAAGGAGTCTACATACTCCATGGTTCTTAGACTCAAGATTCATAAGTAGGATGGTCCCAAACATAAAAATACCATCTCGAATTTAGATAGAACAGTCGAAGTTTTCCATGGACTCAGTGACACAGGACATGTCCCCACGACAACACAAACCCAGGTGTGCAGACATGCTGTACAGGCCCCATACTGATGGGGACAGCAGAGATGGAGTAACGCGTGTCCTTGGTGGAAGGAAGGGTTGGTTGTCCTCATAGTAAGCTCTATGCTTTTGCAAGCCAGAATTTCAAGCCCTTAAAAATACCCCATATCAAAATCATGTTTAATGAAAGATGAGCTCGTGCAAACCTCGAAATCTGCTTGTACAGGTTCAAGAGCTCCACCAAGTGATAAGTCCTCACCAATGACTGCTTCCAAAGCACCTACCGATGGATTTGGCTGCATAACAGGGGAAAGGGTGATATAATTAACGAAAGAAAATCTGAAAGTACCAATTCAACATGCTGAAAACTTATGGGACAAAAGCATAAGCCCCAGTACCTTTACATCTTTAAGTGACAAAAAGATGCGGTTGTTATTATAGTCCAGTTGAATAACTTTAGCATCCAGAACCTGCAAATGAAAAATGTATCTCAAAAAGACAAAAACTATAACATTATGAGCACTGTGGCAGTATTAAACAGAAAAACCCCAGCAATTTCTGTGAGATTTGAATGTATAAAGATAAAATCTATGAGTTATTCTCTCACATTTTATCGACATACTTGTATCTCAAAATGATCACTGGCAATATTTCCAAGCAAAAGATATTAACCTTATATTCTGTAGTACCAACAATCCAACAACTAAAAAAAGGAAGAATAACAATAATGGGAGCATCATAACTGCAAACTACCTACCTGACCAATTTTGTAAGAAACTGCTGGATCTAAGGTATCATCCCACGACACTTCCCATTGCTGAACCAATGCAGGAACCCCTTCAACCTTTGGGGAAAAAAAAATAGTCAGCTGCCAATACTTGATGAAAAGGCGCATAACTATAGATGGAACTGGACCTACCTCAACAAATATTCCAAAGTAAACAAATCGCTTGATAGTGCATTGAACAATATCTCCAACATTAAGCCTAGCCTGCATAATTAGGAAGCAGTGAATACCATGCAAACAATTACCGTATTTCCATTCCAGAGCTCATAATGCAGAAAGACTGTAAAAGATAACTTTTGCTGCCAATTTTACTTTTCATGTTCATTGACATGAATATGTTCATAAAAGTTGGAGCATGTAAAGTACCATCAGACTTTTCTTTTTCTGAATCAGTTCTTCACTCTCTTTTGGCTTCATAGAGAAAAATATTCGCTTTGAATTTCTGTCAGCCAGGACAACTGATACTCGGAGTCTCTGCAAAACAACAGCATGCTAAGTTGCTAACTACAAGAAATATGCAACAGAAAGAATCTGGATGCATACTTGACCGATAAACGAAGATAAAAACTTGGATTTCTCTTGGTTGTATGCCCGAAGAAGATCTTCAAACTTCGGCTTAGATGGAAGAGATCCTTGATCCTCACCAGCTACTTCTGAGACTGAGCTAGATTCTGGTTCTATGTTGCTGTAATGAACCTCTAAACCATCCTCTAATCCCAGACTGTGCTTGTAAAAGGAAGGATCACCACCCTTCCTTCTTAACCAAGTCTCAAAAGCTAAGAATTTCCATTTTGCAGCAAGATTTCGGTATGGCAAGAAACCTATCAGTGAGTCAAGTGACACCTGGGAAGGAAGTCATAACAGAGCTCAGACAAGAACGACACTATAGTTTAATAAAATGGGCAAATATTCAAAATTAGCTAAAAACTTACAACAAATCCCTTTGGACTGCAATTTATCAGCTCCACCTCAACTTTTTCCCCGGTACTTGCATAATGCTCTAACCTAGTCCAGTCACTCTCTGTGATATCCTGCATTAGTGACTCAGTAACTTAAGATTCATATAAATGTCAAGTACAGCCCTGTAGGGAGAACATCTCATCACTGAAACTAGATCCACTCTAAGAAGTTATAGTGTTCACTGTTCAGAAAAACATTGAGATGCTGAAGCTAAAATATCAGTAAATTACCTCTAGTTTTGATTGTAAGACATTTCCCCCATCATCAACATAATTCCTGTTACCAGTAGCATTGATCTTTTCATCAACTGGAGATGGCAATATTTCAGCAGATTCATTTCCTCTACAAAGTAATAATCACCATGTTAGTTTTAAGGTGACAGCATGCATGAGACCTTAATTATATGATATTTCGATAATCACAAGAGCAGGGAACAAAGAAATGTTTAATATGTTTTTTTCTTGAACACGCAGGAGAGATGATGTTCTTAATATGTTACTAAGTGATGCATGTGCACATGTCATAACCACCTATCTAGTCATGCAATGGCAAGTCTACGTACGGATTAGGCAATAAAAATGTGCACAGACGTGGTAAGGAGCATCTTAACTTCCTAATAGAGGTAAGCTTTTAGGACATAAGCACAACAATAGCAAGATGCAGACATGAAAAAGATCTTTCATAACCACTGGACAAATCCCTATTTTTCAACTATCATCCCAGAAATATTTCCATGTGAGCTTCAAATAAGGATTCAGATAATACCAACAGGTAAAAGTTATATGCTAAAATATAATTGCATTGTTCCAGTTCCAGAGGTACCTTTTAGGTCTTCCTTGTAAGAAAGCCTGCATAGAGAAATTGTTGCTAGTGGCTGATTGATTATCCACTGAACCAGCAGAAGTATTAGTTTCTTCCATGACAGTTTGACTGGATGGCTGTGGTCCTTGAAAACACCAACAGTATATTAGCATAATAGTTAAAAAGAAACAAACTTCTTCTTCTTTATGCCTTCATTACCTGCATTAGAATTATCATCAAGCCTAGATGATTCATGAAAGTTTTCAGTAATTAATTTTGCGTCGAGACCTGAAATTTGGAACACATGCACAACATCAGCTTCAAAAGAATAGTTGTCTTTTTGTGTTACCATTTGTGGGCATTGCAACTCACCATTAGTTCCTGGCTCAAATTCACTATTATCCTCTGCAGAAGAAATTGTGGCAGAGCTAGCGGAGGCAAGGTCCTGGTCTGGATTAGCAATATCTTTTGCAACATCTGGCTTTTGAAGAAGAGAAATGTTTGTTAAGTCCTCATCCATATCTTTCCTCATTTTCAGGTTAATGTTTGGCTTCATTTTCAGCTTTGACTTCAAATCATCATCCTCACTCTGATACAGAGTGGGTTTCCGCAAGGTGACATCCACATCACTTGTTGTAGATATGCTCCCTGCCTCACTGTTCTCTGTTGCAGCAGCTAAACTCTCTTTGCTAGGCCAACTATCTTGTACCACAGTGCCCCTTACTATTGGCTTGCTCCCAAGTGGCCGTGACAAGGTCAACGAAGGCTCATCTTGCTTCGGTATGCTTCCTACCGGTCGCAGTAAAGTCAACGGAGGCCCGTCTTGTTTCTGTTTTCCCATTACAGGCCTTGAAATATTCAAAGAACTCTTGCCTTCGACTGGCTTGCTTATTGTCGGTTGTGTTGCGTTCATCGGGGATACACTTTCTGGTGTTTTCAAAGCCTGATCCTTCTTATTAGCGTCCATGAGCTCCCTTAAAATATCATCTAGCTTGTCCCTTTTAGTGGCAATCAGTTTCTCTACATCAAGAGATGAGGCATCTGGATCTGACTTCTTAACTAGAATCTGAAAGAATGGTCACGGGAGATGCAAGTCATGCTAATTGTACAAAGGGGGAAATACGAAGCAATAGAAACCATGCATTCCGAACAAAATATCAAGGGGTGGTGTCACGGAGTACATTGGATAGCATCACCTTGCAACACGTTAGAAGCAGGCTAATATGATTTCAATCAGGAGTAGGACTCAAATTATACTTTCATACATGTGTATGAATTTTGATGATTTACAATCATTATTACTACTGAGAAGTAAAAAAAAATCATGCTGCTACAAGCCACAGCTAAATTAGAGTGCTAAACTGTACATAAATGATGCTACAGTAGTACTAGCAATGACCCTTTCACTAATAATGTGCGAAATTGGAATCCCACCCCAAATTACGCACGAATTTCCACTCAAAGAGTGAACAAGACGACATCTTCATACCCTACTCATATCAGCTACAGCCAGGCATGGGATAATTTGCAATAGGAAATACATAGAAGTGGTGCGACCTTTGCGAGGGTGAGCTTGGGGTCCTCCCCGAGGAAGCGTCCGAAATCCAGCTCCATCATGTCCCACTTGTCCAGCGGCGGCAGGTCCCCTCCATCCCCGCCGCCTGCCGCTCGCGGCGGCGGCGGCGCTCGGAGGAGGCGTACCCGACCGGCTGCGGAGCGGGAGGCACCTCCGCGGCGGCGCAGGATGAAGGGGCGCGCCGCTGCGGCCCCGGAGCCCGCGAAGACGCCGGCCGCGGGGGCGGCGCCGGCGAAGGCTTCCATTTGCCGGAGCCGGAGCGGTGGGCGAAGTGGAGGGTTTAGCGGAGATGGAAGCCGTAACGGATAAAATAAAGCGCGTGTGGGCTTTCCGTGTGCTCTGGGACGGCATCAACGGCTGGGATTTCCGAAACGTGGCAATAGCTAAGCCGGCCGATGACTAAGGGCCTCTTGGCAGAGCTTTAACTGCAGCTTCTCCACCCTGCCAAACGGTAGGAACGGCTTCGAGGGTGAAGTCGGGAAAAAGCCCCGCGGAACGCGCTCTCACAGCGACTCGACGCCACGGAAGCAAAAAAAAAAAAAGCTTCCTGCGGCTTCACACTTGGTCGCGTGGATAGACGAAGAAATAATAGGAGAAAAGAAAAAAGAAACCGAAAGGAGAGGCCCAATGGGCTATCATAGGGCATGGGCCTTAAGTTTGTGTTTTTCTCCAAAGAATATGCACTTGTGTATATGTACGTGTAAAATGGAAATCAGCAAGGATTGTTTTTTTTTGTTTGCTCTTTGTATTAAAATTTAAAATAACAAATGCAAAGCTAAAATTCGAAAAGTGGTTGTTATGTCACGCCAATAATCAAATTTCCGTGACTTAGCCTGTTTAAGTGGTTCACGTGAAAAGAATCAGCATGATTATTCATACATTAATGTGACCCCAAGTATTATAAGTATTTATGGAGTGACTGATTTGCACGATAATTCGGGCCGATTCTTCTTTAAAGACCATTTTCAAAAAAAATCATCTTTAAAGGATATAAAAAAACATGTTGTCGATGCATGGATCATCGTGAGCTTTGAGCTGAACACCACGGCAGTGGACTTATCGTACGCCGACGACGGGCAACTAGCAGCCTAGCTAGCTCCGCCCGACGACGACGGCGACCGGCGGCGAGCTGGTAATATTCATTCGAGCGTACAGTAGTATTACGTGGCGCGAGATCATCCACGTACGCGTGGCAGGTCACGGGGGGCATCTGCTTGGAATTGGGGAGAGAGGATCCCGCCAACTTTCATTTCATAGAGCTTCTTTTGCGCGAGGAGGTCAGTAAAACACAAGTTTTCAGCAAATACAAAATCCTTTTTATAACTTGGAATAATCTACATATTCAAACATGTCTTTTCTCTCGATGCATGACGGCTTGCAAAACTAGCTAACCAATTGTTAACTTATATTTGTTTATCTATTGCGAATTAATAAGTTTATCATGACATTATCGTCACTGCAACCGCACATAGTCAAGCTTATTATGACATATTTTGTTTGTGTATCGAGCATATTGGTGTTAATCACTACTAGGGGAATCCTTCTTTTGTACCGGTTTATAACCCTCATTAGTACCGATTTCCAAACCGGTATTGTTCTGCCGGTACTAATGTGAAGTCACATTAGTACCGGTTTTGGAAACCGGTACTAATGTGGGCATTAGTACCGGCTGGTATTGAGGGCCGGTACTAATGTGCCCGCCCCCGGCGACGTGGCACGGGCCACATTAGTACCGGTTCTCGTTTCCAACCGGTACTAATATTTTTTTTGTTTTTTTCTTTTTGTTTAATGTTTTCTGGTTTATTAATTCTATCATATTTACGTATACTAATCCTAATGCTTGATACGCTATAATATATATTCGTGTGCCATATAAAATATTTGAGATAATACTATACATGCATACGTATATATGTACTAGTATAATATATAATATTATACTAGTACATATATTTGTATGCATGTATTATCTCAAATCCGGTAGTTGATCCAATGCAAAGAACATATATAATATTGTGCATACATAAATATGAAAAATATATATTAGTGTATATAATACATTGCATCAAAGGTTAGCAAGATTTAATATTAGTTTTTTTTGCTTCCTGAAGATTGGTCTTTTGCAGAGCTTTTTCCCCTCTTGCTCCCCTGCTTAGTCGACTCTGCTTGTTCCGTCGACTTCCCAGTTCCTTTTGCAGTGGACTTCCCCGATGTTTCTTCCGTGGACTTCCCCGTTACAATCACAGATGATAAGCCTGAGTAGAATTCTCCACCTGGCGTAATCACCTCATCTAGAAGAAATCCGCAAAAGTTGTTCTTGAATTAACCGGATTCTTTCCAACTCGAGGAACCCCTGCTCGATGTCATCAATCTACGAAAGAACATGAACAAAGAATAAGAACTAGTACAAAAAAGAACATGAATCGAAGACTATGTTACACAAATTCAAACTACTTAAATCCATATTCCACATCAAGTACAAACTTATTCCTAATTTTCTAATGAGAAAAATCATTTTGATGGTATTGAAGAAAACTTTTTCCTAATAAAGAAACTTTTTTCTTAAGAAAATGTTTTTCTTATAAGAAAACTTTTTTATAATGAGAAAACTATATTTCAATTTAAATTATTATTATTATAAGCAAACTATTTTTTTGACAAATAAATTATTTCTCTAATTCTAATATTAATATTCTAGTCGTTTCTCTTAGTAATAAGTACATTTAAAGCATTTATTATATTTATTTCAATAAAAAATAATGCAAAAAAATTAATTTGTATCATCATATAGAACATCTCATCCAACAAACACGGCACATCCATTTCAATCAACTCTATTAGAACATACTCATATTTCAAAGTGCTAAAATCCCCTATTCTTAGTACATTTTAAAGTGCCAAAATACTCCTATTTCAACCAATGAAACTCAAGAAAATAAGCATGAATCAAGGGAGGATGAAGTAACTAACCTCTAGACCACTTCAACGAGTGAAATCGTTGAGAAATGATCGCAAATCCGGCAAAAGCTCCTCTAGGGCGCCATGGAGAAGAAGGAGCTCGAAGTGGAGGAAGAAGGTGGGGGGCTCGGGCTGGAGGAGGAAGAAGCTGAGATATAGCCGTTGGACATTAGTACCGGGCCTTATTAAGAGCCGGTACTAATGTAGCCACGTTAGTACCGGCTCTTAATAAGGGCCGGTACTAATGTCCCGCCCACACATTAGTACCGCCCCATATTGAGCACCGGTACTAACGTGGGACATTAGTACCGGTGCGCAATAAGAGCCGGTACTAATGTTTGCCACGAGATGGCTCCGCCCGCCTCCTTTTTGGCACGGGGCATTAGTACCGGTTCTTACAACATTAGTACCGGTGGGCAAACTGGACCGGTACTAATGTTAATTTTGCCCTGGGACGAAAGCCTCTTTCCCTAGTAGTGAATTTATGCAAGATGCAACCACCACCGTGTGGGTTAAACAAAGTAATAAAATGAAATCGACAAACAAAAATTTCAGTGTACTAAAAATTTGCAACTTCTTTTCCGGAAGTCCATCTCGAAAGAACTCGATCCGAGGTTAAGTGTGCTTGACCCGGAGCGATGGGACCGAACAGGGGGAAGTTCTTCCCTTCCCGGGTGCGCATGACGGCATGAGTGAGAACAAAATACGCAGAAAAGACATGTGTTGGTCTATGAGAGTACTCTTGAAATCCTAGAGAGCTGCCAGGCATAAGGAGGCACGGTCCTGAGGGGCGGGACGTTACACATGTAAAGCTGTGTCCAACTTTATTCGAAGGACCCGATGTTGCTAGCTGGTGATCAATCTGATATTGAGTGTGTTTGTTTCTTTTCTTATTTCTCGTTGTTTATGGGTGGAAATAGTGACAATCATCCTTCCAAACATTTTACTTATTTTCACCAATTGTCTTTTATGTGGTAAATCGTTTAAGAGATTAGAACTACTATGAGTGAGAAATCTTCGTTTAGATTATAGTAACATTATAAAAGTGTGGCTGTGGGAGAAGACAGTATCAATTTAGAACTCGTTCTTTTTGTGAAAAAGAATAGTGAAATTACAAATGAATAATATTAGAATAGTATTTCTTATAAGAGAAGATGTAACGAATGTAATAAGTAATAGTGCTTTTTCACTGTCTCAAAAGAACAGGCGTTGTGGGCCGGCCGGTATGTAAATAGCTGTCGTCCGACTTTATTGGAAGGACCCGATGTTGGTTGGCTCTCTTTTTTCTCCCCCTATTCTTTTTTTTTTTTGCCCCCCGCGAATTTGATCCTTCTGAGGTGAGAATGAATGAATGTGTGGTCCACTTTGTGGCACGTGCACAGCAGCAAAAAAAAAAGGGGGGAGAACGACCAGCAAGGTACTACTAGTGTGCAGTCCACGTCGTCTCTCCTGTTATTTCTCATCATTTCTCAACCGTTTGTTGGCTGCATCTCTTGTGCATGTAAATATTATTTGTCTAATTATTCAGCTATTATAATATTTTTTTTATCTCCGACCGAATCACAATTAATATATATTTAATTTTTCTGTCGAAAAACAAATACATGAGTTGGGTTTAGAACACGAGACTGCTCTATTATTCCTATATCTACTGTTGGTGTTAAATGGAGAGCCGCGAGGAGAGCCAACCCATTTTTATTTTTGTCGAGGAGGCAATTCTGACCAGTTCATCAATCATCAGGAATATATGTCATGCATGTTACTACTAGCAGACTTCCACCACAACAAACAACTCTATAGTTGGAGCAAGTAAAAAAAGAAGGAAACTTGTGTGTTTCCACCTTTGTATTGTATTTGGTGAAAGGTCATCGAGCGAGAGTGTCCAAATCAGCTTGAGTTTTTGAAAGAAATATCTGCGGAGAAAAGAAAATGGGACCGTTGCATTGCTTTATTCCCCCATCATCACTGATCAATGACCTTTTGGTGTGGATGACATCGACTCTATATGTAATACTATAATGCTTCCAATGCATATATAGTCTTACCTTTTATGAAAGAGTAAAACGAGCGAAAATATGACACTAGTAACTAACTAAATCACCACTACGTACGTACGTACTACAATAAGCTGGAGATTTTTATTTTCTGAATAAAAAAGAAGATAAGCTGCAGATGGCGCCACAGAGTTGAGGGGCAGAGGGGATCATCGATGTGGTGGGATGGAGATATGTGCAATTGGGCGGGGTATATCTGCATTGCATTGCAATTGCATGCATGAGCGGCGTACGTGAGCACACGTAACCACAGCACGGACCACCATTCCTCCTCCTGATCTGCACTGGTACGTACACCTCTCGCTCTCCCCATTCTTTTTCATTCATTCATTATTCTAGCTAGCTCCTTTCTCATCAACTATTATAATCAGTCTTGCTCCATCCTCTAATCATCAACATAATCAGTATATCTCTGTTACTACATTAGTAGATGACATTAGTCGCTTCGATTTATTTATTTTTTTCGAAAGATTAGTCGCTTTGATTTATATACATAATACATACACACACATAATACATGTTGGATGGATCGATCAATTCCGGCAAGCTAATAAGTACCCACACGTAGACGTACGGTCGATGACGATGATGGTGTCCACGCATATATGAAGCCCACCACTCGAGTACGTACGGTCGAAAAAGCTTTATATAGACATATAGTAGTAATATAAGTATGTAACAACCACCAGTAGAGATAGAGCTTTTGGTACGCTCCTTTAGTCCCGGTTTAATTTTGAAGCCGGGACTAAAAAGGTTTCGTCGACGTGCACCGAAATGGCTGCGGGAGCCGCACTCTTTAGTCCCGGTTGGTATTACCGATCGAGACTAAAGGCTCCACATCCAAAGGTAAATTCGACAACAGTTATTGGCAAGATCTTTAGTACCGATCTGCTGCACTAGGTGTTCAAAGTTCGTTAGACTAAAAGTTTCTAAGACTTTTACCAATCGACGATGGTGTTCATTCGTGCATGGAGTATATGTTTAATTACACTTCACTGGTGGTAGTGGTAGTGTACCAGGCTTTAGTCTCGATTGGTAAAAGTCTTAGAGACTTAAAGGTCAACCGGGACTAATACGAAGAGCAATCGGGATTAAAGAAGTTCTTTAGTCTCGATTGGTAATACCAACTTTTAGGGACTAAAGGTTTTGAGGAAAACAAAAAAAGCCCCGCAGCAGCTGGCGCCTGCTGCCAGCTCCGGCTTCGCCGGCTTCAACTTCACCAGGAACAAGTTTAATTATATCATGAACAAGTTCAATTTCACTGCACCCCAACTCCATTCAAGTTCATATCACAAAACATCTACAATTTCATCTCAATGCATCTCACAAATTCACAAAATCTTTTTACACATCACAACATATCAATTCTCAAGACACGAATCATTCACCTGTCACAAATCACAAAAGAAAAAAAAACAACTCACTGCCGCCGGAGGTCAGCTGCTGCATCGATTCGATGCGTGTGTCCCCTCCCCTTCTCTATCGAATTCGAATCTTGCAGTGCAAAGCCTCCAAGCAAGTGCCCGTGTGTGTCAGTGTGTGTGGGGGGGCCACTGCATGCCCACTGGTCCACTCTTCGTCTCTTCCTCCCTCACTATCTCTCTTCTTCTCTTATCCACTCTCTGCACCAGTTATTGCATGCAATTAAGCTTATTAGTTACCTCGTCTGTGTGTGACATCAACGACAATCAAAAGCTATTAACCATGCATATTGTAATACAATATGATTTATTGTGGGCTCATGTTGCGTATGGATTGGTAAGTATGTGTACTGTACCATCAAGTCCCGGATCAGCTCACCAAAATTATATTCATCCGTGTAATAAGTAACGTTAACGTGCTGGTATCGTCGCTCACAAACTAATTAAGGATTCATTCATAAATCGAAACTAGTCCAAGTCCTCCATACACGCCCACTTGTATTGGCTCCCGTACACACCTGTCAATAGTGCAGTGTGTGTCACCACCCAAACACTTGGACGCATTCAGATCTCATATCAAAATATGCTCTACGTGTGGATATCTTGTGCATACAAATAAAATATGAATTATAGCTTTATTAGTTTGCACACCAATGCAAGATTATTCATGAGCAACACATGAAGCTACTTTTCTCTTAAGAAACAAAAAACCTCGGTGCATGCATGGAGAGAATGAGATTGTCCTATATATTAACCCCCTTAAAAAGATGCTCTTTTTCTCAAATTGGATAAAAAGGAACCATATTTTGCTCTCATAATCAGCTAGTGAAAGTCAGTATATTGACCAAACACACGCAGTTTGCGCTTGCTACTTTTTTTTTATCTCCGCACGTTTGCCTTTTTTTATCTTTTCATGTAAAAAAAATACATATACCGACAACTACCCACTCTCAAAAAAGAAAGCACATATGCCCACAACTAAACCCGTATAGAAATTAGTAGTCTAAAACCACAAATATATGCAGAGAGGTCGGTCTTTAAATAAGATCGGATTGATGAGCATCACTAGCTACTAATATTAATGACCCGATAATTAATCTGAGCACACGAGTTCTTAATTCTTCCCTGCTGGCTAACCTAACTAGTAGCTAAACAGCCGCGTATGGCGAAGGCTAGCTGTATCTCTTCCTCTCCTCCACTTGCATGGTTTGCCGCCACTATTCGCAATTGCAGCCACGACATGATCACAGCTCCAATCACATAAACCATCCAACTTCCAAAAACCTCTCCGTGTCCTCCCATTGGCCGGCTACCTCTCCTGTGGCTGCCCACTGCACCACACATCTCTCTCTTCCCCTTTCTCTCTCTCTCTACCTCCTCTCTGCTGTCGACGATGCTCATCTCTTTCTCTCTCTAGGCTTGGACCGTTTGGGTAGGGAGCAAGGCTAGTAGTACTTGAAGTGATTAAAGCAAAGATCGATTAGCAGCACAGCCGGTCCAGCCCCCAAAACTAACAAGAGGTACCAAACCAAAACCGAGAAAAAACCAAACTTTCCCATGCATTGTGTTCAGCTAAGATTGTAGCAGCACACAGACACAGCAACAGCATGGTGAAGAGGAAGCAGAGCTGCAATGCCCGGTTATGAGGAGCTCTAGTCCATGAGCAACCCCTCTTCTCCGGCCTCTTCCAGCTGCAGCGCCGCCGCACAGCACCAAGAAACGACGACGACCTTGCAGTTGCAGCGGCAGGAGCTAGTCGCCGGAGCAAGCCGAGCCGCCGGCATTATTGCTCCTCCTCCCCGCGCTGCATCCGCCGCCGCCGACGACGACGACACCGGCGAGCTGTCTCCTCCTCGGTGCGAATGGGAGTTCCGGCTGGCGGCCACCATGCCGTCCACCGCCCTCCCGGGGGCGTCGGACGCCATCGGCAGCGTCGACTTCGACCCCACCGGCCGCCTCCTCGCCACCGGCGGCATCGCCCGGCGGATCCGGATGTACGACGTCGCCTCCCTGCTGATGGCGGATGCGGATAGCGGCGTCGTCACCGGCGGCCCGGCGTCGTGCATCTGCGTGCCGGCGAAGCTGAGCAGCGTGCGGTGGCGCCCGTTCGGCGCGCCGTCGGTGGGGTGCGGCGACTACGACGGCGTGGTGACGGAGTACGACGTGGAGCGCGGCGTGGCGGCGTGGGAGCGCGACGAGCACGCGGGGCGGCGCGTGTGGTCGCTGGACTACGCCCCCGGCGGCGCGGCCATCATGGCGGCGTCCGGGTCGGACGACAGGACGGCGCACGTGTGGGACCCGCGCGCACCGTCGGCGGGCTGGGCCACCGCGCGCGCCGGCGGCGCCGTGCTGTGCGTGGAGTTCGACCCGTCGGGCGCGCCGCAGCTGGCCGTGGGGTCGGCGGACCGCCGCGCCGTGGTGTACGACGTCCGCGCGCTGGGCCGCGGCGCCGTGGCGTGGATGGGCGGGCACGGCCGCCCCGTGACGTACGTGCGGTGGGCGGCGCCGGAGCCGGCGCCGGCGCGGCGGGTGGTGACGTCGGCGGCGGACGGGACCCACCGGCTGTGGGAGTGGGGGAGCAGCGCCGCGGCGGAGGCGGAGGAGGCGCGGGAGGTGCGGTCGTACAGCGGCCACGCGAGCGCGCGGAGCTTCGTGGGGATGGGGGTGTGGCGCGCGGCGGGCCTCGTGGCCAGCGGCTCCGAGTCCAACCACGTCTTCGTCTACGACCTCCGGTGGGCCAAGCCCATCTGGGTACACCCTTTCGTCCTTGCTGGTGGTGGGGCCCACGGCCATGCGGACGACGCTGCTGAAGCTGCTGGTGGTGGTGAGTTCGTCAGCGCGGTGGCGTGGCGACAGGGCAGCGACCACGACGGCGGCGGCGCGCTCGTCGCCGGCGGGTCGGACGGCGTGCTCAAGATGTTCACGTGCCACCGGCGGAGGGCAGACGGCGATGATAATGCTTCTCATCTTCTCCTCTGACTGCATGCTTTTCATTTCTGTGCTCAATTGCTTTTCCCCCCTTTTAATTATTTATGTTTAGTTTTCACTTTCTGTCAAGATAAAAAAAAGAAGAATTAAGAGACGAGGGTTAAAGTACATGTTAGACTGAAGTTAAATGAGGGAGGATGACAGAAGAGAGATTGATGATGCTGAAGATGATTCTTTTTTCTTTTTTTGTTTTTCTGAGGTGATGATCCATTTATCATATCCGTGACAGTGTACTGATATATTTTTTAATGAATAATAAGAAAACAATAACGACACGATTACTTGTTTTGTTTATCGATTATTAGTTCACTCAACATATATGTCCCGCTGTCCTGTATTGTTTTCCATTTGCATTGCACGAGCCACGATCTCGTCATTTATCAGGCATTTTCGCTGTTGTTAACTGCACATGCATCGTCCCGAGGTTTTTTACTGGAAACATGCATCGTCCCGAGGTTTTTTACTGGAAAAAATGCATTACGAATTTGAATTTTTACATGAACCACAAATGGATCCTTTTTCTGAATTTTTTAATAGTAGTGCTAGCGTCTCGATCATCCGATGACAAAGTTCCGTTGCAACATCAAAAGAAAGCATGCACAACATAAACATCATATAGGTGCAACATTGTAAAATATACACAAAAAACTAATTAAGTCGTTTGACTCCCGTCACAATATGAACACTATGTTGTTCCCCATCTATGCACTTGTGTCTTAGACTTAAAAAAACAAAAAAAAAAGATTTTTACATGGGCCTATGCAGTTCCTCCTCCTTGTTTGATGAATTTTTTATAAATATTTTTTCTATTTTGCAAAAATAAATGGTTTCCCAAAAATTTAGCAGATCTATACTACTGCCGCCGTACCCCACGGCGGTAGGGTTCCTACCGCCGTGCGGCACGGCGGCAGTTGCCGTGGCCCACGGCCAGACGTGGGCCCGAACTGTCCGATGGACATACCGCCGTACCACACGGCGGTATGTCTCTACCGTCGTGGGGTACGGCGGCAGGTCCTAGCGCAGTAGAGCACGGCGGCTGCAGGCCTGGTACCGCCGTGCCCCACGGCGCTTGGATCTGCAACCTATATAAGGTTGAAATTCAGCCGAAAATGTCATAATAATTCGGAAAAAAAGAGAGGTGGGGGGAGAAGAGAAGGGAGTGAGGAGGAGGTGGCGAAGCTGCGAAGCTCTGCCAGTTTTTCGTCTCGTTAGAGGTAAATACTCTGGTAATTAATATTTTGAACTGTGATAATTCATATTTTGAAGTACTGTTTTAGTGTAGATCTGCTTAGTAAAAATATAGTTTTAGTGTAGATCTGCTTAGTAAAAATATAGTTTTAGTGTAGATCTGCATAGTAAAATTATAGTTTTAGTGTAGATCGATTAGTAAAATTATAGTTATAGTGTAGCTCTGAGTAGATATATTTTGTAATTACAGATCCACTTGTTAATAGCGATTTTTTTCATGCTGTCAGACATGTCGGATGTAGTTACTGTCAAGTTGTATTTCGGTAATGGCCAGATTAGATATGGTGAAAATGGAGTTGACTTGTCAGAATTTGATTCGGTTGACCATGTGATTAGAAGAGCAGCCGAAAGAACTTGGGGGTCCATAACCAACTTTTTTATAAGGCATTCCATGTAGATGTAGAGCAACATGACTTGTCCATTATGGCTCTAATCAACAGGAGTGAGGCAGTATATTGGGAGCTTATGCCACTTCAAGGCACTGAACATTGGAGGAGTTATATCAAAACAACATGTCAAATTGGTTTGCCCGTGATTTTGTTTATCCAAGTTGTTCACAAGGCTGGGTCTAGTAGTCAAGTGCATGAGGAGGGTAGTGGTGCTCACCAGGGTGAGGCTGAACTAGAAGCAGGAGATGGTCCTGCGACTGAGGCAGAAGAAGGAGATGGTGCTGCCACTGAGGCAGAAGAAGGAGATGGTCACACACCCTTTGAGACCTGTGGTGAAATTGACGAGGGGGGAGTTAATGAAGAAGTACTAAGGCAGTACGAAATGGAGGCCGGTGACGATGAACGTGGGTTGCAAGAGGACTCCTCAGATGATGAGGATGACCCGCTAGTGGCAAGGGACTGGGACAGCTACAATTTCTCACAGCTATCTGTCAATCCTGGTGAGAATGTGTCCTGGGAGTATAGAGAGAATCAGGTTTGTGTTGGCGCCATGTATAAGAGTGCAGTCGAGGTGAAGGATGCAGTGAAGAGGTGGGCCACCATTACTCTGCAGAGAGAGTTCAGGGTAGTGAAGAGTTCTCCACACATATATGATGTACAATGTGTGAAGCCCAACTGTCCTTTTCGAGTGTATACTTCCAAGGGCAAGTGGAAAAGGTCTGTTGTGGATCACACTTGTGTACTTGACCAGCTAGATGCAAGCCATTGTAATTTGTCGACCGGTTTTGTGGCCAGCCAGATGTTTGCTAAGATTGTGGAAAATCCTGTTTATGAGCCTAAGTCCATTATTTGGCAATTGAGGAGAAATTTAGGTACCTGATAAGTTATGGTAAGGCATACATGGCGAAGAAGAAGGTAATGGAGTTGAGGTGGGGTACTTACGAAGCATCCTACGACAATCTGCCTTGATTGCTGAACACAATTGCCACGCTAAATCCTGGTAGTTATTATGATATCAAGACTTATAATCTTGTATCAAGGCCAGGGAAGCAAGTCTTGCAGCGGGCATTCTTAGCATCCTTACAGCTGTGGCTGCATATGGCAACAATCAGTTGTTGCCATTGGCAATTGCTTTTGCAGAGGGAGAGAATGGTGACAGTTGGTATTGGTTTTTGGAGAGATTGAAACAGATGGTGGTGGGAGATGTGTCAAACGTGTGTGTGATACACGATAGACACAAAGGTATTTTGCAGGTGATTAATGACATCAAAGAAGGTAGTCAAGAACGTCAAGAGCAGCACAATGGTGAGATTTGCATAGCAGGTGGTGCATGAGGCATATGGGAGCAAACTTTCATAGCCAGTTCAAGAACAAAGAACTTACAACATTGTTCAAGCGGTTATGTTCAATGAATCAGGAGAAAAAGTTCAACGAGCTCTGGAAAAAATTAGATGATCTAACGAAGAAAGCATCAGAAGAGATAGCTAAGAAGCCAATAAGTACTGAACCCGGGGAAGAGCCAGTTTCTCTGGAGGACGTGGGGCTAGATGCTCCAAATGTCAGAAGGAGAAGGGGACGTGCTGTGAAGACCTTTAGCCGGTGGATTCAGAATGAGCCTAAGGAGAAATGGTGTCTCCTGTTTGATAAGGGAGGTGTGAGGCATGGGATAATGACAATAAATTTTGCTGAGGTCTACAACGCGGTTTTGCACGGTGCCAGAGCTCTCACTCTTGTTGGTATCATTGAGTTCTTCTTGTACCGCACAATGAAGTACTTTCTTGAGCGTGCTACTGCAGCACATGCAGCTATGCAGGACTGTCAAAATGTGTATTCAACATGGATGACTGAGTACTTAGACAAAAAACAGAAGGCTGTTCTTGCTCACAGAGCTTACCCACAACCTCTACGTCGTGATTCTGGCGAGGAAGTTCAGTGGAAGTAACAGATAAGTTGCCAGTCCAAATCACAAAAAGCGAATGGTGAAATAACAATACAACAAATAGTTATTGGGAATCAGACATGCTCATGCTCTTGCCAGAAGCCACTGCTGCTACACTACCCCGATCACAATGATCGCTGCATGCCTTGCAACAAAGAATATCCATTGGGGTCGGTACGTGCCTAAATACTTTTTCAAGCAAACCATTCTAGACACTTGGAACCATACTGTTGAGGGCTACCTGCATCTTGGTACTTTCACTCAAGACCCCAAAGACAATGCGTTGTACATACCAAATCCAGATCCAATCATGTGCCAAGGTGTTGGTCGACGCAAGAAGAAGAGGATTAGGAACAACATGGACGAGGCTGAAGCTGGTCCTCCGGTGCAGATATGCTCTAAGTGCAACAACTCAGGACACTCCTACAAGAAAAATGCACCGAAGCATCTTACTTTTCCACTGCCACTTCTCCAGCACCTTCAGCTAGTGGACGTGGACGTCGTTCCCGTCGCTACACCGAAGGAATGCAGTGATCGTACTTGTTTGTGCTACCGTGTTGTAATATTTGAAATACTTATGCATGTTATCGTCTTGTAATATTTGAATAATTTAATTTGGCAAGGTCTTGTAATATTTGAACCATTTAATTTGCAACACCGTCAGAACTTATGCATGTTATCGTGTTGTAATAATTGAACTACCTTTTCCTTTGCTTGTTGTTTTCTTCTTGCCTTCAAATTTATTATCATATCCTGTTATGTATTGTTCTCTAATTTCAAATGAAACATGTAATGAATTATCATATTTCTCATCTTTTTTGTAGGCTTGCAATGACTTTCTCGGGTCCTGAGTTGAACTTGGAGTTGCTCACCAGTAGGAAGGACAAGGTTGCGGTGCCAAAGGGGATCCACGCTCCTATGTGCTACTGTGGTGACAACTGTAAGCTTGTCAAGTACAACGTTCTCGGCTACGTCTACGGGATGAGGTTCTTCATGTGCGTGAACTACGAGCACGACCCCCTCCCACCATGTCGCAATGTTAGACCAAAAGTAAGAACAAACTGCATTACTAAATAAATAATATGTCATTGCTATTTTATTATGTGCTAACTTGTCTTTGAAAAAAGACTCCACCTCCTCTCTGTGATTTTATGCAGTGGCTAGATTGTGAGCAGTCCGAACAAGACAAGCGTTACGTCGAGACGATGGGTCGTTCAGCACGTGAGAGGTGGCAAAGGATGGTTGAGGCAGAAAAACAAGAAGAAAAACGTAAGGAGCAGGAGGAGGAAATTCGCATTCGCCGGGAGATGAAAGAACGTGAAGCGGCCCGTGAAGCAGATAGAGAGAGGAAGAGGGAGAGAGCTCGCCGGGCTAAGGAAGCTGGGCCGGATGCCATGAGGAAGGGGAAATACCCCCGTTGTACCCAGTAGACGTAGAGTACTAGACGCCGAGTGCTACTGTATCTCTAAAAAATTATGATTTCATTTCATCATCCTCTAGAGTCGGCTTGTATCATTAAGAACTTGATTTCAGATGCATTAGAGCATGTTTCCTCAAACAGTAAAACGAGTATTAAGGTGTGTTTCCTGTGAGTAACTGCGTCAAACAGTGAACACATAGGGTGTGTTTTCTGTGAGTCACTGCACCAAACAGCGAACCTAGTACTAGGGTGTGTTTCCTCCGAGTCACTGCCCGTTTTTCTTGCCCCGGATCGAATGGCCCACCGTCCAGTCTGCTTCATTGCCTACATATATGTGAGCACTCTTCTCCAGTGCCACTTCTCAACACAACAAGCACCAATGAGTTCCTGGACTGGGGATGATGATGGCTCCCTCGGTCCAGCACTATGGAGCCAGCAAGATCCAGAGTTCAACAACAATTTTCCAGTCTTAGATAAGAGATATTTCAAATCCATGTGTGATGTTAGAAAGTACGCACCAAATGAAACGGTGAACTGACCAAGGTGTGCACACGGTGAGTTTTGTGTGATGCAAGTTTACCAGGGATGGAACAACTCTTGTCGACGCTTCTGGCATTGCTCACGAGCATGGGTAAGTAAAACTACGTGACCTTTCTCCTTCTTCATTTTATGGTTTACTAATATAATCTCGGTTTCTGCAGTACTCCGACCAACCAGATAACTGCGGTTTCGTGCAATGGGTGGATCCCCTAGCTATTCACTCGTATCAACAGTACATCGACTACCTCGAGGATGTTGTCATCTTCAACGTGAGGCAAGAGCTCGCGTCGGCATTGGCTTCTCCAGATCCGACATCTACCAACGACGACGACGGACCGGTGACCGGACCAATGGTGGTGAAGACGAACACCGGCTGTGAGGACGAGTTCTGCTGCTGTCCATGCCACGAGAAGAAGGACAACACTCCACCCCCGCCACCATCTGATCCAACTCCACCCCCGCCGGGGTACGGGTACTATATGCCCTCCCAGCACTCCGGCGGGTCTATGATGTCCGGGTTCTCCGGGTACCACTCGTACAACTAGATTACAAATGTTGTAATCGTTTATCTAAATTCCCTAAGGCACGTTAGGGCTAGCAGCGGCACAAAGTAGTATTTGCGTCGTACGTGTCATTGTTTGTTTATGTGATTCGTCGTTAAGTATCAATGGTTCGTCGTTAAGTATCAATGTTCAAAAAAATAAAACTTACCAGAAAAATAAATAAATAATAAAACTACCGCCGTAGGGCACGGCGGTAGGTCTCTACCTACCGCCGTGGGCTACGGCGATTGCTGGAGGTCACGCTGCCGTCTGGCGGTAGGCACCTACCGCCGTGCCACACGGCGATTAGTCTTACCGTCGTGTGGTACGACGGTAGGTGCCCTTGCCAGTGGGCCACGGCAACTGCCGCCGTGCCGCACGACGGTAGGAACGGCGGCAGTAGTATAGATCTGCTAAATTTTGGGGAATCATTTATTTTTGCAAAATAGAGAAAAAAATATATTAAAAAAATTCTTCTTTGATCTTGACGTTGTCCAGGCCTAACCTACGGACCAACTCATTCACAGGCCTCAAGTACCAAAAGGCCCAACCCATTGGCCGCTAGTTGCAGGCTCAATCTTCTGACCTCGCTCGCATCCATCGCATCAGGCTAGGCCCAAACTCGAAACCCTAAAGGCTCGGTATCCCCGGCGCCACTTCTTCCCTCTCTACCACATCGGCGGCGGCCTCTCTCCACTCTTCCTCTTCCCCCAGGCGCAGGTCATCGGAGGTAAGCTTACTGCTCCCGCGCCATCCTAAACCCTACGGCCTACGGCGCGCGCGCGGGGACCTGAGGCGTCGTGTTGTTGTTCTCTGCGCAGATGTCGGCAGCAGCGGAGGCGAAGGCGGCGGTGGTGCCGGAGTCGGTGCTGCGGAAGCGCAAGCGCGAGGAGCAGTGGGCCGCGGACAAGAAGGAGAAGGCGCTCGCGGACAGGAAGAAAGCGCTCGAGAGCCGCAAGATCATCTTCGCGCGCGCCAAGCAGTACGCGCAGGAGTACGACGCGCAGGTGAGCGATCCCCCCTCCTGCTGTTTCCTTGCCACTGATTTGATCCGACGATGCAGTGATGCACAACCAATTTAGTTTCGAAACGATTTCGGTGGATATACTGAATAGCTTTGGTTGATTAGCACCGCTGTGGTCTAGTAATGAAATGCACATTCTTGACTGGGATAATAAGGTTGCTGATTTTAAGACCAATTATCAGTTGGACCTTGTTTACTGAATTATTAGGAACGTGGGGACTCTGTCCTGATGGACATGTGCTTTGTGTGCAGGAGAAGGAGCTTGTGCAGCTCAAGCGTGAGGCCCGGTTGAAGGGTGGGTTCTATGTGAGCCCTGAGGCCAAGCTTCTGTTTGTGATCCGCATCCGTGGGTATGGCACTGCCTCATATTAGCTGCTGATTCGCTTGCCGTTCAAGAATGCTAATTTCCGGCTGACTGCAGTATCAATGCCATGCACCCCAAGACCCGCAAGATCTTGCAGCTCCTGCGTTTGAGGCAGATCTTCAATGGTGTTTTCCTCAAGGTCAACAAGGCCACCATTAACATGTTGCGAAGGGTGGAGCCATACGTTGCGTATGGGTAAGTTCATATCTGTTTCAAATTAGCTCTGCCAAACCATATATGTGTAGCATTGTGGTGCATTTCAAAGATGTACAAAAAGTATTATTGCAATCCTTTGCACTACACATCAGAAGTAACCACTAGTGGCTGTGGCCTGTGGCACACTTAAATGACTGATGTGCAAAATGCCTGGTTTGTTTAACTGGTTGTGCTGTATGTACCATGGTGTTGTGATATCATGAATTCAGTACAAAGATTTGAGGTCTTTGTGGATCTCCGGCTTGGAGAAAGCTCTAACTTGCCATTATTATTGTCCTTATTTATCCAGTTAGTGGTCCTGAATTCAGAGGTTGGTAAACATGATAGTCTATTTTGTTTAGTCACAACTCCTTTATCGGACTATCTTGCTGTCTTAACTGCCATATTGACATGATGTTGTCCAGAGTTAGATTGATTACTCATAATGTGACATGACTATGTCCAGTTGTGCCAAATCTTGTTCGTAGTTGGTGCTTTAACGGCTTGATCATAAAGCTAAGTCACCAGGGGCAAGAATAGTCTAGATACCGGTTATCATAGCATGTTAATGTTTCGGTGTCAATGATTTTTGTTTTTAAATTATGCCTCTATGTAGCCTAAAACATATACTATTATTATTTTCAGGTACCCAAACCTGAAGAGTGTGAGGGAGTTGATCTACAAGAGGGGCTATGGGAAGCTGAACAAGCAGAGGATTCCTTTGAGCAACAACAATGTCATTGAGGAGGTTAGCCATAGCCTATGTTGATTCTGATGATATATGAGTTGCCTATGCTGATTCTGATGATACATACGTTTCAATCAGAATATATAAGTCATTTTTCTCTGCTTCCTGCCTGTCAGGGCCTCGGGAACCACAACATCATCTGCATTGAGGATCTTGTCCATGAGATCATGACCGTTGGCCCACACTTCAAGGAGGCCAACAACTTCCTGTGGCCATTCAAGTTGAAGGCACCACTGGGTGGCCTGAAGAAGAAGAGGAACCACTATGTTGAGGGTGGTGATGCCGGTAACCGTGAGAACTACATCAATGAGCTCATCAAGAGGATGAACTAGGCTCTTGTATCCTCTAGGTCTCAGAAGTCTGAGAAGTTGTTTTACTCTAGGGAGTCATGTTGGATAATGACAGATATGCAACTTTGACATTCCAAACAGATTGTAGAACTTGGCTCTTTCACAGCGAGACTTCCAGTTGGAAATCTGTGCTGTTTATGCATCTGGAGATATTTGTGTTTATCCACTCATGTTGCCATTGCTGTGCGTGCTGTGCTTTCCGATTAACTCTGGGCCAGGATTCATGTCAATCGGTCATCAGTTAATGACCAGTATCCCAGTCATCATGATGTTAAGGAGCAGAACTGGTTTTGCCTTTTGTGCTGTATCAGCATTGGTGCTAGTTGGTTTGTGTAAATTTGCCCTCGCAGTTCATCAATATTTTTTTTATTGGTGTGTTTACAGCTTTGGAATTCCATGTAAATCTTTGCCCAACTGTGGGCAAGCAAAATTTCTGTTGGAGAAGTTTGAAATGGGACCTGAACAGGCCATTACTTTGCAGCTTGCAGGGCTTACTGGCTTAGTGTAGCACAGCTGAGCTAAACTCATTTCGGACTTAACTGTTTCAATACTGTCTATGTGGACTTCGTATTTTTGAATGCTTAACAGCCCTGACTTGTAACCCAGTTTAGGCGTTAGGGAGGTCAGCGTATAATTGCATCAGAACTTGCATTGTCACTGAAAGGTCAATGTAGTAGAGATGTTCTTGGCGAAATCTGACTGACTCCACTACAATGTACATCACCTCTTCTTGCAGTAAGAGGCCTCTGTTTTGCTGTGGCCAATTGGTTTGATGAACTCATCAGACTTTGTTTGGATGCTGATTCCAGAATACGTAAACTCTGTTCGTCATGGCTGACGCACAATCGGAGCACTCGTGTGGCTACTGACTAATACTCCCCTTTTTTTCTCGGATATATATAACAAGTAGATTTATGTGATCTTCATTTTTGGCTTCACACTGGCTTGAGAACTTTTGAGCAACGAGCTTGCTCATACATGGATGGCCTCATCTCCTCCACTTTGGGGTTTGGGCACCGCCCCTGGCACTGGCACTGGCACACACTTGGATAAGCTTTTCTTTGCTTGCATTGCAGGACAGCTCCACAGACAACCTGGGTATAAACATGCCAGGGGTTCTTTTCTTTTTTTTTCTGAGACCAGAAACATGGCAGTCTTGCAAAGCCATAATCACCAAGGCAATCTCAGTTTCCCATGACATTCTATCTCTTACTATGTTCCAGTATTAGATTTAGATGAACAAAAACCACATGGCCAATTTCAAAAATTTCCTCCTGTTTTTCAATACCTCATGAAGTTTGCATGACTTTCTCCCTTTTATAGAGGATCCCGGAATTTTTCACTACTATGCGGTGCAAACAGCATGCATAAGCAGTTAAGCATGTTTAAACTTCAAATATTCTTTTTAATGAACACGACATCACAACTCCAAACTGTCATCAAAGTGTCACTTGTTCTTCATCATACAAGCACAATACCACCATGATTCGTATTTGAGCACATATGTGTCCACTTAGCCCTCCACTCCAAAGCCACAACACTGCCTAATCATATATTTTAACCTACATGCTTAGCAAGATGACATAGTTTTCTCAGCACTCCCCTTACTTAATTCTGCAAAGATATACTGACAATTTGCAGTGAGGCCGCCCTTGATTATTCGGCGCGTATGTCCTCGTATGAGCTGGACCTGCGTATACAATCCTTCCCCCATCTCGCCTGTCCCTCTGTGGATTATAATTCTCACAAGCAAGGAGGCATTGACATGCATCCCATCATTGCAAGTACAGATGAGCCCTAGTGCATGTTCCTAGTGGCATTGTTTAGTTCCCAGCATATTTTGCACATCACCATCGTTTCCGTGTTCTTTTAATCGTCGGTGAGGTTTTTAATTAAATCGTTTCTCGTATTTACTTTACGTTCTAGATGGATGATGGATGTGACAAGAAGAACAAAAAGTCCTGATGCTCAGGAAGTTGTTTAACTGGGTTATGGAGTTCAGACTTCAGAGGGCTCCCCCATTCAGACAAAAGATTCCTTTTATCATCCCTCCATTCAGAGCAATGCAGATAGTTTAATCAGTTGCTCATAATTTTATAGCGCAAGATGCGAATTTGTATGACGATTAGGTGTTTGTCCACATGCAGCTGTGCCCAAGTCAATTTGCCAACAAATATAGTTTTGCATAGCTCCTACTAGTTTATAGCTGTCGGCTAATGTTGAGAAAGAATTGTTTTGATTTTTCCTCGCAAGCGAATCGCCGTGTTTGATGCTGATGCAGAGAAGAAGAGGGGATTAGGACACCCCTTGAATTGAGATCACATGGAATTGTCCTCTCTTGTAGGACATGGTTGCGTATTAAAATAGGACAGAGATATCAAGCATGATAGGACCCTCCCTCATGCCATATTATTAGCTACCTCTAATTACTTTCCAAGGGGATACCAAATTCTGCTAATATATGTCTCTCTTGTGTGTGTGTGTTGGGGGGGGGGGGGGTGGGGGGTAAACTATGGCTACGCACTGGATCATTCCTCTTTGTTTTCGTTCGCGTGCCTCGCGAGCTTCAGTGCATGTTGTCTCCTTTTGATTTCAGTTTTTCAGAGAAAGTGTAGTTGCCAGGTATATACACTTGTTGAACCTTACTGTACTAGTCTAGTGGCAACGTGGCCTGATCTAATGTTTTTGAATGTGCAGTAGGAAAGGAGACTATTGTAGTGATCTCATTTGATTCAACTTGGTTAACCTTCAGAGGATTTCTGATAATTTATGCTATTCTGCAGCAGAAAAGCCTATGGGAATTATGGATCATTAATGTCAGCAGTGTCAGAACATACAGAACTTCCCAATCAACTTGGTTAACCTTCAGAGGATTCTAATAATTAAAGATTTACAAGTAATTGTGGTTGAACTTCATTATATAGCAGAGTTGGCATCGGTTCATCTGTCGTTGTAGAGGTGGTCTTTTCTTTTTCCTAAGTGAGAACTTTAAAAGGAAACAGAAAAGTAGCGCTTGCACTTAGATTTGAAAACAACGTAACTACTGCCAGGAAAGGACAAGAACATCAAGAATTCATTATGTACAAGTTGTCAGACTGAAGGCATTAGTTATGCTGGAATTGAGCATCATATCAAAACTCACCAGTACTCAAGCCAAGTTCTCGAAACAGACCTATGTAACACCGAGAGGAAAAGGACGCATGCTCGTGCACTATATGAAATTATGAACACACAAAAACGCGTAAACCGACCTGATTAAGATCTCTGAACAAGCCATTTTGCCAACTCAATTGTTCTGCCATTGGGTGAAAACAGCACCGTGATTAGCATCCAAGCATCCCATCATTGTTGGTATGTACTTCCAGAGGTCATTGTTTATGCATATACCCAAGGTGCATTTCACCATCGATCCTTGCAACGAAAATCCTTCTGGATCCCAACTAGGCTGTCGTTTCTTGTGGCCATGGCTCTTTGATTCATCCTTGGCCTTCTCTAGACAGATGCCTCCTAATGATTGCCATCAGAAGAGGGATGGATTAGTCAGTCGGCTCCTGTAGTCCTGTCATTGCCAATCCAAGTGTCCGTTCATTGCAAGAACAGCTCATGTCAATGCTCTCCACTCATCATTGGTGGATACAGTCTGACCTTCATCACGCTGATTATTGGATAAAGGTGTTCTTTACTAAAAAAATGGAGTTATTACCTGATCACTGCATCTGAAACTAGGACTTCTAGTTACAGTATCTGAAAGTGAAAATACTGTATTTGAACTGCTGTGCCAGTAAGTAAAACTCAGATAACTCCAAACCGAGTGACACCAATTACAGCAGCATCTTGATTGCTGAATGCTGTAACAAAACAATATGTGATCCTAGTGCCAGCAAGCATTCATATTTCATATTATCATTAGAAAGAAGCCAAAGTTTAGTGAGGTACTCTGAGAATCTTCCTTGTGTAATGGCGAGATAGAGGTGACATCCTCTGACCAAGCTCCCCCCTCATAATCTCGAGCATGTGCAGGCCGCAACCTACTCAATTCCCCTCAATTAAACTAAACCGAGAAGCAAAATGTGACAGCCCTTTAAATCACAAGGGGCACATGGAGCCGAGGGACTGCTACTACTGCAACAGCTCATCTTCAGAGACACAAGAGGCACAAGAACAAGCCTGAAAGAAGGAAGACGACGGCGACGGTGGCGGCGATGGGGTGCCGGTCCTGCGACAAGCCCAAGATGAACTACAGGAAGGGGCTGTGGTCACCTGAGGAGGACCAGAGGCTGAGGGACTACATCCTCAAGCATGGCCTTGGCTGCTGGAGTGCTGTCCCTGCAAAGGCTGGTGAGAAGATGCTCTGATTTCTCCCATCCTTCCATGCACATTGCTGCATTCATGCTCATGCATGCAGAGCATCTTCCTGCTGCTGCTGAATTCTAGTCTCCTTTGCAATCAGCAAGATATATTTTTTCTTTTTTCAAATTCCTGCAGCACCATGAAAATTTGGTTCAAATTCAGCTTTAGTCTTTCATTTGGAAAACCTTGCGTTTGACTAGGAACAGCCGAAGAGCTGAGCAATTCATAATTTCATCAACTGCATTGTTTCTGATGACTTTCCTTTATCTTTTTGCAATGCAATTTGGACTTGGTTCCTCAAAGGTCTCCAGAGAAACGGCAAGAGCTGCCGCCTGCGTTGGATCAACTACTTGCGGCCCGGATTGAAGCGTGGAATGTTCTCTCAGGAGGAGGAAGACGTCGTCATCAACCTTCAAGCCAAGCTGGGCAACAAGTAATTCTCTTCAGAGCTAATGTTTTTCTTTTCTTTTTTGAAAAAAAAGCTTTAGTTTTAATTTTTAAACAGAAGCAACAGCAATTCACACAGTTCATACCAAGCATGTACATGTCGCTGATGAATTGGGATCTCAGGTGGTCTCAGATTGCGATGCATCTTCCCGGGAGGACCGACAACGAGGTGAAGAACTACTGGAATTCGTACCTGAAGAAGAGGGTGATGCAGGCCCAGGGCGGCTCCAACCCAAAGAGCCCACCCGAGCTCACCTCCATGAGCACCACCGAGCCAGCCATGTCCATGACCCATCACCATCAGCACCACGTCAAGAACAGCAGTGGCGGCGGCGGCAGCACCACCACGTCGCACGACCAGGACGCCAACATCATCAGCAGCAGCAATGGCGTCCTATCAGCCCCTATGCTGGCGGCCCAGCAGCAGCCGTTCGATCACCAGGCCCAGCAGCAGCAGCCCAAGAACTTCGTCTTCTCCGACTGGGGGGTGCCGGCGCCGGAGAGCTACTCCGTGTCCGCGCACTGCTGGCCCGCCTCCACGGCGAGCTCCGGCAACGTCACGCCGTCGCACGGCGGCGCCTTCGGCGGGGACCAGATGAGCGGCAGCTACGGCGCGCTACCGCCGCACCAGGACCACCAGACCGGAGCCGCCGCCGCCGCCGGCCATGGCGCGGCCGCCGGAATCGCAGGCAGCGGGTACTTCGATCTGCTCAACATGGGGGACATCTACGGCGGGTTCAGCTCGACGAACGATGATCTCCTCTTCTGATGAACTGATGGTGTTGGACTGTTGGTGGGAGGTGTAATGTGAAGAGTGTTTGTGTCGTGCATGAGTCTGTAAGCATGGAATGCCGCGGTATACTTGTTCGATTTTTTTTTCGCGAACGTGCCTTAGCACGTGTTTCATTAAGAGGAAGAAGAGTATTACAAACGACACCGTCGTCAACAGACTGATGAAGCGGCAAAAAGGAGCGAAACAAAAACTACAGCCCACTCGCCATGTCCCCGTTTTGGCGACCAGCAGCTACAGAACGCAACGGCAGCAGGGAGTGATAGCGAGCGTTAATCCATAACTCAACTTGTTCTAAAACCTGGGCAGCTAACTCCGCCGCGGACTGAGATCTACGGTTGAACACACGAGCATTACGTTCTAACCAAAGCATCCAACATATCAGAATGACAGCCGAATCAAAAGCTCTCCTTCCATTTCTGTCAAAACCCCTCCGAGCCTTCACCCACCAGTCAGCCAAGCCCAGCTCTCGGCCCGACAGCCACCTATTCACCATCCTCCATTTTTGGAAAAGAGTGAACCAAACCTCCCTGCTGTAGGGACAAACACTGAGCAAATGAGAAATAGTTTCAGGTTCCTGGTCACATAAAGAGCAACGGTCATCAACTTGCAGTTGGTGCTTCCGCCTTCTCGCTGCCGTCCAAACCCTGTTATGAAGCACCAGCCATATGAAGAATTTGCATTTGCCCGGCGCCCTTGTCTTGTGCAGAAGCTTCATAACAAGGTTTGGACGGCAGAATTGATTGTGATGTAGAGAGCACACCATTAGGCTGGACATAATTCTTTGGTTTCGTTCTACAATAAAAATGCGTATCAATCTGTTTGTGCAAGTGTAAATGTAAATTAGTCTATGTATGCTTACTCCTATATGATAGAACTTTTCAGTGTAAAGAACTCATCATTCAATTTCAATTACTTCCCAAAAGTTCTGCAGGCATTAAACATAGACATCTTCTGTGCTCAAATGAACCAATTTATAACTCATGCCACCTAAAAATGCATAGTATTTGCATAAGAACCTTACATAGATGTTGCAAAAACTGCATGGCTTCCTCCATGCTTTCTCCACAACCACGAAAAAGGAAGTCTGGATTACATACTCTGCTACAACTCATATAATGGGACTAAGGTATCATAGGTGGTGAAAACAAACAAAAAGGCAGCTGAACAACTCATATAATGGGACTAAGGTATCTTAGTTCTTCTTGCGTGAAAAGTGGTTGTCGTTTGGATTTCTCTTCCCACTGAACATCGCAAGCGCTTTCCTCACAGGAGGTTTCAATGGTGCCTTCTTGTCACCGCTGTGTGAAAATATGTCGTCAACGCCCAAGAAATTGTCCTCCTATAATGCATATTGATCGTCAGAGTGGCATTTGAAGTACTTGTAACAAAGACCAAAGAGAAGTCATATGCACCCAACTACTATGATATATAATAGTATACAAGTACTTGAAAGACCACATGATAGCAGAAGAAACTTCAAAGTGTTCATTAAAATTAAGCACTGCAAAGCATCCTCATTACCTGCTTGCTGGACTTCTTCGATTTAGGATGAAGAACCTTCTGAGGAAGTTGGTCTTCTCGTAGAATGGGGTTCTTAGTTATTGCTTCTCTTCCACCTTGAGGCATTGGGAGTGAAAACTGCAAGAGAACAGGCAAACTGTTACTAGCAGGAAAAGCAACAGTAAAACGGTCAGGTGCACATGGAAAGATAATTGCAGTTAAGGAATTGAAACTAACAAAAAATAAACATAAATGTCCTCGTGGAAGACTGCAAGATGTGCCTGCCTATTAATATCACAGTAGATTTCCAACTATCCTTCGAACCTAATTAGGTAAACTGTTCTTCACTACTGCACTACTAAACATCAATGCCAATTAGAAGCATGAAAAGAATTCCGGCAAAAAACATATGTAAACCAGTATGAGCAATACAGAAAATAATCAAGTAACTGACCACCCTACACTACAGGATTTAAGAACAGGCATCTTGGACACATGAAAGAAAAGCAGCATAATAATTGTGTAACTACACTCACCTTTGTGCCTCGAAGTGTGATACGTGGGCGTCGTGAGGCCATAGTGATCCCATTTTCGCCAACCGTTACCGAAACCTTACGCAAGGTTCCCCCGTTGCCACACTTTGGACAGAATATTTTGCCAACCTCTTGGGTCACTTTAGAGCAAGCATGACACCTCAAAACCCACCTGTCACATAAAAATCCAAATACATGTGTAAGAGACCTAAAAAATATAGAATGGACATGGACTAAAATCAATAGCTCTGGTGCAGGCAAACAGGTCTGAGAAATTTAAAATCACGTACCTATGCATCTGGCGGATTTGCATGCCACCAGGTGCCAAGAGACGAAGGCCAATCTGTAGGATGACATTTTGCATGGCGTAGTCACTAGTAATACATGCTACAGTAGACTCAGATAAGGACCTCAGGGCCCAGCTCTGCTCACTGCTCTCATCATCCATGGAATACACATCATCACCTCCGTCAGTCTCACTTTTGATGTCCAGGCTATCCAATTCTTTAGCACATGCATCGGTATCATCATCATTGGCTTGATCAGAATGCGAATGTTCTCCAGCAATTTCAGGTTCATTCTCCACTTGATGTTCCAATCCATCAGTACTTGACTTGATATTCTCAGGGGCAGAAGGGCCATCTGTTGGAATCGAATCATGTGAGACTCCACCATTTTCAGAGAGGACTTTGTCAGCATCAGTTGACGGAGCAACAGAACTTGTCTCAAGACTCTGCCCAGATTCCTTAACGGCATCACGCCTTGCCTTCCTCCTCAGATACCTTCTGTGTGTGCTGCGGCTAACAGCAGGTGTCCAACCTTCGTTATTCTCATCATCTTCCCATGCAGTGCGTTCATCTTTGTTAGGCTGGTGTTCTGCATCATCTTGTGCCTCACAAACACTGTTGGTCTCACTCATGGGGATATCTTGATTCTCAAGATCCTTCAGTGGAAGTATCCGGGAATTGATATTTCCACCTGCTTCAGACATCTGATCCAACTCTTCCCACTCTTTCAGGTTAGGCACATTAGAACCCCAACCAGGCAGTGGAGCTTCTGACAGCTTTTTGACATTCACCTCACGCAGGGGAGGAGGGTGCTCCCGCAAATGGCTAGTCCCATGGATCTCGGCTTCTAACATGTAAGCCAAAGCAATAATCTTGATATCAACATCTGAAAGTGTCTGAATGTCACCTGTCTCCCTAGCAAATTTGGTAACTGCGGGCAAAAAGATTACAGAAGTCAGCTTTCCATATCAATCGATGTACAGTGCTCAGGCCAGGAAAATTTGTAGTAGAGGACTAAGAAGTAAGAACTATATCAATGCGATCTAGTTTGGCAAGGCTAAAGACAATTCAGTAGAAAGCAAACAAAAACAACATCAGCAAGAAAGGAGGATATGCCAGAGCAATAAAAAAGGAATACTATAGTACACTAACGCCCTGTTCGTTTGGCTTATCAGCCACCAGCCAGCACTACTATTCTCTCAGAACAAATCAGCCACCAGCTACCAGCCAACGGTACTTTTCTCTCGGAACAAATCAGCGCCAGCCATCAGCCACCAGCCAGCCGAACAGGGCGTAAACTGGAGAGGTTTCGGTCGCTCAGGAATCAGACAACACATAACCTGACATGCAACTAGTGGTTCAACAGGCATGCTATTTCAGCAAGCAAAATGCAAATTAACGACCACGAGCACAAAGTTTAGGGGACATATCAGATATAACTCATATTTTTATGTACAAAGAGCAAACAGACATATGGGCGAAAAATTTGTGACCTTTCTTGACGAACTCCGGCGGAGGCTCAACGGTCTCAACGGGGACGTGAAGGAGTCCCAGGCGCCGCCGCGCGGCCGCGTCGCGCACCTCCTCCAGCACCTCCGGCACAGTGACCAGGCGCCCAGCGGTGGTGGAGAGCGCGGAGCCACCAGCGATGACGGCGTTGGCGTCCACCACGGCCACGGCTACGCCGCTGGAGTTGGCGCAGCTCGCCACGAGCCGGCTCACCGCCTGCGCCGCCGACTCCCCCGTCACAGCCTTCCTCTGAGCCGTCGCCGCGGCCCCCCACGCCCCGGCGGCGGGAGGTGGCGGAGGGCTCGCTGCATCGTCGGAGCCCGCCGCCGCCGCCGCGGCAGTGGGGGTGGCGGCGGGGGCGAGAGGTGGCCACGCTTCCATGGGGTCTAGGGTTTGGGGCTCACTTTTCTGTTTCCCCCCTTTGGTTTTGTTGTTTAGAATTCCCGCGGGATGGAGGGCGCTAAATACGCTTACAATTTTGCGTTTCAGTACTCAACATGATATTTATTCTGTAATCACCTCAGTGTAAGGCAGGGTAGTCACAACAACCAGACTTGATTAGAATATCATGGAGTTAAAGGGACTGTTAGTGAATAATCACATCGTCCTCACCAGCAATAAAGAAGAGCGCCCCCTCACAGCGCCACTCCCATCCTCGCCTCCGCATCTGGCCCCGGCTCTCGCCGCCGGCCGAAACCCTAATCCCTTGGCCGCCGCCGCCGCCCACTACCAGATCCGGGGGTTTCCTGATCCCCCAATCCGTCTCCCAGGCCACCGTAGCTCTTGCCGCTCCCCCGCCCAAATCTGTCCCAGCCACCCACCCGCCTGCCCCTGGTTGTCGTCAGATTCGGCGCGCCGCAGCGTGTGATTTGTTTGTTTAATGGTATTGTATCGTATCCTTATCGGCGGATGGTGTATAATCGTTCATTGATTGTTGCGATTAGCCACCTAATTTCGAGTATGAATTAGTGGCTCTATTGTATTGGAAAGCGTGATTTTAGGACTAGTGAGGTGTAGATTTGGTTATGTCATTGTTTTTTTTTTGCGCTAGAACTAGAATTGCTGTGATGACCTACCAAGGACGGTATCTGAGCGAGGCATCTATCCTCGCATGATTATACCTGATCTGAGACAAAATGTCTGAGCAAATTTAATAAATACTAGTACTTTACTATATTTTAGCATTAAGTTTGGTCAAATTCTCTTGGGAAATTTTTTGCTTCTCCGTTAATTTGTTTGCTGTGATGACATCTACAAGGACGGTATCTGAGTAAGGTGGCACTTAAAAAGGCGCCCCTTCAGTGATTACATCCAATCTGAACGAGATTCTGAGCAAACATGCAGTCTGCAACCGAAGAGTGTGTGCTCCACTAGTTGAGCTAACAGCAAAATGCTACCCCTCATAAAAAAAACTTTTGCACTCATTTGGTCACTTATACTAGAACTTATAGCTGTTAAGCATGGGTGGCTATGCAAGTTCAGATTTTATTTTCCCTTCCTTGCGGTGATGACAAGTACAAGGACGGTATCTGAGCGAGGTGGCTCTTGAAAGACCATTCCTTGCATGATTACATCCTGAACTGAGACTGATATCTGAGCAAATTTAAATATGTGAACATAACACTTAAAATTGTCATTCAATGTAGCACTTGTCTTTTTTTGCTGCTTGTGTTTTTATGATCAGGTCAAATGATTTGCACCAGTTCACATCTTTTTGGTTCATGTGTATTGGTGTATGTGTGAACACGAGCTGTTTCTTTGTTACAACAATTGTCTGCTGTGATGACTTATACAAGGACGGTGTCTGACTGAGGTGGATTTGCTTTACTTGCTTGTTTACATCCAAAAATGAATAGTCTCCCAGCAAAACCATTTTGTCAATCTGATCATTGTTTGTCCTTGAGATCCTTTCCGTCTTTCGAACGCATGATTGTTTTGTAATAATTTTGATTATTGTAGCTTGTCTATGGATGATTGCTGTGATGACTCCTATTAGGATGGTATCTGATGGGGGTGACTTACAGTGCACCCCCTCTGATTATACCAAAACTGAATATGGTTTCTGAGCAATTTCAGGCAGATCACCAAAAAACCCAACTATGGATTTGCCTTTTCTTATAAACCTGATTCATAACCAAGGCCATCATTATTATAACATTGGATTGCCCTTTACCTCCTAGCACAATTTTATCTTGTGGGTCATGCTTGATTTGTATATTTGCGGTGATGATTCCTGTTAGGACGGTATCTGAAGGGGTTGACGTTTAAGTGCACCCCCATCTGATTATACCAAAACTGAATATGGTTTCTGAGCGAGTCCGACCAAATGATCGAGAACCCAACCCATGATTTATAATTTATGAATTGACCAGATTAGTGTAATTGCTTTCCTAATGCTGTGATCATTATAGCATCCCTTTTGTATCCCCTTCTGCACCCTGTTTTGGGTCATGCCTGTTCTGTATATGCGCCATGATGACTCCTATTAGGACGGTATCTGAAGGGGTTGACGTTTCAGCGCACCCCCATCTGATTATACCAAAACTGAATATGGTTTCTGAGCAAGTCCAGGCATATGATCGAAGAACTCAACCCATGATTTACAATTTATGATCGACCAGATTGGTGTAATTACTTTCTTAATGCTGCAATCATTATAGCTACACTTTTCTATCCCCTTCTGCTTTTTTTGGGTCATGCTTGTTCTGTTTGTTTGCCATGATGACTCCTATTAGGACGGTATCTGAAGGTGTTGGCTTTTGTGCAAACCCCTCTGATTATACCAAACTGAATATGGTTTCTGAGCAAATCAAGCCAAACAACCAAAGAAGCATTTCTATTTTTATCTGACCTCATTGATGTAATTGCATTCTTTGTTTTTCCAATGCCAACATTACTATAGCATTGTGTTACACCATTTGTGCTTTCATTCACTGTTGTCTTCTCTATCCTAATTTTGGCATGCTGGTTTTATCTGAGTAAAGTTGTGCTGGTAAAGCCTTTCTCCTATGATTAGATTCAAACTGTCAAGCAATTCTGAGTAATAACTTCAGAAAGTATGGAGTCATTTTTAGGATCCTTGTTTTCCTGCATCTTGAATTACAGTTATATTCTTCAGAATATTGAGATATTCTGAATTCTTCTCACTTAGCCACTTTTACTTCTTGTATCTGCCACTCTAGCAGTGTAGATATATGAGTTGAATCTAACTTTGTATCTGCTTCCCCACTGTTTAATAATATTTTCTGCTTCTTTGAACTTTGTAAACATTTTTCTTAGTAGTTGGATATTGCACTTACAATCTTACATGGTACATGTTGTCTATATGCTGTACGGCTTAAAGCTGAACTTCTTTCTTACTGATGAGAAATTTCTCATGCTAACTTGTCTCGATGGCTATATTAGGAAGTCGTTTTCTATAAGCTTTATTTTGTTGCAACGATGTGATTGCATTTTTTCCTTAGAATTGATCTTATCAGAATGCCACTTTGATTTGCCTTTTTATGCTAGCACTGAATAACTGGTAATGCTCTTAATTCTGACAGGATGATCAACCACCACCAAAATAGTGCGTCTTGGAAAGCTGTCCATTAGAGTCATGGAATCTGCTCCTGGTCACACCCCTCTTATACATGGCCTTCCTGATGAGATTGCTCTTATTTGCTTAGCAAGGGTGCCTCGTCGGTTTCATAATGATCTGAGGTGTGTGTCAAAGAGATGGAGGCAACTGCTATGCAGTGAAGAATGGCACACTTGCCGCAAGAGGAACAACTTGGATGAGTCCTGGATCTATGTAATCTGTAGAGAATCAGGCATCAAATGCCATGTATTGGCTCCGGATCCTTCAAGTCGGTCCTGGACAGTCATGCATGTCATTGAACCCCCGTGCTCAGCGAGGCAAGGTGTGACAATTGAGGCCTTAGACAAGAGGCTATTTTTTCTGGGTGGTTGTAGTTGGCTAAATGATGCTATGGATGAAGTTTACTGTTATGATGCATCCTCAAATCGCTGGAGCACAGCTGCTCCAATGCCTACACCTAGGTACTTATAATGACAATTTCCATTGGCATTGCATGTTTTCCTTTGATCGATATCTATATATACTGTAAGTCTGTCACATAATTAAACTTAAGCTGTTAAGCAGTAGATGCAGCATTTCATGTTTTTCCTTACGCAGTACCCATATATAGCATCTATATACAGCATCTCATACAAAATTGGGGAGCACTTGCTGATGCTCTGTTGCTTCATTTTCAGGTGCTATTTTGTGTCTGCATCTCTCTCAGAGAAATTATACATAGCTGGTGGACTTGGTTTGACAGACAAGTCACCGAATTCCTGGGACATCTATGACTCAGCCACAGATTCCTGGTGCGCGCACAAGAACCCAATGCTCACCCCTGACATAGTCAAGTTTGTCGCGTTGGATGAGGAGCTGGTGACCATTCACCAGGCTGCCTGGAACAGAATGTACTTTGCTGGCATATACGATCCGCTGGACCACACCTGGAGGGGCACAGAAAATGAGATAGCGCGGTGTTTCTCTAGCCCAACAGTTGTCGTGGACGGGACACTGTACATGCTGGAGCAGAAGCTCGGCACGACGCTGATGATGTGGCAGAAGGACACCAAGGAGTGGGTCATGCTCGGTAGGCTCTCTGACAAGGTTACGAGGCCCCCATGCCAGCTCGTGGCCATCGGCAGGAAGATTTACGTGATTGGAAGAGGGTTGAGCATTGTAACAATTGATATGGATACAGCCGCCAGAGTCGATGGGTTCTTGGTCACCTCTTCTTCTGGTCCATTGGTTGAGCAAGACTTGTTTCCTGAGAGATCCAGGGTTATCACCATCTGAAGGTGGCCTATGAGCTTGATATGACTGATTACCATCCTTGCCCATATTGTTGGGTAACAGGAATTGTTCAATCACATATACCGTGAATTCAAATATTCAATAAGGCTTACACCATACAGTCAGTAACTAGTTGGATTTCTTTTTGTTTCTTTTGTAGTTTGTGGTCGTCTTTGTACCTGACTGTAAGAAAAAAAAAATCTGAGCTTTGTTTGTTGAGCATCAGCTATACATGCTGTGCTACTTGTTAATACACGAAGGATTGTTACATGTATAGCTGATAATCGTGATGCTTGATTAAAAGATTGATACTTGTTTAGAGCCTTGGATGTGATGCATGTTTGTGGTGAAATCCTACCAAGTCCAGCAGAAGTGTCAAGGCGTCTTATGGTGATTAGCATAATCTACTCTGTAGATGCCTTCGGCAAATATCTCTCGTCAAAAGATGTTGAGATTTGGTTGACTGTGCTAAGCCATGATGTATGTGCTCAACTGCTCATATTTTTTATGCCACTGGATTGGATGTTTTTGGTGCAACCGTGGATTGGATGCGACTGCGATGCGTGATGTGTGCGTTGCAGAAATTTTATCGCATTTTGAGGGAAAACATGGAGAGAGATTGCGAACTGGAAGTGAAATTGTAGGAAAAAAATAGAAAACGACTTTATCAGAGCCAGGTTTCGATCCTGGGACCTGTGGGTTATGGGCCCACCACGCTTCCGCTGCGCCACTCTGATGTTTGTGTCGAACAAGGAAATACATTTTTCTAATACCGACAAAAGGGAGGCTTGCTAGCAGCTACTGGAATCCAGAAGGTTTGCATGCGTTTTTCTCGATTTGCACTTCATTCGATAACGGATTTTTTTTTTGATAAAGTCCGATAACGGAATTGGTAGTCTGTTTGTGGTAGGCAGGGGACGATAACGCGAGCGCTGACCCGCATGGCCGCATCGCGTGTCTCTTCTTTGTACCCTTGTGCGGAATGGAGATGAGACCATTTGTCATGAGTGAGATGGCAGGCAGGCAGGGGCAGCCGACCAGCCGCCAACGGCCGCCGGAAACCGCCGGACTCTCGCGGTGCTGGTTGGGAAAGAGACGACGCAGTCAAGCCGCCGCCGGCCGTCCCAGTCCCACAAACTCTTTGCCACCGAATGAACGCAGATGCAGTCAGCTATCAGCTTGGTGGGTCGAGTATGGCCACCTCCCTCCTTCCCATATTCCCGTCCGAATCAACAGATTACTACAGAGTCATGGAGAGTCGGCAGGCAGATACCAGTCCACGTCACCACTCACCACCTTCATTGCTCCTACAGTGATCCTTCTCCCATTCACATTTCACAGCCATCGACTCAACTTCCGTTAACGGAAGATGAATCAGACACGAACCCGGAAGGATTAGCCTCCAAATTTTGTCAAGTCTTCTCCAACACAAAAGCCGACCACTAATCCGTCCTCTTCCTTCTCCTCTCGCCATCGCCGCCGTCCTAACGCAAGCTCCGCATCTTTCACGTTCCCCCTCCACACGGATCCAAATCAATCCGTACCAGCGCCAGCCGCACGCGACTCGGAATCGGATCCGTGCTCCGCACTCCTACTCCGATTCCTCTTCTTCTTCTTCCTCGCCCACGACTCTCCTCTGCTCCCACCTCCCAGTAGTCTCCGGCCAGGACCTCTGCTCCGCTCAGCCGCCCGCCCCCATATAATCCCCGTCCCTCCACCTACGACCACCCTCCTTTCCTGGCAGCTCAACAAACGCACCAGCCACCGCCGAGCGCCATATAGTCAGTCGCCGCCCGCCTGCCTGCATCTCGCCAAGTCGCATCCTTTTTGTCCCCACTCCCGTTCCGACACAGGCAGGCACCACCGCGGCAGCGCCATGGCCGTGCCGCCTCCCGCCGGCGCCGCCGAGGCCGATGCGCCTGGTCCGCCCCCGGGTTGCGCGCGGTTCCCGCCGTTGCACGACTACTTCGACCCCTCCACCTCCACCGCGCGCGGCCCGCGCCGCACCGTGGCGGCCGACCTCGACGGCACGCTCCTGGTGTCCTCCTCCGCGTTCCCCTACTACTTCCTCGTGGCGCTCGAGGCCGGTTCCTACCTCCGCGCGCTCGCGCTCCTCCTCACCTCCCCTCTCCTCCTCGTCCTCTACACGGCCGTCTCCGAGGCGGCCGCCATCGCGCTGCTCGTCTTCATCACCTTCGCGGGGCTCCGGACACGCGACGTCGAGGCCGTGGCCCGCGGCGTCCTGCCCAGGCACTACGCCGCCGGGGTGCGCGCCGACACCTGGGCCGTGTTCCGGGGCTGCGCCGAGCGGAGGGTCGTGGTCACCGCGTCGCCCGCCGTCATGGTGGGCGAGTTCGTGCGGGAGTTCCTCGGCGCCGAGGTTGCCGGGACGGAGCTCGAGACGTTCGCTGGGGGGAAGAGGTTTACGGGAAGGATCAAGGCCGTGCTCGTTGGCGAGAGGAAGAGGGAGGTGGTTGAGAAGCTTTTCCCCGCCGGCGACATGCCTGACGTCGGCCTCGGTGACCGCGAGAGCGACCACGACTTCATGGCCGTCTGCAAGGTACTCTTCTGCCCAACTGCCAACCATCCGTGATGACCCGTGCTTCTGGCTTAGAAAATAATTTTAAACTCTGATGATTTTGATTGATTTCTTAGAAAATGATTTTAAACTCTGCTTATTTTAATTGATTTCTTAGAAACTAATTTTAAACTCTGCTGATTTTGATTGATTTCTTAGGAAATATTTTTAAACTCTTGTTGATTTTGATTGAACTTTGTTGTGGAATTAATTAATTAATTACGACTCTGCTTAAGCAAAATGGATTTGCTTTTCTTCCAATCATAGTATCATACTGTCCTTGGCGTGTTCACAGACACATCTTTCAGCTTTCGGTGGCTGGATGCAAACCTTTCTGTTCTATAAAATATTTTTTTCAGAAAAAGAGAGTCTTTGACTCTTTTGTGAAAGGGAAACATTTTCCAAAATAGTACTAGATTAATTAAATTATCAGCCACTCTCCTGTTCTCAATTATTGTCTGACAGTGATGACAAGTGACAACCTCTGTACTGTGCAGGAAGCGTACATGGTGCCTCCGGACCGCCGTGCCCCGCGCGCCGCCGCGGACACGCTCCTGTCCCGCGCCGTCTTCCACGACGGCCGCCTGGTCCGCCGCCCGGACCCGGCGCACGCGCTCTTCGCGCTTGCCTACCTCCCCTTCGGCTTCCTCCTCGCCCTGTTCCGCGTCTTCTTCAACCTGATGATCCCGGTGCGCTTCGTCCGCCACACGTACCGCCTGACGGGCATCGACCTCACCATCCGCGGCACGCCGCCGCCGGCGCCGCGCCCGGGTTCGCCGGGCTCCCTCCTCGTCTGCAACCACCGCACGGCGCTGGACCCGATCATCATCTCCATCGCGCTGGGCCGGCCCGTGACGTGCGTCACCTACAGCGTGAGCCGCCTGTCGACGGCGATCTCCCCGATCCGAGCGGCGGCGCTGACGCGGGACCGGGCGGCGGACGCGGCGCGCATCGCGGCGCTGCTGGAGGAAGGCGACGTGGTGGTGTGCCCGGAGGGGACGACGTGCAGGGAGCCGGCGCTGCTGCGGTTCTCGGCGCTGTTCGCGGAGCTGACGGACCGGATCGTCCCCGTGGCGGTGGTGGCGCGGCAGGGCGTCTACTACGGGTCGACGGCGAGAGGGTGGAAGTGGATGGACCCCTACTTCTTCTACATGAACCCGCGGCCAGGGTACGAGGTGACGTTCCTGCCGGCGCTGAGGCCGGAGGAGACGTACGGCGGCGGGGGGAGGAGCGCCGTCGACGTGGCCAACCACGTGCAGCGAGTCATCGCCAAGGAACTTGGGTTCGAGTGCACCACGCTCACCAGGAAGGACAAGTACATGAAGCTCGCTGGCAACGACGGCACGGTCGTCGTCGGGAAGAAGGGCTCCTGCAGGGATGGTGACGATGCCGGCTCGGGATCCAAGAAGCTTGCATGAAGAAGAATGTATACGGAGTATTGGCCAATCTGCTGGACTCATTGGATTAGTGACAACTTGTAGTTAGGCTTGAATTATGCAGTAATTGTGTTTTTAAAGATGACGAAGTATTATTCTTTTATGAATGACGATGAAAGGAAATTCAGAAGAACCATTGTTCTAGAAGTTGTTTGTTTTACTTTAAAAAGCGCTTCTCCTTGCTTGAATATCCTTGATGACCGCTCCATAGGCCCCCAAACCTTCACCCTGGATACTCCTAACCACATTAGCGCAATCCGTAGCCAGCCAAACAGTACCCAGGTTCAAGTCACAAGCCAGCGTGAGGCCTTCACAACATGCAATCGCCTCCACCGCCTCAGCATCCAGTCCTTTCGTCACCAGCGATGAGGCCCCTAAGAAGTTGCCATTCCCATCCCTGGCCACAGCAGGCGCCGCCACCTTATTTGAATTTTTGACTAGTGCTGCATCAACATTTACCTTTGTGAAACCGGCAGGAGGACCGATCCATTTAGGTCTAGTCCCTTGTTGTGCTTGTTTCCTTCTGGAGGAGCTGGTGTGATCGTTTCCAATTCATCCAGAAACCTCTCCACAAAACAATGTGTCGATAGTGGACTCTAATAGACATTCTCATGAATGGCTTTGCGCTTAGCATGCCATATAGCCCAGAGCCGAACCACTACTCGCGTGGTGTCATGGTGATCTAGGGACTTCATCACCGCCATTAGCCACGCTCTTGCATCAACGTCTTGAACTTGGCACAAGAACTCCAGCAGCTCCTCCTTCTCAAGAGCCCATACGCTTTTTGCCCGATTACATTCAAGGAGTGAGTGCCTCCAGCTATCTGGTTGCCCACAGATTGAGCAACTATCATTTGGCGCCATGTTCATGTGATGCCGCACATCCCCGGTAGGGATCGATTGACGAGCCAATCGCCATAGGAAAACCCTCACTTTTGACGGTACCTTGATCTTCCACAGCTCGCACCATTCCTTTTCCACTAAAGCCACATCCGAGCATCCAGCTAAATGCTCTAGCCATGTCGTTCTCTTTCTCATGTATGATTCAACATCCTGTATGCCGATCAGACTGAGAACAAGCTTGACTTTTCATAGCTCCAGGCCCAAAAATCCTCTAACACCGCAGTGCTAAGGGGAATGGCCGTGATGGCCTCGATATCCATTGGAAGGAAGAAATCATTGAGAACGTCCATGTTCCATGTTCTGGACACTCCATCAATCAGATCACTCACACTCTGTGGTGGGTTGTCCTTGATGCTGCACAGGGGGCGTGCCAAGCCCGGCCGGGGCAGCCAATTCGTGTCCCAGATTGTGGTAGCCTCCCCAGAACCAATCCTTTTGACAATACCTTGTTTCATCACATCTCTTCCCTCGACAATCGCCCTCCAGACTCGAGACGGCGTCGCCCCAATCTCAGCTTCCAAAAAATCTTGATTTGGAAAGTACACAGCCTTGAACGCGGGCACTCAATGTCGATGGGTCTTGCAGTATCCTCCATGCTTGCCTCACGAGGAGGGCGAGATTAAATAGCTCGGTGTCTCTAAAGCCCAAGCCTCCCAAATATTTTGGTTTTGTCATCTCCTCCCACACGACCCAGTTAGTTCTTCTTTTCCCCTCTTTGCTTCCCCACCAGAAATTGCGCACCATACCATCAAGAATTCAAGATGTTTGCACAACCCTCTTGGGAGCTTAAAGCATGCCATGGAGTACGTAGGGATAGCCTGAGTAACTGACTTGATTATTCAAACGCTATGTCGGGGTTCTCAACCGTCAACAGTAGATTTGTATCGAATCGTGTGTCGGATCCGGATGGTTGACACGGGAGACACAAGGGTTTTATACTGGTTCGGGCCTCCGGAGAGTAATACCCTACGTCCAGTTCCGAGTACTCGTGTTCCTATGCCGGGGATGTCTGTAGTAGGGGTTACAAACTTGGTGTTCGAGTCTCTCGCGTACGTTGCACCCCTCCCCCTTTTATAGTCACAAGGGTGAGGGGCAAAGAAGGAAAAAGAAAATAAACTACAATGGTGTGGCGTTGAGAAGTTCTTTCCGTCATTGATGTCCGTCAGGCGGCGTGGGAGGGCGCGGAGCTGTGGTGTCGTCGGAAGCCGCCGCGTGGGCTGTTGCCACTGTTCGTCCTGGGCACTTGGCTCCTCCTCCGAGTAGTTTACATGGTGACTCAACTCCCTTGGGTGCATTTTAGGCCTGCCACGTTAGGGCCTAAGAGCAGGTAGACGGTAATCGAGTGCCTGTTCTGACGGGGTGGCGTGCAGCTGGCGTTGGATGTGATGACATGTCGGAGGTCGTGGGGGGTGCACTGTGCGCCCGCCTTCCCGTCGCGCCAGCTGTGGCCCTTGCATGGCGTGGAAAACGGCGTCACGCGTGTCGTTGTGAAGAATTCTACTCAAGAATATGTTTTCTACATTGTACTTGAGTGTTTTCTGCAATATGTTTTCTCCAGCTAATCTTGAATATGCATTTTCAGAATCAGTCAGAATCGAGAAGGCTCAGCTAATGGCCTCCAGAGTGTTTCAACATGTCGCTGTTGATGGATCTAATTCTTGTATTGCTGGCCAACACTTTGGACATGAAGAAGAACAGTGAAAGGTTCCTAATGCTATGGTGCAAGTCATAGTACAGGGAAGAACACCAAGAGTCCTATGGATCAAATGTTTGAGAGTATTCACACAACTTGGTCCAAAAGGTGACACAAGGAGATATAATGTCTGAATCAATCAACAAAGTCATGCAATTGGATAATATACTATTAAATAATAGAGGAAAGCTAAACAGAAAGAACAAGCAAGACATCGCTTACTCTAGTGCCATATTGGCGTCCTGGAAGGTCAACACTAGACTGATGCCTATGCTGGGGCAAGGGAAAGCCACCCCCAGCATGTTTGAAATAAAGATGATGAACTCAGTCCGGTAAAGCATAGCTTCATCACTTGGGCCACTCCGTGTTATCCAATTTGCAAAAATGCACGGGGTTGCAGCCGCAACACTAATAAAGCCTCTCGTGATCGTGTTTTCGAATTTGTGGCAATGCTGCATTGCGCAGGACTCGAGATCGTACCTGATGACGAATAAGAGCACTCCTGAAGCTGCGCTTGCAGCACAGAAAGTCAACGCACCAACCATCTGTACAACCAGATCGACAAGTTAAGATTGAACAATACGCCCCCCCCCCCAAAAAAAAGAGCACCAAGAACTGGCTGTAACGTACCGTGTCGGCTGACTGTAAGGCATGAACAAAGCACTTTTGAGGAGCGTCTTTGTTCATCACTATTAGGTCCAGATCCAGGATCTCCAAGGAGGGGGGCTGAGTTTCACTTTCTTACTCCTCTCTTCTCTCTTTCTCTTCTCCCTCCTCCTCATTTTCTTCTTCTCCAATGGAGTGCATGGGGGTAGGGGAGCTCCAGCCCCCCAACCCCCACGCTGGATTCACCTCTGACCACAATGCCTGTACCCGGGCTGCCAGGGCTAGCAAACTGCGGCACAATGATGAATTTTACCAACAAATTAAATACACCAAATATATATATAACACTGTAGAAACGAAGGCACCAGAAATTCGAAGGCTACAGCTACTACGACTCGTGGCTGTTCGGCCATGACCCACCCAGAGAGATTGTTGTGGGTCTTGAAATGCCAGAACCGAAAAACCCAACTGAATGCCCACAACCAACTAACCAACCAAGAAAAATTACGACCAGAATTGTTCAGACATGCTGTGCACTCTCCCCGTGTGATGGACATGTAAATCAACTCGCATTCACTACAAGAATTTGACTTTAGAGTGGCCTATTCGTGCTACAAAAATTAGATCCTGCACTTGACCAATATATATATTGTAGTTTCATATATAAGCTTAAGTTCAACTGAAGTATTACATACTCTAATTAACAAGCTATTCCGACCGGATTTGAAATCTGGCACCTCCTTATTTCAAAAGTTCTCCTATAATCTAGTGTTTTTTAGACTAACAGGCTATGATGGTATTATTTAGTACACGCAAAGCAACATTTCCTATATCCAAACGCGCATGCCATTTACAAGCAATAGTCCTGATGACGCATGCATGTTTATTTTGACAAGTAACTTTCCTTACTGAATATGTTGTTGCACATGTGGTTATACATACATATCTGTATAAGAATTTGATGCAGAGATCGACATACTTGAAAGCCGCGACCGTGAGGTAAAGCATCACGGCGATTGACATCACGGCTGCTACTAGCTGTATGGTGCGTAGCAAAGAGGGGTGGGGGGCTCGAGCCCCCCAACCGTCAGAAATGCTGTGAAGCTCCCCTACAGATTTTGAGCAAAAAAAATGAAGAAAGGGGGAGCCGGAGGTGGAAGAAGCACAGGAGAGCTTCACCACTGAGGCTAGTAGCACGACGCTGCCCTGCATAGCCGGAAGTGCAAGGTGCGCGTCAGCAGGTGCCAGCATGGCGCCTTTGATCTCCATGATGCACTGCACCCTGGTAAAAGATTCAGTTTAGCAAAAAAAGTTCCGGAGAAAGAGCTACGGCTGTAGGTCAGTTAACTCTAGTTGTGATCGTCCTTGGTTCGGACGGACTAGATGTGGCTAGCATAAGGCCCAACCCGCCAGGTGTCTGCCTAGGGCTGGCTTCTATTCTGTTAGCAAATTGGGCTTTCGATCTGAGGCTCTCTCTACAAGAAAGAGGCGGGGGCTCTGTATATCTTATGGAAGATGGATAAGAGTTGAAACTTCCAACCCACCAAAGCCCACCTAAGGTTGCTAGTTAGTAGTTCCGACCGCCAAAATTCATGATTATTAAATAAAAAATGTTACAACATTTTTCAGAAATGTTGTAACATTTTTTTCAACATTTTTAGTCATTTTTCATCAGCATTTTGCAAATTGTTGGAACATTTTCTAAAATGTTGTCAACATTTTTTTTCAAAAAAATCGGCATTCCATCCGGTGGAAGGCACAATCATTTTCAGATAAAAATAATCAAATTCAACTTGATTGATCGAAAAGCAACTACTTAGATATATGATTAGCTAAACATTGAAATTGGCCATGTGACTGAAAACAAATAATCTGATGGCTTAAAACCGTGTCAGGTTACACTACAAATTTGTGCCTACTGTATTTGAGCTGCAACTTCAAGACAACGACTCAGTGCATGCATGACTGACCAGGAAAATTAGTGTTCTTTCAAGACCACGCCACAGACTGAAATAATGGGCATCGACGCGCGGTGCACCACCATAAGTGACAGTGACTACGGTTGGTCATTAGCCGTTGACCGGGTGCCCTACCGTCGCGCGGCGTTCTGAGTGGCACGTAGGGCCAGGCCGTACTCATGCGTGGTGCTTTCAGTGTGACATCCACACGCGCGCAGCCATAGCCGTGGCTGGCAGCAGCGACGGCGTGCAGTGAGAGCGAGCGCACGTCTTCGCGCGACAAGATCCAAGACTCAGCGATCGAACAAGCGGCAAAGAGTGGCAAAAGGGCGAAAGGAAGACCCCGGAGGACTCACCGGTCACCGGTGCGCTTGTTGACGGTCGAGCTCGCAGGCGTCACTGGTGTGGTCCTGGTCGCCGGTTGGCGCCGCCGGGGTCGATCAGGTGCGTAGGGTGATGGCGGGTGCTCATCGCCGAGCGAGATAAAGCTCGATCAGCAGCAACTTGAGAAACAGTCACACCGACCGTCGAGCCACCGGCCGGCTCCTGAACCTGGTTAGAACGTGTATGTCCGCGGTATCAGATTTAATTTGGGGCCGAGATCGACAGGTCCATCGACACTCACCGTCAGTGGCAGAGTCAGGTCAATGTTTTAGGGGGGCTGAGCCAAAGTAAAATCGCGATTAGGGGTGCTAAACACCATCATTTAGCTGCTTAAGCTGCTGGACAACGTTGGGGCTCCTCCGCCGCTCACCGTGTCACTCGTCGGCGGCGTGCTTTCCGACGACAGCTGGTCCCTGGAATAGAGGCGAAGTGGTTAGTGTGGCCGCGTCGATCATTTGCCAGAGCTTAGTGAAGTTGAGAAAAGTAGCACACTGACCGGCCGACGCGCATGGGGATGGCAGAGCACACACGAGGCAGCTAGCGTGTGTATATATATATATAGGGCGCGCGGCAATTTCCCCGGCCCCAGTTACGTTTGCCAAAAAAAATGTTCACTTGCAACTGCATGCATGCTTTGTGGTAGATCTCGGACAATTCTAACGTATGATAAACAAAATATTGCCAAGGTAAGACCACGTCACAAAATCTAGTCTAGTAGTAAAATTCATTCTAACGTGAGAAAACAGTTGGCACTCTCTATGTGAGACCATGGCAGAATAAACAAATATGTAATGATGGTTCTCCCCTCTTTCCTACTTTTCCCTCGCACCGGGTGCTTTTTCCAACTCCTGGTGCTTCGCTAGCACCTCTCCTAGTAACTGCTCCAGCGTGTGGTAATACTCTGATTCCTTTCTCTCTCTTCCTAGCGCCACTGTTTTTTAGGCGCGCAAAACAACACACTTGTCGTCTGCCAAATAACAAAGTCGCCGTTGCCTCCACAAGTCTCTCCAACAAATCTCATACAAGTGAGAGCTCTTGTGTCCAGCTGTGTTCGTCCTCCTTCCTTTCATCAGGCCGGTAGCAGTCTTGGCATGGAAAACGCCAGGGGAAGAGATCGAGAAACACCGCCGCGCGCTGGCCAGCATTGATCTATCTGTTGCCTTTATTTATTTCCCAAACCGGTGATACATAAATTCTTAATAATTTACTTAGTATATACAGTACTCCATCCGTCCTAAAATATTTGCACCTTTTGACTTTTATATTTGACCATTCGTCTTCTTCAAAAAATTGTGAAAATGTAAAAATAATTATGATATACTTAAAATATATATGATGATAAAACATGTCATAGCAAAACAAATAACATTTTCGCAATTCTTTTAAATAAGACGAAGAGCGCAAAAGTCAAAAAGTGCAAATATTTTGGAACAAAAGAAGTACTAGTGAACAAGTGTTGTTTGAGAAATAGCTCTAGATTTTTTTAGTGACAGTTGAATGCATGCGTTGTTGTGATTGGGGCCAACTATAGCCGTTAGGGCCTCGGGACGCGTCCGACGGTCTTGGCTGGCTGCTGGTCTTCTCGCGGAGTTGCGTCAGTACGGCGCGCAATTTCAAAACCCATTTCACTTCCAATTCAAATTCTTAGCAAACGGCTTCGACTCCAATCAATCTTAGGGCCTTCTTGTAGCTTCTCCTACAGCTTTCACAAGTGTGTGCACCACACCTAATATAACCATTAGACTCACCTAGGCCCAGCTACGAGTTTGCACCCCCCCGGCCCCTTAATTAATAGTACGGCCAAAGGAAAAACAAAGTCCTATCGACTAATCCGTCGTCCTTCAGCACTATCGACGAACGGACCTAATCATTCTAAACCTTGTCGTCCATCCTTTGAAAACCAAAACAGATTCCCATCGACAGGGGGCATGAAAACCGACCATATTGCCCGAGATTGCCATTACCATGACCTAACTTATTACCACTGTTTCTGCAAAACACACGTTAGTCATGATAATTATATTGTCATCAATCAGCGAAACCCACATCAAGATGCTTTCACGAGGGAAAGTTTTGTCAAACAAATATGTTACTTGAACAAATAGTATCGTCACCTGCAATCGAGGCATGAAGCCCATCATACATAATTGAAGTGCATGGGCCTGGCATACGGCCGGGTTTTCATCCACCAGATTTTCACAGTGGCAACTGGCAATGGACCAAACCTAGAGGACTTTGCTGCCTGCCTAGTAAAAACAGAAAGAAGCATCAATGGTTTTAAAGGCTGTGATGTGATTGGCTGTAACAGAATTACTTGCTAGGTACATGACAGCGACAGCGCCATGGCAGGAAGGACAAGTACATGGCAGAATCACTTGCTCGCCGGCAACGACGACGGTCCGGTTGTTGTCCGGAAGAAGCTTGCATGAAGTCATGAAGAAGAATTAAGAATCTATATATACTGTCAAGCTGCTGGATTCATTGGAACATGTGTTTTTAAAGATGACCGCCCTGTTCGTTTGGCTTATCAGCCACCAGCCATCAATACTATTCTCTCAGAACAAATCAGTCATCAGCTACCAGCCAGCGGTACTTTTCTCTCAGAACAAATCAGCGCCAGCCATCAGCCACCAGCTAGCCGAACAGGCCGGACGGATCGGAGTTCATCTCGATGGTATAAATCTTAGTACTATTTTTTTATATGAATGAGGATGAAAGGAAACTCAAACGAATTAACCAACTAATAAATTTTTAGAGGCAACTAAGTTTGGGCATTGGCCTCTGCCATTTTAAAGCCCAATGGCCCAAACTCACGTGGTTTGCGGATGGAAATATAGAAATGGAATCCGAATTATCCGATATCCGTATCCGCTAAAACGTAAATATGGATATCTGTATCCGTATTTGAATTTAAATGTGGTAGTAAAATGGATACATCCGAATTTGTTTCTGTTGATTTTTTCTCTATCCGATTCCATGCGTATTCGGTAATATCCGGCACTATCTATATTCGACTAGTGGAAGTGCACGTGCCACACGCACGTGTTTAAAAAAATGCAAATTAACTTACGCTGTTTACAAAAGTAAAAGATATAAGAAAGTAGTATTTATAGGCATGTATATTTATTTTCAATTTTTCATTCCAAAAGTGCATGTTTATTTTTGTTACAACTAAAATAGTATTCATATGCATGTATGTTGTTATTTTGAAGGAAATATGAAATTAACGGGACTATATCAATTTGTGTTTGTTTCTTTTCGAAAGAAATATTCGGCCCCCTACATAGCAATAAATCATAGCAACAAATGGAAACAACATCATACAAATCACGGAGATGATGTAATTTTTATTTCTATTTAGGTCTCCACCAAAATAATAAACGGGACCCAAGGATGATTCTACAAATCCGGCCGGTGCGGGATCCAAGACTGATCCTTTGCCCGCAGGTGCGGGATCCAAGTCTGATCCTTTGCCGCGTCAGTACGAGGATCAAAAAATCGGCATCGCCTTCTGCGCGCCAGACACGATAGGAGATCATGTCCCCTCAACGATCCTCCTGCGGCGAATTCCGTGTCGACACGTCACGCACGCACGTCGGGACTAGATCTTCTACGGCGGCAAAATCAAACCTGGCGTCAAACCTGGCGTTGAATTAGGTTAGATTTTTACAAAGAAAAACATTAATGAGCATGTTGATTTTTATTTAGAAACAAACATTAATAGGCGTGTTTGTTTCTTTTGGAAAGAAGTCGCCCCCTAACCACGGCTGACTTGGACACTCGCCCACGGTGTGGCTTGAAAATAAACACGTCTCTTAAAAACAAAAATTAAGCCAAAATACTTATAGATTCTCTTAGTGGTTAGCAGTCCTTCATCAAACTGGACTATAATTGTTTTATCCATGATGCTAAAACAAAAGATCCACATGAACTACTCAATATGCACCTAAGCTGTCGATACAACATATGTGTCTCTGCGTAGTGTTTACCTACATTACATCTTGATGGAACTTCTGAGCCGCCGGCCAAAAAAAATTGCAAGTACTTGACTGCAGAGCTTGCCCAACACCCTAAGTTTAGTAAATAATTATTAATTAATTACTAAATTATTATTAAATAATACAAATGACTTGGTGATGTACCCTCGATGCACCTTCGATGATGAGTAGGTGATGAGGAATCCATCGAAGAACAATAAATTAACGACCACGTGAAAGGACAATGCAGCTCTAGATTGGAAGGTGGTAATGCAAACATCGAGGCCCATCAACTGGAATCCGCAAACAAAGCCAAACTACGATTAGGAGAATAGCCATATTGTACCTTGGTAAAGCAGGTATAGGAGCTTGGTGATGACCTACAGATTGTCCTGAAGATATGAGAGACGATGATGTGCAGATGCGTGAGTAATATTATATAATAAAAAACGCAAGATCAAATGCTAGTGGTAGTAAAAAAACGCAAGATCAAATGCTAGTGCTAGTCAAAAACGCAAGATCAAATGAACTCACGGATGGAGCACTTCTCACCATCGTCGATCCACGTGCGAGAGCAGCAATCCAGCTACGCACGAAGTCGAATCGAAGTAGAAGACGAAGAATAGTAGCAAACGAATGGGAATGGTTGGGCTCACGATAAGATAGACACATATATATACTAACTGTGTAAAAGAGTTATATTTGGTAATAGAAAACTTTCCATCAAATCGTCAACGACACCATATCCTCATCCACAATCAGTGGGTCAATTTAGGTACAAAATCAATCAATGAATGATTAATTATAGGGTCAGGAAGGCATAATTAGTGCATACCATATTTTCTTGTCTAGCATCTACATATTTGGTAATAGAAAACTTTCCATCAAATCGTCAACAACACCATATCCTCATCCACAATTAGTGGGTAAATTTAGGTACAAAATCAATCAATGATTGATTAATTATAGGGTAAGCAATACACAATTAGTGCATGCCATATTTTATTGTCTAGCATCTGCATAATAGGAAGGACCGGAGACGGCTTAAAAAAAGATGAGAGAAGGCAAAGCTAAAAAGGAAGGTAACAGAGGAGAGATCGGAGATCGTTGATAGAAACAAAACAAAAAAGGAAGGAAGGAAAGGCTGGAAGCGAGGAATCTGTGTGGCAAAGCAAAAAAAAGGAAGGCAACAGAGGAGTAAAAGGAAAGAAGAGGAAAGGCAAGTAAGACGCCGCACCTTGTTTTTCTCCCGAAACATCAGCGCTGATTCCGTCTTTCCTTGTTTGCACGTGGGTACGCAAGGCGGGTAAGCTCACGCGCTTGGTGACAAAACATTTCAGTTTTGTGGAGAAACGTTTTAGAAAGTGCAAAAATTTTCGTCGTACCCCCTTTTGTGGCCCCAAAACAGGTGGACCGGGCTGCCACGTGGGGCTCTTGTGAGAGGTGGGTATGTTTTCCGTCGGGTGAGAATTGACATCAATTTGCTCATCTCTTATAGTATAGACTATATAAAACTGTAACTTATCTCTATAACTAATGGCAAATTAGGTTCAATAATGATAGTGTATAATTGAAAAAAAATTATATCCATAACTAATGATTATGACATTAATCTTAATATTAAAAATATTGCATCCATAAAACAATTTAAAAGTTATATTTAAATTTAATGACTAATATCATTAATTTTAATGATAAAAATATATTAATATAAAATTTAATTTTAATTACCCTAGTTTATTTATGTATTGATGATAATATTTTTCATGTATTTTTTATTATTTGTTTGATAAACATATATATTAAAAATATGTATTTATTAATAGTTTTATTTATTATATGATTAATTATTAAAATAAATATGGATGAATGTGATTATTCTTAATAAGCGATCTCTCTTATATACTAATACGTTAGTCTTTACATGTTTGTAATTGCAAATTATCAACAAAGAAAATTGGTAAATATTGTCTTCCGAATCGAGTAAATATCCGAACGTTTCCGAATTCGAGACATTCATTTTATATTCGTATTCGAGAACATTCGAATCCGTATTCGTATTCGAGTAAAAATATGGTAAAAGGTGCTATTCGAATCTGATTCCATACGAATCCGATCCGTTTTCATCCCTTATGTATAGAAGCCTCTCGCCCCGCACGTCTCTTGATCTTGCCTGCCGTCGCCGCCCCTTTCTTTTCCGTGATCTGTCCCTGTGTGAGACAAATTCCAAAGCCATGGCCGTCGCCGGCGGCTTCCCCAACTGGGTGCTTCTGGAGCCCTTTGTCTTCCGCAGGGACAAGGAGTCAGACAAGGAGTCGTCTTTCCCTGACGAAGACAAGGCGCCCGTCAGAGCGTCCGGCACCACCTCCTTGGATGCCCGCTTCAACGTCGCCTTCTCCCTCGCCGAGCCCCCTCTCATCTCCCGCCTCTACGCGTAGCTGCCGGGCTTCCCGGGTCCCAGCAAGGAGACGCCGTTGGCTATCCTGGCGACCCACCGCCATCTCGCCCTGCTCCGCGTCGCCACGACAGTCTCGGGAGGGTTTACGTGGCAGGACTTCTTCATCTACGATTACCTTAGCGGTGATGGCCGCCTACTTCCTCGTCGTGCTGAGGATGGACCCTCAGCCAAGCGCCGCCTGCTGGCAGTCAGATCCATGGGTCTCTTTTGCAGAAGCGAAGGCGGCGAACAAGATGGGTTCACGTTCGCCGTGGCGGAGCTCAATCTTTTCAAGCTCAGCCGCACCGAGGTCTATGCTGACATATGTTTCTTCAAATCGGTCGTTGGCCGGTCGGGAGATCAGCTGATTGGCGGCGAGTGGAAGACCGTGCGCGTGCCCATCCACCACAGCAGCGGCACCGATGATGATCTCTGGCAGCTCTGCTCCTGGCAAGCCGTCGTCGCCGTCGACCGGTGGCTGTGCTGGGTGGACTACTACCGTGGCATCCTCTTCTGCGACCTGGTAGGCAGACGATGGCGGCGTCGTCGTCGCTCCCTTCCTGGAGGCATCGTCTTGCGGAACCTCCACTTCGGTCCACGCTGTTGCAAGTTGTTTGGTAAGCGGTGATGTGCGGGTCTACTCGGTGTTCGTCTGTGCAGGTCCAGGGCTGTCCTTAGGGGCTTCTCCGTTGTACCCTCCTCTGCTTCCTTGTGGTAGTCGTCTAGCTCGTGTTGGTGGTGTGGGATCTCTTTTCTTTTCCTCTGTTCGTTTCAGATGTAACCTTGTTGTTCCATCGCTCTTTGAGGGTTCTCCCATCGTGACGCGTTGTAAAACTCTCTCTTCTCTTAATGAAAAACGTGCTTTGCACGTCTTAAAAAAAAGAGATCCCTTGCCAACCGTCTCCTTCCTCAGGCTCCCTCTGAACAGATTCCCCAACACTCACGACCGCAGCAACGCGTCCAGCTGGTTGTACCGTGGCGTGTCCGCCATCGACGCCGGCCGCAAAGCTCAAGTTCATCGACGTCGCCCGCAGTGATGGCGTCCACTACGGGGCGTTCAAGCCCTGTGGTCGCTTCACCATCACCTGCCACACCCTCACCCTCCCGCTTGGCAGCATGGAGTCCAAGGACACGTTGAGCAGCATGGTGTGGGAAAAGGACGGCCCAGACATCACCTCCGGTGAGCTCTGGACGGATGCTCGCCTCCCGCACGAGGTTCTCATGCTCCCCCAAGTGAACATGGACAGGCCGAATGTAGTGCACTTCCTCGTCAGCGACTACACATACGTGATGAAGAAGACGTGGCTGGTCGCCGTCGACATGAACAACAGGGCTGTGGAGTCGATCTGTCAGTATACCAACGGTTTGGAGGACATTGGAACTGAGGACACTGACCTGACCAATGACAGGTCCCGGTGTCCCATGCCCTTGCTCCCCTGTGAGGTCTTCCGTCGTTCCTCAGCTCGGTTCCAAGGTCCTAGTGTTGGCATTTCACAATTGCTTATGGTGAACGCACTACGGGAAACGGAGCCTTCGCCGAGAGTAATACTCTTTGGCGAGAGCCTACCCTTGGGCTCTCGGCGAAGATAAAAACTCTCGGTGAAGAAATTCTTCGCCGAGAGCAAAAAAAAAAAAACTCTCGGCGAATTCTTCGCCGAGAGTTTTTTTTTGGCTCTCGGCGAAGAAATTTTAAAAATATCACTTTTTCACCTTCAAACTTTTTCTATCATCAACATGCACTTATACAAAGGATATATTCAAATTTGACGCAATTTTATCTCTGTTTGCTATATTTAAAAATTGTACTTCATTCTAGGTAATTATTTCGAAGACGTCCGATATGAACTGCAAGTGCAAGAAATCATAGAGTAAAGTTGTTGGAAAAATGAGATTCATGTTCATGAGATATCTCTAAGACCATGTACACGAAATGAAACTAAATTTCAAACAATTTGTTCTCTGATCATGATGAAGATCGTGTCGTAGAAAGGTTTTAAAATTGTATAAAATTCAAATGAAGTTTGAAAATCACGAATTTTGTCGAGCGCTCATTATATCATATGTCGAGGTTGTGGTAAAAAGTTGAGAACATTTTGAGCACTTTGACACGTACGTTGTTTAGAAACCGGAACATCTCACGAGAAGTTTCAGAGAATTTGAACTAATGTCACTAGGTTTGGTACATTAGAGAAGTTTAAATTTGAGTTTGACCACAACAACTTTTTTATAAGTAATACACAACATATCTAGTGTCATGTTAAGTCCTTGAGAATTTTTGTATTTATTTGCTATTTTTAATTAATTAAATGCATTTGCAAAGCATATTGGGCTCTCGACGAAGAATAATTGGGCCGGAGGCCCATTTCCCCGCCGGCCCACCGCCGGCCCACCTCCCCTTCCATTAAAAGCCGGCGCCCCTCCCCCCCGAAACCCTATCCCGCTCCCCTGCTCCCGCCGCCGCCGCCTCCCTCCCGCAGCTCCGCCGCCGGCTCACCTCCCTCTTCCTCCTCCGGCCTTCGCCGCCTCCTGCTCCGGTAGATCTGCCACCGGCTCACCTCCCTCGTCCTCCTCCGGCCTCCGCCGCCTCCCTCCCCCTCTCCCTAATCCTAACCCGCCGCCCCTCCCTCTCCCTCTCGGATCCACCGACGCCGCCGCCTTCCTCCTCTCTCTCGGTCTCTGCCTCCAGATCCACGCCGCCGGCACAGCCACGCCGCCCCGCTCCTTCCCCCTTCGCTCGCCCCTCACCTCGTGGCGGGGAGCAGCGGCGGGGCGAGGTGCGGTGGCGGCGGATCCGCCCGCCGCGTGCCTCAATCCCGGCGCCGCCTCCTCCCTCAGATCCGTCGCCGGCGTGGCTTCTCCGGCGCCGACGTGCAGTCTCCCCCGGCGCGGCTCCTCTGCGTGGCCGGGTTCCAGGTTCTTCCCCCTTCCCCGCCCCTCTACCCCTCTCTCATCTCCCTCTCTGTTTCTTCCACAGGTTGCGGCGGCGGCGGCCGGGTGGTGGTGGACGGCGGAGCGGGCGGCTCTGGTGGTGGTGGCGGTGGTGGTTGTGGTGGTGCTGGTGGCAGCGACGGGCGGTGGTGGTGCTGTTGCATGCGGCGGCGGCGGTGGTGGGTGGCAGCAGCGGCGGTGGTGGGTGGTGGGGCCAGGGCGGCGGCGGTGGGGGCCAGGGCGGCCTGTGGTGTATTTTTTTTCGAAAAAAGCCTTCGCCGAGAGCTAATTGTGCCTCTCGGCGCATGTCCGCCGAGAGGGGTCCCGCCTGCTCTCGGCGAAGACGCCTTCGCCGGTACAGCTGAGCCGAGAGGCCTTCGCCGAGAGCTTCCTCTCGGTGAAGCCTTCACCGAGAGGAAAGGCCCCTTCGCCGAGAGGAACCTCGCTCTCGGCGAAGGCCCCGAATCCGGTAGTGACGATAAGCAACATAATACTGGTGTCGTCTGCTTTCGGTACGTATAATTCTAGCACTAGTACTTCACAATTGTTACATCACCTCTAATTTGCATTATTCTAGCATTCGTTCTCTTCCTAAGAAAAAATGATTTTTTTCTTCTTCTTTGCGTTTGCCGGCTAGCCGGTTTGTTTGAATCCCTCTTTTTCAATGAAATAGGCACAAACTCGTTCATTAAAAAAAGTTTATTTTGAACATCATCCTTTGCAACAAATTTATGTATGTATGAATGTATTGCAGTGAGAGGAAGGTCTGCAAGAAAGGTAGTGTGTCTAGCGGCCGGCCTATGTAGTACAAGACCCACTCAAGAACTTGGCAATCGGTTATTAATATAATGTTGTGTGTCCATCATGCACCATCATCTTGTCTTTGTGCTTGCTCGGAGTACGTCGGTGATCAAAATATGGGTGTATAAAGTTTCTGCACACAAGCAGGTTATGCTTGAGACAAGCAAGCAGTGTGTGCGAGCGCTACACGACGTTGCTCGACATTGTACAATTTTTTTAAGACGAGCGATCAAATTTGAAATTAAAAAAGTCAAACGAATTATAATTTGGAACGGAGAGTGTTAGATGATAGGCAATATTCTGGTATATTTTAATTCCATTATTAAATAGATATTTCAATATTGTTGTGAGACAATCCATGTGCAAATGTTCATATTTAAACAACAATTAAACATAAACCTATTCATGATTATACAACTGATAAGCATGAATACTAGTTTGAGAATGTACCCCGTGGAAGGTCGGGTGACGGCGTCACCCGAAGTTCCGCTATCACTCGGATTAGTCATACTAATCGTATAGTGACCTCAGTCGATGTAGCCGTATGAATTTGATGCAGGAAGATGATCGCAGTGAAGACCCGGCTGTAGAGGAAGTAGTCGTTCGGAGTCGACGTAGAGGAAGTAGTCGTACGGAGCCGACGTAGAGGAAGTAGTCGTACAGGAGCGAGCAGTCGCGTGAAGACGCTCCCCAAAAACCTTATCGCCCGCCTATCCCGAGCAGGATCTCAGTAGCAGGACGAGGTTCCGGAGGCTCTGCTCTCGCCGGTACCGTGCGCGCGGTGCAAGCGATGAGGATGCAAAAGCAAAGCAGCAAACAGAGGGAGAAGGGAGAGGTCTCCTGAACAGGAGTACCTACTTGGTACTTTGAGGAGGAGGAAGAGGGCCTCCTTATATAGGCGAGCAGGTGCGGAAGGGGGATGAACCTGGACGTACTGAGTAGTAACGGTCGCTGTTTAAAGCCTGAGTAGTAACGGTCGCGGTTAACTCCTCTGGTAACTGTCGCGGTTAAGGCTCTCCTGGTAAAGGCTCAGTAACGGTCACAATTAAGGAGTCATTATTCTTTTCCAACAGCCACCAGCAACAGTCAACAGCAAAAAGATGCTCCCGCCCCAACTCATCACGTCCGTCCGTCCGTCCGCACGCACCGCCCGCTCGCCACGACACGTCCACGGCCTCAGCTCGGCGAGGCGAGCGAGCGCGCGCGCGTGTGGCACGCCTATCTCCTTTATTCAACTTCACAAGAGGTGTACCGAAAGACTACCTCATAAGTTGGATGGGAGACTCCTCTAATACCCATTTGGTATTTATCACTTTTCCCTAGCATTAAGTAAATGAGCTTTTAATTCTTTCTTTATTGGAATAAGTGGCTCTATGCCCATTTACTCTAACAATCCCCACCAAGAATTATAAGCCACATTGGAAATGCTCTCATTTTCCCCTTTTGTTTTCGATATACCAGCACTGCGATGGAGACTGTTAAGTTGAACATCCACCAGGAACTCAAGTTACACTTATTTGCAACTGAACAATGAACTATGCCTTGAATTGCCAGTTTTGTGCATCTAAGCTTGGCTAGAGCCCTTTACTGATACTTGGCTGCACATAGCATCCCCGCGGGTTGGAGCTTATGGGTCACACTCCGTGCCTCTTCATGAGTTTTCTAGAGACCACCCAAATCTCATAGACTATGACCAGTAGTCGATACTCATATATGTGTGTTCCTTCAAGACATATTGTAGAACTATGTCTTTGCTTCAGAGAAACAACTACCTTGTTTCATGAAAGTCACTTGGAGCACATTAAGGTATATATACCAGCCTGCCATACAGTTTTGAAGAGAAATGCACCTTTTCATGGACCGAGCCTTCTCAAAGGTTCTCTTCTCTCAGTCAGATCATAGCTTGTTTCACCATCTTAATTCACGGGATCTCCGATCACATAAGACAGGTTTCCACTATGGAAAAACTCACGTGGGTCTCAAGCCCAGTTCCATAGATGATCTATCACAATACGTGATAGACCCTTTGTAAATTGATCTGCCAGGTTCTTAGACGTATGGATGTAATCCAAAGCTATAACACCGGTGTTTCTCAATTTCCTGATAGACTTCAACCGCCTCTTGACATGCCTGGATGACTTCATGTTGTCCTTTGAACTGTTCACTTTGACAATCACAGTTTGATTATCACAGTTCATTAGAATTGCCGGTATCGATTTTTCAACTATCGGCAAATCCATTAGGAGTTCACGAAGTCACTCGGCCTCGACAGTGGCAGTATCCAATGCTGTGAATTCTGCTTCCATTGTTGACCTGGTTAGAATGGTCTGCTTGCAAGACTTCCAGGAAACAGCGCCACCTCCAAGTGTGAATACATATCCACTTGTGGCCTTTAACTCATCAGCATCAGAAATCCAGTTTGCATCACTATATCCCTCCAAGACTTTTGGGTCTCCGGAATAGTGAATGCCATAGTTCATTGTGCCCACTAGATAGCGCATTACCCTCTCGAGAGCACGCCAGTGTTCACTGCCCGGGTTTGAAACAAACCGGCTCAGTTTACTAACTGCATATGCAATGTCAGGTCTCGGGCGCTAGCCAGATACATCAACGAACCAATGATCTGTGAGTATCTCAGCTGATCTACCATTATCCTCCGGTTCTTCCTTAGAACCAAGCTGGCGACATAAGGAGTTGGTGCGGGTTTAGAGTTGCTGTAGCCAAACCGACTTAGCATCTTCTCAACATAGTGAGTCTGTGATAGAGTCACCCCACCATTTTCTCTCTTTATCAGCTTTATGTTAAGGATAACATCAGCCTCTCCCAAATCCTTCATCTCAAACTTTTGAGATAGAAAGTCATTGACCTCCTTAATCACTTCAAGGCTCGTGCCAAAGATAAGTATGTCATCTACATACAGACACAAAATCACTTCTTTGCCCCCACCATAGCGATAGTACACACATTTGTCAGCTTCGTTTGTAACAAAGCCAACAGATGTCAAAGTTCTGTCGAACTTATCATGCCATTGTTTAGGTGCTTGCTTGAGGCCATAGAGAGACTTCACCAGCTTATACACCATTCTTTCTTGACCCTTTACTACAAATCCTTCCGGCTGATTCATATAGATCTCCTCTTCCAACTCTCCATTTAAGAAAGCTGTCTTAACGTCCATCTGATGAACGAGAAGACCATGAGAGGCTGCCAGAGAAAGTAGTACTCTTATAGTAGTCAATCGAGCAACTGGTGAGTAAGTATCAAAGAAGTCTTCTCCTTCCTTTTGGGTGTAACCCTAGGCCACAAGTCTAGCCTTATACTTATCAATAGTACCATCTGGCCTAAGCTTCTTTTTGAGCACCCATTTGCATCCCACAGGTTTGCACCTGTAAGGATGCTCAACAACCTCCCAAGTTCCATTTGTCATGATAGAGTCCATTTCACTCCTTACTGCTTCCTTCCAATAGTCAGCATCAGGTGAAGAGTAGGCCTCTGCAATGGTCTTGGGAGTGTCATCCACGAGGTATACGATGAAATCATCTCCAAAGGATTTCTCTGTCCTTTGTCTCTTGCTCCTCCTAGGAGCCTCATCATTATCCTCCTCAGGATGCTCAATAAGTGTAGGCTCATTGAGTTCCATCGCCTCGGTGGAGTCGTCCTTCTCGACAGACTCTTGCCTAGATGAACTTGTTTCATCTCTCATTGGAAAAATATTCTCAAAGAATGTAGCGTCTCTGGACTCCATAATTGTCCCGACAAGCAAGTCAGGCACTCCAGATCTTACTACCAAGAATCTATAACCGACGCTGTGAAAAGTATACCCCAGAAAGACACAGTCCACCGTCTTTGGTCCAAGTTTACGTTTCTTGGTGATTGACACACTAACTTTGGCCAAGCAACCCCAAGTGCATAAATATGAAAGAGTTAGCATCTTCTTCTCCCATTCCTCGAATGGTGTTACTTCCTTATTCTTCATAGGCACACGGTTCAGGACATGACAGGCCGTCAGTATCGCCTCACCCCACCATTCCTTAGATAGTCCCGCAGTTTCTAACATGGCATTCACCAAGTCAGTCAGCGTGCAGTTCTTTCTTTCGGCAATCCCATTGGATTGGGGTGAATAAGGCGGTGTCCTCTCATGAACGATACCGTGTTCCTCACAGAATGAATCAAAAGTATTAGAGAAGTATTCGCCACCTCGATCAGACCTTAGGTGTTTAATCTTTCTCTCAAGTTGATTTTCTACTTCAGCTTTATAGATCTTAAAGTAATGTAATGCTTCATCTTTTGATTTTAACAAGTAGATGTAACAAAATCTAGTGCTATCGTCTATCAAAGTCATGAAATATCTTTTACCACCCTTTGTCAACACACCGTTCATTTCGCTCAGATCGGAATGAACTAATTCTAGAGGTGCCAAGTTTCTCGCCTCAGCTGCCTTATGTGGCTTGCGAGTTTATTTGGATTCAACACATACGTGGCACTTAGAATTTTTGACAGAGGTAAACTTTGGAATTAAACTCAAACTAGCTAAGCGCATCATACAACCAAAATTAACATGACAAAGCCTCGAATGCCAAACATCTGATTCATCATTCATCACATGGTTCACAACATTATTATCAAACGATAAAGAAAAACAGAACAAGCCTCCGCTATCATAGCCTTTTCCAACAAAGGTACCAAACTTAGAAATGATACATTTATTTGACTCAAAGACTAATTTAAACCCGTCTCTACATAGTAGAGACCCGCTGACTAGATTCTTCTTGATGGTAGGTACATGCTGCACATTCTTCAATTGTATGGTCTTCCCCAAAGTGAACTTCAGAGTGACCGTACCAGCACCAAGAACACGCGCATGGGCACCGTTCCCCATCAACAAGGATGTAGTCCCCCCGACCTGGTAGGAAGAAAACATAGAAATGTCAGCATATACATGAATATTAGCGCCGGTGTCTATCCACCACTCTGGTGAAGAACATACTGAAAGAACTGTAGGTAAGAAATTACCATACCCCGATGTTCCTCCATCCTCGCTAACAACCATGTTCGCTGTCTTGGGGGCCTTGCGATCTTTGCGATCCGGGCACTTTGCAGCAAAGTGATCCGGACTGCCACATGTGTAGCAAGCACCCCCCGACTTTCTCTTCTTCTTATCAGGCCTGTCGGCTTGCTTGGCCTTGGGTGGGTTCTGTGAAGGCTTCTTCCTCTTGTTCTGGTTGTTCTGGAACTTGGGATTGCCCCTCTGCACAAAGTTTGCGCTTGAGGAGCCGGCTATTGCCTTTCCACGTGTGTCATTTGCTCTCGCCTTCTCTTCAACATCAAGAGTCGCAACAAGGTCATCAAAAGTGAATTCCTTTCTCTTGTGTTTTAGAGAAGTAGCAAAGTCCCTCCAAGAATGTGGCAACTTAGCGATAATAGCTCCAGCCACAAACTTTTCGGGCAACACAAATGGGACCTCTCTGCTGTAGTTCTCAAGCTCCTTAGCCAGCGCCTATAATTCATGGGCCTGTTCCACCACAGGACGGTCTTCAACCATCCTGTAGTCTAGGAACAGTTCCATTATGTACATCTCACCGCCGGCGTCAGAAGCTCCGTACTGAGCCTCAAGAGCCTCCCAAATCTCCTTCCCCGTTTTGTAACGGAGATAGGTATCCACCATATTATCAATCAGAACGCTGATCACGGCACCCCGGAACAGATTATCATCTGAATTGAACTTTTCCCCCGAGACACCCTCGGGTGCTTTTCCGGTGATGACGTACATCACGTTCATGGCAGTGAGCCACAGGGTGGCCAACTCACGCCACCTCTTAAAGTTGGAACCATCAAAAGGCTTTGGTTTAATTGCATTTGCAAAGCTAGTGACACAAAACATATTCCTATCAACATAATAAGGTTTTTGGATTGTTAGATGATAGACAATATTCTGGTATATTTAAATTCCATTATTAAATAGACATTTCATTATTGCTGTGAGTGAGACAATCCATGTGCAAATGTTCATGTTTAAACAACAATTAAGTATAAACCTATTCATAATTATACAACTAATAAGCATGAATACTAGTTTGAGAATGTACCCCGTGGAAGGTCGGGTGACGGCGTCACCCGAAGTTCCGCTATCACTCGGATTAGTCATACTAATGGTATAGTGACTCAGTCGATGTAGCCGTACGAATTTGATGCAGGAAGATGATCGCAGTGAAGACCCGATTGTAGAGGAAGTAGTCGTTCGGAGTCGACGTAGAGGAAGTAGTCGTACGGAGCCGATGTAGAGGAAGTAGTCGCACAGAAGCGAGCAGTCGCGTGAAGACGCTCTCCAAAAACCTTATCGCCCGCCTATCCCGAGCAGGATCTCAGTAGCAGAACGAGGTTCCGGAGGCTCTGCTCTCGCCGGTACCGTGGGCGCGGTGCAAGCGATGGGGATGCAAAAGCAAAGCAGGAAACAGAGGGAGAAGGGAGAGGTCTCCTGAACAGGAGTACCTACTTGGTAGTTTGAGGAGGAGGAGGAGGGCCTCCTTATATAGGCGAGCAGGTGCGGAAGGGGGATGAACCTGGACGTACTGAGTCGTAACGGTCGCTGTTTAAAGCCTGAGTAGTAACGGTCGAGGTTAACTAGAGGGCCTCCTTATATAGGCGAGCAGGTGCGGAAGGGGGATGAACCTGGACGTACTGAGTAGTAACGGTCGCTGTTTAAAGCCTGAGTAGTAACGGTCGCGGTTAACTCCTCTGGTAATTGTCGCGGTTAAAGCTCTCCTGGTAAATTGTCAGTAACGGTCACAATTAAGGAGCCATTATTCTTTTCCAACAGCCACCAGCAAAAAGATGCTCCCGCCCCAACTCCTCACGTCCGCACCGCCCGCTGACTCGGACGCGGCCTCGGCCCGGCGCGGCGAGCGAGCGCGCGCTCGTGTGGCACGCCTATCTCCTTTATTCAACTTCACAAGAGATGTACCGAAAGACTACCTCATAAGTTGGATGGGAGACTCCTCTAATACCCATTTGGTATTTATTACTTTTTCCTAGCATTAAGTAAATGGGCTTTTAATTCTTTCTTTATTGGAATAAATGGCTCTAGGCCCATTTACTCTAACAGAGAGAGTAGGAGTACATCTTTTGTTCTAGATAAAATCTTTCAAAAAATGTTCTTTCTTGTGGAATCCGTATTTTCCTTTGATAATATCTTCTGATATCCAACGTTGACGGGAGTTTTCGTCTCCTGGACGGATACGGTGTCTGGTCTCCCGACGGATACCGTGACCGTGTCTTCTTTTTTATATCAATTAGTGTTGCCAATATTCATACCTATGCCGGCACAAGAGTAGTCTTGACTCGTCTTTAATCGATCACAAATCTTTCACTTTGGCTGCATGCAATGTATGCCATGAAGATGCAGAAGACGGGCACGAAGAGGAAGCTCGCACCAAGGCGGCTGATGGAAGAGATCATTTTCGAAATCCTTGTGTGCCTGCCTGTCAAGTCCCTCCTGCGGTTCAGGTCCGTGTGCAAGGCATGGTGAGTCACCATCGACGACGACCCCACCTTCACCCGAGCTCACCTCCTCCACTCCGCCTCCAAGTGGGAGCAGAGACAGTGCTTCGTCGTCAGCCCTCTCACCCTGGACAGGGTCATCCCTAACGAGCACTGGCCATCCACCTTCTCCAATCACTTCCGCTTCTACCAATGGCAGCTGCCGCAACAGCATGGTGGTGACAAAGGCGGCGACGGCACCGCGACCTTGTTGGACGCCAAGGACTTCTTCCCTCGCCCGTTCAACACGCTGATTTACTACCAACACTGCGACGGCCTGCTGCTCGCTCCGACCGACACCGGGCTCTACCTCTTCAACCCAGCCACCAGAGACGCCGTCATGCTGCCGGACAGCCACCGCAACAATCTGCTACGAGGAGGTGAAGGCAGCTGCCGCTGCTACTGTCCAGGTCTAGGCCGAGATCCGCGCACCGGCAAGTACAAGGTGGTCCAGGCCTTCTACCGGTCACGCGATCCAAACAACCCAAGAATCGGCACGGACATCGGGACATGGGAATGGAGGTGTTCACGGTCGCCGGTGACGACAGCGACGGCACTTGGAGGGAGATGTCCGGCGATCCTCCGTACCCTGCCAAGAGACATCAGAACGCCCTGGCCGTCAGTGGGTTCATGTTCTGGCGCCTCGAGGAGCGCCACTTGGAGCGTGAGCTATGGGGCATCCTTCATCTGAGTCTGGACGACGAGGAATTCGGCATCACTGGGCTGCCACATCAATGGAACTCTGAGCACGACTTCAGGCTGGATGTGCTACATGGCCGGGATCTATGTATGACTTCCACTAACAGTAACAGGACAATCTTGAATATATGGACGTTACCTATAGCAGATGAGGGCTTGAACACTTTTTTTTTTTGGGAGCAAGGGGCTTGAACACATTGTGGGAGTGGCGATACACCATCCTGCCGTTCCCAGGTCTTTGCCACACGTTGGCCCTTCCTCCTTGCAGCAATGCTGGGGTCATCCCTGTGGAAAGGTAACACTGTATACTACTATGAGCCGGCAATGTCCGAGCTGAAAAAAATATGTGACTTGCGTCACATTAAGTACCCGTGGGCACGAGAGTGGAAAAACCTCTATAGTTTCAATGTCAAGCCATTCACGGAGAGTCTCATTCAGATCACTTAGGTCTTAGGGTGCCTTTGGCACAGCTCCGCGAGCAGCTTCGCGAGCTGTTTCGCGCGAAGTTATGCCAAACGGTGCAAAAAAACAGCTTCGGCGCAGAAGTTGTTTTCGCCTCCCTCTTTGGAGCCGTTGGACGCTCCGCTCCCCCAGCAGCTCCGTCCCCCGTTTCCTTCCTTTGCCCTCGGGGGAGGGACCCACGGGCAGAAGGTGCAGCTTGGAAGTGGAGTTGGGTTGGGAGCGCTAAGGGTGTCGCAAGGAGGCGAGGAGTTGGAGGCGGGCCGGCGCGAGGCAGAGGAGGAGCTGGAGACGGGCGCTGCAGGATGCTGCGAGGAGGCCGGAGGAATTGTGCCCGTCGGCGGGGGAGCTGGAGGTGGAGAAGGTGGCCGGTGAGGGAGCTGGGAGTCCGTCGGCTAGTGCGCGGCGGGGGAGCTAGACGCCGGGAGGCCACCGGTCGGAGAGCTGGAGACCGGCAGAGGAGGCCGGCGGCCAGCGCTGGGAGCTCCTGGCGCAATGTGGTCGAGGCAATGGGGAGAGCTGGAGGCGTAGGAGAGTGGGGAGGAGATGTCCCGGCGGTGCGAGGCTCGGCTTGGGGAGCTCGACGGCGGCGTGGTGCAGGACGGGGCGGGGTGGAGGAGGACGCCGACGACAGGTGCGAGTGCGAATGGATAAGGGAATGGGTAGTTGCGGTGGAGAGAAGGTTGGGAGGTAGAAATAAAAAAAATAAAAAAATAAGAAGGAAAAAAGGAAAAAAAAGAAGAAAATAAAAAAGGAAGGGTATTATGGATATTTCACCCTTTTACCGACGGAGAAACTGTTTTGTCAAACGTTTTTCTAAAATAATTTCAGATTCATCAGAGAATCTGCTCCACCAACACCACAGCTGGAGCTGCCACAACCACAACTACAGATATGCCAAACACACCTTTAATTAGCTGGTTGTTGGACTGTGGTCATAATTTTGACAAAAATGCAGGAGCCAAAATGAAAAACAGTCAACACAGCAGTGGGTGCATGTGCATCCAACGGATGACATCCAGCGGGTGCGGAGCACCTGATCTGTTCTCTTATGTAGCAAGCATGATCAGCAGGGACAGGCAGCTTTACTAATTACTAATACACAATGATTTCCCTGGATTTCTTTTTTTTTTTAAAAAACGGTGGCATAGCTAACATGCAGGGGTGCGAGAAGAAACTAGGGGATGGATTATTGGCGGCAAACAAGAATGAATTCATGCATTCTTAAATTGACCAATGCACGCAACAAAGGATAAAAGTTGATGACATCACTCCACTGGTAAAGGATGTTTCATTAAAAATCTGTAAATCTTAAATTGTGTATCTAAATTAAATTTTGATTCCACTAATGAATTTCAGATCTTCAATATAAGATCACACTTGCCCATGTTTCAATGAAATATTTTTAGAAAATTGTATAATACACAATGTTAATTAATTTTGATTGTATCAAATAAATACTTGAATGGCTAGAACAAATATACTTGTTCGTCCTTTCGATTCTACCAATGGATTTTAGATCTTCAATGTAAAATCACACTTGACTATGTTTGGATGATTTTTTTTAAAAAATATAATACTCAATATTAATTTTGATTGCATTGAATAAATACTTGAGTAGCTAGAACAAATACTCCTTCAGTCCCAAAATAAGTGCATGTCTCATTTTTCAAGGTGTCAAAAGTTTTTAAGTTTGACTAACAATATAGAAAATAGTATTAATATTTATGTCTCCAAATAAATTTATTGAAAAAGTATACTCAATGCTCAATCTAGTGGTACTTGTTATAGATTATAAAGAGTAGTATATTTTTGTATAAATTTTAGCCAACTTTTAAAAACTTGACTTCTCGAGAAGTGAGATGTGCAGTTATTTTGGGACAGAGGGAGTATACTTTTTCGCCCTCTGTATATATTTGTTTGGCTTCTGTATATACTTGTGGGCCTTTGTATCGATTTGTTCGACCTCTGTGAATATTTGTGCACCCTCGATACATATTCGTTCGCACTAATTATATGAACTTTATTGTATTCTACAGGATGCAAGAAGAAGACATGCATGTTGCAAAGGAGACATGCGGATATTTGGATTCTTTTGCTATTTGCAAATACTGACACAATAACCCCATCTTTTGGGAAGACAACCATACCCAGATAACTAGTTTCAAGACAAAGAAAGCTAGAAATAAGATACACAAAAGTGAACATCTAGACACTATGAAGCTGGTTTCGGCCTACATAACACATATGATGCTTAAGTGGCAAGATAGACATTACATATGGACGCCCTACCACCTTGGGTGAGTCTAAATTTCTACCAATTGTTATAATTAACAATTTCTCCTCCATGGCTGAAAAAGACAAATATGTTTGCAGGTGTCACTAGATTGCATTTTTCATATAGATGGGCAGGTCAAGTTATCGTATTTGACTCATTGGATTATGAGCAAGATACATACAAAGAATTCATATTCATCCTACAAATTTTAGTGTATTTTGATGTGCACACCTCAATTGTGAAAGTTAACCTCCCCCTGATCACATAGAGACTAACTTCTCTCTCTCTCTCTTTTTAAAAAAAGGGTCGACAAGCACTACATTGAGAGAGTAGTAGTTCATAATCCCGACAAAACAAGAGAAATGACTAAACTCACAAACTTTCCATGCCACAAGCAACGAGCTGGTTCTGTATACTACGGCTATGACATGTGCAAATTTTTAAGGGTGCTCGGGAGATACGCTAGTGATCCTGAACGCGTAAGGGCCTACCTTTCATATGTAGGGATGCATACTATACATATGTACATTTTGCATAATCTAACACTTGCTTAATTCTTCTGTGTAATGTACTTGTAGATTACGCCTGGACCAACCAGTCAAAGACTCAATGAGAAACAACATCTAAATGTGGATGCTGATTTATGCCATTTCATTTCGCATGAAGTGGTACACTATTGGGGCGTCTATTTTCATCGTGAATATGAATTGGCAACTGAAGATAAATATGTTATCCTACGTGAGTGGGAGAATAAAAAATACCACCATGAAGGCTGGCTAGACTTTAACAGTGGAGAAAACATGTTTTCAATGTGCACTCTAGTGATGTATATATGGATTATTTTTATATTATTGATTTGTATGCTTAATTTAAATTCTCGGTCACTCTAAAATCATTTTCAAAATATTCATTTAATTTCACACTGTTGGGAAATAGATTCGGCAAATTCAAATTTCAGATGCTGAAAATGTTGGCGGGAATGATATTGGCGTCAGTCGCCTGTTGAAACAACATCTCTAGAGGCAGGTGATGATGTCACCCGATCCTAGAAATGATTCAGAGGCATCACAGATATTTCCTGACAAATAACACATTTTTCCACAACTCACATCTGCTCCAGCCAAACAACTTACCCTCCCTCCACAACTCCCGGCCCACAACAATTTTTGCCACAAAAACAGTCCACAACAGTTAGTTTTTCACATAGGCACCATAGCCCAACCAAACAGAATCATAAATCCGAAGGATTGTATCTTCGGCTTGAAGAAACAACGGTAATCAGATCGTCAACGCGCGTGGCGTGATACGTGCCCTGAGCGGCGTCTTCATCACCATGAAGAAGGCGCGTAGCTCCCTCATGTGAATGTTGTGGCCGCCATTCGCCGGCAACCTCCACTCGAACTCGCGCACGAGTGCAGCGAGGAACGACGCCACGTGAACGATGCTGATCCCCACGCCCGGACAATACCTCCGCCCGGCTCCGAACGGCGCCATCCTGATCTGCTTTGGCCCCGGCACGGGACCAACCCCCTCCGCCTCACCGCCGGCGAGGAACCGCTCGGGGCGGAACTCGTCGGGGTCCGTCCAGACCTTCCTGCTCGTCCCGATGTCACGTACCTTCACGATGAGGCGCACCGGCGGCATGCCATCGGCGGCCGGCGTCAATGGTGTTCCAAAGACCGCCGCGTCGGCGCCACTGACATCGCGCATGATGAGCGGCACAGGCGCGTGCAGCCGGAGGCTCTCAAGTATGGCGGCACGTAGGTAAGGCATGCCGCGGACGCGCTCCTCGGAGACCACAACACCGCCCTTGCTTATCTCCTGATCGCCGGCGATCTCGCGGTGTAGCTTCTTCTGGAACTCTGGGTTGGTGATCAGGTGGGCTAGCGTCCACTCGACACATGACACGATGGACTCGGTGTTGGCACCAAGGAACTCGAACACGAGCCTCACCATCTCCTTGTCCATGAGTGGTCTCTTCTTGCTGCCCGTCGTCTCGTCATCGTTGACAGGAACCCAGAGATCGAGGAGGGAGTCCACGTAGCAGCGGATACCGGCGGCACCGCCGCCGGCATTGTTGGCACGTCGTCGGGTTGAGATGAGAGGGAGGACGAGCCTAGACACCCGGCCGAATGTCCCGGTGTAGCGCAGCCACCGCCGCCGGTGCAAGAGCCATGGCAACCTTGATCGCGCTAATACAGCACTGTCTTCCACGAAGGTGAAGACGAACTGCCGCACCTCGTGCTCCATGGCACGCACGACGGCTTGGTCGCTAACGCGGTCGCCGAAGCACATGCGTACGGTCAGGCCAAACACAGCGGCGTGGAGGCTCTCCCGGACGACGACCACTTCGTCATCACCGGCGGGGAACTTTGTGGTGAGGTCGATGACCAGGGCCTCGATGGCGTCCCTTTGGAGCGGCGCGAGGAGGCCGAGGCGCGTGGGGTGCAAGATGCCCGCGGTGAGGTTGCCCCGAAGCGCCCGCCACATCGGGCCGTAGGGAACCGTGTTGATGCTATGGGTTCCGGTGAAGTCATCGGGGAAGTGCGCCATGGGGCGGTTAGAGAAGGCGTCGGCATGGTCGATGAGCATGAGCCGGACGATAGCAGGGTCGCTGACTACTACGGTGGTTTGCTGGGTCAGGAGTGGGCTTGAGTAGTGCTTGGTGCTAGTTCGACGAAAAATGGCGACGACGACGAGGACGGCCAGCCCGAGAGAAATTAGGAGCAGTGGTGGCGCTAGTGCTTCCATTTGGTTGTCTGATTAGGGGTGGGGAACGAATGAAGGTTAGCTGCTGTTAGAGTTTAGGATGGGAATATGGTACTATTTGTAATAGATCTCTAAAGATTGGACATTAGGAAATCGACAGCCAGAAACTATATATACCTACTATCGAAGATTGCTACACTAGATTTTATTACCTTATTAGTAAAATTTACGTGTCCACATCACGTGTGAGGCATGCCTAATATCTAAGGTTGCTACACTAGATCTTATTACCTTACTAAATTCTACGGGTCCACACGTGTGAGGCATGACAGATTTTTATAACTACACACAATCAAAATAATTTGTCAGAGTAGAAACCAATTCTTTTTTACATAACTGATTTAGCACCAAAGCTTTTCCTCCATTTAAGCAAACACTACTTACAGCATCTCCAACAGTTCCCTAAATCCTTTCCTAATCCTTGACTTTTAGTAACATGGTAAAAAATACCTCTTCAACAATTCCTAATCCACACTCCTAATCTTTTAGGATTTCCGAAAAATCAGTCTATTCCGCGTAACTCTATGCGTTTTTGGTCGATGTGTATCTTCTCCTAAAACAAGGTGGAAAGGCTCACAAACAATAACCAGTACAAAAAGAGTTCTCGATGCAAATGTACAATAGAGAAAGAATGCATAAAGGCAGTTAGGATAATTTAGAAATAATATAGGATTTCTGATGAAAAATTGTCTTCTATATTCTAGGAGTGGATTATTAGAAACTCTTGGAGATGGTCTTTTTTATTCTTTTCAAAACACTTTTAGAAGTACTAAAACTTCATATTTTTAGGAGAAAAATATTAGATACACTTAGAGATGCTCTAAGTGCTATCACCACCGTCTCCAAAACCCACATCACCACAGAGACGGAAGATGTGGAGCTCAGGGGATCAGTGAGGAGCGGAGGTTGAGAAAAATAGGGGCGGCTGAGACTGGTGGTGAGAAGGACAGGAGCGTCAGAGGTAGTGGATAGGGTACGAGACTGGTGGATGAGAGGGTGGGCGGACTGGTGGGGTGGACATTTGTGCAGAGTTAAAGTTGCAGTCCATAATATTTTCGGGTCCGAGACACGCTATGAGAAATGATCCTATTTACAAACCATTGGCGATACCACCACCGGTTTTTTACACGAACAGTTGGTGATGGAAGGTATCGCCAACTATTTCAATCTTTGACACACGCACTATCATGTGTAGACGTAGAATCGGTGGTGATGCCCCTCATCACCACCAATGGTGTGGTGATAACGAATTTTGTAGTAGTGAAACTTGTTGCAACAGGTTATGGAAGTCCTAACAAGACTACAACAATTAGAGGTGAAAATGGATCACATACAAATGAATAATGTGGTTACAAATACAGATATTTAATTTTTTTTTCTCTGATCAAATTCGGATATGAATAGTGTCAATGTGTCATGACGTACCGAATATTGATATGCAGTTCCCCCTACGCCGCCATTTGCTTTCCACTAATCTCCTTGCTAATCACACTTGTTAAGCAAGCATGACATCCTTCAATTGACACTTCATGACTAGTTTCTGTTGCATTCCGTAGCTCCAAATAAGAATGAGAGTACTAGACTACCCCAAGGCCAAGCAGATCATGCAGATGCCCTTCAATTGACGCTTGACTCTTCGGTTTTCTTTACTCTCTTCATGCCTCTAGCTGTCACTTGTGTTTCTTTATAAAGAAAAAATGTTGATGCTCGTGTACGGTGATCTGCTCTCCGGACTCTAGGCCACCGTCCATAGGATGCAGCACTAGTCTCTAGCACTACCGGAATCGCCGCCTTTGCAAGATGCTCACGGCAAATGCCTGTTTACCCTCGGCAGAGCCTTTGCCGAGAGGAAGCTCTCGGCAAAGTGCTCTCGGCAAATTTCTGCCGACAAAGGCATCTTTACCGAGAGCCACGTCAAGCCCTCTCGGCACAGGTGTGCCAAGAGCAGGTGGCTCTCGGCAAAACATTTTGATGAAAATATTAAAAATCAATTCACTGACAGGGCACTGTGCCCCCCACCGGATGGCCGCCGCCACCGCCACCCCCACCCCCAGCACCAACACGGCCACCGCCGCCACCACCAACGCCACCCCCACTGCCAGCAGCGTGACCCTCCACCGCCGCCGCCGCCCACACCAAAACAGAGAGAGAAGCCGGCCTGGAGGTCGCGCGCAGTGCTGCCGTGCCTCGCGGTCGTGTAGGCCGCCGCGGATCTGACAAGGGAGCTCAAGGCCGCCGCGGATCTGACGAGAGAGCACGAGGGAGGTCGTGGCCGCCACAGATCTCGCTCCTCCGGCGAGGGAGGCCCTCTTCCTGGACAAGTAATTTGGTGTTGTCGCCCGCGTTGATTGAGGTGCTTGCTAGGTGCTCTGGTGCATTTCAATTTCTTAATTTCACCAAGTTGTGTGTAGTGTGGAATTATGCTAATCCGCAATGGTCATATTCCGTAACGTGCTTGTCATGCGTGCAAAGATGTGCCTCAATTCAGTGCACAATGCATCATCGGCAGCACGGCTTCGGAACAAATCGGTGCGTCATCAGCAGCAAGGCATCACCGGCAGCGACGGCGCACGTCCCCTGCTCAAGTACAGTCTCAGCAGGGCGTCCTAAACTGAACTGGGACTGTAATGGCTGAACAAAAGGATTTTTTTTTACTTGCCTGAACTTGTGTGAGCAATGGCTGTAATGACAATTGTGCGTGCCTCCTATGTAATCAACGGAAGTGTAGAGCATTGTGGGTGAAATTCATTAAAAAATTGTACTCCGAAGGCTCTTATCGTTGAAAGTTCTTGCTGATTTTTTAGTGATTCAACAATGTTGCCTCCTATGTAATGAATTAGTGTGTTTCAATGATTCAGAAATTGTGTGTGGAACAGAAATATTGAAGCCATTGCATCTCAGTTGTTTCTACCGCAACTGAAACATTCACTAAAAAATTGTATCTCAGTTCAATGCTGAATTTTTACAAGGTATTTACAGTCACTAAAAATCTGAAACATTCATGCTGATTTTTTCAAGGACTGATCAGCACTGAAACATTCAGTTAATGATCAGTTAATAAACAGGTGTTTACAATCAGCTTCAAAGTTTCTTTGCAATTTCTGCTCAAAAAAAAAGTTTCTTTGCAATTTGCTGCTGTACTCATAGAACATTTTGGTTGTGGTGTGCTTGATGATTCATGGCGCCGGCCTCAAAAGTGGAACTAACAACGTCGAGTACAGGTTCACCTTCCACTGTATGCAAAGAACATTACCAATTATCAGCAAGATTTTCCTTGTATCGAAGTGAAGATCAAAATCTGATAGGACAAACTAATGATGGACTATTGATGATGCAACGCGAGAGAGGGAGGACGGAGATGTCTCCTCGGGTTGCCTCTCGCGACCCAGGCGACGGACCACCCCCGCCGCAACCGCCGCCCACTCCGCCACCCCCACCACCGCCGCCGGCCACACAGCAGTGTCCGGCTCCCCCTGTGCCGCTGAACCCCACCGCTCCCCCGTCTCCACCTACTAGCCGCCCACATGCCGCCTCCGCCGCGCCTACGGGCCCCGCTCCGGCGCGGCCTGACTTGCCTTGGCCTCCGGCAGTCAGTAGAAGCAGCAGTCCGCGAGTTCAAAGCTCGAGCTCCAGGCCGGGACACCACTTCCAGGAAGTTCTGCTCCGCGACTTCTTCACCACCGCCTCTCCTTCCTTCCTCGGCATGCGGTCACCGGTGCCGGGTGTTCTTTGGGTCACGCCCGCTTCTTCCGTCCGCCTCAACACTCATCAGGTGACTAATGCCCTCAACTTCCATCTCACCTCCCCGCCGGTCTTTCTGCTGGCAAAGTCGTTCCATCCGTTCGTGTTCCGCGTCTCGGTCGCCAATCCGGTTGTTGCTCGGTTCATCACCCTCCTTAGCCGGCTTTCTCTCGGCGCTGTTCATCTCGTCTTGCATGCTGGCGAAGAGGCTGCCATGAGGGCGGGCATGCAGCTGGAATTTGAATCCACATTAACTGCTGCCCCAACCCACCTTCCCCCGCCAGCCCTGCCACCATGGACGAGTCCCCCGTTAGGGTTGTGGGAGACAGCTCCCCGCTGCGGTGTGCTGACGCCGGCGGGCATCCTCCGAGGCGGAACAAGGGATTTGCGTATCTCCTCCATTTACCCATGCCATCTAACCCCGTCCTTCCGCCGCTCCTCCCCCTCCCCCGGGTCGACATGCCCTCGCCGCCGTACGCGCGCGCTCCCACGACGGAAACGATGTGCCCTAATGCCTTCTTCGAGCCCAGCGCCGTCTTTACTCCGGCCGGCCGCGGTAGCTACCGCCAGGCTGCGTTAAAACCGGCGGTGCCGAGCCCCACAATCACATGCTCTCGCTTCTCACCGCCTAAGTCTGGGTGCTTTCGCTGCTTAGCCTCCGACCACCTGGTCAAAGAGTGTAGGGATCCGCTGCGGTGCCGCCGGTGTGGTGCTTCCGGCCACATGGAACGCTGGTGCTCTCAGTGGCCGCTGCGCAAGGCGACACCATGGCCGCCGCGCTACCCCACCGTCCCCGTCCCGGCAGGTCGTCTTCCTGTTCATCCGGTGCCCTTCTCCATCCGCGACACCAGCATCACCCCACCGTCCGGTTCTGCGGCGCCACCACCCTCCTCGCTCGTCGCTCCGCCGCCCTTCCCCAACGCGTTCGACCCCCTGAACCTCATCGCCTCGTCCAGCGCCACGCCTCCCGACTTCCAGACGAGACGTGGTCCTGCTAGCCCGCCGCGCGGTACGACCCTCAGCCGCTCGCCAGCCTCGCGGGACCTGCCCGCGATGGTTCAGGTACGCGCCGTTGGTCCCCGGTTCGTGCAGGGACGGTCTCGGCTGGCACCTCGCCTATGACCTCTCCGAACCGCCGGTCTCCTCCGCCACCTGCGTCCCCGGTTCGCCAGCCGGCGCCGGTCCCGCCCGCCGCTCGGGTCATGGACGGCGTTGACGACCACATCCCCGGGGACACTTCGGACGACTACGAGTCCGAGGAGGTGGACTCCGAGGGCTCGCCGGTTCGCTCCCCGTCGCCGGTTGCCGCCGCCGATCCCGAGGCGGACCTGACCTGGATGCCGGAGGGCAACATGGAGTTCACCTTCCGGGTCGCGTATGCCTTCCTCAACGAGGACGCCCCCACCGCGAACCCCGCGCCGTACATCCGCTCGGCCATCCGTACGGTCGCCTGCATGGTGCACTACCGCATGTACCCGTCCTTGCGTGGGGCGATGAAGCTCATCTTTGACTCCCGTGAGGAGCGCGACTTCGTCGTCGACGCTGCGCCCATCCTCTACGAGGGAGGGCGCCTGACGTTCGAGAAGTCCGAGGAGGCGGCCAACCGCTTCCTCGCGATCCCGGAGTGGCTCGTGGCGGTGGCGGCGTACGGCTTCCCCGACGAGCACTGGAACAAGGAGAACATCCCCGCTGCCTTTGCCAAGCTGGGCTCGGTCGTGGAGGTCGACTACCAGTGCCTGAGCGGCGACTACTCCTCCATGCGCGTCGTCGTCGAGCGTCTGCGTCCCACCGGGGTGCCCTCGGACTTGTAGGTGGCCAACCGCGGCGGCCGCGGTACCTCCTTCCAGGTCGAGGTGCTGCGTACCTGGCGTCGCGAGGAGCAGGTGGACGAGAGCGGGCTGCTCAGGCCGTTCTTCCCCCGTCCTCCGGGTGCGGGCGGCAACGGCAATGCGGCCCAGTTCCAGGCGCCGCCTCCACGCTACGGCCCACCTCCACCTGGGCCTCTGGGGCAGGGTGGCCTGCCGGCTCCCTTCGGCGGGATGGGCCGGTTCCCGGGCTCTTTCTTCCACGGCTTCATCAATCCCTACCCGTTAGCCCATCTCCCCTCTTTCCCTATCATCCTGCGATCCACGCCTGCTGCGCGTGCTACCGCCGCCGCTGCCCCCGTCATTCTCCGTTCCACCCCTCTCTGCCTCACCTAGTATACGACGTGGGAGGAACCGCAGTCCCCGCCCCCACCCCCGTCGCCATCCCCCATCCTTGCACCCCCTCCAGCCGCTCCGCCAGTCGTCCAGCCCCGCGGCCATAAGCCCCACTCCTCCAAACCCACCCGCAACAGCAGCCGCCTGGCGGCAAAAGAGCCGGCTGCTTTCGTCGACATGACCTTGCGCGCGGTGCAGCGCAAGGCCATCAGGGAGAGTCTTGCCCCTTGCTCCCAAGATCTGAAGCATCAGGTGAAGGGGCGCAAGCTGCTGAAGAGGAAGAACCCCCTGGGGGCTCTGGATCTGGGCCGCCTGGCTAAGGCGGCTGGGCTTGGCTGCAGCGACCGGTGCGCAGTGGCTGTGCGGCCGCTGCGGTGGTGTCCACATGACGGGGTTCCCCAGCTCGGCTTGGGCCGGCAACGCCACTCCCCACGGTGCGTCTGCTGACTCGCGCCCCCCTGCCCCGAGGCGTTGTAGTGGTTCTTGTTGTTGCTTCTTCTTCTTTTCTCCTTTGTTAGTGTTCCCCTCCCCGTCTCTTCCCCACGGCCTGAGAGCCGCTGTATCCATGTACTGTGTTGTTTGTTTCCCTTAATCAATGGAAGAAAAACGCCTCCAGTATTTCATTGTGTCTTGGAATGTTCGTGGTCTTGGCCAGTCGGCGAAGTGTGACCTTGTTCGAGATGCTTTGGCTCTCGCCTGGCCGCACATCACCTGCCTGTAGGAATCAAAACTCCCCGAACTCACCCCCCTCTAGCGCTTCTCCTTCCTGCCCCCTTATCTTGATGCCTACCTCGAGGTGCCGGCTCTGGGCAGCAAAGGAGGCATTATCACAACCTGGAACAGCTCTGTATTTCAATTGCAGAGTTACATCCTGCGCGCTCACTCGGTGACGGCGTGTCTAAAATCCACCGCCTCCGACTACTCGTTTCACCTTACCAACATCTACGCCCCGTCGGATCACAGGGACACTGATGCCTTCCTCCATGAGCTCTCGGACATCGCCACTTATCCGGATAGGGTTTGGTTGCTGGTTGGGGATTTCAATCTCACGCGATCCCCCTCTGACAAAAACACAGCCCCGTTCCGAGCCTCTCTGGCTGCCGCTTTTAACAACACTATTGAGAAACTCGCTCTGGTGGAGTTGCTTCTTCTGGATCGTCTCTTCACTTGGAGTAACAACCGCAGCTCGCCCACTCTGGCACGACTTGATCGTGCCATGATCAACAACAACTTCAGTGCCATGTTCCCTAATACCACTCTCACGTCGCTCACTCGCACCACTTCGGATCATGTCCCGCTCCTCGTTAGCATAGACACCTCCATTCCAAAGCCGCAAAACTTTAGGTTCGAGCGCTCCTGGCTGCTGCACATCTCCTTCCTGCCCGCAGTGCTCCCCGCCTGGAACTCGGCTCCTGTTCATGAGGACAAGGCCGCTGCTCTGACTGCCCGGGTCAAGGCATTACGTCACGCTGCAAAGGTTTGGGTCCGTAAGCAACGCAATCCCTCCTCCATTTTCCATAATTGTTCCTTCATTGTTAAATTGCTGGACATGTTCGAGGAGCGTCGTAACCTGTCTGCAGGAGAACTCTGTCTGCGCCAACTGTGCAAAGATCACCTGTCCCTGCTTGTCCTGGAGAAAGCTGCCCATTGGAAGCAACGGGGCAAGTTCAAGGCCATCAGGGAGGGGGATGAGAACACTCGCTTCTTCCATGCCAGGGCATCCACGAGGCTGCGCAAAAATCAGATCAGGATGGTTGAAGCTGATGGAGTTGCTCACTGCTCACATGAAGGGAAAGTCACCATCCTGACTGCATATTACAGGAACCTCCTGGGGACATCTGACGCCACTTCGTGGGGTTTCTGTGTGGAGCTCCTATACAGAGATCTGCCCAAAGTCGAAGCAGGTCCCCTGATTGCCCCTTTCACCACCAAGGAGGCAAAGCGGGCAATCAGAAACATGAATCCGAACAGCGCACCCGGGCCGGATGGTGTCGGCCCCACCTTCTACTCTGCAGCTTGGTCTTCTGTCCAGGATGACATCATGGCTTTCCTCACCGGCTTCCATAACAAGTCAATTGATCTGGAAAGAATTAACAGGGCACACATTGTTCTCCTCCCCAAGCATGAGGGCGCCTCCACTCCCACTGCTTTCAGGCTAGTATCACTCCAAAATTGTCTGGTGAAGATCGTCACAAAAATACTTACTACAAGGCTCCAGCGGCAGATCTGTACCTTGATTGACCTCGACCAAACTGGGTTCCTCAAGGGCCGATCAATCTCAGAGAACTTCGTGTATGCCACAGAGCTGGTGCAGTGTTGTCACCGTCGAAAATGCCCCACCATGGTGCTGAAGCTAGATTTCGTGAAAGCCTTCGACTCGGTTGCCTGGGACAGCTTGAGGGAAGTTCTGGAGGTGCGAGGCTTTCCCCCGCTGTGGTGTGACTGGATCAGCGCCCTTTTCTCCACTTCTCGGTCGACAGTGATGGTGAATGGCTGTCCGGGTCCATGGATCACCTGTAAAAAAGGGCTCCGGCAGGGGGATGCGCTGTCCCCTTACCTGTTCCTCCTTATGGCTGATGTGCTTCAGCGTCTGATCAAAGAAGATGGCGGCATCCGCCACCCCATGGCTGAAACCAGTTGCCCTGTATTGCAGTATGTCGATGACACGTTGCTGCTGGTGCGTGCGGAAGTGCTTGACATTAGGAGGTTGAAGCGGGTGCTCGACCTGTTTGCGGCTGCTACTGGGCTCAAGATCAACTTCAACAAAAGCACTGCGGTGCCGATGCATGTCCCGGCGCACACCCTGCCCAGGCTGATTCGCATCCTCGGCTGCAGACAGGAAAGCTTCCCACAAGTATACCTTGGTTTGCCACTGTCCAACAAGAAACTGTCGCTCTCAGCTTTCACTCCGCTTATTGCCAAAGTCGATCGGTACTTGGCTGGATGGCAAGCCCTGCTACTCAACCCCGCTGGCCGGCTGGTCCTCGTCAATTCTGTGCTTGACGGCCTCCCTACATACCTCATGTCAGCCCTTCCGCTCCCGCCTGGTGTGCAGGATCAGCTCGACGCTCAGCGCCAGGCCTGCCTCTGGCGCTCAGTGCCTGGTCGCTTGGGCCAAGGCCTGTCTGGCAAAAGAAGATGGGGGGCTCGGGATTCGGCGTCTGGACTGCCAAAATTCATGTCTGTTGCTGAAACTTCTCCACTGTCTGCACCACCCCGAAGGGTCTGCTTGGGCTGCATGGGTCGGAGATCAGGTGAACCTCGCTACCCTGGACTTAGACACAACGGGATGCCACTGGTCTGCTCTGCGTTCCCTCCTACCGGCTTACCGAAGGATCACCCGTGTTTGTGTTGGGGATGGGCGGGCGTGCTCATTCTGGCATGACATCTAGGCCGGGGAGGAGAGCTTGGCGGAGCTTTTTCCGGCTCTGTACAGCCAGCCACTCCACGACGCCGGAAGCTACTGTTCGAGAGGTGGTGTTACAGGGGCTCGCCACTGTACTGGTTAACAGGCTCAGTACCCAGGCCGTGGAAGACAAATGTATGGTGGATGATCTGCTCCTCTCCACTCAACTATCCGGCGCCAAGGACAGTCGCACAAGCTGCTTCGAGAAAAAAAGCCGACAACTGCACACTTCGCAACTCTACAAAATTTCCACCAGATCGGGCGTGGAAAGCGACCTCTTCCGCTTTGTGTGGCGCAGCCATGCGCCTCCACGAGCAAAATTCTTTGGATGGCTTCTCCTCCAGGAGCGTATCCAATGCAAAAAGAACCTCTTGACCAAACACATCATCGATGATGCTGTATGCGACCTCTGTCATGCGGCGGATGAAGACTGTGACCATCTCATCTTTAAGTGCGCCTTTGTGCAGACATTCTGGGCGCATTTGGGATCCCCCCCCCCCCGCGCTGCTCTACCGACGGTCAGCCAGCTGTGGGAAATGAATAGTCCACCCGGTTTGCCATGCACATCCCTCTCTACCATGCTTCTGCTTTGCTGCTGGCAGATATGGAAACACCGGAATGCCGTGGTGTTCCGCCAGGGGACGCCCAGTCTGTCCGCCTTACTGGCAAGATGCAGAGAGGACTGTGAACTCTGGAAGCACCGTCTCCCCATCCCGCAGAGACCCTCCTCTGATGCTTGGTGTACTTTATTTCAAATGCATTAGTCTGCTTCTTTCCTATCTGCTATAATCCTCTCAGCCTACGGGCTGCACATTTGTATTTGGAGCCTGGCTCCTTGCATTACCGGCATGCTCGGGATCAGTGGTAAAAATGCAGGTGGGGATACTCATCCCCTCCGTAGTTCCCTCGAAAAAAAACTAATGATGGCATGAAGGGCTACCACTGCTAACGATGGAGTCAAGGGCGGCTCTGTCCACGGCGACGTGGACGCTGGAGTCCACGGCGACAAGGGTGCCTGTGTCCATGGCAATAAGGTCGTCAGACTCCATCGCAAGTGAAGATGGCGGCGGCGTCCAGTCGTGAGCGCTCGCCGGCATCTCAGGCGTTGTGCCGTCTTTGTCGTCGTGGGTGTCCATGGTAGCGGCGCTTCAGATGCGTGCGGTGTGCGTTGCGTCTCATTGGCGGCGTGGCTTCGGTGCCGAAGCGAACCGTCGCACGAGGACGAGGATCAGGGGAGGCGGGGGAATTTTGCAAAACAAACAGGCCAGGCAGGCGGTTCTTTGAAAATATGCCAGGCTTCCCATTGAAGCCGTGAGATTAGGATCCGATGGCTCTGGTGGAGGTTTCCATAGTTTGTACAAGATACCTGGTTTGCACATGATACGTTCCTTTTTAACCTATATATATGATGAATAGATTACCCCTTTTTAGCCTTCCTTTTTCCTCCGTAGATGGAGTATTAGAGCAACTCCAAGAGACTCGCTATCTTGGCTTAACTAGCTAAAAAATAGAAAACTTGTCCAGAAACTCAATCCAACAGACTAGCTAAACTTGCCCTCACTATCCTCCGCTAGCTAAACCAGGGGTTTCGCTAGCCATCTTTGGCTAGCCAGTCCCGCTAGCTATCCCCTCGTACATTAGTATGGCAGGCGGGACACACTAGCGGTGGAGCATATGCAGAGTTGATTTTAGTGAGTCTGTTGGATTTCATCAACTTTTTGCTAGTTGTTTTATTTTACATACTAGCCAAATCAGGATTTTAGCTAGTGATTTTTAGAGAGACTCTTGGAGTTGCTCTTATAAGATGCTTGTGAAGGACAACATATTGAGAGAGCACAGGACTGCTTTGGCAGCAGCTGATGTAAGTTATCATCTTGTACATTTTTTCTTATCAAATAATATGATGAATAGATTACCCCTTTTTAACATTCTTTTTTTCCTCTGTAGATGGAGTGTTATAAGATGCTGGACAACATATTGAGAGAGCACATGACTGCTTTGGTAGCAACTGATGTAAGTTATCATCTTGTACATTTTTCTTATCAAATAACATTTGGAAAAAAGAACTGGCTTGTTGTAGTAAATATAAGCTAGCAATGCTATAAAAATGGTCGTCATTCAGATAGTGTCTACTTTCTGTGCAAAGCTGGTTTTTAATGCTTACATTTTCATATTGCTCAATTTCTTATGATTATGTGAAAAATTAGGTTGCCAAAGATATATGTAGGTATCCATTACTTTTGATGCCTATGGAGTCCACGAAAGAACGGAAGACTGGAATGTGTCAATAAGAGGAATATTTCTTTAAGGGTGAAAGAGAAACTACTTCATGATGAGCCGTTGTTGACGGTTGAAACACGTGTCGCGTTTCGATCTGCAAGCGTACGGATCACGTGTTGCCTTTCTTCACTCGGTGATGACCCAAGGTATCAATCCGTGGATCAGAAGCAAACTACCTAGGGTTCTCCATCTAATCTACCGGTCTAACCCTACACGAAGTGTTGATTGCATAAAGAGTTAACATACAAATATGAAAGGATGTATGGATCACATCCACCTAGCCATAAAGGTGCATAACCAAAGATAACCCTAGCCTACCGTCTTCTAGTCACCACTCCGGCCAAGGTGACAAACCAATATAAACTCCTACCATGATAAAGAGCCGTCTCTAAGAACTTTCTCATGGACGCCCTTGCAAGGTGCGTGTTGACGCCTAAGGTTCCCCAAAACTTTACCTCAAACGCCCTACCAAGCACTCTTACTCATAGCTCCTCCTCTTGGCAGGCCGCGCAACGGCTCCCATGGTACTTGCCATCTATCCTACTCAACATTACATGTTTGCTCGGAGCTTTCCCTCCCCTCGTACTATCACTACGCGAAGGTATTCAACACCAAACGACACTAGGTGTGTTCACCGGTCCGTGCACTACTACGGTGTATCCGCAAGATATAGACTAACCACCACGATTAGACCTATTCCTACTAAGGGCATATGCTAGCTACACATATGAATAAGCATGCATTGAAGTAGATCAAAGCAAGGAAAAGACATGATTTATATCACCATCGAATGTAGAGTGTACAATTGCATTGATGGATTCAAGGCATGGGCTCCGGAACTCCACCATGGCTTCACCACGCAGGGCCAACCATGGCGGCTAGGGCATGGCCTAGGCCATCTCCTAGCCAACTCAAGGATTTGCGGTGGCCGTTGGCTTCCTTCGGCGCGTCTCCTTCGATTTGGCGGCTCTCTAGTGAATGGATGCGGCGGTCCTTCGGGGTAGAAGCTTTAAATAGACCGAAGAGCGTCTAGGTCAAAGGGGAGGCCGAACCGGCACGGAAAAGGGCTGGGACGGCCTGGGCCGTCCAGCTTGGGCCCGTTTCGGCCCCGGTTCGCTCCCCGAAGCTTCTTGTCCAATTGTTGATTTGCACCCTTCTGCATGTGGGCCCTTGACGTCGTCTTCTCTGCGAATTAGATAGGGGTACTTGCCGTCCAAGCTCCAGCATCTTCTGCTTAAGTCCCCAGAGATTTATGGCTTCATACTTTGGTCCTTGGGTCGTTTGGAGTCGTGTTCACTTCGTGTCTTGACTTGTGTCAGGCTTTATGATCTTCTCACAAAGTGCTCGATGAACCTTACCTGAAAGTGCTCTTTTAAGCGCTTAAACCCTGCGTAAACAACATACTCCAAAAAACACATATAAAGGGGGTTAGTACCATTGGTTAGGATATTAAATATGTGCAAATGTTGACAGTAAACTCATAGCTAGGTGTACCAAAATCGATCGTCAACAGCCGTTAAACAGGTCCTGCCAAGATGATCTCTCTACATCAAACAAACTGAGTTTCATTGTTTACATTGTGTTAAGTTTAACATTGGTACATGTTCTAAAAGACAATATTTGTTCAAGAAACATCTTCTAAACTCTATATTTTGCAGCCCAAAATGATTAAATAAGGTCATAAAGTTCTTATAAATGTCTCGGAATGATCAAATTTATCTAGTTTATCTGTCACACCCCTTCATTTGTATAATCTCTTTCCTCATGTCCTTTCCTCTCATAATAGTAACATTTCCTTGTATATTATGGCCTGAATTTGTGAGCATTGTGGGTGCTAGTGAAGATGTTGTCCATGCAATAGCCTCTAGATGAGACGACCAGTAGTCAGCCTTCTCCGTCGCGCGGCGGGCTCTGATGGACTGGGCCGCCCACCCATCTCGTACAAGCTTCTAGAAGCTCTCGACTCTTCATCCTCCTCCCCCACGACAAACCCTCACCGCCTCCGTCGCTGCCGCCCCTCCTCGCCCTCGCGCTCCCCTTCGCTCGTGCAGCTAGCTAAGGATGGCCGACACGAGCGTCATCGTCACCCTGGAGCCCATGGACGCTGACGGTTCTTCGGCACTCCCCTTCTCCCTCTCCCCGACGTTCCCACAAGCGTTCGTTTTTTTTCTTTCTTGAGATCTGCACTTGCACATTCCTATGTCTGAATTTTTGCTCTACATTTTGTAGTTCTCCACCCCAATTGCGATTCGTCATCTCCCGCATATTCTCAGGTTCGAGGATTTGTTTATGGCCTTAATTTATGAGTATTGTGCATGCTAGTGAAGATGTTGTCCATGTTATCACAGCTGCAATAAATGAAGCAGTAGTCATGTGCAATGGTCTACGGGTGATCATTATAAGTGAGACGAAGAGAGACGATGTTGATTTATTATTTGGCAAAGAAGTTTAGGTATTGAAGCTTTGCCACTTATTTTTCATTTGCTATAAAAATTATATTTTCTTTAAATTAAGTAATAATGTAATGATTAAAAAATCTTGGAGCCTTTGGCTGGAGCTAGTCTAATAGTTTTGAAGAAGATTTGTTTTTATTTTACATGTCCTTATTTGAAGCTTATGGGGACTAAAATAGCTGGTGTTTTCAGAACTCGAAAGCAAGGGTGGAGGGGGTGGGCGATATGGAGAGGCTTCTGCTATAAAGAAGACAAATATTTCTGTTGGTGGAGATGTAGAGTTTTGTTAGTACTGTTGGAATTTGAGGTGGCCTTAATACCCACTAGGCTAAGGAACCATACCTAGGACACCAACTCACTCTAGATTCAGCCATCCCTTTTAATTTCTAGTTACTTAGTGTGATAGGTCTTTCAACGGCAAAGACACTTCCTCACTTCCGGGTGGCAGTGCCTACCAATATATGAAGCTGACTTCCGGGTGGCAGAGCCTACCAACAGATGAATTAGTGCAGACCCTTGTAATTCCGGGTGATAGAGCCAACCTTCGATGGATCACAACTTATGCACTAAGTACTTAGAAACTATATGTCCCAACTGGGAGACTAATACTCACGAGAACAAACTTTATTACAACATAACAATATTACACAAGAGTGTGCAACACTCTCTCTTTAGTGGCTAGCGTAGCACTCACACTCCATGCTCCACTCATCTACCATGATCATTGTTAAATGGCATGGCAAGGGAGGACGGTTTCTATTTGTAGATAAGGGGGTCATGGGGTTGAGACAAGTGTCCCCTTTCTAGAGAATTCCTAGATATTACCATAGTTACTATTTTATTTATTATCTATTGTAGACTATTCCATAGTAAATATCTCCTTGTATGATGGAGAATACTTTAGAAGCTTTCCCTTGCTTTCCTTTAACAAGTACATTGTATTTTCTGGTACTTGCTGACAAGGAAGGAAGCTCGAAGGATCACTTCTAGAATTGATCAATTTGCAGTGTAAAGTGAAGAATTTTGGCGTCGAGATATTAAACCTTTGTTGGGTATTCCGTCAACTACCAGATGTCCAGATCAGGCAACGTTGGTGATGGCAGAACCTTGTATGCTGTTGTGAATGGCACCTGCAACATGAGATTTACAGTGGTTAGAGGTGGATCGTAGAATCTTTTTTTAAGACGCGCAAAGCATGTTTTTCATTAAGAGAAGAGAGAAATGTGTCACAAAGTTAGCAGCGAAGCTGCCACAAGGTTACAACAGGGAAAAAAAGAAATACAAATTAAAAATTCCTCGAAGGACGAACGCCAAAAAGGTGAACCAACGGAAGGAAGCCCGCCCGTGCTCAGGTCTTGGCCTACTCCAGGATCGCAGGCGTCAGCACGACCGGCATGAGCGCCTCCCTATCATGTACGCGTCTGTTGCGCTCCTTCCAAAGCAACCAAGCGACCAACCAGATGAAGGCATCGAAGCCTTGTCTTTCAGACTTTTAGCGACCTGTTTCCGAGGCGCGCACCACCAAGTAGCAAAAGGCTGAGGGCGGTCTGGTGCGAGATGCGGAAGGAGAAGATGTTGTATGGCTCTGAACCATGTCTCCCGGTCGAAAACACAGTCGACAAGAAGGTGATCCAGAGTCTCAACCTCCTGTGCACATAGCGCACAAACATCTGAGTCTCGCAAACCATGCCGTCGAAGTATATCAGATGTCCAGCAACGACCGTGAAGAACTAAACAGGCGAAGAACTTGCACTTCCCGGACATTTGAATCTTCCAGATTTGGCGAGCGCCCAAGATGTCCACACAACTAAGAAAGAGAGCAGAATAGGCTGAGCTCGAGGAGTATTGACCGTCAGACGACCACTTCCAGATGAAATTGTCGGGCTCCGTCGTGAGCGTGACAGACTGCACCAGGTCCCAAATGGAAAGAAACTAGACCATAACTTGTACTGTTCTAGCATGAGTAATATCCGCGACCCATCGCAAGCCGTTGGCTCCCGCAACGAGGCCATCACGCACAATACAAGATCGTCTGATCCTTGGAGGGACAGCCGCCCACATGTTGGGGGCTAGGATTTTGATCGAGCAACCGGCCAACCAGTTTCCCCCCAAAACAAAGCTCGTGTGCCATCTCCGACCTCCACTGTGTATGTTAGAGGGGCTGAGGTAGGGTCGTAACTAGAAGACCAAGGTTCGATTCCTCATTGGAGCGAATTATGAAGCTGGTTTAAAAAAATATCCTCACCGGTGAAGTCGGGGTTCGGGGGTTTTCTAAACCCGTAGAAGGTTTCTTCTTAATGAAAACTTGTGGGGTGGTCTTACCCTATAAGACTTAATTTTTTATGGATAGCAGGATATGCGATTTTGATGCGGCGAATGGCCTGGATTTTGATTGCTGCTGCTGTGTCTTGGGGTATAACATGCTAGTGCTGCCTTGTTGTGCATACGCATACATGTGTCCATGAAAACAAGGCGAGCGTATGCATTCCGAGTTCATACCGGTTGGAAATTAATGTGTTTGCGCGCTTTAATTTCTATTCCCAGAATATATAATCGTCAATTGGTTGATTGATCATGGATCCCTCCTATGCTAGCTGCGGCCGCGTGCAAGCAACGTGCACGACGTCCAGGTCTCAGCAGGGGATCGGTTGGGAGACCAACACAAACAGCATGCTGATGCTGATGCCGAGCCGATCACGAGCCCTTTCGTTCCCTTGTGTGACGGAATGCGCATGGATTATTAGGTGGATGTCGATCGATTACGCGCTCGCTTTGCTTTACAATATTCATTCAGTCAGTGACAGTGACACGCTATCTCGATCATCCGCTTGGTAAACACATCGATCTACGGGCAGATGCATCGGCGTCATGCAGAGAAGAGAATGGACAGAAGCAGAGAGCGAGGCATCACATCACATCACCACTGCGTTGTAGGCCAGCCTTCCAAGCCAACCGTACCCCAGAACCTTTGATGAACTTGAGGTTCTTCAGGGTGGTAGATCGAGCTGACAACAGGATGTCAAGGCCACGAGAGATACATGGATCGATCAAAACGACTCGAAAGCGAACCCAAAAGTTTCACCTCGCGAATTAAACGGCTCAGAAGGCCGGAGACATCGAAGAGGACTCCAACAATGCAAAGCCGAGCTGGCAGTGACAGCAAGCCAGAAAATGGCCTGCCAAACCAATCACCCGTCGTCCTCCGATCCCGTCTTCATTCACTTCCCAGATCGATGGAGCGGCAAGGCAAAGCAACCTCCAGCATCAGCTTTAATTTCTATTCCTAGATCAATCCATTGATCATCATCGCCGCTAGTGCTAGCTGCTGCTGCTGCTGCGTGCAAGCAACATGCATGTCCAGTTCTTAGGGACCAACACAACACACAACATGCTGATGCTGCCTTTGTAACGTATGCGTATGCAGAGAAGCAAGCAGCAGGGAGTAAGGCATCAGTCACCATCACTTTCCATTCCAGCCTTCCAAGCCAACCCCAAAATTGACAATGGCAGCATCCATGGCAGATTCAGTCAAGCTGAATAAGCTGCAGAACTAACTGACGAGAAGAATAGTACATGTAAAGTTGCATTTATAGTCACCGTTATGGGTTACCTGAAACGGTGCCGCAACTTCTGTTGTAACTGATCTCGGGAAGCAGGAGAAGCATCAAGCCCCATCAACCATTCTTCCTCTTCAGCTGCTGCTGCTGCATCAAAGCTCTCTCTGTAACGTGTAACCTGAAGACGAGACTGCACTGTTCCTGCCTGTGCCTGCTGTCCGCGAAACTGACACGAGTCGATGATTGCCATTACCATGAAGATTTATCGATCGTAATGTGGTAATAACAGCGCCTGCGCCTGGATCATCAGATCTTAAAAAACTTGTGGCCCAGCGGAATCTCTTTGGTCTCTGCTTGCAAGCAAAGCTAGTTCAGTACTGAAAGAAAAGCCAGTCTGAATTCTGAAACCAGCAAACTCTGACGCGAAGAGCACGCGAGACCTGAGTCAGTTTTCAAACTCGATTCAATTCAACGCACGCTACGCTACGCTAGCTATAAATCCGAGGAGAAACCGCTCTCCTCCCCGCTCCAATCCCACCCCCACCATCTGCGAACTCCTCCTCCAATGGCAACCTCCGGCCTCCTGGTTTTCCTCTGCCTCGCCGCCGCCGCTGCCGCTGCCGTCGCGGTGGCGGCCGCCGGAGAAGACACCCTCCGTCTGCCCCGCGACGCCAGCTTCCCGAAGGCGCAGGCGGAGCGGCTCATCCGCGCGCTCAACCTCCTGCCTAAGGAGGCAGGGCCGGCCGGCGACGGCGACGCACCCAGCGTGGCGCCTGGGGAGCTCCTGGAGCGGCGGGTAAGGCTGCCCGGCGTGCCCGATGGGGTCAGTGACCTCGGCCACCACGCCGGTTACTTCCGCCTGCCGCACACGCACGACGCCAGGTGAGCGAGACCGCATCTGCTGCCTGTCCACTCCTAGCAGTCCCCTAGCTGATTAGCAGAATCCTGCGCTCTTGATCTCTAAAGCATGATCTTTTGGTGAGAGTATGCTCCTTTTTTTTAATTACTGGATGAATTTAAATCTCTAACTCAATTAGTAACGGGAGTTCAATGCGCTCTTGGCTACTGAAGCTTCGATCTTTTTGGTTGGTATATATAATTCCGAAATGTTTTCTGTGGAATTATTAAATGTGCCAAGCTTTGTAACGGTTTTCTAGAGGAAATACTAGCTGACTAGCTGTAGAAATATATCAGCTTGTTCATTTCCATGTCCTAGCTTTTATACCTTTTATCTGTGAGAGAATTTTGCAACTCAAACAACTGAGCGCTTGTGTGCCTGTGTATGTGGTGCTGCAGGATGTTCTACTTCTTCTTCGAATCGAGGGGCAAGAAGGAGGACCCGGTGGTGATATGGCTCACAGGAGGGCCTGGTTGCAGCAGTGAGTTGGCTGTCTTCTACGAGAACGGGCCCTTCACCATTGCAAATAACATGTCCCTTGCGTGGAACAAATTCGGTTGGGACACGGTGAGGAATGATATCATACATCTCTTATGATCCCTGCCAGGTCAGGGGAATTGAACCTGGTCACGTAACACTTGAAGTCTGTTAAGTGCTTTGAGAAAAAAATCTGAAACTGAATGTTCCAGTTTTGACGGAACCAATTTTGATGAAGATGTTAAACTATTATTGGAAATAAGGTCAATTTTGAAGTATCTGTTAAAGCCACTCACTTTTGTTAGGAACAAAACTTTTTTTATCCAAAAATCAGAATCTTCAAACTTGTTATTTATTTAATTGGTTTATTTAGGTCATGATCACAACCAACTCACCATGTTTGGCCAACTTATCATAGGTCCATGGTACTATTACTTAGTTACAAGCACAGCAACAAGTATGCTATACAGTACTGCAGCTTGACTATTCAGAGGGATGTTTCTCTGTTTTCCAAAACAAGACATGTACTAAATTCAGTATATTGTTATATGGCAGGCTGATTGATCATGTAAACTACATTCTTAATTTGTTATTATAGGTTCACTAGCCTCCTAGGTTTCTGATATGATTTATTTCTGCAGATCTCAAATATCATATTTGTCGATCAACCCACTGGAACTGGCTTTAGCTACAGCTCTGATGACCGTGATACTCGTCATGATGAGACTGGTGTTAGCAATGACCTATATGACTTTCTCCAGGTGCCACTATTGTATCAAATACTTATAGCTGTTGTGTACTTGTGCTTTCTTTCAGTTATTGCATCTAATCCATATAATGTGTGATTACACCATTTAAGTTTGGGCAGTTCATTTTTTGAAACAGAAACTAAAATGTATCTGGCATAAGGAAGCATAACATATGTACATTGCTAAAAGCAAGAAGGGTAACTCTGCCCTTAATTGTTTCAGAAAAGAAATATCACACACATGTTTTTTTTAAAAAAAATTTACTATTTTTTTGCGAATAAATCCTTTTTACTAATAATAGACCTGAACCCACTAGATTCCCAAATGTGACAATTTTTGGCCATGCCATGGGCCTTCACACGATGCCTAAATGGGCTGTTGAACCAGCCACCAAGGATTTAGCTACACCATGGCCTGTGCGTGGCTACATTTGTCTGCATTTTGGAACCTTTATTTATTAAGGGAGGGTCCAAAAAATTATAAAACATACACAGTAGTACAAATACTGAGGCACCAACACTGGTGAAGTGGAGGCATATATGCCTAATCTTATATTCTCTTCAACATGTCCATTGTGTGGATCGGTGCCCTTAAGAGCAAGGCCAGCGTATGGCTGCCGAAAAATCTAGGCACATGGACAGGTCATGTGGGCGCTACGGAAAGGAATTTGGTCCAGCGTATAGTCTAAGCGGTGCAGTCCTCTGCCTAGGTAAAAAAAATTAATCAATTTCTTTCCTTGCTTCTTCCGGTGGTCCTCAGCCTCTCGTTTCTCTCGGCGTGCTGCAGAGAACTATTAATTTATCTGGAGCAACGGGCGCAAAGTAGAGCGCTAGTGCTACGCTGCTGCTTCGGAGCCCCCCCACCTCCAGTGTATGGCTACTGCGAATCCTTGTCTGACAAGCCTTGGCAGCCCCTCAAAAACACACGCTGGAGCTGCTCTAAGTACTAGCAAGACTGAGTTTTTTTATATCAATACTATTGCTATATATTGTATTAATGAATGTTTGCACTGGTAATGTAGATATTTGTGCTTAGGGTTGTTAGGGGTGCTGATAAGATGATCATGTAAAAGAGATTGATATCCCCCTCTACCCTATAGATTTTTCAACTTGGAGCTAGGGATTCCATGTAGATAATTGTTCTGAACTGCCATTTCAGGTATTCTTTAAAAAGCACCCGGAATTTGCAAAGAATGACTTCTATATAACTGGAGAATCTTATGCTGGGCACTACATTCCAGCATTTGCAAGCAGAGTTCACCAAGGAAACAAAGCAAATGAGGGCATTCATATAAACTTAAAGGTTTGATCACTGCCCTCTCTCTGTGTCAACTTAGCAACCCTTTTTCCTCAGCTCCCTTTTTGTTAACATACACAGTTCTTAACTAATTTTCTTCTAGGGTTTTGCTATCGGTAATGGTCTCACAGATCCAGAAATCCAATACAAAGCCTACACAGACTATGCATTGGAAATGAACCTTATCGAGAAATCTGACTATGAAAGGATCAACAGGTTCATCCCACCATGTGAACTTGCAATTAAAATGTGTGGTGAGTACCGTATAGAAGTCTTTGATAACATTGCACAATACTTTATTCTTTAGCAATCATCATTAAATCAAGTAACGGGCATTATTTTCTGGTTTCCTGACTACTTTTTATTTCAATATATGGTGACCTTCCTGAATCTAGCAGAAGTGGATTAGTGTAGCTTAAAATGTTTATTAGAATGACAATATCCTGAGGTTTAACTCCATATTAAAAGTATCCATACTAAGCTAATGATTCAGGTACCGATGGGAAAGCATCATGCATGGCAGCTTATATGGTCTGCAATAATATTTTCAACTCGATCATGAAGATTGTTGGGACAAAGAATGTAAGTAAGAAATGCCCTTTCTATGTTGACCTGCCATTGCAGTTCACTAAGGTGGAGAAACCTTAACACCAGTGGCCTCTTTGCAGTACTATGATGTTAGGAAGGAATGCGAAGGAAGCCTTTGCTATGACTTCTCAAACTTGGAGAAGTTCTTTGGTGATAAAGCAGTCAAAGAGGCACTTGGAGTTGGTGACATTGAATTTGTCTCTTGCAGTAGTTCAGTTTATGAAGCAATGCTCACAGACTGGATGAGGAATTTGGAAGTCGGTATCCCAGCTCTACTAGAGGATGGGATCGATGTCCTTATTTATGCTGGGGAGTATGACCTCATATGTAATTGGCTCGGTAAGGATGCAGCATGCCCCATCATTTTATTTTCTATTTATTTTTGCAATCTTTTATATATTTTTGCATCATAATTATGGAAAGGCCTTCTCTGTGATCATAGCTGCACATTTATCAATATTTTGTCGACCATATATTAATTAATGTGAAACGGAATTATTCATACCTTTTTTAATTTTAGAATGATTCATATCCTAGGCCTACAAACAGTTAAATTCAAAATAACTGTAGCTCTGACATCCATCATAAATGACTTTTACCACTGTGCCCCCTCCAGTCCAGCTGACAAGCTATTTTCTGCCTGCCTGCTTATGGGTGAATAAAAATATTGCTAGTATGTTCATAAGAAGAAAAAATATTATTAATGCAGATAAATGTTGATCATTGAACATGATCATGTTTGCAAATAATGGGAAACAGTGGTATCAAATTAGTTCGCTTGTCAATTCTTGAAGGAAAAATGTGAAACACTTTGATATAAATAGTCATTTCTGAAGAACTGGGGGAGCAATAATGTAGCATTTTTTGTCTTGTTGTTCTGTCTTGTGAGACCAAAAATACATGGTTACATCATATGTACATCTTTGCTTTGGAAAAGTTACAAAATGTTAACGCGTGTCAGTTCAACTGAAAGTTGCAAACTTTCAGGTGTGGAGGAGCTTTATCAATTTTGATCTAACAAGTATCCTACTTAAAATTATCATCTGTTGTTAGTTGTCTTACATGTGCATCACCAGATTGTTACTAGTTTACTTTTTTTTTTTTGAAAAGACTGGTTTTGCAATTAAGATATCAAGTATGAATCATTGAATTTTAATGTTTGAGCAGGAAACTCAAGATGGGTACACTCGATGGAATGGTCTGGCCAGAAAGACTTTGTATCGTCTAGTGAGTCATCCTTTGTAGTAGACGGTGACGAAGCTGGAGTTTTGAAGAGCCATGGACCACTCAGCTTCCTCAAGGTTGTGATCTAATTACACTCTTTTTCACCTTACCCTGTTTCTTAGTACTTGGTACTTTCCCCAAAAGAAGACACTTCATGTTGGCAAACTTGTTCTGCTAGGAATGTATTACAAAAAAATGTGCCAAAATAACCTAGTAAAATATAGTCGTAACTGCACACTATAACACGAAAGGACCGCTCAACCTGGCTGTCTAATGCTTTAGAATCCTTTCCACCTAAGGATCGACACAGAAGAAAAGCAAATGTAAGCAGTGCATCTCAAGGCTAAATAAACTCACAGGGCATACCTTTTATTCATGCAAATGCAGGTTCACAACGCTGGCCACATGGTTCCAATGGACCAGCCGAAAGCTTCCCTGGAAATGCTGAGGAGATTTACCCAAGGAAAACTGAAGGAATCGGTTCCCGAATCGGTTTTAAAGGCTGTGATGTGATTGACTGTAACAGAATCACACTTGCTGGGTAGTATGAGGTGTCATCCCAAGGAGTGTTTGTCATTGAAACTTCTTGTTTCATTCATTTTATCCACCACTGTGTCAACTGAATTTACCCCTGAGAATAACTTCGGCGTGCAATGTAACTACACTCCCATTCATGTACTCTGTTGATGGACAAAAATCAAATACATGAAGGGGACAAATGTTCATAGCCTTGTCTGTTGATCTTGTAAAGCATTTCATGTATGCACACTTTGATCCGGAAAGAAAAATAGTAAAAAGAAATGGAAATTGTCTAAAAGAGTTTGTTGGCTATTTGATGTCCTTATCCTCTTGGAGATTTGCTGTCCGATCCTACTGACTAGAACTTACAGGTAATGTTCATATTTTTCCCACAAACACTGTGACGGAATTGCTGGTTAGTTTTGAGCTGCTTAAAACTTATATGACAAAGAGGTGGTCCTTAGATTTGTGATGCTCTCAAAAAAGTTGTTTAGCCTTCTTCAACTTCAACAACTCAAAGACTCCCTCTTGTGTTGTCAAAAAAAAAAAAAAAGACTCCCTCTTCAACACACTACTACGAGGTTCGTTTGCCAGAGCTTTGGCTACGACTATTTCGTTCTGGTTGTGATTTTTCCAGTAGAGCAGCTTTTTTCGGCTTGTTTGGTTGAAACAAATATTCTATCCGAATCGAAATATTTTTCGCCATTAAATTTTTCAACTTTGATGACTCATTTTTTATTCAAAAAATTATGTAAATACTCATCTACTTTAATTGTGACATGATGTACTATTATAGGTATTTTGAGCACGATTTATCTTTTTTATGTTTGCAATAAATTTTTTATGTAAGACAAATGAACAAAGTCGTAAAAAAAATCAATGGTGACAAATACATCGATACGAAGAGAGTATTTGGTAAACGGTCTCTCCAATTATTTAAAATTGGTAGAAATGTCCATAATCTTTTTCTTCTTTGTTCCCCATTTTTCCTTGTGCGAATCGACTTCTTCCCCCACCTGCTGCTCCCGCCGCACCGCGAAGAGCCGAAGACAATGGATCGTTGTTTTTTGTTAAGAGATCGAGTGTATATATACTCGTTCGTGGACATGTGACTACCAGGATTCTCCAGACTCAAACTTCCACCAGAAAACAAAGCAATGGCGCCGCCGTCACAAAAGAATCTCTCTGCCGTCCTGCTACTCGTCGTCTTGGCTGCTGCCGGCACGCACGTGCATGAACTACATGCTTAAAGAATGCTCTTTTAGTTGATTTTGTTCTAATTAAATTACGATTTTTATCTTAAATTGGATCCCATATATCCCTCCAGTTTGGTATTAGAAGTCATTTAGGATAGCGACACGGTCACCAAAGCATAACTTTGACTTCTCTTTTCTATAAAATATTTATTGGAAAGTTATATATGTAATTTTTTATGAAAGTAATTTTCAAGACAAATTTATTTATATGATTTTCACATTCCAAATTCAACAACTTAAAAGTTATTCATAATTTATATTTCTAATGTGTGACTCAAACCTTATCCTAAACGACCTCGTTTACCGAACCGGAAAGAGTATGCAGAGTTGGTATCTGTTGAGCCTTCTATTTGCGGCCAGCACTTGAGCGGCAATTACAAAGGGGTGTGTTGGCCATATTTTAGCGAAAGGAGGCGACTAAATGGAGGGGGCTCTCCATTTAAACTTAAATGGAGAACCCTCCGAGGTTACTTCCTGCTACACAAAAGTTACTTCTCTCAACAGAAAAAAGCACATAGGGGGAAGTAACTTTTAGTCATACATGGAGAGATCTCACAGGTTACCTCCTGTGGCACAAAGTTACTTCTCTCAACAGAAAAGAAGCACACAGGAGGAAGTAACTTTGTGTCGCGGGAAGTAACTTTTATGTCGCAGGAAGTAACCTCGGAGGACTCTCCATTTAAGTCTAGTGGAGAGGCCTCTCCGTTTAGATTTTGCGTTAGCGAAAATGCCTGCAGCAATGTATGCACGAGTGAAAGCAGTGATCGGGATCCTGTGAAGTTTTCCTGTCTACCTCAGAGAGAGAGAGGTAGAGTCCCTGACCGCGCTCCTGTGCTTCTTCCGTGCAGCTTATGAGATATGAGGCTCAATAATAGCGCATGATGCTCATCAATGCAGACAAAACGAAAAAAAAATGTAGTGCCATGCAGAATCGACTGGTGCAAGTGTGTGACACGTTTTTGTGCAACACAAAGTTTGGAAGATAAATATGTAGTTTTCAAATTAAGTGTCCAAATCAAATTTCGATCGGACCGTGGTGTTTTTATGATGATATCTATAAAAAAATCACATTTGAGTATATTTTGAATCAAATTATTTCTGACCATTTTTTTAATACACCAAGATTTTATTGATTTTTGAGAAACATTTTCTTTTTTAACCAAACCAATATTTTTTAGTACACTAAAATTTATAGATTTCGACAAACATTTTTCTTTTTGAACCGACCAACATTTTGAGGCACGTGAAAAAATAATTTGATTTTGAAATATGATCAAGTATGATCTTATTTTGTAACTCTCGTCACAAGGAACATCAAGGTTAAATCCAAATTTGATTTGGACATTTGGTTTTATTTTTCCTCAAAACTTTATTTTGCACAAGTTAAAAAGTCCGTCAGGCATCAGCCAATTATGTGAGCGTCCTGTGTTGCTGGGCCTCATGCGTACGTTGAGCCTGGGGAGAGCTCTTGCCGTCCGTTGAGAATTAAACGGTGCAGAGATTACTACCTCCCTCTGAGGTAGAGACCAAAACTTGTAAGAGAGAATTCCTTTATTGCCATCAAAAGCTATACTACTTCTCTGGTTGTCATAAAAAATCACAGAATTCCTTCATTGTCATGAAGATGTGAATTTTCATTTCTTGGTTGCCATCTCCGTTACATACTTGTGTTATGTTCCTTTAGTGCCATCAGATTACGTATTTTTGTTCCTCCTCAATTGCCATTGAACAAACGCCGTGGGATGGCTCGCTCGAGGAGCAACGTTCCTTCTCGCTGCACCTCTAGAGTCCCAAAGCGGCACACCACGGCGATGCTCCCGGGCCCCGGCGTACCTCGCGCACCACGCCGCAACGTCCGACCACCTGGAGCGCTCGTCGTGCGCGCGGCGGCTGCACACCAACGCAGCTTCCCTGCGTGGCGGGCTCCGCGGTGCTGTGGCCGGACGGAGAAGCCTAGTTCCGCGACGGCCGCAGCCCGTCACGAGCAGACGCGCTAAGCTTAAGGCGCCCCGGCCCCGCGGGCGTCGGGAACGGCGCGGCGGCATAATGCGTGCTGTGCACGTACACGGTGCATCCCCGACCCCCAACCTCATCCCCGCCGCGCTCGCGTGGAGGAAGGCCTTGTTGCCGTCGCTACAGTCCTTCACTCTTCCCATTTCCCAGGCCCAGCATCGCCTAGCGGAGACATGAAGGTGGGTCCACATGTCAATCTTTATGTCAGTGAAGGAATTCCGTGAGTTTTGGAATTCTCTCAAACTTCAAAGGAACCCGATCCGAAAGGAGTAGCAACTTCGATGGCTACTGTTCCTTTTTTTAATGCTGGTGCTCTGACAGCTGCACCGTATGTTAAGGGCTCCTTTGGGAGCACAGGGCTGATTAGCCCAGGAGAGGAATGCCCCTACGGGATCTTTTTGGATTTTCAAATCCCTTCCACTAGAGGGTTTTGCTTCCCCCTCTCACCCTGTCACTGTTTGGACGTTCTGAGGCAGGGAAGTAGCACAGCGGGAGGGAATAATTAATACGGAACATATATGATGCCCTTACGCTAGCGGAAAAAAATAATAATATGTGATGACACAACATGTATTTTGCTGATGACATCGAACAAGCAAAATCTATCACAAGCTATCAGGCCATCACATAGCAATTACATCCATCTGATACAAGAGAGAAAGTTACAGGTTTCTTGGCGTGTTTTAATCATATACTCGGTTACTAAACTACACTCTTTAACTTCACCCTTGATGCAGTACTAGTTTGTTTTATTAAATCAAGCCAAGGGCCTTCCCCCAACCATTGTCTTTTTTTGACAAGACCAACCATTGTCTTTGTGCCTCTTGATTCTCTTCAACACTCACAAATTCTGGCAAATAAACAATAAAAATATAAGATCACTGTTAATAACATAATAGCAACAACAAACACTCCGTAAGTAAAAAAATGATTTATTCAAGATTATTGCATTGCCTTCATATAGCACAAAGATTAATCTGTTTCTTAATCGTAATAAACAAGGAGGTGAAAGGTAAGTTACACATATTTCTTATTCAACATGCTTGCACAACTTTACCAGACTAGATATGCTCAAAGTGTTGAGGAGATACATGCATGGTCTGTTGTAAAAGCCTTATATTAATTAGCCTAGTTTGGTTGTAAAGTAGTACTAACTAATCGAGTAATCGTGTTCCTGCATTTCAATGACATTACTAGCATGGGGATGTATGTCTGCCAGGGTTGGTCCTCGTCAATCATGCAGGGACTATAACCATGACTGAACTGATGTAGTAGTTACCTAGGATCAACCCACCACAATTTTCCTTTGCTTCTCTTCAAACCAACACATCACATGCTACCTCCAGCTTATATGTTTCCTAGGTTACCCATTATGTGAGAACCAATTTTTATCTAGCAAATAGAGACAAAAATGATCAATGCGTATCTTCTAAAAATTGATCAATGCATATTTATCCAGTGGGCAACTCATACAACAATGCTGTTAAAAAAGAGCAAATGATGCAGCTAGATAATAAAAAGGGCTCTTAATTTAAGGTTACATGGAAAATCCATACAAAAAAGGCACTTTTAGACATGTAGTTGCCAGAGTCTATATAACAATGTTTTCCATTTCTTTACGGAACAAATCAGAATAAGGTAAACATGTACAACTGAATTATCCTCGTAGTTCTTTCCATCGTCATCCAAGACATTGTACTGATATTAGCATAACACCAGCTAATATAAAAATTATGTACTACGTGCCTTTTCTAATCATTTTGAATTTTGAAAGCAAGCACACAAGACTAATAGCCAGCCAAGCACAATGAACTATGCTATAAAACTGAACAAAAAATATCTTGGTGTCAAGCTTAACAGCCATGCAATACATACTACAAGACTGCTAGTTCATGGTGAGTAAATACAGAGTACAAGAAAATGCTACTCTGATTAGCCTTATAGCACCACAATTTGGTTCAGCAGGTAGGCACATCTGGATGCACAAGTATATAGCATCACAGTTTCGTTCAGCAGGTAGGCACATCTAGATGCACAAGTACATAGCATCACAGTTTCGTTCAGCAGGTAGGCACATCTGGATGCACAAGCTGTTGACAGGCAAGGAGTGGATCTTGGAGCTAACACATCAAGATCTACAAGGAATCAGGAAAGAGGAGGAGAGGGGGAGGGGGAAAACTCACATATACTGGCCGAGGAGGAAGATAGCTTTGTCCTTGTGGATCGAGACGGCGGCGGTGCTCCTGGAAAGGGACGGGGAAGCGGAGGGGCGACAACACCTGGACAGGGATGTGGAGGGGTAGCACTGCACCGGAGACGACGGCGGCGGCGGCGGCTGCTTCTGCTCGGGGATGAGGACGAGGACGGGGACGCGGAGGAGGGGAAGTGCCTGGACGACGCGGAGGGGCAGCGGCGCTCGGTCGGTGGGGCAGTGGCGCGGCGGAGCAGAAGAAACGGCGCGGCTCCCCCAGAAAGAAAAAAGAAAGGACGCGGCTCCCTCGCCCCGACGACACCGGGTTGTGGCGTCCGGACTCCAGAGGTGGGGCGTTCCCACCCCAGGGAAAAGTCGCGGATCGGGCCTTGCCACCCCGTGCTTTTGGGCTCCCAAATGCTAGGGAAATTTAATCTGGGAAAGGAAGCCGCGTGGAGAGCCCACCCAGGAAATCCACAGGGAACCCGGTGGGATTTTCGGTTCCCAAAGGAGCCCTAAGATTGTTGCTACTGCTAGCGCTCCAATAATCCAGCCATGATACTACAATATCATGAGATTATTCTCCCCTGTCTGGCGGCATTTGTTTCCTTTTGGCTGAATAGCCAATTCAGTCCCCAAATTATTATTCAAAGCTCAATTTCGTTCCTGAACTACGAAAACGATCGTTTTGGTCCTCAAACTTTCGCATCTGGCTCAGTTTCGTCCCTCAACTACGAAAACGGTTATTTTGGTCCTCAAACTTTCGCATCCGACTCAAATTCGTCCCTAGCTGATAGCCAAGTACCCTTTTACCCTTCTCCTGCCCCTACACGTTGCTCGCTGCTAGCTGCTGGGGAACCCGCTGCTCCCTCTGCTCCTCACTGTTGTTGTCGTCTCCGCGAAAGCCGGCCCCTCCAGTCCGGCAGCCTGCTGCCTCGCCAAATCCACCACGCTGGCACCTCCTCCTGCGTCGGTGGGCGTGGATCTTAGGCGCAGCCGCGGTGGAGGCAGGCCATGGATGGGCGTGGGCGCGCTCGGCGAAGGAGGCACGAGGCCCCTGCTCCATCTCAAGGGAGGACGACCTACAACTCTGATTCGCCAGCAGCGAGCGGTGCGTAGGGATAGGAGAAGGGTAAAAGGGGTATTTGGCTATCGGCCAGGGATGAATTTGAGCCGGATGCGAAAGTTTGAGGACCAAAATGATCATTTTCGTAATTCAGGGACGAAATTGAACCGGTTGCGAAAGTTTGAGGACTAAAACGACCGTTTTTGTAGTTCAGGAACGAAATTGAGTTTTGAGTGATAGTTCGGGGACTAAATTGGCTATTCCGCCTTTTCTTTAAAGAATGAACAACGATGCATGCCATCCTTCTCGGCACTCATGTAACAACGTATAGAATATTGTTGTTGGTTTGGTAGTATGTAGGGGTACCTTACTTGTGTTGTTAAAAATAAAATTGTTGTGCACTTGGATCAAAATATAAACTTGTGTTTTCATGATTCCTGCAGCTACGAACAATACATGTTGTCGATTCCGAAGATGAAAACTTGAATGGTCAGATATAGCTTACATTTAATTTGGCACCATAAATAAATAGATAAATAAATAAAACCATGGGACAGTACCTAAGTATATGGCTTGAGCCATGGACATGACACAAAATTTGACCACATAAAAGCAAGGTTCAAGAAAACAATAGGCGCTAGGCGTGCGCTAGGTCAGAGTTTAACGCCCAGACTAAGTAAACATAGATTAAACATGATTAAGCATTTGCGTTTGTTTTTAATTTACTACTGGGAGCAATACCATAATGTACCACAAAACCAAAAAATATATATGCTTGATCGAGAAAATACAAATGTATTTTGATCTGCATGTAAGTCCACAATAATTTTATTTGTCACAAATACAATACAAGTAAGCTACTACCGGTAGGTACCACCGGGCCTATGATATTATATTTTTTGTTACAGGGTGGACCGGAATTATCATGTAATATATATCATTGTTCTGTAAGGAACACTGGGCATGCATGGATCATGCATGCATGTATCAAGTGCTAGGTGCAGCAACAACAATCTCAGTGACAATGGGTATAGCATCAGCACTGAAAAACGTTACAGTTGCCGAAGAAGTTGTCGCTGTTTCGGGTATGCATGTTCTGGTGCAGGCGTCGTCATTGAATAATGGCCAGCACACCCCACCAAAACTGCCACTCAGGTGCTGGCTGGCGGCTGCAACCAGAGCCAGAAGTCTCCGATGACACTACATGCATCCAGGCATGAACATATATGCAAGAGCGTCGTCGGTAGGTCTAAGTTATTAGCCAGCAAATTAAAAAGAATATATATGAGACATGTTATAGATGGATTGTGTGTGCGTGTACGGTGTACCAGCGGTGCACTTGGTCCTGTTGCACTTGTGTCACCCACTGATACGGTGACTTAATATAACCCAATTGCGACGGGCTCCACTGTCGCACGCCATCCTCCGCCAGCTCCCAGTCTCCACGTCTGCAGCTCCGTCGTGTCCCGCGGCACCTTTTCGCGACGGTGTAGCCATGGCCACCGAGCTCCCTCTCCGCGCGGGCCGTCCTCAACCCTCCTGGTGAAGTCCTCGTCGCTGTCTTCCCAGAGAGTTTCCGACGGCTCCTCTCTGACGTCGGTGAGGTTAGGAGGGATAAGAAAGGGAGGCGGAGGTGGATCTACAGTTGCATCGCCGAGTTGGCCGCGTGGGGGACGACCCACACGAGTGGCTCACCCTATTTCCCTCCCTGACCTTCAAATTTTTTTTTGCCGGTTAACAATTAGGCCAATCTCAGTACACAGTTTCATTACACGGATACCTAGACTGAAAACTAGGTTACTGTGCCACAGGAGTTTCATGGTGATGAAACTCCTCTCACATATGATGAAACTCTCTCTTCTCTCTCCTCATAAATACCTTACCACGTAAGCAAAATTGATGATGTGGCATGGTAATTAATACTCATGAAATCCTTCGTGAAACTACCATTAAGACTGGCTTTATACAGCCTGTTCGTTTGGCTGGTGGCTGGTTGCTGGTGCTGATTTGTTCTGAGAGAAAAGTACTGCTGGCTGATTGTTGGTGGCTGGTTTGTTCTGAGAGAAAAGTACTGCTGGCTGGTAGCTGATAAGCCCAAACGAACAGGGCGATAGTCTTCCACTTTAGCCCTCCATCAAATTCCTTCAGGTGCGTTCGTTTTGGTTGGCTAGGAACACCGACACCCCCACGCGCAACAACGGAAGGTTCGCACGCGTGGAAGAAGGCCACCAGCGGCATGCTCGCCCACGGGCCACAGCCATCCTGGCGGCACGCGTTGCCCCCACGCCTCCTCCCAGGTAGCGGCCTCCTTCCTCCTATTGTTCCTCCATTACTTTCAATGTTCTAAATCAAAACCCTAGGATTGCAGCCATATTTTCTTTTTTTTTTCCAACAAGGGTATAAAGGTTACAATTAACTGGAAAATAACTGACAAGGGTCTGGACTAGGGCCCACCAAGCAGCGAGCATCCACCGAGGGGCATACAGTTGACGGTCCGAGTACCCGACACCCCGTACGATAAGATACCTCATCTCCGACTAGTTGGCAGTTCGCACGACTACTTCTCCGCCTCGCCTCCGACTGCCCGTTCGCACGACAAGTCTCCGCCTCGCCCCCGACTACCTGTTCGCACGAGTAGTTTCCGTCTCCGACTAGGGTCCAGCCTCAACGCGGGGGTCAAGCCCGGGACGGGGGGCCCACCACGGGCGTGGCGCTATCTCTGCGCACGACCGCTCCCGCGGCGCCACATAAGGTGCCAGTTCCCTATGCCCGGCAGTACTGGCAGGGCACGCCTGGTGTCAGAACGGCGTGGGCAGCCAGCGCTGACCGGTGCCACGAACAGCACAATGCGGCCCACGCCTGCCACAGCGTGCGCCGTCCTGTCTGACACAGGATGCGCCGTCCCATCAGCACGATGACCCGGGTACACCCCGAAAGACGTGTACCTACTACACCACCGTACACAGGGACATCAGGTCAACCATCCACAATGACCAACGACTCGGAGAAGCGCCCGAGAAGCCCCCAACAGCGACTACTCAGAGACAACCACTCTGGTATGCCCATGCAGTCTTCACCAACTCTGCAACAGTTCGGGGCTGTTCACCACACCGCTGACGGAGGCCCGACGTGGAGAAGGACACCCTGGCACTGTAGCACTGTAACATATCTTTGTATTCCCTTTTTACCCCTCTCCCTCGCGCCTATAAAAGGGGGAAGGGGGCAACCGTTTTAAGAGTTAGACATCAGCATTCCACACACCCGTGACGCACATACGCTACACGAACCACTCTCATCAGGGACTTGGGCCTCGTTTCCCTCTCCCGACAAGTTTGTACCCCCTACTACAAACAATCCCGGCACAAGAACACTAACCCTCGAGACTGGACGTAGGGTGTTACTCTCCGGAGGCCCGAACCAGTATACATATTTGTGTCTCCTGTGCCAACCATCCGGATCCGACACGCGAACGATAGAAATTTACTAGCCGACGGTTACAGAACCCCGACAATAACACAGATGGTAAGCAGCCAATAAGTGCTATTTTTTTTGTCGACAAGGAAAAAGTGTATTTTTCATCCCTCAAGTATTGCAAATGTGTGACATTCACCCCTCACGTTTCATTTGATGCAAATCAACTCCTTAACTATCTGAACCGGTGCATTTATCATCCTCATCTTACTTTAATAAAGATTTAGTATCATATAATAAAAATGTATACCATGCAATCATCTTGCTAATTACTGCGTAGTCACAATTTTTTTTGTTGAGTCAACTTAATTGAGTGTAAATCAATATTATTATTAGAAACAATTTATAGAGTATTCAATTTAGAAAATTTACTAAAACGTTTTGTAAACTTTATATTTTCGACTCAATTGATTATTGATTATGTGACATAAATTGTTAGTAGATTACACAAAATCATTGTTAAACTATAAAGTTGGATGATAAATGCACCAAATTGATTAGTTAAGGGACTGATTTGCACCAAATAAAACATGAAGGATGAATACCACACTATTGCAATACTTGAGAGATGAAAAATACACTTATTCCTTAGTTGACAAGAAGTGCTACCTTTTAATGGTATATGTTTCAATACATTAATCTTTCGAGATTTGTTCTTCTGCTCAGATAGTACCAGGTTGTACTGATATTTTTTTTCCACCAACTAATTTAATTAGATAGTACCCGGTAGTACTAGGTAGTACCAATAGGGTATTGCTGGGTAGTACCAGGTAGTACCTAGTACTAGATCCACCAAAATGGTACTACTTGGTACTACTCTATTGATACTACCTAGTATTACCTGGTACTACCACCGTTAGATTTCACCGGATGGATGGTTCACAATAACAAGCACTCTAAAATTTTTCTAATCTTTTAAGTTTTGATGGTACATATGTATATACAGGTGAATGCGTTTTTTAATGGTATGGATCCATTTTCGTCTCGTGCTAAAAATCAATGGGACAAATATTTCAATACGAATAGAGTACTTTTTAATATGGAGTATAACAGGAAACCAAGCTGTATATGATCATGAATGGACAAGGAAGTAATGGCTGCTGCCCCGCTGAACTTTACTCACGTCCTCACGTCCTATTACACTAGCTGCAGCAACCAGCAGGCCGCCGGGCCATGCACTCACCAATCATCCACCGCATCCATTGATGATGCCTTGTCACACCTACCAAAGAATCCTCAGTCCTCTTATCGAAACGTAAAAATGTGATGATGGAAGAGATGTTCAGATACCAATAAAATATTATTTACAGAACTAGCAAATAGGGCCCGGTTTTGTTTAGTTAGGAAAGTGAAAACTTATCAAAACGTAAAAATGTGACGGCGGAAGAGATGTTCAGATACTAATAAAATATTATTTACATAACTAGCTTAGAAATGACGAGATAAATTTTTTAAACCTAGTTTAGTAGTCACTAGAGAACAATTACTGTAGGGTGATAATGCCAAATCATGATCTAATTAGACTCAATAGATTCGCCCCGCGACAAATATTTCAATACAGATAAAGTACTTTTTAATATGGAGTATAACAGGAAACCAAGCTGTATATGATCATGAATGAACAAGGAAGTAATGGCTGCTGACCCGTTGGACTTTACTCACGTCCTCGTCCTCATGTCATTTACTACTCCGTCCCTGAATGATGATCGTCCGGAAAGCGTGTTTGTGAGAAAAATACGATTTTTTAGAGACAGTCATTTAGAGACGGAGGGAGTATACAATTACACTAGCTGCAGCAACCAGCAGGCCGCCAGGCTAGGCACTCACCAATGGTCCACTGTATCCATTGATGGAGGCTTGTCACACCAACCAAAGGTCCTTAGTCCTCTTGTTGAAATGTAAAAATGCGATGGTGGAAGAGATGTTCAGATACTAATAAAATATTATTTACAGAACTAGAAAATAGGGCCCGGTTTTGTTTAGTTGGGAAAGTGAAAACTTATCGAAACGTAAAAGTGTGATGGCGTCAAATACTAATAAAATATTATTTACAGAACTAGCTTAGAATGACGAGATAAAATTTTTAAACCTAGTTTAGTAGTCACTAGAGAACAGTTACTGTAGCATGATAATGTCAAATCATGATCTAATTAAACTCAATAGATTCGCCCCGTGACAAATATTTCAATACAGATAAAGTACTTTTAATATGGAGTATAACAGGAAATCAAGTTGTATATGATCATGAATGGACAAGGAAGTAATGGCTGCTGACCCGCTGGACTTTAATTTACTCACGTCCTCGTCCTCATGTCGTTTACACAATTACACTAGCTGCAGCAACCAGCAGCATAGTTATTTGAACCGGACCGGACCGGCGGTCGGACCGGCAAAAGACCGAACCAGAGCCTCTACCGGCTCGGTTCACTTAAAAGACAGTCATGCAATCGAACCGGTCAAAACCGGAAAACCGGCCGGTTTTTAATTGAATCGGCGAACCGGTCGGTTCCATGCGAACCAGAACGGTTTTGTATGTTATCAAAATTGCCCCTCTGTCGATTCATACGAACCTGATCCAGCCATGGGTAAAAACGTAAAGAAGTCTTTCCCTCACGTTTTAGGGTTAGAGACAGATAGGATTCCAAAATTTCCCCATCTTCTAGACTGGCTGAAGGGCGGCGGCGCATCTGGGCGGGCGGTGACGGCGTGCAGGCGAGCGGCGGGCGCGCGCGCGCGGGGCGGAGCGGTGCGGCGGGCGCTCGCGCGTGCGTCAGGGCGGTGCGGCGGGCGCGCAGTGCGCGTGCGGCGGGGCGGCGCCGCGGCAGGGCGAGCGCGCAGCGCGCGTGCGGTGGCCGGCGGGCGCGTGTGCGCCTGTGCGGGGCTGCAGCACGCCAGCACCACTGCGGCACTGCGGGGCGGGCGGACCAGCGGACCAGCGCATCTGGGCGGCCGCGTGCAGCTGCAAGCCTGCAACCTCTGCGGCGAGCCGACGACCGTCCGTCCTCTCCGGCTCTCCCTCGTCCCTCCCCGGCGGCCGGCGCTGCTCTACAAGTACAGGAGGACATGGCTAACGGTTAGTAATACTAGTTTAGCAGTAAACTACTGCCCACTGGTTATACTGGTTGAATTCATTTGACTTGAAACGGAGAAATGATACCGTCAAAAACTGTGACAGGATAACCAAGTGAAAACAGCTGCTGCAGAAAACAATGGACAGAGATGACATTCTGTACTGATCCTATTATGAATTGTTATTTGTGAACTTGTTATTTCATATGTGAAATTGTGAATTGTGTTTTTTTAGTCAGATATATAATATGTAATTATGTATATGGACCGGTTCAATTGCATGTGTGGCCGGTTCGCTTCAACGGTTCGCTGTAATTGAACCGGTGGTTCAACCGGTTCATAACGGTTGAACCATTGAACCATTGAACCGAAGACCTCACCGGTTCGATTACCGGTCCGGTTCAAATAACTATGACCAGCAGGCCGCCAGGCCAGGCACTCACCAATCGTCCACCATATCCATTGATGATGGCTTGTCACACCTACCAAAGATTCTCTAGCTTACTTGATTAGAGGAGGGTCGCAACTAGGAGACTCGGATTCGATTCCTCGTTTGAGCGAATTTACAAGATTGATTTAAAAAAATCTCTTTACCGGTGAAGTCGTGGTTCAGGAATTTTCTAAACTGGGATGCTTTATCACACCCACATGTATGTCACCGGAAATCCAAGCTGCACACCTGCATGTACTGGATGGCCAAGGAACTAATGGTTGCTGGCCCTCAAGTAGGGATGGCAACGGGGCTATCCCCGCCGAGGATCGAGATAATGTTCTGCCCCCGTTTGCATGAGGTCTCCCCGCTCCCCGTCGCTGTTGACGGTTTATTGTCGTATCAAAGTTCGTTTGGATTTGCAAGCGGACAAATTCCCCGTCGTAGTCAAGGGACCCTTCTTCCCTTAAGTGTGAGAACCCAAGGTATCGAATCCGTGGAACAATGTGCAACGCAAGGATTCAATCTAGTAAGGCAAGGAAACTCTTTCTTTTGAAGAACCAAGTTGCATCTAATCTAAGAGATCATCAAGAAAACACATCTAATCTAATATAATTTAATCTACTAAACTCAAAAGGTAGCAAGAGAAAGCAAAGAGATAACCGATCTAGAGAGTCTAGATCATGCCTATGTTGTAGCTCCAAACAAGATAGATGAAGATAGAAAAGCGAATCTCATAAAAAGCATCTTTAAACCGTGGCCTCCGATCCGATTCCGAAGACGCCCGCCTTTTGGAGCTACCGTTCTGTCACAACGCACTCATATTCGTGCGGGTTAGCCTAGGGCGAGTTCGAGAAGAACAAGTTGAAAACACTTGGTTGGTCCGGTATGCACCTCTAGCCACCGCGGCTACAAGAGCACCCTATGCAATCTATCTTAAGTATAGATTGAGAAAGAAGCAAAACCAAGGGAGAACAAAATCATCGAGAAGGCAATTGATCGCTAGAAATCGGACTCACTATAAAACTTCACCATGAATGATTACATGAACAAGATCACCACCGGGATCCTACCTCGATCTTGATCCTTGCTCCGAAGCTCCGACGTGGTCTTCCATGCAAGGTTCCCACGTCGGCTAGGGAAACCCTAAACAACTAGCACGACCCTCCTCTCCGAGATGGTGTCCCTCAAGCTTCTCTGCTCCTCGGCGGCGGATGACGAATGAATTGATGCGTGGCTCTTGGCAGGGGGACTATAAATAGTCCGAATGGCGTCTAAGTCAAAGGGGGCGCCGAACTGGGCCCAGAATGGGCTGGGCCGGTCGGCCCAGTTCGGCCCCGGCTTCCTCCCGGTTGCTTCTCGTGTCTTCTGGAATTTTCCACTTCCTGCATGTGGGCCTTTGGCGTCAGTTTCTCCGCGGTTTGGATAGGGCTCCTTGTCGCGCAAGCTTCAGCATTTTCTGTCCAGGTCCTCGGAGTTTCACAGCTTCATGCTTCGGTCCTTGGGCCACTTGGAGTCATGTTCACTTCGTGTCTTGACTTGTGCCGGGCTTCATGATCTTCGCACAAAGTGCTTGATGAACTTTCCCGGGAAGTCTCCCTTTTAGCGTTAAAACCCTACGTAAACAATAAACTCCAAAAACCACATGCGAGTGCGAACTTGATATATAATGAGGGTTAAGATCATTAGTTTGGATATTAAATCAATGCCAACACCAAAGGTAAAATCATGGTTAGGTTGACGAAAATTCACCGTCAACATCTCCCCCATGCTTAAACCTTGCTCGTCCTCGAGTAAGCCTTCGATGGATATCAGGGTTGCCCTTCATTATTTAAACCCTGTACTTGCTCATACACGAGAAAACATAATGCTCTCAAAAATTTAATTTATTAAAGTTCCATAGTGTACTAGCCTTCATCCCTACGGAGGGTGGATATCAATTAAGCTCTTCCCACAAGTAATTAGTCATGCTCCCAAATTTCAAATGAATTTAAGAAATTTTGAAGTGTAGAGCAAGATGAAGAAAAGAGCTAAACCAAGTTCAAAAATTTAAACCACCTTGCATCTTGCTCATGAACTCTCATCTCATCTTGTCTCTCAAGCCTATTTGTTCTACTCCTTTCCCCTCTCAAAAACATATATAAGTGGTAGGCTTTATATGGAGCTTTTTGGGAAAAGTTTAGTCCTACCAAGATATTATAATTGAGATATTATCAAAGCAAGACAAGCTTCTCATGGTCTTACCGAGACTCGTCAAAAAGGTCATTGGAAAAATAATGTTACAAGGAGGAGGGGAGAGATGAACACACACTTTTGAGATAAGTGGACATGTGCAAATGGCAAAGAGTGATCCCGAGGCACAAACAAAATCCTCGTTATTGGATTGCACATGGTTGGAAAGATGAGTATGGGTCTTGATCTTGAATCCTCTTGAAACTCCTAATGCATCTAGAGAGCCGGGGAGCTTTATTATATATATATTTTTTCTTTCTCTCTTTCCTTTTACACATTTTTTTTCTTCTCTCCTTTTTTCTTTCTTTCTTTCATACTTTTTCTTTTTCTTTCCCCTTTTTTTTTCTTTTCTTCTTTTTTTATACTCCCCTTGAACTCTAGATTACATTGTACCTATCTCCTTGGCAGCTCCCCCCATGCTTAGACGATTGCACGTCCTCGGGCAAAGAGGTGGAAAAATTTTTGTGCCAAGGTAGGTACTAAAAGTTCTATATTTTCCTGGAGAAAAACACTTGAAATCTTCTAGGGATCCTTCACGCAACATCTTGGAGGTCTCCCAAAATTATATTTCAATCCTTGGCACCATCATTCTTATGATCTTCCTCGAATTATTCATCCATACTCAAATGATAGGTTGTGGTCAAGGAGGTAAACACAAAGATGATATTTTTGGTTTTAAGGGTGGATATCCGACAAGGTTTGTGAAATCTCCGATGTGGGGATACACAATGCACGGATAGAAAGGCTAGCAAAAAGATAGATACGCAAAAATGGAATGACCAGCTTCTTAGTCTCGGGCCAGAAAATCAAGCCCTGGATTAACTCACCCAAAATAAATCTTGTATACTAAGTTTTTGCACTCAAATAAATATAAGGCTTTGGATAGGTAGAGCAACATGCAAGAGGTATTAATGACATGGTTAGCATTACTTTTAAGAACAAAAATAAATCATCTTTAACCCATCCAAAATTGAGAGCATGAAAAGAAAACTACGGGTCTTATCATTATCATAACCTCCGCAAAGGATTAAGCTAGCATTTAAATTAATTTCAGATTTGCATTTATAGAGAGCATTAGCTTAATCATGCATCAAACAAGTACAAAGATAAGCAAATAGGCAACGGTCATCACATATCAACTTGGCACAATTTTCCATCCATATTAATTTTCATAAAACGATGGTGAAATTTTTTCATGGTGGTGGAAAATAAAAACTACTACTACCACACACATACTGAAAATAAAATAGAAAATGCTCGCACACGCAAATTCGCGCGTAACTGAAAAATAAAGAAAAGGAGAAGGAAAAATCAAACCGAATTGGAAGCATATTTCTTCTTCCTTCCTTCACTCTCCCTCCAATGGTTGATCCTTTGTCTTTATGATGAAAACAAGCTTGAAGTGTCTCGGAGTATATGGTGGCGGGGCGGATGAACGAGTTGAGCGTCGAGGTCGAACGGGTGGCTCCTCCGTGTGCCCTTGCGGTTTGTCCCACATGGACAAGCTTTGTGTACTCCTCATGCCTCCAAGGAGCAGCGTGTCGCTCCTCGACGGTGCCACGTCCACCTCCATGCTTCGCGGGGATTCGGAAAGAATGCTTCCGTGAAGAGCTAGATGGCGCCTCCGATGATGATGATCATATCCTTCTTCCGAGGACGATGTTCATGGCCTTTTTCATCGTGCCTTGCTGCACAAATTCACAAACAACTCTCCCGGGGGTTTCTTGCCGGTAAAGAAAATGCACAAAAAAGTATATGGAAGGACAAGAATGGTAACAAATTTTCGGGGATTTTTAGAGAAGGAAGTAAGACATGAATTTTTCTGAGTGGTTCGTGAGGTCTCTGGACTATGAACTTGGGAGCATAAACTTGTAAATGAATGAGAGGCTTACCGGAGGAAGACGGACGTCGGGGGCCAAGTAAAGGGGCCAGGCCGACTGGACCAGGCCAGCCGGCCTGGGTCCCTGCTACCCCGTTTGCCTCGACTCTTCTCCCACTTGCTCCTCACTGCATTATGTCATTGTGTCCTCGTGCTCCACAAGAATCCATCGGCCAAACTCCCTCGGCCACTCCTTTGTTTTGAATGATGAGATCAATGCCTCCCTCCTTAACTTTGTGTCTCTTCTTGTCTTCCATGGTTCATGTGCTTTCACTTATTTCCTGCAAAACAAAGTCATGTTGCCCTCCCCCATGCTTGTCCTTTACATGTGCCCAAGTTGTTTTGATGATAAAGCCTTCCCGTGATGCATCATCGAGCACATGGTGTTAAATAAACCTCAAAACCCTCCTGTCGGTGTTGAGATTAGTCCCGACACTAACTAGTGAAGTGCGCTGTGATCGGTCTCTCGATGGCCGGTGCTAAGCAATAAAGGGACACGGATTTATCCTGGTTCCGGCCGCGGGGCCGTACGTCCAGCAGGTTGCGCTTGTGCGCTATATTGCAATGCCCCGTGGTGCCTGTAGAAGGGGGCTACAATCTCGGCGGGAGAGGAGGAAAAGCCTCCAAGTCCCTGCTAAACGATTGAGGCAAGTGCCAATATCCGGGGAACGAGTGCGCGGGTGAGTGCGGATCAAGTTGCCCCCCGTCGCGGCCAGACGACCACCACCTCCTTTTATAGACCAAGGGGAGGCGGCCTACAGACGTGCCGCACGGGTTTTTGTATAGTATCGCAGTACTGGTATACAGCGCTTGTGATCTGATGGTGTCCTGACGAGTCTTGGCTTTTGCGGGAGTTGTGGTGGCTTTGTACTCGCCGGGGAATAGTTTCGAGGGTAGTCCGCCCAGCGTACACATCTGGTCGCCGTCCATACATCAATTCGAGGATCTTGCTGAGGAGGGCGCTTGTGCTGTACAGGGCTCGGCATGGCGGCACCCTATCGGAATGGGGCTCCACAGTGTTGGGGATGGTTCCACAGCGACGGGCTGTCCGCACAGCGCTGGGGATGGCCGCACAGGGTCGGAGATGACGGAGAGGACGTGCTCTGCTTACCCCACGTCGCGGCGCTGTCCTGGGCGAGCGTCGGGTCGGTGGGCGTACGCTCCTCGAGGGTGTCACCGTCCCTTTTCGAGGGGTGCGGCGTGGAGGAAGGACGGGAGCGGGTGGCACAGTGTCGAAGAATGACACCAGCCATCCCGCACAGCACCTGTACAGCGCCGAGGATGGTCGCATAGCAGCGGGCTGTCCGCACAGCGCTGAGGCCTGATTCCCGGGCGGTGTCAGGAGATCGGCGTGGCGGGGATTCGCCTTTTGACCCGGGCGCCCGCGGCGTGTCAGGACATTTAATGCTCCGGTCGGGGGGAGCAGGTGAGGCGCCACAGATCGAGGGGAGGCCTCGAGTGAGGCGAAGACTCGCTCGAGGGGCCGGAACCCTCGAGCGAGGCGGAGATTCGCTCGAGGGGCCGGAGATCCTCGAACGAGGCGGAAACTCGCTTCGAGGGGGCGCCGTGCCCCCGAGCGGGGCGGGGATTTACAGCGTGGCGTTCCCCCCCTCGAGCGAGGCGGAGGTTCGCTCGAGGGCGGCTGGGGATGGCCATTTGATAGGCCATGGAGGTTGTTGGGCCGTGGGCTTTATTCGCATTTGGGCAGCGGTTGGCTTGGGTGATGTTATTGCGGTTTGTGTCGATTTTTTAGGAAGGGTAATCTCCCTCGTAGTTAGGGGACCCTTATGGCTGTCCCTGACAGTAGCCCCCGAGCCTTTGCAGGGGTATCCGGAGGGACCCGCAAAGGCTGAAGCTCTCTGCTAGGACTCTCTTCCCTTCCGGACGCTGTGACGTTCCGTGGGGGCGTGCTAGCGCACCCGCGAGTGTAGCCCCTGAAGCCTTGGAGGAGTGCGTGCACTCGTGCAAGGTTTTGATGCTGAGCTACCGATCCGTGAGGCGTTTGTTTCAGCCGGCTTCGGCGATATTTCAGCCGGCCTCGGCGATCTTACGCGTGCGGAAGGGCGTTAACCCCACCCGGAACGGGTCCTGGGAGGTTCGCTCGCTGCTCTTGAAGGAGCGGGGGGGAATGTGACTTTAATCAGGCATGTCCAGGAGGTGTAGCCGTGCGACGAGCCCCCGAGCCCGGGCCCACACGGGGCAATCGGGGTGAGCTCTTCGACTTGTTTGTGCGCCCCTCGCCGCCCTTTCGCAGGGCGGAGGGGTGAGGTGGTCCATGCTTCCCATCGAACGGGCCGCGAGTCATGGACCCCTCGTTGAACTGTTAATGGGTAATTCAAGTGGACGTCCGTGCCCCGTTCGATAAGGGTCGGCTCGTGGTCCGGAGACACGTCCATGAGAGCACTTCACGTGGGTATGCTAGGCAGGGCTCGGTCCCGTTCGATTAGGACCGAGGGCGCGAAAGCTCTCCCTCGATGGGATCCCTCGACTAGCTGCCCTCGTTTGGCATTGAACACGAACTATGGGGCGCCCTCGAACCTTTGAGTTCGAGGACTGGCTCAATCGCGCGCGCCCTGGTCGTCCCTGACTCTGTTAATCTGAGGCGCCTGTTCGAACCCGTCGGGGGTCAGGCTTCGTACCTCTGATTAGTAGGACCTTTGCGGGGTGGCACCGGGTGCCCCCGTCTTGGTCGATCTGTGGCACTTACCGAACTGTCATTGAGTTGAGCTTCGAGCCACTGATCAGTAATCCCCAGATCGAGGTGCATCTGCGGTGCCCACCGTTCCCTCTGCGGGCTGGGCCTCGAGCCGCTGATCAGTAAGTCCCCAGATCGAGGTGCATCTGCGGTGCCCACCGTTCCCTCTGCGGGCTGGGCCTCGAGCCGCTGATCAGTAAGTCCCCAGATCGAGGTGCATCTGCGGTGCCCACCGTTCCCTCTGCGGGTTGGGCCTCGAGTCGCTGATCAGTATAGCCGTGCGGGCCTGGATCCTAGGAATCCTTGAGTCCGTTCTTCGAGGGCGTACCGGCAGGCCGTGACCTTGCGGCCGTAACCTGCTTTAGATCGGGGCATTAATCACGCGCCCTCGGGGGGGGTCAGCCCTCGAGTTCTCGGCTCTGGTTTCACGGGGGGCTATCCTTACACGAGAAGGATTCCCCGTTATTGACAAACGATCGACGTGGCGCGGGTCGTGCGGAGTAGGCGCTCCTTTTTAGGTGGCGCGATGTGGGCGACGTGGGCGACGTGGGAAGGTGATGAGACTGGGCGCTGCGTCCCCTGGGTTACTGTGCGGTAATCATGGCGCGTGCACGTGCACGCGGCCGTTTCGGCGCGGCGGGGCCCGGCCGTCAGCGACGTGGGGTGCCGGCCGCATTAACTGCCGCCGCGCGTGGTGTTCCCGGGGACTCCACCCCTTCCGATCCTATGAAATGCGGGGAGAACAGGGGAGGAACTCCTTACCTCTGCCATTCACACGCATTCCCCACACTTCATCTTCCTCTGTGCCGTGCGTCTCGCCGCCCCGGATCCGTCCGCGCCTTTCCGCTCCCGTCGTTGCTCGCGCTCCTCTGCCTTCTCCGCCATGTCTTCGATTCGAGTGCTGGATGCGTTCCCATGGCCCCGGTCGACGGCAGACCAGCGGTCGCTGGAGGCGCTGGTGCTCGGCGGTCAGTTGACGCCGGCCGGCGATGGCCCGAACCCGGCGTGGATGGTCCCGCTGTCGTCGGACAGGGAGCCGAACCCTCCGCCGGGCTACGTCGTCAGCTTCCTGCGGCTGCACAAGCGCGGCTTCAATGCCCCCGCGACCAAGTTCATGCGGGGGCTGTGCCATCATTACGGGGTGGAGCTCCACAACTTTGCCCCCAACGCCATTTCGCAGGCGGCCTCTTTCGTCGCCGTCTGCGAGGGATTCTTGGGAATCCCGGCGCATTGGGACTTGTGGGTTCACCTCTTCCGCGGCGAGCTCCACACACTCGCCACGGGGGAGAAGAAGGTATGCCGAGCGGTTCGCGCCGGTGGCCTCACACTCTCGGTGCGCGACTCCCGGAGGGAACTATACCTGTCGTGCATGATGACGTCGAACAACTCCGACTGGTAGAAGGGGTGGTTCTACCTTCGCAACGACGGCGCCGGCCTCCCGCCGTACACCGGGAAAGTGCTGAAGGAGAGGCCCGACGTGTGGACGTACGGGGTGTCGCCCCTGGCGAGGCAGAGGAGGCTCGAGCCTCTCACCAATGCCATAAGCCAGTTGGCGAACGCCGGGCTGGCGGTGGCGTCCGTCATCGCCAATTTTCATCACCGGCGGATCATTCCCCTCATGGAGAGGGAACTCCTCATCTTTGAGATGAGTGATGCGGCCAACCCCGTGTCCTTAGCACATTCGCGGCTGCTAGAGGAGCCGCTCGCCCAGGGATACGCGGCCACTCAGGCGAGGCGCGCAATAAACCCCAAGGCGGTGCAGAACAGTGACGACGACCTGTGGTCGTTCGCGATGCTCCCCGACGCCGGCCAGGTGAGTACCGTCCTTTCACCTTTTGCTTTCTTTAATTCCGTGTTTGGCCTGACAGCGGCTACTTGACGGCAGGCGGTGGGTGTCAATGCCCCCACGTCGGACCCGCCGACGCCTCGGTCGCAGGCCCGCAACCGCGCCGGGCAGCAGAGGGAGCGGGACCGGGTAGCCCGGGCGAAGGAGAGGAGGATCAGGAGGCAGGAGCGCCTCAACAAGTACAACGAGGACTACCGGCTGCGGGAGCAGCAGGGCCTCTCCCCTCCGCCGGAGCCGGTGATCTCGTCTTCAGATGAGGAGGAGAGCGAGGGGGAGGGGACCACCTCCGATAGGTGGGAAGCCTCGCCACCCCCGTCGCCGGGGGTCGAGGGGGTCGTCACGGAGCTGACCCTCGAGGCGGGCGCGGTGCCGCCCGTCGTCGGATTGTCGTCAGGGGCGTCGGTAGGCGCCGACGAGGCGCCCCCCGAGCCCTCGAGGAAGCGCAAGCGGGGTTTCTCCAATTTGAGGTGTGTGGCGTTCCTCCCTCCGCGTTCCTGATTTCGTGGTGTGGTCGCTCACCTTCCCTTTCTCCCCCATCGACAGGACTTCGCCTGCTACCCCCGCCCTCGCGCCTGTTAACGCGCTCAAGCTGGGGACGTCGCTGGTGACGAGGCCTCGCTCGGAGAGAACGCCGCGGGCGGTGGCTGGCACGGTGGCGATAGGCGGGTCGTCGCGCGCCACGGCCGCGACAGCGGGAGGATGTGGCGGCGGCGGCGGCCGCGCGGGCGACGGTTACCCGTGATCCCTACCAAGGGCGCGAGCGGACTCGCGCGGCGAGCCGAAGCGTCGGGGGCCGCGGGGCGGCTGAGACCCCTGCTGATGGTGATTCCGCCCCCAGAGGGGGCCGATCGGGGGTGGCGGTTGGATCAACCCCCGGGCCCGCGCCCGAGGTACTGGTGGTACGGTCCGACGGCTGCGTGATGTCGCAGCAGCCGGCGCCTGATGCCGGGGCGTCGACGTCCCTTGCCGCGGCCCCGGCGCCTGATGTCGTTGTGCCGCAGTGGGAGCAAAGGCTTCGTCGCCCCGGGGTGTCGTGGAGTCTGCTCGAGGAGGTGAGGGCTGAGTGGGCGTTGTGGCAGGAATTCCGTGCCCACGGCGCCTCTCTTAACGCCACTCTGACCGAGGCGCTCCGGCTCCACGAAGGCAGGTCGCTCCAAATCTTTTGGGTAAGAACCTCCATCTGACCGTCACTTGCTCCCCCGCTTTTCCTGTTTGAGCGTTTCTGACTTGATCCCTTTCCTTGCCTTCCCATTACTACCCACAGGAGCTGCAGGGCCAGGCGGGCGAGAGGTTCAATCGCATCGCCGAGCTGAGCTCTGACCTCGATTGGTACCGGGCACAGTACGAGTTCCTGGATGCCATGGTGGAGGCCATGCGGGAGGACAACGGCTGGCTTGAGTACAAGCTCATGGGCGTGGAGGACGCCTATACTGACCAATGCACTTTGGCGGCGGAAAAAGCCAAGGAGGTTGAGGAGGTGAGGGCCGCGTTCCAGGAGAAGGAGGGGGCGCTGATGACGGCAAGCGGCGAGCTGCAGAGGGCACGCGACGCCCTGGCCGAGGCGCAGACCGCGCTGGCGCAGAAGGAGACAGCCCTCGCCGAGACGCGGGCCCAACTCCTGCAGGACCGCACGACCCTCGAGGGGGCGCGGTCCTGGCAGACCCAGGCTGAGCAAAAGGCCCAGGAGGTCGAAAAACTAGGTGCTGCCCTACAGGAGAAGGGCACGGCGCTCGCTGGGGTGGAGGACCAACTCCGACAGGAGCGCAGCGCGCGTGCGCAGGTGGAGACTCAGCTTCAGCAGGAGCGAGCCGTGCTCGAGGACGCTCGGTCCGCCCTCCAGGGGGAACGCTCAGCGCGGGAGGAGGCGCAGTCCCAGCTCCACCAGGAGCGTACCGCGCTGACAGGTGCCAGGGCTGCGCTTCAGCTCCGAGAGGCGGAGATCGAGCGGCTCACCGGGGAGCTGGTCCAGGGGGGCGTCGCTGTCGAGGCCCTGATAACTGCCAGCGCAGAGAAGGACGCCTCGGTCCTGTAGCTGCAGCAGGAGGCCGAAGCCGTGCATGCGGATCTCGAGAAGGAGAGGAAGCAGGTCGAGGGTGAGTTGCGGCCACTGGCCCTTTGTTTGTTGATTAGGTTTGCCGAGATTCGCTCTCGACTTACCCCTTTTTCTCCCAGGTCTGCGGAAAGCTCTGGGGGAGTCAGCGACGCAGGCGGGAGTGCTCCAGGTGGCCTACGACTCATCTCAGCAGGATTTGGGACTTCTGGAGCAGGCGGCCCTCGAAGCGTGCCAGAGCATCGACGAGGGCACCGGCCTGTCGGGGAGCTCGGTGGCGAGCCGCCTTCGGGCTCTGGGCGGTCGCGTCGCCGAGCGCATGAAAGGCGCCCTCCACCTCGGCATCCAGAAGACCCTCGGCGTGGTGCAGTCGCACTACGTCGTTGATCTTGCGACGCTGGCCATGGGCTACATCATCGCGGACGACCTTGATGATGACGGGGCACAGGCCATTGTGGACCGACTCGACGCTGCTGCCGCGAATGCTGCTACGGACCTCGCCGAAGCCTTTGAGGAGGACCTCTTCCCGAACGCTCCTCCCGCGGGTCCCCTCGAGCCCTGAAAGTAGTCGGGCGCTGAGGCCCTTAGGTTCTGGTCAGGATTTGAGCCAGGTGGCTTTTGTAATAAGACAGTTTACTTTTTGAAGTTTGTAAGTTAAGTGCGATTCGTTTTGTTTATGCTGTTTTGTCCCTTTCCCGTCGCCTAGGCAAATTTCGGCTGGGATTGATCGTTTTCGCGAGTAGCCCGTAGGCACAGTGGTGAGGAGGAGAAGCCGTATCCTGCTGGAGGTGTGGGCCATCCCTGACTCACCCGTCTTTACCTTTTGGCTGCTCGCGCCCTGCTTCTCTCTGCCCGAGCTCCCGGGTTAGGACATACTTAGCATTTTTTGGAAAAAGATTTTTGCGAAAAAATGGGACCGTTTAGGAGGGGGGCGCCCCCCATAGTAGCCCCCGAGGGGGACTTGGTTTTCGGAGGAAAGCCGAGTCACCCTTGATTTTATTCACAATCTTAACGTATATACAACCGACTGAGGTGTCGGATATGCAGAAATCAACTTGGAACTTTTTACGGGTAAAAGCGACGTAGCTGTTGGATGTTGCAAGTATTGGTGAAGACTTCACCCTGCTCGTTTGCAAGCTTGTATGTGCCGGGCTTGAGCACCTCGACGACGACGTAGGGCCCTTCCCATGGCGGCGATTGTTTGTGTCGGCCTCGATTGTCCTGTCGTAGCCTCAGCACTAGGTCGCCCTCGCTGAAGTCACGGCGTCGGATTTTCTGGGCTTGGTATCGCCGGAGTGCTTGCTGGTATCTCACCGAGTGCATCATCGCCACATAGCGGGCTTCATCTACTTGGTCCGACGAATCTTCGCAAGCCCGCTGGTTCGAGTTTTCTTGATAGGCCCTGAGCCTGGGCGATCTGTATTCCAGGTCTGTGGAGAGGACGGCCTCCGCGCCATAGACGAAGAAGAACGGCGTGAATCTTGTGGCTCTACTCGGGGTGGTCCTGAGACTCCAAATGACCGACGGTAGCTCTTGAATCCAATTTCGACCAAACTTGCTCAGTCTGTCGAAGATCCTAGGCTTGAGGCCTTGTAGAATCATGCCGTTGGCGCGCTCCACTTGGCCGTTGGTCTGCGGGTGCGCGACGGCCGCCCAATCCATGTGGATGTGGTAGTTGTCGCAGAACTCCAGGAATTTCCTGCCGGTGAATTGGGTACCATTGTCGGTAATGATGGAGTTTGGCACCCCGAATCTGTGGACGATATCGGTGAAGAATGACACGGCTTGTTCGGATCTGAGGTTTGTAATGGGGTGTGCCTCGATCCACTTCGAGAATTTGTCGATTGTGACCAACAGATGCGTGTAGCCCCCGGGCGCCTTCCGCAGGGGCCCGACGATGTCTAATCCCCATACGGCAAATGGCCATGTGATGGGCATGGTCTGAAGGGCGTGAGCCGGAAGGTGGGTCTTGCGGGTGTAGAATTGGCATCCCTCGCAGGTGCGTACGACCTCATTGGCGTCGGCGACCGCTGTGGGCCAGTAGAAGCCCTGGCGGAAAGTGTTGCCCACGAGGGTGCACGGCGCTGCGTGATGGCCACATACGCCCGCGTGGATGTCCCGGATCAACTCGCGGCCCTCGGGGATGGCGACGCATCGCTGCAGGATTCCAGACGTGGCACGCTTGTACCGTTCGCTGCCAATCACGGTGAATGACTTGGCCTTTCTGGCGATGCGCCTCGCCTCGGTCCGATCCGAGGGTAGCTCCCCTCGATCGATCCAGGCGAGGTACTTGCTCCGCCAGTCCTCCGCGGGGAGGGCCGTATCAATTTCCATGGCCTCGGCTTCGTCAGCCTCGTAACCCTCGAGTAGGGAGAGCACAAACGCCTCGTTCGAGGGGTCCTCGTCCATGGGTTCCGCGCCCGCTGGATTTGAGGGAGCCCCCGAGGGTTGTTCCGGACTCGGGGAGGTCTTGCTAAGATCGACGGAGGGTTCAGCCAGGTCGCGTGCGAAGACGTTCGGAGGGACGGTGATCCTCCCCGAAGCAATCTTCGCCAGCTTGTCTGCCTCCTCGTTGTACTTGCGGGGGACGTGGTTGAGTTCGATGCCATAGAACTTGTCCTCAAGTGCACGCACGGCATTGCAGTATGCTTCCATCTTCTCATCGTGACAGCTCGCGTTCTTCATGACTTGGTCGATCACGAGCTGCGAATCCCCCCTGACGTCGAGGCGCTTGATGCCGGTTTCAATGGCGATTCGGAGGCCACAAAGGAGGGCCTCGTACTCTGCCATGTTGTTTGACGCGGGGAAGTGCAAGCGCACCGCGTACCTCATGTGCTCTCCGAGGGGCGAAATGAAAAGCAGGCCCGCGCTCGCTCCGGTTTTCATCACCGACCCGTCGAAGTAGAGGGTCCAACACTCGGCTTGGATCTGTAATGGGGGCAATTGAGTGTCTGTCCATTCAGCGACGAAGTCCGCAAGAATTTGGGATTTGATCGCCTTGCGCGTCGCATAGTTAAGAGTTTCACCCATGAGTTCCACGGACCACTTCGCGATTCTACCTGAGGCATCCGGGTTGCGGATTATCTCCCCTAGCGGGAACGATGAGACCACAGTGATCGGGTGGGCCTCGAAGTAGTGCCGCAGCTTGCGCCGTGCGAGCACCACCATGTAAAGCAACTTCTGGATTTGAGGGTACCGCGCTTTGGTCTCGGATAGCACTTCGCTGATGTAGTATACCAGCCTTTGGATTGGCAGGGCGTGACCCTCCTCTGTTCTCTCCACTATGATGATCGCGCTGACCACCTGGTTGGTTGCCGTGACGTAGAGGTACAGAGGTTCGCCGTTTTGAGGTGGCGTGAGGATCGGTGCGTGTGCAAGCGTCGCTTTTAGCTTGTCAAGGGCTTCCTGGGCCTCGACGGTCCAGGAAAAGCGTTCGTGCTTCTTTAGGAGTCGGTAGAGGGGCAAGCCCTTTTCGCTGAGTCGTGAAATGAAGCGGCTTAAAGCGGCCAGACAACCCAACACCTTCTGCACCCCCTTCAAGTCCCGAATCGGCCCCATCCGGTCAAGGGCCGAGACCTTCTCGGGGTTGGGCTCGATGCCCCGCTGGGAGACAATGAAACCCAGCAGCATGCCGTGTGGCACCCCAAAGACGCATTTTCGGGGTTCAGCTTGACCCCGTTGGCTCGCAAGCAATCAAACGTAACACGCAAATTGTTAACCAGGTCATCCGCCTTCCTGGTTTTGACGACAATGTCATCTACGTAAGCCTCCACGGTCCGCCCGATGTGATCCCCGAAAACGTGTTGCATACATCGCTGGTATGTAGCCCCAGCGTTTCGAAGACCAAATGGCATCATTACGTAGCAAAACATGCCGAACGGCGTGATGAAAGAGGTCGCGAGTTGATCAGACTCCTTCATCTTTATTTGGTGGTAACCCGAATAGGCATCAAGGAAACACAAGAGTTCGCACCCTGCAGTGGAATCCACAATTTGGTCGATTCGTGGCAAAGGAAAAGGAACTTTGGGACATGCTTTATTTAAACCGGCGTAATCTACACACATCCGCCATTTTCCATTCTTTTTCTTAACTAATACAGGATTAGCTAACCACGTGGGGTGGAACACTTCCCTGATGAACCCGGCCTCGAGGAGCCTCCGCAGCTCCACTCCGATCGCCCGGCGCCTTTCTTCGTCAAAGTGCCGTAGGCGCTGTTGCACGGCTCTGGAGTGAGGTAGGATATCAAGGGAGTGCTTGGCGACCTCCCTTGGGATGCCAGGCATATCCGAGGGGCTCCACGCGAAGATGTCTGCGTTGGCGCGGAGAAAGTCGACGAGCACCACTTCCTATTTCGGGTCGAGGGGTAGCTCCTTGGTCTGTTCGGCAGCCTCGAAGCTGCCCGCGTGTTTCATGGGGGAGTCGAGGCCCTCGTTGGCCAGCTTCTCCATGTCCGCGACGAGCGACTCGTCCAGCGCGAGCACCTCGGCGTGCTCGACGCACTCGACGTCGCAGTCGAATGCGTGCTTGATCGATGAGCCCACCGTGATGACACCCTTTGGCCCCGGCATCTTCATCTTGAGGTAGGTGTAGTTTGGGATCGCCATGAATTTGGCGTAGCACGGACGCCTGAGGATGGCGTGGTACGCGCCCCGAAACCCCACCACCTCAAAGGTGAGGGTCTCCTTGCTGAAGTTGTCCGGCATGCCAAACCAGACTGGCAGGTCGATCTGCCTGAGGGGCTGGACGCGCTTGCCCGGCGCGACGCCATGGAACGGCGTCGGGCTGGGCCGCAGCTGATCCAAACCGACCCCCATCAGTCGTAGAGTGTGAGCGTGGAGGATGTTGAGGCTGCTACCGCCGTCCATCAGCACCTTGGAGAATCGCGAGTTGCCGATGACGGGGTCGACGACCAACGGGTACTGACCCGGATTGGGGATGCGGTTTGGGTGGTCCTTGCTGCTGAAGGTGATGGCCTCCTCCGACCAGTTGAGGAAGGAGGGAGGGGCCTTCTCGGCAGTGAGAACTTCATGCCGCTCGTGCTTGCGTTGGCTGGTGGACATGTCCACCGTCGGCCCCCTGAAGATGAGGAAGACGTTCTCCACTGCGGGGAAACCGTCGGCGCCTCCGTCACTCCCATCCTTATTGGCCTCGTCCTCCTTCGCGGCGACGCGGCTGTAGTACTTCTTGATCATGTCGCATTGCTCGAGGGTGTGGTTGACTGGGGTCTTGTGGTATGAGCAGGGCTTCTTCAGCGCGTCGTCGTCATCCTCGCCGCGCCCCTACGCGCGTGCGTCACGATGGGGCTTCTTGCCCTTTTTGCCCCGCTTCTACTTCTTCGCGGGTTCCTTGGACTTGCTGCCCTCCGCGGGCACGTCGTCCACGCGCTTGCCTTTCTTGCTGTCGAAAATCGCCCCCACCGCCTCTTCCCCGGAGGCGAAGCTGGTAGCGATGTCGAACAGCTCGTTGGAGTCGACCGGCGGGCTTCTCCCGAGCTCGCGCACGAGGTCCCGGCAGGTCGTGCCCTCAAGGAAGGCATGCACGATTTCCGATTGAGCAACGCCCGGGAGCTCGGTACAGCGCTTGGAAAAGCACCGTATGAAGTCCCGGAGTGACTCTCCGGGTTTCTGGGTGCACCCCTGCAGGTCCCAGGAGTTCCCGGGGCGCACGTACGTGCCCTGGAAGTTCCCCATGAACGTGCGGACCAGGTCATCCCACCCGTGGATTTGACTGGCCGGCAGGTGTTCGAGCCACGTCCGGGCTGAATCCGCAAGATGTAGCGGTAGGTTGCGGATGATCACCGCATCGCTGGTGGCGCCGCCCAGCTGGCAAGCCAGGCGGTAGTCGTTGAGCCAGACTCGAGGGTCCGTTTCCCCTGTGTATTTGGTGATGGTGGTGGGCTGGCGGAAGCGCTGGGGGATGTTCACCGTGCGAATCTCCCGGCTGAACACGCGGGTCCCCGGGGGTTCCGGCGTCGGTGAGCGGTCCTCCCGGCTGTCGTAGCGACCGCCACGTCGAGGGTGGTAGCCTGCTGCCGTTCTTGCCTCCGTGTCGCCCCTTCTCTTGGCGTTCAGGACGTTGCGAGCATCACCATCTCGGGCCTGGCCGCGCGTGTCGAGGATCCGCTCCCTGACAGGTGTCCTGCCCCGGTTCGCTGGCTGTCCTGCCGCGCCGTCTGCGTGGACGGACGCTTCTTGGTCCTGTGCGCTGCTGCCGCCTCGCGCACTGGACTGGTTGCGCATGCGGGATGCGGAGCTCTCAGCTTGTTGCACGGCCGCCTGCTCGATGAGGGCCTGCGCCTCGCGGCGCAGATTGCGCGCCTCGGGCATCGACGGCTCGGGCATGGCCCGAAGCAGTGTCGCTGCCGCGACGAGCTTTTGGCTGGCTCACGGTAGCGTGTGCGGGTCATCGACGTTGAAGTCGGTGTTGATGCACTCGCGGGCTTGCCTCCCGGCTTCTCGGGTGCGTTCGCTGCGCGCCGAGGCCTCCCCCGCGATGGTAGCACGCAAGAGCCGCACCTGCCGGTACTCCTTTGCGAGCTTCGCCTCGAGCTCGCGCGCCTGGGTCAGCTACGCAGTAATATCCGTATTGCCCGCCGGTGGGGCCGGTGGTGGGTTCGGTTCCGAGTTTTGGGGCGCATTCCCGTCGCCTGCCCCTTTGCGCCGACGGCGTGCTCGTCGATGCCGACCACAAAGCACTCGTGTGCAGGGTCGTTGCTCCCAATGCTGGAGTCGTCGGAGCAGCCGAACCAGTAGTCCGCGGCGTCGAGGAATCACCAGAACACCACGGGGTCTGGTACGCCGGAGAAGTCCCACTCCACGTAGCCGTGCGAGGTCGCGGGCGGCAGTTCGCTGGCCAAGCCATGGCACGACTCGTCGTTGGTGGTAGCGATGAGGTTCCGGATTGACAGCAGGTGATGACTCGGGAGATCCTCGTATGCGGCCATGTCGGTGCTGACGGACAAGGCGTACGTTGCGGCAGAGTTGCGCATCCCGTGGGGGAACTGCGGCCCCGCGGCCACGTGCTCTCCTTCAGGGTGTGCCGCCACGTCGCTCGGTGGTGGTGCGTCCCTCCGGGCCGTGTCGCGTGCTGCCCGGCGCCGCTCCATGCGCGCCTAGCGCGAGCGCTGAACCGAGCGTCTGCGGTGTCGAGACGTCGAGGCGGCCGCCGTCGTGGGTTCCGGCGCCGGGGTGTCAGTCGTCGGCGTGGCGGGGATCGAGCCCGGCCCGGTTGACCGCCAGGGGTGGAGTTCATCCCGATTGGTAAGGCGCATGTGGTAGCCATTCCCCGTAGCCTGAAAGTTCAGGCTCCCGAACCGGATTTCGAATCCGGCAGGGAAAGGGTCCGAGCTGCCCATGGCGTACCTCTGGGACGTCATCTCGGTGCGAATCACCATCGAGACTTCTGGTGAGGGGTTGATCACAGCGCGATCCCCCTACCTAGCGCGCCAACTGTCGGTGTTGAGATTAGTCCCGACACTAACTAGTGAAGTGCGCTGTGATCGGTCTCTCGATGGCCGGTGCTAAGCAATAAAGGGACACGGATTTATCCTGGTTCCGGCCGCGGGGCCGTACGTCCAGCAGGTTGTGCTTGTGCGCTATATTGCAATGCCCCGTGGTGCCTGTAGAGGGGGGCTACAAGCTCGGCGGGAGAGGAGGAAAAGCCTCCAAGTCCCTGCTAAACGATTGAGGCAAGTGCCAATATCCGGGGAACGAGTGCGCGGGTGAGTGCGGATCAAGTTGCCCCCCGTCGCGGCCAGACGTCTGCCTCCTCCTTTTATAGACCAAGGGGAGGCGGCCTACAGACGTGCCGCACGGGTTTTTGTATAGTATCGCAGTACTGGTATACAGCGCTTGTGATCTGATGGTGTCCTGACGAGTCTTGGCTCTTGCGGGAGTCGTGGCGGCTTTGTACTCGCCGGGGAACAGTTTCGAGGGTAGTCCGCCCAGCGTACACGTCTGGCTGCCGTCCGTACATCAATTCGAGGGTCTTGCTGACGAGGGCGCTTGTGCTGTACAGGGCCCGGCATTGCGGCACCCTATCGAAATGGGGCTCCACAGTGTCGGGGATGGTTCCACAGCGACGGGCTGTCCGCACAGCGCTGGGGATGGCCGCACAGGGTCGGAGGTGACGGAGAGGACGTGCTCCGCTTACCCCGCGTCACGGTGCAGTCCTGGGCGAGCGTCGGGTCGGTGGGCGTACGCTCCTCGAGGGTGTCATCGTCCCTTTTCGAGGGGTGCGGCGTGGAGGAAGAATGGGAGCGGGTGGCACAGTGTCGAAGAATGACACCAGCCATCCCGCACAGCACCTGTACAGTGCCGGGGATGGCCGCACAGCGGCGGGCTGTCTGCATAGCACCGGGGCCTGATTCCCGGGCGGTGTCAGGAGATCGGCGTGGCGGGGATTCGCCTTTTGACCCGGGCGCCCGCAGCGTGTCAGGGCATTTAATGCTCCGGTCGGGGGGAGCAGGTGAGGCGCCACGGATCAAGGGGAGGCCTCAAGTGAGGCGAAGACTCGCTCGAGGGGCCGGAACCCTCAAGCGGGGCGGAGATTCGCTTGAGGGGCCGGAGATCCTCGAACGAGGCGGAAACTCGCTTCGAGGGGGCGCCGTGCCCCCGAGCGGGGCGGGGATTTACAGCGTGGCTTTCCCCCCCTCGAGCGAGGTAGAGGTTCGCTCGAGGGTGGCTGGGGATGGCCGTTTGATGGGCCATGGAGGTTGTTGGGCCGCAGCGGACCATAGGCCTTCTTCATATTTGGGTCGCGGTTGGCTTGGGTGATGTTATTGCGGTTTGTGTCAATTTTTTAGGAAGGGTAATCTCCCCCATAGTTAGGGGACCCTTATGGCTGTCCCCGACACCTCCCTTGATCATGTTTAGATGTTAATCACTCCTCTAATTTTCATAAATTAAAGATTAGCTCAGAGCTAGCAATGAGTCTAAATATATTATTAGAGGAGTTTTTAAACATCAAAAACAATTTATAAGTCGAAAACTTTCCGACTAGCTTTACTTTGGTTGCACCGGGATCATTTGCTTTCATTAATTGATAGCAAGCTCCTCCGGCTTGACCGCGGGGTTATGGGTTTAGGTTCTAAATTTAGCCAAATATGAGAGAGAGATTTTGAATAATAAAAACAAAGGGGTTTGGAAAAACTCTAGTTCTAGAGAAACCGGTAGATGTTAAGTTAGATGAAACCAAAAGTCAATTTCCTTAGGTTCACGCGAGTCCTAGCATGCGTCAAAAGATTTAAGAAACATAAAGAACATAGCGAGGCTCTACTCGTGTGTTTTTAACATGCAAAACAAAATTGAACCCACCATCATGGAGAGGATGGAAGGCTCAAATAGGATCTGAATTTTTTGTTCTAGTTTCTCGAAAAGAGGCAAATAAATCATTAGATGGCTCATGTCATTGGTTTTAAGATAGACAAATGCAAATATAATGACCGAGCAAATAAATGGTTCTTTAAAAACTTGTTCAACCACTTAAAAGTTAACAAAATGTCTTGCGTAGCAAATTCTATGACCAACTTACTTGGAATTCGGAAATTTTCTGGGTTGCCCTCCCGGTAGCTTTTAATCTTGATCGGGTTGTCCTCCCAGTAGCTTATTCTTGATTCGACAAACGGGTTGCCTCCCGCCTAGCGCTTCGTTTATAGTCCATAGCCGGACTTCTTCTCTTGTTCACTTCGGATCAATGCTCTTTTGTGGGCGTTGCAATCTTGGGTACCCACTTTCGCACCATCTTGGGCGCGGGCTTATTCTTCGGCTTAGTCATTTTTTTGGTCTTCACAGGCTGCCTTTGTTCCTTAGTCTTGACGGATGCAACAACTTCCTTGATCTCCTTCGCTTCCTTCCTCTCCGGCCCTTCCTTCTTCTTTGGCTCCTCCTTAATAAAGCAACGATGAGGTGGAACATATTTAACATTGAACGTGTTGCATACCTCGAAACGTGGTGAAAACTTGAATGTGCTTCCCTTGCCGTAGATGTCGAACTTGATCTCTCCAACTTTTACGGGTGCATCTTTGGCGATTCTCACGGGATAGCGAATAGAGTTGTCTCCCAACTCTAGCCACATGGCCATAGGCTTGAGCTCCGGTAGGCATAGCTTCTCGAACACGTCTCTTGGCATGACTCCCATACTTGCTTCAAGGTCGCATAATGTCATCTCGTGCTTGTTGGCAAGCATGTCTCGGAAGTAGCGTGGAGGCATCTTCATGTATTGGCTCAGCATCTCAAACTCGGGTCCTTCGGTCGTGATCTCCATGGTCTCCTTAGTGTGATCCTCCATCTCTCACGAATGAGTTTGAATAGCCATCGCTGTCTCGGGGCCTTGAGGTTGTCCCGGTAATCTTCCTTCGTTACCCATCGTGCGCCCGGCAAGTTGTCCCACTCGCGTCTCTAGCATCTTCATCATGATGAACACTTCACGGATAGAGCTTCTGACCTCCGTCACCTTACCATCTAAATTCTCCAATATTTTCTCCATAGCCTCGAACTTAGTGACGGCGTCCTTGTTGATCTTAACTTGCTCGTCCATGAAGTCCTTCAATTGTGTACAAAGAGGAACCAAATCTTGAATGGACAAACTTGCATTAAATCGGGGTTTACCTTGGACATGGCCGTACTCCTCACACTCCTCGCATGTGGATCTTGCCTCGACAGCCTTTAGGTCTTGAGCTTCTCGCTCTATCTCCATCTTCTCCATCCTCCTCTTAAGTAAACCGATATGCCATTCAAGGAGTTTGGCTCGCATGTATTCATTGAAACGCTCCAAAGCTTCCGCAATCGTCTCCGTTGGGAATTGAGCAAATGTATCAATCTTGTTGCGCAAACTCGGAGTCTTGGTCGGCGAATAAAATTCCTTCATGAAGTTCCTCATAAACGCTTCCCAATCTTGTTTCAACTCCGCCGGTAGAGTGTGGAACCAACGCAAAGCTTTTCCAAGTAGTGAGAACGGAAAAAGCCTTGCCCTCATTTGATCTTGAGTCACCCCATCCTCATTGAAAGTTTGACATAGTTGAACAAATGCTTGGAGGTGAAGGTTCGGATCCTCTTTACTGGTGAAAGGCGAGTGTTGCACCATGCGGATAGTTGAGACCTTGATCTTGAACGGCCTTCCGGCGTCTTGAAGGTTTATGATAGGTAGATCAACGATGTATGGGGTGCATAGCTCGATCTTGCGCTCCTGTTGCGGTTGTTCTCCCATGGGTGGCGGTTTAGGTTGATCTCCCTTCGGACTTGGAGGTGGTGATTCCTTTGGAGATCCCGGCGATCCTTCGGCCTCGGCTTTTGGATCTAGGGTTTCCAATCCTTTAGCTTGTGTTGCACGTCTCCTTTGCCTGTAAAGTTTCCCTGGATCATCCACAAAAAGTTTTGGGTTTCTTGGAGAGGTAGCCATCCATCTCCGGTTAGGGTTAGCAAAAACAAAAATCTAAAAAGAAAAACTAGGCTTAGTCAAAAGCTAGATTAGATTGATTTTTTTTCCTTTGAGGATGATCAAAATTAAGAGATGCAAAAGAAAAAAACAAAAGAAAAACTGAAAATATTCACAAAAAAGCGATACTAGATTGGATCTTGATTGCTTGTTCCCCGGCAACGGCGCCAGAAAAAGGGGCTTGTTGACGGTAGATTGTTGTATCAAAGTTCATTTGGATCTGCAAGCGGACAAATCCCCCGTCGTAGTCAAGGGACTCTTCTTCCCTTAAGTGTGAGAACCCAAGGTATCGAATCCGTGGAACAATGTGCAACGCAAGGATTCAATCTAGTAAGGCAAGGAAACTCTTTCTTTTGAAGAACCAAGTTGCATCTAATCTAAGAGATCATCAAGAAAACACATCAAATCAAATCTAATATACTAAACTCAAAAGGTAGCAAGAGAAAGCAAAGAGATAACCGATCTAGAGAGTCTAGATCATGCCTATGTTGTAGCTCCAAACAAGATAGATGAAGATAGAAAAGCGAATCTCATAAAAAGCATCTTTAAACCGTGGCCTCCGATCCGATTCCGAAGACGCCCGCCTTTTGGACCCACCGTTCTGTCACAACGCACTCCTATTCGTGTGGGTTAGCCTAGGGCGAGTTCGAGAAGAACAAGTTGAGAACACTTGGTCGGTCCGGTATGCACCTCTAGCCACCGCGGCTACAAGAGCACCCTATGCAATCTATCTTAAGTATAGATTGAGGAAGAAGCAAAACCAAGGGAGAACAAAATCATTGAGAAGGCACTTGATCGCTAGAAATCGGATTCACTATAAAACTTCACTATGAATGATTACATGAACAAGATCACCACCGGGATCCTACCTCGATCTTGATCCTTGCTCCGGAGCTCCGACGTGGTCTTCCATGCAAGGTTCCCACTGTTGACACCGGATTTTGAACAAATCCAGAGTCAAATATCTTGGCTTGGTAATCGGCAGAGAAGAACCTAGGGAAGAGATGGGCAAGGAAATATTAACCGGTGAAGTCAACACATATGCATGAGACAAGTGCACGCAGGCGTATACATGTATACATTGAAGAGTCATCATGACTAAAGGAGAGAAAAGAGGCTAGCATAGTCAAGACACGTATAAGTACAAGGCTTGTATTGTGAGAGTATGCACGAGACAATCACCTGGATAACGACGAGAATGATCGGCCACCAATATATTGGCATGAATCGGCCAGCAGTGACGATCGGCCGGCGGTGACGATCGGCTGGGTAGGAGGATAGGATGACGTCAGGACATGCAAGTGCTTAATGCAGAAGCAAGGAAAGATTCACACGTAAAAGGAAAGGAGTCCTAGTTGATTGCGCCTGCGCGTTGATCTCGTCCCGGACAAGTCAAAGAAGCTTAATTGAGAAGGATTCTACATAAAGGGAAATAGAGTCCATGTATCTTAGTATTTCCTTTAATTTAGACATATAATTAGGAGAGTTCGTTGTGTAACTCGTCAGGAGTCTTTAATTAGGAAGTTTTGAGCCCTTCCGGCTGCAGGAGTCTAGAGGAGCCCAGGGTATAAATATAAGCCCCGGCTATTGTAATAGAATCATCACACGATCAATATCAAAACTGCCTCCGGGCACCCCTTTACCAATTATTGCATCTACTTTACTGCATCTACTTTACTGCATCTACTTTTCGGCGACTTCGCCTTCGTACCTTTTCTCTTTCACGAGTTCTCGCAAACTCGTCGGGCTGCATCGCTTCGATCTCCGGCGTGCTGGTGAGTTCCGCTTTACCGAATAATATCTAGGCTTTAACCTCCGGGTGCATCACTGTGGTTTCGTCTAGATTTATTCACCAGTTATCGATATCAGCTAGATTAGCAAGTTTATTCTTGTTTCTTTAGCTTTTATCACCCATCTATCCAGCTCGATCTAGATCTCGTCGACTTTTATTATCTTACAATATCATCTGTTCTCACAGCCGGCTTAGATTTATTCGAGTGTTGACGTCACGATCGGCTGTCTTGGCCGATCTTTCTACACATACTTACACTTCAGTTGCTTTCAAGCCTGCCGATCCCGTTTTACTGTATCGGCGGATTGGCAGATACACACACTACTGAAGATCCATCGGCTCTCTAGCCGATTTCCATTGTCAATCAACAGGTCAGATTGGCTGGCACGCCTCGCTACAGACCGGGGAGTCACGTGTGTCGCGCGCAAGGGTGACGTCCTATTTTTGCGTCAACACACTTTTGGCACGCCTGGTGGGACCCGAAGATTAATCCCTATTATATCGTCTGGTGAGACCTGAAGACATTATCCACAATGAATCAAGAGTGGCTTGAGGAGTACGTCGCCATGGACAGTCATTCTGGAATATTGGTGGATATTATAAGCAATGCCATAAAGAGCGCATTCTCTGAGTTTGCTCAACAACAAAGGTATGAGAGAACATGTTATCAACAGCCGATGACATCGGCTAATACTGCTTTTTCTTACGATCTAATTCAACAGCAAGGTTATGAAGAACCGTCATATATATATCCTGGGTCATTAAGTACTACAACAGCAAGCGCAGGTACAGTCCCTGGATCGGCTTATGATGATTATTTAATGCCCTCATTCTTGCATCAACACAAATCTTATCAGCCGATGGAGATTCCTCAGACTGTACCGGTTCTCTCTCCATCCTTACCGCCGGCACAGGGCGATTTGTTCCGTGCTCTTGGATACATGCCACAGCCACTGGCACAGGAGGATTTGTTCAGCACCCTTGGATATACACCTGCGGATACTACTCAGATTCAAGAATCAACATGCGTTCAAGGTGTTGCCCAGGAATTACAATCTGTTCCCCATGATGCGCGACAGATGGCTTCATACGTTCAACCATCAGCCCAAATTCAGCAGAATTATCAACAAGCTAAGGATGAACGAATGATAATTCAACAGTCACGATCGATAGCTCAACCATCTTGGTCTGGGGGGCTACAATCTGCCCAATCAGTCCGATCATGGCAGATAGAGGGCTGTCAGTTGCCGGTATCAGCTATACAGCCGATGACATATCTGCCACAAGTATCGGTTCAATAGCCGATAGCTTATCAACCACAGCCGAAGATTCAGCAACCTTCGCTTGGGGGCTGCAAACACGACCAACAGTTCAGCAACCTTCGCCTGGGGGGCTACAATTTTCCCAGCTATCAGCTTGGACACAACAACCAGATCAAAAGGAGCTTGCTCAGTGTGACGAAGAGTCATTTGCAACTGATGATATCGTCAAAGTGAGCACTCAGGATCAAGAAGGCTGTCGACTAGAAGATGAGAATATTCAGAGACAGTTCACTTCTCAGGAATCACCGAAGAATCAAAACTTAAGGATTGATCTTGGAATAGACTCCCAAATAACTGAGGAAATATATCAGAAAATACAGATCTCAGTTGATGAGTTGGAGTTTGAAGATCAGTATGGGGAAGAACATGAATCTGAAGAAATCCAAGAAGATGAAGTCCCAGCCAATTACAAGGATAGAGAAAAACAAGCTGATGGGCCACTGAAGAAAGATGAAGTGGCCGATGGAAAGATAACAGAAGATGAGCAAGAGGCGGCTTCTCAAATTATTTATTTCTCACTGCTCGAGAGTATCACTCAAGAATATCGGCCGCTTGGAGCGTACTTTCCATGGGAGCCAGGTGATCAAGAGCCAAAAATCACTATGCAAAAGTATTGGCTGATTGGAGTACACGTTGCATGGGAGCCGGGCGATCAAAAACACAAATATATTGCCCTGAAGCATTGGCCACTGGGAACTTATTTTCCATGGGATCCAGGAGGACAAGAGTGGTGTACGAAACTTTAAAACTGATACCTCCAATCAGCTAGATGATGGGGCGCATGTCGTTTGATCCTATCATCATGTTTCCTCGTGATGGAAAGGCAAAAGGATATATATTTTGGCTACATGCTATTCCATCATAGTATCTCAGATTATTTATTGATAAAAACTGGTACTGCAAGATAAGAGATATATCGGCTGCTTTATTTAAAATATGGCCGATGGAAGCAAAGGTTGGCTGGTAAAATAGCAAAAAATCAGCCAATGCAGCACTACCTCCCTTCGTTGACCTCGCCATCAAGCTCGACGACGACGATCTCGCCGACGACTTCATTAAAGACTACTTCGACAACGACGACTACATCAAAGTTGTTAAGAGAACGAATCTGCATTGACTCGTCATCAAGCAGGCATGTGTACGACAATTCCTAACGCCCTATGCGGTATGTATCTACTGATAACTGCCCTACGCGGCAAGTGGAGTAGATCAATTGGCACCAAAACAAATGCAAGGTAACTACACACTGAGGGCATAATCCCCTGGATTGTTTTAAGTTCTTGCTTGGGGCCAGGAGGAACATATCGTGTGGTGTGAAATAAAAAAATCGATGAGAAATATATCGGCTACATGTTATTCAAGATGCCACCTCAAGGTCTGCTAGCAAGCAGCAGGAGTCTACCTCATGGTTCATCAGCATAATTAAAAGACCAAAGTCGAGTACGTATGTAAATGGAAGGAACCATATGCGTCAGGAAGTCCAGAAGATTTTGGTACAATCCATGAAAGCTCCAGAGAAAGAGAAAACCAATCGGCCAAGTATCTTTTCACGTCTTCTGGCCGATGGTAAGAGAGAGCCGATGAAATGTGTCCATCAATCGGCTACTCGCTATTAAAATGGTTTGGATACCAAAATTGACCCGCAATGATGAAAAGAGACATACTTGGAAGATTTGCACAAGCGGGAGGAACTTTCAGAAGAAGGTGTCATATGCGGACTACTCCGACTCAGAAGATGAAGACAATATGATAGGGCTCGCAGAATGGGTCAAAGGCAAGAAGACAGTGTCCTGTCCCTTTGGCAAGAAAGAACCAGAGAAATTCAGCTTTGATATCACTAAGGCCGATAAGATATTTGATCTGTTGCTTCAGCAAGGGCAGATTAAACTCTCCCAGTTCCATACCATACCATCTGCAGAAGAGCTGAAGATGATGAAGTATTGCAAGTGGCACAATGCAACATCGCATGACACCAATGATTGCAAGATCTTCAGACAACAGATCCAATCAGCTATTGAGCAAGGGAGGCTTAAATTTGAAACTCCTACCAAAGCTGAAAAGCCGATGAAAATTGATCAGCACCCCTTCCCAACTAACACAGTTGAAGTGTCTAGCAAAGACACGTCACGAGTTAAGTTGCTGACATCTGATTCGGCTCAAAATAAATGAGCCGTCGATCCCAAAGTACAAGTAACCGCTGCCGATGTCAAAGGAAAAGGATTACTACTTGGAGAAGGAGAATCAAAGCCACGCCGACCCGTCACGTCACAAATGTTGATCAACAAGTTCCAGCGCCGACAAGAGAAGGCAAAGGAAAGAGAGGAGTGGACACGACGTAATGAAGGACATTGGAGATGTCCGTTCTTCAAGTACTGTTGGGAAGAAGGAATCAAGCTGCCGACGGCAGAAAACTGTCCAGAGTGCAACGGGGCTTACAATAATGGCAACTCATCCAAAAGGGTTTGCTTTGATGACAGAAGACCTGCAGCCAAGGATCACCATGGATTCAACAATCAACGAATCTCGGTTCACGATCGGCTGGGGGGCAAAGCCAACGTCCACGATCGGCTGGGGGGCAAGGCTAGCATTCATGATCGGCTGGGAGGCCGAGTCAATGAAGAGTCAAATGATCGACTAGAAGAGATGGCCAATTCTCTGGTCCCTGACGAGGACATCATGTGCCGAGCTCCTGAACGTCGACGCACATTGCAATTGGATGATGAAGGGTCAAGCCAAACACGTAAGAAGCCCAATCCACAATGGTGTCCAGATGGATTGACTAAGTCCCAGAAGAGAAGAGTCCAGCGCCTACGTTAGCTAGAACAGCATGAAGAAGCAGAGAGACTTGTGCTGGACAAGAAGAAGGTTCGGTCTAAAGTTTGGCGCCCAAAGCCTAAGGCCGATGATGAAGAAGATAACAAACCCCAAGCTGATATAAACATGGTTGTCTTCCTACCAAAAGAGTTCATGGCTCCAGTTGATTCGGATATGTCCGATGAAGAACTTGGCATGGCTCAATTGACACCGGAACCCAGACAAGCTATCTTTGAGAAGCCAGATGATGAGAAGAGACAACACTTGAAGGCTTTGTTTCTCAAGGGATTTGTCAACGGAGAGCCAGTTACCAGGATGCTAGTAGATGGAGGAGCAGCAGTCAATCTGATGCCATACACCGTGCTGCGCAAGATTGGGAAATCTGATGAAGATTTGACCCAAACCGACATGATGTTGGTGGACTTCGAAGGCAACGTCTCTCCAGCTCAAAGAGCAATCTGCGTGGAGCTCACCATCGGCATGAAGGTGGTGCAAGGAGAAACCTCCTTGACAGTAGCAGCTACAGAAGCACAAGGATGGACCTATGATCGAGTGAGCTGCATATCTAGAAAAGCATGGGATACCAAGTATCTCAGAGTGTCTGATTTCGGACTAAAGCCGGTTCAAGCAGTCGGCTCTAATGACAAGATTTAATGGATCAGTTCATTGAAGACGAAGGGAAGCTCGGGCACGGGTTTACGTCGGCCGGTGGATTAGAAAAGATAGACCTTGGAGATGGAAGCAAACTAAGGCCGACGTACATTAGTGCCAAGCTGGATGCTGAATACAAAAAGGAACTGATCGCATTGCTAAAAGAATTCAAGGATTGCTTTGCTTGGGAATATTATGAGATGCCTGGCTTAGATCGGTCCATTGTTGAACATCGGTTGCCTATTAAACCAGGGTATCGACCTTTCCAGCAACACCCAAGGGACTTGAACAAAGCAACACTGATGGATGGGTATCCAATGCCAGTAGCCGATGCATTAGTTAACGCTGCTGCAGGACACAAAGTCATCAGCTTCATGGACAGTAACATTGGGTACAATCAAATATTCATGGCCATAGAGGACATTTCAAAAAACTGCCTTCAGGTGCCCTGGCCACATCGGATTGTATGAGTGGATTGTCATGACCTTTGGATTGAAGAATGCTAGTGCCACGTATTAAAGGACCATGAATTGCATATTCCACAAGCTCGACAGCAAGATAATTGAAATCTACATCGAAGATGTGCTCGTCAATTCAAAAAGCTACAAAGAACATCTGGCCGATCTGGGAGAAACATTGGAGTGCACGAGAAAGCATGTGAATCCCGACAAGTGTGCTTTTGGTGTTTCAGCTCGACAGTTCCTGGGTTTCTTGATACATGAAAGGGGAATTGAAATTGGTCAGAAGTCAATCAGTGTAATTGACAAACAAGAAAGAGCTTCAATCGTTGATCGGCAAGATTAATTTTATCAGAAGATTTATATCTAATCTGTCTCAGAGAGAACTCAGCCGTTCACACCTTTGTTGAAGCTCAAGGCCGATCAGAAATTTATATGGGGAGAAGAGCAGCAAAAGGCTTTGGAGTAGCATCAAACAGTATCTAAAATCTCCTCCTGTCTTAGTGCCCCTCAAGACAAGAAGCTGTTCAAATTATATTCATTGGCTAATGGGTGGGCTATTGGATCGGCCCTTGTACAAGAGTTTGAAGGAAAAGAGCGAAGTCATATACGTTGTGAGTAGGAGACTCTTAGATGCAGAAACGAGATATTCGACAGTAGAAAGGTTATGCTCATGCTTATACTTTTCATGCATGAAATTAAGGGCCTACTGTCGAGTGCATCGTGGTTTGCAAAGATGACGTGGTCAAGCCCATACTGTCGTTTCCTATTTTGAGGGTAGAATTGGAAAGTGAAGCTTGGCTCTGTCAGATTTGATTTAACTTCTCAATCGGCCAAAGCAATCAAAGGACAAGTAATGGCCGATCTGGTAACTCAATATTGTGGGCTCGAGATTGCAGTCGTTGAACTCGTCCCATGGACCATATTCTTCGATAGATCATCATGTGGAGTAGGAGCTGGAATTGAGAATGTCCTCATCTCACCTCGAGAGGAAAGTTATGAATTCTCTATTCCATTGAGAAGACTTCAAAGAATAATCAAGTTGAGTACCAGGCAATACTAAAAGGGGTTTATCATGAAGAGTGCCTCCAATTACTCAAAGGTTCAACATGGTGAGACTCGAGCGTATCCGCAAGTGTCACAACAGAAAGGTTAATCGATTAGCTCAAGGTGCATCGGGCTATCGGCCGATACTTGCTTCAGAGATACCTGCCGATGATTGGAGAAAGGAGATAGTTGGCTATTTGAAAGATCCATCCAAGAAAGGTGATAGGCGGCTAAAAGCTAATCAATCGACATTTAAGAAATAACAGTTATTATTGGCTGACGATCTGGGATGACTGCTTCAAATATTACAAAGGATGTCAGAGGTGTTAGAAATTTGGAAGTACTGAGAGAATTGTAGCATCGGTGATGAACCTGATAGTTAAACATGTGCACGTTCTAAGTATGGCATCCAGAAGATCAGTACCTTTCTGAATGCACGACAGTGGATACAAGGTTATACATGATGCATGGGAATCATATTTGAAGACAGAAGCCGTCATCAGAAATGTATTCAAAGACAGCAGGACGACATTAACAACAAATGCGACACTGCGAAACCATCGATAGAGAGATAGCCGAATTATTTTTCAGTTACCGATGAGCGGACGGCATATCGGCTGAGAAATATTTGGAAGATGGGCAACGAGAGTCGATGAAGGCACTAGTAGTATCGACGGAGTTTGACGAATCATTGATGGCGAGCATTGATTCTGAGGAGTTCCAAGTTCGATATCAGCTAAGTCTTGCAAATACAGAGTGTGGAGATCAGTGTTTAAAGATCAGCTCAAATACACAAGGAGCCCATCTGGGATGTTATGCTGATGGTTCAAATTTGGTGCAACGATAGATCGACCACGAGGAGTAGAAGTTACCTTAATCATTCATATTGGCCAAGATATTGTATAGATATCGGCTATGAGAAAGCAACTCCGAAAAGGTTGAAGTAATGGAGCAATTTGCATCAGTCGGAGAATGGAAGTTTTGGATTTATAGAATTTCGAAGCATGAATCTTTCATACTCCGAAACTGGGGGCTTGTGTTGACACCGGATTTTGACCAAATCCAGAGTCAAATATCTTGGCTTGGTAATCGGCAGAGAAGGACCTGGGGAAGAGATGGGCAAGGAAATATTAGCCGGTGAAGTCAGCACATATGCATGAGACAAGTGCACGCAGGCGTATACATGTATACATTGAAGAGTCATCAGCACTAAAGGAGAGAAAAGAGGCTAGCATAGTCAAGACACGTATAAGTACAAGGCTTGTATTGTGAGAGTATGCACGAGACAATCGCCTGGATAACGACGAGAATGATCGGCCACCAATATATTGGCATGAATCGGCCAGCAGTGACGATCGGCCGGCGGTGACGATCGGCTGGGTAGGAGGCTAGGATGATGTCAGGACATGCAAGTGCTTAATGCAGAAGCAAGGAAAGATTCACACGTAAAAGGAAAGGAGTCCTAGTTGATTGCGCCTGCGCGTTCATCTCTTCCCGGACAAGTCAAAGAAGAAGCTTAATTGAGAAGGATTCTACATAAAGGGAAATAGAGTCCATGTATCTTAGTATTTCCTTTAATTTAGACATATAATTAGGAGAGTTCGTTGTGTAACTCGTCAGGAGTCTTTAATTAGGAAGTTTTGAGCCCTTCCGGCTGCAGGAGTCTAGAGGAGCCCAGGGTATAAATATAAGCCCCGGCTATTGTAATAGAATCATCACACCATCAATATCAAAACCACCTCCGGGCACCCCTTTACCAATTATTGCATCTACTTTACTGCATCTACTTTACCGCATCTACTTTTCGGTGACTTCGCCTTCGTACCTTTTCTCTTTCACGAGTTCTCGCAAACTTGTCGGGCTGCATCGCTTCGATCTCCGGCGTGCTGGTGAGTTCCGCTTTACCGAATAATATCTAGGCTTTAACCTCCGGGTGTATCGCTGTGGTTTCGTCTAGATTTATTCACCAGTTATCGATATCAGCTAGATTAGCAAGTTTATTCTTGTTTCTTTAGCTTTTATCACCCATCTATCCAGCTCGATCTAGATCTCGTCAGCTTTTATTATCTTAAAATATCATCTGTTCTCACAGTCGGCTTAGATTTATTCGAGTGTTGACGTCACGATCGGCTGTCTTGGCCGATCTTTCTACACATACTTACACTTCAGTTGCTTTCAAGCCTGCCGATCCCGTTTTACTGTATCGGCCGATTGGCAGATACACACACTACTGAAGATCCATCGGCTCTCTAGCCGATTTTCCATTGTCAATCAACAGGTCAGATTGGCTGGCACGCCTCGCTACAGACCGGGGAGTCACGTGTGTCGCGCGCAAGGGTGACATCCTATTTTTGCGTCAACACCCACGTCGGCTAGGGAAACCCTAGACAACTAGCACGACCCTCCTCTCCGAGATGGTGTCCCTCAAGCTTCTCTGCTCCTCGGCGGTGGATGACGAATGAATTGATGCGTGGCTCTTGGCAGAGGGACTATAAATAGTCCGAATGACGTCTAGGTCAAAGGGGGCGCCGAACCGGGCCCGGAATGGGCTGGGCCGGCCGGCCTGGGCTGACCGGCCTGGGCCCATTTCGACCCAGTTCGGCCCCGGCTTCCTCCCGGTTGCTTCTCGTGTCTTCTGGAATTTTCCACTTCCAGCATGTGGGCCCTTGGCGTCAGTTTCTCCGCGGTTTGGATAGGGCTCCGTGTCCCGCAAGCTTCAGCATTTTCTGTCCAGGTCCTCGGAGTTTCACGGCTTCATGCTTCGGTCCTTGGGCCACTTGGAGTCATGTTCACTTCGTGTCTTGACTTGTGCCGGGCTTCATGATCTTCTCACAAAGTGCTTGATGAACTTTCCCGGGAAGTCTCCCTTTTAGCGTTAAAACCCTGCGTAAACAATAAACTCCAAAAACCACATGCGAGTGCGAACTTGATATATGATGAGGGTTAGGATCATTAGTTTGGATATTAAATCAATGCCAACACCGAAGGTAAAATCATGGCTAGGTTGACGGAAATTCACCGTCAACAGTCGCCATGAATGCTCGCGGGGACATATTATCTCCATCCCTGTCCCCGAATGGGGATCACATACCCGATGGGGTCCCCGTCCCGAAAAATCCCCACAGCCTGGATGTGCCGCCTCTCGCTGCTGCGTGAGCCTCCAATCACCCCCGCGCTGCACAGCTCGGTGCCCCGGCCGGCAATGGACGAAGGGGCCTCCACACGCCGCCATCGGCCCTAGACCCGTGCGCTGTCGCGGTGCTCATGGTCGCGCGCGCCGCTGCGGTGCCCCCTTGCAAGCGCGCTCGAGATGAGGAGAAGAAAGAGGCGGCTAGAGATGAGGAGAAAGTGATATTAGGGTTTACCCACATGTACTTATACCATCTTTATGGGCTTGGACTTCTATGTTTAGATGGGCTTCTTTCAGGTTGTATGCACGGGGGCCCTGACGGGGAACAAGGACGGGGATGCACAGAACGTTAAGAGCCCTGCTTCACCCGACTGGGATTACATTTGGTTCGTCAAGGTCCCCGCGGGGGTGAAAGGACCTTGTGATGCCTAGAGGGGGGGTGAATAGGATCACTTCAAATTTCTGAAACAATTGCAGCGGTTAAATAGGGGGTCGGTAGTATCGACGCAGTGCCGGAACTACCGAGGGGTCGGTACTTCCGGTACTGGGGCGGTACTACCGACCAGACAGAGTTGACTTAAAAGAAAATTTGAAATGCACGACAATTCTAGCAATTCTACTTGAATCAAAAGGTGAGTATAGATGCTAAGAACCTCCTGCAACCACAGATAAGAGTTGGAACATAACAAATAAGTAGATCGGGCACAAACAAGCTCTAGGGTTAGCAAAATGCAAAGAACTCAAATAAGCAAAGGAGACAAGAGATTTAATCCGAAGTTCACTCCCACAAAGGAAGTTGCGTCTCCGTTGAGGATCCCACAAAGGGAGGGCTACCACCAAGAGCCTCTTTGCCTCACCCAATCCCCACAAAGGAAGATTGGTGCTCACTAAGAATTCTCCACCGAGGAGAGGGTAATACAAACGATCCCGGGTGCTCCACACCAAGAGGGCACTCAACGGGAGACGCCTAACCGTCTAGAAGCAAGCTTCAAGAGTAACAAACGCGAATCGATGCCCGGAGATGCTTCAAGTGCTCTTGAGATGAGGGGAAACGAAGGGGCTCTCAAAGCTTCTCAATCTCACACTAGAATCACTCCTCCAACCAAACCCTAGCTCAATGGAATCAAGTATTGGCTCTAGGAGGGAGGGGAGAAGTGGAGTGAATGCTCGAGTGAGTGTTTGTCCCGTGGTAGGTCAGCAGCTAATGAGGGAGAAGGAGTGGGATATAAATACTAGCCCTCAAAAAATAGCCGTTACTGTGCTGAAATGGTAACCCTCGGTACTTCCGACCCCAGGTCGGTACTACCGAGGGGTGCCGAGAAAATGAGACAGTGAAGCTTTCTCGGTACTACTGACCCAGGGTCGGTACTACCGAGGGTCTGGCTAAAACTCGCCAGTGAACCCATATCGGTACTACCGACCCTAGGTCGGTACTACCGATAGAAGCTGAGAGTTAGAGAAAAGAGGAGCAAACGTGTTTGTGTTGGCTTGGGGTTCCTCTCACTCACTTAGGTCATCTCCTTAAGCACTTTTAACATCTCTTAGCGGTCAATTCACATCCCCCTTTATAGTACGGTGTTTCCTATACTCAAATTCAAAATCAAAATGAATGTAAGCCTTGACTTGAGTTGAAAACGCCATTTTGGAGTTGGGGGCCTTCCTTTGGTCAAAACCATGATTTTATCTTTAGTAAAGCCTGCACACATCTTATTCAATAATTAAATACCACAAATTGTGTTTGTCATTATCACCAAAATAATTAGGGGCCAAGATGCACTTTCAGGGGGACTAAGGGTGTGTTTGGTTGGGCTGTGGCTTTTACAAAAGCTGATGTGGGCTGTGACTTTGAAAAAATCAGCTGTGAGAACCATGCTGTGGGAAAAGCAGAAGACCGTTTGGTGCAGCAACTGTGGCTTTTGAAACAAATGTTGAACGGTCCCCACATGTCATCCATAGCTCAGATCTCTCACTCTTTCCCTTTTCACTGACGTGTGGGCCCCACTCGTCAGCTTCTTCCTCATCTTGTTCCAGGTGCGTGCACGGGGAGGCAGGTCGCCATCCGGTGGGGCAGGCCACACCACCCGATGCGCTGCTCTCGGGGCTAGCCGCGCCGCCCGTCGAGGCAGGTCGCGCCGCCCGGTGGGGCTGGCCGCGCCACCCTCGGGACAGGTCGCGCCGCCGGGTGGGGGAGGCCGCACTGCCCGCCGAGGCAGGCTGTGCCGCCCTCGGGTCTTCTTCCTCCTCTGGTCACCCTGCGATGTTGCGCAGGGGAGGAATCACAGGCCACCAGAGCCATGGCCGCGCGCGGCTGCCAGGGCCATGCTCGTGCCGTGCTGGGCGTCGGGGCCATGGCCGCCGCCGCCAGGGCCTCTCCCACGTGCCGGCCAGGCCGCGGCGGAGGGATCCCGCCCGCAGGCGAGGTCGCGGCGGAGGGATCTCGCGCGCTGGCGAGGTCGTGCCGAGCGCTCCGGTGGAGAGCCCGTGGCGAGTCGGCGACCAGGATAGCGAGACCGAGATGCGAGCGGGGAAAAAAAGAAAGAAACGAACCGGTATGTGTGTAATCGGTGGCAGATGGGTAATTTTGAGACCCAAAAGCAGCTGAAAGCAGGGGGAGACCTACTTTCAAGTTTGTACTATGCAAAAGCTGCTTTTGACTATGGCTTTGGATGACAGCCAACCCCTTTGGTTGGGCTGTTGGCTTTTGACAAAAGCAAAAGCAGGTAAAAGCTCAACCAAAGGCACCCTAAAAATCCCCCAATTACATTTCCTAATGGATGAATTCCCCGTCGGGTGTCGGGGATGGGACCCCATTGCCTTCCCTACTCGCAAGACTTGACTCACACGTCCTCGTCCTGGCGTCGCCGTTGCAGGATCTACATCACCCACAGGCAATCAGATCCAGCATTCATTGATAAATGATAACACCTTCAATGTCACAGTGTTACACCCATAATCCACCAGAGCAGGGGCGGAGCTACGCTGAGCTCACCGGGTGCGGCCGCACCCACGGAAAAATTGTATTCCTTTATCACTTCTAAATTTTCACCATGTTAAATCGAATTTTCATGAATGCTATGAAGGTGTCGCACCCCCTTTCATTCTTCTCTAGCTCCGCCCCTGCACCAGAGAGATGCTCCCGATCGATTCATATGTGTGTACACTCCTGACCCTGACCTTGCTCACACAGGACAACAACTGTTGCTAATTCTGAGATCCCTCCTCCAACCATTGCGTCGGGTGGGAGAAGGGGGTGGCAGGCGTGTGCGTGTGGAGGGGCAACTTGGGTGACCTAAGAATTTCTTGAGGTCAAAGTTTCTCTTCCTCTCCCCCCTTCCTTCTCCTAGAAGCCAACTCGCCGCCTCGCTCCCTCCGCCGCCACCTCGGGCCCCCTCCCTCTCTCCCCTTCGGCGTTCTCGCCGGCGGTGAGTAGAGGAAGGGGACCCCCTCCCCCTTGTAGATCTACTAGCTTATTAGGTTTCTAGCCGCTATAGCAGCACCCTACTGTGGGGTTCGCCTCCTTGTTCTTGCCGCCGCCGTCGTCGTCGTTGGCCATCTTGGCCCCCTCGTCGTTGTCGTCTCCACGGACAAGGTATGTGCCAATAAAATAAATCCCCGCCCCTGCTCAGATCTTCCACCGCCTCCACCCGCTCCGCCCTCTCCGCCATGTCGCCAAGATCTGGGCCTCTTCGCTTCGTCTCCACCGACACCCGCCTCCGCCTCGCCCCCAGACCAAGCAGACTCAAGAAGCTCAGATCAAGCAAACAAGCAGCTCCTCTACAGCAAGCGATGGTTCGATGACCTCGTTCCCCCCTGGATCCTGACCGGGAGCTTCATCTATCACCGGCGACGACTTTCAACCGATCCTTCAGTCGCCTGGTGTGTGCCTCCAACACTCCGTCGATCCGTCTTCAACCGATGCTCAGCACGGTCTCCCATCTGGCTGTACGCGCCCCTGGTGCCTCTACGGTTGTTCGACGGCGAGCTCGTCGCCCGCCGCTGCTCTGTAGTTGTAGCTGTGTTTATCCGGTCAAAGGAACTTTTTGTAACTCTGTCTTCTTCGGAGGACCCTTATGTAAAACTGGCTGCTTAATATAATGTTATGCTATTGTAAAAAAAAGTTGAGTTGTAACCTTTTAGTCCATCTATTTGCATGTAAAAGGGTTAAAATGATGCTAAAGTAAAATTAGCCCCCATGTAAACTTCATACTTATAAAATATGTTATTTTGGACAAGATTTCAGTCAAACATTGGAAATATAAATTATGAATAACTTTTAAGTTGTTGAGTTTAAAAATTTGAAAACTACATGAATAGATTTGTCTTGCAAGATACTTTCATAAAAGTATACATATGTTAGTTTTTAACAAATATTTTTATAAAAATCAGAAGTCAAAGTTATGCTTTGTAAACTATGTCACTGTGCTAAATGACATGTTACATGAGTATGGCGGGAGTACAGAGCCTCACCGATCTAAAGAAATTAAATTCGTGTGAGGTGAGTCACCCTTGACCTGGGTGTGCTATAAACCGTCCCCTACATACAAATGTACTTTAACATTGACTTGGTTTTTCATATGTTTATAGTAAGTTTTTGAATAAATGGATGGCCAAATATTGTCATAAAAACTGAACAGGGACAATATTTTGATGGGAGGGATAACATTGAAAAGTGAAGATACAAGGAAGTAATGATGAATTAGGAGTATTAAATGTGGATTAATGACAAAGTAATTGTATACTTCCCAAAAATTTCACCAACTACCCGTCACATCAATCTTGGGACACTAATTAGAAGTATTAAATGTGGATTAATGACAAAACTCATTCCACAACTCCTATCTTAACTTTCGAGACGAATCTAACGAGCCTAATTATGTCCTGATTAGACAATGTCGTGCTACAGTAACCACTCTCTAATGACAGATTAATTAGGCTTAATGGATTCGTCTCGCGATTTCCAGTCCATTCGTGTAGTTAGTTTTACACTTAATCTATGTTTAATGATCTTAATAGACTTTGGAAGGAAACTCCAAAAATTTCTGCACAAATTTTCATCCAACTAAAGCCTCGTCGTCCGTCGTTTACATTAGCTACAGCACCCAGAACTCCAGCAGGTTGCCAGGCTAGGCATTCACCCACCGTCCATCATATTCATTGATGACGTCTTGACGGACCCATGAGATGGCAATACGGTTTTGTTTAGTTGGGAAAGTGAAAACTTATCTAAACGTAAAAATGCGACGGGGAAGAGATGTTCAGATACTAACAAAATATTATTTACAGAACTCAGCTTAGAAATGACGAGATAAATTTTTCAAACCTAGTTAGTAGTCACTAGAAACGGTTACTGTAGCACGACAATGTCAAATCATGGTCTAATTAAACTTATTAGATTTGTCCCGCGAATTTACCTAGGTTATGAAATGTGTTTTATCATTAATTTGTAATACTCCTAATTAAGTTTAATAGATAGATGCCATATGATGGGTGGACAGTAAAAGATTATCGAAAATTTTCCGAACAAGGTCCAGTTTGGTTACTACAATAATAAGTATAAATCTTGTTTCATCGAATAACGAGAGGCTAATTAGCATATTAAATGTAAATCAATGATAAAACAAATTTCATAATTTTATACTTTTTTCGCGAGACGAATCTATTAAACATAATTAGATCATGATTAGATAATGTGATGCTACAATAAATATGTGTTAATCATGCATTAATTAGACTAGTTAGATTCGTCTGGCGAAAAAGTCTAGTACTTATGCAATTAGTTTTATAATTAAATTATTTTTAATCACGTCATTATCATTTGATGTGTAACCAGGGTTTACAAAATCGGAACCGGTCCGGGTTTTTTCGAACTCCAAAAACCGAACCGGTGAACCGAGGTGGTTACCGCGCCGGCCGATTTTGTAGGCTCGGTTGGGAGGGAAAAAACCGGCCGGTACCGCAACCGAGCCGGCCCGGTAACACCGGTTACCGCGGACTGATCGGTTTTTTTGATAATTAAAACCTTGTGTGTAACAGAACTTATTATAAATCATTATGAAACCAAGTACCCACTGAACAACTAATCGTCCGAGCTGCATGTGCATGTGATGGATGGACAAGGAACTAAGGCCTTGTTTAGTTGGTTGAAAAATTTGCAAATTTAACTGCTGGAACTCTTGTAGCACACTGTAGCATGTTTCATTTGTTTGTGGTAAATATTATCCTACCATGGCCTAACTAGGCTCAAAAGATTTGTGTCGCAAAGGACATTCAAACTGTGTAATTAGTTATTTTTTACCTATATTTAATACTCTGAACATATATCTTTTGACGTATTTAATGTGATGTGATGGAGAGAGTGGAAAAAAGTTAGAAACTTTAGCCGACTCACCAACAACCCGTCCAGCATTCATTGATGACGCCGGAGACGCTCCCGATCGACTCAATCGGAGTGTGTACACTCCTGACCTCTCCTCACACACCGGAGATGGCCCTGCATACAGTGGCCTCCGCGGCCGGCGCAGCGCGGCCGGCGGCCGACGGGCGCAGGGCGTCCTCCAAGCAGTGGCGGATCCAGGATCCAACTCTTGGGGGCTCAACTTCTTCTTCCTCCTCCTCTTCTTTTCCTTTTCCTTCTTCTTCCTCCTTTTCATCTATGCATAGAATTTGTAAGGGGGCTTGGGGGGGCTTCCATGGAGTCCATGGGGGTAGGGGGGCTCCAGCCCCCCCTGCCCCCACGGTGGATTCGCCCCTGCCTCCAAGGGAGACCAGGCCGCCGCGGCCGCGGGAGGCCAGCAGGCCGCCGGCGCGCGGTGGCCTGGCCGCCATGGCCCCTGGCAGCGGCGCGCACGGAAGGTGGTGCGCCGGCTGGATCTGGATCGGCGGCCGCCGCAGGAGCTTGATTTTTTCTTCCTGTGTGTGTTCTTCCCTATGATGTGTGTTCTGATTTTTGATCTGCTTAATTATTCCTGTGAACATCAATCTCCGCTAGTTAAAAGTATTAAATGTAGATTAATGACAAAAATCATCTCACGACCCCTACCTTAATTTTCGAGGCGAATCTAACAAGTCTAATTATGCCATGATTAGATAACATCGTGCTACAATGACTGATTAATTAGGCTTAATGGATTCGTATTGGGATTTTCAAGTCTATTTATGCCATGATTAGACAACGTCGTGCTAGAATGACTGATTAATTAGGTTTAATTAATTAGGTTTAATGGATTCGTATCGGGATTTCCGCCCATTAATATAATTAATTTTTGTAAGTAGTCTATGTTTATTACCTCTAATAGACCTCAAAAAGACTCCCAAAACTTTCACTATTGAACTAATCAGGGCTATAAAAGCCAGTCCCTAAGATGCAGACCAAACCAATTACCACCTATCCGGGCAGCACACCGTTGTTCACCTACTCGCCATCACCAACAGCAAAAGTTTCGCTCTCGCTCTCGGAGTTGAGCTAGAGCAGCTGGGAGCTCATCCAAGGTCCTTCATCAATTCCCTATCTAGGTGGGTGCTGCATGCTGTTCCTAAACTAACCACTCGAAATCTCGAATCGATTACCCCTGCAGGAGGAGGAGATGGAGGTGGCTCTCGGAGCGGCGAACTGGCTCCTCGGCCAAGTCATCACCAAGCTCTCCGACGACCTGGTGAAAGCCTACGTGTCCAGCACCGAGCTCGGCCCCAACCTTGACAAGATCGAAAGGGAGATGCTGTACACTAGAGGCCTGCTGGACGCAGCCCAGGGCAGGGACGTCGCCGGGAACCCTGGACTGAAGGGGCTGCTTGAGAAGCTCAGCAAGAAGGCTGACGAGGCTGAGGACGCTCTGGACGAGCTCCACTACTTCATCATCCAGGATAAGCTGGACGGGACTCGAGACGCCACTCCGGACTTGGGTGGTGGACTCGACGCCAAAGCTCAGCATGCCCGCCATGCTTCTGGTAACTGGATCTCATCATGCTTCTCTTGTTGCCGTGCACAAGATCTTGACAGTGGCTGTGTTGGGAAGATGCCATTTGACAGGGTGGCCATGTCCAACACAATCAAGCAGCTCATAGAGGAGCTGCACTCTGACTTGCTCAAGGTAGTGTCACACAGTAACCCTCAGCCATACATGCCTGCCTCCACTAAAAGGTCCCAAACAACCTCTATTATCACACAAGACAGCAAGTTCTTTGGAAGGGATGCCATCTTTGAGAAAACTATAGAAGAGATTCTTAGTGTGACACATAGTAGTAAAACCTTGTCTATTCTTCCTATAGTTGGTCCAGGGGGCATTGGAAAGACTACCTTCACCCAGCACCTAATAAATGACACAAGGATTAAAGAATGTTTTCCTGATATTAATGTCTGGATATGTGTATCGACTAATTTTGATGTGACTAGGCTAACCAAAGAGATCCTGAGCTGGCTACGTACAACTGAAAATGGAAGAAATGGTAAAATAGCAAATGACGAAACTACTACCAACCTAACCCTGCTTCAGAAATCCATTGCAGAGACGTTGAAATCTAAAAGGTTTCTAATTGTCTTGGATGACATATGGGAATGCAACAGTACTGAAAATTGGGAAAAACTATTAGCTCCATTCCAAAATGCCGAGACCAGTGGCAACATGATTCTTGTCACAACTCGGTTCCCAAAAATTGCAGAAATGGTGAAAAAAGAAACTAATCCAATTGGCCTATGTGGTTTGGATCCTGATGAATTCTGGAAATTCTTCCAGATATGTGCATTTGGTAGAATCCAAGATGAGCATGATGATCAAGATATGATTGACATTGCAAGGCAAATAGCAGATAAGTTGAAATGCTCCCCACTTGCAGCCAAAGCAGTTGGTCACTTATTGATTAAAAACCCCTTTCAGGAATATTGGATGAAAATTCATGACAACAAACAATGGCTACAAGAAAATCATGACAATGATATTATCCCAGCCTTGAAAATTAGCTATGACTACCTACCCTTCCATCTGAAAAAATGTTTTGCATGTCTTTCCCTTTTCCCTGAGGATTATACGTTCAAGAAGTTTGAGATTCTTCGTTTTTGGGATTCAATAGGCATCGTAGATTACACTAGGCAGAATAAAAAATTTGAGGACATAGGATCAGAATATTTGGAAGAACTGTTAGATAAAGGTTTTCTTATAAAAGGAGATAATAATTATTATGTAATGCATGATTTACTCCATGACCTTTCTTGTATTGTTTCTTCAGAAGAATGTGCATTTATAAGTTGTTCTAGGTTTGAGGCAAACGAAATCCCAAAAACTGTTCGTTACCTATCCATTTACATGCATGATAATTGTGCTCAGAATTTTGAGCAAGAGATGGGTAAATTGAAGGAAAGGATAGATATTAAGAATTTGCGGGGTTTGATGATCTTTGGAGAATACAGTAGGTTACACCTGGTCAATGTTTTAAGAGACACATTTAACGAAATAAAAGGTCTCCGTGTTCTATCTATATTCATGAACTCACATAATTCCTTGCCAAATAACTTTTCAAAGCTTCTTCATCTTCGGTTCTTATATCTTTGGTCACCTAAGTACCTAACAAGAATGTGTTTGCCCAGCACAGTGTCCAGGTTTTATCACTTGAAATTTCTAGATCTTAACCAATGGGGAGGTAGTTGCTCTTTGCCTAAGGACATTAGCCGCCTTGAAAATTTAAGCCATTTCGTTGCTTCGAAACTTTTTCATTCCAATGTTCCTGAGGTGGGGAAAATGAAATTTCTACAAGAATTGAAAGAATTCCATGTTAAGGAAGAGAGTGTTGGATTTGAGCTAGGAGAACTGGGGAAACTAGACGAGCTTGGAGGAAAGCTCAATATTTGTGGGCTTGAAAATGTGACAACGAAGCAAGAAGCTAAAGAGGCCAAACTGATGGCAAAGAGGAATTTAGTTGAGTTGGGACTAGTTTGGGACAAGGACCAAGAGTCCACTGGAGATGATATCCTAGATAGTCTCCAACCACACTCAAATATTAGAAGACTTCACATTGTGAACCACAGTGGTGCCATTGGTCCTAGTTGGTTGTGCAGCAACAACGTCCTATGCATGAAAAACTTGGAGATCCTACATCTAGAGAATGTGTCGTGGGCCAACCTTCCACCTATTGGACAGATGTATCGCTTAAGAAAGCTGAAGCTAAAAAACATTGTTGGGATATCTCTTATTGGACCTGACTTCTTCTTCGGTGGTACTACAAAAAAAAGTTTCACACATTTGGAGGAAGTTGAGTTTCATGATATGCCAGAACTTGTGGAGTGGGTTGGGGGAGATAACTGTCATCTGCTCTCAGGGATTGAAAAAATAGTGTGCAGTGGCTGTCCCAGGCTCACAACACTGTTGTTCTCGGGTTGGCCTAACAATATATGGTTCCCTAGTCTTCATCATCTTTGTATTCGTACATGCCCGAAGTTGTGTCTTCCTCCCTTGCCTCATACTTCGATGGTATCCTTTATTCAAACGGAATGCTTGCTCTATGATCGTACTTCCTTGGCTATTTGGAAGCCCTTTGAATTGGCCTTCCAAAATCTTGGTGACCTGAGATGGTTTACAAATGGGCATGCAGTAAGCTTATCATTAATGGATCTCCAAAAACTACATTCCCTGAGACATATAACAATCAATAGATGTGAGGAAACGTTTCGGAGAGGACTGGATGATGGTGTTGTGCTCCACGAAGTTCAAATCCTCGGACTCTATCAATTTCCTCTTACCAGAAAATCATTGTCAAATTTGTTCAAAAGTTTCCCAGCTCTTTCTAGTTTATATGTGTGGGCATCATCAGATGAGGATCATGAGGAAGTGGTACTGCAGTTTCCACCCTCCAGCTCACTGAGAAATGTTGGCTTCTATGGGTGTAAGAATCTGATACTGCCTGTGAAGGAAGAGGAAGGAACTGGATTCTGGGGCCTCTCATCGATCGAGTCCATGACCATAAGTGAATGTGACAAGCTATTCTCTCGGTGGTCTATGGGAGGAGCAGCAGCTCAGACTCAGAGCATCATCTACCCTCTCCCCCCTTGCCTCAAGGACCTCGCGCTTGGGGGTCAGCAAAGCACGCTGCCAATGGCTCTGCTCGCGAATCTCATGTCTCTTACTAGTCTAGAACTGCTTAGTTGCAAGGACATCACAGTGGATGGGCTCGATCCTCGCATCACACGCAACCTCGAGCGTCTGGAGGGGTACAACAAAAGAGATGGCGAGGCTGAGCCCTATTCTGTAGCAGATCTACTACTTGCAGCGGTGGCAAGGACCAAAACAATGTCCGCCGGTTCCTTCCAGCAGCTGGTGCGCTTTTGTGTGGACAACATCTCTGCAGTGCTTGTTGCTCCCATCTGTAGGTGCCTTTCTGCTACCCTTCATTTGTTAGTCTTCTGTTCTGATTGGCGGACAGAGAAGTTCACAGAAGAGCAGGACGAGGCCCTTCAGCTCCTCACGTCTCTCCAAGGCCTGAAGTTCATTAACTGCAGGGCTCTGCAGTCCCTCCCACAAGGCTTGTATCGTCTTCCTTCTCTCAAGGAATTAGAAATCTGGGGGGCTCACAAAATCAGATCGCTGCCCAAGGAGGGTCTCCCTGATTCACTGCGAAAGCTAAGCATAGGACAATGCGGTCCCGATATTTATGAGGAATGCGAGAAATTAAGTGGAACGAGGCCAGATATAAATACATCGGCCTACCTGTCTTGATGACGCGGAAAGCTGAACCTCTGCCCCTCTGCTTCTACATGCCTTTCACTGCACATCGATCTGCATGCCTCTGCTTCAAATCTTCACCGCACATCGATCTGCAGGTTAGTTCCAAATTACTAACTATGATTCCATTGATTATGCAAATTGAATTGTGATTTAGTACGTAGACTAAATTTTGATTCATAATTTCAGCCAAAGCCTATCGTTCAAGACTGCAGGGCTCGACAGTCTCTGAGGCGGAAAGCAGTTTCTGCATGCCTTTCACACATACACACAAGACACAACTCTTCAGTCTTCAGCGTACATGGATCTGCAGGTTAGTTAAAAAACAATTTATGCTCCTCGACTTCACAGTGCAAACTGGATTGCCTTTTCTCCATTTGCTTGTAGATATGAATCATTGTCATGTGCTCTGGATTGTTTTTTTTCAGTTTGCTTGTAGATATGAATCATTGTCATGTGCTTCTGTGTTACAAGAGGAGCCACCATTCACAATTCTTGTCTAGCCCTTCATTTCTGTAATCAACAATCATCTTGTTTCTGTCACGTTGCAGGTCTCTGCTTCATCGTAAGCTTACACATCATTCAAAAACCATAAATAATGAGCCCAACACCGGTGCATCCAGCAAAGATAATAAGGGAATTCTCGACGAGGATTTGGCTTGGTGCCTAAATTTGAGGACCTAAGAAAAGAAGAATGACCTCGTAGAACCACCAGTGCATCCAGCAAATATCTGGTGAGACAGTCACAAGTGAATGAACTTCTCCTGTATGGCATTGTCTCTCTCTTCAGTTATAACGTTTCAGGCTTTACAGCTCTTGAGACCTTTATTTTTTGTAATTTCAAGCCCCGAACTCTCGTTGGTCATTTGAAAACCATCAAAGGCAGGAGATGCTGCATAATGAGTCAGACTGGAGGCTCTTTCTGCTTCGGTCATCCAGCTTAGTGGAAGAAAAAATGCTTTGGGTGTATTGTATGTCTTTTACTTATTAACTCTGTAGTCTGTACATCGCTTTTTTGTTTCTTTAATTCTTTATAAATGACATTATCCTCTGCAGCTATAATTATCTTACTCTCTAATACTCCCTCCATGCCAAATAGTAAGTCAGTACAAGAATCTTGGAGAGTCAAAGCATTTCAAGTTTCTCCAAATTTATGAGGTCATTCCACTAAATTTAAGAAATGGTCTCATAATGCATCACTCCATCTAGAATGAGTTGATTTCTAAAGCCAAACACTTGCACATACACCTAGCACTCCTGATCTCTCACTTCATCAAGCTGAATCTGGAGTCTAGGGACTGAGTGCAACGCTTCTTGCAATGTAAGGTGCCACATGCTTATACCTCGATGACAAGTACGATATTATACATGCTCTATGCTCTTTGGTTACAATGAATTATTAGAACTGTTTTTTTCTCATATAACATAAATTTGGTCCTTTTTTACAATGTTAGTTATTTTTCGGATAATGGAACAAGGTTCCAGTTTTACAGTGTTAGATGAATACTTCGTATAAGTAAATGGATTATTTTGTTCTATCTATCAGCAATAATCCCATTCTATTTTCCCCTATAAAGCAAAATTTCTTCTAGGTGAACAGAAATCTGAAATCAAGCTACCTTTTGCAAACCAGAGGCGTGCTCTGTTAGAAGTATAGAACAGATATTGCTAGAAAGAAAGCAAAAAAGGGGGACAAAACTGAAGGAGATGATAACTTGGTAATTTTTTTTTCTGATCAAACTTGTTTGTTATGAGATTTAATGTCTTTTCATGAATTACATACATCGTAGTTTCGATTCATCAATAATGTTGAATAGGTGATCATTCATCATCAAACCAATAAACAGATAAATCTTAATTATCAGAATTGCTTTTTCCTTAAAACATAAAATTTTGTCTTTTCGGCGACATTAGATAAATGCTTCAGATAAGTTATTTTTTTGTAGTATCAACTATCAATGATCCATTTCTTTTTTCCCTACTAATCCTTCCAGGTTGTGTTCCCCAAAAAATCCTTTGAGGTTGCTAATACAATGGCTGCTAAAACAAAACTTCTACTCCATGAACAAAAGTTTGTTGAGTTGATCCAGATTTTGCGAAGCAGAGATGTGCTCAGCTAGAATATAAACCAAGTTCTTGCTAGAAACAAAGCGGAAAGGGGACAAAACTGAAGAAGATAATGACTTGGTAATCTTTTTTCTGATCAAACTTGTTCGCTATCATGTTTAATGTCTTTTCGTGAATTTGATACACCTTCATTTAAATTCATCAAGAACGCTCAATAGGTGGATATTCATCACCAAACTGATGAATGAATATTACTACAGCTGAATCCTGAAATTATATAAGCAGTTATTAATGATCATCATTTCTGAACACTTGCATAAGGGTTGAATTTTCAGTTCTCTGCTTTTTTTGAAAATTGAGCATTACATAAACTTAGATTCATATGTGAAACTATATTTTATGGTTATGAGAAGTTTGAGTCTAGTATCTTGATTCATATTAGCTATAAACTATTGCTAACGCCGGCTTGTTCTTAACAACATCTAAACACTGCATCCATTGAACTATGGTATATAGTACATGGTGTTGATCTTGTGAACCGATCAATATAACTTATTTTCTTCATGTTATATGAAATAGCCTCTCTGAACTGCCCATTGCTGAAACAGATTTGGATGCAACTGGAGACATTACTGGCCTATAAAATCAAGGCTGGCATATGAAAACTCAACATATGACTGAAAACTGCTTCCTACGTGAGAGTAGATTTTCATCAATTCACCACATTGGATGATGCCTTGGATGATGAAGGCATAGATATTGGAATATGATCCTATATACACATCTTGTAAGCCGCAAGGGAAGAGCAAACGAGTCATTGTTTTCCCTGCATTTTGTAAACTCTTGTCATATAGAGAAGATCGTTAGTTGTCGCCCGTGGTTTTTCCCGCAAGGGTTTTCCACGTAAAAATTTGTGTCTTGTGTTAAATGTTTATTTGCATTATTTGCTAACAACAGAAGACGTATGAACAACATCACCATGTCCTCTTCTATGATGAAAATGTGTTGGCCGTGCTTGAAGAAAATTCTGCAGATGAACACCACCACGGCACCACACTGTCCCCTCCAGACCTGAATCTCCCAAATCCAGCGATTTCATAATGCCTCAAAGTCATATGCATCAGCATCTGACTTAGCTTGATGTGTGTGACTTTGCCATCTATATATGCTGGGTTATTATCAGCAAATGTTTTTCAAATAAGTTTCGTCAAAACACATTTTTCAAAGAACCATCTAAGGAGGTGTATCCTGTTTACGTGGTAAACTAAATCCACACAGAACATTCAGTTCGTCGGTGTGGAATTAATCACCAACCATGTTGCCCGGCATGCAAATGGAGCAGAACATCCAGATGAAGCGGACGGATACATGATCGATCATGAGTTGGTACAGACACAGGCTAGTGGCCATACTCCAACTCATCCAATAGGCAAAGGAAGATCCAAGACAAGACAAATATCCAAATAGTTACACAAGCAAAAACTTTGGATCTTGTTGTTTTGTGCCTCCAATTTTGGGATATTTAATTTTTTGCCACCTTTACAGAGGTCGCTCCTTCAAAAGGGACCTTTGCAGTGGTTCCTACACTTTTGCCACTCTTAGGTTGGGCACCCAACAATTTCGCCACTTTCGCTGACGTGGCACGCCACCTCCTCCCTTCACGCTGGATCCAACACGTGAAATGACCCCTTTGCCCCTGGCCTTATCCTTCTACTCCCCCACACATGCCTTCCAGACCTGCCGTCTCCTCCGCACCGTCACTGACGTGTGGGACCCACACGTCAGGACCTTCTTCAACCTCGGACGGGCGGCCATGGTCGGCAGCGGGGCAGGGAAAGCTCCGTCTCTGGCGGCCATCCTCTCTTGTCCCTCTAGACCCAAAACCAGCGACGCCTCCCGCAAACCGGCTCTCTCATTGCTCCTCGAGGTCTTGGTCAATAACCTAGATGTTCTCGCCGGGTACGCGCTCCTCTTCGCCGGCGGACTGGTGGCCGCGCCTGTAACATCCCTCAAATTTATTGAGGAATGTTAATTAATAAAAATGTGGATTTAAAATTTTCGATGATGTATTTGTGTGATTATCAAATTATTTAAGGATGTCTTCCTTTTCTCTCCTTTAATACCTAGATTTAATTTTGATTTAAATAAAATTTTTAGGAAATATAAAATGCTAGTGTGAGAAACTTGGAGTTCATTTGGTTTTATTTGGAGTTTACTTGAGTGGGTTTCAAATTTGAATTTATATTCAAATTTGAAACTAAATAGAAAAGGGGGAAAATAGATATAGAAAAAGGAAAGGGGAGCTGCACTGCTGGGCCGCGAGTCCAACTCCCCGAAGTCCGCCCAACACCCCTCTTCTCTTTTTCTCCACGCGCCGCACACCTCTCTTTCCCCGTATCAGCCCACCGCGGCCCAACATCCGCCAGCCCGCGCTCCACCTACCGCGTCCCGCACCCAGTCGCTGGCCGCTGGACCCCACATGGCGTCACGCCTGCGTCACGCTGACGTCGCCATCGTCATCCTCTTCTTTCTCGCTTTGGCTGACGCCGGCGCCAAAGCGAGGGGCCGCACCGCCCATGGCGCCGTCGCGACGTGCCCCCGCGTGCATCCACGCATCCCGGCCGTCCACGCGTCCCGCGCTGCCCTCCGCTATAAGAAGGCTGTCGCCGCGCCCCAGGGGAGCTCCCAACCCTAGCCGCCACGGGGAGTTCTCCCCTTCCACCTTGCCGCCGCCCGCCGGAGGAGAAGAAGGAGGGAGAAGGGAGGAGAAGGCCAGGAGCACGCCCACGAGTTCGTCGTCAACCTCGCGAAGCCGAAGGCCCGCACGTGGGAGCTCGGGGACGCCGCGAAGCCAAGGACCGCGACGCCCCTGCTTCCTCTGCTCCGCGCCGCCGTCTCCTTCCTCGCCGACGACCCTGCTCCGTCCCTCTTCACCAACGCCTGCACGCCGGCCAGTGGCCACCAAGGTGAGGCCGAGCTCCCTCGCCCATATGTGGTCGACCCGGCCTTCGAGCCGAGGCGCAACGCGAGCACACCGTCGCCGTCACCGCCGCGCCGCCGCGCACGCGCTTTGGTGAAACCGGCCTTCGAGCCGTGCCGGGGATCTTCTGCAGGTGCCGCCGCCGTCGCCTTGTTCACGCGCGCGCACTTCCGTTTTCCTCCTTTACTCCGCACCCACACGTCGCCGGCACGCTCACTGCCGCTGCCGTGCTCTGGCGCTCCTCACCGCCGGTGCGCAAGTCGACGTGCACTTGCGCACAGGCACCTCCCGTCCACCTTTTGCACGTCATCCAGACCACCTCGCCGTCCCGGTCACCGCGCGCTCACGCGCAGGGCTGCCCCGCGGCCGGAGCCTAGTCCTCACCGCCGCACTCCGCTGGCCCGAGCTCCGCCATAGCGGACAAGACCCCGCGCTCAGTGACCAAGGGGCAAAGCCCCAGTTTTTGGGCTCTTTTCGTTCCCTTGGAGCACGCGCACAAGTTTCTGGCATTTGGGCACGCTTGCACGCCGTCGCCGGTGATGGCCGCCGTGCGCCCGCGCCAGCACTTCGCCGCCGTATCTCTGTCCTGCCGCGGACTCACTTTCCCCCGGCCGAGGCCGTCCCCTCTTTGCACAAGGATGCGCCCTTGGTGCTCCTCGTTATCCCCCTGCCGTTTCTAGGTCGGCCGGGCACACCTCGCCGCCGGCGAGCCCCTGCCCGCGCCGCTGCTCCTTAGGGGCATATCGTCGAGCACGCCGCCGCGAACCCCAAAACCCTGGGGTTTTTCTTGCACACACGGGCACACACGTCGACTTGGCCGCAGCCGATCCCCCCAGATCTCGTGTGGCCAGCCACTCACAGCCTTAGCATGCGCAAGCCCACACTGGTCCGTGGCCGCAGCCGATCCGGCCAGGATCTTTTGCGCCGGCCACATGGGCCGCTCCGTCGGCTGCCACGTGTGCAAGCACCAGCTTATAGCCGCCTAGGTGGCTGCCGCGTCAGCACAAGGGCTGGTTTCCAGCCGCTTTACAGCTGCCGTAGAGCCCCTTAAAGCTGGTTTGTAGCTAGCTAAAAGTATGTGCTACTGTGTATGCATTTTTGATTTTCAGAAAACTATTTTATCTTTGAAAATTCATAATGAATCCGTTTTAGCTCCGAAAAATATGAAACTTCTTCTGAAAATCTTCTAAAAATCCAAACTCCGCTCTAGGTTAGAGTTTGTCTCTTTTTGGATCTTATTTGTTCTTCATCTTGGATTTATTGCTATTAGTAGCCGAGTTTATTTATTTAAATACGCTTCTAGGAGCTGCCGGAGCCGGAGAGCTGAACCAGGATTTCGACGACGACCTCGGCTACGACGACCACTCGTACCCAGGTTCACGCCCGACCATCTTTGAATGCCTATTAGGCATGGCTATTTTAGAACTGCTAGTGCTTTATTTAATGCATAGAGATGGATATGATGAACCCATGCATAGCCCCTTTGACATACTTGTCCTTGATTGACCTACTACTACTGTTTACTTAAGCTAGATGTTGTGCTGAGCTTGCTATGCATGTGTTGGGATTAATGTGGTAGTTTCTTGGCGTGTGTTGGGAAAACCGGCAGGAGAAGGCGTTTTGGGATATTTTGGCGGGGGTGAGCTCGAGACAACCTGATCTGGGATCGGGGGCCAGGGATCGTCTTCTCGGATGTTGCCCGAGTTGGTACCTATGGCGGGTACACCGTTTTAGGAGCACAGGTGTTGGGGATTTTGTGATGACTTGGAGGATATGAGCTCGCCCCGGTCTGAAACCGAGTGGGTCGCCTGTTACACGGGACTTTCGTACACACCACCTCGCCGAGAGTGGGGATAGGGCCGCCCGACCCTAGCAAGTGCGATGCCATACCTGCCAGTAGGATAGAGGGTATCAGTGAGAGGGTTAGGGTGAAGTCCCTTCCCTTTGGGCGTTCCCCGTGTGGCCACACGGGGGCATTTTCACAGTTCTGGGGTGGACCTTTGTGAAGGACCGCATCGAGACCCGGATGCAGGATGGAATCGTAACTCCTAGGTGTTCGCCCGGTAGGGTAGGCTCGGTCGGCCGTACACCGTCCGGGTACTATTCCGAGTTGGGTACTGGTGTACACGCTCTGCAGAGTTTAGATCTATACGTATAGCCGCGTCCTCGGTTATGGACATGCCCGTTGTTTCTCCGACTCTTACGTTTTGGGATTTTCTACCTCCCCCTTATAGGATGAGTGTGATTGGTGAGCCGTGGTTGTATTCGGAGAGAGGAGAGTTGCTCCCTCTACCTCGCGGATCCAGGTGCAACCATTGAGGTGCGAGGAGTGGGAGTTCTCGCACCGACCCTAGATGGAGATAGGTGATGGTGATGGTGATCTGGGTGACCAGATGTAACCGTATGCGGATGAGAGATATGGGATATGATGAACTTATGGAGATATTACTCTATTTTTGCTGCTGCTGCATAGGAAACCCTGCTTCTACCTTGATATACTCTTTTCCCCTTAGAAATAGGCCACTTAAAGCTTGCATACGGTTGGTGACGTGGACCTATCCCGATCCTTGGGGATAGCCCCTGAGCTTGCAGGGTACGAGTCCGACTACGACAACAATGCCGACGGATGGTACGACTGAGGGGGCATGACGCTTCGCTCAAGGATGCCTGTGGGAGATGCCTGAAGATGGAGACACCTTTTGGGAGATAGCTACCGCTGCGTAGGCTCTTATTTCTGTTATTCCGCCAAGAGACGGGTATTGATGTACTCCGAATAATCTGGACTTGTAATAATCAGATTATTATTCGTACTCTGATGCTTTATTTCGATGTATGACTGTGTTATTTATCTGTGATGAATGTCTGTGCATGATAGCGTCTGATCCAGGGACTATCACGAGACAGAATGCTGGGTTTTCCGATTTTGAAAACCCAGGGCGTTACATCGCCCCTCCTCTGGCCAAGCGGCGGCGCGCCCAGGCGAGCTCCGCCCAGGGAGGCTCGGCCCGGCAGACCCACGCGTCGCCTTGGCCGGGCAGCCGCGGACCCGCTGCGGGCAAGGGAGAAGCGGCGGCGGCCCGGGAGCGCTGGCTGCGGGCGGCGCCTGATGCAGATCTGCGGAGCTGTGCAGGTGGCCGGAGCGGCGGCGGGTGAGGGCCGAGCCTCCCTGGGCGGAGCTCGCCGGGGCACGCCGTCGCTTGGAGGGAGGAAGGGCGTGGCCATCAGTCTGCCGGCGAGGAGGAGGGGTACGGCTGTGGCCTAAGACTGAGATAGCAGAGGAGAGGAGGAAAAAGACAGAGGTTGAAGGTGAACCTGACACACATGTCCCACACACCAGTGGTAGGGGATAATAGCACATGGTAAAGACTGGGGTATTTTGGTCCTTTCACGTGGTCCATCCACGTTAGAGGGAGAAGGTGGCGTGCCACGTCAGCGAAAGTGGCGAAATTGTTGGGTGCTCAACCTAAGAGTGGCAAAAGTGTAGGAACCACTGCAAAAGTCCCTTTTGAAGGAGTGACCACTGTAACGGTGGCAAAAAATTAGATTGCCCTCCAATTTTCCAGTTCAAAATCAGTAATAACAAATTTTGACGGAAAGTGGCTGAAACAGACCTCAGGAAAAAAGGAAATGTTCATTTTTGACCATCCAACTATATGTTAAGTTTGGTTTTAACCATCGAACTCCAAAACCGAAAATCTTGTCGTAAATTCACCGAGGATCGCCGGACGCGAGTCGCCGGCGAGCTCGAGAATGCACACAAGAACAACAATGGAGTCCGTGGGTTTTTGGTGCTGCAAGAACTGGCAACGTTTTCCTCTGATTGCAAACAAATATAAAGATACAAAGGAGATCAAAACTACCTAGAACGTGAGCTAATCTCATGGAACATCTACGGGGCCGTGCCATCCCACGGCCTTCGCCACCTCCCACGATGCCGCAAAGAGCGGGAACGTAGACGCGCCCGGGCACACGAATGCGGGGCTCAATCTGTGCAACGGATTGCACCTAACACGCAAAGAACAAAAAAAGAACTAAGTTATGTACATGTTGGTGACCAATTGAGTGTTAATTTCAACAATTTCCCCCCTAAGCCTTGATTGGATCACCTGAATGGACCTTGACGCTGATCTTGGTGCAGAGTTCTTGAAAGCGAACGCGACCGAGCGCCTTGGTGAGGGTGTCCGCCAGCTGAGATGCCGTCGGAGTGTAGCTGATGACGATGTTCCCCCCGTCAACACACTCTCGGATGTAGTGGTAGCACGTGGCGATGTGCTTCGATCTGTCGTGGAAGACGGGGTTCTTGGTGAGGGTGATGGCGTACATGCTGTCCACCTTGAGCTCCGACGCTGCAATCTTCTTCACGACGATTCACTCAGAAGGCGTGCAAGCCAGATGCCCTGGCAGGCGGCGGTGGCCACTGCAATGTACTCTGCCTCGCATGAGGATGGAGCTACAACCTTCTGCTTGGAGGATTGCCAGGTGATGGGACTGTCGGCGAGGAAGAAGATGATGTCACTTGTACTCTTCTGTGTGTCGAGGTCGCCCGCCATGTCGGCATCACTGAAGCCGGTGAGCTTCAGAGCGCGGTCCTCCCTCTTCCTGGCATAGAGTAGCCTGTAGCTGTGGGTTCCTGCCACATAGCGCAGTATGCGCTTCACGGCGACGACGTGCTCCTTGTGGGGCTTCTCCATGAATCGACTGAGGTACCCGACAGCGAACGCAAGGTCCGGTCTGGTGTGAATCAGGTACCTCAGCCCACCAATGACTCGCCTGTACTCGGTGGTGTCAGCAGCAGGCGTGTCACTGGCTTTGCTGACTTTCAGGGGCGGCTCCATGGGCGCCAGTGCTGGGTTGCAGTCTTCATCCCGTTGTGCTCCAGGAGCTTCTCAACATACGCAGTTTGGCAAAGCTTGATGCCGGTGTTGTCCTGATGTACTTCGATGCCCAGATAGTATGAGAGTAAACCAAGATCTTTGAACGCCACGATGTCGTCGCTCCCGTAGCCTGTGATGATGTGGTCATCAATGTACATGCCGACGATGAGCCGTGATGTTCCCCTAGTGCACGTGTAGACTCCATGTTCTGAGCTGCTCCTCTGGAAACCAAGCGCCAGCATCGTGGCGTCGAGCTTGGCATTCCAGGCCCTGGGTGCTTGCTTAAGCCCGTACAACGCCTTGTGCAGGTGCAGAACCTTGCGCTCGGCGCCCTTGACGATGTACCCGGGCAGCTGGGTGGCGTACACTTTTTCCTTGAGCTTGCCGTTGAGGAACACACTTTTCACGTCCATGTGATGAACTTGCCATCCCTGGTGCGCCGCCAAGGTCAGTATCAGACGCACGGACTCCAAGCGGGCGACGGGCGAAAACACCTAGTCGAAGTCGACGCTGGCGCGCTGGACATAGCCTTTCGCAACGAGCCGGGCCTTGTGACGAATGATGTTCCCGAGCTCATCACGCTTGACTTTGAAGACCCATTTCAGTCCTATAGCACGGTGGCCGGGTGGCAGCTCCATGAGCTCCCAGGTGCCATTGTTGATGATGGAGTCCATATCCTCGTTCATGGCTGCCCGCCAGCTTGGCTCACTCTCTGCAGCTGCGAAGGAGGGTGGCTCCTCAGCAGACATGAAGTGAAGCTGGGCGTTGAGCTCTCGCTCTATGAAGCCTGGTGTCGAGGATGCGCCAATGATCACGTCGAGGGCATGGAAGCATACTGGCACGTCCTCGTCGTGGTCGTTGTCGAGGTCCATCTCGTCCTCTGGTAGTGGAGAGACGAATTGGACGGGCGAGGCAGGAACGACAAGTGTGGGTGTCAGAGTGCGCGGCATCGCGTCCCCCGGTTCTGTCGCTTCGGCAAGCACGAGCTCCTCGGTGTACTCGACGATGAACGGCTCCGCCGGCGTGGCTGAAAGTGCATCTAGCCCCCTAAGTGGATTTTGGTGAATTGAATGACAAAGCGATTAAAGGACTAACATATTTGTCTAAGATTGTGAGCAGATTTTATTTAGATATTCATGATTTATTATTGGAATATGTATTGTGAATGGATACTATATGACTCACATTGGAAAAGACAAATATATGGATGATCCTAATGCATATGTGATAAATATCAAGCAATAAAGGAAGATAAATATTGGGATAATTTGAGAAGGTCAATTCATGGTCTCCCATACTAGACATAGCTTGATTAAACTTACAAGGATCATAAAAAGAGAAGATGGTAATTCTCTAGACCGAGTGCAAGGCTTCATGTGGTAATTGAAAGAGGACACAAGGATGAGTGTAAACATTATGGTTCTTAATTGGAAGCTTGCATATCCGTTGTCAATCAAGATCAAGCATTTGAAGCGGGATTTCAAATGAAGTTTAATTATGGATGAAGCAAAGTGGAACTCAAAGTGGATTGGGTAAGTGATGAGGAGATCAACCGAGATATCTAGGGTGAGGGACTAAGCAATCTTTGGGGCCGTAGCTAAGCCGCTATTAGTGTTTTGCTAAGGTGAAGTTCTAGCATCCGTGGGGTCTTCAAGTATCATATTCAAACCTTAACCGAGGGAAGCAATGCGACTCATCAACATGTTGTGATTGGCAATATGGAGTGACTTGTGGATCCAAGTGTGCATTCTTATGCTAGATGGAAAGATCCTAAGTCACTAGCTCAAGTATGGACGTGCTCAAGACAAAGGCTAAGTTGAAAGCCCTCAAGTGGATATTGCTCAAGTATGGCAAGATTAAAGACATTCAAGCTCAAGAGGTTGACAAGGTGTTTTTATTTATTCTTGAGTATAGGTATGCCGTACTATCAAGAGGGATGCAACATTAGCGGGTTGACCAAAGTCAAAGTGCTCATTAGTTGACCTAAGTGAGATCTAGCCTTGAGAGCCTTAGAGTGTGCTAACAAACCCACCTAACCGAACCTGAGCCGCTTCATCTCTTTGGTGAAGTGTTAGATTTTTAGAAAGGGTTTTGGGGGTGCCTCGGGCCTGATCGGTCTGACCGGTCAGGGGCACCGGTCTGACTGGTGCCGCTAGCCCCAACGGCTAGTTTTTCAAACACCGGTCTGACCGGTGTGGGGCACCGGTCTGACCGGTGCCGCCCGACAGTTAACGGCTAGTTTTCTCCTTTGAGGGGTATAAATACCCCAAGCCTTCTTCAGTAGAGGGCTGTTGTTCCTAGTGATTGTGCTGAGTTCCTAAACCATTTCTTGCAAGCCCTAAGTTTTAGTGGCTCTCCCCAACCTCTCTTTGTGAGATTTGTGGATTTAAGCCATATTATTTGTGTTGGGTTGAGAGAGTGAGCTCAAGAGCGTCTTTGTGAGCTAATAAGAGCATACCCATAGCTTGAGCACTTCGGTTTCGCGTCTACGAGCTTTGAAGCATTTGTTACTCTTGGAGGTTTTGCCTCCTAGACGGCTAGGCGTCGCCGGCTAGCTCTCAAGGTTGTGGTGAGCAGCAGGAAGTTTGTGAGGGTTGTGATCTTGCCTCTTCGTGGAAAAGATCGCCTTAGTGGAAAGGAGGAAAGTGGTTGAAAGAGACCCGGCTTGTTGTGGGAATTTTCCCTTACAAGCTCCTCAACGGAGACGTAGCCGTTCCTTAGTGGGCGGTGAACTTCAGGAAACAAATCCTTGCATCTCTTTGTGGTTTGCCTCTCTAAGTTGTTTTTCTAGCATATTTGATTTTCTTCCGCGTCGATCTACTTGGGTGTGCTTCTTGTATGTGCAGGGGTCATTACCTTGCTTGTGATCATCTACAGAGGCTACTCACCAAGTTTGGTTCGTGCTAGAAGTCAGGAGGAGCTTGAAGTTGTTTTTGCAGGTGCTCTGTGCTACACCAGTCTGACCGGTGCTAGGCAATGGTCTGACCGGTGCCTCCTGTGAAGCGAAGTACGTGACCGGTCTGACCGGTGACAGCCACCGGTCTGACCGGTGGACACTGGCAGCTCAAGTTTTCGGGGACGAAAAGTTAAAGTTGGTCGTCACGACTATTCACCCCCCTCTAGGCGATATCAAGGTCCTTTCAGTGGTGTCGAGGGCGTCATGCACGCCCCACTTCCATTCGCCCGCCTCATCGAACATGCCATCTCTGGAGATGATGACGCGCTCGGTAACAGGGTTGTAGAAGCGGTAGGCCTTGCAGCCGCTTTCGTAGCCAACGAAGATCATTGGAGAACTTCGATCTTCGAGCTTCTTGAGACCCAGACGCGTATTCTTGATGTGGGCAAGACAACCGAACGTTCTGAGGTAGTGAACGTGCGGCCTCTCCCTATGCTAAGCCTTGAATGGCGTCTTCTTGTCGAGCGCTCGTGTCAGCACTTTGTTCTGGATGTACACGGCCGTGGTGACTGCTTCTCCCCAGAAGCGTCTTGGGAGGTTCTTCACCTTCAACATGCATCTCACCGTAGCCACCACACTTTTGATTCCGGCGCTCAACCACCCCATTCTACTTTGGGGAGTAGGGGGTGATGAGCTGTCGGTGAACTCCTCACTCTGCACAGTGCCTGCCAAAATCAATCGATGTGAATTCCCCTCCGCGATTAGTGCGGAGCGCTTTGAGCTTGTGCCCCGTCTCCACCTTGACGCCGGCCTGGAAGTTCTTGATTGCTCCGGCGGTGTGGTCCTTGCTTGGCAACAACACCAGCCACATGTAGCGGTTGAGGTTGTCGACGAGTAGCAGGAAGAATTTTTTGCCGCTCGGAGTGGTGGGAGTAATTGGGCCGCAGAGGTCGCCGTGCACCAAGTCGAGGATGCCGGCGGCGCGTCGGTGAGCTTGCTCGGGGAAGGGAGTGCGTCGGTGCTTGTTGGCGATGCAGGCATCCCAGATCTGTTTGACCTACTCCAGCGACAGCAGGCCACACACCATGTCGTGGTTGGCGAGGCGGCGCATCGACTGGAAGGAGATGTGGCCGAATCTTGCATGCCACCGCTAGGCCGCTTCAGTGCTTCGGGCAGCCAAGCACACAGGCCGCCCAATCTTGAGCTTGAGCAGGTACAGGCGCATCGAGGATCTCTTCATGCGCGTGAGCAACTTGCGGTCGGGCTCATAGATCTTCAGAATGCCGGCGTCCATGACGATGCGGCAGCCGGCTTCCTCAAGCTGACCGAGGCTGATGATGTCAGCAGTCAGCCTCGGAATGTAGTAGACGCCCGTCAAGGTGCGGTGCTCGCCATTCTTGCAAGTGAAGACGACGGAGCCGCGGCCTTCTATCTCCACCACGGATCTGTCCCCGAAGCGGACGGTTCTGTGGACGTTGGTGTCGAGTTCGGTGAAGGCCCCACATGCGCCGGTCATGTGGTTCATTGCCCCATTGTCGAGCACCCATCGGTGGGGATCCCGATCCTCGCGCAGACTGAGCTCGACGAAGACCTTCTGGTACTATATCTCAACGCGGCGAGGCGCCGACGGTGTGAGGAGGCGAGTGGAGGGGATGAGGATGAGGCGTTTACGACGGACGCCTGGGCCATAAGGAGCGTGGGCTCCTCTTCCTCGTCGACTTGGGCCGTATGGGCCTACTCCTTCTTCTTGGACTTGTTGGGGGCAGTAGCGGGCCTAGTGGCCCACCTAATGGCACTTGAAGTAGGGAGTGGATGGTGGCTTGTTCGGGTCACGGCTCACGCCGCGCCCGCCACCGCCGTCGCCGCCTTTGCCGCAACGGTTCTTCTGGTCCCTCTTCTCACCGGAGCTGGAACCGCCGCGTTCGCCGTCCTGCTTGGATCGCTCGAGCCACTCCTCATGGGTGAGGAGCAGCTTCCCCGTGGAAGAGTTGGACGGCGGCGTCACCTCCTCGTCGGCATCGTCGGAGGACTTCAGAGTCCCTATAATCTCCTCAATCGAGAGCTTCGAGAGGTCGACGAACACCTCCATGGTGATGATGAGCTGCTTGTACCTAGGCCGGACGACGCGCAGGTACTTCTTGACGGCCTTGATGGCAAGCGCGGGGATCATCTCCGACGGCACCGCGCTGCAGATGGCGTCGAGGGCGGTACGATCGTCGCGAAAGTCGCTGTCGCCATACTCGATGACGTCCCAGAGGTCGCGGGCTTGGAGCTACAGCTTCATCCGCAGCGACCACTCGACGTAGTTCGTCTTCGTGAGTTGCGGCCAAGCGCCGGAACTCCCGGACTCACGGACGACACGTTCGGCGACGCGTTCTCGCGGCTTGTCCGCGTCGTGGTGACGTGAACCGCGACGGCGCGAAGGGGATCGACTTTGGGAAGGCCTGCGGTCGGACGGCTTGTGTCCCGACGGCTTCTTCCCGTCCTTGTCGCCGGACGCCTCCGGCTTCTCCGACGGCGGTGTGGTGCCGCTCGGCTTCCGTGGTGGCATCACCATGGCTTCCGCCGCATCAGAGGTCAAGCCTGGCTCTGATACCAATTGTCGTAAATTCACCGAGGATCGCTGGACGGGAGTCGCCGGCGAGCTCGAGAACACACACAAGAACAACAATGGAGTCTGTGGGTTTTTGGTGCTGCAAGAACTGGCAACGTTTTCCTTTGATTGCAAACAAATATAAAGATACAAAGGAGATCAAAACTACAGCTAATCTCACGGAACGTGCGAGGCGCACAACATCTATGGGGCCGTGCCATCCCACGGCCTTTGCCACCTGCCACGACGCCGCAAAGAGCGGGAACGCGGACGTGCCCGGGCACACGAGTGCAGGGCTCAATCTGTGCAACGGATTGCACCTAACACGCTAAGAACAAAAAAAGAACCAAGCTATGTACATGTTGGTGACCAATTGAGGCTTAATTTCAACAAATCTTTGACCTTCGAACTGTCAAAATCGTTCAAAATCGGTCATCGGGCTGTTTTGAAGGGTGATTTTAATTTTTTTTATTACAATTTAATCCTTAGATCGTAAAATGATTATTACTTTTTTCAGTACCTCCGATTTAGGCGATTCTTGCGGTCACGGGTTCATAACGGTGAGCTTCATCTTTTCAGATGTTACTGATACTATTTTATCACTATTTGTTATATTATTCGTAAATTGTGGTGTAAAAACAATAATATAAGAAAAGTAAAATAATAATATGAACAACATTTTAAAAGATAAAACTAATCGTTACGAACACATGACCACAAGAATTACTTAAATCGGAGATATCAGAAAAAAAATAGTAATCATTTTAAGATCTTTTTCATTTCGTCGAGATCTTAAACTTTGGAATGATTCATATCCTAGGCTACAAACAGTTAAATTCAAAATAACTGTAGCTCTGACATCCATTATAAATCACTTTTACCACTGTGCCCCCTCCAGTTTTGAAGACATAATAAGCACACTCAGTCCAGCTGACAAGCTATTTTCTGTCTGCCTGCTTATGGATGAATAAAAATATTGCTAGTATTCTCATAAGAAGAAATAAATTATTATTAATGAAGATAAATGTGGACCATCTAAAATGATCGTGTTTGCAAATAATGGAAAACAGTGGTGTCAAATTAGTTCACTTGTCAATTCGTGAAGGAAAAATGTGAAACACTTTGATGGATAGTAATTTCTGAAGAACTGGGTTTTTTTTTTTGTCTTTCTGTTGTCTTGTGAGACCGAAAAGACATGGTTACATCAGATGTAGATCTTTGCTTTGGAAAAGTTACAAAATGTTAACGCGTGTCAGTTCAACTGAAAGTTGCAAACCTGGTAATTTACAAATGTAAATTACCACCTAAGGATCGACATAGAAGAAAAGCAAATGTAAGCAATGCATCTCAATGCTCAGTAAACTCACAGGGTACACGTTTTATCCATGCAAATGCAGGTTCACAACGCTGGCCACATGGTTCCAACGGGAATTTTTTTTATTTTTTAACCCTTTTTAATCTAATTTTTTAAAAATAACTCGTCCCCAACTAAATTTCCAAAAAGTAGCTCTTTTGATCGCGCCAGGCCGCGTGGCGCGACACCTCACTGAGTCGCGCCAGGGCATGTGGCGCGACTGAGCTGCCACGTCGGCCGGGCGCGCGCGGGCAGCTGCTGAGGTGGCAGGGTGAGTCGCGCCACATGCTCTGGCGCGACTCACTTAAAACTCCCCGGGCCCCCGGGCCCTTCTTTCTTCCTCCTCCTCACTTCCCCCCTTCACTCTCAAGACCTAACCCGAGCTCATCCCCTCCCATGGCGCCGCCCCCTACCCTCCCCCTCTAGATCCACTCCATCCCTCACCCGTTTTGAAGAGGAAAGTGTGGGAAATTGCTCCTGGAAGATAACTCCTCCAATCTAACCAATTAGTTTTCGCGGATTCCGTCGTTTTCGTTGGATTTGAGGTCGTTAGGTTTTGTGTATGATTTGAGATGGATAGCATGATTGAGTACGAATCGAGTATGATTAAGTGTAGTGTATCGTGCAAGTGGCCGATGTTAACCTCTTCTTAACGTGTAGTTTCTCTTGCATGGTACGATTTTATCATTTCCATGTTGGATAGTGTAGATGCTATTGATAAGTAAGATGAGGGTTGGTATAATCAATTTAATTTGTGGTTGTGTGTAGATGGATCATTTAGTTCGTATATTTTCGGGTGGCATGGTTGATGACAATGGGGAGTTTAAAAGCATGAGGCAACAAGTAGCAAGATTTGATAGTCCTCCAACATTTGAAGATATTAAAACCCGAGTGAATCCTTTGTTCAAGGTTGGAAATGAGGGGGAGGAATTAAGGATTCATGGAAGGTTTGATTCCGGTGACAAAAGAAGTCACTATGTGATGATGCCTATTAAATGTGGTGATGATTGGTTATTTTACAAAGAGTGTGTGAAAGAATCTCAAGTTCGTTGTGCCGAGTTAGTTGTTGATGTTTACTCTCCGGTAAATTCACCGCATAATGATGAGCCCATGGAACACTTAACTCAGGAAGATATGTTACCACACAATGAGGTTCATGAGAATGAGGATGATGAAGAAGGTGGTGATGATGAGGAATGTTCTTATGGTTCAGATGGGGAAGATGACTTTGATAGATGTGAGTTGAACAATAATTTTGGTGAGTATGAGGATGACGAGGAAGAGGATGGGGATGATATATCTGTGAGCTCTGAAGAAGAAGAAGAACCAACTCCAGTTATCCAACCAACCCCAGCTCCAGTTAGCCAACCAACCCCAACTCCACTTAGGCAACCAACCCAACCAACACCTGTGGTTCGAGTAAATCCTTTACGCCAATTTAGTCCATTGGGTGAAGAGATTCCATTATTTGGTGAGAGGGTAGATGAGGCGTCTAGAGGATCGGTGTATACTCTTTCTGGATTTCGAGTGCCAGAATTCACTCCAACTGAGTTGAGGCAATTAGAAGTTGTACATGTTGATGTGCCTGAAGTTTCCGTTTTCCATTCGGTTTTCCATTCGGTTCCAAGGAAGGCATATTGTGATTCAGGGTTACGTCTTACTGAAGTTGATCCCGACAGTGGTCAATTGTTTATAACTAAGGGAATGCAATTTGATAACTTGGAAGAATTAAAGTTTTTCTTAAGGGATTACTCGGTGCGGCACCATAGGCCATATAATGTGATTCATTCATCGGCCAAAACAAGGTACACGGTTGCTTGCCAACAAGATTGTGATTGGAAGGTGTGGACGCGTCCACTTCCTGATGATAGGAACAAATGGAGAATCACAAGAGTTGTCCAACCTCATACATGTGGGACGTCGGAAGTGGCACAAGAACATTCTCAATGCACGGTTCGTTACATTTCAAGACGGGTTGCTGGCATGGTTCATAAGGATCCCGATGTTTCTATAGCTGCCCTCATTGAATCCATCAAAGCTTTCAACAACTACACGGTGAAGTATGGAAAGGCCTGGAGAGCTAAGCAGCATGCAATATCCATGTTGTGGGGTGATTGGAAGGATGCTTACGGTAGGGTGCCAAAAATACTACAAGTAATAACACACTTCAACCCGGGTACGAAGTGGTGCACTCATACAACGGGAAAGGAGGAGCTTCACAAAGGTGTAATGAAGCCAGTAATGGAGCGGGTGTATTGGTGCTTCCCCCAATGTGTAGAGGCATTCAAGCATTGCAGACCAGTGATAAGTGTTGATGGCACATTCTTAACTGGAAAGTACAGGGGTGTTTTGTTGATCGCCACTGGTGTTGATGGTGAGGATAGATTGGTACCCCTTGCATTTGCCTTAGTTGAAAGTGAGAATATTGATAGCTGGTCTTGGTTCTTGCATTTGGTCCGTCGGGACGTTGTGGGACGTCTAAGGAAGGTGTGCATAGTTTCAGACCGCCATCAAGGAATACTAAGTGCGGTTGAGGATTACATGGAAGGGTACCAACCTATCGTGAGTCGTTGGTGCATGCGACACTTTGCAGCGAACATATGGCATAGGCAAGCTAACAAGAAAGTGAGAGCGTAGCTAAAATTGGTGTGTGCAGCCAAAGCGGAGAGGACGTTTAATATTAGACTAGAGAAACTAAAACAAATGATGAATCCGGAAGCAAAAGAGTGGTTGGAGGAGCAAATGGTTAATAAGCATAAGTGGATCAATGCATTTGATGAAGGTGGTTGGAGATATGGTGTGCAAAATACAAATCTATCAGAAGTACTCAACAATGTCCTCAAAGGCGTCCGTGCTATGCCAGTATCGGCTATTGTGGAGTACACATTCTACAAGATCAATTCATATTTTGTGCATAGGTGGAAAAAAGTAAAAGACCACATAGATAGGGGGTTACGTGGTGTAAATACTTTTGGTAAAGCCGCAAAGAAGCACTTAACCGCAGAAGGTTTGAAAGCTGCAGGCATGAGGGCTGAGTTGTTCGATCCCACATTGTATGTGTACTCTGTGAGGACAGCTTCCGCTTTGAATGTTGGAGGTGAGATGATGGGCGGACGCATATATAAGGTGGACCTCTCAGGAGTGACTTGCACTTGTTGTATACCTCAATTGCTACATGTTCCATGCTCTCATATGATGGCCGCATGCACTGTTAGAGGGGTGTCTTGGCTAGCACCAGCGTACACGGCACAATTATATTCTAAGGAAACAATATTGAAGACATGGGCGGCTCGTTTTGAGCCAATACTAGACGAGACACATTGGCCTGAGTATAATGGTCCTGACTACGTCCCAGATGACGAGAAGAAGAAAACAGGTGTTGGAAGGAGGAAGAAAAAACGATTACGTAATGAGATGGACCAAACAAGTGGGTATGATAGGGATATTTACGGTGCCGAGGAGTTTGACCAAGAAAAGACGAAGAACCGATGTAGTGTCTGCCACGAGGAGGGTCATCGGAAGGAACGACATAAACAATCTAGTGGGAGCGGGCATACGGTAGCTACTTAGGATTTCATGTCTTTATTTCTTAATTATGTAAATAATATTGTTGTCCTTTCCTTTTGTATAAATGATCTGATGCAATTCTTTGTTTTTTCAGGCCAATGGCGGCGAGCAGAGGCAGGCCTGATGATCCCGTCCCACCGCCTCTTCCGGTTCCTATGTGTCATTGTGGCATTCCAGCTCAAGTGAAGCAATCAAGGGATGAGGCAACAGCTGGAAGGGCATTCTACACATGTGCAAGAAAGTGGATACTAAATGAAGATGGCGGCCCAAGTCAATACAACATAGCACCTTACTTTTTCCACCAGTGGATTGATGGACCGGAAAAATTTGACCCTAGGATCCGATTATTTCCGTGGCTAGAATTGGTGGTGCAACCCTATTATGAGTTCAGACGGTGGGTGCCACCACCACCAAATCCACCACAAATGACATTCCAAGAAAAACAAGAGGCAGGATGCAAGCGTGTTAGCAACCCCCCATTGTGTCATTGTGGGAGGCCAAGCAAGTTGCAACTTCCTGATCTTAACCTTCCCGACAAATTCACGCCATTCTTTTGGTGTAAGCAAAGAACACATGTAAGCATCATTGAGCTTCCCGACAATTTCATTATGGTCGATATTTTGACATATAGAGGTCTCATTGAATTTGTTGTGCAGGATGAATGGCCCCTATGTGATTTTCAGGAGGACATATACGGTCCAAAGTCTCATTGGCCGTCAAAAGAAGACGTGCAAGCATTCGAGAGTGGGGAGAAGCCATGGCCATGTGATGAGCCTTATAGGCCTCGGTGCAAGTGTGGGATACTCGCTAGAAAGGGTGTGGTTCCATCTGAGCTTGGATATGGATGGTATTGTGGTAACTCATATGGAGATTATTGGGTAAAGTCACTTTCCTAACTTTGTATCCATGTGTTGTGACAATTTAAATGGTTATGTTGACTAAAAATTGACATTAATTTTTTAGGAGGGGAGAACATGTGATTGGGAGAGCTTTGCAGGGAGGGAAGCACTCCGTCTACATTTGGGGTAATGTTCGGGGTATTTGAAAATCAAGGAAACAGCCGAGAGGAAAAATAAATTAAGAGAAAAATATGATGTCCCTATTCCATCGGATAAAGAGTTGATTGGACCAATTGCTAAGGATAAACTTGCTAGAGAGAAGGGATGTTCACAAACTAGTGTTGGAGACGGCATTAGAGAGGGCCTCATTGAATTTTGGAGGCGGAATAGGATGAACTATCCACCACCACTAAGTGCGGATGAGAGAAGGAGGAAGAGGTTGAGGGAGGAGGAAGAGGAGGAGGAGAGAAGAGGGACATGGATTCATAACATGAGGGAAAAGTGGCGCCGTGATTGGAGTGAGTTTGATCCATCTAGGATATTTGCTAAGGATTCCATAGCCGAGTGGTTCCAAATGGCGGAGGCAAAAAAAAAGAGGGATTAATTTGAAGTTGGCTAGAATTGAGGCAAAAATGGCGCAATTGCAGGTAATGAAAGCTCTTGTGAAAGAATTGCCGAAATTTACAACACAAAAAAAGAGTAGCAACAATGTAGAGGAAATGGTGGATGCGGCTACCAAATTTCAATGGGAGGCGATAAAGACACTTGCTACCAAGGCGCAAGAGGTAGAGGACAAGGGCAAGGGCAAGGCGCAAGAGGTGGAGGACAAGGGCAAGGGCAAAGGAAAAGTGATTGAGGTGGAGGATGACGATTGGGGTGACGATGAACTTTTGTTTGATTTTGATTCAGAGTAGTGAACTTGTGATGTGTACCTCGTCGACTATTTTAATTATTTCATGTAATGAACTTCTGTCGTGGACCTTGTCGAATGTTTGAACACTGTGGAAGCAATGGCCTAAGGGCATGTTGAATGTTTGGTGTATTTCAATTATTTTGGATCTATAGTGCTTAAGACAAGTCCTAGTGAAACCCACTCAAATATGAACTACTGAACCTGTAAAAAACTTAGCCAATTTCTCGAACTACTCTTATCTGCAAAATGAACTACGGCAAAACTGTATCTGAGTCTTCATTGGCGCGACTCCTTCACGAGTATTGAGTCGTGCCACGCCGCATGGCACGACTCATGAAGGAGTCGCGCCAATGGGGACCCAGATACAGTTTTGCCCTAAGTCATTTGTCGAACAAGAGTCGCGCTAAGCGATGTGGCGCGACTCAATACTTAGTCGCACCAAGACACATGGCGCGACTCAACGTTGAGCCGCGCCAAGCGACGTGGCGCGACTCGTGAAGGAGTCGCGCCAATGACAGCCCAAATTCAGTACCGCCCTAGTTCATTTTCCAGATAAGCGAGTTTGAGAAATTGGCTAAGTATGTGACTGTTTTTTTAGTGAGTTGAAGATTGGCTAAGTCTGTGACTTTTTTTTAAGTGAGTTCAAGAGTTCGACCACAAATATTTCACATGATTTTTGAAACACAAATTCGCACATAGTTCAACACTATATATCGATCACAAGCCTACATAGTTCGATTCGATTGACCACCTAGATAGTTTGGCAACAAGCCACAAGCCTACATAGTTCAATCACAAGCCCGCCTACATAGTTCGACCACAAGCCACAAGCCTACATAGTTCGATCATAGTGCACAACCTGACATAGTTCGACCACAAGCCTAAAGGAATGTTCAACATATCAAACCGAGCACAAGCCTAAGGATTCAGAGTGTAGACTTTCTTTGCCTTTCGAGCCCGCCCAGGCTGCGTGGCAACGACATTTTGGCTGCCCACATCCGCACGCTCCCGCCTCACCCGCCTCTTCGGTGGAGTTTCTTGTGTGCCAAGAGGAGCGCCCGCAAGTTGAGAGGACCCAATCACAGTTGGACCGAAAGAAGGGTCTCTCTCCTCAGAGTCTACACTGGTCTCGGAGTCGGTATCCGGCTCTGGGGTACGTGGAGGCGATCTAATTACAATCCCCGGTGCACGACGACGAGATCCTCCTACAACAACCATATATGCATCATTGATGTCACCAACAATATTAAAAAAAGAGAAACCTACAACTATCTACGCCACACACCTGAAGTTGATGCACTTTGTGCTCATCTCGTGGACCTTTGTGCCGAGTATGAAGGTCCAGCATCATGTTCGGGTCCCGGTGCCGGTCGTGCCAAGCAATTCAACTTGAACGCCGCTTTCCTACATCCCCGTCTGATCCTCTGTAAACCACACAATAAACAAGCTGAGCATCCACAAGTAGCAGTCAGAGAAAAGTAGGGAACAAGGATATAACCTGCACAAACCCCCTCAACACACCCGCCTCCTCCGGAGATCCTATCGGGACAGCCAAAGCTTGCTCAGCCTCATTAGCAAATCTTCCGAGTTGTTGGTCCTATATGTTGTTAATAATAAATTAACATTATATCAAAATACCAAGTGAGACTTCAAATTACTGACATGAGTGCCATCACTTACAATACAATCCTCGAAGGGACCACGCTCTGGCTGCCTCCCACTTCTAGTGATTTCGTCGTACTCAGGGAAAACATCTTCCAGATCAGAAGGTAGATCCTCAATATACTCTTTATCCATTGCAACCCTTAGCTTTAAGCGGGTGTTTTGTTTTAGCCAATCCAAGTACTCATTGAACGGGCCATCACGGTGTTGAGGCCCCCCACCCACTATGTTGTTGGCTCTCGCATTCCATGCATTGACCGCGTGGATGTGATGCTCCATCCAATTCTTAGCACATCTTTGCTTGCGACGGTCAGTTCTGCATTTACACAGTAAATAAACAGCATAGTGAGTAATCTGTTAGACAACCAACAATTTGAAGGGTATGCAAAATATGACAAATACGTACTCGTGGAGGTTGTGGCTGGTGTTGTAATACTCTGGAGGGTAGGTTTGAAGATGACCAAATTGCCGTGCCACTCTATGTAGCAGATGGTACTCCACAACATAGAAGCAAATAAGAGGGCAAATGTTACGCTAATAATCTTCATCAATTGTGCACATTGGGTTAAATTCTTCATGAACAACCTCATCCCCTGCATATGGCCGCCAAGTTACCTAGATATACATATTGATTTGTTTAAGCAAATGTTGTAACCTAGATAATCAGTCCTAAGCAAAGAAGGTACTAGTGGTGAAGTATATCACTTACATGACTTGGCCTAAGGTAGTCCAGGCCGTTGGTGTAGTCTGTGTAGCGCCGTCCTGGGTTCCCATGGACCCTTGCAATGTTGGTCCAAAGATACCCGACGGTAGCCAAGGGAACCTCGCCGTCATATGGAAAATCCTGCAACATAATACCAAATCTAAATAAGAACTCAAAGGACAAATGCTTAAGAATATTTGAGATGCTAATTACGTACACCAAATGCGTAGCGCTCTGGCCGACCAATTGGAAGCTGCTCTCACATCCACAACTGGAGAAGGTAAACACACCCGCCAAGATTAGCATTAGGACAACTTCTCCTGCATGCATCACACATCTGCCGATACAACCATGCAAGAGTTGCACTCCCCCAGCTATAACTTGCAATGCCCTCCTATTGTTGCCCGATCATTGGTATCCACATCCAAGATATGGTATTCCCGCTAGAATCAGGAAAAAGAAATCCACCCACCATATGCCACAACCATGCACGAGCATGCATCTCAATCTGAAGGGCATTAGCATGTGGTGGTGGGCGATGACCAAAGTGCTGGGCCAACCAAGACGAATTCACTCCAGTGGTTTTCCTATCCTTCACACCTTGTTGGGGTTCATCTGGCCGTACTCCTAGCAATCCCTCAACAAGGTCCCTCCATCCTTGTGGATTTATATGACCAGTCACAGCATACCCGTCAACACGAAGGCCAAACAGCATGGCTACATCCTCAAGTGTGATAGTCATCTCACCACAGGGAAGGTGGAAGCTATGTGTCTCGGGCCTCCACCGGTCCACTAGCGCTGTCAAAGCAGCATTGTCCATCTTCGGCAGCCCCGTCTTGATCAATGTGGCAAGCGGGAGGAAACCCGCTCGACGAAGGAAAGGCGTGTATCTATCATCCCATTGTAGAGGAGTGTGAGTGCGGGGTCGTAAAGGCTTCAAAACTTGCAAACAAATATCAACGTTGACAACACATGATTAGTATATGACAATCCAATTTCATTCCATCCATCACAAAATTAACTAGTGATTCTCATCCTACCTCCAAACGCTCTTCAAGCTTCCTCCCACGGTGATTCTCATCATAGTACGTCTCAAGGAGTGGATACCGTGGGTGGTACTCCGGTTATTGCGCCATGGTCCTAAATAAAGAAAACAAAATTTATAACCCACCTAAACAATTGCATGCATATGTGAAATAAAATTAAAATACATAAGAAAAGCTAGTGAAGAAAATACTATTAGATGAGCACCAAGATACATACTACTATCTCCAACATACATACAACTAGTGAAGAAAATACTACTAGATGAGCACCAACATACATACTACTATCTCCAACATACATACAACTAGTGAAAAAAATACTAGTGAAAAAAACTACTAAGTCATGACTAAAGCTAGTACCATCATACAAGCAAAAGAATTTACAACCCACTCATGAGCAAAATATAAAATTAACTACTAATTCTAAATCTTGTACTAAAATTTTAATTTCATAAATGAGCATATGAGCATTGATTTAATAACTTGCATTTCAAATATCAATCAAAATACAATAGGCTTAACACTAACCTACATTTCATTTACACATGCTCTCCAAGTTAGTTAAAAATAAATACTACTACTCAAAGATAAGTAAAGAAATGCTAGTGAAAATACTACTCAAAACTACTACTACTACTCGACGGTAGTGACAATAAAACATGAGCCTACATTGCATTTGTTCATAGTCAACATCTACACCATCCAAATCCATCGAAACCGAAACATGCATTGCAAACTACACGATAGATCGGTGTTACAATCATTCAATGCATCGATACAAGACAACTAACGGTGACTGATTCGTACTCAAACCACCATTCAAACTCATAATGTAACCTAACCCTAGCCTACTCAAATCCTACCAAAACAACCAAATCGAGAAAAACTGACTGGAGCAAATGAAAGAGTTACCTTTAAGGAGCAATTCCCACCCGATTTCCACTCGAAACCACCAAAGGAATGGGTGGATCTAGAGGGGGCGGCGGTGGGGCGACACCATGGGAGCTGTTTTGTTGTTCGGGTGGAGGAAGGAAAGGAAGGAGGAGGAAGAAAGAAGGGCCCGGCGGCCCGGGGTATTTTAAGTGAGTCGCGCCACGCCGCCTGGCGCGACTGAGTCGCGCCAGTGCATGTGGCGTGACTCACCCTGCCACCTCAGCAGCTGCCCGCGCGCGCCCGGCCGACGTGGCAGCTCAGTCGCGCCACATGCCCTGGCGCGACTCAGTGAGGAGTCGCACCACGCGGCCTGGCGCGACCAAAAAGGCTACTTTTTGGAAATTTAGTTGGGGACGGGTTATTTTTAAAAAATTATATTAAAAAGGGTTAAAAAATAAAAAAATTCTTCCAACGGACCAGCCGAAAGCTTCCCTGGAAATGCTGAGGAGATTTACCCAAGGAAAACTGAAGGAATCGGTTCCTGAATCATATGGTTTTAAAGGCTGTGATGTGATTAACTGTAACAGAATTACTTGTTAGGTAATATGAGGTGTCATCCCAAGCAGTGTGTCGCTGAAAATTTAAAAAAAAACAAAAGTGTGTCGCTGAAACTTCTTGTTTCATTTATTTTATCCACCACTGTGTCAACTGAATTTACCCCTTAGAATAGCTTCGGCGTGTAAGAGCATCTTCAAGAGTTTGCCAAATTTTACATGGTAAATCTTGTGTTTTGCCAACTTCTAAAAAGATATGCAAAGTAAAAAAAGAGTTCATCTCCAACAGTTTGGCATAATTCACTTGCCAAATCCAGATCAAATTTACATCAGGAATCCTGAGAGAAACAAAATTATGTTTGTGCTCTTCTATCTCTTGAAAACTTACATCAGGAATCCTTCTCTATTCTTTATTTCTTTTTTCACCCTCCCACCTACAGGGAATTGCCGATGGCAACCATGATCCGCTCGCGCATATATGCGCGTGGGGAGGTGAGTTTTGCCAAGTTTGTATTTTTGTCAAGTTGGTTTGCCAAACTGTTGGAGTTACTCTAATGTAACTACAGTCCCAGTCATGTACTCTGTTTGATGGGGGGAAAAATCATATACATGAAGGGGACACATGTTCATATCCTTGTCTGTTGATCTTGTAAAGCATTTCGTGTATACGGACTTTGATCCGGAAAAAAGAAATGGAAATGGTCTGTTGGCTATTTGATGTCCTTATCCTCTTGGAGATTTGCTGTCTGATCCCACTGACTAGAATTCACATGTAATGCTCATATTTTTTTTTCCCAAACGTTGTCACGGCTTGGAAAAAGTCTATCGCCTGTTCGTTTGGCTTATCAGCCACCAGCCAGTAGTACTTTTCTCTCAGAAAAACCAGCCACCAGCAACCAGTCAGCAGTACTTTTCTCTCAGAACAAACCAGCACCAGCCACCAGCAACCAGCCAAGCGAACAGGCCGTATATCACCCCCTCACCTATGAGGGGTAGACTACATAACCCCCCAACCTATGAAATGGTCTGTGTCACCCCCTGAACTTTTCAAAACCGGTCAAATTACCCCCTAAAGCAGTTTTGAAAAATCATATTAAATCACAGAAAAATCGTAAAATGGAAAATCCAATTGTGTTGGACTTAGAATGAGTAGATCTACACAATGAACATATAATATGGTATGCTTATCATATTTTTGTTGTTGTAGCTTTAGATATATGCTTTCTTCGTAGCTGTGAAAAAATATACTAAAACATACCTATATTATATGTTCACTGTGTAGATCTACTCATTCTAAGTCCAATACAGTTGGATTTTCTATTTTACGATTTTTCTGTGATTTACTATGATTTTTCAAAACTGCTCTAGGGGGTAATTTGACCGGTTTTGGAAAGTTCAGGGGGTGATACAGACCGTTTCATAAGTTTGGGGGTTATGTAGTCTACCCCTCATAGGTGAGTGGGTGATATAGATTTTTTCCTCACGACTTTGCTGGGTTTTTTTAATTATATAAAAACGGCATTGCTGGTTAGTTTTGAGCTGCTTATACGAAAAAGAGGTGTTCCTCAGATTTGTGCTACTCTCAGAAAAGTTGTTTAACCTTCTTCAACTTCAACAACTCAAAGATTCCCTCTTCAACACACTACTACGACTACAAGTTCGTAGTAGTGAGTTTTTTAAACTTTGACCAATGTCTTATTAAAAAGTTGTGTAAGTATCATTTACTTTGTTTGTGACATGACTCTACTATTATAGGTATTTTGAGCATAACTTATCTTTTTTTGTATGTCTACAATAAATTTTTAAATACAACAATGGATAGAAATGGATACAACAACAGAGAGGGTATTTAGTGAACGGTTCTCCAATTTATTTAAAATGGATAGAAATGTAAAATGTTCGTAATTCTTGTTTATCTTTTTTTTCTTCTTTTGATTTTGATCCATCTAGTGCGAATCGACTTCTTCCCCCGACCTGCTCCCGCCGTCGGCACCACCCCAGTTGCAGCAAGGTGTCACTCTTTCTTCCTCCGGCCTGGTGTAGACCTGAGCATTTCACGGGCTGGGCCGAAAAAAAATTCGATTTTCTCGGGCCGAGAAAATCCTGCCCATAATCGTCCTATGGGACGTGTCGGGCCTCAGCTTTCGGGCCGGGCTCGGGCCGGGCCCGGGCTTGGGCGGGCCGCCCGCGTATTTTACACTGTAAAATAGCTAAAAACAGCATGTCGGGTCGGGCTCGGGTCAAGATTTTTTTTCGCAGGCTGCAAGATCTCTGCCCACGCCCGTCCAGTAAGGTCCGTAGGCGGGCCGGGCCAGCGGGCCGGGCCGGGCCGGACCAAAAATGCTCAGGTATAGCCTGGTGGCGGCCTGGTGGCACAGGCGGCCCTTCGGTCCGACTCGGCGCACACACATTGCCGGCACGCCGCCGGAGACGGACAACCGCGACAGTTCAGCCACTCGTGTCTGACTGCGCCACCTTCAATTCAACAATGCCCGCCGCCTCCGCCTCCTCCTCCGCCGCCGCCGTTCCGACGCTATTGTCGCGCTGCCGCTCCCTCGCCGCCGTCAAGCAGCTCCACGCCCATTTCCTCTCACACTGCAACCGCCCCTTTCCCTACAACCACTTCCTCTCCAAGCTCCTCTCCCTCTGCTCCTCCTCCTCCGCCGCCACTGCCGGCGCCGCCGACTACGCCCTCCTCCTCCTCTCCTCCCACCCGGCCCCCACCGCCTTCTCCTACAACGTAGCGATCCGCTTCTTCGCCTTCTCGCGCCCGGACACCTCCCTTCTCCTCTTCCTCCGCATGATCCGCGCCGAGCTCCGCCCGGACGCCTACACCCTCCCTTTCCTGCTCCACGCCGCCGCGCGCAGCCCTGCGGCCGCCCCCGCGCTCGCTCGGTCCGCCCACGCGCTCGTCGAGAAGCTCGGGTTCAGGGACCACGACCACACCGTGCACTCTCTGATCACCATGTACTCGCACCTCGGTGATCCTCTTGCCGCTCGCAGGGTGTTCGACGGGATTCCCCACCGGGACGTCGTCTCATGGAACTCTATGCTGAAGGCGTATGAGCGCGCACGGATGGCGGCTGAGGTGGAAGCGATGTTCCAGTGGATGGTTGCTGAGGGTGATGTGGCGCCCAACGGGGTGACACTGGCAGTTGTGCTCGCGGCGTGCAGGGATGCTGGCAACTTGGTGCTAGGGAGGCGGGTGGAGAAGTGGGTGAGGTCTGCAGGGATGGAGGTGGACTCTCTTATTGGGTCGGCGCTTGTGGGGATGTATGAGAAGTGTGGAGAGCTGGCAGAGGCTCGGCGTGTGTTTGATGGCATCATTGACAAGGATATCGTGGCGTGGAATGCCATGATCACCGGGCAAGTATATGAAAAAATGCATTTTTTTCTTATTTCAAACAAATATAAATTAAAATCTCTTGTTTCCCTGGTAATTTACGAACGTCATGTCAGATGATGCAGGTATGCGCAAAATGGTATGTCAAATGAAGCTATAGCATTGTTTCATAGCATGAGGGAATTGGGAGTGCATCCAGACAAGATAACCTTGGTTGGGGTCCTTTCATCCTGCGCTGCAGTTGGTGCGCTGGAGCTAGGGGCTGAACTGGATAGGTACGCCTCAAACAGAGGCCTCTACAGCAATGTCTATGTGGGAACAGCCTTAGTGGACATGTACGCTAAGTGTGGAGATCTTGACAAAGCCATACAAGTTTTTGGAAATATGCCATGCAAAAATGAAGCCTCATGGAACGCATTAATCTGTGGCCTTGCCTTTAACGGTCGAGGCCATGATGCCATTCAGCAGTTTGAACTGATGAGAAATGAGACAGGACTCAAGCCGGATGATATTACATTCATTGGAGTGCTTTCTGCTTGTGTGCACACAGGACTACTTAAATATGGTCGCTCTTTATTCAATTCCTTGACACCTGTGTTTAAGATCATACCCAAGATTGAGCACTACTCGTGCATGGTTGATTTGTTGGCACGTGCTGGGCGTTTGGAAGAAGCATGGGATTTTGCTGAGAAAATCCCTGGCAAGGCAGATGCTGTGATGTTGGGCGCTTTGCTTGCTGCTTGTCGGAAATGCAAGAATGTTGAGGTTGGTGAGAGGGTCATCAATAGGATTATGGAGCTGGAGCCATCAAACTCCTGGAACTACGTGGTGTCATCCAAAATATACGCAACCTCAGATAGAATGGATGACTCAGCAAGGATGAGAGGATTAATGAGGGAGAGGGGTGTCAGCAAGACTCCAGGTTGCAGCTGGGTTGAGGTTAAAGGCAAAGTCCTTGAGTTCTATGCAAGCACTGAACCACAGCATGGTGCGGAAGATATGTATCAACTTATGGACATACTGGTAGATGAGATGAGACTTGAGGGATATGTTCCAAACCTTGATCTGGTGTAGCTTGCAACAGAAGCATTCTGCCTCCTCTTCTTGAAGCGAAAAGGAGGATCTCTCAAATTTACTGAGAAAGGGGGGACGTCAGAGTACAGATTGCGAAATAAAAGAAACAGAAGAATGAATGGAAAAATAGCAGCCTACCATGATGTAGTGGTATACACAAAATGCTGTAGTGGGACACCATGGGGTAAAAATAAATAAAAAAAAAAGCATCCTAAAGACTGAAGCCCTACAGATGATACCCTCTGCCTAATTGCAACCTCCTATCACTGGAAGCGTGCAAATTGAATCGTCATTGAAAATTATGCGGCCTTTGCTTTTCTAGATTCAAGATGTTTAATAAAGAGCAAATGATTGTTACATGGAGTCTCCTGCTTCATCCCTTGGAACCTCTTTATGGGCTACTTCCACCACCTAGCCAGGTTGATTGTTACATGGAGGCTCCTGTCTCGGAACCCCTTTATGGGCTACTTCCCCACCTAGCCAGGTTGTTCCTCCACGAAGATGGTAGTAGAACCAGTTACACCATGGGGCTTGCTCAATCCACCCATGACTCTTAATATTGCAGGACAAGGTGAGATGAGACACTACTTATGGATCCTTGTTGCAGTTGTACTGAAATTTGCTTTCTGCACTGGTGTTCCTGTTCTTATGCTACTTAGGTTTGTGTTACTTTGTGTTCATTGCTTCATCTGCGAGTATTACGTACCCGATTCCCTACTAGCAGAGGAGTCGGTTGATATTTAACAAAGTTTAGAACTGATATAGAATTAATTTATTTCCAAATATGTATTTGGTTCATAAGTTGACAGTAGATTGTTGCAAATAACTTGAATGAATACTGAAAAAGTTGTGCTGCTGGAGTTTGTTTTCTTGCTTTAGGAATTTGGCGCATGTATCAATTGTAGGGTTCCCCTTCAATACTTGTGGAATCTGGACTCCTTAATGTACTTCATTTTTAAAAGGAGCAATTAAGCTCCATCCCATAGTTCTGTGACAACCTGCACTATGCTTGTATACAAGATGACCATCATTATTTTTTTGTGCAAAATAAATATTTCTCGTGTGAGAAATCTGTAATATGTATAGTCTGTTCAGCATGTTGAATCCAACCTAAAGAGGTTTTCTTTCTTACCATTTGCCAAGTGAATTTCAACATATGGTGCCTTCCTGAAACGTAACCGAAGAGGATTAGTGTAGTGCTTAAATGTTCATTAGAATGACATTCATTAATACCACATTAAAAGTATCCATACTAAGCTAATGATTCAGGTACCAATGGGAAAGCATCACGCATGGCAGCTTACATGGTCTGCAATAATGTTTTCAACTCCCATCATGGAGCTTGTTGGGACAAAGAATGTAAGCAAGCAATACCCTTCTATATTAACCTGCTGTTGCAGTTCATTAAGGTGGATAAACCTTAACGCTAGTGGCCTTTTTTGCAGTACTATGACGTTAGGAAGGAACGTGAGGGGGTCTTTGGTGACAAAGTGGTCAAACAGGCACATGGACCTAAAACTTCCCTGGAAATGCTTATGAGATTTGCCCAAGGAAAACTGAAGGAATCGGTTCCCGAATCAATGATTTTTAAGGCTGTGATGGACCTTGACAGAATTATTTGCTAGGTAGTATGAGGTGTCATCCCAACTTGGGTCAACTTAGGTAGTTTGAGGGATTCCCAGGGAGTGTATGGCTGAAATTTCTTGATTCGTTTAGTGTAGAACTAAAAACTTTTATGTATCTGCCTCTGGGCCAATCAATGGAGAATATGACAGGTGGGGGATTCTCTTCCCCTCCGTTGACCCTTCAAAAAGAAAAAAAAATGAACTACACGAAGGGGACAAATGTTGAAAGCCTTGTCTGTTGATCTTGTAAAGCATTTCATGTATACATGCTTTGATCCGGAAAGAAAAATAGTAAAAAAATGGAAATGGTTTCAGAAAGAGTTAGTTGGCTATTTGCTGTCCTAACCCTCTTGGAGATTCGCATGCTCTTGTTAGAAATAACAAAATTTTTCATGTATCATTTGCTGTCTGATTCGCATGCTCACTGATCGGAACTCACATGCAATGTTCATATCTTTTCCCCCAAACGCTGTCACGGCATTGGTGGTTAGTTTTGAGCTGCATGACTTATATGAAAAAGAGGCGATCCTTAGATTTGCCCTGCTGTTGAGTTTGCCAACACTGTGTCCCTCTTGCATTCGCACATTCGGGAAATTTTAAAAGAGGTGCACTGCTGCAAAGTTGAATCCTTTTTTGGGATCACCACAGATCTCAATATCTCATTCACCAACTAACCACAGATGCAAAACTCAGGATTAGGCTAGCTGCTGGCTCACATGAAGAAGAGCTTTTGAGGTGTCGCTGCAAGCTGCATGATCACCATTCTGCATTTCTGCTAGGCGTGGGATGTAAACTTTGAGCTGTTGAAGTTGAAGACATAATTAACTTTTTTGAGAGTGTAGGACAACCAATTGAAAAAGCATCTCTGTTCAAAAAAATTTTGAAAAGGGATTTGGCATTCCCTCTGCATCTCCAGCTAGGCAGTTTGAGATGCGAGAATGTCAGGCTCATGATCCAAGTGGTAGGGTGCAGGAAACGACCCCCAATGTTTTCAGTGGAGTGCTGGCCTGTCCCCATGGAGGCCTGCATGGTGGGCCCCTCACTTTGCACAGGGGCAATGGACAGTATCAAGGACAAGATCACAAGACTCGTCGTGGCTCCACTGTCCTACATGCTTGGGGGTTCCACCGTTCCAGTATTGTTGCTAGGATTGACAAGAATGTGCAGCCCTGAAGCGCACCACCAAGTCAATGGGGGAGACGACGATGTGTCGTTGAGGAAGATGAGCTCGGTGGTGTCGATGGAAGACGGAGTTGACAGTTCGCCCATGCTCATTGTCACTGCTGAACAGGGAAATATATGAATCTCGCTAGCCATCCATCGCTGTTCTTCACTGAACTTGAGCCATGTTTTGGTTCAGAGAACTTGAACTACTGAACTTGAACTGCAGGAGCAGTCAGGTGTCCCCATTGCTGTGCTGGACTGAACAACCAACCAGCCAGACCAAACCGATCTCTCAATCTCTGGCCATGACCACAAGAAAGTAGAAATCAAGCTAGCTGAGCTCATATATGTCCCATGCACGCGACAGAATTGTACAGCAGGTGATGTCCAAGAACACAGGGACATGGCATGACATCCCTGCAGGGTGCAGGCTGCAGAGGCCATGGATGATCGGAGCTCGCACGCGCAGGCCCCAACAGCTCACCGCATGTCGCTTCCTCTGCACCCTTATCTCCTCCTTCCCTGCTCCATCCTCCTTCGTCTTCACCGATCACCTGTACTATATATACGGGCCTGCACCTGCACCATCTACCTTTACAGACAAGTCACTGTAAGGCGCATCTGCTCTGATCCGTCGATGGCCCGGGACGACGCGCGGCGTGGCCATGGCGCCGGAGCAGCAGCAGCCGCCGCCGCCGGCGGCGGCGTCGCGCCGGAGCGGGCGCGTCTGCACGTCGCGATGCTGTCGCTGCAGTTCGGGTACGCGGGGTTCCACGTGGTGTCGCGGCTGGCGCTCAACATGGGCGTCAGCAAGCTCGTCTTCCCCGTCTACCGCAACCTCATCGCGCTCTGCCTCCTCGCCCCCTCCGCCTACTTCCTCGAGAGGAAGGACCGGCCCGCCATGACGCCCGGCCTCCTGCTCCAGCTCTTCCTCCTCGCGCTCTGCGGGATCACCGCCAACCAGGGCTTCTACCTGCTGGGCCTCGACAACACGTCGCCGACCTTCGCCTCCGCCATCCAGAACTCCGTCCCCGCCATCACCTTCGCCATGGCCGCCGCGCTGGGGATCGAGCGCGTCCGCCTCCGCCGCCGGGACGGCCTCGCCAAGGTCGCCGGCACCGCGCTCTGCGTCGCCGGCGCCTCCGTCATCACGCTCTTCAAGGGCCCCGCCGTCTTCGGCCCAGCTGCCGTTACGCTCGACGACGTCGCGCAGAATGCAGCTGCGCCGGCGAGCGGCAAGAGCTGGACGCTGGGGTGCTTGTACCTGATGGGCCACTGCGTGTCGTGGTCCGGGTGGCTGGTGCTGCAGGCGCCCGTGCTGAAGCGCTACCCGGCGCGCCTGTCGGTGACCTCCTACACATGCTTCTTCGGCCTGCTCCAGTTCCTCGCCATCGCCGCCTTCTTCGAGCGCAACGCCGTCGCATGGGCGCTCGGCTCCGGCCCTGAGCTCCTCACCGTCCTCTACGCCGGCCTGGTGGCGTCGGGCGTGGCGTTCGCCGTGCAGACGTGGTGCATCGACCGCGGCGGCCCCGTGTTCGTGGCCGTGTACCAGCCCGTGCAGACGCTCCTCGTCGCCGTCATGGCGTCGCTCCTCCTCGGCGAGCGCTTCTACCTCGGAGGGTACGTCTAGTGTATCTTTATCTCGTCGTGATCGCTGATCTTCTGTAGATAAAAAGGAATTTCCGTCGATTCAACTATTCATCTGCTGTACATTGTGCAGGATCGTCGGTGCAGTGCTGATCATCGCCGGGCTGTACTTTGTGCTCTGGGGCAAGAGCGAGGAGCGGGAGCTTGCTGCAAAAGAAGCCGCCACCGCCGCCGCCGGCGGCGGCACCATTTGTGACGACGACGAGGCAGCTGCTTCCTGCCTGAAGCAGCCACTGCTCCCGCCGGCGACCTCGGAGGCCGTGTGATCCTCATGCAAATGTTCTCCAACCATGGGGCATTATTGGGGCTGGAAGCTGGAACTGATGCTACCCGCCGCGCACATGCTAGTAGCGCCGCCGTCTCTGCTACTAATTAACGTCCACCATCTCATGAAAATGTTAGGCTAATCGCATCAACTACCACCACTTTCGTCAGTGAACTGTAGCTGCATGTTGTTCTGTACTTGCACTGCTCTGTAGTAAACTGTAAGAATGCAGTTGGACAATTGATCTGACTCTGTGTGAGTGCCATGGAACATTCTCAGTCATCAGATGATGCTTTTATACATCCTGCAGACACAGAGTGATTGAGTGAGCAAGGTTCAGAACTGCGCAGATGCCATCAGAAAAGATGAAAAGTAAAAGAAATCCCCAACTTTTAAGCACGGTGTAGTTGAATTGAATACGATGGCTGCCAAGAAAGAGAGTGGACTGTGCGTGAGCTCCTTGCCGAGGCGTGAGGCGTGACAGAGGCGACTGTGCGGCGTTCCCACTGGGCGCCGCCGGTGGTCGCGCCCGCCGATCTCCGGCCGGCGTTCTCTGTCTACCAGCAGCTTTCTGATCGCCGATGGGTCATGCCGGTGACAATCGCTCCTTCTACTCGCGCCAAGTTGATGCGCATCACAGCGAGGGATCTTCATCCGCCTTTGCATGATCCATTCAAGACTTTGGAGGAGATGCTCACCGCCGCCGCCGTTCTTCGTCCTTCGTCCGGCCGGTTCTGGGACTCGGAGTCCGATTCGGAGTGCGAGGATCTCGGCGACGCAGAGGCGCACCATCCCACAGTGTCGTCTTCGCCGGTGCCGCCGCAAAGGACCCCTGCCATGGTTGCGCCATCCGCGACGATGATGCCGTCGGCGCGGAGTCCGGCCACGCCGCCACGCCGGAGTCCGGCTACGCCGCCACGCCGGGCGAAGCCACCTTGGAAATCCTTGTGGAAGGGCCCTTTGCCACCCGCAAGGTTATCCCCGACGGCGACCCTAGGGGACTTCCTACCGCCGGCGTTCCGGTCTGCAGAGGGGCGTGGCGCCGCCGCGGCGTCGGATGCGGAGTCCGATCCGGTTCTGCCGCTGTTTCGAAGTTTGGATCGCAAGGGGCGCAGCATTGCAGTCGAGGCCCACCAGCAGGCTGATACCCTTACCGATTCGAGGTCAGGTACGTGGAGAGGCCCGTGTCCTGGTCCATCGCGCAGGGCGCCGCCAGGATCAATCTCGAGCCTCGATCGCCACCCGTGTCCTGGTCCATCGCACAGGGCGCCGCCTGGATCAAACTCAAGCCTCGATCACCACCGACGCCACGTTCCTTCGACTCCTGTTCCATCGGGTGTGGCGCCGCCAGGGTCCAATTCGACCAACGGACGCCACCGGCGCCTTGACAACGCGACGGGGCCTCCGAGTACACCGCCGGCTTCGAGTACACCGCCAACGCCTGCTCCAGTTCCTTCGAGTACGCCGCCGCCAGGAAACCCTACTCCCGGACGCCGCCGCCGCCTTGTCAACGCAACTGTCCCGCTGCATCTCCTCTCCACCACGCCCTACCGCGACGCTCTGATGGCGGGGAGGGGACGGTTTCGCCGCAGGGGAGTGGAAGGCCGGGGCGCTGCTACCCAACCTCAGGCCGCCGACGACCGGGCTGACCAGGTGCGTGGCCGCGGGGTGCCACGTGGCCGTGGGGCGGTTGCCCAACCTATGGGCGACGGCGACCGCAAGCCGGCGGGTGAGCGCGGTGCATCTGCGCAAGGTGCCGGGCAGGGCCGTGGTCGCGGTCGCAGTGCTCGGGACAACGCTGCTGGTGGAGGAGCGCAGGGGTCTGGTGCTGAGCGGGAGCAGCCACGCCGTGCTCGTGGCGAAGACACTGTCCCCAACGCCACTGATGTCGGGGCAAAGACGGAAATTGCGACAGCTGATGGAGGAAAAGGAAAGCGGAAACGCACGGTGGAGTGTGTGATTTGCTCGGCTGACCACTACACCAATCAGTGCTCTCTCCTCCGTGGTCCGAAGCCATCCGTGGCGTACTGTGCTGCTTCGGACGACAATGGTGGTTTTTTCCATATTCAGGCTGCAAATGAGCATGACATAGTTGCAGCTGATGCCTCTCCTGCCACCGCCCTCATCAAGGTGGAGTCTGGTGAAGTCTCCCAACAGCTGCTGTTGTCTACACTAGCACGGATCGTTCCGGTCACTTGGCGCTGGGAGGCGCATGAGGAGGGGCACAAGTGCTTTGTTGTGCCTTTCCCTAGCAAGGAGGAGCTGACACGTATGGTGGCTATTGGCACTATCACGACAAAGAATAAGGAAGGTACCTTCTCGATTGAAGAATTTGTTGATGATGTCCAGCCAATAAAAGTCCTGGATCAGGTTTGGGTGTCTGTCACCAAGGTACCGCGTGCACTTCGTTCTTTCCTTCCTTTGTGGGCAGTTGGCACTATGATTGGAGCTACTCAGAAGGTGGACATCCACCACCTTCGGCGTACGGGGGAGGTACGGATCCTTGTGGCAGTTTTGGACATTAAAAAAATACCAAAATTCGCTGATGTTTGTGTGAAGGGATGCATGTACCGCCTTTACTTCAAGCCCGATGAGGAGGTGTCGACAGTTGCTGATCAGGATGATGATGAGGACCTGCTCACTGATGAGGATAAGGGTAATGATGCGGATGGGGACCGGAAGATGAGGGATGCTAACCCCGCTCGGAACCCACAGGGTGGTCAAAAGGAGGCTTCTTTTGCAAACCCTCAGTCTTCTGCACCCCAGAGCGGGAAATCTCACAGGCAGGCTATTTTGATCCAAGAGGCACTTGATATGGCCTGCGAGCAGCTGCTGGATGAGATTAGTATTAAGGTCATGCTGGAGAAGGATCCTGTGGGGTGGAAGTCCTACAGCCCGTTGACTGATGAAGAGCGGAAGATGTACAATGCTTTGGTGTCACCTCCTGTTAACTCTCACCCTTTTGTCTCTGTTGAGTTTGCACAGGCTGATGTTACACACCTCTCTTCGGCCGGGGGAACACCGACCCTCTTCTACCCGGAGTTTACGACACTCCCCGCTGAGGGGGAGGATGGAGGCATGCCCACCCCTATTCTATCAGGAGGGGCAGGGTCTCCGCTGGGGGCTGCCACGCCGCATCCTTCAGTCACTATGGAGGACACGGCCGCCCCTCTCTTTGCCGACGAGGGGGGGGGGTCGGAAGACGCGGAGGACTCGACCACTTCGGACGGGCCGTCTCACCCTACGGCTGAGGGAGAGGATTCCCTCTCCGCTGTTGCCACTGTGGTAACCGTGGTGGCTGCAGCCGCCTCGGACGGGCTGCCCCCTACGGCCCGGGGGGACACCTCCCTCTCCGCTGCCACTGAGGTGGTGGCAGCAGTGACTGCGGGGGACGCCGCTGCGGCTTTCCCTGAGGAGGCTTTACACCCTACCTTGGGGGAGGCCGAGCTGATCTCTTGCGCGGCGCCGCTGCGGGTGGTGGCACCCGCGCCTACTTCACCGGAGGAGGACGCACCCAGGAGCAGCTGGATCCCTGCTAAGGGGGTCACCGCCGCGGCCACTACCGAGGGGGCCGCAGCCCCAGTTGGGGGCGAGACCGAGCTGATCACCAGCACTGCACCGCGGCGAGTGGTGGCACCTGCGCCTACGGCTGGGGAGGATGCCCCCAGGACGCTACGTCGGAGCAGCAGGAACGCGGGAAGGGCTGACGAGCATACCCTACTCAAGGCGGAACGTTTGGCGAAGAAAAAGAACCTCGAAGGTATTTCCTTTTCTAGCTTTTCAGATTCGCGTATTATTACAAACCTTGGTAGGTTAGCCATCAATACAAATGCCTCAGGTGTCACTCGTATTAAGAACTTAGAGGTAGATAGATTAGTCATCTGCGCTAACAAAAATAATAAAGTTAACGCTAATGATCTAATAAGTGATGATGAAAGGGAAGAAAGACTGCAGGAAGCTCTCAACCACGCTGATGGTTTCCTAAATGAGAGCTTGTTTGATGCAGAGAATGAGCATATTCTAGATCTCTCTCCTATCAGTCGAAAGAAAAAATTTAATAAGGCCAAGACACAAAAAACTGGCAATCTTCCCAAGAAGCCAAAAACCCCTTCAAAAATTATTATAAAATGAAAGGGGTATTCTGGAATAGCAGAGGTCTTGCTGACTTGGCTAAACACAGATTTTTGGCTGAACTAGTTAGAGAAGAGCAGATTAATTTTATTGCTCTCTCTGAAACTGGTCGTGAGTCCTTTCCTGATCACGTCCTCAAAAATTTATGTGCTGGACGTGATTTTCTTTGGCACGCTATGGCTCCCCATGGCAGATCAGGTGGGATCTTGCTTGGGGTCGATCTTAGTGTGTTTGATATTGGTGCCATAGATGAGGGGGATTTTTATGTCAAATTCACCCTTAGATACAAGTCAACTGACTTCAAGTTTGTCCTTTATTCTATTTATGGACCGGCACAATCTCAAAACAAGAGTGCGTTTCTTGCCGAACTCGCTAATACCTGCTCAAAAGAGAACCTTCCTTTTCTCGTTGGCGGGGATTTTAATATTATGCGAAAACCTGAGGACAAAAGCTGTGGAGATTTTGATACTAAATGGCCTTCCCTTTTTAATGCTGTCATTGAGTCCCTTGACCTTAGGGAAATTGTCATGACAGGCCGCCAGTTTACTTGGGCGGGTGCGGGGGATAATCCTACTTTTGAAAAGCTTGATAGAGTTTTAGCTAGTACGGAGTGGGAGATGAATTTCCCCTTGGCAAAGGTCGAAGCTAGAGACCGGAACATTTCAGACCATACTCCACTAGTTGTGTCCACAGGTGCTTCCACCCACCAGTCCGGATCCAGACCCTTTCGATTTGAGAGGGGATGGCTCCTAAAGGAGGGTTTTTACGATATGGTTGCAAATATTTGGCGATCAGAAAACTCTGGATCTTCCCCTCTACAGAGGTGGCAGTCCAAGATCCGCAGACTTAGGCAACATCTTAGAGGCTGGGCGTCTAATATGGCGGGCTCCTATAAAAAGGAGAAAAATACTCTTTTGGCCCTACTGCAGGATCTTGATAAAAAAGCTGAAATTGATAGGCTTTCTGATCATGAAATCGATTTAAAGCACTATCTTAAAGAGCGGCTAGTTTCGCTTTTGAGGGAGGAAGAGATTAAGTGGTATGAAAGAGCTAAGGTCAAAACTCTCTTGGAAGGGGATGCTAATACAAGGTTCTTTCACCTTGTTGCCAATGGCAAACACCGTAAGAAGCATATTTATAGGCTTGAGGATGACAATGGTGTTGCTGTTAGTTCTGACCGTCTTAAATGCCACATCACGAATTTTTACAAAAATCTGTTCGGGGTCCCAGAACAGACGGAAATCACCTTGTTGGAGGATCAGATTCATGATATTCCACAGGTATCCGATGAGGAAAATGAGATCCTCATTGCCGATTTCACTGAAATTGAGGTGAGAGAGGCAGTCTTCCAAATGGAGCATAATAAGGCTCCTGGACCGGATGGCTTCCCAGCTGAATTCTATCAAGTGTTCTGGGGAGTGATCAAAGATGACCTTTTGGCTATGTTCCATGATTTCCATAAGGACAGTCTTGACCTTTTTAGCCTCAACTTTGGGATCATTACTTTAATCCCCAAAATTGAGAATGCCACTAAGATTCAGCAATATAGACCGATTTGTGTCCTCAACGTTAGTTTCAAGATTTTTACTAAAGTTGGAACTAACAGGCTGAATAAAGTAGCAAGGACGGTGGTGCGCCCAACTCAAACTGCTTTCATGCCTGGTAGGAATATCATGGAAGGTATTGTTATTCTACACGAGACCATCCATGAACTTCATACCAAAAAATCTAATGGAGTTATTTTTAAGATTGACTTTGAAAAGGCCTATGATAAGGTTAAGTGGTCATTCCTCCAGCAGACTTTACGCATGAAAGGTTTCTCACCTAAATGGTGTAGATGGATCCAAAAAATGGTTTCAGGAGGGAGTGTGGGAATCAAAGTTAATGATGACATTGGACCATACTTCCAAACGAAACGGGGGCTCAGACAAGGGGATCCTATGTCCCCTATCTTATTTAACATTGTCGCTGACATGCTAGCCCTGCTCATTAATCGAGCGAAAGCAGATGGGCAAATTAGAGGGGTGATACCCCATCTAGTTGATGATGGTTTATCTATCTTACAATATGCAGACGACACCATAATCTTTCTAGACCATGACCTTGAGCAAGCTAAAAATCTTAAGCTCCTGTTATGTGCCTTTGAGCAGCTTTCGGGGCTGAAGATTAACTTCCACAAGAGTGAAGTCTTCTGTTATGGTGCGGCCAGAGAGATGGAAGCTTCCTATACTTCTCTCTTTGGTTGTAATTCGGGAGTTTACCCTTTCAGATATTTAGGTATCCCGATGCACCATAGACAACTCCTAAATTCTGAATGGAGTAAAGTCGAAGAACGCTTCCAGCAAAAGCTCTCGTGTTGGAAAGCAAAATATCTATCCTATGGGGGGAGGTTGGTCCTGCTGAATTCAGTGTTAAGTAGCCTACCCATATTCATGATGTCCTTTTTTGAAGTCCCTAAGGGAGTTCTTAAAAACCTGGATCATTTCAGATCTAGATTCTTTTGGCAAGGTTCTGCTTTTAAGCACAAATATAGGCTTGCCAAATGGGACATCTTGTGTCGCCCCATAGATCAGGGTGGCCTCGGGATTTTGAACTTGCAGCTACAAAACAAATGTCTGTTGGCTAAGTGGTTAGTGAACCTTTTGAACACTAACGGGACCTGGCAATCTTTGCTAAAGAACAAATATCTGAGAACCAAAACCCTCACGCAAGTATCATCAAAACCAAATGACTCTCACTTTTGGAGAGGACTCATGCGTATTAAAGATGATGTTCTTTCTAACGGTTCTTTCGTTATTAAAGATGGAACAAACACGAGATTTTGGGATGATACGTGGATAGGGGATAAGCCGCTCAAGGATACCTACCCATCCTTATACCATATAGCGCGGGATAAGCATGTCACGGTTTCTAGGGTTTTATCCGCTAGACCCCTTAATATTTCTTTCAGGAGGTCTTTGGTGGATAACAACCTGAGCCATTGGATTCAACTAGTAGCTCGGGTCTCTAATGTTGTTCTGGTGGATGATAAAGACTATTTTAAATAGTGGCTGACAAAAAGTGGTTTTTTCACTGTTCGGTCTTTGTATCTACATGACATAGATACTCATCCACCTTTTCAGCATAGAAAGATCTGGAAGTGGAAAATACCTCTAAAGATCAAGATTTTTCTTTGGTTTCTTCAAAAGGGGGTCGTTTTGACAAAAGATAACCTTGCAAAGAAAAATTGGAAAGGGAGCCAGCAATGTGTCTGCTGTAATTTTAATGAGACCATTCAGCACCTTTTTCTAGATTGCCCATCCGTAAAAATGATTTGGAGGATTATTTTCTATGCTACTAATTTGACCCAACCTAGATCTATTAGCCATATGTTTGGTACGTGGCTTAATAATCAACATAAAGACTATAAGTCCCTGATTTGGGTTGGTGTCGCTGCCATTTGCTGGGCTATTTGGAAGTGCCGGAATGATATAGTTTTCAAAAAAACGAAGTTTAATTCGATTTTGCAGGTTATTTTCAGGGGAGCTTACTGGCTACGCTTCTGGGCCCAGTTGCAGCATAAGGAGCAGGCTAAGGATACCCTCATCGCCATGAGCAGGAAATTAGAAATCGTTGCTCTACAGATTGCTAATAGAGGATGGAACAATTTTTTTCGTTTACCTTAGTCGCGGGCTTGTTGCCCGTTTTCTGCTTTTTTACTCCTTTTGCGGACGGTCTTTTTGAACTCTGTACTATTTGGCTGTGTACATCTTCGGATGTAGAGGCCGGATTTAATTATCCAATATTAAAAAAAAGAAAGAGAGTGGATTAGGACGAGACAACTTTTGTCCAGCGCAGACAGGCATGTCCCAACATCTCACTTCTTTTCGAGGAGCGAACTCCACATTGACATGCCAAATATTGCAACTTGCAATCAGCGACACCCCTCGACTACAGGAGCAGAGAGAGTTCCCCGGATCAAACCAAGGAATAATCCCAAGCGACTACAGGAATAATCTTCAGGTTCTAGCTCCTTAATTAAAAAACTCCAATAAGATGTACTATATAGCTTTTCTCCAAAGCCAAATCGACGCAAAGAAAGAAATTTAAGGACAGTGGACAGAGAGAAGAAAGGAACCAAATATCTTTTCCGCAAAGGAAGAGCACTAACCAATAGGCACTGCGATCCACTGTGGAGTAGTGTACAAGAGGGAGAAAAAAAACTAAGCACCAAGAATCGAACAAACACGCGCACGCACGCCGGCACGAGAGAAAGGCAGCAGCATCAGGAGGGATTCAGGGACGAAGGTGGAGTGAACTGTGAAGCATTTCCACGAGCATATCCATGGAAGATGCCGTCGGAAGCAGATGCGCCCGTATCGTTCCCTCCTCGACTCGTGTCCATCTTCCTATCTCCGCCTCCAATTCCCATCATCTATAAATCGAGTACGCCTTCATCTGGATCAAGGCACGAGGAGGTAGACCGGCCTGATATGGTAGAGGCAGCCGCGCGCCATGGCAATGCTGCTCTGCTCAGGCGCTGAAGCTCATGCGTCGGTGGTCTGGATCCATGTCGCCGTCGCCAATGCGTCGGCTGCCTCAACCTTGAGCTTCCCGTGCCGGACAGCGCGAGGGGGCTGTCGGTGCCGGGTCGGCGGTAGTGGCACCATGGCTTCCGCTCTTCTCCCGCGGCGGCGGCGGCGGCGGGGATGCCGGAGAGAGGGAGGAAGGGGGATCTGATCCGTGGTGCTCGTCTGTGGCTTCGCTTCTGCAGGGCAAGTCGAATCCTTTGGCATTTAGTACACGTTGAGTCGCGAGTGATATATACTTTCCTCGTATATGTTTCTGAACAAATGCTGCAGTGCTTCAGCTGTCCTTATATATGGTCTCTCTCTGAAGATGCTTTTTTTAAAATTTTGAAACATTCTGAAGATACAGATTTGTTCAGGCCTATGTTGCCGAATATCCGTTCGGTGTTATAAATCTAGGAGGTCAAACCATCATTTTAGATGGAGAAAGATAATCATTTTTGCAGAAATGGTTAGTTAGTACTTAGTACCAGTTAGCAAGAGGTATCAAAGAAAAAAAAAGAGTCTGAACTTTTATAGCTGCATCAAGGACAGTTCATGAGATTTGGGTCACTCCGTGGATCAATAACTGTGATTAAATCTGCACTCTGATCGAACCAAAATGAGAAAACTTCAAAGTCTGAAAAGCTTTTCTTGCTCGTCATGTCACAAGCTTCAGTTGTCCAGTTTAGGCATGTTAGGACTGGAACAGGCGATCAGCTAGCTTACTGTTCTCAGTTTTCGTGATCAAACACTGCATGCCAGCACAAAATGGGAGGGAAGTGGCGGCGGAGTTCTCCAACGAATTGTTAGATCAGCCACTGTCTCTGTCCAAGGCATGAGCCCAAATGATGGGCACCTCCGGCGGCATCTCGTCCAACAGCCTGAGCGCTCGGCGGCGGCGTCCACTGCCCAACCGACGTCTCCGACGCGTTGATCGAGCTGTGGCGCGTCCAACGCCGACACGTACGTGAGGTTGGCCATGGGGGCAGCTCCAGAATGGCATTGTCGTCGCTTGACCCCGTCTGGGCGCCGCTGTTCCCCGGCTTGTAGATGGTCTCCAGCTCGCTGAATAGCTTGTAATTGCCGCCGCCAAAGGGGCACCCCGTGCTCGGTGACGTTGCTCGCGGCGGCCAATGCAAGCGTGCTCCTGGCGACGAGCCGGCGCCACCAACGTGCTCACCAATCATGGCGAGAAACCTCACGGACGCGCAGGAACCTTGGCATGCTGACGAAGCTCTGCAGCTGGCGCCTGGCAGTGCTGCCTTTTTGGGCGGCGCCGGGTCTCACTGGACGTCGATCGACGAAGGTCCGCGCAGGCGCAGCACGTCGTCGAGGCGAACGGCGGCCAAGCATCCCAGCGCACCAAGGCCCTGGACGACATTGTCTCTGCCCGGAACTGTCCAGAACGACCAATCTCGGCCGCACGGGGCAGATCCGACGACCAGAAGAGGCCAAGGGGTGGACGGTATTTCATTTACCGTCCACCCCCGAGTCCGGGCGTTCGTCGTCGCGCGCAGCTCACAGCGTCGCGCCGCGGCGCCGGTTCCCGTTCTGCGTGTCCGGCGAGCGTACCTACATGTTCCCGCACTATCCCGACCGGTGCGGCGTGCAGTGGCGTCGCCGGAGAGCCCCTTGCCGCTTTAAAGAGGGCGCATGCCGCAACGGCGGTGACGGAGCTTGGATGTGTACGGGCTGGCGGTGCTCTTCGACGAGGCCGCCGCAGTGACGATCGCGGCCGTCCGGAGCAGGGTGCCGATGAGATGACGCAGGCGTTCAATAAGCCGGTGCGCTGATCGGCGGCGACACGCGGATGAAGGCGTGCGCAGAGCCGAGCCCGACGCTGGCCGGGTCTGCCGCCGCACTGCAATCGGCACCTGCTGGCCGTGCTGCCGCAGGGCGGCTTAAGCGGGCTGCAGGCCGAGCACCAGGGCCTACCGGCCGGTGGGTTGCGTCGTGAACTTTGGCAATCAGAATATCAGATGGAGGACGCGATCAACGACGGGGTGCTCAAGGGGTGTACGGTACTTCATTTACCGTCCACCCCAAGAAGCGGATGTCGCCGGCGGGACGTACGCGTCCATGGCACTCTTCCGACAGCGGTTTCCTGGAGCCCTTGCCAAGACGCGCTCCGCGGTGGCGTCGCTCCCCAGCCGACGCCTCCGACGCGTTGAGCTGCGGCGCGTCCGAGGCCGCCACAGCGAGAAGGTCGGGCATGGACTCATGGGCAGCTCGCATTGCCGGTGAGGCCGGAGCCGGAGCTCGTCTGGCGTGGCGTCGTAGCAACCTTCTCCTTCCCCGGCCCGGCGTCCTATTGCTGCTGCTCGTGCTGAATAAGTAGTGGATGTCCAGCGGCCGCCTGCACAAACAGATGCAAAATGTTGGAGCCCCGCATCCCGCAGGAAGCAAATCGGCGAGGAATCTCTCTTTCAAGAAGACCAGATGTCCTACCAGGTGGGTCCCTCGATGGAGGTCTCCTCGTCGCCGGTCCACCGCAGGAGCCGGCTCTCGGTGGCCGCCACCGCCGCCGACATGGAGCGTCATGTCATCGGCACCGGCAGGATGGCGCGCGGCGTGTTCCGGCTCCACGGTTCGATCGCGCAAGGGTGGTGACATTGCTCGCGGTGGCCAATGCGCGCGTGCTCATGGCGACAAACCTCACGGACGCGCAGGAACCTCGGCATGGCCGACGAAGCTCTGCAGCCGGTGGGGATGCCTTCTTGGGAGGCGCCGGGTCTCACTTGACGTCGACGAAGCTCCCCGCAGGCGCAGCACGTCGTCGAGGCGAACGGCGGTCCAGCGCACCAAGGCCCTGGGCGACATGTCTCTGCCCGCAACTATCCAGAACGACCAATCTCGGCCGCACGGGACAGATCCGGCAACCAGGAGAGGCCAGGGGGTGGACGGTATTTCATTTACCGCACGCAGCTCACAGCGTCGCGCCGAATCCCGTTCTGCTTGTTCGGCGAGCGTTCCCGCACTCGCCGTACCCGTACGGCATGCAGTGGCGTCGCCGGAGGGTCCCTTGCCGGACGGTCGGGCGTGGCGCGCCACCGGCGCATGCGTCGGCCCAACCTCTCTGCGACGGAGCTCGGATGTACGGGTGGGCAGTGACGGTCGCGACGACCGTCCGGCGTAGGGCGCCGAGGAGATGGTGCGGGCGTTCGATACGCTGGGTCTGCCGCCGCACTGCGATCACCTGCTGACAGATGGAGGACGTGTCACGTGACCAACGACGGGGTGCTCAAGAAAGCGTGGAGCACCGCGCGGTGACCAACTTTCCGCGGCGGCGACGCTGATCATGACGGCCGGAGAGATGGGGAGTGCCGCGTCGCCCCCGCACCGGAGTTGCTGGGCGAGAGCGGCGCCCCCCAAGTTCATGCCATTCGTCTTCAGGGAGTTCACGGAAGCGTACGCCGCCGCGGCTGCCAGCCGGGTGGACGTGCTCGATCAACGGCTTTCAAGTTTCACCATCCGAAGAAGCAAAAGCAACGAGCTGAGCTGAGCTGAGCTGAGGTAAGCAACGGACATGGCATCGAGCTGAGCTGCATCTCTGCTAATACGGAGTACAGTACATCATCATCTAGAAACCCATTGTTTCATTCTGGGTGTTGTCCGTCAGATGTGATGTGATCTTCTTTCTTTGCATTTTCTTTGTTTCCTTTTTTATTACTGGACTGAGCTTTCGGACGGCCCGAACAATGGATGCGCCATTTACTGCATGGCCTAATGTTGGGCTCATCGGTTTCTTTGATCTGGGCCAGCTGTTGTGTTGAAACATACACGGCCCACTCACATAAACCTTGTTGGCCCAGTCCAATCAAACAAAAAGGATTGTCTCCTGCCGTCAAAGTCGAATTTTTTAAATATTTTTTCACGATTTTCCAAAAATAATTACACCTGGCGAACTTTTGTAAAACTTATACCATAGCCGTCGTTTAAAACAACGTCTACCGTCTGAAACCGCCTCAAACGGCGGTTGATAATGTAAACGTTATTGTCAACAGTGTTCGGTGCAAACGCAGCTGAAAGAAGGCATCTGCCTTGCGCACGCGGGCCCCAGTTAGCGACCGCCATTTCCAACGGCGTTTGACTGTTGGAACATGGTTCAGGCATCCAAACGCCGCTGGAAACGTCGTCTGAGGCAAATGTCAGTTTCAACGGCTTTTGAGAAATGCAAACGCTTTTTAAAACAACGCTTGATTCCCCGTCTATAAAAAGCTCAAAAATTCCCCGAAATTCTCATCAAAATTCAGAAAAAAAGAAAGAGAGGGTGGAGAGGAGAAGGAAGGGAGTGAGAAGGGGGTGGTGGAAGAAGCAGTGAAGCTCTGCCCGATCTCTCAGTTCGAGGTATTATGCAGATTTCAACTCTCTCTGTAGTTAAGATTTAGTAGATTTATTGTAAGTAGTGTAGTTGTGTTTCACTAGATTAGTGTAGATCTAAACTATTAGATGAAAGTTAGGGATGGCTCACGAGCCAGCTCGGCTCGTTACAGCTCGTTTGATAACGAGCCGAGCTCAGTTTGGTTTGTCAAAGTAACAAGCTAAAAATCGAGTTCGGTTCGGTTCGCTTGAAAGTTTGAGCTGGCTCGTTAAGCTCACGAGCTTACTATTATCGAACATTAATGTTATGATAAAAATAATATTAATCAATATATACTAGTTTAAGTATGCTAACAATATTTAAAAGTTTAATTTATAATTATATTAAAATATGTAACATAAGTTAATAAAATAAGATAATATAGATATTTGAGAGCTCAAATAGACTCAATTAGTATCAGATTTGACTTACAAATTGAATAATAAGATTATTTTAACCAAATAATAGTAATATAACTTTATCCGTAAAACATAATTTTAGTATTTTCATCTTTACATAGACTAACAGCTAATCGAACATATCACGAGCAGTTCACGAGCTGACTTGTTAAGGAAACGAGCTGAAATTGAGACTCGGCTCGGCTTGTTTAAAGATCGAGCCGAGCTGAACCGAGCCAAACCTATGAATGAGCTGAGTTAGCTCACGAGCCTCGAGCTTTTATACCAGCTCTAATGACAGTTCTGTTTTGCTAGATTTACTTCGAGTAGTGCAGTTATGATTTATTCTAAGTAGTGTAGTTTTGATTCACTAGATTAGCTTAGATCTAAAATATTAGATGACAATTCTGTATCACTAGATTTACTCAAAGTACTGTAGCTAAGGTTAAATTAGTTTTTAATAGTAGTCGTTTATGCTGTATGATCTCAGGCATGTCAGAGACAGTTCGTGTCCAGTTGTATTATGGGCTAGGAGAAGTTAGGTATGGTGAGAAAGGAGTTGACTTGTCAACTTTTTGTTGAGTTGTGAAAGAAGTTAGAAAAGCCGCCGATAGAAGTTGGGGTGTCATAACCAACTAGTTGTAAATGCATTCTCAATAGATTCAGAGTAATATGGAACAACTCTGGTCATCGCTTCTAGCACTGCCCATATGCATGGATAAGAAAAGTTACATGACTTTTGTCCAACATTTTCTTTTGGTTCACTAACATAATCTTGATTTCCACAGTACTCCCACCAACCAAATGCATGTAATTTTGTGCAATGGTTGGATCCCCAGCTATTGAGTCGTATCAAAAGTACATCAACTACCTCAAGGACGTTGTCATCTACAACCTGAAGCAAGAGCTCGCGTCGGCACTAGCTACTCCAGATCCACCATCTACCGATGACGACAGACCGATGACCGGACCTATGGTGTTCAAAATGTACACCGGTTGTGAGGACGAGTATTGCACCTGCCCATGCCACGAGAAGAAGAACAAGACTCCACCAGTAACTCCATCCCCACCACCTTCACCCCCGGCACGGTACTACATGCCTTCCAGCACTCCGGCGGATCAATGTTCTTTTGGCAGTTCTCCTACCAGTAGACTAAGAAAGTTGTAATCGATTTCTAAATTTCCTAAGGTATGTTAGGACTAGCAACGGTGCATGGTTACGTCAGTAATTGGGTCGTACGTGCCATTGCAGATTTGTGAGCTTTTATTTCCATGTGATGTTATTAGAAAAAAAAACTGCCACCGTTGGTAACGGCGGCTGATACAAACGCAGACGTCGTTTCAAATGGTGTTTGGGGGCACCACCCAGATGACGCCAGTGGGTGAGCTTCTAGACGCCGTTGTACACGGCTTCTACCCCTACTGCCGCATACAACGACGTCTACATGTTGTTCGTCAGGCCACGTCATCACCGCCGTTGGCAACAGTGTTTACATTATCAACCGCTCTTTGAAGCGGCGTCAGGTAGCAAACGTCATTTCAAATGGCGGTTATGATATAGTTTTGTAAAAATTTGCCCGAGGTAATTATTTTTGAATAATTGTGAAAAAATATTTAAAAAATCGTCAAAGTCTCTTGTGTGTGATCTACTCGTCTGGATTCTGGACGTGAGAGCATGGTGAGATATTTTGAGCTCCCAGCTTCCGGGAATGTGGCAAGCTGGCGTGTACTACAAAATGCTTGAAGAGTACACCCCTCTCACTCCATTGAAAAGCCAAAAGCCACCCTTTCAACGTTCCCTAACGGTGACGGTACTACACCATTGCTAGCTGCTTCTCCATCTTTTTAGAATTGTGCTCAAGACTTTGTATCATCTCTATTCAATGTTCGTTAATAAAAATCAATTAATAAAACTTTCTTTATCCAAAAGATCTCGAGAGGGTGCCGTGTTGACAATACTAACGTGTCTGATGACTGTACACACCCAACTTGTCAGTAAGAAAAAAGGTCATTGTGACGACCTACAACTGCTAATAAAAATCAAATTGTGAAACATGCATATACATTAAGTATTTAAATTGGTAGAGTCAAATGCCCTTGAAAGCAACTGCTATGCCAACTTGCTTGTCGATTTCTGGGCGAACCAAGAATCAATATGGATTGACAAGTAATCATGCATGCACTTATAAATTTTGACCTAGTATTTATCATAGCTAGCTTATATCTTATAAATTGCGACAAACCTCTGCTGATAAGTTCCAAAGGTCAGATAAATACTCACTTAGTATTTATTTTCGTTCCCACGCCACTGTCTCTATTCCTATCTATTTATATTTACCATAATTCATAAAAAATAAGTTTATCATGTTAATTCGCAAAAGAAATTAAGCTGAAACACGCATGGAATATCGAGTTGCAGGAATTTGCATGTACCAAAAATATAGTTTTACAAGACGCATGAAAGGCTCGCTCCTTATTATCATTTTTAAAAACGACCTACGCAAAGAAGTAAACATACTGTTATATGCATATAGCAATTAACGATATATATATGTACTCGATCAATTACTAATGACTACCTCTGAATTAGTATGTGTGCATGCACAGATGTTGCGTGACGATTCTCGACCTCGATCAAGAGACCAGAAGAGATCCTTACTAGGCCCTGTTGGGTAAGACTGCCACACGGGTTTTTATTAAGAAGAATGAACCTTCGTTCTCCGGGTCTAGGAAATGCGTGACGATTCTCGACCTCGATCAAGAGACCAGAAGAGATCCTTACTAGGCCCTGACTGCCTCACGGGTTTTCATTAAGAAGAATAAACCTTCTCCGGGTCTAAAAAACCTTTGAACCTAACCAAGTAGACTAGAGAAGTTTTGGTTCAATTAGTCGACAAACTCAACGGACAAATATTCTACCGTCACGCATGTTTATCTGACGATTATTCATCACAAGCACAAAACAATATAATTGAACTTGGAGCCATATGTAGTGTTGTCCCTCCCGATTATTCACAGGCAGAGAACACACGATCGATATGTGCAACTTGTTTCTTGGATCAGCATGCATATATATGAGTCAGTATTATGCACGCGATCGATAGATTGATGTCGATCTCTGTCAAAGGGTCGTCATCCTTGACAAATAAGTACGTTTTTCTGAAACTAACTCTGCAATAAGTATCTTGCAATTTGGAAATTAAGTCGTCGACAGAGCGGTGATCGACCAATGCAAAGCGCGCATATGCGTCAGCTGATGTGATTGTTGTTTGCCTCTGGCCGTTGGATTGCTGCAAAAGATATATGAGGCAGAACGGAACAACAAGTCGGCCCGGCCCGCGTGTGCAGTCACCTCCTCGTAAGCTAATTTAGTAAACGCAGCGCGTCAGCCTTCAGCGGCTCTTTCATTTCTTTCCCTAGCTAGCAAGCAAGCAACTAGCCTTAATTGGTCATCTCAAGCTTAATTAACATATCAATAATTAATAATTAGATGAAGATATTAAGCAAACGCTTTCATCAGATACTTGATTTGGAGGGATCAAGAAAGTACTGAATTATTTGATGGTTCGTTTCATTCACTAGCATGCACGATTATTGTTTTTTTCTTCAATACGCAGAAAAACCGCGCATCATTGTATTAAGAAAGAAAACATTTAAATTACAACAGCGCAGAGCAAGCTCACTTAGAGAAATAGGGCAAGGAGCGCTCACACACATCAGGCATATGATTATTGTTGAAGTTAAAACACAGCAGTATATGTCTGAACATAGGTTTTATTACTATCAAACAGCAACAAGGCTTGTGAGCTGACAGTTGCTGGTGCTTATATTACACCTTTACAGCGTGAATGAAACTTCGGCAAGTTTCGGTCGTCGTCCTCCTCGTCGTCGGCCAAAAAAAGAAACAATGGCTTGCGGCAGCTGGCAGGTATGCCCTTATTTTCCCCCTCTCTCTCTGCAGTTGCTGCAAACAAATAGTATCAATCTAAGAACCGATTCTGGACACGCAGCCAGTTGGCCTCTCCAGCAGAAGATTCTGATCCTTGGCCGATCCCACTGGATGAGAGGCCAGGGCCATTCCAGTTCCGGTGATGCGGCGCCGAGGAAATCCCATTTCCAACCATTTTTTTATGCCAGATACTACCTTCCCTTTCCTATTCCAGCGCTGAGTACATCCAACTCCAATCCTAGATTAATCCCTCCATGATTCCGTCAGGTCCAATAATTCACCTTGTTAATTCAACAAACTCCATGACTCCCGGCCCTCATGTCGACGGCCTGGCCTCGTGTCACCGGCACGAGTTCTCAGGCGCCAGCGTCCTGACCGAGATGCCCAAAATGTCAACTCCCCAGCTCGCTACATATACCCCCATAGATGCAAGACGGAAAAGCATTCGAGCTCCAACCAAGCACCTGCATTGCAAACACCAAGCACTCATCCACACAAGAGCAAGCAAGCTCAAGAAGCAGCTAGCTAGCAGCTTGTAGAGGGTGGCAATGTCGAACATGGAGCGCGGGGCACGAGGGAGCTCGGTACACGGCCTCACGGGGCGCGAGCCGGCGTTCGCCTTCTCCACGGCGGCGGCCGACGACGCAGCAGCAGCCAAGTTCGACCTGCCGGTGGACTCCGAGCACAAGGCCAAGACCTTCAGGCTCTTCTCCTTCGCCAACCCGCACATGCGCACCTTCCACCTCTCGTGGATCTCCTTCTTCACCTGCTTCGTCTCCACCTTCGCCGCGGCACCGCTGGTGCCCATCATCCGCGACAACCTCAACCTCACCAAGGCTGACATCGGCAACGCCGGTGTCGCCTCCGTCTCGGGCTCCATCTTCTCCCGTCTCGCAATGGGTGCCATCTGCGACCTCCTTGGCCCGCGCTATGGTTGCGCGTTCCTCATCATGCTCGCCGCGCCCACCGTCTTCTGCATGTCGCTCATCGATGACGCTGCTGGGTACATCGTCGTCAGGTTCTTGATCGGCTTCTCGCTGGCGACGTTCGTGTCGTGCCAGTACTGGATGAGCACCATGTTCAACAGCAAGATCATCGGCACCGTCAACGGGCTCGCCGCCGGCTGGGGGAACATGGGCGGCGGCGCCACGCAGCTCATCATGCCGCTCGTCTATGACGTCATCCGCAAGTGCGGCGCCACACCCTTCACAGCGTGGCGTCTGGCTTACTTCATCCCGGGGTCGCTGCACGTGTTGATGGGCATCCTCGTGCTCACCCTCGGGCAGGACCTCCCCGACGGCAACCTCAGGAGCCTACAGAAGACGGGCAACGTCAACAAGGACAAATTCTCCAAGGTGATGTGGTACGCAGTCACCAACTACAGGACATGGATTTTCGTCCTGCTTTACGGCTACTGCATGGGAGTCGAGCTGACTACCGACAATGTCATCGCCGAGTACATGTACGACCGCTTCGACCTCGACCTTCGCGTTGCCGGAACAATTGCCGCATGCTTCGGCATGGCCAACATCGTGGCACGACCAATGGGAGGCATCCTCTCCGACATTGGTGCACGTTACTGGGGCATGCGTGCTCGTCTCTGGAACATTTGGATCCTCCAGACCGCCGGTGGGGCTTTCTGCCTCTGGCTCGGCCGCGCCAGCACTCTCCCTGTCTCCGTCGTCGCCATGGTTCTCTTCTCCTTCTGTGCGCAGGCAGCCTGCGGTGCCATCTTTGGTGTCATCCCCTTCGTTTCCCGGCGCTCCCTCGGTATCATCTCTGGCATGACCGGAGCTGGTGGCAATTTCGGCGCAGGTCTGACGCAGCTGCTCTTCTTCACCTCATCCAAATACTCCACGGGCACAGGGCTGGAGTACATGGGCATCATGATCATGGCGTGCACGCTGCCGGTGGTGTTTGTGCACTTCCCTCAGTGGGGTTCCATGTTCTTACCTCCCAGTGCCAGCGCCACAGAGGAGCACTACTACGGATCAGAGTGGAATGAGGAGGAAAAGAGTAAGGGTCTCCATAGCACCAGCATCAAGTTCGCTGAAAACAGCCGCTCCGAGCGCGGCAAGCGCAGAAACTCCATTGAGGCCACAAGCACTACGCCTCCAAATGCCACACCTGAGCATGTTTAGGCAAATACATTGGATGTTGTCTCGGAAGGATGGTTATACAAAGAAAGTTTCTGGCATACGTGAAAGAAACGTAAAGGTGCTTAATTATCCTTGTTAATGTTTGACTTAAGGATTAGTGGTTGTTGGGAGGTACAGTGGTCATGTGCGATTTTCAAAGTATGTAAAAGAGATGTATGCTAGCAGTTGGGTTGGTGCTTGTACCATGACCACATTACTAGCACGTTTGTATTACAAACCTCGATATATAAGCACCTTGTTAACAAGACAACTCTTGTATTGTAAAAGATGGTGTAAGACATATTATTTACACACCTGCAAGTTGAATGCATATATGTTCTTTCATATGTGTAACAGTGGATCATTTTAATGGTTTTCACGAATAATGGATGGCAACAACCTTATACCACATTTAATAAACAGTTGGTCACTAACAACATATAGTAACCAACGAAGACCAAGATGAAACCACCTTTTTTGCATCAAGGATTGGTGTACATATTGCCCACACACAAAAGATCTTCCTTTCATTTGTGAGGGTGTTTGGGCGGAGGATTGATTGATGAGGATCTGGCTGCACAAAAGGTTGAGGGGAAGTAAGTGAATCCTTGGAGTATTTTTCAGTTCGTAATGACTACATTTTTTCAGAAATCGAGCACCATCAGTGATATGATGGCAGCAAAAGAGAAGTTTAAGCATGACTTTGCCCTGCTTATGCATAAAGCAAAGGCAAGCTACTTCCCCTTGATCAAGGAATGGTTAGATCTTTTGTAATAAGCTAGCTTTTGTTCCTTTTTGTAGAATATTGGACAAACACCACACACCCAAGATGGGGGGTGAGCTTTCATTATATAGGCCGGATACGGCTTGGTGTACAAGACCACATACAACACTATATGTCTAACACCTGCCAGCAGTCGCAGGTGGATCCTGACAAACACCTAGACTGGACCTAAAATCAGTAAATAACTGTACAAGAAGGCCCTTAGTCATAATGTCAGCAAACTGTCGCGGAGAAGGAACATGAAGAACACAAACTACGCCTAAAGCCACCTTCTCGCGGACGAAGTGAATGTCAATCTCAATATGCTTCGTTCGTCGATGATGAACTGAGTTGGCAGCCATATAGACTGCATTGACATTGTCACAGAAGATGAGCATAGCCTTTGAGAGCGGAACATGAAGCTCCTGAACAAGTTGGCGGAGCCAACAGCACTCAGCAATCGCATGAGCAACAACACGATATTCTGCCTCTGCACTGGAACGAGAGACTGTAGTTTGACGTTTCGACGACCAAGAAACCAGGGTGTTGCCGAGAAAGACACAATAACCAGAGGTAGAACAGCGGGAATCAGGACAGCCAGCCCAATCAGCATCAGAATAGGCTGTAAGAGAGTCAACCGGACCATTGCCAATCCGTAGACCGTAGGACAAGGTACCCTTCACATAACGCAGGATGCGTTTCAGAAAGGCCAGGTGAGACTCCCGAGGATCATGCATGAAAAGGCAGACTTGTTGAACAACATAAGCAAGATCCGGGCAAGTCAGAGTGAGATACTGAAGGGCACCAGCTAGACTCCGGTAAGCAGAGGCATCAGCTAATGGCGCACCATCGGAAGCAGACAACTTGGCCTTAGTGTCAACAGGCGTCGTCGTAGAATGACACTCACTCATGCCGGCACGACGAAGAATCTCCAAGGCATACTGACGCTGACAGAGAAACAACCCATCGAAAGAACAAGTCACAGATATGTGCAAGAAGTCATTAAGATCTCCCAAATCTGTCATAGCGAACTCACTGTGCAGTCGATCAATAATGTGCTGGAGCAGAGCATCAGAAGAAGCAGTCAAGATAATATCATCCACGTAGAGAAGAATGTAGGCAATGTCGTCACCATTCCGATAGATAAATAGTGAAGTATCCATAGAAGATGGAACAAAACCCAAAGAACGAAGATATGTCACAAACTGTTTATTCCAAGCACGAGGAGCCTGCTTCAGTCCATAAAGAGACTTCTAAAGAAGACACACATGATCAGGATGGGCAGGATCAACAAAACCAGGAGGCTGCTTGTCGGGGGCGGTCATTAGGGGTCCCCTAATTAAGGGGATAATCACCCTCGTTAAACGCAATCCGCCAAGGGACTGTTCCCCGAACCCCGGTCACGGGACATCACGGGCCCACGGCCTGCTACGGCCCGGCAGCAGCCACATCGAGAAGGCCCGTTTGACCGCCTCGCCCGAGGGCTCCGGCTCCTCGAGCAGATTTTCGTCTCGCTCGAGGGCTCCGGTCCCTCGAGCGAATTTCCGCCTCGCTCGAGGGCCCCAATCCCTCGAGCAGGCTTCCGCCTCGTTCAGGGGCTCCGGTTCCCCGAGCAGGCTTCCGCCTCGCTCGGGGGCTCCGGTCCCTCAAGCAGGTTTCCGCCTCACTCGGGAGCTCCGGTCCCTCGAGTAGGTTTTTCGCCTCGCTCAGGGGGTTCGGCCCCCCTCGAGCGGGCAGCCGTCTCCACTCCACCCAGCAGCGACATTTAATGCTAGGTCCCACGGCGGGACGCCAAAGTCAAGGGTGAATCTCCTCCACGCGGCGCGACTGACAGAGCGCCTGACACTGCCACAGTGCCGCCTAACCCGCCACTGTGCAGCCATTCCTGGCCCTGTGCAGACGTTGTGCGGCCCTGTGCGGACAGGCAGGTGTCATTCCACGACACTATGCCACCTGCTCCGGTCCTCCCCTGCGGCAAGACCCTCGAATGGGCATGGGGACACCCTCGAAATGTGTACGGGCGATAAGCCGGCGTGCACTCCGGCTGACACCACCGTACGAGCGGCGTGCGCCACGTCTTCTCCGCCAACTCCGGCGTCGCACGGCCATCCCGAACGCTGTGCGACCATCCCCGGCACTATGCCGCCACTCCTACCACTGTGCAACATGTCGTGCAGCACTGTGCGGACAGGCGGGTGACGCGCCGCAGCCCCGCACCACCAACTCCGGTCCTTTCCCCAGCGGCTAGGCCCTCGATTCAGCTAGGGCAAGCCCTCGAAGTCAAGGCAGGACGGGCCACAGTGACCACCACGCCGCCCGCAGAAGCCGGAGGGCGCTGCCAACTCGCGCCAGGAACCATGACGTGCGGGGACAAGACTGTCGGCGCCATACTAGTTAGTACACAGCCACTGTGCTGGTTGCAGAGCAGCATCATTGTAACTGCCCTCCCTTGGCCTATAAAAGGGAGAGGCAGAACCCCCTGCGCAGGGAGGACTCACATTCACTGGCACTAGCACACACCATGTTCCAGATATTGGCACTCGCCTCAATCACCTTAGTAGGGACTTGGGGGAACTTCCTCCTCTCCCGCCTTGCTTGTAGCCCCCCTCTGCAGGCACCACCGGTGCAAGCTAATATAGTGCGCAAGCACACCTTGCTAGACGTACGGCCGCGTGGCCGGAACCAGGATAAACCCCGTGCATCCTTAGCTTAGCACTACCCATCGAGAAGCAGATCCCAGCGCAAATCACTAGTTGGTGCTGGTACTAATCCGGACACCGACAGTTGGCGCGCCAGGTAGGGGAGCGCTGTGATCATCCACCCGCTTTCTCGATGGTGATCGTCATCGAGCACACGTCGGAGAGGCCCGCCTGGGGCGAATCCGACTCGTTCCCGGCCGGATTCGAGATCTGGTTCGGGAGCATCCACTACCAGGCGACTGGCAATGGCTACCACATGCGCATCCTCAACAGGGACGCGCTCAAGGCGGCGCCGCCCGGAATGTCGGCTGCCCCGATGCCAGCAGTGTTTCCACTGCCACCCCGACGCCGCAAGCGTTCGGGGAAGCGCTCACGGCGAGCGCGCACGGCGCGACGCCAAGCGGCGGACGGTGGCTCCCCCCAGGGGGTCGAAGCCGGCGAGCTCCCACCTGTCGGGGCAGGGCAAGGCGATGCACCTCCACCGGTGAACTCCACGGCGCACCCCGCGGAGGGGGTCGCGGCTGCGTAGCCACGATTCCCCCACGGAATGCGCGGCGCTAGTATGGCGTACTCTTCGTCGGCCGGCACCAACCTGGCCGCATACGAGGACCTTCCGGACCACCACTTCATGTCCATCCGGAACCTCATCACCACCTCGCCCGACGAATCCTACGGCGACACCGACGGTGAGGAGTACGGATACAGGCGCGGGGCGCCAGAGTGGGACTACTCCGGACTGCGAGACCCCGACGCTTTCAGGCGGTTCCAGGCCGCAGCAGATTACTGCCTCACCTGCTCCGACGACTCCAGCAAGGGGGATTATGATCCCACCCGCGAATGCTTCGTCGTCGTCCTCAGCGAAGGCGAAGACGAGGGAGGCGGAGCGGGCGATGCAGCGGTCCGCAACAACGTGGCAGTAACCCCACCGGTGGGGGCGACACCACCGCCACCTGACGCGGCGCGTGCCGCGCAGATGGCCCAGCTTCGCGAGCTGGAAGCAAAGCTGAACGCAGAGCGCGAGCAGCTGCGGCAGCTGAAGGCCACACTTGAAAGAGACAGGGCCGGCCCCTCGACACCGGGTGCGCGCTGCAGGACGCGTGGCCCGCGAGCGCATCAACACCGACGCCGACGTGGATGAGATGCCAAACCTGGCAAGGGCCAGCCAGAAGCTCGTGGCTGCGGCAACTTTGATTCGGACCATGCCTGAGCCATCGACGCCCGAGGGACGTAACCTACGCCGCGAGGCGCAGGCCCTCATCGAGCAGGCTGCGGTGCAGCAAGCCGAAAGCTCCGCGTCCCGCATGCGTCATCAGTCTGCCACGAAGGCTGGTGGGGGCGGTCGGGACCAGGAGGTGTCGGTCCACACTCCGTACCGAGCACCTACCATCCACAAAGGCAACCAGAGGACCCCTGCCAAGGATCGGATCCAGGATACGCGAGGCGCGCCCAACGATGGCGACGCTCGTAACATCCTGAACAAGAAGAGGCAGGACACCACTCCGTCGCACGGCTACAACCCACGGCGCGGTGGGCGGTACGACAGCTGGGAGGACAAGAGCCCGTCGCCGGAGCCGCCGGGCACGCGTGTGTTCGGCCGAGCGATCCGCACAGCCTCGATCCCCCCGCGCTTCCGCCAGTCGACAACCGTGAACAAGTACTCGGGGGAGACGGACCCCTGGGTGTGGCTCAACGACTACCGCCTGGCGTGCCAGCTGGGCGGCACCACGGATGACGCCATGATCATCCGCAACCTGCTGCTGCACCTGGCAGACTCCGCGCGGACATGGCTCGAGCACCTGCCCGCGAACCAGATCCACGACTGGGATGACCTGGTCAGGACGTTCGTGGGCAACTTCCAGGGCACGTACGTGCGCCCCGGGAACTCCTGGGACCTCCGAGGCTGCTCCCAGAAGGCTGGTGAGTCCTTGAGGGATTTCATCCGCCGCTTCTCCAAGCGCTGCACCGAGCTTCCGAGCGTCGGTGAGTCCGAGGTCGTGCACACCTTCTTGGAGGGCACGACTTGCCGGGACCTCGTGCGCGAGTTGGGGCGGAACCCTCCCACTAGCGTCAACGAGCTATTCGACATCGCCACTAGCTACGCTTCCGGGGAGGAGGCAGTAGGGGCGATCTTCGACGGCAAAAAGGGCAAGTTGGCCGAGGATGCGCTCGCGGAGGGCAGCAAGCCCAAGGAGCCCTCGAAGAAGCAGAAGCAGGGCAAGAAGGGCAAGAAGGGCCAGGGCAAGAAGCCCATGGAACAAGACGAGAGCCCCGAAGAGGTCAACGCGATCGACACCGCCAACAAGGGGGCTCGAGGCCCCCCTCGAGGCGGGGTCTTCGACGACATGCTGAAGAAGCCCTACCCGTACCACAAGACCCCTGTCGCTCACACCCTCGAGTAGTGCGACATGCTCAAGAAGTACTACAGCTGCGTCACCGCGAAGGAGGACAATGCCAAGAAGGACGCGGGCGACGGCGGCAAGGATGGCTTCCCGGAGGTGGAGAACTTGTTCTTCATCTTCGGGGGGCCCACCGTCGATATGACGTCGCGGCAGCACAGGTGTGAACGTTGAGAGGTCTACTCCATTCACCCGGCCGTGCCGTCGTACCTCGACTGGTCGGAGGAGACGATCTCCTTTGGCCGTGAAGACCACCCGGATCACATCCCCAATCCAGGACAATACCCGCTTATTGTCGACCCCATCATCGGCAACACACGATTCTCCAAGGTGTTGATGGACGGAGGCAGCAGCCTCAACATCATGTACTCCTCCACCCTGGAGCTCATGGGGATTGGGTTGGACAAGCTGCGGCCCAGCAATTCACCATTCCACGGCGTTGCGCCGGGCAAGCGAGTCCAGCCTCTCGGGCAGATCGACCTGCCTGTCTGCTTCGCCACACCGAGCAACTTCCGCAAGGAGGTCCTCACCCTTCTCCCTTTGCTGCCTGGCACGATTGGCGGCGTGCGACCTGGGCGTCGGAGGATCTGAGGTAGGGATGTTGACGCGCACCCACTGTCACCGGCAACCACAATTAGATCAAACACGGGAATAAAACAGGCAAAAGCAAGGAGTCAAATCTCACCAGGTTGGCGTCCGGGAGCATCGCGAACGACCACAAGTCGTCGTCATTGTGTGGAAGCACCTTGAGGTTCACCGCGCGCCTCGCCCTCGTGGTCGCGTACGCCGGGGGGAGCGGCTCCTCCAGCAACCGCGACCGCACCAGGGCTGCGGGGTCGGTGTCGCTCTTCATCTCAAAGATGAGAAGTTCCCTCTCCATGAGAGGGATCACCCGCCGGAGGTGGAAGTTGGCGATGACGGCCGCCACGGTCAGCCCGGCGTTCGCCAACTGGCACAGGGCGTCGGTGAGAGCCTCGAGCCTCGCCTGCCTCGACGCGGGCGACACCCCGTGCGCCCAAGACACCAGCCTCTCCTTCACCACCTTCCCGGTGTACGGCGGGAGCCCGGCGCCGTCATTGCGCAGGTAAAACCAACCCTTCTCCCAGTCGGTGTTGTTCGTCGTCATCGAACAAAGCAGGTACAACTCCTTCCGGGAGTCACGCGCTGCAAATGTAAGGCCACCGGCACGTACGGCCCGGCGTGTCCTCCTCTCCCCGGCGGCGAGCGTGTGGAGCTCACCTCAGAAGAGATGGATCCACAGGTCCCAGTGCGCTGGGATTCCCAGGAACCCCTCACAAACAGCGACGAAGGAAGCCGCCTGCGAAATGGCGTTGGGGGCGAAGTTGTGAAGCTCCACCCCGTAGTGGTAGCACAACCCCCGCATGAACTTGCTCGCGGGGGCGTTGAATCCTCGCTCGTGCAGCCGCATGAAGCTCACGATGTAGCCCGGCGGCGGGGCTGGCTCCCGGTGTGATGCCGGCAGGATAATCCATGCCGAGTTCGTCTTGTTGCTGGCTGGCGCCAGCTGACCGCCGGCGACTAGCCCCTCCATGGATTATGGATCCACCGACGACCGGGGCCACGGGTGAGCATCCAACACTCAGACGCAGACATGACGGGAGCGGCAGGGATGCGGAGAGACGGAGCAGAGCGGCGGAGCACGAGCGAATCCGGAGCGGTGGAGCGCGCGGCGATGAGGAAGGCGAAGAGCAAGGGGCGGATATGAACGGCAAAGGTAAGGAGCTCCCCCGCGCCTCCTGCTTTTATAGAGTAGGAAGGGGCGGAGCACCCGGAGGCACGGCGGACAGCGGCAGTTAATGCGGTGGGTGCCGCCCGCCACTGACAGCAGGGCCCCACCGCCCCAAAACAGCCGCACGCACGCGCGTACGCCATAATTACCGCACGGTAATCCAAGGGACGCTGTGTCCTGTCTTATCGCCGTCTCACATCATCCATGTTGCGTCGCCTGAAAAAGGCGCGCCCACCTCGCGTGCCCCGTGCCACATCAGCCACGACCGGGTGGGCGTGGCAACCAACCATCCTGCGGACGAATTTCAAACGCCAAGGACTCGAGCCGGGGACCTCAGGTAACCTCGAGCAGGGGACTCGAGGCCCAATCCCTCGAAAGGATACAACAGGCACCTCGATCCAGAGCGGTCAAGGCCGCGAGGCCACGACCTATCGAACACACCCTCGAGAATGATCTCGAGGGAGCTCAGGACTTAGGCCCTCGAAACACTACTGATCAGCGGCTCGAGACCGGGCCCGCGGAGGGCACGACGGGCACCGCAGATGCACCTCGCCTTGGGGGAGTACTGATCAGTGGTTCGAAGCTCGGTTCGATGGCGGATCGACGAGTGCCACAGATCTGCCAAGACGGGAGCGCCCGGAGCCCCCTTCAAACGCCCTACTGATCAGAGGTACGGAGCCTGACCCTCGGCGGGTTCGAACAGGCGCTTCAGATCGACAGAGTTAGGAATGATCGGGGCGTGCGCGATCGAGCCTGTCCCCGAATGCGAAGTTCGGGGGCGCCCCACATATCGTGTTCAAGGCTAAGACAGAGGCAGTCAATCGAGGGATCTCATCGAGGGAGAGCTTCCGTGCCCTCGGCCCCTATCGATCGGGACCGAGTCCTGCTTGGCAAACCTTTGCAAGCGCTCACATGGCCGTGTCCCAGACCACGAGCTGACCCCTATCGAACGGGGCACGGACGCCCACTTGAACTATCCGTTAACAGCTCACTGAGGCAACCGTTGCTCGCCGTCCGCTCGAGGGTAGCACAGTTTGCCTCACCCCTCTACCCTGCGAATGGGCAACGAGGGTCGTAATAAAGCCGAGAGTATTCATCCGATCGTCTCTGATTGGGCCAGGGCTCGGGGGCTCCTCGCACCACGACCACCCTAATGATCGCCACATCAACCTACCCAGGGTTGCGCCCCCGAAAGCGGTCAGCCTGCCCGAACGTCTCGGGTCAACATGATGCCTCTCCACCTGCGTAGATTGCCGATGCGGGCTGAAATACCGCCGAAGCCGGTTGAAACAAATGTAAGGCGAGCCACGTCACCCTATGTATTTAACCCCTGCACGAGTGCGCGCACTCCTACAGGGCTTCGGGGGCTTACACCCGCGGGTGCGCTAGCGCGCCCCCACAGAAAAACATGCACAATCAAAGGGGACAAGACCTGCGCATAGCACCCGAGAGCGACATCCTTTGCCGGAACGGTCCCCTTTCCAGCAAAGGCTCGGGGGCTACTGTCGGGGATGGTCATTAGGGGTCCCCTAATTAAGGGGATAATCACCCTCGTTAAACGCAATCCGCGAAGGGACTGTTCCCCGAACCCCGGTCACGGGACATCATGGGCCCACAGTCTGCTACAGCCCGGCAGCAGCCACACCGAGAAGGCCCATTTGACCGCCTCGCCCAAGGGCTCCGGCTCCTCGAGCAGATGTCCGTCTCGCTCGAGGGCTCCGGTCCCTCGAGCGAATTTCCGCCTCGCTCGAGGGCCCAATCCCTCGAGCAGGCTTCTGCCTTGCTCGGGGGCTCCGGTCCGCCGAGCAGACTTCCGCCTCGCTCGGGGGCTCCGGTCCGCCGATCGAGTAGGTTTCTGCCTCGCTCGGGAGTTCCGGTCCCTCGAGCAGGTTTTCCGCCTCGCTCGAGGGGTTCGGCCCCCCTCGAGCGGGTAGCCGTCTCCGCTCCACCCGGCAGCAGCATTTAATGCTCGGTCCCACGGCGGGACGCCAAAGTCAAGGGTGAATCTCCCCCACGCGGCGCGACTGACAGAGCGCCTGACACCGCCATAGTGCCGCCTAACCCGCCACTGCGCAGCCATTCCTGGCCCTGTGCAGACGATGTGCGGCCTTGTGCGGACAGGCAGGTGTCATTCCACGACACTATGCCACCTGCTCCCGTCCTCCCCTGCGGCAAGACCCTCGAATGGGCATAGGGACACCCTCGAAATGTGTACGGGCGATAAGCCGGCGTGCGCTCCGGCTGACACCACCGTACGAGCGGCGTGCGCCGCGTCTTCTCCGCCAACTCCAGCGTCGCACGGCCATCCCGGACGCTGTGCGACCATCCCCGGCACTATGCCGCCACTCCTACCACTATGCGACAGGTCGTGCAGCACTGTGCGGATAGGCCGGTGACGCGCCGCAGCCCCGCACCACCAACTCCGGTCCTTTCCCCAGCGGCTAGGCCCTCGATTCAGCTAGGGCAGGCCCTCGAAGTCAAGGCAGGACGTGCCATAGTGATCACCACGCCGCCCGCAGAAGCCGGAGGGCGCTGCCAACTCGCGCCAGGAACCATGACGTGCGGGGACAAGACCGTCGGCGCCATACTAGTTAGTACACAACCACTGTGCTGGCTGCAGAGTAGCATCATTGTAACTGCCCTCCCTTGGCCTATAAAAGGGAGAGGCAGAGCCCCCTGCGCGGGGAGGACTCACATTCCAGATATTGGCACTCGCCTCAATCATCTTAGTAGGGACTTGGGGGAACTTCCTCCTCTCCCACCTTGCTTGTAGCCCTCCTCTACAGGCACCACCGGTGCAAGCTAATACAGTGCGCAAGCACACCCTGCTGGACGTACGGCCGCGTGTCCGGAACCAGGATAAACCACGTGCATCCTTAGCTTAGCACCGCCCATCGAGAAGCAGATCCCAGCGCAAATCACTAGTTGGTGCCGGTACTAATCCGGACACCGACACTGCTCACAATAGACTGTTTCCTCGAGATATCCGTGAAGAAAAACATTCTTCACGTCCAACTGATGAATAGGCCACTGTCAAGAAGCTGCAATACTTAGCACAGTCCGAATCGTACCCTGTTTAACCACCAGACTGAAAGTCTCATCATAATAAACACCAGGCTTCTGATTAAAACCCCGACCAACCCAGCGAGCCTTATGCTTGGAAAGAGTACCATCAGCATTGTACTTCAATTTCCAAAGCCATCGCCCAGTAACGACATTAACTCCTGGAGGGCAAGGAACAACACGCCAGGTACCATTATCCACCAATGCCTGGAACTCATCAGCCATAGCAGCTCGCCAATTGGGATCAACAAGCACACTACGATAGTTACTCGGAACAGCAGAAGGAACTGTAAAAGTAGCAGTCAAATTCTTGTAACTAACAGGCTGTATAGTACCAGACTGGAGATGAGTCAAGCGTCGCAGTGGAGCAGGTGGAGACACGTCAGTGCTCATAGGTCGGCCAGGCGGCGATGGTGCACGCAAGGAGGTCGTAGAATCGCCCAGACTGAGGCCACCAAACCGAGATGGACCATGCCGAGGACCGTGGACGTGCACAGGTCGTCGGCCATAGACAACGCGCCCAAAACGGCCTGGAGCATCTGGTGCAGGGTAGGCCGCCGGTGCTGCAGAGGGGCCCGGCGCGAGCGAGGCCGCCGGCGCGGACGAGGTTGCCGGCGCGGGCTGGGCCGCCGGCGCGGGCAAGGGTGCCGGTGCGAGCGAGGCTGCCGGCGCGGATGAGGCCGCCGGCGCAGGCTGGGTCGTAGGTGCGGGCGTGGATGGCGCAGACTCCGTGCGCGACGAAGATGGCATAGACGGTGGTGCCGGAACACTCCCGCCCGTACTGGAAGACGTCAAAGGTCCGGATGGGGACATAGAGCCACGCCTACCCGGAGCTGAAGGCGGTTGCTCGACGTCCATGGAGGACATAGCAGCCGCGGAGAGACCACTAGCTGCATGATTAGTAGCACAAGGCGCAATATCCGAATCATCACCGAGGAGGAAATCGAAGGAGCTGGCAGGAGGGAGAGGTGAAGCACTCGCAAACGGAAAAGTGGACTCGTCGAAGACAACATGTCGCGAGATGATAATCTTGCGGGTGGAGATGTCAAGACAGCGATACCCCTTATGCGAAGAGGGATACCCTAAGAACACGCAGCCTGCCGAACGAGGCGCAAGCTTATGCTGTGATGTGGCCTGTAAGTTAGGATAACATAAACAGCCGAAAACACGAAGATGATCATAAACTGGCGATGAACCGTGAAGACGAGTGTAGGGAAGCTCGTGTTTAATAGAGGAGGAGGGGCGACAGTTTAGCAAGTAGGTGGCTGCGGAGAGTGCCTCAGCCCAGTACGAGGGAGGCATGGACGCTTGAATGAGAAGAGTGCGCACAGAGTTGTTGAGGGTACGAAGAACACGTTCAGCCTTAACATTTTGTGGAGAGGTGTATGGGAAGCATAAATGGAAAACGATGCCGTTGGCAGCAAGCGAAGTCTGCATGGCGTGGTTAACAAATTCAGTTCCATTATCAGCCTGAAAACAACGAACGGGAAGGCTAAACTGAGTGCGAGCATAGGCAATAAAATCAACAATGAGTTGATGAACCTCAGACTTGCTTTTCAAAGGGTACGTCCAGCAATAGTGCGTAAAATCATCCAGTAACACTAAGTAATAGTTGCAACCAGATATGCTAGAAACCGGCGAGGTCCAGACATCACAATGAACAATCTCAAAAGGTGAACTAGTTTGAGAGGTGGAAGTACGAAAGGGAAGACGCACATGTTTGCCAAGTTGACAGGTGTGGCATAGCAAGGTATCAACTTTATTACAAGAAATCAAACTGTTTTTGTTAAGCGAAGCTAAGACTGCTGGACCAGGATGACCGAGACGGCGATGCCAGAAGGAGGTAGAGGCCGCGAGCATGGCGTGGGCGGCGGCAGGGACAGCTGAGGAGATGGTGTAGAGGTCGCCAGCACTATTGCAGTGAAGAATCATGTGCCCCGTCCTGAGTTCCTTAATAGAAAAACCAAAGGCGTCAAATTCGATAGAACAACTATTGTCGCGGGTGAATTGTCGAACAGAAAGTAAGTTGTGAACAATGGATGGTGCGACCATGACATTATTCTGGGCGAATTGGGACGTGTTGGTGGTGAGAATTGAGAAGCCTCGGGACGTTACAGGAATACGTGCACCATTGTCTACAGTAATTGAAGAATGAACAGCTGGGAGGCGAGAGAGTAGTATACCATCGGAGGAGTGCATGTAAGTCGAAGCGCCCGTGTCCATCACCCAGGCATTCCCCTGCATGGCGAGCTGCTGAATAGCAGCCGTCAGGCCAGCCGTGTCAAAAACGGTGGAGGACCCCTGGAAAGCGGTGTTGGCCCGCGGTGCGGGACCAAGAATCCCCTGGCCGTCGCGCCACTGTCCACCGCCACCGCCGCTGCTGCCCAGCGCCCCCTGGAGGGCCTGTGGATTGATGCAAATCCACGGGCCAGCAGGTTGGCGGGCGCGGAACTGCGAGCCGTTGCCACCACCGTTGCGCCTGCCGCCGTTGCCCTTCTTGCAGCGCTGCTGGCCGCCGCCGCCGTTGCCACCGCCGCCGCTGGCCTGCTGCGGCTGCTGCTGTGGCGGCTGAGGAGGCTTAGACGAGGAGGAGGAGCGGCAGTCGGAGCCGCTGCAGCCGAAAGTGGAGGAGGATGTGACGAGGGTGTTGGTTGCCTCAACCTTGACCTCGTTCTCGAGGCGCAGCTCTTTCAGTTTGAGCTGATCGAGGGCGGTCGAGAAGGTCATGCCGCTAGTGCCGGCAATGATGTCGGCGGCGGTGCTGTAGCGAGAGTTGACACCGCGGAGGAGGTTGAGGAGCAGGGTGGGTGTGTCGACAGGCATGCCAACATCACGAAGTGCGTCGTCAGCCTTCTTCATCTTCTTCCCATAGTCTTCAACGGAGAGGTCTCCCTGAGTCATAGTGTGAAAAGAGTGACCCATGAAGATGGCACGGGGTGCCTAGTTCACCGTGAAGTGGCCCTGGGTGGCCGCCTAGAGTTGACAGGCGGTCTGGTCAGGCTCCATGGTGAAGTCGAGGACGACAGAGTCGACGGAGCCATACAGCCAACTGCGAACGCAGGAGTCAGCCTGCCACCATGTGGCGGTGAGCGGGTCAGGCGCCGCGGTGCCGTCGATGTATGCGAGAAGGCCGAACTTCCCGCACAGCGACTCGAAGAAGGACTTCCACTGGGTGTAGTTGGAGGAATGGAGCTCCAGCTTCACGGGAACATGAGACGAGACGTTGATGGTGGCGTAGTTCATCACCATTGGAGCGTCGGGTGCCGCCGGAGGAGGCTGCGCAGGAGGAGGGCCGAGGCAGGAGGCCGGTTCGTCATCGTCGGAGGAAGAGTCGTCGTTGGTGACAGAGGACATCAATAGATGGGATCTGCTGGGTAGTGCGGCCGGCCAAGGAGGCTGGGCGCTGGGGAGCGGCGGCGGCCAGGGAGGTGGCGGCGGCTCCTGGTGGTGGGTGTTGCGCGTGCAGGAGAGGCATGACAATTAGGGCAGCAGAAGAGTAGAGGAGGGTGGGGGGGTGCGGCGGCCAGGGAGGGGCGCACGTGAGGGGGGGCGAGGGGGGCACATGAACCCTAGGGTTAGGCTGATACCATGTAGAATAGTGGGCAAACACCACACACCCAAGATGGGGGTGACCTTTCATTATATAGGCCAGATACAGCTAGGGTTGAAAACGGACGGTTTGTATCCCGTTCTGTTCCGACTGTTTTTCTACATTACGATTTTGTTTCTGTTTTTACCGAATTATGAAAAGTAGTCAGATTCAATTAATTTTAGTGTCATTCTTCATTATTTTGTAGTAGTTTACTTTCATAAATGTAGAAAAATCCCGTTCCGTTCCGACCGTTTTTCTACATTTATGATTTCGTGTTCGACCTTTTTCGACCGGTTTCATCCCTAGATACAGCTTGGTGTACAAGTAATACAATACAAGACCATATACAACATTATATGTCTAACATTTTTCTTTTGATGTTTGCCTGATCTTAAGTTTTGTTCATTTCCTTCTTTTTTTGAGCAGATTGGCGGCAGAACCCCTACCTATTTTTCATTAATATATAAAGGCGGGATATGTACAGGGGAAAGATACTAATAAGCTTTCAAAGCTAAAAAGAGGATGTTTTGAGAAAAGATACTACTCATATACTCCCTCCGGTACAGATTTAGGAGTCGTTTAGGACCGTGATTCGCATACCAAGAAGTCATTAATTAGGAGTAATTTTTCCACCTCTGCCCCTTATAAATACGTTGACGGGTCCTTTGTAATCACCAACCTCTTCATGGCCAACTGGCTAGCGCAGCGCCTCATAGGTGCGCGAGGGCGGTGGTTCGATTCCTGCTGCTACTTTTTTTATCCGGCATCGCAATTACTCAGGGGCAAATGAAGGAAAAACCAGCAGTGCTCAGCACCTAGCGTCTCCTTTTTTGCACTCGCCGTTCTGGCCAGAACGACCTCTAAAATGGTACCGGAGGGAGTAACTATCTAGCAAGAGCTTCACATGCGGCTTGTCTCTTGAGTGTACCAATAGCAAGTCTTTCCTGTTTCTCCAAAGAGAAAGTTTACAAACCATAATGTATTGTACTTAATAAGCTACTAAACCAAAAAAATCTAGTAACACATTAGTTGTTTGCGTGGGTCAAGTCAAACACAATTGATAGTAACATATGCTGACTCGGGGCGAGAAAAGAATGAATGACAAGGGATGCAATTGCACTAGCTTATTATCCTTTTTTTAACTTATGCACTGAACCTTATTATTGGCCATGTATATATATCTACCTTAATATATATTATCTTCGTTGTATTTTATATTAAATATGTTTTCTTGCAAAAGTTGAAGAAAAAAGGGGGACAAGAAAAAGTACAAAAGGTATCTTTGCTCTAGTGGGATTTCTTATGGACATGGAGAAAATTTTATAGGGTATTGGAAAATTGAACACCAAGAAAAAATGATTAAAAAATGAGATAATATGCATTAAGTAGCATTTTTTTGCAATTACATATCCATAAATCAATAATTGTAAAATTGAATACACTAAAGTTTTAGAATTATATATGTAGTCCATAGAACCCTTTAATGTTGTGATGCAAAATGCGCCCCTAGTACTTAAATAAAAGCTACTCTGTATACTATATAGCTGGAAACCTATAATGCACCATTTTTTAATTGTCTCCAAAAGATTAGTATAATCACTTGTACTGTAATACGCTGGCGAAGCATACAAGAATCGTGTGCGTAAAATTATTTTCTTCATCAAATTTATCCATATCAGATATTTAAATTTAAATAATTAGTTTGGTCCAAATAGAGCGTAGTGTATATAAAGCTTGTTTCAATCAACTTAAGGACAGGGCAATGGTATGGGGCAACGGTGAAATGAGATATTCTGATCGACTTGTTATTGGCACACTTAATTGTTGTTTTTTTTTGAAACATTGTTACTGGATGCATGTACTATATTGTTTCAGTAGCTAGGGGATTTGACTAGCTTCGGTTGTTAATTTGACTTAAACAAAGGTAGATCTTTTTTCTAAGGCATTTCCATAATTCCATTTCGACTATTCTCATACTCGACTCCGTTGTCCCCTAGTATGTGTGAACAAATTGTGGTTGATGCGGTGATTCGGAGACTCCGTTGTTACCTAGTATGTACAGGGGAGAGATAAAAAGCTTTCAAAGCTCAAAAAAATATAAAGAAAAAGGTTGTTTTAATTAAGAGAACGAAGATACTACTCATATAACTATCTAGCAAGAGCTTCACACGCGGCTTGGCTCTAAGTGTGACAATAGCAAGCCCTTCCTGTTCCTTCAAAAAAGAAAGTTTACAAACCAAAAGTATTGTACTTAACAAGCTACTAATCCAAAAAAAATCTAGTAGTAGTAGTTTGGATCAAGTCAAATACAACTGATAGTAACATATGTTGACTCAGGGCGAGAAAAGAATGAATGACAAGTAAGGAATGCAATTGCACTTACTATCTTATTTTTTAAAACTTATGCACTGAACCTTATTATTGGCCATGTATATATTACCTTAATATAAAAAAAAATTTGTGACGACCCCGATTAGTTTAAATGTGGGTGCTCACATCTTCTTATTTTATATTGAATACTTTTTCTTGCAAAAGTTGAATAAAAAAGGGGACAAGAAAAAAGTACAAAAGGTAGCTTTGCACTAGCGGGATTTCTTATTGATATGGTGGAATTTTTATAGGGTATTGGAAAATTGAACACCAAGAAAAATGATTAAAACTTAAGTAGCATTTCTTAAATTTCATATCCACAAATCAATAATTGTCAAATTGAATGCACTAGAGTTTATAATTATATATGTAGTCCATAGAACCCTTAAGTGATGCAAAATGCTCCCCTAGTACTTAAAGAAAAGCTACTCGGTATACTAAATATCTGGAAACGGATAATGCACCATTGTTTTTTTTTGTACAATAATATATGCTGGCGAAGCATCCAAGAATCGTGAAATTGCGAGAGAAAAAAATAATTTCTTCATCGAATTTATCCATATCAACTATTTGATTTTAAATAATTAGTTTGATCCAAAAAGAGTGTAGTGTATGTACTTGAAAGGTGAAATGAGATATTCCGATCCACTTGTTATTGGCTCAATTAATTGTTTTTTCTGAAACATTTTTACTGGATGCATCTACTATATTGTTTTAGTAGCTAGGGGATTTGACTAGCTTCCGTTGTTAATTTGACATAAACAAAGGTAGATCTTTTTTTCTAGGCATTTCCATTTCGACTTTTCTCATACTCGACTCCGTTGTTACCTAGTATGTGTGAACAAATTGTGGTTAATGTGGTGATTCGGAGCCCTCAAGAGGCCAATGCTGGTCATCTGTCAGCGTCATTGACATAATGCAACTCTGCAAGTGTTAGCTTCAACTAACTTGCAGTGTCATCAGACAAATTTTCTCTTCCGTGTTTTGTAGAAGCTGACCAATAGTAGGACGCAAAAAGCATGCATGCGTCAGATGTGTTGATGAATCGGTGTTCTGCCTGTTGGATTGCTGCAAAAGATGCAGCCAGCATGCTAATTGGAATTTAGAAACAAGTCGGCCTCGACCGTGTACACAGTAAACCTAGCTAGTAAACACTTGAATTCTTACGTACTAGTGTGTAATGTATTTCTCCAAGTAGCAAAAAAAAAAAGTTTTTTTTGTCTGAATAGTCAAGAAGAGCATATTTGAGACCAAATAGAGGAGAAAAAAATGTCTGCGATTGCTGTACAACTGCTGGCCCTGGTGCAGATGAAATGGAGGGTAGCAATAGGTTTGACCAAAGAAAGCCCTAATTGTATCAGGTTTGACTATTTATTATTTTGTTTTGTTTTCTGCTGGTGCCGACCACAGCAGGGCATCTGCTGCTCGATTCTGGACATGCACCCTTTTGGGACCCGCAGATGCTGATCCTTGGCTGCTTCCATGGGATAAAGGTCACTCCAGCTCCGGTGATGCGGCGCCGAGGAATCCCTTGTTTCTTTTTGAAGATGATTCCGTCAGATCAAATAATCGACCTTGTTAATTCCACAACCCTCTCCCAATTGGAGACTTGCACCAGCAATTTGGCATCGGGATGCCCAAATGTCAACTCCCCTGCTCGCTATATATACGGTGCGCCATGGCTGATGGATAGCAAGCTCAAACAAAGCACACACCAGCATTTGCAGATACCAAGCGCTAGCTCAGCGAGCTGCCTGGCTTCGTCGTCCTGCGTAGTACTTGCTCACTGCAAGAGCAACGCTCCAAGGAGAAGAGTCCATGGCGGCGGAACGGGAGCTCGGAGCTCCGGGGAGCTCGCTGCACGGCGTCACGGGTCGTGAGCCGGCGTTCGCGTTCTCCACGGCGGCGGCCGACGACGCAGCCGCCAAGTTCGACCTGCCGGTGGACTCTGAGCACAAGGCTAAGAGCATCCGCCTCTTCTCCTTCGCCAACCCGCACATGCGCACCTTCCACCTCTCGTGGATCTCCTTCTTCACCTGCTTCGTCTCCACCTTCGCGGCGGCGCCGTTGGTACCCATCATCCGCGACAACCTCAACCTCACCAAGGCTGATATCGGGAACGCTGGCGTCGCCTCCGTCTCCGGCTCCATTTTCTCCCGTCTCGCAATGGGCGCCGTCTGCGACCTCCTCGGCCCGCGCTATGGCTGCGCGTTCCTCATCATGCTCGCCGCGCCCACCGTCTTCTGCATGTCGCTCATCGACGACGCCGCGGGCTACATCGTCGTCAGGTTCCTCATCGGCTTCTCCCTGGCGACGTTCGTGTCGTGCCAGTACTGGATGAGCACCATGTTCAACAGCAAGATCATCGGCACTGTCAACGGGCTCGCCGCCGGCTGGGGCAACATGGGCGGCGGCGCCACACAGCTGATCATGCCGCTCGTCTACGACGTCATCCGCAAATGCGGCGCCACACCCTTCACGGCATGGCGTCTCGCCTACTTTGTGCCGGGGTCGCTGCACGTGCTGATGGGCATCCTCGTGCTCACCCTCGGGCAAGATCTTCCCGACGGCAACCTCAGGAGCCTACAGAAGACGGGCAACGTCAACAAGGACAAGTTCTCCAAGGTGATGTGGTATGCAGTCACCAACTATCGGACATGGATCTTCGTCCTGCTCTACGGCTACTGCATGGGCGTCGAGCTCACCACTGACAATGTCATCGCCGAGTACATGTATGACCGCTTCGACCTCGACCTTCGTGTTGCTGGCACGATTGCTGCATGCTTCGGCATGGCTAACATCGTGGCGCGTCCCATGGGCGGCATCCTCTCCGACATCGGTGCACGCTATTGGGGCATGCGTGCTCGCCTCTGGAACATCTGGATCCTTCAGACCGCCGGTGGTGCTTTCTGCCTGTGGCTCGGCCGCGCCAACACTCTCCCTGTCTCCGTCGTCGCTATGGTCCTCTTCTCCTTCTGCGCGCAGGCGGCCTGTGGTGCCATATTCGGCGTGATCCCCTTCGTCTCACGCCGCTCCCTCGGCATCATCTCTGGCATGACCGGCGCTGGTGGCAACTTCGGTGCAGGACTGACACAGCTGCTTTTCTTCACCTCATCCAAGTACTCCACGGGCATGGGCTTGGAGTACATGGGCATCATGATCATGGCGTGCACGCTGCCTGTGGTGTTCGTGCACTTCCCGCAGTGGGGATCCATGTTCTTGCCTCCGAGCAGCAGCGCCACGGAGGAGCACTACTACGGATCAGAGTGGAGCGAGGAGGAGAAGAGCAAGGGGCTTCACAGTGCCGGCCTCAAGTTCGCCGAGAACAGCCGCTCCGAGCGCGGCAAGCGCAATGTCATCCAAGCCACCTCCAACACGCCCGAGCACGTATAGAGAAACTGCTGAGTGCATTGAGTACGTACATATATATGCATGCATCGATCAAGCAAAAAGACATGAGCTTGATTGTAGTACTGCAGCTAAGTGAGAAGTTTCTTGTTGTGTACTTGTAACCAGTTAGTTGTTTGAAATAAAAAATACAGACATTTTATCTTACTATATTTATATACTACCTCCATCCTTTAATATATGATGTTTAGGATAAAAAAAATTAGTTGAAAATGAACTAACTTTCTTGTCCTAAACGTCATATATTTAAGAACGGAGGGAGTATGAGACTTTTTTGCCTCCACATTATTATTATATACAGGCATGCTATGACAGTGACAACATATAAATATTCCCTAAAACCAAAAGTATCTTACCATTGATTTGGCATTTCGGCAGACTTTATCATTCTGGCAACAATTGCCATTGGATCTGATTTGTTTGAAACTCACCCATCTCCACTATTATAGCCTCAAATTTCACTAATAATACCGGTCGTTTGAAGTACAGGAGGCGTGAGTTATTAGTCAAACATGCCCTTCTTATATCTAACCATTAGAAGAACACTAAACTTTTGGTTTATCAATACTTCAGCAACCGACAAGCTTGCTTGCGTTAGTGCCTCGTCCGTACGCGCATGCACGGATCAGTCCTTGCCGTGATGTCCTTACACACAAGAGTTTCAATTGCTGGTAGAAAATGCTACTACCTCCGTCCCAAATTAATTACTTATCACTATTAACTTTTGATCACAACGATTGACCCTTTATCTTACTCCAAAAAATTGGAGTTGGAGCCATTGAGACGGTGCTCCAGGAGTTCATCGCCATGTTTAGAGGCCCGCTCCCACCGCACATTGTGGAGGCCTTGACAGCGATCTTCAGCCTCGACGACGACGACACAGACGTGTTGGACGACACGCTCCTCCAGCACGTAGGGACGGCCATGGTGGACTCCCCCCCCCCGCACCCCCCCACACACACACCAGGAGATCTGATGCCTGCAGCACGCTTGCAGCATCCCAGGAGAAGCATTCCTCTCCATGTATCAGTTTCCTTCTGCATCTAGGCGCCTTGTTGGTTGCGTCCTTCGAGCAACTTCGTCTTCTATTGTTGTATCGTGACTTCGTATTGTCCTTCGCCACTACATCTGTGACTGCCAAACTGTAGCACGGGACCCTACTGGCTACGACCTTCGGGCACTCGTGCTCCTCCACCAGCGACTTTTACGTCTCCATGAATAATCCGAACGTCAAAATCATTTCATGGAATGTGCGCAGCCTCAATGCAGCAGATCGGTGCTTAACGGTGCATGAAACTTTAGCGGCCACCCCTTGTCAGATTGTCTGCTTGCAGATTGTTTGCTTGCAGGAAACAAAGCTCCAAAACATTGACCTGTCTCTCGCTGCTTTCCTCGGGGCGTATAAGCTCGATAAATTTGCCTACAAGCCTGCGGCGGGGACCAGAGGTGGTATCCTTTTGCTCTGGAAGGATGATGAGATAGACATGACCAATGTGCGCATCGGATGATACCCCCTTTCTGCTGAGGTCATGCTACGACACTGCATGATGACCTTCTCCCTTTCCACGGTCTATGGACCATCACGATGAGCTGAGAAGGAATCCTTCCTCCTGCACATGAGACGCTTGAAACCTCTGAACGGAGCACGATGGCTCATCATCGGAGACTTCAACTTGATCTACAAAGCAAGAGATAAAAACAACTGCAATCATAACCTTCGTCTCATGTCGCGTTTCCGGCGAACACTTGACCACTGCCAACTGAAGGAAATCAATCTACAAAATAGAACGTTCACGTGGAGCAATGAACGGTGTCACCCCACCCTCGTCCGCCTCGACCGAGTTTTCTGCAACCAAAATTGGGACCTCACTTTTGACGCGTGCTCCAGTCACACCCTGAAATTTTCAATTTCAGGATGTGAATAGAAAGAATAATTAAACAATGATTTTCTCATAATTTTAAAATTTTTCTAACATTTGTTTTCTTCACAGGAAATATAGTATAGGAAAAAGCTTTTGTTTGCATTTGTAAATTAAATAAAATGATTATGTGAGTGTTGCATTCATGCTGATGCATCCTAGTGTTTTTGAGTGCAAAAGGTTTTTAAATGCGCTTGGGTGCTGACCAAACCCTTCCGAGAATTTTCCAGATTTTTCTGGGATTTATTCTCATTTTCTCTGAGCTTATTCTATTTATTAGAAGGCTGTAAAGTTTTTTTCATGAGCTCCAAATATTTTATTTAGATTGTTCGTGTCTCAATCTATCTTTGTGAATTTTCCTGGAATTTTTGGGATTTTCTGAGTATTTTTCGTGCTTTTAATAACATTTCTAGAATATCTGGATTTGTTTTTCACTGAAAAAGGATTTCGGAAAAAAAGGAAAATCTAACTCCTCTTAACGGGCCGAGCCCTTAGGCCCGACCCGCTTGTCTCGGCCCAGTCCGCTCCATCCCCGGTCGCGAGCCCGCCAGGCCCATCTGGGCCCGGCTGCGAGCTCCCTGGCCCTGGCCGCCGCGCCACGCCAGGCGGGCCCGCACGCGCCTATAAAGGCCAAGCGGCCTAGCTACGCGCCCTAGCCACTGTCCTGCGCCGCCCCTGCTGCTCTCCGCCGCCCTGCGCCGCTGCTGCACAGCGCCGCCGCCGGAGCTCCAAGCGCCGCCGGCCGCCTGATCCGCCGCCCCGTCGTTCCCGAGCGAAGCCGACGCCACCTCGAGCTCCGCAGGGCCGCACTGAAGACGCCGAGCATCTTCCCGTCGCCGGAGGTCCACCGGAGCACCACTGCCTCCTGGAACCGCCGCCGGCCGCCGCAGCCTCACGTTGTCGGCCGTCTCCCGTCGTCCTCCGCTCGTGGTGAGAAGTCCACGTGACCCCCTTCCTCTCCTCTCTCTGTTTCCCCGCTCGCCCGAGTCCCTCGCAGCCCGGGTCACCGGCACCACCGTCGGCCGGGAGCTCCCTGTCCGCCCGTGCGTGTCCTGTCCGGAGGAAGAAGAAGGTAGTTTTCTGATTAGGCCCCTACAGTTCCATCTAATCTGTAGATTAATTCATGTGTCTTGCATCTTTTCTAGAAAACCCCCTAGATCTATTAGATCCTCCAGATCCAGTCCATCCTGAAGTGTTTGCATGAAAGCCCTCGGGTTTATATATAATTATGTATATACCCTCGGTTTTTCCCAGTTATGCCCCTGGAAGTTTTGAAACTTTGCCAGCAAGTCCCTAGACTTTTAATAAGTCATATCTTTCATGTTTTAGCTCCGTTTTTATCCGTTCAAGTTGCATTAGGTTCATAATAATGTAAAGAACATGTTAATGGTGTGTTTTCTTCATACATGTTTTCTGAAAATTAATTTAATATTAATTTTGATTAATGCTTAGTTATACATGCCTTTTATAAATAAAATCAATATAGTGCTACACACCTTTTTCATAATCAATATTAATTTGATTAATGATTATTTCACATGCTTTTGTACATAAAATTTAATTAGATCTTTACCTCGGTTTTTCATAAACTAAATGTTAATCTGATTAATATTTAATTAACTTTCCTTATTAAAAGTTGATTAGGTTTCTACATCAGCATTTATAATAAATATTAATTTGATTAATGCCAATACCATAATGTTTGTAATAATAATATGATCTACTTGAATCACAAAGTTATGTTTAGAGGATTCATATAGTTTACCTTTTCCGAGTTAAATGTTTAATTGGTATAATCCATATATGAATCTTTATAAATAAAACTTGACTAGTTCTTTACTTCGGTCTTTGCAAATAAAAAAAATATAATGCTGCATTAATTCCAACTTAGGGTATTTTCTTTATGAAATATCCTTTACATATCGTTTGTTAATTAAAATGAACCTAGCTCATAATCTTGCTCTCTCATATATGCAAATCGTTCGTTAGACGTTCTCTGTCAGCTTGATCTATCTCAATATCTCTTTTGATGATCTAGTCTCTCTGAAGCTCTATAGTATTAGCTCAACATCAAACCATGCGCCTTGTACATCTAATCAAGCCTACCTTTTTCCAAACATGGTTTGTGTGCCTTAGTGCACATAGCTTACCTTAGAGTTTTCGTTCTACCTAGTAACTTAATCCATAGTGAGTAGTTTGGTGCTGCTCGTTTCCCTATCAAATAATCTTACCATTCTTGTTTCATGTTCTCTCAGAATCATGTTTTTCAGCATCTAATTCATGGTTATCTTATCTCAGCTTTCTTTGTTGTTTCCTAGCTAATCTATCTCGGTTATATCTCTTTATGAATCAGCTTTGTTCTTATGCCTAATCTTCTACATCTGTCTTTTCTAGAATCAATCTTGATAGTATCTCTGTCAGCTTAGCTTTCCTAGACCCTTACTTAAGGTTTTTCTATGTTTGATAGCTCGTTCTTTCTTGTACGTTTGATAGTTCATTTCTATCGTTCTCGTTCGTTCACCTTAACTTGTACGTTAGTATGTGTATCACCTGTTACTTGTTTTAACATCAAAGTTGTATGTTAATCTTGAATAATTCTTATTTAAATGATTTCCTAAGTAAAAGTGATTAAGGTTATTCCGATTTTCATAAAACTAAGATTTAATTTGGTTAATTCTTAATTATAACTATCTTTTCTAAATAAAAGATGACTAGTGTGTTCAGCATCGGTTTTCTTTAAGTATAGTTAATATGCCTAATAATATTATATATGTTTAGTTGAACACGTAATCCAAAGTTATTCGATTAGATGTTTATACATGTTTTGTTTTTTAAAAAAGTAATTGTTAATTTGGGATAACTTATACTTAAACATTGCAAATAAAGTGTGATTAGACTTATCGTGTTTTCTATAATTAAATATAACTTGCTTAATTCTAACAAAGAGTATTTCTTTTGAAATATTCTTGTCACATGATTTTCTGATTAAAATATATCCAACACCTAGTCTCTTGTGGTTTGATAATCTCCTGATAGCTTTCGTCTTTTCGACCTTAGTTCCGTTTTCAGTGTTTCCTTCGTCCATGCGTAACCATAGAATCGAGCCTATCCTTTAGTGTGTTCTTTTAAAGCTCTTCTTTTGCTTTGGTGCATTGTTCTTAGTTTTGCTTGTATGTTTGCTTTGTATGCTTGTACCCGATGATCGATGCGAGTAGAAGGAACGTGGTTCGAGAGCTTTGGAGAGAAAGAGGTTGAAGAATTCTGAGCAACAACATTACACTGGATAAAGGCAAGTGTGTCCTTGTTCTTTTATCCCAATAACTGTGTTTAATCACATTGCATATGCTTGCATTTAATTTGATGGGTCCTATTAAGGATTATCCTAGTCTTTATTACCATTCTTTGTCAACCTGGGTTTTACCTTTATGTTGGGTAGCTATGCTTGGTTGCTCTACTTGGGTTATGGTGGTTCTAATGAACAACAATGATGAACTTGCTTTACCTTTATGATATATCTCTGGTTAATACAAGACCACAATGATTAATTGGAACATGGAGAAACACCCAGGACAACAGTGCAACCACAAGAACTAAATGGCTCTGGTCTTGGCAGAGTAATTAGGGAAGTCTTGTGTGGCCATTACTCGCATAGTAGCTTTGGTACGGAGAAATGCTTTTATGGCTCTTCTATTCCGGATAGGTATTGGAACGGAAGTACTCTATGGCTGACCGTCCATGAATAGAAGTGTGGTACGAAAGATAGCCTCTATGGCATATGCTACCATGGACTAATACACATGGGAGGACTCTTTGTAAAAGCCTCGTAGTGTCCCTATGCAATCACACCTAGGAAGTGTGGTATTGTGCCTACTTTTGCACATCATGGCTGGGTCCAAAGTTCTTCTGAACTTTTACGCAACTTGTGGTGAAAGTGTACAACTTCTGCAGAGTGTAAAACTAATCGATTAGTCGTGCTCACGGTCAAGAGCGGCCTGGACCCTCACATGATAATTGAACTTGAAGATGGACTTAAATCGTGGTTTCTGGTTATGTTAGCCATATGCTTATGGCGAATCTCTATAGGTTAATTGTCGGTTGGTATATACTTATATCATAGTAATCAGGTGCTAATAAAATTTGACCAACTAAAAGTGCCTAATGCAGTCAACCTGTCAGCCTTTCCTTGTCAAGCCTCTGCATTCATACTTTTCCCACACTTGCTGAGTACGACATGTGCTCACCCTTGCTATAAACAATGTTGCTCAGAAAGAGGAAGCTACTATGAAGTTGTTGTGAAGATGTTGCTGGTGCTAGGCGTACGCAACCCCCAGTCGACTACCTGTGATGTTTGGAGCCTTTGTTTCCAGGATAAAGCGTAAATCTCTGATAATATCTCTTTTCCTTACATGATATTGTTTCTGTTATTCACTTATGTCAACTATATGCATGAAACTTGATCCTGGCATGCATATAGTCTTGCACTTGGTTTTCTTTAGAAAAACAGGTGTGACAGCTCCCTACACGCCCTGCATCCTCCCACTCTGATCACTGCCTGCTGCTCCTCACGAACCAATCAGGGCCACGCCGGTCGACGCCGTTCAAATTCGAAAACTTTTGGACCAGGCTCCCACGCTTTCAGGATGTTGTTGCGCGAGTATGGACTGCCCCTACCTCACACATAGAACCTTTCCACCGCCCGGGACACAAGCTCTTCACCACGGCGATCACGCTCAGAAAGTGGAGCAGATCTCTACTCTCGGATGCCCGACAAAAGTTGCACATGTCTCAGGAGGTCATCATGCGCCTAGACGAGGCACATGATTTCTGGTAGCTTTCGGACGCAGAATTCAGCCTCCGCTCGAAACTTAAGAAACGCATTACCAGGTGGCTGGTTGTCGAGAAAGCGCGAAAAAAGCAGTGCGCCAGAATCTCCAACATCCGAGATGGTGACCCCATTACCCGCTTCTTTCACCTTAGGGCGAATGGCAGACGGAGGAAGAACTTCATACAATGCCTTCACCACGAGGGAGGATAGCTCTTTAGCCACGATGACAAGTAGCGGCTTATCCAGGACCACTTCGCCAACAACATGTGCACCCCTCCACCTCACTCTCGAGACTTCTCCTAGCCGGACTTGGACCTGCTGGCACTCGACCTATCCTCCCTAAATCGCCCCTTCACGGAAGAGGAAATCTGGCGGGCGATATGCCTCATGCCTCAAGACAAGGCTCCTGGCCCGGACGACTTCACGGGACACTTCTTCAAAAAGTGTTGGCAAACGATACACGCTGACATCTCGGCGGCAATCAACTATTTCTACAACAACCAATGTCAGGACCTGAATCTTTTAAACAAGGCAAACATCATCCTCATCCCAAAAAGGATGGAGCAGAGGACTTACGCGACTTTAGACCAATAAGCCTAATCCACGCGATCACGAAAATCATCACCAAGATCCTGGCCTTGCGACTCACCCCATTCATGAACGACATCATCTCGCCCTGTGCATTCATCAAGAGGTGCAGCATCCATGACAACTTCCTTTATGTGCGCAACCTAACATGACGGTTCCATAGAACAAAAACACCGACCTTGCTCATCAAACTCGACATTTCTAAAGCCTTTGACTCGGTGCGATGGGACTACCTCTTTTCCATCCTGAAACGAAGAGGGTTCCCAGCGAAATGGCGGAATTGGATCGCTTCCTTGCTCACCTCCTCCACTTCGCGCGTCATTCTTAATGGATCACCCCTTGACCCAATTCAACATGGAATGGGGCTTCGGCAGGGGGACCTGCTCTCTCCCCTTCTTTTCATTTTATCCATCGATCCCCTCCACCACATCTTGCAAATTGCAACAGAAAGAGGACTTCTCAGCAAGCTCAATGGTCGTGCAGCCAGATTCTGAGTGTCTATGTATGCTGATGATGCAGTCATTTTCCTGAAACCGTCCCCATAGGACGCCGACAACCTTAAGAGCATCCTCTCAAACTTTGGCGAGGTCACTTGACTACAAACCAATCTCTAGAAAATGAGTGTAACACTGATCAGCTGCGATAACATCGACCTCGACGCCGTCCTGGCAAACCTCCCGCTGACCCGGGCATCCTTCCCCATAAAATACCTTGGCCTCCCCCTAACCCCGAGAAGGCTGAGGAAAATCGACTTCCAGCCCCTAGTGGACAAGGCGGCAGGCAAACTCTCCACCTGGAACGGCAGAAACCTAACGCAAGCGGGACGCGCCAACCTCGTCAAATCGGTGCTCTCCTCTCAACCAGTCTACCTGCTGACAGTGCTAAAACCGATGAAGGAGGTCCTAGAAGATCTAGACAAGATCTGTTGGTGCTTTCTATGGGCGGGTGACGGTGCCATCTCAGGGGACAAATGTCAACCACCACAGTGGAGTGTCGCTACACGTGTCGGATCAGCATACCCGACCTCCAACCAACAAATTGGCCCCCTACCTCGTCACCAATCGAATGGTGGGTCATCATTTCCGCGCAACCGAACATTTCACATAAAGCTTCCCGCTCCCTCGCGCTACTCATCAACTGGGGGATTTGGAAAGAGAGAAATTGTCGGGTTTTCATCCCTACAGAATCTTCCATACCTACACTCGTAATTAAGATTAAAGAAGAGTTCTCCCTGTGACTCTCGGCGGGAGCCAGTTGTCTGGTGACCCTGAGTGAGCATCTGTAAAGTCCTTTTTGTTATTTCCGGTTAGCCGGTTGTACTTCTCTTCTTTATCAATGAAATAGGCATTGTCTTGTGCTCGTTTGTTAAAAAAATAGTGTAAATATGCAAAACGTCAACTTGTACTAAAACAAATACTAATGTTTGGAATGGTTCAAACAACCTCGATCTACCATCACACTATTTCAGAGTCGACAGAAGGTTTGGAGGCAGCCGAAGTCGACCGAAGTGCGTTCACATTAAAGAAACCGGGAGGACAGCTCAGGTACTTGTTGGCGCTAGATGATTAATCCAGAGCTTCTGTTGAAATCTGCAATTGGAGATCAATCGGCTGATCTATTAATCCAATGTCAACTTTGAAACAAACGAGACGTGCATGATCAGATTAGGAAGCAGGAGGCGCATGAAATGTTGCTACGATTATATATAGGTCAATGAGTGAGAACGACTGCCACTGATAAGTACATGACTGGCTTGCAGATAAGCCCGTGCACGTTAAGACCACCAGCACCGGGGGGTCTTTATCGCCTCCTCCAGGAGGGGATGAAAGAAAAAGCCCCGCAGCGGGCTCCTTCATCACCCACTTCAAAATGAAGTCCCCTCCGGATTCCTCTGTATTCGGAGGATTCGAGGAGCTCCTTCATCGGTGGGGCTCGCGCGGCGGTTGTTCGTCCGCGCCGGCAGCAGGAAGAGGGAGAGATAGAGGGATGCCGCGGCGGAGAGAGAGAGAGAGAGGAGGAGGAGCTGCCGCCGGGAACTCGTCGTCGTTGCCCGGATGAGGAGCTCCGCGGCGGAGACCACGAGGGTCGCGGCTGGACGTGCTCGCGCCGCTGCGTCGCCGCTGGAGGCCGTCCCGCGCCGCCTCTGCCCTGCCCACGCCGGATGCTGCCGCGCGTGAGGCAGGCAGGGGAAGCCCGTCGGCAGGGAGGAGCAGGGGCCATGATCCGCCCCTGCCTCCTGCTTCGCGCCGCCACGCCCCACCGGCGCACCCACACGAGCTGGCCGCGGGGCCGGAAGCAGAGGAGGCGCACCGGGCCGAGGAGCAGAGGAGGGAGCAGGGGCGCCGCTGCTGCTCGACGTCGGAGAGGAGAGGGATAGCTGCAGCCTCGCCGTGGAGCTCCGCCCGCCGCTGCCGTGGAGCACCTCGAGACGCGCGCCTCATCCTCCGCTCCTCCTCGAGCTCACCGTCGCCCCGCAGCGCCGCTCCTCCTCGAGCTCGAGCTCCACGCCCTGAGATCCACGTCGGCGTGGAGGTCGAGGAGGAGGGGAGGGAGGCCATCAGCGTGGATCTGGGAGGTAGGGGTGGCCGGACCCAGTGCGGGAGGAAGATTCTAAGCCCGGTGCCGCCGCCGGCTATGGTGGTGTGGTGGTATCTCCTCGGGTGGCTGCCGGCGCCGGTGCGGGTGGCCGGTGCCTGTGCGCCGCCGCCCGTCATCGATTCGTGGCAGGGGAAGAGCAAAGACGGGGTGGGGAGAGAGGAGACGAGTGGGTGGAGGGAGGTGGGGGTGGGGAGGGAGGGATAAAAAATATTTGTGGGCCCAGTTGTTGGGATGAAGAAGAAATATGAAGGATGATGAATGCGAGAGAGGTAAATATGAAGGAGAGAATCTTGATGACCAGGATGACATATTCTATTTTGAAGGAGGAAATGAGGTAACACCAGTGTGGATGGTCTAACAATGTCATGCTGGAGGGGGTAGTGCCATGATACACAATGAGTGAGAAATTTAAGGTGAAAGTGATGACAGATCCAGAAACTAATTAAGGCGAAATCACATAGTTTTTGAATATGTAGATTATATTATACAAATTTGATATCATTTGGTTTAGCATTTGAAAATACTGACACATGATGTCTCAATTTCATCATCACGAACATTGTAGTATTTGAGATATCAATATACTTCAAATGTAATGTTGGAGATCTCACATACACCTAGTCAAAAACTCAAAACCGTGCCTTACACTATATTGTAAGGAAAATGAATGATCAAAATAGTTTTCCAATACTTTCTCATACCAAAAGGGAGCAGCAAAGAAAAATACATTAAAGCCTTGTGCACCTACTATATAATATCCATATATGTAGGTGCGATGAGTGTTACGACATTAACTTTTTATGGTGTACAACAGCAATACGTGTTACACAACAAAATGCAAACTTTGTACTCTCTGTAGTAGGAACATACGCACAAACAACAGGCGTATATATGTACATCTCTTAGACGTGCTCTGGCGTGTTGTTTGGTGGTGTGTTGGAGGCGGCCTGGATGAAATTGCGCTTGCCGCGCTCGGAGCGGCTGTTCTCGGCGAACTTGAGGCTGGCGTTGTGGAGGCCCTTGCTCTTCTCCTCCTCATTCCACTCAGAGCTGTAGTAATTCTCCTCAACTGCGCCGGCATTGGCCGGGAAGAGCATGGATCCCCACTGAGGGAAGTGCACGAACACCACAGGCAACGTGCATGCCATGATCATGATTCCCATGTACTCCAACCCTGTACCCGTCGAGTACTTGGTCGAGGTGAAGAAGAGCAGCTGTGTTAGCCCCGCACCGAAGTTGCCACCGGCTCCCGTCATGCCGGAGATGATGCCGAGGGAGCGGCGGGAGATGAAAGGGGTGACACCAAAAATGGCACCACAAGCGGCTTGGGCGCAGAAGGAGAAGAGCACCATGGCGGTGATAGAGCTTGGGAGTGTACTAGCACGGCCAAGCCAGAGGCAGAAGGCACCACCGGCAGTCTGGAGGATCCAGATGTTCCAAAGGCGAGCGCGCATGCCCCAGTAGCGTGCACCGATGTCAGAGAGGATCCCTCCCAGGGGCCTTGCCACGATGTTGGCCATGCCGAAGCAGGCGGCGATGATGCCGGCGACACGGAGGTCCAAGTTGAAATGGTCGTAGTAGTACTCGGCGATGACGTTGTCGGTGGTGAGCTCCACGCCCATGCAGTAGCCGTAGAGCAGGACGAAGATCCATGTGCGGTAGTTGGTGACGGCGTACCACATCACCTTAGAGAACTTGTCCTTGTTGGCATCACCCTTCTTCTGGAGGCTACGAAGGTTGCCATCGGGGAGGTCCTGCCCCATGGTGAGCACCAGGATTCCCATCAAGATGTGTAGAGAACCAGGAACGAAGTAGGCGAGACGCCACGCCGTGAAGGGTGTGGCACCACACTTGCGGATGATGTCATAGACGAGCGGCATGATCAGCTGAGTGGCGCCGCCTCCCATGTTACCCCAGCCGGCGGCAAGTCCATTGACGGTGCCGATGATCTTGCTGTTGAACATGGTGCTCATCCAGTACTGACACGACACGAATGTCGCCAGCGAGAAGCCAATCAAGAACCTGTAAGAATGTTCGCATTGAGTTTAATTAATTAGTTGTTAACTAATTTATCAATCCATGTCCATGCAAAGTTTTACCTTGGATTATTTCTATATAAGTATGTGGCATGCATAGGTGCTATTTTTTATAATTATTAAGGGGTTCATTTAGTTTTTTATAATGGCAATGTTGCTTAATTTAATTAAATATACAGTTATGTTGTTATGTTAGATTATCTACATAATCACATAGGTTGATATTTATGTTTTATAAAAGATATAATAGCTCTAATGCTTATGATGACTAAGATTGATGGTTAGGTATTTTTTTAAGCACTTTATACATACCTCACGACGATGTATCCTGCGGCGTCGTCGATGATGGCCATGCAAAAGACGGTGGGCGCAGCAAGCATGATGAGGAAGGCGCAGCCATAGCGCGGGCCGAGAAGGTCGCAGATGGCACCCATGGCGAGACGGGAGAAGATGGAGCCGGAGACGGAGGCGACACCGGCGTTGCCGATGTCGGCCTTGGTGAGGTTGAGGTTGTCGCGGATGATGGGGACCAGCGGCGCGGCGGCGAAGGTGGAAACGAAGCAGGTGAAGAAGGAGATCCACGAGAGGTGGAAGGTGCGCATGTGCGGGTTGGCGAAGGAGAAGAGCCTGAAGGTCTTGGCCTTGTGCTCGGAGTCCACCGGCAGGTCGAACTTGCTCGCCGCCGCGGCGTCCTCCGTCGACAAGGCGAACGTCGGCTCGCGCCCCGTCATGCCGTGGAGCGAGCTCATTATCACTCTCTCGAGTTGATTGATCAAGCACACTACAGTCTAGCAAACTCTTCCCTTAAAAAAAGTCTAGCAAACTCAGCTGTGTGAGCTGCTGCCTGAAGCTGCACGATCGATCACTGCACTGGGATGCTGCTGATCTGATGAGCATCCACTGATGGTACGGTATTTATAGCTCTCGCTCAGTTGACATTCTGCAACAACCGATCAGTCAGTGTCTGGTACGGCAAGCGTACGTGTTGGCCCCACCAGGCCGGAATAATAGGTATTTGGCCTTTGGGGTCCTGGATAAGTACGGTCGACTATAGCTAGGGCTGAGACAGCATCGATCGATCAGATGCTGAGATTTCTTAATCTGGTATAAACAGCAACGGCTCAATAATCAAACGGCAGACAGAGATGAAGAGTTAGCCGTCGAGCTGGAGCTAGCGTTGAAAACTGAAACTGGAACAGGTATAGTAGGTGATGAGAAAGTCAGAGGTGAGTGAACGAAGAGGCAACCTCGTCGCCGCATCTCCTGATGCTGCGGCGGCCCTGCTGGGGTGGTATCCATTGGAATCGCCCAAAGATCAGGTCAGAACACACGAGCAGGTAGCTCCTGTGCTTCTTGCTTGCAATTTGTTATAATCTATAACTGCTGGTAACCAAAGTAAACGTGTGTCGGCATGCAAATTCCGATTCAGTCTCCTGATGATTTCGAAAAGATTTTTCCTTCTTGTCTGTCTGAACCTGTACTGTTACCTTATGTGCAGGGATATAACGGATGAATGCTGGTGTTTGTATAGGCACCAGCTGGTCTGAACGTGTCCATGAAACTCGGAAAAGGATCCCTAGCTGTTTCAGAATACGGCCGAGACCAGGAAAATTTCCGTCGAAATTCGGCACCGTGACAAAGATCGAGAACATCTTTTGCAGCAATTGAATGGCCAGAATACCCAACAGCAAGGATGAGTGGATGACGTACGATGCTGCATTCGTTGCGTTGATCTGGTCCGACTTCGGACGACAGACAACATATTTATTTGTTCATTATTGCTGCGACTCATTTTGCAACCGTACGTACGTATAGAGCCTGCCCAACGTACGTACACAGTGGTGTGCTTGCGTATGTTGATTCTGACAGGTGACAATTCCAAGCTGCCGCGCGCTGCTGCTGCTACTAAAACCCAATATATGGGACAAATGACCCTCTTGAATTGGAATGGATCTTTGGGATCGATGACAGGCCAAAGTTGCCTTCATTCCATGCATGCACCTTCAACATAATCGTGCATGCATCCGCAAGTATCGCATTCAAAGTGCATGTTTAAATTTGCTCATCAGTAACCATATTACTACATTGGCATATAACGCGGCCACATACTGCCTGTTCTTAATTCCTTCTCGATCAGTACTCAGCAGTGTCACACTGTCACTCCAAATCAGTAGATAAGCAAAGGTGCTACACACAATCTTACAGGCTTCTTACAGTTTTCACCGTACCTGTCGCTGCTCATACAAACTAAGTTTTTTGTTTGAAAAATCAGTAATTAAATATTAGTTTTCTGACCAATGATCAGTTGTTCCTGAATGAATATATGATAGCTCACTAACCGCGAACTAACCATTATATCCAATCAATAATACTAAAAAAGAACAGAAAAAACAATCCAATTATATATGTCGATTGGAAAAAACTTAAAACAAATCATTTGGGCTTTGGCCCTTAGAGCTTATCTGGGCTAGCTAGCTGCCGACGACCCTGCTGCAGTTGTTATATGCACGATGAGTCATATGATTTCGTCTTAGATGCTCAAAATACATGGATCACACCTTATAAAAAAACACGGATGACACGACAGTTAGCGTTTTATGTCTCTTAATTTGATGCTTCATTATTCGTTCGGTTCTCGGCATCCACATACATATTGGATATTGCTTTGTATATTCAGGTACACCTCTTTGACTTAACAAGACAAATAATTGCATCGTTTTGTTGTACGGAGGCCGTACAAGTGGCCACGACCGGCAAAAGTCATCGTTGTATGTCTTGAAGAAATGCGTCACAAATTAAACTAGTGAAAGGTGAAACTGGCCGGTCAATACTAAACTGTTTAATTACTAGTTTGTATCATTGTCACACTACAGGAAGAAATTAAAATGGAGCTGTAACACTACGGTATTCATTTTTTATGCCGGCCTTATTCAGGAGAGATTATTAATTAGCAGCTATTTTGGTCGTTGTTGTAGCGTGAACACATAAGGAAAATTGTCCGCGTGGTAAGAAAGTATTAGAGATATTGTTGCTTAATTTAGATATGTTCACCAAAAATGGATGAAACAACAATAATGGACGAATTTGCCTATGTTTGTGATTAACTATAAAACTGAACATGCTATAAACACTTACTGTGTGCGTGGTTTGCAGAGGCTGGGCGCAATTACTTTTCCTTAAAAAAATTACCATGCTGTTATGCGTTTTATTTTGAGGTAAATCATGTTGTTAACTTGTTATCCTTATGTCTGTCTATCAGAGTGAACATAGTGTAAGACAGACACCGTTTTCGTTTTCTAATTTTGGATGCTGAGTCCAAGTTGTATCCCACGATTATACGCCTTTCTCTGCTCTCTTCTTTTGTATGAAAGGGAATGATTCAACATGTTCACTTTGGTTATAATATTCTTGCTAAGCTCATTTGGAAAATGGAGTAGGATATTTTTTTAGTTAAACCCCACTCTCTTGGTGTATCAAGGTGTAGCCGTGTAGGAATCATGACTAACATGAATGGGGAAAAAACTTATTGAACAAAATTGTTTACTTGGGTGGGTGCAATATGTCGGGCATTATGGATCAATTCACATAGTGTGTGGTTTTTGACAAAGGCAAGGGCTACACATTACATTCACCTTTTGAATGTTGCTATAAAAGGAGTGAAGTGGGCATTGCACACCACATGCTAACTTTTCGAGAGAACTACTATGGACATAGGATTGAAATCTAACAATGTAGCCTGAAAAAATTGAGCTTTTTGGTATTTTTATTAAGCACTCAATCTAGTTATGGAGGCCACTTAGTTGGATTGCAGCCACTTTCCAATGGTCCCGTAGGCTGCACCACTAGATCCGAGACCGCAGCCACCAGATCTGAGGAGTGAGGAAGAGGGGGAGAGAGAGTTGTCGCGCTCTCATTGTCGTAGTGGAAGATATCTAGCATCATCTCCAGGGGTGAAGCCAGCCCAGAGTGCCACCGGGGTCAAGACCATTGCTGGCTGGTGTCATCACCTTCGTCAAACAGTGATAAACAGTAATTTCCACTGGATTTTGAGGAAATCATCGGGGTCAGCTGACCCCGACAAACATGCCTAGATCTGCCCCTGATCATCTCCCCTTTCATGCTATTGATATTGTTCCGGTGGTACACTTGGGATGGAATGGGAGTTTGCTATATATATATAGAGAGAGAGAGATTGTTTAGTGAGAACAAGAGGGGAGATGATATTGAAAGGGAATACATAGGATGACCTACGTAGAGCAAACAGAAGGTCATTAAATCAACCGCTATTAGTGATCACCCTAAAAAAATCATTGGTGCCTCTCCTCCAACAAAACTAATTTTAAGGGGGTATCAAGCTTTTTTATTCCATTGCTCTCTTCATTCTCGCACAAATAGAAAATGTACATATGCCTAATGTATGTCTTATACATGCTCTGGAGTGTTGTTTGGTGGTGTGTTGGAGGTGGCCTGGATGACATTGCGCTTGCCACGCTCAGAGCGGCTGTTCTCGGCGAACTTCATGCTGGCACTGTGGAGGCCCTTGCTCTTCTCCTCCTCGTTCCACTCCGAACTATAGTATTGCTCCTCGACGGCACCGGTGTTGGCTGGAAAGAGCATGGAGCCCCACTGAGGGAAGTGCACCAAAACCACAGGCAATGTGCACGCCATGATCATGATGCCCATGTACTCTAGTCCTGTGCCTGTGGAGTACTTGGATGAGGTGAAGAAGAGCAGTTGCGTTAGCCCTGCGCCGAAGTTGCCACCAGCCCCCGTCATGCCGGAGATGATACCGAGGGAGCGGCGGGAGATGAAAGGGGTGACACCAAAAATTGCGCCACATGCAGCCTGGGCGCAGAATGAGAAGAGCACCATGGCGGTGATGGAGGCGGGGAGCGTGCTGGCACGACCAAGCCAGAGGCAGAAGGCACCACCGGCGGTCTGGAGGATCCAGATGTTCCAAAGGCGGGCACGCATGCCCCAATAGCGTGCACCAATGTCGGAGAGTATCCCGCCCATTGGCCTTGCCACGATGTTGGCCATGCCGAAGCAGGCGGCAATGATGCCGGCAACACGCAGGTCCAGGTTGAAGTGGTCAAAGTAGTACTCGGCGATGACATTGTCAGTGGTGAGCTCGACACCCATGCAGTAGCCATAGAGCAGGACAAAGATCCATGTCCGGTAGTTGGTGACGGCGTACCACATAACCTTGGAGAACTTGTCCTTGTTGGCATCACCCTTCTTCTGGAGGCTACGAAGGTTGCCATCGGGAAGGTCCTGCCCCATGGTGAGCACCAGGATTCCCATCACAATGTGCAGAGAACCCGGCACGAAGTAGGCTAGACGCCATGCCGTGAAGGGCGTAGCGCCACACTTGCGGATGATGTCGTAGACGAGCGGCATGATGAGCTGCGTGGCGCCACCACCCATGTTTCCCCAACCAGCGGCAAGCCCGTTGACAGTGCCGATGATCTTGCTATTGAACATGGTGCTCATCCAGTATTGGCACGACACGAACGTCGCCAGCGAGAAGCCGATGAGGAACCTGACGACGATGTAGCCTGCGGCGTCGTCGATGATGGCCATGCAAAAGACCGTCGGCGCAGCAAGCATGATGAGGAACGCGCAGCCATAGCGCGGGCCGAGGAGGTCGCATACAGCTCCCATGGCAAGACGGGAGAAGATGGAGCCGGAGACGGAGGCGACGCCGGCGTTGCCGATGTCGGCCTTGGTGAGGTTGAGGTTGTCGCGGATGATGGGCACCAGCGGCGCAGCGGCGAAGGTGGAGACGAAGCAGGTGAAGAAGGAGATCCACGAGAGGTGGAAGGTGCGCATGTGCGGGTTGGCGAAGGAGAAGAGCCTGATGGTCTTGGCCTTGTGCTCGGAGTCCACCGGCAGGTCGAACTTGCTCGCCGCCGAAGCATCCTCGGTAGAGAAGGCGAACGTCGGCTCGCGCCCCGTCATGCCGTGGAGCGAGCTCCCCGGCGCGCCGATCTCCGTAGCCATCTCTCTCTATCGTGTTGCTGCTCGAGCTGTGTTACTGTGTGTGAGCTAGCTGAAGCTTTGTGCTTGGGATGCTGCTGTCTGGCGCAACGACGGGAATTTATAGATCTCGATCGTGGTTGACATCCTGCTGGGCACCGTACCGATCGGTCGGTGTCAGGAACGGCAACAAGCTGCTAGCAGCGAGGGCGGAATTGGTGTTTGGCCTTTGGGATCCTGGATAAGTACGGTCGAGTATAGGCTGAGACGACAGGATTCGATCGATCGATAACCTGCTGATTAATTTGTATATTTATTTTTGATAATGGAGCAGAGCAAAGCGTTGACATTGCGGCGCTGGTGCGGAAGAGGAGGCAGGAGAGGTTAGAAGAACAAAGTCAGAGGCTAACCTGCGCGCCGCATCACCAGAGGTGCCGCAGCTTGGGGAGAGTGAGAGGGCATCCCATGGCCTTGGAATCCTCCAAAGATCAGGGCAAGAACTGTTCCAAATAAACCTGGATGCCTGCTCGGGGTCGGCAGCGCAGAGGAATGTCTTGCTCATTCAACATCCTAGTGTTCATCCTGCTGTCCTGCTGCCGTAGATGAAATATTCAGGGGCTGCTGGTTTCGGCACGCATGCAAGTTGAGATCGAGTTCAGTGATTGGGAATGAATTCAGAGACGATCGAATAGAGGTTTTCTTCGGTACACAATACGTCCCAACGGTCGTACGGTCGTATTGTCGGTTTTTTCGATTTTTTCTTTAAGGGTAAAATGGTCAGTTTTTTCCCCACGGTCGTACGGTTAGATTCCGGTAAAATGAATGAAGATATAATGTTAATTAATAAAGACTTGATATATTAAAAAAATGACAGTTTACATTTCCGATAATACCCTTTAATTACTAGTACGATCTTTGAATACTACCGTAAGACAGCTAACAAAACCAGTCATATAGAATTAATCTCAACCATCCGATCCTTACATATAAGTCTTTTTCTGTTACATACGAGTCCTTTTCCAACAGGTCGTACATCGAATAACGGCGAACAATTACGGACGTACGGCGGCCAACGATGACGTTTGAGTTGTAGAATTTGCAAGGACCAAGCGGTGCATGATGTTTGGAATATTGGCTTTGATGTTTTAGGGTGTGTTGAGTGGTGTATGTGTTTGTTGAGATGCTTAATGTTGGATTTGTTATTATTCCATTTTGTTGTACCTGTATTGCTCAATCTAAAATTTCATTTTTTTAAAATATAATTGGCAGCTCTCTTGTTTGGCTCGTTTGAAAAGAGGTTTGAAAAGAGGTCACGGTGCGCAATACTACCAGGTGCTTGTATGGAGTATAACTGATTTTTTTATATGAATACAATTGTAATTTGCACAAATTATATTATTTTGATTGTTTTATTCTTTGCCCTCCTCCGCTCAATTACGAAAGATTTATAAGTTTCAACAATGCCATTTTACATAGTCAATTATACATCTATACTACTCACACTACTCATGCATACAACTTAAAATTTAGTGGTATATAATTAGTCTCAGCCGTAATCTCAACAGTAAGATTCTTTAATATGAGTTCTTTTTGAATAGTAGTAGACATAGAATAGTATTTTGCACTGTAAAAAATAAAAAAATGACGACAAATACAAGAGCATCGTCCAAGGAAGAAGACGACGATACTGAGTGTCTGACTTCGGACAGGTACGCGGTTGGTAACAGCGGCGCTTGCTTGCGTTTGAACGACCCTGACAGGCGACATCTAGCGAGCTACTGCGTACCTGACGTACGACAGCGAACAAGCTGCTATACGTGTGTGTGCTCATCACCGATGATCTAACAAAAACGGGCATGGAAGAAGAAGGGGACAAATGACCTCTTGAGCTCTCGGGGAACAATGCATAATGCATCGAAGACTCTAATAATAAGTAGTCTTCTCCATATATAGTTTGCCTCAGCTCGCCTACAATGTATATACACACACCTACTGCTCATCTCTCTCTCCGACTTCCTGTGAATTGTGATACTGTCTTTCGGCAGTCCGTGAGTGATGAGTACGTCAGTTCATATTTACATCTTTGGCTAACACATCAGAGATCTGGTACAAATTAATTACCTCCTGTCTCTAACTCCCCAGTCCTGTCATGTTATTTTTGTTAATATTTCAGCATGGCAGAACACAGATCAGCATACATCAAGGATACCGGAGACTGACCAAGAAAGAATTCAGCGAATCCACAATTTTCGGTCAGGAAGTATGTAGCCAATCAGCAGGATCAGATATTGATCAGATTTGGACAAAAGGAAGTAGACATTATTTTGCGCTAACTCGGTGATACCATATCAGTTATGTAATTGTGTTCTCACAACACTACCATGTTACGTAGAAAATACCATAGAATCAGAGAGGGGATGTCCAAAAGACCATAGCCTATAATGCCAGGCACCGACTTTTTTTTCCACTAGGTATTCCATACTCTCAGTGGGCAGAGTCAAAAATGCTCTCTCAGTGTCAGTGGGCAGAGTCAGAATTTTTTTTTCAAATTTTACGTTGGGAGAAGGGGGACTTATAGTTTTAAAATTTTCAAAATTGCCCACAACATGCAGCACAAGAATGAAAAATTCTAGACTTTTAGGAGAAAGGATAGAGTCATCAGATCGATGCACACGGGTCCAACATTATTTGAGTGTGGTGGAAACAAAGTGGGTGTTAAAGTGTGGTGTAGTCGGCAAAGGAAGAAGGAGAAACCGCATGCAACACCGGCAGTTGTTGAGCCTCAATAATATAATGAGAATAGTATATTGTTAATCACAAGCAAATTAAAGAATGAAAGAAAAATGAATTGATGAAGTGCCATTGAAGAAGCTAATCAAAACAAGCTAAGTGTATTGGCCCTTAGAACTTATCTGGGCTGCCGACCTTGTTATACATACCTTTCCACGATAAGTTATGATCAAGAGAGTCAAACACTCAAATTAAACTACATACATGGATGACACATTGCTTGTGCATCTGTATATTTGACTTAAGCATCCAGACAAATATAATTAATTGCATCGCTAATCAAGTTTGTCTTGGCTTTGGTACAGACGCCGTACAAGGGGCCACGATCTAAACCAAAGCCGTCGTTGAATATGTTGGAAACTAACGTTGCTCTTACAAAATGTATAATAATGTTGGAACTAAAGAAACTGAAGATCTGAAAAGGCCATCTGATGAAAATGAACCAGCAGCAGTTCTTATGGGGTTTTTTTTTTTTGAGAAAATGGGCTTGTTTTCCAAACATGACCTTCTATTACTTACTTTGTGCTGAATTCTTGTATTTGCATGGGCTAAGTTATTTCCCTGGGTTTGATAACATGGGCCCTTACAGAGAGATCAGGTGCTTCTTTTCTGGCCCATTTATCCACACGTTTCTTCCAGGAATCCTATCCGGGAAATCATATATATCTTCTTCAAGGTGAGAAGGAGTTGAAACTTCTAATATTTGAGATTCGTGCAACTAACCACAATTTTTGGATTGCAAAATCTAAACGGAAAGGCCTCTTCATTTAGGCTTAAATGGAGAGCCCTCCGAGATTACTTCCTGCGATACAAAAGTTACTTCCTGTGACATAAAGTTATTTCCCACGACACAAAATTACTTCCTGCGACACAAAGTTACTTCCTCCGAGGTTACTTCCTGCGACACAAAGTTACTTTACGCGACACAAAGTTACTTCCTCCTATGTGCTTCTTTCTGTTGAGGAAGTAATTTTGTGTCGCAGGAAGTAACCTGAGAGGGCTCTCCATGTATGACTAAAAGTTACTTCCTCCTGTGTGCTTCTTTCTGTTGAGAGAAGTAATTTTGTATCGTAGGAAATAACCTAGGAGGGCTCTCCATGTATGACTAAATGGAGTTGTAGTCGCCTCCTTTTTGGATTTCATTGCCACTCGGAGGTGGTGGAGGGGGAGTCCTTTCCTTACGCCGACCACCATCATTGCGACGGTCGTTGTTGCGGTCGTCGCGGCAATCATCACGACGATCATCACGGCAGTTATCTCGACGATCATCGCGGCGGTCTCTGACATCACGGCGATCATCCCGGCAATATGGTCGCCTGTTGAAGCGTCCCCTCATCAGAGGTGACTAAATGTGATACAAATACCAGTCCCAGGAGGCTGGCAACACATTTATTACAACAGGTGGTTCAGTCCCTTACATCACGGCGGCATAGTGGGCACGGGAGCGCCACTGCCACGAGAAACAACACCAAAGCTAAAGACCAAACTACAACAGCGAAGGCTTCTAAGGCCTCATCAGAGTACCACGCCATGGAAGCTCTCTGTGGCGACCCTGAGTCCACAGGCACGGTTGGGTGTAGGGCAACGACCTACTCGACGTCTTCGGGAACGAAGTCGGGATCCTCCTCTGAAAAACAGTTAATTAAGCAAGGGTGAGTACAAACGTACTCAACAAGTTCAACCCCACCCACGGAGGGGCTTATAAGCAGATCATGCACGGGATATATCAAGGATCAGGATAAGGTTTATTTTGCAAACGCATTCACTCATGCAAGGGTTTGTTTTCGAAAAGGTTTTCGCAAACCATTTTTATAACTCAAGTAACACAGTTGTTTTGTGAAAACCAAATGAAGACTACCGGACTCCCCGTCCGCAGTAGCCCAGGCACACAGCCACACACTTTTCCAGAAAACAACTCACGCCACGAAAACATCCCAAACCCAAACACTAGTTTTGTGACCCCACCGTGACTCGTCCAATACCGTGGACACGGCTATTCGAATAGGTTTTACACTCTGCAGAGGTTGTACATCTTTACCCACAAGTAGGGTACCGCCACACGAACACCGTAGTGCCGGCGCGGATCCTATCAAAGCCATTACCCACCTTAGCTAACCCTACGAGCCACCACGGGAGCAACCAAGGGGTTATCTCACGTAACCAGGGCGTACCTCACACAGATCGTACCCCTACTCCTTGGTCTCCCGCTGCTCACCCGCACTCCTGATGGCAAGTAGATTAACTAGTGGGATTTATGCTAAGCCGTTGCCACATACAACGGTCGAGTGGTAGTACGATAATTGGGTCAGGTGAGATGTCACGCAACCCGGTCCTTAACGACAAGATGGACATCTCCAACACGCTCAACCACAAAGGTACGAGCTCACCCATACTCCTGACACACGCACGTCCATCCCGTCTACCCGGTTCTTTACTCACTTTCCAAAATATCCCATTCTCATTTGTAAAACACTCACACATTTTTAAAGAAATCATTTAGGCCAAACAAAGTTAAATCATAGCAATCAAGGGTGGCTATCCTACCGGGTTTTAACAGTAAAACAATATGCAATTTATAAAACGGTTCATAGGGTTGTATTTATAAAACTGGGATCAAAGCATGCATCAAAGGATGAGATTGAACTTGCCGTCTTCGAAGTCTTCGGGGAGTGCCGGCTCGGCGTTCGGGATCTCGGGCTCCTGCTCGCAGTAGTCGGCTCCGACCTCCGGCTCGAGGTACCTTCCTTCGTCTACACCGTCGGCTATAGCGCATACACAAGCAAGCAATCATTAAGCACACATATTACCGGCCGAGCTCGAGGAGGGGAAATAAATGGAGGGGGGGAATATATAAGCCCTAGGGGGGAAAGGTTGGTGTATGGTTCGGCGGGGATATTCCTGGGAAGGGTGTGGTGAAATTTGGAATTAATCGGGAATAAAATCGTGCATGGGATGTTGGGTTAAAGGGAGGTTATGGGGGTTAAGGGCCTTTTAGTAATTTCTATTAATGGAAAAAGGGTGTGATTATGATAATGTAAAGTTGGTAAGGGCCTGGTTGTAAATTGTTTAGGGCTTAACAGTATTTAGTTTACAATTATTTCTTATCCTAGGGGCTATTTTGGAAAGAAAGAGAGAGAGGGAATAGGGTAGGGGCTTTTTGGAAAAAGAAAGGAAGCAGGGGGGGTTTGGCCTAAACGGCCTTCTTCTTCCTCCCTGGTTCGCAGCCAGAGGCAGGGGAGGCTCGGGCGGCGGCGGCCCGCCAGCCTCCCGGCTACGGCCGCGGCCAGCGAGAGGGGGAACAGGGAGAGGGCGACGAGGGGATTCCCTTCCCTCACTCACCTTGGGCTAGGGCGCGCTGTGGAGGCGGCTCCGCGTGAGGGCAGTGGCGCGGCGGCGGTGCTAGGGGGCGGCGGCGCTGTGGAGCTCGGGGGAAGGGGAGAAGGTCGCTGTGGAGGTGTGAGGCGGGCAGTGGTGAGGTGCGGCGGCCTGGGGAGCAGCCGGCCCCTTTTATAGGCGGTGGAAGGCGGTTCGGGGGGGGGAGATTTTTCCGGCGATGCCGGCTCCGGCGAGCTCGAGCGGCTTCTCGAGGCGGCGCCTGGTGACAAGACGGCTCGGGCAGCGGCAGGTCTACTTGTGCAGGTGGCTCGGCGCGGCGCGTACGGCGGTGGAGCGGGGTCGACGGCTCGCAGTGGTGGCGGTGCTTGGAGGTGACTCGTCGGGCAGGGAAGTAATGGCGGATGGGACGCCTCGGCGCCGGCCGGCGGTGCGGGGGGCAGCTTGGCGTGCGGGAGCGGCGAGGGCCGGCGCGGTCGGGCGCCAGGCGCGCGGGCCCGAGCGGCGCAGGGGAGGTCAACGGCGCCAGGCGCGCCGGCTGCGGGAGGAAGAAGGAGAAGAGAGAGAGGGAAAGAAGAAAGGAAAGAAAGGAAGGAAAAGAAAAAGGAAAGAAAAGGAAGAAGGAAAGAAAATGGAAAAAGGAAAAGGTTTAGAAAAATTAGAAAAAAAAGGTTAGGAAATTAGGGGGAAGGGTTATTGCGGGGTTTTACGATTTCTGGGCGTCGGCGTGATTTTCGGGACGGCGGTGATGGCGAGGCGGACCAGCCGGCGGGGACTGCGGCGTGCGCGGGATTCCCGGCACGGTGGCCGACCGCGGCGTTGGGAAGGCACGCGTGGGTGCTGGCCCGGGTGCGGGCGGTGCCGGCGGGATTCGCGGCACGCGCGCCGGGGTGAGAGAGGGAGACGGTGACTAGGGTTATGGGAGGGAATTATTGAGCTCAGCTGGACAGTTTCGAAAATACGCACGATTTATTAGGTGATTTATTAGGAGCTAAAAACGCGGGCGTTACAAACCTACCCCACTTAAAATGAATCTCGTCCTCGAGATTTGGCTAGTTCCTGAACAAGTGGGGAAACTCTTTCTTCACCGCGTCTTCTCGCTCCCACATGGCTTCTTCTACTCTGCCAACTCGGGGGCTGCCATCCTATAGGGTCTCTTGGTTATGGGAGAGGTTCCGGGGATGAGGTCGATGACAAACTCTATATCCCTATCTGGTGGCATTCCGGGGAGTTCTTCAGGGAACACATCTGATACTCCCTTACTGTTGGGACTTCTCCTAGGGATCTGGTTTCTATGCTAAAAACCATTATGTCTGATCTGTTTTCTCGGGCATGTCACTTGTGAAACATCTGGGCTGGTTAGGTGTACTACTTTATCAGCACAACTTACAAGGCCATGGTGATGGGTTAACCAATCCATCCAAGAATCACATCTATCCCTCTGGACTTCAGTACTACCAGGTCCGCTAGGAACTCTACCCCACTTAAAATTATTCTCACCCGGGAGCAACCCAGTTGACACTTGATGTCACCTCCGGGTGTTCGGGTTAACAGGGGCGCTTTTAGTAGTACTGTAGGTATATTATGCTTTTCCACAAAACTTGAAGATATGAACGAATGTGATGCTCCTGAATCGAATAATATGGTTGCCAAGACTGAGCTGACCAGGAACTCACCGAGCACTACGCCTTGTGCTTCTTGAGCCTCTTGTGCGTTGATGTGGTTGACGCGGGCTCGTTCATAGGACTGCTGGGGCTGCCTCATCTGCTGGTTGTTGTTGTTGTCAAAGTTGTTATTGTTGCGAACTGGCACACGGTTGGCTCCAGATACGAGCGGCCTTGGCCCATTCACTGAGTTGGAGAAGGCTGAAACTGTTGGCTTTTTGGCATATGGGCAGTTGGCGATGAAGTGTCCGGTCTCACGGCAGTTGAAACATACTCGGGTGTTGCTGTTGTTGGCAGTGACCTGGCTTTTATTGTTTTGTGGAGGCTTCATGGTGTTCTGGTTGTTGTACTGTTTAAACTGGGTTCTGGGGCCTTGCGAGCCTGTGGCTTGGGATTGGGTTCTGTACTGCATGGGGGCTTGGAATCTGGACATGGGGTGTCCGAAGCTTCTCTGCCTCTGGGAACGTTCCTGCTGTTGAGCCTTGTGCTCCATGAACTTGCGCTTGTTTTCTTTCTTCTCTTCTGCTTTGGCTCTTTCTGTGAGGATGGCCATGTTCATAAGTGTGTTGAAATCAGGGTAGATCTGAGGGGTAAGCAGAGTCCTTAGCTCCGGAGTCAAGCCCTTCTTGAACATCTCCTGCTTTTTGGAGTCCTTATCCACCTCCTCAGGGGCGTAACGAGCCAACTCTATGAACTGATAAGTGTATTCCTCCACGGACTTGTTGCCTTGGCGGAGTTCACGGAACTCATCTGCCTTGCGCTTCAGTGTGGCTTCTGGGATGTGGTAGCGACGAAACTCTTCCACGAACTCATCCCAAGTGATGGTGGAGTGATCTTTGGTCGCTGCACAGTAGTTTTCCCACCAGGCTAAGGCTGTTCCAGTGAGCTGGTGAGTGGCCAACAGAACCTTGTCTCGATCCTCACAGTTGAATGGCTCTAGTTCCCTTAGGATGGCCCTTAGCCAGTCATCTGCATCCAAGGGATTCACGGATCCACCAAACGTGGGTGGCTTTGTCCGGAGAAATTCTATCAGTTTCTCATTCATGCCCAGAACACGGGGCTTTGGGCGGGTGATGGCATTGGCTATGGCTTCCAGCAACAGTGTCTGGTTGGCCAACACTTGCGCCAGGTCTACGGCAGGTGGTGGTGGTGGCGGAACCATGTTTTCCCCTCCATTTTCGTCTTGATACACTTCTTGATCGTTAGGGTGCTCCCTTCGTTCAGCATGCGATCCTTCCGCATTTGGGTCCATACGACCGGAGCCTTGGAAACTCCCGGCGGGACGCCTTGAAACCATCTGTAGGGGAGCGGGTTTCTATGGGATTTTAGGTGATGTTTAAGTTGATTAAGACGGGCTTTTGAAAAGACAGGATCTGACTCCTGCCGTCAAGCACACAACAAGCACACATGACAAACAAGCACAAACAACTTTTTTTTTCTACCATAAGAGGAGGATACATCCCGATCTACTCGACTGGTACAACGCTGGTACACTACACGGCTAGGCACTACGACAAAAGCTAAGGGTGCGGCTCTAAGCTCGGATCGGCACGGCTTCATTCCTTGGCAAGGGCTTCTGCGGCATGCTACTCGCGGGGCGAGCCATCTTCTGGGGCGGAGTGTGCTTCCAGGGGAATGAGCAGCTCATCACCGTCATCATCCTGGGGGTTCCCGTCTTCTTGGGGCTGGGCGGAAGTTCCTTCTTCGACGGTTGATGTTGGTTGCTCGGCGGCTACAGTCGGTGTTGGAGTCTCAGGAACTCCTCCCCATCCTATGAGGGGTGTCCCAATTAGGACTTGTGCTTCTCCCACAGCCGGAACGGGTGTTCCACTGTTGGTCCATTCCTGTATGCGCTGATCCTGAATCCGCCTGAGGCTTTCATGGGCAACGGCTTCACTGCTTATGGCGGCTGCGGTCCTTGCTTCTGCTTGGCCCACTCGGACTTGATGCATCCTCACTGTGACTTCAGCTTGCTCGACCCGACTGATTTGCTCCCTCAAGTGCTTGGCTTGGTCATCGAAGAGCTTATCTAGGGAGACAAGGTAGGCAACTACGTGGTACAGCAGGTCTTCTTGGTGGCGGCGTCGTTCCAGGTTTCTCATGCGGGCCTGCCAAACTGGGGTTCTGATGGCGGGAGGAAAATACCTCATCGGTGTGGGGACGAGGTGTTCCTCGTAGATCCTGCACAGGTAACGAAGAGTTTTCCGGAGGGCCAAGGGATAGGTATCCCGATGTCGAAAACCTGTGGCGGTCACGCGCCACGGCTCGACGTTGGGGTAGCGGGTGCTTCTGGCGATGGAGAGGACCACCCTACAGCGAAGAGTGCCGAGTTGCTCGTACTCTCTACTGTAGTACCTTGGGCGCTCAGTGATACCGAGGCGCTCCAGGGAGTTGATAAGAAGGCGAGCAAAACCAGGCTCCTCCTGGCACACGCCTTGGGTCCATCCATCTTCGGCCATCTGAAAACAAGGGTAGAGTTGAACAAGTTGTGCAAAGGGTAGGGTACAAAAGATAGATAGTTTTATTTATTCACAAAGGTTGGGTACACTCCTCAGGGGTACACTTATTATTATGACGATAGTTCTAGCCTAGGCACTCCATACTCTTCTTATGGGGATTCTTCCTCAGGCTGAATGCGACGCTTTTTCGGTGGAAGATCTTGTTCCAACATCACATCCTCGGTCTGTGTTCCCTTATCCCAGTGGGTTTCTTCGGGTTCATCCTCCATCAACCCAGCTTCTTCTCTTCTCCTACGTTCCTTGTGGAGCTCATCCCATAGGTTCTTGTGGAATACTTCAGAGCGTTCCCTTTCTCTGGCGTAGTCTCGCTCCATGTTGCGTAGCTCAACTTCCGCCATGGTTGTCTTAATCCTTTCCAGCTCTATCCTTTGCTCCGCTCTTTCAGCTCTGTCAATCTGTTGCTTCAGTTGCTGGGCTTGCTCCTGGTAGAGGTGGTCTAGGCCTCTGAGGTAGATGGATAGGTGGGAAACTGCCTCTTCTAGGTCTTCTTCTTCTCTTCCGAGTCCTCTCATCCGGGTGATCCATGAGCGTCCTCTTCCTCCAGAGGGTGGGAAAAATCCCATCGGAGTCCGTCGAAGGTGTTGCCTATAGACCACTCGTAGGCGTCGCAGGGCTTTTCGGGCAGCTTTTGGGTATGTGTCAGTGAAGCGAAACCCAGTGGCGGAGACGAACCAAGGTTCTGTGTCGGGGTAGAGCGTGCTTCTTCCCACGAAGATCAGCAGCTTACACCGAAGGGTGCCGTAGCGTTCGTACTCCCGATAGACGAACTCCGGCGGATCCCTTACTCCGACGCGTTCTAAGCTGAGTAGCAGCAGGTTAGGGAGACCAGGCTGGACGGGGCAGACTCCTCCGTTCCATTCGGGGTTAGCCATCTGGAATCAGGCAAGGGTCAAGGTAAGGATTTGGGAAAGGATGAGATCAGCAAAGGAAAGGTTAGAGAGGGCCAGAGGAGGTCTCGTATCCTAGGGGTCGTGTCCTACGGCCAACCTACGGCTCTGATACCACCTGAAGCGTCCCCTCATCAGAGGTGACTAAATGTGATACAAATACCAGTCCCAGGAGGCTGGCAACACATTTATTACAACAGGTGGTTCAGTCCCTTACATCACGGCGGCATAGTGGGCACGGGAGCGCCACTGCCACGAGAAACAACACCAAAGCTAAAGACCAAACTACAACAGCGAAGGCTTCTAAGGCCTCATCATAGTACCACGCCATGGAAGCTCTCTGTGGCGACCCTAAGTCCACAGGCACGGTTGGGTGTAGGGCAACGACCTACTCGACGTCTTCGGGAACGAAGTCGGGATCCTCCTCTGAAAAACAGTTAATTAAGCAAGGGTGAGTACAAACGTACTCAACAAGTTCAACCCCACCCACGGAGGGGCTTATAAGCAGATCATGCACGGGATATATCAAGGATCAGGATAAGGTTTATTTTGCAAACGCATTCACTCATGCAAGGGTTTGTTTTCGAAAAGGTTTTCGCAAACCATTTTTATAACTCAAGTAACACAGTTGTTTTGTGAAAACCAAATGAAGACTACCGGACTCCCCGTCCGCAGTAGCCCAGGCACACAGCCACACACTTTTCCAGAAAACAACTCACGCCACGAAAACATCCCAAACCCAAACACTAGTTTTGTGACCCCACCGTGACTCGTCCAATACCGTGGACACGGCTATTCGAATAGGTTTTACACTCTGCAGAGGTTGTACATCTTTACCCACAAGTAGGGTACCGCCACACGAACACCGTAGTGCCGGCGCGGATCCTATCAAAGCCATTACCCACCTTAGCTAACCCTACGAGCCACCACGGGAGCAACCAAGGGGTTATCTCACGTAACCAGGGCGTACCTCACACAGATCGTACCCCTACTCCTTGGTCTCCCGCTGCTCACCCGCACTCCTGATGGCAAGTAGATTAACTAGTGGGATTTATGCTAAGCCGTTGCCACATACAACGGTCGAGTGGTAGTACGATAATTGGGTCAGGTGAGATGTCACGCAACCCGGTCCTTAACGACAAGATGGACATCTCCAACACGCTCAACCACAAAGGTACGAGCTCACCCATACTCCTGACACACGCACGTCCATCCCGTCTACCCGGTTCTTTACTCACTTTCCAAAATATCCCATTCCCATTTGTAAAACACTCACACATTTTTAAAGCAATCATTTAGGCCAAACAAAGTTAAATCATAGCAATCAAGGGTGGCTATCCTACCGGGTTTTAACAGTAAAACAATATGCAATTTATAAAACGGTTCATAGGGTTGTATTTATAAAACTGGGATCAAAGCATGCATCAAAGGATGAGATTGAACTTGCCGTCTTCGAAGTCTTCGGGGAGTGCCGGCTCGGCGTTCGGGATCTCGGGCTCCTGCTCGCAGTAGTCGGCTCCGACCTCCGGCTCGAGGTACCTTCCTTCGTCTACACCGTCGGCTATAGCGCATACACAAGCAAGCAATCATTAAGCACACATATTACCGGCCGAGCTCGAGGAGGGGAAATAAATGGAGGGGGGGAATATATAAGCCCTAGGGGGGAAAGGTTGGTGTATGGTTCGGCGGGGATATTCCTGGGAAGGGTGTGGTGAAATTTGGAATTAATCGGGAATAAAATCGTGCATGGGATGTTGGGTTAAAGGGAGGTTACATGATGATCAAGAGGCTCCGACCGTGCATGAACTTGACTCCAAAGGTGGCAAGGACCAATGTGCTTCGAAGAAGAATCTCTGAGGACCAAGATGAAAAGACCGGAAGATCATGCGTAAAGATCCCTTGACTTGGTCGCGGAGATAACGACGTCCAAAGCCCATATCCGAAGGAGGAAAAACCCCAAAGTGCAAGAAACAACACGTGGCAAAAGACGGAGACGAACCGGGCCGAAAGTGGGCCAGGCCGGCCGGCCCAGGCCGGCCGGCCCACCCCCTTTTCACCTCGGTTCACCGCCGCATTTCTTCGGTGATAAATTCGCGGAACCCTAATTGTTTGGGGAGAGGAGCCATTCGCGAAAGACGACCAGAGAAGCCTCGGAAGATCAAACACAAGGAAGAGAGTTGATCGAGAGGGTGAAGATTCGCGAGGATCATCACCTAGGTCAACGGAGGCCACCACGAGGAAGGAGGATGCCAGGGCCTTGCCACGACGCCGCCGGAGTTGAAGGACACCGAGAGAAGGACTCCATCGGAGGCATCCACCATGTTCAACGGTGCCATGCCTAGCGTCTTGATGGGGTAAAGTAATCGTTTGTCCATGGAGTTGTAATGGATCTTGACATGTAGTCACCCACTCTGTTGTTTGGATCTTTATCTATCATACCTTCATGTTGATGATGCTTAATGTTTAAGGTTAGCTACCATTGCCATCGAGGTTGCTCCCGTAGATCACGTCAACATACCGTGTTCATTAGGGTTAGAGACGATTACCTTCGCGTAGTGACTAGTACGAGGGAAGGGAAACGCTTATCTCTTTGTTCACATCCTTAGATAGATTGGGTCGGGGTTTTACCATGTTTTGGGTGATTGCATCTCAAGTACCTAGACTCCATGGGCTTACATCTTTCATACTCGTGAACCACCTTTCTCTTTCTCTTTAACATAAACTAGGGTTAGTTTGTCTTTACTTTATAGATTAATCTTTTCATCATAAAGTGCTTAATTAACTAAGTTAGTGTTAGGTTAAACGCAAGTAATTCTCTTGCTCCATGGATTGATAAGAACCTAGGGGGTCCCCTCCCTTGGTGAAAAAGGCACCAAGTCACTCCGTGGACTTGCGGTGAAGTTGAACGCGGTTTTGAACCGTCAACAAGCCCCTTTTTCTGGTGTCGTTGCCGGGGAGCAAGCCAGTTTACTTCGTTTAATCTCTCATTAATTTTGTTGATTACTAAGATCTAACCTTTGTGTTCTAGAAAAACACTCTTTTGTTTTTGTTTTTGATTGTCTAGATGGCGCTCATTGGAACCAGAAAAATCACTAAGAGACTATATATGCTAGCCCTCGATGTGAGGACATCAAGGTACAAGAGTCGGATTCGATTCTCGAAGCGACAAGGTACGAAATTAGAGTTCAAATCATCAAGATGGTAGCAACTAATCCATTATGAGGGGTGGAGATGGACAATCCATATAGACATATCCAGCGCTTCACGACGTTGTGCAATACGGTGCGACAAGAGGGAGTTCCCGACACTTGGTTTAAATGGAATCTTTTTCCCTACTCACTTGCCGATGAAGCAACAAAGTGGTATTCATTTGCGTCTTTCGAAGCATAGGAAAATTGGGATCAATTGGTAAAGAAATTTTGTGCCAAGTTCTTCCCTATAACCAAGGTTCAACATATAAGGATGCAAGTGATGACTTTCAAGCAAGGAGAAGAAGAGGGGATTGATCAAGCGTGGAATCAATTCAACGAGCTAGTTGAACAAGGACCAAGACTCGGATTCCCGGGTGACGTACTATTGCATAAATTCTTTTTTCCCTAACCCCTAGTTGCATGGAATACGTTCAAATGTGTGCTGGAGGGGATCTCATGGAGAAAACACTCACGGAAGCTGCCAAACTTCTACAAAAAATAAGTAAAGCGGCAGCCATGTGAAGAGATTAGGAAATACGACTTTCAGGAAAGCTGGAATGCGACCAAGTGTGGCACCCCTTGCTGCAATTTTCAGAAATACGACTCCGGAAGAGAAGAAAGAGGAACCAATCCTTGAAAAGGTTGAAGAAGCCAAACATGAGGAAACTAGAACTATCCCGGAGAGTGATCACGCAGAGACAAGCAAAGCAAATGAAAGAACTATGTCAAGCGCGAAGCCACTAAGGGAGTTTGAGCAAATGGATTGGATCCCACTTGATTTTGGAGAAATCTTTGACAAAAGGAGACCGTTCCCTAATAAAAAAGGGATGGCAAAAGCTTTGGAGATAGACTTCCCATCGAAAAAACAAGTGGAACATTCATACAACATAGAGATAACCGGGGAGGTCCTTCAAAAACTCTTTAGCGAAGAAGAAGTTGATCCGGACCATGTGGCCGAAGCTAAAAGAATCATAGGAATCAAGCCCGAGGCGTCACCATTTGCCCGCTGTTGACAGTGGAAATTCACCATTTCCAACCCTCAATATTCTCACATAAATGGAGGCATATGCATGATTTACTAGTATTTATGTTTGAATAATGTAGTTCCACTTGTCCTTGGAGATTATTTGTATGTAGGTGATTTACCCTTTAAAAGAGATGGAAACTCCACTTCTATCAAGAAACCATGCCAACTCAGCTGAGGAGGTGACTGCCACCAAGGGAAACATGGCAATCCATGTCATCGATCCAGGGGAGGCACTCACCGACGAATCAGAGGACGCCACATGGACTTCACATGGATCAAAGGGCCCACCTTGGATACCAAATCAAGCCATGCACCGGGGATGGATCAGAGGGCCCACAAGGCAGCCACCCAGTGGAAAACCACTAGGTGGGGCCACCCTAGGGGGCCGGCCGACCCTGGGATCGGCCGAACCGACCTAGGGGGCCCCATCCTGGCCCTCCATGTGGCAGCTCTCTATTGGTCCTTTGCATCACTCTCGGGTGTTTAGGGGCCATTTGGGCGTCCGAGCAAGCCTTGTCCTTGCCTATAAATAGAAGGGGAGGGGCTCCCATTTCTCACACACCACTCTCTCATTCTCCTCTCACTTTTAGTTTCCAAGGCTAGGGGGTAGGCTAGAGTAGCTCTTCTTCAGGTTCCAAGTCCTCTTGGAAGTTTAGGTATGAGTTCTCTTTTATCTTTATTTTTTTGTATGACTTTGATCTACTTCAGTTATTCAGCTATTTCATATAAAGTCATGGTAGATCATATTCTTGATATGTTCTTGAGTTCATCCTCTGTTCATCATTTAGAGGCTCGTGTTCTTCGTGAACACTACCTTTTGATCCACTTGAAGGGTGATAAATTCCTTCTTTATGTCTTTGTTCATAAGTTAGAGGCTCGTGTTCTTCACGAACACGATCCTTTGATCTTGTTGATTAGACATAAGAGAGTTCATATCTGTTCGTATGTCTAGCCTTAGTTGATCTTGTTAGATGGCATGAGAGTGTTGCATGAGGTCTGTGTTCAAGCTACAGTACTCGGTCTAGTTGACCAGTCCTCTGGTGGCTCTCACCCTGGGTCACAATAGCCCGGGCCGGGTGAAGTCTAGCAGCAACGTAGGCATGGTGCCTGAGTTGTCTGGCTACGATAGTTATGAGCATACCCCCCGCAACGAGAGGTCGGTCCTCAAGTGGTGACAACCCTGTTGGATCCTAGGGTAACCTCCGCACTGGGGTACCTGCTGTAGGAGTCTAAAGTCTAGTTTCTCAGAGTGCTGGTCGTTGCGGGCTAGCTCCCCGTTTGTACCTGGGTGCTGAACCATGTCTCCCTCATGCAATACTCATGCCCATCTCTTGTATCTTCTAGCTTTGTATGTTTAGTACATTAGAACCTAGAGCTAGCTCGTATGTTCCCCCTAAGCCGTAGTGTGCTAGAGTAGAGGTAGATTTGAGGTGTGTGTGTCACACTACCCCTATTATCTTTTATCTTACCTCTGCCTTTGAGTGTGTTGTTCCCTATATCTATCTCTTGGTTTACATTCAGAGCAAAAGCATGAGTCTAAGATATCCGCCATTGCCTTCCTTGGATTCGATACCCTTGGAATACTCTCCTTCCTTGGGGAAATGCTACAATGGTTTATCTGTACGCTTGCGGATTCATTCATGATCGTTTAGATTAACCTATGGCAAGTCTCAATGTTCACGCTAACCTGCGCCATTAGTTGTGACATTGGGAAATGCCAACAAGTATTTCTAGCACTGACGCTAAGGAAGGATTCCAAATATGTTCTTAAGTGATCGACATTAAGAAATGTCAACAAGCATTTCTGGTGCCGTTGCCGGGGAAGGCACAGGATTATCTTGACTATGCTTTGCATCTATTTATAAACTCTGAGTAGGTTAGGACAACTCTCAATGCAGGCTAACCTTGATTGTCTTCTTTTATCTTTGGATGATGAAGACAAGTACTGTATGACTGATTTTGACCTACCGGGGAATTTTACTGAAGATCCCGAGTCACTTGTGAGGAAAGCTCGAATTCATTTCGGCTCACCTCGTCGTACTCGTCCGGAGGGCGAACCAGCTTCCTTTGTACCATCCACGTCCAACGCTATGGCCCAGAAGACACTTCGTGAGTATTCAGCTCCTTCTGCTGACCAGGTGTTGCAAGGCCCTGAGGTGGCAATGGGGACTGAAAATTTCGAGATCAAGACGGGTCTAATCACGATGGTACAGGCTAGCCCATTCTGTGGCAAGCCAAATGAGGATGCCAATGCTCATATGCAGCAATTCCTAGAGCTATGCAGCACTTTCGTCATCAGGGGTGTGTCACACCCTGAAATCTTCAATTTCAGGATGTGAATAGGAAGAACAATTAAAACAAAGATTTCACTAAATATTAAAATTTCCAACATTTATTTTCTTTACAGGAAATATAGAATAGGAAAAAGCTTTTGTTTGTTTTTCAAAATTAAATAAAATAATTGTATGAGTGTTGCATTCATGCCGGTGCATCTCGTGGTTCATGAGTGCAAAAGCTTTTCAAAATGCACTTAGGAGCTGACCAAACCCTTCTGAGAATTTTCCGGATTTTTCTGGAATTTATTCTCATTTTCTCTGAGTATTTTCTATTTATTAGAAGTCTCTAAAATCTTTTTCATGAGCTCCAAATATTTTATTTGGGTTGTTCATGCCTCAACCTATCTCTGGGAATTTTCCTAGAATTTTTGGGATTTTCTGAGTATTTTTCGTGGCTTTAATGAATTTTCTAGCTAATTCTAGAATATTCTTTTCACGAAAATAAAAAGAAAAATCTTTTCCCTTTCCCTCCTTCTCTTTCAGCCCATTTCCTTGAAGCCTGCCCGTGCCCCTTCAACTCCTCGGCCCACCATGGCAAAGTTCGTTCCTCCTCCCTGAACTCTTTCTCCGGTGCGGCCAATCCTTGCTCCGGCCCAGCTTCCGACCCGGTCCAACCCGTTCGGCCCGCCCGTCAGCCCGATCCAGCCCTGCCGCCGGCCCGGACGTGCCCGTGTCCATGGTGGACACGATGCCGTGCCGCCGCCGGACCCTCCCCGTCTCGGCGTCCGTGCTCTTCACGCCTGCGCCGCGCGCCTATAAAGGGCTAGCCTGAAGCCGCCGCCGTCGCCGATTCGCCGCCTAGGAGCGCCGCCGGAGCAGGTGCTCGACGCCGGGAGATTCGCAGGACCGAGCTGCACGACTGCCGCTCCTTCACGTCGCCGGAACTCCATGCCGCCGCCACGAGCTGGCCGTCGCTGAGCAACGCCGTGAAGCCCCGCCGGAGCGAACCGAAGCCGTCAAGAGCTCCGCGAGGCCGAGCCGCACCCCCTGAGCCGCTTTCTATCGCTGGGGAATCACCGAAATAGCGCCACCGCCTTGAGGTCCGCCGGCCGCCGCTGTCTCTCGTCGCCGGCCGTCTCCCCTTCATCTCCGCCGAAGGTGAGCTCTCCTTTGAGTTCCCCTCCCTCTCCTCTATCTCCTGCACCGCTTGCTCGAGCTCCTAACCCTCCAGGTCGCCGGTGCCGCCACCCACCAAGGACCGCTGGGAGCACCTCCTTCCCTGTCTGTTCGAACGGGAGGTAGGGGATGAAGTGGTCGTTTTGCGGATAACCCCCTGGAGAAAGTTCTAATCTATGATTTGATTCCTGTGTCTTGCACCTTTCATCAATAACCCCCTGGAATCTTTAGATTCTCTAGATCCAATCCATCTCGATAATCTTGCAAGAAAGCCCCTGAGTTTATATACATAATTATGTATATGTCTCTGGTTTTTCACAGTTAAGCCCCTGGAAGTTTCCAATCTCTGCAACTAGGTCCCTAGATCTCTGAAAGGCCATATCTTGGTCGTTTTAGCTTCGTTTTTGCCCGTTCAAGTTGCGTTAGGTTCATAATAATGTGATGTACACGTTAGTGGTGACTTTTCATCATGGTTATTTTTTGAAAATAAATTTAATATTAATTTTGATTAATGCCTAGTTATACATGCCTTTTATAAATAAAAGCAATATAGATCTATACCCGTTTTTCATAATCAATATTAATTGGATTAATGATTATTCCACATGCTTCTATACATAAAATCTAATTAGACCTTTTACCCGATTTTTCATAAACCAAATGTTAATTTGTTTAATGATTAATTAACTTTTCTAATTAAAAGTTGATTAGGCTTTTATACCGACTTTTATAAATAAAGATTAATTTGATTAATACCAATATCATAATGTTTTTAATAATAATATGATCCACACGAATCATAAAGTTTCGTTTAGATTGTTCATATAGTTTAGTTTTTCTAAATTAAATATTTAATTGGTTTAATCAATATATGAATCTTTATAAATAAAACTTGACTAGCTCTCTACTCCGGTCTTTTATAAATAAAATATAATGTTGCATTAATTCCAATTTAGGATATTTTCCTATGAAGTATCCTTTACATATCTTTTACTAATTAAAATAAACCTAGCTCATAGCTTGATCTCTCACATGAATGCAAATCGATCGTTAGACGTTCTTTATCAAAGCTTTGTCTCAGTGTGTCTCTGTTGTAGAGCTAATCTCCTTTCAAACTCCAGATCTCTTGATCTCTCAAGCCTAGTGCCTTTCATAAAGCTAACAAAGCCTTTCCCTTATCTCAGCACAGTCTGTGTGCTTCAGTGATCCTTAGCATCGAGCCTATCCTTTAGCACGTTCTTTTTAATGCTTTTCTTTTGATTGGTGCATTGTTCTTAGTTGTACTTGTATGTTTGCTTTGTATGTTTGTTTCTGATGATTGCTTCGAGTAGAAGATCGTTGTTCATTGCTTTGAAGATAAAGAGTTCCAAGAAAAGAAGAGCTGAAGAGCAGTAAGAGTAGCTTTTCGTTGGAGAAAGGCAAGTGTCCCTAACCATCCTTCTACCTATGCTTTATATGCAAGAATACTATGCCTTAATCGGAACATGGAGCGACCACCCAGGAAAACAGTGCAACCACAAGACATATGGCTCTGTCTTGGCTGAATAATTAGAAACCTTGATGTTGGGGTGGCCTTACCTGATAAGGGCAAGGGGAAGCGCTAGTGGGGTATAGACTCGCTCTAGTGGGGAGTGTGCTTTGCTAAGACACGGTCCTACTAGGGGACTTTATACTCTACAACGACTTGGAACCTTTGCGGGTTGCTTCACATTAGGGAATCTTTGTAAAGGCCTCGTAGTGAAACCCATGCCACTCACCTCGGAAGTGTTTAAGGGCTTTGCAAACCCGGGCATATATGGGGGACATGACTTGTGGTGAAAGTGTACAACCTCTGCAGAGTTAAAACTGATCGATTAGCCGTGCTCACGGTCAAGAGCGGTCTGGACCCTCACATGATTAATATACTTAAAGATGGATTATAAAATGTTTCTGGTTATTTCTTGTGGCCTTGCTGAGTACCAACCATAAGTGTACTCAACCTTGCTAAACTGCTGCTCAGAAGGAGAAGATGTGTGAAGCTGTTGAAGATGGTGTTGTTGCGAGGCGTACGCAACCCCCAGTCATCTGCCTGTGAAGTTTGGTGCCTTCGTTTCCAGGATAAAGCGTAAATCTCTGATAATCTTTGCTTTTCATACGTGATATTGTTTCTGTTATTCACTTATGTCAACTATATGCATGGAACTTGATCCTGGTATGCATATAGATCTGCACTTGGTTTTCTTTGGAAAAACAGGTGTGACAGGGTGCAAATATGGACGCTGTTCGTTTACGGCTATTTCCATTATCCCTCCTGGGGAAAGCTAAGCAATGGTTCTATGCAAATCGGGAATCTATTGACACTTGGAGTAAGTGTTCAGAGGCATTTCTTAAGAAGTTCTTCCCATTGGGTAAAACCAATGCTCTTCGTGGAAGGATTTCTGGTTTTCAGCAAGCAGCAAGTGAATCTATTCCAGAGGCTTGGGAGAGGCTTCAGGAGTATGTCCTGGCCTGTCCTCACCATGGATGGAAGATTGGCTCATCCTTCAAAGTTTCTATAATGGGTTGACTCCGACAGCCCGAGGCCATATTGATGCTGCTGCTCAAGGAGCATTATTCTCACTCACTGTTGATAATGCTAAATTACTCATGGAGAAGATGGTCTCCAATCAAGGGTGGAGTGATGAAAGACTCCAACCACGACCGAGGGGTACTCATACTGTTAAGGAAGCAGACATGATTACTGCCAAGATGGATCTTCTTATGAAGAGATTGGATGACTACACCAATGAGAAGGCTGCCATGGCCACTACTTCTCTGCCTATGGACTCTCACATGACTTGTGAAGTCTGTGGCAACACTGGGCACTCAGGAAACTATTGTCCGGAGACTCAGGAGGAAGTGATGTACATGAATGGCAATAACAATGGTTATCGTCCACCTCAACAAGGAGGCCAATCGTGGAATCAACAACACCCTTATTATCAAGGAGGTAACCAAGGTAATTCTTACAATCCTAACCGACCTTCCTTCAGAGATCTTGTTTTTGGGCAAGCTAAGATTAATGAAGGCATTAACAAGAAGCTAGCTGCCCTTGATAAAACTGTGGAAAACCTCAATGTTAAGCTTGATAGTTTTTCTTCTGCTCAGAAGAGTCAGCTGAGTTTCAACAAAATGTTAGAAACCCAGTTGGCTCAGCTGGCTGCTTTGGTTCCATCTCCTGATAACGGGAGGATCCCGGGGCAACCCGTATCCTCTTGTGAAAATGTTAGTGTAGTGTCAACCAGGTGGGGTAAGCCACCTAGGAGGACACATGCTTCTGACTATGCAAGAAAGCCCATTCAACAAATTCTTGATCCATGGGAGGAATCAGCAGTGGTGCACAAGAAAGATCCAGGCTACCCGACTATCACTTGCACAATCTATTACAAGAAGATCAGGCATGCCCTTTGTGACCTTGGTGCAAGTGTTAATCTCATGTCCAAGGCCATGTTCGAGCAACTGGGATATCCAGCTCTCTCTCCAACAGGACGGACTATCCAACTCGCCGATTCAACGATCCGATATCCAGAAGGAATTGCTGAGAGTTTATTGGTTAAGGTCAAGAGCTCTTATGTCTTCGCGGATTTCGTGGTCCTTGACATGGATGACGAGAGAGGAATGCCGCTCATCCTCGGGCGACCATTTCTCAGTGATGTCCGAGCTAGAATCAATGTGGGATCCGGTATCATCCGTTTCCGCATTGGGGAGAGGAACTTGAAGTTCAAGTTTCAGGACAAGGAAGAGCAATGCTATTTGGTGCAAGATAGTGTTGAGCAGCTTGGGGGAAGGACGGAGCCTTCACCCCCAAGGAAGAAATCTCCGTCAAAGAGGTTGTTAGTGTTTTAGACACCGAGCCTACGACGGGGTACTCGAAGTAGTAGATTGTGCGGTGGGGCTCGCCGAGATCAGGAACACGATGGTGAGACGCGGGGCACACAATTAAACAGGTTCGGGCCGCAATGTGCATAATACCCTACGTCCTGTATGCTGCGTGGCTCTGTATTGATTGCGTCTGTTTTGAGAGGGGTCCCTGCCTCGCCTTATATGCCACGGGAGGCAGGGTTACAAGTCGGATTGGTACAAGGGTACTATTCGAGTAGGACCCGGAGTAGCCTATACAGGGTATGGAAAGCTATCCTAGTTTTAGTACAAGTCCTTGTCCGCCTTGTCTTGCCTTGTGTTCCACAGTACCAGCACCGTAGCCCACTAGTCGAGTAGTCCAGGTGTACAGGAACTCATCTTCTGGGTATGGCCCACAATGTGTTCGTGGGCCTAGGGATGCCTGGTCGACAAGCCCCCGAGTACTTTGTAGTCGAGTGTAATGCTCCAAATAGTCTTGAAGATCTTTACGAGTAGTTCCCAAGCGTCCCCGAGTTCTACAAGCTTTAATCTTCAATAGTACTTGAATCATCACGAGGCTGGAAGGTACTCCAGCTAACTCCACGAGTAGTCTTGAAGTCTTCTCGAGTTGTTCCCAAGCGTCCCCGAGTACTTCCCTTGAAGGTCTTCAATAATACCCGCTTCATTCTTGAAATCTTTGCATCAAAGATCCATATGGAAATGTGATTACTGAAATCGCATTCCATATGGAATGTAGCCCCTGAGCCTTAGGTCGAATCCAGGATTCAAGCTGAGGATCAATCTTCTATTCTTTGATCTTGCTCCGGAAAATCCTCAGAAAATCCGAAGAAATATAGGAATGCGATTTGCAAAAAATCGCATCCTATATGGATGTAGCCCCCGAGCCTTAGTTCGAATTGACAATTCAAGCTGAGGGTCAATCAGTAGTCTTCGTCAAATAATCCTGTAAAATCCTGAGAAAAACTGAAGGACACGTGGCACGGAGCCCCGAGCCTTGAGTCGAGTACTTTCTCGAATTGAAGGATCCAATCTGACTGTAGAATAGTGGCCTGAATTCAGTGAACTGTAGCTGAGTGAAATCCAATTCCGTCGAGTAGTCGAGCCCTCAAGATAGAGCCGAGCAGGTCTTGGATTTGAGTCCTCTAACTTAGCCAAATATTTACCTGTGTGAAACCAATCTGTTGAATACGAAGGGTCACCAGGTCGAACCGTTAGAGCTCCAGAATCTTGCAGACCTGAGGCACAACCAAAGGCACGGGTGCACTGTATGGTCATAGGTCAGCATACTCATGAAGCACGAGTCACTGTCACCTGCAAAAGACAAAGTTGCTTCAGTGTGCAGTCAGGTAAGGATCAGATGCACTGATGCCTTTCACAGGTGAACAATAACCTCGGGCTTCACGAGGGTACAGTGCCGTTGAGGATAAGGACGCCGTGCATGGTGGCTTTGCAAGTGAGACTTGATGTGAATGCCTGCCGGTATAAATAGGTGGCCACAGCTTGAAGCAAGCCACACCATTCTCCAAAGGAGATCCAAGATGACCCAGTGTAGTAATATTGCCTCGCCGTGGGCTTGTGTTCGCCCACCAGAGTGTAGAGATGATGTAGTTCATGCTTGGAGCTAGAAGAATGCTTGCGAGGCTCGAAGAACTCTATCAGCTTCTTCTCCCGGCCTCACCGAGGAGCTCGGAAGGAGTATGAAGCAGCAGTTGCATCGTCGGCCCTCACACCTTGGGGTCTGAAGTGCTGCTGGTGAGCACCGCGCTCCACCCGACGAGGTTGGTGTTAAAGCTCGGACCTTCTGCAATGTTGCCGCAAAGCTCAGACTTGATGCTGGGCGCTGCAGGAGACCAGTTGGTGCGTGAGTAGAGGTGGCTGTGTGACAGCTACCTCCACAGTAGCTGTAGAGGTCGTCGAGTAGGCCCTGAAGCCAGAAGAAAACTTGCGACAAGCCTTATTAGTGTAGACTTAGTCGTAAGCACTTTTTAAGGTGATTCAGGACCTCTAAGATCTTTGTATCTTGTAATTTGGCCAAGAGCCAAACTCCTTGTAGCTTAAGAAGCTTGTGAATATAGTTTTTGCATGAGTAGTGTCATGGCTCGGATCTCATGGTCATCATGAACGGCAGATCTGGTGATTGCTCCGACGATCGACTCAACGAGTTGATGCAGAAGACATCACCAATTGCGGAAGCTGTTTCCAAATTCATTGATCTCCGTTAGATGTACCTGTAGAGTAGAAACACTAGGGAGAAAACAAGTGTAATCTCAAACAAGTGTTTATGTAATATAACTGAAAACTTTGAAGAAATCAATTATCTGGATCTCTTGTTTGCATCTGTGTTGGCCGAGTACTTGAGTTTGTACTGAATGTATGGCTGCAAAAAAGAGATACGATACACGAGTAGGAGTACTCAAGTGTACACATGTTCCAAAGAATGTTAGCTTAAAACATGACGAGTTGAACACCTAAGCTGTAGCAGCGTAAAGAAGGCTTTGTCATGAGTTAAGCTTAAGAGTAGTAACAAGTCGATATAGAGTAGCGGCTTGTACTAAACACATTGTACAGAGCTGACAATGTCTTGAGTACCTCTGAGGCTAACAAGCTTAGTGAGAGAGTACTCGAAAAGAACTTATTCATAATGAGTTGAACACCTTAGCTGTAGCAGCGTAATGAAGGCTTTGTTATGAATAAGTAAAGAATAGTTACAAGTCGGTATAGAGTAGCAGCTTGTACTAAACACATCGTACAGAGTTGACAATGTCTTGAGTACCTCTGAGTTGAGTACTCGCAAGAATGTTTCGAAGAACGTTAGCTTAAAACATGACGAGTTGAACACCTAAGCTGTAGCAGCATAAAGAAGGCTTTGTCATGAGTTAAGCTAAGAGTAGTAACAAGTCGATATAGAGTAGCGGCTTGTACTAAACACATTGTACAGAGTTGACAATGTCTTGAGTACCTCTGAGGCTAACAAGCCTAGTGAGAGAGTACTCGACAAGAACTTATTCATAACGAGTTGAACACCTTAGCTGTAGCAGCGTAATGAAGGCTTTGTTATGAACAAGTAAAGAATAGTTAGAAGTCGGTATAGAGTAGCGGCTTGTACTAAACACATTGTACAGAGTTGACAATGTCTTGAGTACCTCTGAGTTGAGTACTCGCAAGAATGTTCTGAAGAATGTTAGCTTAAAACATGACGAGTTGAACACCTAAGCTGTAGCAGCGTAAAGAAGGCTTTGTCATGAGTTAAGCTAAGAGTAGTAACAAGTCGATATAGAGTAGCGGCTTGTACTAAACACATTGTACAGAGTTGACAATGTCTTGAGTACCTTTGAGGCTAACAAGCCTAGTGAGAGAATACTCGAAAAGAACGTATTCATAACGAGTTGAACACCTTAGCTGTAGCAGCGTAATGAAGGCTTTGTTATGAACAAGTAGAAAACAGTAATAAGTCGGTATAGAGTAGCAACTTTATTACTGAATACATTATACAGAGTTGACAATATCTTAAGTACTTCTGAGTTGAGTACTCGCAAGAATGTTCCGAAGAACGAGTAAGACCGTAGGAGACAGTGTGATGAACTACTCCTTGCTGTAGTAGTAACTTGTATGAGAGTTCCACTGAGACCCTACAAGCAGGGTGTTACTCTAGGCCGCAGCCTCTTATTGAAAAATAGGAACATGGACAGCATGTGTCACTTACTGCCCTATACGATACAGGATTGCTGGAGAGAGCTATCATGACTCCCTACGAGTTCGCAGAATGAGACTGCCTGGAGAGGGTTGACGAAGCCCCCTGCGGGTACTCGCAGCTGGAAGCCACGAGAAGATACAGCCAAAACTGTCTGGAGAGGATTATCTTGATCCCCTACGAGTGATGACAACTGTAGCTGTCTGTTGAGTGATTGCAGCCAAAGCTGCCTGGAAAGGGTTATTGAAACCCAATACGAGTCGTCATACAGCCGAAGCCGTCTGGAGAGGGTTGTTGAGACCCCCTACGGGTAGAAGCGACAAAGCTGGTCGATGTTCCAAGAGTTGTCGACTTCCTCGCCTTCAAGAGTTTGAAGACGATATGAGCCTGGGCCGGTAACCTTTGCAACAGAGAAAGGACCTTCCCATGGCGAGTTGAGTTTGTGTAGTCCTGCCGTATTCTGGATGCGACGAAGGACTAAATCACCAACGTTGAAGGAGCATTCTTTAACATTGCGGTCATGATAGCGGCGAATCCTCTCAAGATATCGAGCGGATTGAACAAGTGCATTGCAGTGAGCTTCCTCGAGACTGTCGACATCTGTTTGTCTTGTTTCTTCAGCTACGCCTTCTTCGTACTGATCAACCATCGGAGAACGCCACATGACATCAGCAGGCAAAATAGCTTCAGAGCCGTAGACCAGGAAGTAAGGTGACTGCCCTGTGGGGGTAGTAGGCTGAGTACGCAGCCCCCAGAGTGCATTGGGTAGTTCCTTGATCCACTTGCCGCCCTTGGTATTTGCTGCATCATACAGTCGCTTCTTAAGAGCATCCAGTATCATCCCATTAGCGCGTTCCACTTGGCCGTTGGCACGGGGATGAGCAACGGAGATGTACCGGACGTCAATTCCACTATTTTCGCAGTACTCCCAGAACTGGTGATTGTTGAAATTCGAATCCAGGTCTGTGATGATGCGGTTAGGAAAACCATAGCGATGTACGATTTCATCCAAGAAGTCGAGGACACGATCAGCCTTGGGGCAGGTAACAGGCTTGACCTCAATCCACTTGGTAAACTTGTCAATAGCCACTAGAACTCTGTTGAATCCTCCTGGCGCATTTGGGAGAGGACCAATCATATCCAGCCCCCAGCAAGCGAAAGGCCAAGTTGGTGGTATCGTGATGAGCTTGTAGGCAGGAACGTGTTGTTGCTTGGCGAAGAATTGGCATCCTTGGCATTTCTTGACTAGTTCCTCTGCATCAGCAAGAGCTCTAGGCCAGTAGAAAGCACGTCTGAAGACTTTTCCCACCAAGGTGCGGGAAGAAGCGTGATTGCCACAGATTCCTTTGTGTGTCTCCTCCAAGATTTCCTTGCCTTCTTCGCGAGAAACGCACTTCATGAGTACATCAGAGTTTGCGCCTCACTTGTAGAGTTGATCTCCGACTAGAGCATAAGCCTTGACACGGCGTGTAATGTGCTCGGCTTCTGCTTTGTCTTCTGGAATCAACTGTTGTTTAATGTAGTCGATGAAGGGAGTTCTCCAATCCACATCAATCATAAGCACTTCTCGATCAGATTGAACTGAAGTAGTCGTGGGTGCAGATGATTGCTCCAGAATTGATGGTTTGTGGAGTTCATGAATGAAGATCCCAGCTGGCACTTGAGCTCGTGTAGATCCCAGCTTCGACAAGACATCCGCAGCAACATTGTTGTCGCGGACCACATGATGGAACTCGAGACCGTGAAATTTGTTCTCAAGTTTGCGTACCTCCTGACAGTACGCATCCATGTTCTCAGCATTATGATCCCATGAATCGTTGACTTGATTGATGACCACCAAAGAGTCACCATAGACAAGTAGTCGTGTAATGCCAAGAGAAACTGCCAGGCGAAGACCATGCAGTAGAGCTTCATATTCAGCTTCATTGTTTGAGACCTTCCAAAAGATCTGCAAAACATATTTGAGTTGCTCGCCCTTGGGAGAAATCAGAAGTACCCCAGCACCAGCACCTTCCAACTTGAGGGAACCGTCAAAGTACATGACCTAATGTTCTGGGCGCTCAATTGGAGTTGGGACTTGATTTTCTCGCCATTCAGCCATGAAATCAACCAAGGCTTGAGACTTGATAGCAGTGTGAGACTTGAACTCGAGCGATAGAGCACCAAGCTCTACAGCCCATTTAGAAATCCTTCCTGTGGAATCTCGGTTGTGCAATATCTCACCAAGCGGGTAGCTAGTAACCACAGAAATCTTGTATTCATCGAAGTAGTGGCAAAGCTTCCGTGAAGTAATCAGAACTGCATAGAGTAACTTCTGTACTGGAGGGTAACGAGCCTTGGACTCTGAGAGCACTTCACTGACGAAATAGACAGGCCTCTGGACAGGGTAGCCATGGCCTTCTTCCTGCCGCTCAACGACAATAGCAGTACTGACGACATTAGTAGTCGCAGCAATATAGAGCAGGAGCTCTTCATTGAGCAGAGGAGCTGTGAGGACTGGAGGCTTGGATAAGAACTCCTTGAGCTGAGAAAGAGCTTGATCAACTTCAGTTGTCCACGTAAACTTCTCCTGCCGTTTGAGTAGCTTGAAGAAAGGTAGACCCCTTTCTCCAAGTTGTGAGATGAAGCGATTGAGTGACGCCATGCAACCAGTAAGCTTCTGGACATCCTTGATAGTAGTCAGAGCTTGCATGTTGGAGATGGCAGTGATCTTCTCGGGGTTTGCTTCGATGCCAGGATGGCTAATGATGAACCCGAGTAGTTTTCCTGAAGATACGCCAAAGACGCATTTATTAGGGTTGAGCTTCCATTGGTACTCGCGCAGTGAAGCGAAAGTTTCCTCAAGATTCGTAATGAGCATGTCTGGATCCCTAGTCTCGACAACGATGTCATCCACGTATGCTTCCATATTCTTGTGAAGCTGCTTCTTGAAGCACGCTTGGATAGCCCTTTGATATGTAGCCCCAGCATTTTTCAACCCGAAGGACATTGTTGTGTAACAATAAGCACCAAATAGGGTGATGAATGCGGTCTTCTCTTGATCAGATTCCTTGATTGTAATTTGATGATAGCCAGAGTAGCAATCCAGGAAACAGAGTAGAGCACAGCCCGCCGTAGAATCAATAACTTGATCAATCCGCGGCAACCCAAAAGGATCCTTGGGGCAATGTTTGTTTAGATCAGTGTAGTCGACACACATCCTCCAGTCATTAGAGTTCTTCTTTCTAACGAGCACAGGGTTAGCGAGCCACTGCGGGTGAAAAACTTCCTTGATGAAGCCAGCCGCGAGTAGTTTAGCGAGCTCTTTCTTGATAGCAGCCCTGCGGTCGTCAGCAAAGCGCCGAAGGTGTTGTCTCTTGGGGGTAGCATTAGGATCGACATTGAGTGAATGCTCAATCAACCTCCTGGGCACACCAGGCATGTCAGATGGTTTCCACGCAAAGATATCACGGTTAGCCCGAAGGAAGTTGACGAGCGTGTCTTCCTACTTAGGATCAAGCTGTGCACTGATCATGGTCGTCTTGCTGTTGTCACCAGTACCTAGGTCAATGGCTTTGAGCAGGACGTCACCAGATAGTGCAGGTTTGTTGTTGTTGTCAGTCTTCTCAGGAACCTCCAGCTCGCTCGGAGCAAGCTTTTTAGCGGCAGTGAAGACCTCCATCATTGCATTGGGTACTTGAGTAGTCGAGGCGAGTTCTACGACTTCTGTGTCGCAGTCGTAGGAACGCTTCAAATCCCCTTGCAATGAGAGAACGCCTTTGGGGCTCGGCATCTTGAGAACCAAGTAGACATAGTGAGGGATAGCCATGAACTTAGCGAGACCGGGCCTGCCAATGATGGCATGGTAAGAAGTCTCGAAGTCAGCGACCTCAAACTTAATGTACTCGGTGCGGTAGTGATCCTTAGTCCCAAAGGTAACGGGTAGTACAACTGAAACCAAAGGAACAGCTGCGTTGCCCGGGATGATACCATAGAACGGTGAGTTGGTCTTGGTAAGCATATTGGTGATATCCAGGCCCATCTTCTTCAAAGTTTTGGCGAACAGGACATTGAGTCCGCAGCCACCATCAATAAGAACCTTGGTAAGTTTGGACCCTGCCACCACTGGATCCAGAACGAGAGGATATCGTCCTGGCTCAGAGAAACTAGTCCATTGATCCGCCCTTGAGAAGGTAATGGGGGTTTCAGACCACTTAAGATAAGTGGGAGCTGCTGGTTGTATGGACATAATCTCCCTGAGAGCTAGCTTTTGCATGCGCTTGGTTGGAATACCACCAAATATGACATTGACAGTATTAGAGGGGTTCTGAAACCCCATGTCTTTGTCTGTGTTAGCCTTCTTCCCCTTGTGTTTGCGATATCACGAGTTTGGGTGTGAAGGTTCAGGTGTGTTTTTCAACGCACGTCGAAGTTGATAACACTGCTCTGTAGTATGATCGCCCTCCGCGTGCCATGGGCATTTCTGCTTGGTCAAAGTTGCCCAGTGAGAATCATCTTCAGGCTTGGCGATAGTTTCCATGGCTGCAACAGTGTTATCAGGCTTGCGCTTGCAATTGGGATTACTCGAGTAGTTATTCCCTTGGCGGTTGACTGCTGTTGCTTGCCACTATTGCTTCCTCCAGCGTTGTTGTTGTTGTGATTGTTACGAAGATGCTTGAACCGATTCCGAGCTTTGTCTTCCTCGTCCGCCCAGTGAGTGATCATCTCCTTGAGTTTGGTGATGTTGGCTGGGCGAGCACGACCAAAGTCTTGGAAAAGCCTATCATCATAAAAACCATCTTGAAAGGTGTCTATGACTTCTTTTTCAGTGACATCAACAACAGTAGCCCATTTCTCAAAGAAGCAGCGCATATACTCGCGAAGAGTCTCGCCTTGTTTTTGCTTGATCAGGGCAAGGTCCATCCTGGTGCCATGACGGCCCAAAGAACCCGCGAAGTTGCTGGTGAAGCGATGCTTGAGTTGTTCCCAGTTGTCAATGGAGCCACGTTTGAGGGACTCAAACCATGTGAGGGGCTCTTGCTCGAGAACAAAGGGGAAATAGATACATTTAGTATCATCATTGCCTCCTGCATTGGAGATGGATAGAGCATAACAGCGCAACCACTGCCTTGGATCTTGCTTGCCATCATACTTGGAGATGTCGTAGGGCTTGAACTTCTCCGGAAGAAACAGATCTTGAAGTCGAGTAGAGAAAGCAGGAAAAGAATCAGAGTCATTATCCTTTTGCTTCTCACACTCAGCACGTCTGGCATTGATTGTTGTGCGAGCATTGTAGCGAGAGTCTCTTGATTTGCTGTTGACACTGCCATCATCGCCCTTGCCCCTGTTGCTAGCTTCCGGACATGTGCAATTAGGAGTAGGAGTAGTACGATGAGCACCCCCACTGCTGCCATGGTGACTAGGAGCACTGGTGTTCTGTCGTAGCATAGTATAGGCTAGTTCAGCCAGCTTCGCGACTTCAGCAGCCGCCCTGTCACGAGGCATAGAGCGACCGAGTAGATTGATCGCGTTGATAGCTTCCTCTGGAGTGCGATATTCACGAGTAGCAACCGCCTCCAGAGCCTCGTGAAGATTACAGGTAGGTAGAGCTTCCGCGAGTTCCCGACGAAGAGTTGCACAATCAGCATTGCATTGGCGACGTGCAGCCTTGACCTCCGTGGTTTCATCAGCAGGAGCATTAGCAAAGAGTTCATCATCAGACACATCATCCGGGTAACGGTAATTGGAGCGGTGCCCTTGTGGAGTAGATGCATCAACGACGAACACTTCTCGATGCGATGAATAAGTACCCGTACTCTGGATGAGCTCAGTATCAGTATCGTAATCAACAAGCTTGACGCCTTCCTGGAAGGGCAAGTTGTCAAGACAAGCAATAAAGCGCTCCTGATTATCCAGTGAAAGATCAGCAGGCACATGCTCAGGCTAGTAGACGAATCTACCCTCAGGTGTCGATGTGATCACCAGTCCATGAGCAGGGCCAGATAATTGTTGCACTTCAACAGAATCCGAACCGTAGTCGAACTCGAACTCAGAAGAATCCGAAGAGTAATAGAAGTTGCCGTCCAAATCTGAAGAGTACTCGAGCACAATCTTCGGGCCAGGGCACATGAGGCGCTTCAATGCAGCTTGGTAAGCAGCACTGACGTGGCGATGACCGAAGAGAGGTGGTGCTTGAATGTTATCCAGGCCGAGTGCAAGCTGTGAAGCTAATGGAAGCAACTCAGGCTGGATGGGAGGCGAAGTCGAGTTGTACTCGGACTCCGACTCGAGGTCTCTGAACGGGTCAGAGATCAAAATTTCACCGAAATTTTCGACGAGATTCTCCATCGAAGCTTGCGTAAGCGCCGAGGACTTGAGCTTTGACTCCGGAGTTGGCGCTAGGAAGCGCAGGAACGATCCGGCGCCATCAGCAACGCAAACCCAGGAGCCGAAAACGAAGGTGTCGCCTTGCTGGAAAGCGACGATCAGCTTGATGGTGACGAGAGCCATCGAGTTCACCAGTGGATCAACGACGAGAGCCCCTACCTGGCGCGCCAGCTGTCAGTGTTTTAGACACCGAGCCTACGACGGGGTACCCGAAGTAGTAGATTGTGCAGTGGGGCTCGCCGAGATCAGGAACACGATGGTGAGACGCGGGGCACACAATTATACAGGTTCGGGCCGCAATGTGCGTAATACCCTACGTCCCGTATGCTGCGTGGCTCTGTATTGATTGCGTCTGTTTTGAGAGGGGTCCCTGCCTCGCCTTATATGCCACGGGAGGTAGGGTTACAAGTCGGATTGGTACAAGGGTACTATTCGAGTAGGACCCGGAGTAGCCTATACAGGGTATGGAAAGCTATCCTAGTTTTAGTACAAGTCTTTGTCCGCCTTGTCTTGCCTTGTGTTCCACGGTACCAGCACCGTGGCCCACTAGTCGAGTAGTCCAGGTGTACAGGAACTCATCTTCCGGGTATGGCCCACAATGTGTTGGTGGGCCCAGGGATGCCCGGTCTACAGAGGTTAAAGAAAATTCGGAAAGAATGGCGGAAGATTGAGATGGCACCAACCTCTACTTCTCAGGAGTGGGGTGCTGAATGGAATTGATCGCTGAGAAGAGTCCAACTCGTCGGACTAAAAATGATGGGTCCTTTCTACCAAAAAGGTTAAAGCTGGTATTTATCTCATATTTCCCTTTCCAAAATTTCATTTCCAAAACTGCATATTTGATTTTCCAAAACTCTGCATTTGCATGCTAGATTTATCTAGCCCTTTTCCCTTTTTCAAATAAAATTTCTGAAAAACATTTCTGAGTTTGAAAATTCAAGAAAAATCATTTGAAAAATATTTCGAGGGAATTTGGGCTGAGGCACTCTGGTAGGCCCCCAGCTAGCCGTTGGGGAGCCACTGGCCAGGGCAGAGGGCAGGTGGGCCCGGCCTGGGGTCGGCCGACCCCAGGTTCGGCCGAAGTAGCCCAACGGCTGCTGGGCCCCACCTTGCTCCAACGGCTCCTAGTCGTTGCCCAACGGCTATGTCTGGATGCCCGGCGCATTTGCCTATAAATAGCAGGGGGAGAGGGGGTGTTCTTCACCCATTCAACACTCTTCACTCACACTCCAACCTCTACTCCTTGCTCTCTTGGTTTTCTTGGATTTCTTGCTCAAGATTGGATCATCAAGTGGTCTCTCTAGTGTGTTGCTGAAAATATTGTTATTGGTGGAGCAAACTTGGTAAGGACTTCATTCGATTTCACTAACCCATCACCGAGTTGCGCTTGTTGTTTGTTGTTGTGCTAGCATGAATTGGGTGGCGAACACTCTCCGGAGGGTGACACGCTCACGCTCCCGTTCACGGGCAAGCACGAGTGCATCCACCCCCGCTGAGCTGACGCCGAGCTCATCAACGATGGATTAAGAAGAAGGGCAAGAAGAGCAAGCTGAGCCACAAGCCGCGGAGGAGGTCGTAGACGACACCCCCTACCTCAGCTTGCGAGGCGATCGAGAGGAGCAAGCCTATGCTCTCTTGAAGGACCGAGTCTTCGCCCACACCAGGGACTTCGACCCGACTCTCATGGAGAAGACAGGTATGAATCTTGAGTTCGCTTCCATTTGGAATGCTCTTGGTTGGGAGGAGTTTGTGCCGGTCACATAGCTTGGCTCTCGGCCCCTCACCATCTAGTTTCTTTGCTCTCTTACCGAGACCCCGGATGGCATTGAGTTTCGTCTTTTCGGGACCGATTATCGTCTTTCTTGGAAGGATCTTAGTCGTCTTCTTAGTTTTAGTCCTCGTTGTGCTGTCTCTTTGAAACGAGCTTGTGAGGGTTATGTTCGGGAATCTTTCTGGGCAGATATCTCTGGTCTTGTTTACAGTGGCAAGTTTGTACCTCGGTGCAACGATATTGTGCATCCCACTCTCCACCTGTGGCACAAGTGGCTCGCTATTACTCTCTTTCCATGAGAGGATGTTCGGCCTGTGCGCAATGATGAGATGATGCTATTATACACCGCTGTCAACTAGATCAAGGTCTCTCCCGTTAAAGCTATGATTTGGCAGTGGATGACGAATTTCAAGATGTTAGGTCCTATTGAGTGTACGGCTTTGGTGACTCGTATTGCTCTCAGACTCGGGGTTCTTAGCGGGAATCACGTACCCTTCATCGGGACGCCCCGAGTTCTCATTGATGAGGCATACTTGATCCAGGGGCATATACTCAAGAGGGGCCCAAATGATTCTTTGACTTTCTTCTTTCCAGGCTATGCAAACCAAATCCCGTTACCTAACCCAGGGTTTGGATTGTATAACTCGGAGTCACTTACCATTCCCCTTGTTACACAAGAGGAAAGCCGTCGTGCTAGTGTTTCAGGCAGGTCCACCAGGAGCGCGGTGAAGAGAGCACACATGCAGCAGCAGCAGCAGTCACAGCCACCACCACCACAGCCTCAGCCACAGCCTGTTGCACCACCGGTGGCAGGAGGGGCCCCTGCGGGGTACATGTCCGGGGTTACCCCTGGATACGCACCTGGTTGGGACCAGCCCACCTACCAGCCGAGTGCGAGTGGCACGGCTTGGGCGGACACGAGCAGAGCTCAGTGGGCCACACCCGCTAGTTCCAGCTTCGGTGGTCCACCTCCGTCTTCGTCCTTCCGGCGACACTCTTCAGCCTCTGCACGCAACGCTCAGCTCGCGCAGTAGATGGGAGAGCTCACCGTCCAGGTCACGGGATTGGAGGAGACGCTGAACACCCACGTCGAGTCTACCTCAGCGTGGCAGCGTCAGGCTGGTGAGAGGATAGCAGCCATGCAGCAAGATCAGCGATAGTGCATGGAGGCGCAGAGGGCTTACTACGTGAGTCAGGGTTTCTTCTACCCTCCTCCGCAGTGAGCCTGAAGCTAGCTTGGGGGAGGACGTCCATTCTGAGGTAACTTGTATCTTCCTTCATTTTCAAAATATCTTATAAATAAAAATCCAAAAAAATCTGCAAAATAAAAAGACCAAAAATATTTATTTGATTTCATCATCATCATTTGCTTAGTTTGCTTTGATATGCTTAGTAAGAATGCTTTGCCTCTATGGTTGAAATGATGAATAGTTGCTCTGTTTATTCTCCTCGTATGTCTTGCCTACAACTTTGTATCCTACCTAAGTTTTGAGTTTGTTGGCTTGTATGTTCAACCCTTAGCTTGAAAACTGTGGGTAGCAGAAAGCATGATCCTTGCCTAAATTGTTGTGAGACATGATATGGTATAATAGAGTGCTATGATCTTGTGCTTAGTGATGCTTGACATCCGGAGTTTTCCTTTTTGAAAAATCAAAACATGATGAGTTCCTCAATGATGAGAATTTCCCATCCAAGGCCATATGTAGATTCTAGTTCTTAGCCTCCACATATGCAGCTTGTTCCTCTCATTGAGCTTTGTCAAATTGTTATGACCCTTTGTTAGAACTCATACTCCCCTGATCAAGATCACGTACACGTTCATGCTAAACTTCTACACTGGAAGTTAAGCATTCATCATTTACTCCATACTGCTTATGCATTCTTCCCTAAATAAAACTCTATGTATCTTTGCATCATTCATCCCTCTCCAAATATCTCCAATAGAGACAAAGGGCTAGCTGAAAAAAAGGGGGCATGCTCAAAAGCATGGCAAAAATAAATAAAGAGAGCTAGCCCAAGTCTCGAAAAATTTCAAAGGAGAAAAAGGGATTGATATGTGCAAGAGAAAGAGTTCCACCATATAGATGGTAATAACTAGTACCTACTCCGGAGCTAGTGCCCACCTTACCATCAATCCCTCATTCCCTCATATAAAACATGGCAATATCTAGCACCCATTTCCGGGCCTAGTATCCACCTTGCCATGCTCATATCCATCACACACATATGCACATCTTGATCAGGATGTATGTTTGTTTCTTCCAAGGATCTGGTTTTTGACTTAGCAAAATATGAGAGACAAGTATGCCACATCTTCCCTACCTACAGCTCCACATAAAGCCTATTAGGAGTAGGATGTGAAGAAAGGCAACATTGATGCCTTGGTGAGGAACCATACACCTTTGAGCGATCCGAGAGTATCATTTGAGGAACTCTGATTTTCTTTTGAAAAATTTGCAAAACCTCCGGATTGCTAAGCTGATCAAGGTATGAGTGATTATGCATTTTCTATATAACCATTCTGTCTCTCAACCGCCCAAGGCAGGTGAAGCTATATGCCCCACGTATCAGGCGAAAGGTAAGAACATTGCCAACTTGTTCAACTCTTGGTAGAGTACTTTGCTGTATGTTTGCCATAAGTTGAGAATACAACATTGTAGCAACTCCTGATCAACCAACCTAAATCTCTAATGTCTTGCTTCGAGACGAGCAAGAGGTTAGCTTGGGGGAGTTTGTTGACGGTGGAAATTCACCATTTCCAGCCCTCAATATTATCACATAAATGGAGGCATATGCATTATTTACTAGCATTTATGTTTGAATAATGTAGTTCCACTTGTTCTTGGAGATTATTTGTATGTAGGTGATTTACCCTTTAAAAGAGATGTAAACTCCACTTCTATGAAGAAACCATGCCAACTCAGCTGAGGAGGTGGCTGCCACCAAGGGAAACATGGCAATCCATGTCATCAATCCAGGGGAGGCACTCACCGACGAATCAGAGGACGCCACAAGGACTTCACATGGATCAAAGGGCCCACCTCGGATACCAAATCAAGCCATGCACCGGGGATGGATCAGAGGGCCCACAGGGCAGCCACCCAGTGGAAAACCACCAGGTGGGGCCACCCTAGGGGGCCGGCCGACCCTGGGATCGGCCGAACCGACCTAGGGGGCCCCATCCTGGCCCTCCACATGGCAGCTCTCTATTGGTCCTTTGCATCACTCCCGGGTGTTTAGGGGCCATTTGGGCGTCCGAGCAAGCCTTGTCCTTGCCTATAAATAGAAGGGGAGGGACTCCCATTTCTCACACACCACTCTCTCATTCTCCTCTCACTTTTAGTTTCCAAGGCTAGGGGGTAGGCTAGAGTAGCTCTTCTTCAGGTTCCAAGTCCTCTTGGAAGTTAAGGTATGAGTTCTCTTTTATCTTTATTTCTTTGTATGACTTTGATCTACTTCAGTTATTCAGCTATTTCATATAAAGTCATGGTAGATCATATTCTTGATATGTTCTTGAGTTCATCCTCTGTTCATCATTTAGAGGCTCATGTTCTTCGTGAACACTACCTTTTGATCCACTTGAAGGGTGATAAACTCCTTCCTTATGTGTTTGTTCATAAGTTAGAGGCTCATGTTCTTCACGAACACGACCCTTTGATCTTGTTGATTAGACATAAGAGAGTTCATATCTGTTCGTATGTCTAGCCTTAGTTGATCTTGTTAGATGGCATGAGAGTGTTGCATGAGGTCTGTGTTCAAGCTACGGTATTCGGTCTAGTTGACCAGTCTTCTGGTGGTTCTCACCCTGGGTCACAATAGCCCGGGCCGGGTGAAGTCTAGCAGCAACGTAGGCATGGTGCCTGGGTTGTCTGGCTACGATAGTTATGAGCATACCCCCCCCCCCCCGTAACGAGAGGTCGGTCCTCAGGTGGTGACAGCCCTGTTGGATCCTAGGGCAACCTCCGCACTGGGGTACCTGCTGTAGGAGTCTAAAGTTTAGTTTCGCAGAGTGCTGATCGTCGCGGGCTAGCTCCCCGTTTGTACCTGGGTGCTGAACCATGTCTCCCTCATGCAATACTCATGCCCATCTCTTGTATCTTCTAGCTTTGTATGTTTAGTACATTAGAACCTAGAGCTAGCTCGTATGTTCCCCCTAAGCCATAGTGTGCTAGAGTAGAGGTAGATTTGAGGTGTGTGTGTGTGTCACACTACCCCTATTATCTTTTATCTTACCCTGCCTTTGAGTGTGTTGTTCCCTATATCTATCTCTTGGTTTACATTCAGAGCAAAAGCATAAGTCTTAGATATCCGCCATTGCCTTCCTTGGATTCGATACCCTTGGAATACTCTCCTTCCTTGGGTAAATGCTACAATGGTTTATCTGTGCGCTTGCGGATTCGTTCATGATCGTTTAGATTAACCTATGGCAAGTCTCAATGTTCACGCTAACCTGCGCCATTAGTTGTGACATTGGGAAATGCCAACAAGCATTTCTAGCGCTGACGCTAAGGATGGATTCCAAATTTGTTCTTAATTGATCGACGTTAAGAAATGTCAACACCCGCCTCGCTGAAATTTTTGCCATAGGAACCGATGAAGAAGAGAAGATATCGCCGCGTATAGATTGCAAGGTCAACAATATTAATTGCAAGGCTTTATGCGACATTGGAGCACAAGTAAGTGTCTTGTATTCTAAGATTTTTGGTGCAATTCATGATCACACCATTGACCTAGTTCCAACCTCTACTAAATTAATTATGGGAGATGGTAGAATTGTTAAACCTCTAGGAATTGCTCGTGACCTAGAAGTTTTAATTTTCGAAAAATGCATTCCAACCGATTTCTTCATTGTTGATGTCTACTATGATAAGAATGATCATGTAATTCTTGGTAGACCTTTTCTCAAGTTGGTTAATGCCGTTTTAGATGTCGGAAAAGGAAAAGTAACTATTAATCTTGATGGAATTAATTCACACATACAATTTCCTTCCCGCTTCTAGAATTGCCTCACCCCAACCTCTTGATGACGAAGAGCTAGGGCGCCTTCGTTTTGTTGAAACTTTCAGGGATCCGCTACAAAGAGCTATGGAGAATCAATCTAATGATGAGTTGGATGAAGAGCTAGTGGAAGCAACCAAAGGACTAGAACCGCAAGACGGAAGCTTAGAGGAGGATAAATTTGAAGACCTTGGAGAAAGTGTACATGAGGAACCACAAGCACCGGAGGTGGATCTTAAGCCATTGCCCAAAGGATTGAAATATGAATTTTTGGGGCCGGACAAGACTTATCCCGTGATTGTGAGTGATGAATTGAGTCCCAAGGAGAATGATATGTTGCTGAATTTATTGAAGAAGCACAAGAAAGTGATGGGATATTCGATAAATGACATTAAAGGACTCAGCCCAGCATTTTGCACTCACCGCATACCTATGGAGGATCAATGCAAGCCCGTAGTGGACCATCAAAGGAGGTTGACCCATGCCATGCGAGAGGTGGTGAAGAAGGAGATTATTAAGTTGTTGGACGCCGGAATCATCTACCCGGTGCCGCATAGCGAAGGGGTGAGCCCCGTACATTGTGTACCTAAGAAAGGAGGTTTGACCGTGGTGAAGAATGAGAAGAATGAATTGATACCGCAAAGAATCGTAACCGGGTGGAGGATGTGTATTGACTATCAGAAATTGAATAAAGCAACGAAGAAAGATCACTTCCCCCTACTGTTCATCGACGAGATGCTTGAGAGGTTAGCAAATCATGCATATTTTTGCTTTCTTGATGGGTACTCGGGGTTCATGCAAATACCTATTCACCCGGATGATCAACACAAGATAACATTTACTTGCCCTTATGGAATATTTGCGTATAGAAGAATGCCTTTCGGTCTATGCAATGCTCCAACCTCTTTTCAACGATGTATGATGGCGGTATTTTCGGAGTTCATCGAGGAAATTGTTGAAGTATTTATGGATGATTTCTTCGTCTATGGCAAAAGTTTTGCGGGTTGTTTGGCAAACTTGGATAAAGTTATCACAAAATGTTCGGAGGTTGATTTGGTGCTAAATTGGGAGAAGTGTCACTTCATGGTGAGACAAGGTATAGTGTTGGGACATGTGATATCCGAGAGAGGGATTGAGGTGGACAAAGCTAAGGTTGAAACAGTTGAAAAACTTCCACCCCCAACGGATGCCAAATCTTTGAGGAGTTTCTTAGGTCACGCGGGATTCTATAGAAGATTCATCATGGATTTCTCAAAAATTACCAAGCCATTGACTAATCTTCTCCAAAAAGATGTGACATTCAATTTCAATGAGAAGTGCTTGGCAGTATTCTGGACATTAAAGAGAGCTCTTGTAACCGCACCCGTCATTCAACTGCCCGATTGGAATCAACCTTTTGAGATAATGTGCGACGCTAGTGACTATGCCGTTGGAGCGGTGTTGGGGCAAAGAAAAGAAGGCAAGGTACACGCTATTTACTATGCTAGCAAAACCCTCAATGGAGCTCAATTAAATTATGCAACAACGGAGAAGGAATTGCTCGCCGTAGTGTTTGCCTTTGAAAAATTCAGATCATATATCGTGAATTCTAAGGTGATTGTCTACACCGATCATGCGGCAATCAAGTATCTCTTGTCTAAAAAAGATGCCAAGCCAAGGTTGATTCGATGGATCCTTCTCTTGCAAGAATTTGATGTGGAGATTCGGGACAAAAAGGGGTCGGAAAATGTTGTGGCCGACCATTTAATCAAGGATGAATCGTGAGGATGATAAAGAGCCTATTGAAGATAAGATGAGAGATGATCATCTCTATCACATCCTTGACAAAGATACTTGGATGATCAACATTATTCGAGCCATACGAAAAATGCCACTTGATCATTTGGATAGGAATGCTCAAAGGAGAGTGATCGCCGAGAGCCGAAAATATTATTGGGATGCACCTTACCTCTTTAGACTTGGAGCGGATGGAGTCTTACGAAGGTGTATACCAAGAGATGAAAGAGGCAAAATATTGAGAAAGTGTCACTCAGGCGAATATGGAGGACACTATGGACATTTTAGGACTCAAGCAAAGGTATGGGCTAGTGGATTTTATTGGCCGGAAATGCATGAAGATTCAAAGAGGTATGTTGCTTCTTGTCCGGAATGTCAAATTACGGGGAATATAAATCAAAGAAATGCTATGCCCTTGAATTACAACTTGCAAATTGATCTATTCGACGTATGGGGGATTGACATCATGGGGCCCTTCACAAGTTCAAATGGATATGAGCATATTTTGGTTATGGTTGATTATGTATCCAAATGGGTGGAGGCTATCCCTTGTCGAAGAGCTTCAACAGAAGAATCCATATCCATGATAAAAAATATTATATTCCCACGCTATGGAGTCCCGCGAGTATTGATAACTGATGGAGGAACACACTTCACAGGAAATAGCTTCAGAAAATGCTTGTCCAAGTTGGGGATCGAGCATAGAGTGGCCACGGCTTACCACCCACAAACCAATGGTCAAGCGGAAACTTCAAATAGGCAGCTCAAGAGCATTCTTAACAAGACCATTGAAAAGGGAGGTAAAGATTGGTCAAAGAAATTGGATGGAGCATTGTGGGCATATCGGACGGCATACAAGACACCCATAGGTATGACATCATATCAATTTGTCTATGGAAAATCGTGTCACTTACCTTTGGAGTTAGAACATAAAGCATATTGGGCAATCAAAGAGATGAATCTTGACTTTGATGCCGCGGGAATCAAATGGAAAATTCAAATAAGTGAACTAGAAGAGATGAGGCTCAAAGCTTATGAAAGTGCAACCATCTACAAGGAAAGAATGAAGAGGTGGTATGATAAAAGGCTTCGAGCAAAGGAATTCAAAGAAGGTGACAAAGTTCTCCTCTATAATTCAAGGTTCAAAATATTCGGGAAAGGAAAATTGAAGAGCAAATGGGATGGACCGTACATCGTTCACTCGGTCTCGCCAAATGGAGCGGTCACAATCATGGACATGAAAGGAGATCAATATGTGGTTAATGGTCAACGGTTAAAGGTTTTTCTTGAACAAGACATCGTGCCCATCGACTACATTGATATATATCACATGGAGGACGAGCCCGAGCGTCAAGCCTAAGACATAAAACGAGGTAAATTTGCTGTAAATATGTTTTTATTTTTGTTTTCGTGTTTATTTCGAGTCCTTTTTCATAATTTTTAGTTGGACCCTACCACCACCTAGGCTAGTATTCACGAAACACCGAGGGCCGCGAAAGTTGGGCCGCGGGGGCCCAAAAGAGGGGGTAGGCCGGCCGGCCCATGCCGACCGGCCAAGTACCCCCCTTCACCCGTTTTCGCTCGTTTTTCTCTGGGACACGGTTCCGTGCATTTCCTTTTCCTGTCTTCCCTTTTTGGGGGCGACAAAAATAGGTAAGGGAGGGTTTCGGCCGAATCTTTCCAGGGATATTTAAGGATGCCTGGGGAGCTTGAGGTTTGCATCTCAATTGCAATCTCCAACCTCCACGAAAGCACCCAAGCACCCATGGCATCCTCGAGCAGCACCAAGGGCAAGGAGGAGGTGAAGGCGACCATGGAAGAAGAAGCACGCCCCCCCTCTCCAACTCCGGCGAACGAGGAGCTTCACCGGTGCGCTGTGGTGCCGGAGCCCAAGAAGAAGGTGAAGAGAACCGCGAGGATTCAATGCGGGGGGCGTGTCCTAAGAGGGCGCATGGCCAGCCCAAATCCTTGGGTTGAGGAGAAGAAGGAGAAGCCCGCTTCTCCCGTTCGCCGCTCGAAGAGGCTCCTTGGGAAGAAGAGGAAGGACTATAAGGAGAAGACCCCCGAGCCGGCGGATTTCTACGGAGATAGTGATTACTCCGATGACCGAAGCCCTGGCTCGTGGGGAGCCGGCGATAGTATTGACAATGACCCCTATTTTTGGGAGGAGGTGCCCAAGGAGGAGCCGGAGGAGCATCCGGAAGAGCAAGGCGAAGGTGGCAACCCAGGCGGCGGTAATGATCTGGACGGTGGAGACGGTGGAGATGATGATCTGGAGGAAGAGCATAATGTGTGTTGTGTGGCATGTCGCAACGCCATTGCGGAGCTCTTCTCATCCCTTGATGAGTGTTTCCACACCATAAATGCCATGCAACAACGAATTGAGGATTGGGAGCGCATGGCGGAAGATGACTTCAAGTACCTCAACCGCAACATAAGGAAGCTCTTCGGGATGAATAAAAATTTCAAGAAGGAGTGGTGCAACTCATGCGGAAAGTACCACTAGGTGTCCTAGTTAGATAGTTCTCTCCCTTTGTGCCTTTTTGTAAAGTTACGATGAGGACGTCGTAAGATCTAAGCGTTGGGGGGGAGCTAGCTAGCTACCTTTTTAAATTTTTGCTTAAAGTGGTGTGAGAGTCTAGTCTTTAATTTTTGAGTCAAGTGTGAGAGTGTGTGAGTCTTTGTTTTATCTTTTTAGCATGAAAGAGTCTTAAATTAGCGTTGAGTCAAAGAAAAAATAAATAAAAAGTGTCTTATGTAAAGTCTTATGTTTCTTTTCTTGTTATTCTTTACTTTATCTTTCTTATTTGAGCATGAGCTTTTTGATTAATTGTTTACCGTGGTGCTTAGTGGAAACCTACCTTTGTAAAGTACCCATACTCAAAATTTAATCTAGGACTTTGCTTCGTCCATGCTCTTAGTATTGCTAAACTTTGGAGGTTTTATTTCTGAAAATTAAGAAAAACATCTTGCTATGAAGGTTAGCAAGTTCTTTCTCCAAGTTGAGAGGTGATATCTATCCCATACAAAGCCTTTACATACATACATAAGCTCCACCATAAGTGTTGATTAGCATGATGAGTTAAGTTAGGATTTTACTCTCTTGGGAGGTCTAATTTCAAGCAATGGTCATGTCCTTGATATATACCTTTTGTTGCTAGCCTCTTCATGTATTCGGTAACGGGAATTTCACATTGAATGCCCCGTACATCGCCGGATTCCTTACCCAAACCTATATACATCTTTTTATCATCCTACTCCTTGAACACAACCCATATTCAAAGATTCGTTCAATCTCTAGGCATGTTTTTATTTAAAATTCAGATTGTGATCATGTTCGAAAGTTGAGCGAAAGGCATGGGAGAAGAAGGTAAAGAGGTGAAAAGAAAAAAAATGTGTATGTGTGTAGTGCGCACACAAGAAAAAAAAGAGGAGAAAAAGAAAAAAAAGAGGAAAGAAGAAAAAGAAAAAGAAAAAAAAGAGAAAGAAAATCCAAGGCAAGGCAAGAAAGGTTTAGTAAGGGATGACAAGTCAAGTGAAGACCAAATCAAGTGCAAGGAAGGATGCCGCGATGTTAGGAATGAATCTTATTCCATACCATGTGCAATCCGACATCGAGGACATCATTAGTGCCTTGAAGTCATTATTCTTTTTCCCTTTGCACATGTCCACCAATCTAAATCTTCTTATCCTTGACACCCCTACATTATGGTAACTCTCATGATCATTGGCTTGGAAGGTGATGTCACACCCTGAAATTTCCAATTTCAGGATGTGAATAGGAAGAATAATTAAAACCATAATTTTCTCTCAATTTTAAAATTTTCCAAACATTTATTTTCTTTACAGGAAATATAGTATAGGAAAAACTTTGATTGTTTTTCTGAATTAAATAAATGATTGAGTGAGTGTTGCATTCATGCCGATGCATCTGGTGTTTCATGAGTGCAAAAGCTTTTCAAAATACGCTTAGGTGCTGACCAAACCCTTCTGAGAATTTTTCAGATTTTTCTGGGATTTATTCTCATTTTCTCTGAGCATTTTTTATTTATTAGAAGGCTCTAAAATCTTTTTCATGAGCTTCAAATATTTTATTTGGGTTGTTCGTGTCCCAATCTATCTCTGGGAATTTTCCTAGAATTTTTGGGATTTTTAGAATATTTTTCGTGACTTTAATGAATTATCTAGCTATTTCTAGATTATTCTTTTCACGAACATAATTTCTGAAAATAAAAAGAAATTCCTTTTCTTTTTCCTTTTTCTTCCTTCACTTTTGGCCCATCCAGACTTTCAGCCCGTCGGCGAAGTCTGCTCGTGCTCCTTGAATTTCCTTCACCATTCTCGTGCTTTGCGCATAGCCCCTTGAGAAACCCTATATTTCCTTGAATAAATCTTGTGTCTTGCATCTTTTCCTGATGACCCCCTAGATAGTTTCCCCTTCTGCACTTAAATCCAACCGAGGCACTTTTGCAGATCTAACCCTGGAGATCCATCTTTTCATGGTGACTGTTCACTGAGTCTAGTGCACCTTCTCTGGAAACCCCTAGAATCTATAGATTTCACATCTAGGCCCCTAATCTTCTTTTGTCCATATCTTGATCGTTTTAACTCTGATTTTATCCGTTCAAGTTGCGTTAGGTTCATAATAATATAATGCACGTGTTAGTGGAGAGTTTTCTTCATGTTTTGTTTTCTGAAAATAAATTTAATATTAATTTTGATTAATGCTTATTAAACATGCATTTTCTAAATAAAAGCTATATAGAGCTATACAGTGTTTTTTATAATCAATATTAATTTGATTAATGCTTATCTCATATGTTTTCATAAATAAAATCTAATTAGATCTTTTACCCGATTTTTCATAAACCAAATATTTAATTGCTTAATATTTAATTAACTTTTCTAATTAAAAGTTGCTTAGGTTTTAAAACCGGCTTTTACAATAAATGTTAATTTGATTAATGTTAATGCCATAATGTTTTTAATAATAACATGATCTACTCGAATCATAAAGTTATGTTTAGATGATTCATATAGTTTATCTTTTCTATGTTAAATGTTTAATTGGTTTAATCAATATACGAATCTTTATAAATAAAACTTGAATAGTTCTTTACTCCGGTCTTTTGCAAATAAAATATAATGCTGCATTAATTCCAACTTAGGGTATTTTCTCTATGAAATATCCTTTACACATCTTTTGTTAATTAAAATAAACCTAGCTCATAGCTTGATCTCTCACATATGCAAATCAATCGTTAGCCGTTCTTTATCAAAGCTCTGTCCCAGTGTGCCTCTGTCATAGAGCTTATCTCCTTTCAAGCTCCAGATCTTTTGATCCTAGTTCTTGCTCAAGCCTAGTGTCTTCCATAAAGCTAACCAAGCCTTTCCCTTATCTCAGCACGGTATGTGTGCTTCAGTGATCTTTAGCGTCGAGCCTATCCTTTAGCACGTTCTTTTAAAGCTTCTCTTTTGATTGGTGCTTTGTTCTTAGTATGCTTGTTTGTTTGCTTTGCATGTTTGTGTCCAATGATTGATGCGAGTAGAATGAACGTGGTTCGAGAGCTTGCAAGAGTATGAAGATGAAGAATTCTGAGCAACATCACTACTTTGGTTAAAGGCAAGTGTGCCCTTGTTCTTTTGTCCCAATAATGTGTTTAATCACCATTGCATATGCTTGCATTAATATTGATGGGTCCTATTAAGGTTCATCCTAGTCTTTACTACCTTTATTCCTTGTCAACCTGGGTTTACCTTTCTGTTGGGTAGCTATGCTTAGTTGCTTTACCTTGGGTTATGGTGGTTCTAATGAATAACAACAATGATGAACATGCTCTCTTTTATGCTATATCTCTGGTTAATACAAGATCATATGATTAATCGAAACATGGAGCGACCACCCAGGAAAACAGTGCAACCACAAGGGTACATGGCTCTGCCTTGGCTAATTAATTAGTGACTCTGGTGTTGGGGTGGCCTTACCTGATAAGGGCAAGGGGAAGCGCCAGTGGGGTATAGACTCGCTCTAGTAGGGAGTGTGCTTTGCTAAGACACGGTCCTACTAGGGGACTTTATACTCTGCAATGACTCGGAACCTTCGTGGGTTGCTTCACGCTGGGGAAACTTTGTAAAGGCCTCGTAGCGTCCCTATGCAATCACACCTCGGCAGTGTGGTATGATGCCTGATCAGCATCACGTGGTTGGGTTTAAAGTTCCAAGAACTTTTACGCGACTTGTGGTAAAAGTGTACAACCTCTGCAGAGTTTAAAACTAATCGATTAGCCGTGCTCACGGTCAAGAGTGGCCTGGACCCTCAGATGATAATTGAACTTGAAGATGGACTTAAATCGTTGTTATGGTTATGTTAGCCATATGCTTATGGTATATCTCTTTATGTTAATTGTGGGTTGGTATATACTTATACTTTATTAGTAATCAGGTGCTAATAAAATTTGATCAACTAAAAGTGATTAATGCAGTCAACCTGTCAGCCTTTCCTTGTTCAGCCTCTGCATTCATACTTTCCCCACACTTGCTGAGTACGACATGTGCTCACCCTTGCTATAAACAATGTTGCTCAGAAAGAGGAAGCTGCTATGAAGTCGTTGTGAAGTTGTTGCTGGTGCTAGGCGTTCGCAACCCCCAGTCAATTGCATGTGATGTTTGGAGCCTTCGTTTCCAGGATAAAGCATAAATCTCTGATAATCTTTGTTTTTCTTACGTGATACTGTTTCTGTATTCACTTATATGTCACTATATGCATGAAACTTGATCCTGGCATGCATATAGGCTTGCACTTGGTTTTCTTTGGAAAAACAGGTGTGACAGGTGAACAACCACTAGAGGATTTTCCTAGCTTGACAACACTTGTGCTAACTTCACTAGCCACACCTATAGCTCTACCTTACATCACATATGAGAGACTTGTGGGAGGTGAGAGTTTATAAAATTATCTAGGATAGCCACCTTATTGAGTGACATGAAAGAACTTGGAGAAGAGCTTTGTCTAATGCTTTGTGTAGGAATTTTATTTTTAAAAGTGCAAAAACCCTCCAAAGGAAGTAAGAAAGCAAGTGTGGATGAAGTTGAAGATCTCTAGTGAAAAGGTAAGAGTTGTGGGGTAAGTCTTGAATTGGTAGTTTCTAAACGCCCATGTTTACATTATGATTTTTGTTTCATGTCTCTTATATTAAAGATGAATGATTGACTAACTTGAAAGGAAGGATTTGACGAAGCATGTTTTCAAACTCCATGGATGAACAACTTTTGAGCAACTTGCTCGAGGACACACAAGATCTAAGCGTGGGGGGATGTTGGCGGTCGATTTTCGTCAACCAAGAACACTTATTATGTTATAGTTTGGATTTCATTTTGGAACTAACCCTCCACTAGGCATACTAATGATATAACAAGTTCATCATTGGATGTGTGTTTTGGAGTATAATGTTTACGTAGGAATTCATGCACTAAATGAGAAGAAATACATTCGGTTCAGAGGACGATTTACATGATGATCAAAAGGCTCTGACCGTGCGTGAACTTGACTCCAAAGGTAGCAAGAACCAATGTGCTTCGAAGAAGAATCTCTGAGGACCAAGATGAAAAGACCGGAAGATCATGCGTAAAGATCCCTTGACTTGGTCGCGGAGATAACGATGTCCAAAGCCCATATCCGAAGGAGGAAAAACCCCAAAGTGCAAGAAACAACACGTGGCAAAAGACGGAGACGAACCGGGCCGAAAGTGGGCCAGGCCGGCCGGCCCAGGCCGGCCGGCCCACCCCCTTTTCACCTCGGTTCACCGCCGCATTTCTTCGATGATAAATTCGCGGAACCCTAATTGTTTGGGGAGAGGAGCCATTCGCGAAAGACGACCAGAGAAGCCTCGGGAGATCAAACACAAGGAAGAGAGTTGATCGAGAGGGTGAAGATTCACGAGGATCGTCACCTAGGTCAACGGAGGCCACCACGAGGAAGTAGGACGCCAGGGCCTTGCCACGACGCCGCCGGAGTTGAAGGACACCGAGAGACGGACTCCATCGGAGGCATCCACCATGTTCAACGGTGCCATGCCTAGCGTCTTGATGGGGTAAAGTAATCATTTGTCCATGGAGTTGTAATGGATCTTGACATGTAGTCACCCACTCTCTTGTTTGGATCTTTATCTATCATACCTTCATGTTGATGATGCTTAATGTTTAAGGTTAGCTACCATTGCCATCGAGGTTGCTCCCGTAGATCACGTCAACATACCGTGTTCATTAGGGTTAGAGACGATTACCTTCGCGTAGTGACTAGTACGAGGGAAGGGAAACGCTTATCTCTTTGTTCACATCCTTAGATAGATTGGATCGGGGTTTTACCATGTTTTGGGTGATTGCATCTCAAGTACCTAGACTCCATGGGCTTACATCTTTCATACTCGTGAACCACCTTTCTCTTTCTCTTTAACATAAACTAGGGTTAGTTTGTCTTTACTTTATAGATTAATCTTTTCATCATAAAGTGCTTAATTAACTAAGTTAGTGTTAGGTTAAACGCAAGTAATTCCCTTGCTCCATGGATTGACAAGAACCTAGGGGGTCCCCTCCCTTGGTGAAAAAAGCACCAAGTCACTCCGTGGACTTGCGGTGAAGTTGAACGCGGTTTTGAAACGTCAACATCGTCCGTGACTCCAGCAAGCTCGTTGTGGTTCTTGAAGAACCGATTGGTGTAGTCCCGGAGGGTTTCGCCAGTCTTCATGGTCACCCTTGCGAGGTGATGCGTGTTGCCGGGTCGATTATAGGTCGCCTGGTAGTTCGTGGTGAACAACCGCGACAAACTTGCCCAGGAGGAGATGCACTCGTCTGGTAAGTTGTTAAGACACAAGAGTGGCGTTTTGCCCATCGCCAAGGGGAAGTAGCCCGCCATGTGGTCTTCGTTGCCTCCTGCTGCCTGAGCAGCTATGGTGTACATCTTAAGCCATATATTCGGGTCGGAGCGACCGTCGTACTTGTTGATGTTCGGCTTGAACTCCTTGGGATAGTTTAATTTCTGGAGACGGCGCGAGAAGGTCGTGGAGTTGTTGACGTTGCTGGAGCTTGGTTGGGCGGCTGTACGAGGTCCAGAGGGGACGCCGTACACATCGTCGGGTGTGCCATTGCCCTGGTCGTAGTTGGCACGACGCTGTAGTTCTGCATCATGCATCGCCCGGAGGTCGGTTGCTTGCAGCGAGTTGTCGGCATTAAGAGGGTCTGGGCCTGTTAATGCGATCGTAGTTTGCACGACGCTGGATCTTGTGCTCATCTCGTCGTGGCTGCTGTGGGTTGGGTGCAGGAGCCTGTGCAACTTGGGGCGGCAAGTTCCTTGCAGCTTGAGGTCCTCCATCTTGAGGTCTCGGATTGACTTGTTGCACCACCTCGTTCTCGCCACCTCCCTCTACAGTCGCGGGCTGTTGAGGGGCTTGTCCAGCATTGTTGTTGTTGTTTTGATCTCGCACCGACCTACTCTTTGAGTGCGGGGTGTGCGCCGACTTGCTGTAGCCTTGGCTTCTTTCTTCGACCTAGGCCATGGCGACCCGGATCTTGGCGATAGCTCGCCATATCTGTGGAGTATCAGCCATGAGTTGGATCTCTGCCAGAGCTGCCTCCAAGTTGGTTTGGGGGAGCCGAAGACTTCATGGCCAGCTTCTTCAAAAATCCCTTCGCAAGTCGCGCGCACGCACACGGTGTCGGGGTGGTGGCATCTGTAGTTGTTGGTCTTGCTGTTGTTGCTAGGGTACGCCTTGACCCACAGGGGGTGGGCCAGCGGCATTGTTCTGTGCGTTGACCTGAGGCACCGCACCACCAGCTGCGGTGGCAGCAGCCTAGGCTGCTGCGTTGGCTTGATCGGCCTCGCCTGGCGGCGTAGAGCTCGATTGGCGTTGTCAGCTTCACGTTGCGTACGTTGAGCATCAGTTTCACCAGCCTGGGCCGGCACATCCACTGAGACCACGAGGACCTCGCGATTCTGGAGATCACGACGTGCCAAGACCTTGTCGCCGTAGGTGTTAGGCGTGAGGATGACATGGGCGACCTAGAACTCGTCACAGTCCGGAGGCTGCGCGAGAGGATGGATCGGGCGACCCGGGGTCGCTGCAAGAGGTGTAGGTCGGTGGAGCTTCTTCAAAGCACGACACTGATGGGCAGTGTGCTTAGCTTTCTTGTGGAGAGGGCAGGGAAAATCTGTGAGGTCCCTGCGGTGCCCACAGACCGGAGCCTGAGGGGATCTTCTTCCTCATGTGGTCGGAGACCACGCGGGCTGTGTTGCGCAGGCCAAGAGGCATGTGAGTTGGAGTCGGTTTTGGACTACTAGAGCATTAGACGCTTTCGTAGATCTTGATTGTGCCGCAAGCATGGTTGCGACACGGTCGAGCCCCGCGACGATATCGCGAGGTGTGGGTGGGTGGGTTTCCGTCAGCGAGTCGGATTCGACCTGCTGAACGGACTTGACCACGGCGTTGTCGAGGACGACTTGGCCGGCGGTTGGAGCGGCGGATCTCGACGGCATGGAGCCGAAGCTGATGTCGACGGGATTGGCGAGGAAGTCCGCCATGCTGGCGGGGAAGATGACGCCGTTGAACGAAGCCATCGAAGTCGCACGAAGAACTCTGGATCTGCCCCTACCTGGCGTGCCAACTGTCAGAGGTTTAGATCTGCACAGTCTACAAGGGGCCAACCTCGGTGGTTTAGATTTGGATGGGGGCAATCTAGAGGTAAACACTTGATGGTTATGCGAAAGCACACGGAACACGGCGAGTTTATACTGGTTCAGGCCTCCGGAGAGTAAAACCCTACGTCCAGTTGTTGGTGTAGATTACTTGAGGATTGCGTGGTTACAATAGGGTCACCCTGCCTGCCTTATATTGGCCAGCGGACAAGGTCGGCGCCCAGACGCCTAGTCAGTTACGACCAGGAGACCTAAGTCTAGTTGATTACAACTATTTTCATATTCCCCGGACTGCCTGTCGGATCCGCCGCCTTCTTGTCTTGTAAGCCAAGTCTTGTAGTCGTTCCGGATAAGGTCTTCAGGAGGTCGTGTGGGCCACATATCAGGTCTGTTGGGTCCTGTCGGGCATACACCCTGGGTACTCATACAAGGAAGGATGAAGACGGACTCCTACTAGAATTCCCCTGTAATCCTACTAGGACTCGTTCCGTGTAATCCTACTAGGACTCCTACCTTGTAACCGACCAGGAACCCGCCCCCTGGACTATATAAAGGAGGGATGGGTACCTAGGAGGAGATCTGAAACAACCCAACACCCAAGCGCAGGGCGCCATACTTGATCCCCCAAACAGGACGTAGGGTTCGCCACCTTGGCGGCCCGAACCTGTATAAATATTGTGTCTTGTGTCCTTGCGCATACCTTCGAGTTCTCGGTCTCACGATCACGATCCCACACCGCACAATCTACTACCTCGGGTACCCCCTTGGTAGGTTTGCCGGTCTAAAACACCGACAGCTGGCGTGCCAGGTAGGGGTGATCATCACCACCGGGCGAATTCGAAGGACCTTTTCATCATCAAATCAATCTACTCGACGACAAGCAAGTCAAGCCGCAATGCAAAGCAAGTCGCCGAGTTCTGTCGAAAACGGAATCGATTTCCGTACTCTGTTCGCATGTCGGCAGAACACGCTCCACTATGCCGCGCGTCCGGGTGCCTCGGCTCGCCGCGCGGCTCGTCGCGCAGCTCGTCGTTGACTACTTCGCCTCGCACAAGCTCGTCGTCGACTACTTCGCCTACACTGCGCGTCCGGGTGCCTCAGCACGTCGCGCGGCTCGTCGCGCGGCTCGTCGTCGACTACTTCGCCTCACGCAGGCTCGTCGTCGACTACTTCGCCTCACGCAGGCTCGTCGTCGACTACTTCGCCTACGCCGCGCGTCCGGGTGCCTCAGCACGTCGCGCGGCTCGTCGCGCAGGCTCGTTGTCGACTACTTCGCTCACGCCGCGCGTCCGGCTGCTTCGGCTCGTCGCGCGGCTCGTCGTCGACTACTTCGCCTACGCCGCGCGTCCGGGTGCCTCGGCACGTCGCGCGGCTCGTCGCGCGGCTCGTCGTCGACTACTTCGCCTCGTGCAGCTCGTCGTCGACTACTTCGCCTACGCCGCGCGTCCGGGGCCTCGGCACGTCACGCGGCTCGTCGCGCGGCTCATCGTCGACTACTTCACCTCGCGCGGCTCATCGTCGACTACTTCGCCTCGCCTGGCTCGTCGTCGACTACTTTGCCTACGCCGCGCGTCCGGGTGCCTCGACTCGCCGTGCGGCTCGTCGTCGATTACTTCGCTCACGCCGCACGTCCGGCTGGTTCGGCTCGTCGTGCGGCTCGTCGTCGACTACTTTGCTTACGCCGCGCATCTGGGTGCCTCAGCACGTCGCGCGGCTCGTCGTTGACTACTTCGCCTCGCGCGGCTCGTCGTCGACTACTGTGCCTACGCCGCGCGTCCGGGTGCCTCGGCATGTTGCGCGGCTCGTCGCGCGGCTCGTCGTCGACTACCTCGCCTCGCGCGGCTCGTCGTCGATTACTTCGCCTACGCCGCGCGTCCGGGTGCCTCGGCACGTCGCGCGGCTCGTCGCGCGGCTCGTCGTCGACTACTTCCCCTCGCGTGGCTCATCATCGACTACTTTGCCTACGCCGCGCGTCCGGGTGCCTCGGCACGTCGCGCGGCTCGTCGTCGACTACTTCGCCTACGCCGCGTGTCCGGGTGTCTCGGCACGTCACGCGGCTCGTCGCGCGGCTCGTCGTCGACTACTTCGCCTACGCCGCGCGTCCGGGTGCCTCGGCACGTCGCGCGGCTCGTCGTCGACTACTTCACCTATGTCGTGCGATCAGGTGCCCCGACACGTCGCGCGGCTCGTCGCGCGGCTCGTCGTCGACTACTTCGCCTCGCGCGGCTCGTCGTCGACTACTTCGCCTACGCCGCGTGTCCGGGTGCCTCGGCACATCGCGCAGCTCGTCGCGTGGCTCGTCGTCGACTACTTCGCCTCGCACGGCTCGTCGTCGACTACTTCACCTACGCCGCGCGTCCGGGTGCCTCGGCACGTCGCGCGGCTCGTCGCGTGGCTTGTCGTCGACTACTTCACCTCGCGCGGCTCGTCGTCGACTACTTCGCCTACGCCGCGCGTCCGGGTGCCTCGGCACGTCGCGCGGCTCGTCGTCGACTACTTCGCCTACGCTGCGCGTCCGGGTGCCTCGGCACGTCGTGCGGCTCGTCGCGCGGCTCGTCGTCGACTACTTCGCCTCGCGCGGCTCGTCGTCGACTACTTCGCCTACGCCGCGCGTCCGGGTGCCTCGGCATGTCGCGCGGCTCGTCGCGCGGCTCGTCGTCGACTACTTCACCTACGTCGTGCGATCGGGTGCCTCGGCTCGTCGCGCGGCTCGTCGTCGACTACTTCGCCTACGCCGCGCGTCCGGGTGCCTCGGCTCCTCGCGCGGCTCATCGTCGACCACGCGCCGTCTCGCCGCTCGACTTCTCGTCGGTCGGTCGCACTGGCTCTCGCCGTGCGCTCGGTCGTTCTGTCTCGCGGCTCGACTACTCCGTGCGCCACCACTCGACTTGTTGTCCGGACGCACTGGCTCTCGCCGTGCGCCCAGTCGCTCCGTCTCGCGGCTCAACTACTCCGTGCGCCGCCGCTCGACTTGTTGTCCAATCGCACTGGCTCTTGCCGTGCGCTCGGTCGCTCCATCTCGCGGCTCGACTACTCCGAGCGCCACCGCTCGACTACTCCGTGCGCCGCCGCTCGACTTGTTGTCCGGTCACACTGGCTCTCGCCGTGCGCCCGGTCGCTCCGTCTCGCAGCTCGACTACTCTGTGCGCCGCCGCTCAACTTGTTGTCCGGTCGCACTGGCTCTACTTCAGTCACGCCGTGCGTCGCGACTACTTGTCTCGCGGCAACACCGGCTCTACTTCGAGTACGCCGCACACTGCCGCAACATCGTCTTCCGACCGCATCGCGTCGACCACTCATCTTGACTAGTTTTCCAAACTAGTCGAGAATGACAGAAACGCCCCAACAACTAGTCGGAATCAACTCTGACTGGTCAAACTTTAGCAATAATTGTCGTGGCTCCATCTCCTACCGCCACGGCTTCATCTACAAGACCACCCTGGCGGCAACAGCTAAGTCATTTATTTAAATGATTGTTTTTTCTTCTTCGGCTTGTTTTCCGTGCGCAGGTCAAACACGCCAAGGACTACCCATCTGTGCATGCTTCTATACGGGAACTACCCTTCAGAACTGCACAATCTCAAGTCCGCTATGGCGGCACAAGTCGACGTCAACGGTCGCAATCTAAAGTCCGCTACAGCGGCACAACTCGACTCCGATCGCATCAACAGTCTGCCCAGGCAGCAACAGCTAAGTCATTTATTTAAATGATTAATGTTTTCTTTTCTTGGCTTGTTCTCCTCATCATGTAGGACAACAAGCCGACTACTCATCGGTGTATGCTTCTCGGCGGGTTTTTCACGAGAGCTACACTCTGCTGACTACTCTTGAGGTATATAGTACTCACCACGAGCCTACTTCATCAACTCGGGGGCTATCCCAAGGAGGTAGCTTCTAAAGTCCGCTCCGCGCGGCAATCTAAAGTCGACTTCTAAAGTCGCATTCTAAAGTCCGCTCCGCGCGGCAACTTAAAGTCGACTCCGGTCGCACCTTCACCTACTTCGGCGGCATACTATGTGTGTAAGCTTCGATGGAACCTAGCTGTAAGTGACCCTCGCGTCCTGGTGATGATGGTACCTAGCTGCACGTGGTCTTCGCGCTCCGTACCATGGGCCTTGCACCCTAAGTACTCGCGCTCCGTACCATGGGTCCTAGTACCCTAAGTACTCAAGTCGACTTCAGTCGCAATCTCAAGTCCACTATGGTGGCAATCGTACCTTGGGTCTGAAATCCATGGCTCAGGTACTCAAGTCGACTCCGGTCGCACCTTCAAGCCCACTCCAGCGGCAATCGTACCTTGGGTCTGAAATCCATGGCTCAGGTACTCAAGTCGACTCCGGTCGCACCTTCAAGCCTGCTCCGGCGGCAATCATACCTTGGGTCTGAAATCCATGGCTCAGGTACTCAAGTTGACTCCGGTCGCACCTTCAAGCCCGCTCCGGCGGCAATCGTACCTTGGGTCTGAAATCCATGGCTCAGGTACTCAGTCCCGCTCCGGCGGCAAAACTATTCGCTTTTCTGATTTTCATTCGCTTTGGCTTTCCGGAAAGTGCTTTTCGTTTTTTGCATATTAAATCCACCTCGCGTGGCACAAAGTCGACTAGTGTAGTCGCATCTAAAGTCCGCTCGACGCGGCAATCTAAAGTCGACTTCTAAAGTCGCATATCAAAGTCCGCTCCGCGCGGTAACTAAAGTCGACTTCGGTTTTCAAGTCGCATATCAAAGTCCGCTCTGTGCGGCAACTAAAGTCGACTTCGGTTTTTAAGTCGCATCTCAAAGTCCGCTCCGCGTGGCACAAAGTCGACTTCGGTTTTCAAGTCGCATTCTAAAGTCCGCTCTGCCGGCATCTAAAGTCGACTTCGGTCGCATCTAAAGTCCGCTCTGACGGCACGGCTACTTCTCAAGCTCCACGGCTCGATGCCAAATTACTACTCGGAATCTCTCCAGCTCGGGGGCTACACTCAAAATACTACTCGACGATAACTTCAGCATGCTTCGCTTGCTCTCAAGCTCGGGGGCTCCGTACCAACAACTACTCGACATAGCTCATACTGCTCTCTTATCTCGGGGGCTACACGCTGCTAGAGTACTCGGATGATGGCTTTCGCTAATACTGAAGACCCTTGGATTGATTACCTAATCATTTCAAGGCTCGGGGGCTGCTATGTTGTACCCATCATTCAATTTTTTCAAGACGGAAGATTCGGAATCAAGACTGACTCTCAGCTAGAGTCTGCGACTCAACCTAAGGCTCGGGGGCTACTCCATATGGAGTGCGATTTTGCAACCGCACTTCCATATAATCTCGACTTCAAGACTGATGAGCTGGACCACCTTTCAGCCTCGCGGCAGTTCAAGTACTATTGAAGACTTCTCCAAGCAGTACTCGAGGATGCTCAAGTACTACTCGAATAGGCTTCAAGACTACTCGAACTACTACTCTCGACTCCAACGTGCTCGGGGGCTTGTCGGGCATACACCCCGGGTCCTCATACAAGGAAGGATGAAGACGGACTCCTACTAGAATTCCCCTGTAATCCTACTAGGACTCGTTCTGTGTAATCCTACTAGGACTCCTACCTTGTAACCGACCAGGAACCCGCCCCCTGGACTATATAAAGGAGGGTCGGGTACCTAGGAGGAGATCTGAACCAACCCAACACCCAAGCGCAGGGCGCCATACTTGATCCCCCAAACAGGACGTAGGGTTCGCCACCTTGGCGGCCCGAACCTGTATAAATCTTGTGTCCCGTGTCCTTGCGCATACCTTCGAGTTCTCGGTCTCACGATCACGATCCCACACTGCACAATCTACTACCTCGGGTACCCCCTTGGTAGGTTTGCTGGTCTAAAACACCGACAGGTCCACTGTCAAGTCGGTTGGTCTTCTGGTGGGCCAGGCCCACTTGTCGGGGACGGCCATGAGATTAGTCGGTGGGGACCCAGGGCTACCCATGTCCCACAATAACTTAATCCTAGTCTCCCATCCTCTCACTCCTCCTTCCTCCCTCCTCTATGACCTGCACCGCCGCCACCTTGCTCGCACCGCCATGTCACCGTCGGCCTCTGTCGCGAATGGCGCCCTGCCCCACGCCATCCGTCACCGCTGACCAGCCAGCCCGCGCACGCCGGGAGGGCGCTATGTCATGGCCGCGGGGGCTTCTTCCTCGTGTGTGCGCCAGCGCGTTGCCGCCCGCGCTGCTCCCGCGACCGGCTGGCGCCGCCACCCCGCACGCTGCCACGACCGGCCACCGGAGGTGGGGAAGATGAAGATGAAAAAATGTTGACTTTTTTTCAAAAAATGTTGGAACCTTTTCAGAAAATGTTCAACATTTTATGAAAAATGTTGATGAAACTATTTTGGAAAAATGTTGGATTTAACATTTTCTCCGAACAAATATTGGTGTAACTCTTTCCGAAAAAATTTTGTTCAATTTTTAATGTAAAATGTTGGTTCAATATTTTGTTTGAAAATGTTGTAACTTTTTCAAAAAAAATATTCCAAACAATTTTTAATTAATAGTCATGAGGTGAGCTGGTTGGAAACTACTAACTAGCAAGTTAGATGGGCTTTAGTGGGCTGGAAGTTTCAACCCTTATCCACCTTGTGGTAGTCATATTGGAGCCCCCCCATCCTATCTGGCTTCCAGAATTTTTTTTCCTTACATGGCCTCCACGGTTTGAGTTTGTGCAAACAATAACAGCGTTAGATCATCATCTCCCACCTTAGGTTTTCCTCCCTACCTCATGCGATGTCACCAACTCTCCTACCTGTGTCTGTCGCCACCCCCACGCCCACCGCCGCCTCCACCGTTGGACCCACGCGGGCTGTGTCGACCGCCCCGCGCTACGCAAGCTCTGCTAGCCGCCACGCGCGAGTTAGCCCCATCCTAAGGAGGAAGACCAAGAAAAAAATGAATCTGAAATGTTGAATCTTGGTTGATCTAATGTTGATTTTCGTTTGCTCAAATGTTGAAATAGATGGTGAAAAATATTGAATTGTGTATAGAATATTGAATGTTGAACCAAGTATTTCTGAATATTGAAAGTTAAATTCCGAAATGTTGAAATTAGTTGAGCCTATTTAGTTGGGCTTGATGGGTTACAAAGCTATGTTGTTTATCTAGCACATAAAAGCCATATAGGAGCTCCCTGTTTGTTCCCGGATTTTTCAAAAGAAGACAATCTTCCGATTGTTTGAGATCCATCCGTGTTGTGTGATTGTGTTGTTTGACAATCCCTGTTGGTTATGTTGCTTTGCTCGTGGTTCACGGTTGTGGTGGTATTCTGGTCGCTTGGCACAAGGATATGTGGCTCGTTTCCTCTCCCTCTCTCGACCTTAATCATGTAACCGTCAAGGTCGCTCTCACCTCTACTCCTTCCTTCTCTTGGTGGCTCACCTCGGTCTATGGACCGCAATCCGACGCCAAGAAGGTAGCCTTCCTCGCTGATCTACGTTCCTTACGCCAGGCTCTTTCCGGTCCCTGGATGCTTTGAGGGGACTTCAACCTCATCTATCAGGCGGCCGACAAGAATAATGGTCGCTCTCTCGGTGGATGATGGGTCGCTTCCGCTGTTTTTTAAATGATTTGGAGCTGCTTGAGCTCCACCTTCATGGTCGCCTCTTCACCTGGAGCAATGAGCGTACGCACCCCACGCTTGAGCGGATTGACAGGGTGTTTGTCTCTCTGGATTGGGAGCTGCTCTTCCCTTCCTCCTCGCTGCAGGCTATTTCTTCCCATTGCTCTGACCACTCCCCTCTCCTCCTCTCTCTTGAAAACTCTACACAGCCCAAGTGTCATTTCACGTTTCAGGCGTTTTGACCGAAGGTTGCTGGCTTCCTTGACACGGTCAAGGCGGTGTGGTCGGCTCCACGTCCGGATGCTGACCCTTTGCGTCTCATCGACCACCTACTTCGCGAGACGGCGAAGGCGCTGGTCAAGTGGAGCGCAAAAGCCGTAGGTAGTATCCGGATCCAGGTTCAGGTCGCCAAGGAGGTAATTTTCCATTTGGAGGTCGCGCAGGAGTCTCGGTCGCTTTCCCCGGAGGAGCTGTCTTTGAGACGTTTCCTCAAACTCCGCTATCTTGGACTCACCTCTCTCCAGCACACAATCACTAGGCAGAAGTCCAACCTACGGTGGCTCCGTGAGGGGGACGCCCTTACCAAGTTCTTCCACCTTCATGCTAACCATCACCGAAGGAAAAACTTCATTCCTTCCTTGCTTGTTGACGGCCGCACCCTTACTCGTGAAGACGAGAAGGTCGCCGCTGCCTTCTTGTACTTCGACGGGATCGTGGGAGCGAGTCACGAGCGCTCCTGCGCCCTTGACTTCGAGGAGCTCGGCCTCCCGAACTTGGACCTGCGGGACCTCGGACAGTCGTTCTCCGAGGCCGAGATCTGGGAGGTCATCCAAGAGTTACCCTTGGACAAAGCCTCTGGTCCTGATGGTTTCACTGGTCGCTTCTACCGGTCGTGCTGGTCGATCATTCGGGGCGACATCCTTCGATCTCTTAATGCTCTCTCTGATATGGATTGTCGTAGCTTCCACCACCTTAACAGCGCCCTTCTCACCTTGATCCCCAAGAAACCAAACCTTGTCTCCCTTTCTGACTACCGCCCCATTAGTCTCATTCATAGTTTTGGGAAGCTTTTCTCCAAGGCTGTGGCAAATCGCTTCACCCCTCACCTCCCTGACCTCATCTCTACTAACCAAAGCGCTTTCATCAAGGGTCGTCTCATCCATGATAATTTCTGTTGCATCCTTGGTACGGCCAGGTCGCTTTATAGTCGGAAGCTGCCCCAGATCATGTTCAAGATCGATCTTGCTAAGGCCTTTGACTCCGTGGGGTGGGTCTTCCTCCTTGACCTTCTGGCGGCAGTTGGGTGTCCACGTACTTGGACCAACTGGATCTCCACCATTCTTTCCACAGCTAGTACTAGAATCCTTCTTAACAGCACCCCGGGGGAGCGGATTTGCCATGGTCGCGGTCTTCGGCAGGTGACCCCCTCTCTCACATGCTCTTCGTGCTGGTGATGGAGTGCTTCCACACTTTGATTCGTAAAGCTGACTCTTAGGGGCTTCTGCAAGAGTTGGGTTGGAACGACTTCCGTTTCTGTGCCTCGCTTTATGCAGACAATGTGGTCGCTTTCTTCTCTCCGGTCGAGCTTGATCTTCGGGTCATCAAAGGGGTTCTTTCTCTCTTCGAAGGGGCCTCAGGCCTTGCAGCTAACCTCTCCAAAAGTCATGTTTATCCCATCAACTGCTCCGATGAGCAGATCGCTTTAGTCCGCTCTTTTCTCTCTTGCTCCATCGCTGACTTCCCCTGCACCTACCTTGGGGTCCCTCTCTCCATCAAAAGAATCCCTAAAGCAGCTTTGCAGCCGTTGGTCGATAAGGTCGCAAGGCGTCTCCCCCCTTGGCAAGGGAGGCTCATGAACCGAAGTGGTCGCTTGATTCTTGTCAAATCCACCCTTTTGGCTATCTCGGTGCATATTTCTATGGCGATCTCCATCACACCTTGGGTCCTAAAGGCAGTCGAGATGCTCATCTGCAGCTTCCTCTGGTGTGGTACAGAGGTGGCTAGCGGTGGACGCTGTCTGGTTTCCTGGGTGAACGTCTCCTGCTCTACCCGCTTCGGTGGCCTAGGCCTACCTGACCTCCGCACCTTTGGGATGGCCCTTCGTTTGCGATGGCTTTGTCTTGTGCGTACGGACCCGGACAGGACGTGAGCGACGTTCCGGTTCCCTGTTGACCGTACTGTATAGGCTTTCTTTGATGCTTTAGTCTCGGTCGAGGTCAGAGATGGTGCCAGGGCCTTGTTCTGGGAGGACAACTGGCTCGTTGGTTGCTCCATCAAGCTCCTAGCCCCAAACTTGTGGGTGGCTGTCTCGCCTAGGATCAGGCGCTTCCGCACCGTCCAGGAGGGGCTCAGCGCGGGACCTCATGGTATACGCTGGGTCGCTGATATCACTCATGCACGAACTGTGCAGATTATCGTCCAGTACCTTTCTATTTGGGACCTGGTGCAGGACGTCAGGCTGTCACTAGAGCCCGACAAATTTATCTGGAAGTGGTCGCCTAATGGTCAGTACTCCTCCTCCTCCTACGCCGCGCTCTTCCTTGGTCGCGTTGACATCCTAGGAACCCATCAAATCTGGAAGATCCATATGGCCGGGAAGTGCAAATTCTTTGCATGGCTGGTTCTTCACGGGCGATGTTGGACCTCTTACAGACTTCATCAGCATGGTCTTAAGGACTCCGACCGCTGTGCACTCTGTGCGCAGGAGGTCGAAACCCTGGATCACCTTCTCGTCGACTGTGTCTTCAGTCGAGAATCGTGGCTCCGAATCCTCGGACATATCCTTGATCTTTCCTCGGATCGACCCATGCCTCTTGCCACTTGGTGGTGCTCCGCCAGGAAGTTGGTCGCTAAAGCCAGGAGAAAAGGCTTTGATGCCTTTGTCTGGTTGGTCGCTTTGGAAGGAACGCAATCAGCGTGTTCACGACAAGAAGGCCCTGATGCCGGTGGCTCTCGCGCCGGCCATCCTCGACGAGGCCAAGACTTGGGCGCGCGGGGGCTTCCTGCCGATCGCTCGCCTCCCGGCGTCCGGCCTTTGAGGCCGTTGTAGCTCTTTTTCGGCTTGGTGTTTTCTTTCATCCTCTGGTTGGGGAGCCCTGTAAAACTTTGTAAGACGTTGTTCTCTCTTCTCTTAATGAAAACATGCTTTGCACGTCTTAAAAAAAAGTGTGTTTGTGTCCGTATAGTTGGATGTTAAAATAAGGTAAGGAGCAAGCCAACTATATGCTCATTAAATTACTCAAGAGGAGGAGCAAGCATGCACACCGTTTTGATCCCATGACATATTGAATTGGACAATATCCGAAATGTTGAGCCGGTTTGCTGGCATGTACTTATATATCCTCTCTTTCAATGAAATAGCACTATCTTGTGCCTGTTCGTTAAAAAAAAGAAATGTCGAGCCAGAGTTTAATGATGATTTTAGGGTTCAGGGTATGGGGCAATCATGCATTCATGCTATCTGAGCTCTCCATGAAATGTTGAATTAACCTATATATCTCAAATGGTCACACAAAGTTCGCAGGTTGTTGAATCAAGTGTAAAAAGGAATGTTAGAAGATGTTGGCAATGGGAGGTTTGTTATTAGTGAGCTCTACAATGGTTAAACAAGATAGACTTAGTGAGTTGGAAGTTACATGTTACAAGCATCTTATAAAAAATGGATTTTGTAAGTTTATTTCACCGCAAGCGGCGGCCTGTCAGCTGCTGTCAGTACTCGATCAGTAGTTTGCCTGCACCACATGGCCAGCGAGGCATATGTGCATATAGAGATGCAGCAGCGGCGGCGGCGATGGATACCCGCGTCCATGCATGCGTTCATCTCTCCCTAGCTTAATCCTGCTTCTCTCATGTCAGTCAGAGAGAGCATATCTCTCCGATCGTGAGGTAGCACTAGTATATCGAAATGCGTCCTCCTGCTAGATCATGATCGTTTAGGTGATCATGAACAAACGCCTGCCTACAATTTCTTTGATCCAAGTGTGGCGACTAGCGACAAGAACTGCAATTAACCGATCCAGCTAATTAACAAGCCTCCTCTGCGGCTAACGAAGCGGACAAACCAGATCTGCAGTCTCCGATTAGTAGCTTACGTGTTCCGTCCCTGACCCTCGACTAGTGAGTGATCAACAAACTAAACAAATCCACAAGATTCCATCTCCGCGAGGAGATCGAGAACGTGCAGTGGGTGCAGATCGATGATGATCCACCGGTCGGTCGATCGACCTGCTTCAATTCAATTCAATGTGGTGGCTCCAAGTGTGTAGACTAGATTACACTATTTTGTGTCCGACTTCGATTCCTGCAAGCTGCTGAGGTGGCTGGCTAGTATAGATCCCTCCGAGCTGGCATTATGTTCCTGCACATCCTGGTTGTTACGAACCTAAACATTTGCGTATTTATAGTCATGACTGATCGACGACGTGTCCTGGTCGATCGAGAGAGCTCAAGAACGAACAAGAACACAGCTTCCAACTCTGCTTAGCAACGTTTTGGTTCACTGCAGTATGGGGCATGGCAATGGTCCTGCTGCTGCTGCTGCTGATCAGCAAGGCTGCAGAGTCCTTCCCGTCATCGAGGAGGAGCCGGACGAGCAGGCGGAGGGCGAGAGCTCGCCGGAGGAGATGACGAAGCTGGCGGAGCGCAGGAAGGCCATCGTGGCCAGGATGCGGGAGCTCCTCAGCCGGGCCGCCGCCGCGCAGTCCGCTCACCACAAGCTCCGCCGCTCCACCGTCGCCACCGCCAAGAAATGGAAGGTACTATACGGTTTCTTCTACACATTACTGGACTTTAGAAGAGTTCATAGCTTCATGCACTTATGCTAATATAATTACAATTCTTCTTGCATTATTGTTGATCTCTTTATCAGAGGGCGGTCGGTCGGATTCAGAGGAGGGGCAAGAGCCATCAGCAGCAGTTACTACCAGCAGCTGCTCTGCAGGAAGAAGAAGAAGACGATAGCATGCTGATGAGCACGTCGTCGTCCATCTCCAGCCAGAGCAGCTTCACCTGGGACGCAGCCGCCGCTGCCGCCGCAGAGACCTGCTGGTTGTACCCTGCCGACCGTTCGCCGCTGCTGTGGCCGGCGGCGGCTTTCGTATCTACGCAGCGAGCCGGAACGACGACGACGACGACGGATCAGCGGCAGGCGTCCTCGCCGGCGACTGGCGTGCTGCGGCTGTCTTGCGGCAGTTCGTGGTCGGAGGATGATGACGACATGCGGATGGCTCACTGGGTCACCACGGATTCCGACTGTAAGTTCCACGCCGTGCATCTCTTGTTACCTGTCGTCATGTCATTCCATAAAATTTGGCGACTTCATCTTTCGGAGAAACAACGGATGATGGTGATCTGAAATGTTTCAACAATTGTGCAGTTGTCGTGTTGGAACTCTAGAGATGGAGATGCGCAAGAACATTGGCAAAAAAAAGATTGATTTCGTTGCAGACCTGTGCATGGGCCACAGAATCAAGCAAGCAGCCAGCCGGCCGACCCGCGCTATGCGGTACGATCACGCAAGATGGGCTGGGTTAAGTGTCCATCAACCTTGGGTTTTGGAGGCCTGCCTTGGCGTATGGGCTGGTTCTTCATCGCTGAATGGACCGTAACAACCTACCGAATGGGCCATATAGGGAGGTACGCCTCACTCGATGGTTTCATGGGCCAAAAGTGCTGTTGTTTTTGTGTACTGTGGGCTGTGGCCCACTAATCTTGCACGAACTTGTTGTAAGGCGCAACGCGTGGCTACAGGCTACAGCCTACCCTGAATATTTCCCTGTACATTTCTCAAAGATAATGGTCGACTTACAGCACAAATACAAATACATCAGGTCCATCCACGTGCTACAGAATAGCAGCTGAACATATCTCCCAGTTGATTGATCATACAAAAAGAAAACCAGCACCGGTATTTCGGAATTAACCTATTTGAACTCTGGCAGAACATCATGTCTTCCTCTGGCACAACGTAACCTGCTCTGACCAGAGAATCGCAAATAACAGATCAAGAGCCATCAAATTCAGGACATGCATCATGCATGCATACTAAGGAACACATAAAGATCTTGAAATTACATTAGAAATTTCATTATTCAAAGTCTGATGTTCCATATATGTACTCGATATATACCTAATCGCTAATGCAAACCAACATGGCGCGCCAAAATTGCGTGTGCAGCCCTGATGCAGCATATCAGAAGAAATCACCAGGCTTTCCTATCCTAATGTTCTGCTCCTGCAAGTAGCTCGTGACAGCATTCTTTTGCCAGCCCTTGAAGCTCCTACAAAGCAAGCACCAATAGTAACAATGTCAAACTTAAATGGCTTGAGGTTATTTCCATTGTAATAATAATTCAGAAGTGTCAGAACAGGATGGCTGTACACTCGATAGGCTAGTTGTACTGATACAAGAATACAATGTTCACAAATTTCATTGTTTTTTGAAGTAGACTAGAAAAAGCTAAATTGGTCACAACTATCCAGCAAAACATGTGTTAGTGTGAAAGAAGGTAGGAACTGAGTTACATACTGTAATTTAGGAAATAGTTACGAGCAAAAAAAGACGGTGTTTTCAACATTTTGGCATTTCCAAGCTTTGAGCACAAGCAATTAGGTATGTGTAGCTAACATTCAGCTGCACATATTGAACTTCACATAGACATGGATCATCCATCCAGGAGAAAACAGATTTAAATATCACCACAAATCTTGCCGTGTTTGTGACTGTGTGTTGCCAAAAAAGGTAAAGACCACCTTGTTACATTATTACAGAATGTAACAATATATCAAGGAACTAGACGTCAAGAGCCCTTTTGTCAAGACGTCAACCTAGTACAGGTGTATTTAAATTTTTAAAAAAAAACATATGGTACCATGCAAGTCTCTTATGCTTATTTTCAGTCAATCGAACGATGATGGTTTTAATTAGTCAGAATCTGAATTTCCATGAGTTCATGACGTATATTCTTTTAGCTCAAAGCTGCTGCTAAGAGCCTTGACACACATCAAAAAGCTTCAGGTGGTAGCACTAGGCATGCCAATTTATGGACTAGCATTATTAAACTCAAAATTATGTGGAGGTGATTGGCGATCCGAAATTACAGTACTAAGCTAAAAAAAATGCAGTGAAGTAGCATCTTCTATAGATTAGATGTACCAAACTGGTGAAAAAAAACGTACTTGTGATCAAGATGTGCAATAACTTCACCACCAGGAAATGCTGCCTTTGTGGCTTCATAGGAAACTTTGATGGAGTGCTTCCACATTCCACCAACCTCTCCAGAAGTCTTTCCATTTACTTGGGATGGAGTGTCCATCGGCAAGGAGTAACCAGAGAGTAAATGACCCACCCATACACCATCTTTGCTGAAATATTTTATGAATGTCACTGTTAAAATATAAAATATAGGTATTCCTCAAGTACATCAAAATACCATTTAATCAAAAGACTATCAAAGACAAAGATAGATCACAGGTTTTTCTATATCCAGTATCACATGCCTAAAAACAGTTTTAGATCAAAATAAATTTCCCTTAATTATCATTATATTGTTATATTTGCTACAGACCTGTCTAGACTTCCATATTTACTCTAGTATAATACTATAGTAACAAAAAGCCAATGCCTGGCATGATGATGATCAATGGGCTTCTCCTGACAACACCCTCTAGGGACAGACAAGACCTTCTGGTAAACTCATGTAAATTTGTTTTTCATTGAAAAAGCTGGAAGTAGCTGGAGAAAATATGTCATCGGAATTTAGTTTTCCCCTCACTGGAAGAAAGTAAAGTATCCTCGGCTATTTAACATACAAAGTTCTAACATAAGTAAAGGAAAATGTACAGTACAGGGGAGGGGAGACAACATATAATTAGAAATTTCCTTAAAAAATAACTTCATCTCTGTGCTTACTTGACAATATCCATATGACGAGGAGCATAGTGACCACCTCCTATACCTAGTAGAACCTTTTCACTATTCCTGCATAACAAGAAATGAGTTTTTTTTTCATGTGCTTAAATAAACAAATAAAAACAAGGGAGCGAGAGGGTAACAAATAAATGCTTGCAAGAAAAGGAAAAATCAAATTAGGTGGATACTGGATACAATTGCCAAGGTGCTCATATTTGGAAAATAATGGTATTTTACAACTAATATGCATTTTGCGACAGCATTTTCCAAATTCACCTAATTTAAGATACAAAAGACACAATACCAATATTTTACAACTAATTGGTTTTTTAATGAAGTTATCTACAATTCAGACTTAAATTTCAGTCGATCTAGTCAATACTTTTGCCATCTTGACTAAAGAAGATAAATCTTGGTTCACCTAATCAGATCAGTTATACAGTTATAGATGGAGCTAAAGAGATGAACACTTGTATTTTTCAATGTGTAACCCATCTTCAATTTCTCAATGATATACAAATGATACTGACTCAACTCTACTCTGGTATTTGGTCTGTGTGCTAGTATCACTTGTGCAGTACATATGTTCTATCCTACATTCCATTGAGGATAATACTTTATATAGACTCTGATCTGATAAAATCACCATCAATGCCCCTGTGTATCACACAAGGGGGGAGAAATGCATAGTGACATACCCCTGCCAACTTCCAACAGCATTTCCATCCTCCAGACCAAGACCTTTCCGTAGAACCTGCAAGTATTGAAAACTCAATTGCATGTTCCTGACAAAGGTTGCATTCTGAATGAACAATTTAAAGCTAACATTCTAGCTAAAGGTAAGAGTAATAAGGACAATATTTAGTTGCCCAATACTGAGGGAGGGAGGGCGAGAGAGAACTCACTAGAGCAATTGCCTGCGCAGCATCTTGTCTACCCCAGTATTCTTCCGTACTTCCTGGATATTTATAGCAGTCTGAAGTTAGCAATTTCAGATCCAACACATAAGATGATAGTGTGGAACCAAATATTCAGTATGTGTATTAGTGCAGCTGCAGGATTGGTGCGCCTAGCTATGTTGAGTTCACATAAACTCATTGTACTTTTGAAAAAGGTTGACCAGATGGAGCACAAAAGACTGGTTTTTTGCATCTTGTCCATCATGTCCATATTATAAGTGCCATCTCTTTCTAAAATTTCTTGTGCTCAAGTTAACTAAGTTTTTGTAATTTTTGGAGGATGTGGCCCTATTTATGTTACCTAAATTAGTATATGTACATAATGCAGCAAAAAACTCTTCCAGCTCAAAAGAACCAAAAAAACATTACATATACCTTGTGCAAACCATATAAATGTATGTTGGCACAACTAAAAAAAGGAACAAGGATACAGGTTATTGTAAACTACTGAGCTTGAAAAATCTGTGTTCTGTATATAAATGTCATTTTAGAGTTAGATTTTGGTTTGTAAATAGATGTCCAAGGCTGGAATTTTCTAATAGATGGCCCTTTATTTGCTAAGAGGTTGCTAAGCTAATTGCAGGGCTATTCTGGAAACATAAAAAGAACTTTCAAGAGGGGCCCTAGAAAAAAGAGAAATTGGACAATGATGACATGCAAGGAACAAAAAAAAGGCTATGGACATAAGCTTGTACCTATCTCAACAAACATGGTGGGTGTGCTTGTAACTGGTCCATGGTGAGTAGCCTCAAGCGTAATCTTCATAAGAAGTCATAATTAAAATCAGTTGACACAAAAAGGTATGGGTCACTGACAAAGAGCAAACTACCTCAAACTCTGGAACAAGACCTTGTTCTGCAGCAATCTTTTGCATCAACCGGAGCCAAGGGCCGATTCGAGGGTTTGGAATTGCTGCCCATCCAGGAATCCCTCCCTGGGGTGGGGTTTCATCATCCCTCAGATGCGGCACACCTGTATATGTGTGTTTACCAGTAAGAGAACATGTGCATTATAAAGCACATCGAAAGTTGAAAAGTAAAAAGAAAATATGAACAAAGAAACATATATATTTGCATGTAGTTCAAGAAACATGTTGGTATAACTAGTAAACGGAATCATAATGTAAGACTACTACAGAATATATTGGATTGCGCTGTTTCCAAACAAAAGGAACATAATGAATTGCATGTATGCTAGTATAACACAGTTCACTATCCACCAGATGTATGAGATACTATCTTGTGAAGCAAATGGTGTTCGACAAGAAACAACAAAAACATCGAGCATTTGACCTTGGCATTGGGTTTAAATGATGTTGCGTATGAAAGAGGAACGGACCAATTGGATGCACTGTGAGTGCTGGACGGTTGGAGACCGCAGTGTGCTTGCTGAGGAATATGACCTCGGAGACAGGCTCTCCAGTGGCTTCCTGCCATCGCAGGTCGAGGTTGTCCTCTTCAATAATGCTGCGTTCATGCTTCAATAACCGAACATTCCCATTGGTAAAACTCTCCATCCCTTCCTGCAAAACAGATTTGGGCAAGAATTAAGTGGGAACCGTGGCAGAGCACCCTGAATTGCTTCGAAGAACTGCAAAAATGTCACTGCTCCTGTAGCATTGTGTTACTGCCTTATATACGATGCTGGGGCAGGGGTATGGTTACCGAACTAGAACTTTGGCTCGGCCGGTGTGTATTGCGTTTGTCAGGCCACGCTGTAGGTGTGGCCGAGGTAGAAATTCAGTGTACTAGCTTGGACTTCAGCGGGTACTTTTGAGAAATCAAAATATTTGTCTTGTCGACAGATTAATCATGGCAATGGATTGAAATCAACACATAATCTCTCCGTTTCACGGTATTTGTCCTGGTTTCGTATAACTACGTACACTGGGCAGCTTAAATACTAAATAGTACTGAGGGGGGTAACCGGATGGATGGAGTAGATCGCGAGAGGGCGCATGCGGGCGGCGGCGGATGAATGAGATTGGGAGGGGGGACGACTTACAGCGATGGGCGGGCCGGGGGACCATCCGCGCATGGCGAGGAAGGCGGCGGCGGGGCCGATGGACGCCGGGTCCTTGGTGGTGGCCACCACCAGCACCACCATCCTCCTATCCTCCGTCGCCGGGGTTGCTACTGCTCCGCGAGGATCCTCCACCCGACGGGGAACGCTTGCGCTCTCGAGCGAGCGAGTACCGTCGCGCTGCCTACAACTAGCAAGGAAGAGAAGAGGGGGATTTCGTTCTGCCTGCCTGCCGTCTTTTAACTGTGCGGGCGGCGGAGGAAAGAAGAAGAAGGCTCCGCCCGAATCTGTGGGCGGCCCGCACGTGGCTTCTCAAATCAGTGGGCTTGGGCCGTATCGGTGACAGCCCGCCGCCATGCATGTGGAATTCGGCCTTCTCAACCTACGACCATGATTTCCTTCTTCTTTCAACCAATGTGCATAGTACCAAATTTGCATCTTTTGGGATGCATATTAACACTTGCGCATCTACATCCCATATTTAGCTCAACAATTCACGGTCTTAAAAAGGTGCAGTAGCACACCAGAAATCAATGGGTGCTCCATAGTCCAAACCTATCATTATACCAACTCAATGTACGATTGATACGATCAAGTAATGATTTTCTTTAGATGCCAGAGAACGGGCACAGAGATAATACAAAAGCTCTACACGAAAAAAATCATGTGGTGCCAACCAATGATCCAGCATGGCTAAGGAGCTAGGATTATAAGCAAAGTTATGGACGAGTGCTTATAAGCAAAGTTTCATGCATTGTTGAAAGAGGAAGGTTTAGACATTGCTTATATACTTTAGTGTTTAATTTGTTATAAGCTAGGAGTATCATCATTAGACGGTAGAGGTCAGTAGTTGACGTTACTACCAACATCACATGCATATATATGGTCAAAACAAAAGCAGCGGCCGATCGATGCTTTGAGTCCAATCTATGACTATGACGACGTTCTCGTATGGTAGCTAACAAATATTATTATAAGCACAGCCTGACAGCCATATCCCTCTGATCTCGAGACCTCAATAATATATTACATCTACTAATAAGCACGGGCATCCGTACAAACGCATGCATGTGTGTGTTTATGTATATATATAAAGTCGCCACGTCGGTAACAGCTATATAGGGAACTAGCTAGTATATTCTTCTTCTTAGACGTGCTCCGGCGTGTTGCCCGGCGGCGTGGCCGCGGCGGCGAGGACGGCGGCGTTGCGCCTCCCTCGCTCTGACCGGCAGTTCTCGGCGAACTTGAGGCTGGCGCTGTGGCGTCCCAAGCTCTTCTCCTCCTCGCTCCACTCGGAGGCGTAGTAGCGCTCCTCGTCGGCGTCGGCGCTGGCCGGGAGGAGCATGGACCCCCACTGCGGGAAGTGTACGAGCACCAGCGGCAGCGTGCACGCCATGGCCATGATGCCCATGTTCCGGATCCCTTCCCCCGTCGAATAGTTTGACAGGGTGAAGAAGATGAGCTGCGTCACCCCGGCGCCGACGTTGCCGCCGGCGCCCGTCATCCCGGAGATGATCCCCAGCGAGCGGCGGGAGACGAAGGGGATGACGCCGAAGGTGGCGCCGCACGCCGCCTGCGCGCAGAAGGAGAAGAGCACCATGGCGGTGATGGAGGACGGGAGCGCCTTGGCGGTGCCGAGCCAGAGGCAGAAGGCGCCGCCGGTGGTCTGGAGGATCCAGATGTTCCAGAGCCGCGCGCGCATGCCCCAGTAGCGCGCGCCGAGGTCGGAGAGGACGCCGCCGAGGGGGCGCGACACGAGGTTGGCCATGCCGAAGCAGGCGGCGATGATGCCGGCGACGCGGATGTCGAGGTCGAACTGGTCGTAGTAGTACTCGGCGATGATGTTGTTGGTGGTGAGCTGCACGCCCATGCTGTAGCCGTAGACGAAGACGAAGACCCAGGTGCGGTAATTGGTGACGGCGTGCACGAGCACCTTGGAGAAGTTGTCCCTGTTGGCGTCGCCCTGCTTCTGGAGGTTGCGGAGGTTGCCGTCGGGGAGGTCCTGGCCGGTGGTGAGCACGAGGATGCCCATGACCACGTGCATGAGGCCCGGGACGAAGTAGGCGACGCGCCACGCCTCGAAGGGGGACGCGCCGCACTTGAGGATGCCCTCGTAGACGAAAGGCATGATGAGCTGCGTGGCGCCGCCGCCCATGTCTCCCCACCCGGACGCCAGCGCGTTCACCGTGCCGATGATCTTGATGTTGAACATGGTGCTGGTCCAGTACTGGCACGAGACGAACGTGGCGAGGGAGACGCCGATGAGGAAGCGGATGGTGATGTACCCGGCCGCGCTGTCGATGACGGCCATGCAGAAGACGGCGGGCGCCGCGAGCATCATGACGAAGGCGCAGCCGTAGCGCGGGCCGAGGAGGTCGCACACGGCGCCCATGGCGAGGCGGGAGAAGATGGCGCCGGAGACGGAGGCCACGCCGGCGTTGCCGATGTCAGCCTTGGTGAGGTTGAGGTTCTCGCGGATGATGGGGATCAGCGGCGCCGCGGCGAAGGTGGACACCACGCAGGTGAAGAAGGACATCCAGGAGAGGTGGAAGGTGCGCATGTGCGGGTTGGCCAGGGAGAGGATGCGGATGGACTTGGCCTTGTGCTCCGAGTCCACCGGCAGGGCGAACGTCGCCGCCGCCGCGCCATCCTCTGTGGAGAAGGCGAACGTCGGCTCGCGCCCGGTCACCCCGTGAACGCTGGCCATGGCGCTGATCAAGCTAGGACTAGGAAGCTAGGCTACTAGCTTCTTCAACCTTCCGCCGCTTCTTCCGCCCTGAGGACTGATCACTACTACACCTGCTGAAAACCTTGTGCTTGCAGATAGGTGCTTGTCTGCTTGATCGAGCTCGTGGTTGCATCCAGCAGCATCGAGATGGATGGGGTTTTATAGCCGGGGGTGCCGATCGATCTGGCATTTTGAAATTAGGGATGCGCGGATGATAAGTTGACATTGCCTGCAGATAGGTGGAGTGGCCAGCATCGGATGGCGTGCGCGTTGCACTCCGCAGCATGCATGTGCTTCATGGTGGAACCCACACGGTCGTTTCTGACTTTGAACCAGGTGAAAGCAACGTCTCAGATTTTTTTTCTGTTTTACGTGTACTGTACACAGAGAAGATGCATGTGCTCAGATTTACCTAACCTCTGTACAAAGTTTCAAGGTCAAATCTCCATGCAATTAAGACACGTAATTAAGATCATCGAGTTAATTTAATGGCCTATATATAGTCACCCAGTTGCCAAATTTTGCATATGTTTAGCAAGATTAAGCGTGGTTGCATTCTACTTTATAATAACGGGTGCATATACCGGCTACTAACAAGCATATTCCTTTTCCACCGAATTATCATGCACGGATATTGTTTGACAATGTGTTAAGCAATAAAAATAATTCACAATATGTTGAGAAAAAACTATATGTATCTATCGCCTTGAACGAGCTGCTATGAGTGCTGACAATAGACAAGCATTGTACGGTCAATCATTTCTCCCAACCATATGGTTAGATTATAATCTAAGCGAAGATTTTATCACTTCTCGTATTTCAAATCTCTGAAACGGCTTACCACATAAGCGAGAATCTGTAAAATTAAGCAAAGTGTCACTTATTTCCACCAATAAGCAAGAAATAAGTGGAAACAAACATATCCTTGCCACACCCTACCATTTTTCTTCAACTCCAAAAGTTGTTGTATATGCATATACTTTACTTATAGAACGTACGAATTTGTGAAGAATGTTTGCTTTCTTCTCCAAAATCTACTTTTTGTGTCTTCGAGAGTTTTGTCAAATTTTGAGGAACTAATGCACGTACCAGTAGCTCTCTACTTTTATCGACTGAGAAGTGAACCACATAGTACAATGCAAGCCAGCTAGTTCATCTCCATCGAGCTTTTCTAGATCTGACGACGAAGTGATGCTGATGCTTGTCTCGAGTCCGAATATTCGTTCTCGCAGTCGACGCGTCGGCATTGCTTGTACATTTGTTAATATGCTGAGACTGTCTTTGACCTAAGCAGGCAAATGAATGCGTCTGATAAAAGTCGCATTGTATCATTGTTAGGTGGCACTCCTCCGGCCGTACAAGTACCCACGATCTAAAACAAACAAAACTGATCAACTCACAAGTTGTTGAACCTTGTGATTCATTAGTGAGCTAGAAATCAAAAGTTGTTGGAATAATGCTTAATTTGATCTCCTGGATGATGTTTGCAGTAGGTCTGTAGTACAAATTAATGCGTAGTGTATACAAGTACAGTAAATGGTTAGTTGGACTTAGAGGCCAGAAAGAGCTAGCTTTGCTGATATATATGGTTATTTTCCCATGGAGTTAGGATGATGATAAGATAGTTTTTTTTTTTTAAAAAGGAGCAATGTCAAGCATCTTAGTTCCTATTGGATTGATTTATTACATGTACGGGAGGGAAATGGTTGGTTATAATAAGTATGAGTAATTCATAACGAATCTTTTCAAATATACAATGTTGTCTATTTGCTTATCTCAGATATCATGTACTCCCTCCGTATTGATTTAAATGTCGCCGCTAGTACAAATCAAAAGGAATCAAAATAGTTGTCATCAGTAGGCAAGAGGAAAGTTATTTCTCTTTTTTGCCCAGAGGTCCGGTGCCCTGCTCTGCTTGGACTCCATTTCCACCATCTATTTGACTCTCACTGGTAATCAAGATAGAAGGGCAAAAGGTTAAAATTATTATTTTCTTAGTTTTATCTAATTAGGAAACGATAACTAAATTGATATGGAGGGAGTATATTTGAAAAATAAAAATGGGTGGAGTATCAACACTATGTAGCGAACATGGCCTCATATGCCATTTGTTCAAAACTTAATTTTGGTGATTAACGACAACATGATCAATAGGACTAACCATATTGTTGAGCATGTCCTTATAGACATTTCTAGGTCCCATGAATGCAAAAATACCACATGCCAAAATGAGAAGATAGTATATTTTTCAAAGGTCAAAACCAAGAAAGAGAAAGAGAAGAAAAGACATCGTCGGATGAACCGACGGTATCTTGGAAGCAGCGTCGGTGCAATCGCCGGATGAAGTGGTACACTGCGAAAGAAGACTCAAGTAAGCATGCACCACTGGATGAAGCGACGCTGCATGTTTTACATGCGCCGGATGAATTTCTGGAGGAGCAGCAGTGGGGTTAGTTGCACCGGATGAACCGACGGTGCTGCAGCGGTTCATCCGGCGACCGTATATTAGCTAACAGAGAGGTTCGGGCGCAAAGCTCTTCAGCACCGGATGAAACGATGGTCACGAGGATGTGAGCAACGGTTCATTCGACGGCAGCAAAGAAGCTAACAGTAAGGTTTTGGGAAGAAATCCTTCAGCACCGGATGAACCGACGGCATGGGAGAAGGACCGTCGGTGTATGCGTCGGATGATTTGTGTCAGCAGGATTCAAACGGCTACATGACGTGGAGGGGCACCGGATGAACCGACGGTGGGAAATGAGGACCATCGGTTCATCCGACGGTACGAGTTTCTGCAGCTTTTAGCCAACGGCTCTTTGGACGCCTTGGGCTATTTATACCCCCTCCACTCACCCATTTGAAGTTGTTGGAGTGTGTGGAAGTGCAGAGGAGTTCAAGACACATAGAAGATCATATCCAAGTGCTAAATTGCTCATCCATAGACTTGCACATGTTTTGTGTGTGTGCTTAGTGTTAGGCTTAGCTTAGAGTTGAGTGAGTGCAAGGTGTGCCTACCTTGTGAGGTGATTCTCGAGTGGATCAAGCTGTACGAGGTGCGCCGGAAGCCTTGGAGCCTATGTGGCTCTCCGATAAACGTCTTCGACCCTCCGGCTTGGTGTGGAGCGGCGAGGACACTTTGTGCGGGGGACGTGGAGACCTCTTTCCCTTGGTGGAGAAGCTCCTTAGTGGAGGCGGCATGAAGGTGACCAAGGGAGCTTGGCGAGTGCCTTCATGGCGAGCCTTTGTGGCAAGTCAAGTGGTGCTCTTGGGAGAGACTTGGTGACCGGGAAGCAATACTCTTGTGTGGAGTGCTTCAACAACGTGGACTAGGGGTGGCTTAGTACCTACCGATACCACGGGATAAATCACGTGTCAAGAGTTTGCTTCCTCTCATCCCCTTTATGTTTCCGTATTACTCTCTTGTAATCTTTGCTTGCCTTTACTTTCCTAGAGTAGTACCTTGCTAGGATTGGCTATAGGTTGTAAAACTTTTTTTGGGATAGGAGTTTCACACTAGAACAACCTTAGTTGCACATCTAGATGGCATGTTCTAGTTTATGTTTCATGCAAAATAGTGAAAGTCCTAGGTTAAGTTTTTAAGTTGCCTAATTCATCCCCTCCCCCTCTTAGGCTACAAGCATCCGATTCCTTAGACACTATCGCCCATTTTCTCTTGCGAACATAGTAAGGACCCGAGTCTTTTCTTTTCATGTAAGGAAAAATGATATATAACTTTATAATGGGTCTCAAACAAATTAAAACTCCCTCTATTTTTATACTCCCTTATTTCAAATTACAGGTCATCTTAACATTTTTAGATTCACAATTTTTGTTATGTTCTTAGATATATACATTATGTCTAGATACATAGTGAAAACTATTAATTAAGAAATGCCAAAACGATGAAAAAGAACTTTAGTGTAGTGGTCAAAGCACATAAGTAGCAACTAACAAATTGAGGTTGACAGCCTATGATTTGGGACGGAAGAAGTATTTATTTACTTTTTTAAAAATACTACGGAAGACATCTTTTCTTTTGGCTCAAAGGTCAATGTGTAGTCGTGTAGGTAATAAACGATCAAATTACCCAATTAATAATTTATTAGAAACTTAAACCTCATCTTCAAACAAGAAGTCGAATCTAAGTATCTCGGTTGCGACCATCCGTCAGCCCTCTAACCACCTTTGGTATGACCCAACGTCTACTTTGCCCTTGGCTTTCCGTACGGCCGCATCTCTCCGGGTTGTGTGGTGTTTGACTTTGTACGTGGCCGTGCAAGGATCCATCCATGTGAAAGCGAGGTTTCGACGAAATGGAGAGCGACTGATCTGACGAAGTTACGTGCTCCTGTTCCAACTCCTTAGATTACCAACTACGCGACAACTGATAAGTTGACATTTAGGGCGTACGGCGGGGACACGTTTGTACTTACATGTTACACGTATAATGAAGTACGTTTTTTTTTAAATTAGACAAAATTTAGATATACAATCAAGTTAGGTAAACGGAAGGGAAATGGCGTGCGCCCAACAAGCATGGAGATTGATCATCAGGTTATTTGCATTGGAGCCCTGGTATTACTCGAGAAGGACGACAGCTGGGAGAATGCATGTGGCGTGGGACCAACTTCTTTCCTTTGACCGACTACGCTATAGTATATGCTTTTGTGTACATAGATTTTTCATATCATGCAAATGCACTCAATCTCAAGAAAACATTTTTTTTAAAAAGGCAGAAGCTCTGCTATATCACTATATTTAAGAATGAAGCAAATCAATTCTACGAGAGGTTTAGTATATTACATAAAAGAAAAGCATTCAATCTCAAGAAAACATAACATAGGGAAAAAAACTAAAAGATCTCAAAGTCAGGAGTCCCACATGCATGCGGCTTTGATGATAGCGCCACCTCCTCCTTGATCAGCCCTACAACATGCCCAGGTAGGTTTTTTTTTATTGAACGTAAAACCCACAAAGTTTGCGAGATTTGTATTAATCAATAGAGGATGCTCAAAAACTCTCCGATTCTCTCTTTCCAAATAAGTCTACCACACCGTCAGTGGCGAAGCTAGAACTGGAGGTTAGGGGGGCTGATGTTGCCTTCTTCCACCTCCAGACCTCTTTTTCCCTCTTCTCCAACATCTTCTTCCTCCTCTAACTTAGGAGGAGCTTCGGTGGGGCTCCCATGGTGACACCAGCGGTAGGGGGGCTCCACACCCCCCCGACCCGGTGCTGGATTCGCCCCTGCACACCGTGAACATGATAAGATCTCCTGGAAGCTTCCAGTGACTTGTTGCAAGTTCCTAGTCCACCAATCTTCAAAAGAAACCTCCTCTTGATCAGGTACTTAATATGATTGTGCGATTAATCATGGATAGATGAGAAAAGTTTGAATATGTTAGCTTTCTCTCACGTGTATTTGAAAGCTAACACGATGCCACGCAAATACACGTGAGGTCCCTAAACCCCCACCGCGCGCAAATGATGATATAATTCAGCTTATACACATGTAAGCTGAAATAAACAGACTCCCTCGATTCTTGGATCGAGGATGATTGGATGCATGTGTGTATATCACTTTTTAATTTCACCCTCATTGTATATATAATTATATTACTGTCGAAGTTTCATCTCTCCTCGTTTCAAAAAAAAAAAAGTTCATCGCTCCTCGATCGAAAACGCAATCAAATACCGTATCAAGTTAACCAGCACTCCGTTGACAAAACTACTATACAGTAATACAGTAGTAAAAGATAACTTATCTTGTGGCGAAGAAAAAGATTACTTATCTGTGGGATGCCAACCTTGCTATACGCATGCACGATAGGCTATCGAAGGGTCAAAGGAGTACATGTTCTTGGGTGGGTCCCTCCCAGTATCATCTATAACTCCTGTATAGGAGCTCTCCACTAGGGAGTTCTCTCAACATGCAAGCATGCCACCTCAACAGCCCTACTAAGACCATGACATCCAGTGGTGGGCCCCATTGTTTGAACTAGCTAAAAAATGTTATAACTCAAAAATCAAAAAACCAAATTAAATTCTGATTACACCATTGGATTCCTTTTAATAAATCCTTCAAAACAAGATCTCATATGAATATATTTTAATAAAATGACAAATAGGCCCCATCGATGGTAGTTGGTATAAAGTAAAGTGAAAAATAAAAAAAAGAATGAAAAAAGGAAAAGGAAAAGGAAAAAGAAGAAAGAAAAAGAATAGGAGGGTGATAGTAATATTCTAACTCATAGATTTCTCCTACATACTCGCGGCAACGCGTAGGGAATTGAGGAATATAAAGGAATAGCAGCGTAGATAGTCCTAGCAGAAACATAACGATCGGATCTTTTTTCATTTGACATCATGAAATATATCCATTTTTATACTAAATAGCTATTCAACATGTGAGTAGGCCCGGCACCACCCCTAAACTACGTTTAAAAAAAGTGTAAGTTATGGTTCCTAAAGTTCCTTTTGGACGCTGACAATCCGTGAAAGGGAAATATTATTGTAAGAGAGATATGTTATTGTAAGAGAAATCGTGCAAACTGCAAATAAAGTTAGGTGAATTTTGGTGAAATACCACCGTGACTTTAGTATGTCATCATGCTAACACACGGTAACACCGATTACTCTAGGGTTTAGGGCCGCAGCAACGCGCGTGGTGTTCAAACCTAGATCAAAGAATTACCAACGGCGGCGACGAGGTTGCCGAGGTCGTCGAAATTCTCTCTTATGATCAGACGCGCGAGGTTGCCGAAATTCTCTTTTACAATCATTGTATTTTTCTTAATTCCCGCAGCAACGCGCGGGTGAGATTCCACTAGTATTTCTTCTCTTAACCTCCACATGTTGCTTGTTTACGACTTTTGACCTGAACGTACACCTGCCCAACGTACACCAGCCGTACAGCAACGATCCTCACATTACCCGCCACCATCTGCTTAATAAACTACTAACAACTGCTTAACTATATTCAAAGCTCTGCAACATGTCCGTACACGTTAAGTAACAATTAGTTCTCTAATGCATCTTACATTACGCCTCACCTTCCCTCGACAACAACAGCACGAGTGCTGAGAGGCTGACACGGGCACAGATGCAATCGATCTACATTGTGTGAAGTACTATAACTACATTTTTTTAATTTAATTTGCATCTTCAAAACATAGAGCCGCCGGTTTGTGTTTGCAGTAGAGCCTTGTAAACATAGGCAAGGGCACGCTCTGCAATATCTCCAGTCGTAAATATAATGAATTTATTGGAGGAGGCTATTTTTTATGTCCAAATAATGACTCTCAAATAATTAGATCCTTGGTTTTTTTCTTTAGGTTTCCAGAGTACTTTTCTTCAAAGTCAACTCTAGAGCAGGCATCCTGACATATCCAGCCCCTATAGTAATAAAATTGGACGAACAGATGACCCCCCTTAGCATATTCAAAGGTTGCTTTGCACTAATCAGTTCACATGGTCCATTTCAGAGAAATTAATGTTTAAGGGGTGCAAATGCCAAATGAGTTCCTCTCTCTCTTTCTGATTGACATCTCCTTCCACTCAGAGACGGATCTAGGATTAAACATTAGGAGACTCTTCTCTACTACTTCTTTCTTTAGCCTCTCCTCTCTTTCTTCTTTCTCAAATTCGTAGAAGGTGCTTAAGGAAGCCTTGTTGGATTCCAGGCAGTAGCGGGGCTCGAGCCCTGCCCACCTCACCGCTGGATCCACCTCTGCTTCCACTAATAAAAATATTCTTTGCAGGCGACTGAATTAAAACGGCTTTCCAGAAGCAGTTGAGCTAACCGCCCCTAACCAAACGCCTGTTGAGATGTACGGAGTACGTTGCATTTGTAATTGGAACTACTGCAACAGCATTTGGGAGCTAACTGTTGATGAGTACTTTCTTAATCCATCCATCCATGCAAATGCTTCAGTTCTTAATCCATCCATCCAAGCATATATTTTATTTGCACCTGACTGCCGTCCATTTCAGGCAGACGATCAATAAGCAGATCTGTAATCACGGGGTTCCTAATTAACAGTACCCGATCAGAGGAGATTCGTTCCTACTCAAACAACAATTAAGTTGCAAGCCAAAGTCAACTATGGACGCAACAAGTAAGACTGTCCTATTCCTCCTATCCCCCTGCATGCTGCTGGCTGCCCTCTGACTCAGACACTCAGTGCACGGATGGCACCACATCAGCAATCAGACCTCATCGATCCCCATGACACTTTTTTTCCCTAGCTAGGAGGTTACCGCGTAATGAGAAATCAAATCAAATAACAAAAATGTGAGAGTGCACCGACAACCCTCATCACCGATGACCAACCAAAGGCGGTCATTACCGCGTAATTTCCTGCTGAAAGATTCTCTTTACTCTTAAACCCTGCCAGACAAGTTGGGTAAAGATGCCCATGTAGTTAATCAATGGTATAATCTCTGTGTTTCCATTATGATAATGACCTAGTATCCTTGATAAAACTGCTGTAAAACAAACTTAATTTTGACTGGCAACTAACCCGTGTTGTCTGGTTTACTTGAAGCTTCAGTTATATAACTTGGATCGATACTTATAGACGAGCTTACAAAAAAGCAGATAGATTCCTTGTTTTCCATCAGACTTGATGGCATGTCATTCTTGATTACTTTTTCCTGCAGTTGTAGCAGAAATTATTTACATCCATTTTATCTACTGTCTGGATATTTTTCTTTTCATTTGCTTGTTCTTGTAAGTTTGCTTCTTCTCTATTAATACATACTCCTGAAAAGCTCTGTCTTGTTGGTGAATCTGTATCTCAGCCAGAATGTTGCAAGTGCTCGGAAGCAGCTGCTTACCGTAGGAAAGAACCATGACCATATCTCTGTCTGTGACACTACGAACCCTGTGTCTGTGTGCTATGGTGAATGGTCAATGGCGATCCCTGAAATCTAGGCTTGATGACCCGCTGCAGAATGCGATTGGTGGCTGAGGAGTCAGATGAACGCTGCCGACTCATCAAGGACCAGTATCTTGTTTCTTTCGGAGGAAAACACGCACAAGGCAAAAGAGCTGCCATTGACCACTTGACCAGTGCTCCAGTTTTCGCAGTCGTCAGCTTGCTGAAAATGTTGTGGAATGATTAGCATGAACCAAAGGATATTGGATTTCATGGACATTTCAGAGTGCACTGGAATTAATTGGTAGCTCAGATTTATGATCTTACTGACCTCCAGAATATCCTCTAGTCGGTGTGCAGAACTGCAGACCTAGATGACCTGCGTTGCTGAGGAATGATGCTAAGTTTCATCAGGTCCTTTAGTTCGATGGTGCAGATGGTCAAATGTCACTGATCATCAAATGTCAGAAGAGTCGTCTTCCTGCTCCCGGTTCTGCTCCATGATCATCAAATGTTTCAAAAGAACGACAAAAACTTTGCCGTAGTTTTATTACAAGAAAACCAGTTTTTAAGTGGAAACCAGACCGAAAACACCAAGCAACTATGAAGGGTGACAACTACTCAACAAGCAACTAAAAGACCACACACCCTGAACACCAAGCACACCCCACCAAGCAGGTAGGCAACTCAAAAGAGACAAGACCACCGAAAAGGACTAACAGAGAACAACAGCGGCAACGGAAAGACTGCACCAGAAGGCAACTGAACTCAGCAACTGTTTCCAACAGCATGGTCAAAGAAAGCTCCCAACTGAGAAAGTTACAAGCAGCTACCAACTGACTTGTGTTGTTATAACTTCATCAAAAGTGCCGAAGAACCATTCGTCGGTATAGATGTGTAACGAACCATTGGTCGGTATTTCAAGTTGTCTCGTGCAATTATCGTCGGTAACATTCACTACTAGCGAAATGACCTTTAGGACCGGACTCAAACCCCTATTAGTACCAGTTTTGGACCCAGTACCAGGCAGTCGGTACTGATGTGGAAGTCATATTATTATATGGTCGCTATACCCGGTACTAATGCGGAAGGCCTCCGTTGCCGTCAATCCACCCCGCCGTCAGCTTCTCTTTCTTTCCCCCCTTTCCTCTCCTTTTTCTTTTCTTTTCTTTTCTTTTCTTACTCATCATCTCATCTCATCCACAACACCAATCACAGCAAGATTTACAAAGATTCATCTCATCTCATTCAAAGATTTACAAGATTCATCTCATCTCATTCACATCACAAGATTTACAAGATTCATCTCATCTCTCATTCACAGCAAAAAATTCCCAATAATCATAGCACTAAGTCACCATTCATAGGAGCATTCGAGCATTCGCATCTATCTCACAAGAAGAACAAAATTCCCAATAATCACAACACTAAATCGAACACAGGAACCACTCACACATCCCTCGGCATCCCGCACCGGCCGTCGGGGCCACCTCCGGCCTCCGCGCCCGGCAGGGGCCGTCGCCTGGCCACCTCCGGCCTCCATGCCGGCAGGGGCCGCGCCGGCCGCCGTGGCCACCTCCCCCCGCGAACCCGCCGGCCCCGCTCCGCGCGCCCGGCAGGGGCCGCGCCGGCAGCCGGGGCCGCCTCCACCCACGAGCCACCACGCCGGCTCGGCCGTGCCCGCCGGCCCCGCGCGGAGGCGCGCCTGCCGACCCCGCGCGGCGGCTCGGCCGCCGGCCCCGTGCCCGCTGACTTGGCCTCCGGCCCTGCAGAAGAGAGAGGGAAGAAGGTGAGATGCAGATTCAGATGGGAGTGGAGAGAGAGAAAGAATGAGAGGAGCGAGAGATGAGATGGAAATAAATGAAGGGAAGGCCGGTGGAAACGAGATTTTTTCTAAGGTCATGTTTAGTTCCCCAAAACTTCTTAAAATTTTCGCATCGCAGACCGTGTCATCTCTCACAGAACACGTTTTCCAATGCAAAAAATTCACCACTTTCACCAAAAACTTCACCAAATAAACGGTGCCCAAGTCCTGGAAGGCGTGCGGTGGGAGGGTATTAGTACCGGATCTCGTTTCCGTCCGGTACCAACGTGGCCACATTGGTACCGGGTGGAAACCAGACCCGGTACTAATGTGGCCACATTAGTACCGGTTCTTGAGCCAACCCGGTACTAATGTGGCTCACTGGGGCTGCGTCGGGGTCTTTCCTTCCTAGCCGGTACTAATACCCACATTAGTACCGGTTGCAAAAAAAACTGGTACTAATGTGAAATCCTCTCCAGGACGAAAGGTCGATTCCCTAGTAGTGATTTGGATTTTACATTGAATCATCGGTCAGGACAGCCAGATATATAGTTCATCTCCATCGAGCTTTTCTACATCTGATGAAGCGATGATGATGCTTGTCTTGAGACCGAATATTCGTTCTCGACATCGACGTCGGTAAGGATGGATTAGGACTAATTTGGGGGGGGCTTTCCTTTCCTTCTTCTTCCTGTAGCCTCATTTTTCTTTCTCAAATTTATAGGGGGCTTAGGAGAGGCTCTATTGAATTTCCAGCGGTAGGAGGGCTTGAGCCCTGCCCGCCCCACCGCTGGATCCGTCCCTGCACGTCGGCATTGCCTGTGCATTTGTTATACTGATGAGACTGTCTTTAACCTGTAAGACTGTCTCCAGCAGTCTCTGTAACCGGTGCTGCAAATTCATTTTGCAGACGCGGCAGCCCGCTAGCGGCTCTAGCGGTAGCCCCAAAACCTGCCACAAAATGCAGCACAGCCGCCCAGCATGCGCATCCCTGGGGAAACTGCCGCTTTCTCTCTCCTATCTTCATCCAGCCTGCTCGTCGCGCACGCCCCCTCCTCTCTTCCTTGGGCGCCCCTCTTCCTCCTTCTGCTCCGTCCAGGACGTCGACGGCCGCCCTCGATTCCGGCGGAGCTCCGGCTAGGACGAGGCGCTCGACACCAGCAGCGACCGCGCTGCAGCCCTCCGTCGCCTCCGCACGGCGCGGCACCTCCTCCGCCCCCGCCTCCGCCATCTCCTCGAGGAAGCCGGTGGGCGGAGCAGGGGGCGCGCCGAGCAGAGGGCGCGCCGGCGGGCGGACCAGGGGCGCGGGGTCGAGGCGCGGTCGGTAGACCTGAGCATTTCACGGGCCGGGCGGGGTTCGGGCCGGGCCGAAAAAAATCGGTTTTTTCGGACTGAGAAAATCCTGCCCATGACCGTCCCATGGGACGTGTCGGGCCTCAGTTTTCGGGTTGGGCTCGGGCCGGGCCCGGGCTTGGACGGGCCGCCCGCGTATTTTACATGTAAAATAGCTAAAAACAGCATGTCGGGCCGGGCTCGGGCCAAGATTTTTTTTCGCGGGCTTCAAGATCTCTGCCCACGCCCGTCCAGTAAGGTCCGTGGGCGGGCCTGGCGCGGGCCGGGCCGGGCCGGGCCAAAAATGCTCAGGTATAGCGGTCGGCCGGCGGAGCCTTCCTCGGCGTAGATCCAGGGCGCCGGCCGCCGCCTCCTTCCTCGGCGCAGACCCGGGGCGCCGGCCGCCGCCTCCTTCCTCGGCGCAGATCCAAGGCGCCTTGGTGGAGGAGGACGCCGTGGCGCAGGCGGGGGCGGCGGAGACGCCGCGGCACCGTCGATTCGCATGCTCGATCTTCGATCCACGAGCTACGCCGCCGCGTCCACCACCCGCTCGATCTTCGCCTCGCTCCTCCGCCTCCGGCCACCGCCCGCTCGTTCCCAATGCCGGCGGGAGCACAACTGCCAGAGTCGTTGCACGAAAGGTGGGGAACACCGCTGGAGACCTCCTCTTTTGCAGCACGGGATCCTGCTGCATATTGGTGCTTTTTGCAGATGGGCGACGACATCCTGTTGGAGACAGTCGAAGCAGGCAAATAGATGCGTCTGATAAAAGTCGCATTGTCATTGTTAGGTGGTACTCTAGCCGTACAAGGACCCACGATCTTAAAACAAACAAAACTGCTCAACTCACAAGTAGTTGAAACTTGTGATTTATGAGTGAGAATGTTGGTGGAGCTAGCAGCGTCTGACCTAGCGGAGTGTGGTTGAGATTTGTGTCGATGCCTCAATCCACCGGCTTAGTTGTTAGAGTTTGAGTTGAGTCGAACCGACCCGACCCGCTGGTGTCATGCTTTTTTATTATTATTATTTTTGCATAGTTATGACTCTCCAAGTAATATAATCTTGTATTTTTTCTTTATCAATATAAATGCACTCGCCGATCGTTGTTCGTTCAAAAGAAAGGAGTGAGAAAAGTTGTTGGAATAATGCTTAATTTGATCTCCTGGTGGTTTGCAGTAGGTCCGTATAGATCGATCCACTCTTAAAAACCAAATGGTTAGTTGGACTTGGAGGAACTGATATATGCATGGTTATTTTCCCATGGAGTTACGATCATGACAAGCTAGCTTTTTTTTAAAAAAAAAAGAGCATGGCAAGCATCTTATATCAATTCCTCTTGGGATGAAAATGGTTTTTTTTTTGACAACGGGGAGGAAAATGGTTGGTTAGAAAGAAAAAAAAAGAAGAGCATGGCAAGCATCTTGTAGGTGGGCTCTCGCGTTGCTTTGCACTTGGCTTACCGTACGGCCGGGTTCAGTGGTGTTAAGTTTGACTTTGTACGTATACGTGTGGCCGGCGACTGATGAAGTTGATTACGTGCTCCTGCTCCTACAGTACTAGCTGTTTAGATTACCCACTACTACGCGACAACTGATAAGTTGATATTTGGGGCGTACGGCGGGGACACGTTTGTACTTACATGTTACACCACTGGTGGAAAAATGACTTTTGTTCCTACACATTAGTCCCGGTTCAACTTTGGAGTCGAGACTAAAGATTTTGGGACGACGTGACCTAAAATAGCTGTGAACGCCCCCTAACCTTTTGTCTCGGTTGGTGTTACCAACCGAGAATAAAGGCTCCACGTCCAAAGATATTGCAGCAGCAATCGACTTTAGTCTCGGGTGGTATTTCCACCCGAGACTAAAGGATTCTCCTTTAGTCTCGGGTGGAAACACCATCCGAGAATAAAGATTTAGTCCCGGGTGGTAATCCCACCCGAGATTAAAGGGGATCCTTTGCTCCCGGGTGAGAAATCCACCCGAGACAAAAAAGCTCGATCACCCCCGGGGTCTTCTCTCTCCTTTATCTCATCTCATTTATTCTCTCCCGTGAGACACTCATCTCTATCTTTTTCTTCTATCTCATTCTCATTTCATCCTCCTCTCATCCAGGCTCGCAGGAGGAGGAGGTCGGACGGGAGGCCAGCGGCGGGCGCGTGCGGCCCCGACGGCGTGGGCGTGCGGCCGGCCGGCGCGGCCTGCAGCGGCGGGCGACCGTGTGCATGACGCAGGTGCGGGAACAGCTGCGAATTTGTGAAGATTCTTGTGCGAATTTGTGCTGTGATATTCATGTGTTGTAATGGTGAAATCGAATTCATGTGTTGTGAGATTCTTGTGCGAATTTGTGAAGTCAATTGTTTCCAGCTCTTAAATTGTTTGTGTATGTGGTGGATTTGGAGATGAAGGGCAGAGGTCGATTTTAGCAAGTGTATGTAATTCGTGGAAGTTCTTGTGTTCTTGGTTTAGATCTAGAGCTCGAGCTTCGAGGACAGGGGTAGGGGATGCTCCAGATGGGGATGGGGTTGGAGAACCGGATGAGGCCCCGGGGGACGGGGCAGGGGGCTTTTTTTTGTCTGTTGAAAAATCCTTTGGTCCCGGGTACTCTTTATTCCCGGTTGCTCACCCGGGAATAAAGAGGGGGTCCTTTTGTCTCTAACGATTGGTCCCGGGTGGGTCTTAGAGAAATAGTGCTCTTCCCACCCGGGACGAAAGGTGGTTTTTCCAACCGTGCACGTATATAAAAGGTGTGTGTTTATTAATTTTTTCTTTGAAATTAGACAAAAAGATATACAATTAAGTTATTAGGTATAAATGGATGGGAAATCGCGTGGGCCCAACAACCATGGAGATTGGTGGCCGGGGGCTGCCGCGGCCCAAAAACCCACCCTAAACCCTACTCCCTCCGTCCCATTTTAAATGCATTTTTACTATTCAAACAAAGTCCCAAATTAAACGCACAAGACATGTCTCACATATGCCTGCCGTGCACCAGTATCAGGTCTGACACATGCCTGGGGCTCGCGGGATTGGCTGGCTACGCATGCGTGGCAAGCTCGGGCAAAGACGGGAACACTCTGGTTTCTTCCCGCAGCATATTTTTCCACCCTCCAGCACTGTTCTGCATAGTTTACTGTCACCTCGCTGTTGCTGCTCTGCATGTTTGAGTAGGGGCAATATCGTCATTTGCTTTCCACGTTAATTTGTGGTTCAAATCCTAGAAGTGCAGTTATAGTGGGACGGAGGGAGTACCTCCTTCCACCTATCCTCCCGCCGCGCGCCGTCCGTATCTCCTGCGCTCGGTACGGAACCCTACCCCACTGCTTGATTGATGAATCGTCTCGAGTGCTCGAATCCGATTGTTTCGTTGTCCCTGCTTGTCGGTCTAGTTCTCGCTACGGGTTTGCATTGCTTGCTTGCTTGCTGCGTACGTGATCCAGCGCGCGCGCGGGTAACAGTTCATTATATGACTAGCTTGTTGATTGTTTAGGACATCTGTCCTCTACCTTGAGTGACCTAACAATTGCATGCCACGAGTATTGTTTTTTTCTCACTTCTTTAATACGTATGTCCTATTAATTAGCTCAAGTGTATTGGGTGACACTCCAAATTTTTTTGACTTTTTATATGATTGTTATTATAAGCGACGATGCTAGTTTCCAGTTACTTATTCAAGTGTTTTACTGTTTTGCATTATTCTTAATTTGGTGTGCTGCCCATGTTTTCTGTAGAGCTTAATCTGATACATTATGGGTAAGTCGAGCAAGAAATCTGGTGTTAAGGCGGTTGCACCTGCTGCCGTCTCGGTTTCCGAGGGCAAATCTGGAAAGAAGTGTAATGCATGCTTTGTTGAGCAATGGAATAGTAGTTCTTTGTTAAGTTTGTCGCACAGGCTTTGTATTATTTAGTTTAACTATCCCATGCATAATGTAACAATAGATTCTAATAATCTGAATTGATGAACAGGGAAGAGAGATGCAGAAGATGAGATTGAGAAGGCAGTCAGTGCCAAGAAGCAAAAGACGGTACCTGTAAATGTTGAGCCAGTAAAGAAGAAGCAGCCCCCTCCAAAGAAAGTTGAGAGCAGTAATACCTCTGAGGAAGAGTCTTCAGATTCTGAAGAGGAGGTACTACATACTGTTCTTTTGTGCTTCACTCGCCCCCTTCCGCTATAACTGTTTTACTGTGTCACAATAGGTTGCATGATATGTGTACTACTGTATTGTTTCTATTGTTATTCTCTGGGTGCTATTGGTTGATTTACTTTCTTTCCTTGAAACTTTTGAGAGTCAAAGCTTGCAGTTGTGGTAAGTATTTACCTATATATTATGTTTCAGATGCCTTATTGAATATGGAGACAAGATTAATTATAGTTTAAAAACAACAATAGCATATAACTCGATATTTTGCTGAATTTACTAACGTTTGTAACGAGCTAAATGCTGTTTCACAACTAATATTTAAATGGAATATCCTGAGAACCCCTTTAATTATAGGATTTGATAGAACATTATTGACTCCACATTTTGCTGAATTTACTAACGTCGTCTGTTTCTTTGTAAACTAAAGAACGGTAAGTTTATTATCTTCCAGTGGAGAAGAGAAAGGAACACGTGTAATTTTAGATCCTTGTACTAATGTACAACTGGACACTGCTGTCTGAAATATTTATGCAGTATCACTGCAGTTGCTGCTCTTCTTCACTGACATTTGTTGCACTTTCTTGCTTTTCGGAAGCCTGCCTCCCAGCTAAAGAAGCCTTCAGTTGCCTCTGCACAAAAGAAGATCCAAGAGTCTGATAGCTCTGACAGTGATGCTGATGATGAATCAGATGACGTAATACATTTGTGAATTTTGCACTGTTCCCTTGGTTTCATAGTAGTTTGTGTTAAAAATAGTTTCAGTTGTCCTAACATGAGCGATATCTCAGGATTTGCTTGCTAAAGCTCCAGTAGCAATGAAGAAAAAGGAAGAATCGAGTGAGAGTTCTGATTCTGAGAGTGAATCTGTGTCCGAGGATGAGGTAGTAACCTACTACTACATAAGTTGGTAGAGACTGCATACACACAATCACTTCCTAATACATCTACTTTTTCTGCCTCCAGGATAACAATGCTAAAAAAGTACAGCCTGCCAGGGCTGCTGCTCCTAAGAAGAAAGAGGAATCTAGTGATAGCTCAGAATCTGACTCAGAGTCAGATTCTGAATCTGATGAAGTAGGTGTCACTATTTATTTATTTATTACACTTGTTAATTCTCTATTGTGCATATTTTCAAATCCATCTCCATTGAAAACCCTATTGTCGCTGCAAAGAGGCCTCTAGCAACAGAGAAGAAGAATGGACAAGTATGAGTTCTCTTGTTAAATCTTGTGCCTTTTGACTTTACATTGGTGCCGCTAAGGCGTATTTTGATTTGAAAAGTCCAAGCTTAACCCCCAGTGAATCGACAACAACATACTAGCCTTTAACCCCCCAGTAAATCAAATCATATTTATATTTAGTGTATTGTCTAATCAATTGGATAGTTTTTCAAGTGGCTTTTAGTGCCATATAAAAAAAATGCTTTGGCGACTTTCCTATCACAATAGACCTTCCAATGGTTGGAATCTTCTGTCTTTGATATACATATTATATTGCTGCCACTCAATACAAACTGTTTCTCCACTCGGCCTTTTGAGGATGTTTATTTACCATTTATTGTATCTGCAGAATGAAGTATTTTTACCATCTAAAGTATTATTTAACTTGCCTGTTTCACGTTAAATGGATGTTTGATAAGTGTCTAATTTCCTGCAGGCCAAAACTCCTACCAAAAAACAAAGTCAGACTACTGGATCAAAGACGATTTTTGTCGGGAATTTATCCTGCAGCATAGAGCGTGAGCAAGTGTAAGTTTGTGGAGTAGGTCAATTTCTTTTTTTCTTTTTGAACTGTATTGCGACTAACATCTATTTTCCACTTCCTGTAGTAAGAAATTTTTTGAGGAGGCTGGTGGGGTTGTAGATGTTCGTCTGTCTACTTTTGAGGATGGGAGCTTCGAGGGCTATGGTCATGTTGAATTCGCTACAGCTGAAGCTGCTCAGAAGGTGAACAATCGACCAGCTTACTATTTTGTTATTCAATGCAGCTTAGTTCATCTGTTACAAGATCAGAACACCTCATGCAATCTAGTTCTATTTAATGCCAACTGGTTCTGACACTCGATGCATCCATTTAAGAATTTGCTGATGAACTCTATTTCTCATTTTAGGCACTCAGATTCACTAATCATGACCTGATGGGGCGGTCTGTTAGGGTTGCCCTGGCTGAGGGTGCATACGCTCCTGGCAGCGGGTAATTGTCTGTCATCTTTGTTCCTATGGGGAATGCTTTTCTTTCTTTATCATCAATTATCAGTGTGGCCTGAATATTGTGTATTTCACAGGAGGGACAACAATCCTTTCAAGTCTGCTCCAAGAAGGTCCAGCAACACTGTGTTTATTGAAGGCTTTGACACATCTATTGGAGAGGACCAGGTAATTTTTAAGTTACATCATTGTGTTTCTGTTTTCTGTAACAATTTCTCTTTTTATATTACACGTGACACCATCTATTTCTTTGCCAGATCCGGAGCGCACTTGAAGAACATTTTGGCTCATGTGGAGAGATTACTCGTGTTTCCATTCCAAAGGATTATGAAACTGGTGCATGCAAAGGGTCAGTTGTCTCTTCACACATACCAATGTTTTACATTATTAAGGGTTTGTTGAGGCTCTATTTTGGGACACAATATTATATTTGTGAGGAACTGTTAGAGGCTAATAATATGTATATTTTGCAAAGCAACCATTTCCGAAAGCTCCATTCTTGTTTCTGAAAGCTCCATGCATTATTGTCATTGAAATGGGGCTTTGCTTGGTTTTACAGGATAGCATTCATGGACTTCAAGGACCCGGATTCCTTGGCTAAAGCATATCAGCTGAACGCCAGTGACCTTGGTGGCTACCTATTGTACGTTGATCAGGCGAGGCCTAGACCTGGTAACAACAGGGATGTGAAATAAACAGACTCCCTAATTGTCGGTGTCGGTGTTTTAGATCGGCAACCTACCAAGGGGAGTACCCGAGGTAGACGTTTGTGGCCTCGCCGAGATCGGGAACTCGAAGGAGAGACACGTGGCACATAATTTAGACAGGTTCGGGCCGCGAGGTGCGTAATACCCTACGTCTTGTATGCTGCGTAGCTCTGGATTGATTGGGTGTGTTTACAAGATGATGCGGATTATGAGATAGGGGTCCCTGCCTCGCCTTATATAGTCCGGGAGGCAGGGTTACAAGTCGGTTTGCCAGAGGAGTACTAGTCGTGTACGGCTAGGAGTACTCTACATGGATCCGGACATGTCCAGCCTCCTAACCGAGTACTAATTCTCTGTAAGCCTTGCGCTCCACGCCAGCAGGTGCCGTGTAGCCCAAGTCGGGTAGTCCCAGGGGCGCACGGAGTAGTCGGTCCCAGTACCCACCTGAGTAGTAGGCCCAGGGATGTCCGTACGACAAGCCTCCGAGTACTTTGTAGTCGAGCAGGATGTTTTCGAGTAGTCTTGACGGCCTTGGCGAGTAGTCCTTGAGCGTCCCCAAATTCCACAAGCCGAAAGTCCTCAAGAATGCTTGAATCATCCCGAGGCTGGAAGGTACTCCAGTTAATCCTTGAGTAGTCTTGAAGTCTTCTCGAGTAGTTCCCAAGCGTCCCCGAGTGCTTCTCTCGAAGGTCTTCAATAATACTCGTGTTGTCTTGATGAAGAACCATATGGGAAATGCGATTCGAAGAATCGCATTCCATATGGAATGTAGCCCCCGAGCCTTAGGTCGAATCGCAGATTCAAGCTGAGGGTCAATCTGAAGTTCTGCCAATCTTATCCCGAAAAATCCGGAGAAAAAACCGAAGGACACGTGGCACGGAACCCCCAAGCCTTGAGTCGAGTACTTTCTCTTGAATTGAAGGGTCATCTTGACTGTAGAATGTGTCGTGAGTGGGATCTTGATCTGGTGTAGCCCACTGGATCCGTCGGACGTAGTCGAGCCCCTGAGACTGAGAGCGTCGAGTACTAGAATATGAAGAGTCAGGCTGCAGCCGCTGAGTCACCCGCCTGGCGCTTATCCGTCCGTTCAGAACTGAGCCGCCGGATGGGTTATAAATAAGCGGTGAGCCCCTTAGGGTTTTTGCACTCCCAGCAGTTGCATTCACAGATTAGATCTGCGCTCCCGCTCCTCTGCTTCTCTGTCGCCGCCGCGAGCGTAGATTAGATCTACTTGCGCCCGCCGCCGCAGTCCGCCACCTCCGTAGCCCCTGAGCGAATGCGAGTGAAGACACCCGTAACTTGGAGGATGAAGGCTTCCCCGGCGAAAAGCTCGAAGACCGGCGCGTCGAAGAAAAGGAGCCGCGATTAGGCCGGAGATGCCGGCCAGTCGTCGTCGTCGCCGCCTGCCTCCCCTCGCCCCAATCCGGCAAAGGAGTGGAAGAAGGCGAAGTTGAAGACCGAGGACCTCCTCTCCTTGGTCAACAGCGGATTCCTCCGCGAGAAGGAAGTGGATCTGTGGCGTACTGACACCGGCGACCCATACCCGATGGAGAAGAATCCGGACGAGATCCCGATGTTCGCGCGGTTCGTGGAGCGTGGACTCGCGCTGCCGGCCAGCGACTTCTTCAAAGGGATGCTCAGGTACTACGGTATCGAGTACCTCAACCTCAACCCCAATGGAATCTTCCACACTTCCATCTTTGTGCATTTCTGCGAAGCTTTTGTGGGGATTAAGCCCCACTGGATCTTGTTCCGGAAATTCTTCCGGGTGAAGCCGCAACCGAGCACTGATGACCCGCGAGCAGTCGGAGGCGTCGGGATTCAGATGCGTGAAGACGCCTCCGGCCAGTACCTGCCGTACAAGCTCATTGATTCCAACCAGGACTGGAAGGCGAGGTGGTTTTATATCACCAACCACCACCCCGAGCTGCCGAAGCCGAGCGGGCGTCAACCGAAGCATGCGCCGTGGTGGAACACAGAGCCCACCATGCAGGAGGGTATCCAACTACCCCCGCTGCTGAAGAAGATCAAGGCCTTGCGGGAGGCCGGACTGAGGGTCGAGCACGTGGCCTTCAGTTTCATGAAGAGGAGGGTGTAGCCACTGATGCGCGCGAGACACCCTCGGGTACCAGTACACCGGCGACGAGGATACATCCCGGATGCCTGGCTTCGAAGTCGAGGACGACGTCATTGTTGAGAGGCTGGGCAAAATCTTTAAGGATATGCCCCCGTACACACCGTGCCCGGTGCCAGAGTACTCCGCGGCACGGCCGCCAAACCAGGTCAGTAGTCGTGACATAAGCCCCCGAGTACTGATTTGCTTGACGTAGTCGTACTCATGCTTGCTTGATGTTGTAGGATGGTGTGGAGAAGTATGTCTCCGTCCCACCCTCCCCTCCGCGACTTGAGGGACAAGCGCAGGGGAAGGGAGAAACCAAGACGAAGGAGCGCCGCGAAGTCGGTGAAGGCGACGATGCCGTCATTATTGAAGACAGCTCTGATGACGAGGATGAAGAGACGCTGCAACAGCGGTTCCAGCTCCGCTCAAGGTTCAGCCGAGCTAGGATGCCGAACATCCCGGTCATCGAGAAGCCATCTAGCCTGGAGGCTAGCTTGCCGGCGCCGCCTAGGAAGCCGCGCAATGTGGCACGGAAACGCGTCGTGAAGAAATTGAAGCTGTCAGAGGCCACCAGGCCAGAGGTGAGTAGCACGACTAGTGTAGTCGAGTACTGCCGATAAGTAGTCTGTTGCTGACAATATGACTTGTATTGCTGCAGGACATCCCCTCCTCAGATCCCGTTGATCAGGGTGAGAAGGATGTCCGGGAGACAATGGGGGCGGCAGCTAAAAGGAGCATTAGTCCGCCTCCGGCTACTGAAGATGTCGTGCCAAAGGGGACGCAACAGCAGGCTGATTCAGCTTTATTCACAGACTCCCTCGATTTTTCGAGTAAAGGTGGATGCATGTGAGTCTGTATGTCACTCACTCTTTTCATCGCTCCTCGATCGAAAACACAATAAGCCATGTTTAGTTCCAAAAGTTTCTCTGCCGCATCAGCAATTAGACCATGTTTAGTTCCAAAAGTTTCTGTGCCGCATCAGCAATTAGACCTGATCGTCGATCCCCATGAGACTTTTTTTCCAAGATAATTAAGGAGGTTATCGCGTAATGAGAAATCAAATAACAAAAATGTGAGAGCCAAAAGCGTGCACCGACAACCAGTTCTCATTCACTAATGACCAACCAAAGGCCCCCGGTTACCGCGTAATTTCCCGCTGAAAGATTCTCTTAACTCTTAAGCCCTCCCAGAACAAGCAATGCAAGTTGGGTACGGTAGAGATGCTGATGTAGTACGTACGTAGTTAATCAAACGGTATATATAATCTCTGTGTTTCCATTATGATTATGACCTAGCTAGTATATCCTTGATTAAGGCTACTGTAAAACAAACTTTTGAGTGGCAACCCGTGTTGCATTGTCTGGTTTTCTTGCAGCTTCTGTTATTTTTCCTGCAGTTATAGCAGAAATTAATTTACATGAATTTTGCCAGTTTTTCACCTCTACTGTGTGGTTGTTTTCCTTTTCATTTATTTAAAGCTCTATCTTGTCGGTAAATCGATCTGTACCTCGATCAGCCAGAATGTTGCAAGTGCTCAGAAGCAGCTGCTTACCGCACTGTAGGAAAGAACCATGACCATATCTCTGTCTGTGACACTAGGAAGAACCCTAGGGTGTGCTATGCATGGTGAATGGTCAATGGCGATACCTGAAAACTAGGCTTGATGACCCACTGCAGAATGCGATTGGTGGCTGAGGAGTCAGATGAACGCTGTGGCCTAGTCATCAAAGACCAGTATATAGCTTGTTTCTTTCGGAGGAAAACACTCACAAGGCAGAAGAGCTGCCATTGACCTGTGCTCCAGTTTTCACCGTCATCGCTCACTGAAAACGCTATAGAATGATTGGCAACCAGATAAATTTCGGTGCTATATATACACATTACTGTCAAATTTATTCGAGTGTTTCTGAGGATATTCACAGTTAGTTAAAACTCGCCTGGTGATCCGAGGTGTTCAGGAAATGCATCCTTGTCTGAAGCCTGAAATAGAATAGTAGCAATCAGGACCAGGAATCCAGGATCAGGAAGTACAATGTTATAGCATGGCTATCGACTAAACATATTAGATTTCATGAACATTTCAGAATGCACTGCTATTAATTGTTAGCTCAGATTTATGATCTTACTAGCCTCCGATATCCTAGTCGGTGTGCAGACCCTGTGTCTTTTTTTTTTATGAAACAGGAGGGGGATCCCCTACTGATTATATATTAAAATAAAAAAATAGGTACAAGAGTTATGAAAAGGCCATTAAGAAAAAAAAGAGTGGAAAAAATTCAACCCTATTACATGATTGATTGAAGCCATAAAGACATTGCTTGTTTGGAACTAATCTTTGCTCTCAGAATAACCAGAGCAAGTTCAGATTTAAATCTTTCCTTGGCCGCTTGAATTGTTGGTTGAATACCCCTGAAACTGTAGTCATTGTGAGCCATCCAAATTGACCAGCTCATTATGATAAACACCAAGCACACCCTACCAAGCTGCTAGGCAACTTACAGAGAACAACAGCTGCAATGGAAGACAGCACCAGAAGGCAACTGAACTCAGCAACTGGCCAACAGCAAGGTCAAAGAAAGCTCCCAACTGACAAAGTTACAAGCAGCTACCAACTGACAGATGGATGGCCATGAAGGTGCAGGCCTACTGTCTACTGTGACTGATGAACACCGGGGCCCTGAACACTGAATCTACGAGCCCTGGGAAGAACTTACTTGATGCTTTTAGGGCATAACTCTCATGCGAATAAATCAGATTAGCATGGTTTTTGTTGCCCGTAGCAACACACAGGAACCTAGTACCTGTACATATTTGCTAGTCTCTACTTTAATGAAAAGGCACAACACCTGCATTGCCCTCCAAAAAGAAAAGGCATATGAGGAAACAAGCATCAGTAAATAAAGATAGAAACATCATTGCATATCCATAAAGTAGAGGCAAGTATGCAGATTTGTTTGGGATTATAATTGGAACTTATCACTGTCCTACATAAAAACTGCAAGCTCTTTTTTTCATTTGTAATTCTATGGTCTGACATGCTAGTCATGTTACATAGCTAACGATGCATATCAATTGAGTAGGCCTTCTGAAGAGAAGAATGCTACAGCAATCTGGCAGCTCTCTTGCACCGATCAGGTCATCAGCTCTGCTGAGAACCATCTTTGTTACAAAAATACAATCTTTCATTTTCAATCACTCCTTTGAGAATCGAAACTGCCGCCGCCTTATCCAGTTTCTTGTTGTACCCGCCACACGCAAATGACTGTATTTCTTTGAACTCACCCGTCATTAATTTTAATCTATAATCACTAGGGCCTTTTGCCCCTCCTGTTTCATAAAAAAACCCTCATCTTCGCCACAAAAGTACAATTTTTCATTTTCAATCACTCCTTTGAGAATCAAAACTGCCGCCGCCTTATCCAGATTCTTGTTGTATCTGCTGCATGCAAATGACTGGATGCAGTTTGGACAACCATCCAATTTGGTGCAGGTACATGTCGAAATAAGCTGTAAAGCGGCAACCAGCAGCTCCCCAAAGAGCAGCTTCACCTGCGATGCCAAGCCAATGCCACCGGGATGTTTGTCGTACAGCAGAATTCTGTCAGGATTTTCAGAGGCTTGTTGAGGGTCTGCACACCGTGTCCCGAGATCGGAAGCACTGCACATCATATGCAAAGGCACTATGCTGAGGAGAGCATGCGATGCAGCATGGACACCCTCTTGAAACCCCAAATGCCTTTGCTCGACTTCTGCCCTTACGGATTTGGGAACACTAAGCCAAGCAGCTTGAGTATCAAAGGAGTACGCAGGCAGGTCAACCTCAATGCTGTCAGACAACACATTGTCCGTCTTCCAAATGCGATCGAAGAAATCCCACTCGGTTGTCACCTTGCAATTGTTTGCTTGAGCAGTCGTCCTGACCATGCCATTTATGGATGCTAATGCGCTGGTTGGAGGCAAAGCAATCTCACCTTCGAGGACATTGATCACGGTGTGGTCTCGGATTTTGGTGTAGTACTTGAGATCAGCTGCTGCTCTGCAGTAAGCTGTCCTCGAGGAGTGATCGAGCCTCTCAACCAAGTAGCTGTGACCTTGATGCATGTACACAGCACCTTCATACACCTGGAAGAAAGCCTTGCTTTCCTCAATCTCCTCGAGCACCCGATAACCCTGCTTGTCGATCACCTTGTACCGATCGTGCTCGATTGCTCGTATGCTCACCTCACGAGCCGGGCTCTTGTTGGCAGGTCCGGCATATTTCCACACGCCTGAATTGTTCGTCAGACATCCATTCTCTCTCAGAGCCACCATCGCACTGCTCAAAGGAGAACCGAAGTACCTCTCGTCGTGCTCCGGACACAGCGGCTTCTCAAAAGCAGCACATGCAAGATGCTGCCCCAGGACCTTGTGGTTCTGCGAATCGACCTGGCAATGCTCGACCGGCTTGCCGAACAGCTTCTCAGGGAATTTCATGAAGTACTGGTCCAGAGCACCCTCGAAGCCGACATAGACAGCGATGGACTCCTTCGACCTCCGTCCAGACCTCCCGGCCTGCTGCCAGAAGCTGGCAATGCTTCCGGGGAACCCGAGGTGCAGCGTGGCGTCGATGTGGCCGACGTCGATCCCGAGCTCCAGCGCGTTCGTCGCCGCCACGCCGCGAAGCCTGCCCCCAAAGAGATCGGCCTCGATCCTCCTCCGATCCTCCGCGACGTAGCCGCCGCGGTACACGCAGATGGAGTCGGAGAGCTCCGGCGACGTCTCGTCGAGCACCTCGCGCGTGCGCGCCAGCACCATCTCGCAGAGCTTCCTCGTGTTGCAGAAGGCGATGCACCGGAGGCCGTGCTGGACCATCTCGGCGAACAGGTAGGACACATCCTGCAACGAGCTAGGCCGCCTCTCATTTGCCCTGGGCACCGACGGGTTCCACAGCAGGAAGTGCTTGGCGCCGCAGGGGCTCCCGTCGTTCTGGACGAGCTCGACGTCGTCGAGCTTGGCGAGCTCCATGACGTGCTCCCTGGGGTTCGCCAATGTCGCCGTGCAGAAGATGAACTTGGGATGGCTGCCGTAGACATCAGCGCAGATTCGCTTCAGCCTCCTCAGGATCAGTGAGGTGTGGCAGCCGAAGGCGCCCTTGTAGGAATGCGCCTCGTCGATGACGACGTACTCGAGGTTGGATAGAATCCTCCTGAACTGAGCATGGGACGGCAGGATGGACATGTGGAGCATATCAGGGTTGGTGATGAGCAGCCGCGCCTTGTTCCTGATCTTGGCGCGGTCTTTCATTGGAGTGTCGCCGTCGTAGATGCTGAAGTGGGAATTGTTGCTATTGGACTGGTCCTGACGAGTCATCTCGAGCAGGGTCTTGAGCTGGTCCTGCGCCAGCGCCTTGGTGGGGAAGATGTAGAGCGCGCACGACGTCGAGGCCGGCGGCGAGATGGACTCGAGCACGGGGACGTTGTAGCAGAGGGACTTGCCGCTGGAAGTCGAGGTGGAGATGACGACGTGCTTTTCGCCGGAGACGGCGGCGGTGATGGCCTCCGCCTGGTGGCTGTACAGCCTCGTGACCCCGATGGCGTTGAGCGCGTTCATGGTGGGATGTGACAGGTGAGGAGGGAGCGGGCGGAACGCCGCCTCCCTGCCGGGGATCACCTCGACATGCCGGATCTGGCCGTGCTGTCCGAGCCCTTGCTTGAGGTGCTCCACCATATGCGCGGGGTCCAGCGGCTCCTCACCGTGGCAGTAGAAGGCCGACGAGGCGGGGTTGTCGGTGGGCACCCTGGCGATCTTGGCGTACACGTCCTCGCCGCTCCAGGACGAGGTGAAGAACTTCCTCTTCCTGGCCGAGGCGAACTCCGACGCCCATGGTGGGTTCGGAGCGGCGGCGCTCGGCGGCGTCGGTGTGCTCTGCAGCGGCGGAGGCGTGCTCTGCGGAGGCGGAGGCGTGCTCAGCCGCGGCGTTGGCCTGATATGCGGCGGCGTCGGCGGCATCGGCGTTCTCTGCGGCGGCGTCGGCGTGCTCTGCCGTGGCGTCGGCCTGATATGCGGCGGCGTCGGCGTGCGATGCCGCGGCGTCGGCCTGATATGCGGCGGCGTCAGCGTGCTCTGCAGCGGCGGCGTCGGCGTGCTCTGCAGCGGCGGCGTCGGCGTGAACTGCGGCGGCGTCGGCGAGAACTGTGGCGTCGTCGGCGTGATAACCTGCGGCGGCGGGGGCCTGACGGTGTCGGTGAAGGAGATGAGGGAGACGAACTCCCCCCGGGCCACGGAGAGGTTCGAGAGTTTGGCGTCGAGGATGAGCTTTCCGCCGCGGAGGAAGAGGTGGAAGTCCGGGGCGGCCTGGGCGGGCGGGAAGAAGGCCCGGAGCGCCTCCTTGAGGTCGCGGACGGTGGACGCTCCGGGCAGGCGGATGGTTGTGGTGCGGCCGTCGAGCGCGCGCACCAGGAGAAACACCGTGCGCTGGTCTTTCGCCGCCATTGCCGCCGACGACGGGGAAGGAGACCGGATTACTGGAGAGTCGCGAATAGCAAGCGAGATCGCGGCGCCTCTTTTGCCATGATCATCGTCCGATTTTTGTTAGGAGACGGGCGGGCGCGGCGGCGGCGTGTTCGACTCGGAGCATGAGTCCGAACACGGAAAGCGTGGTTGCGCTGGGCTGCACGGCCCAACCAGAAATCGTGGGCCAGTAAGCGATTCAGTCAGAACCAGGAATTTTTTTATATGCATTTTTTTCGTGATTTTCCAAAAATAAATGCACAATCAAGAAAATTTCAAAACTATACCACCGCCGCTGTTTAAAACAGCGTCTACACGCTACAGTGCTCCAAATGCCACCGCGTTTGGCTACTGTAACACAACCAACTGATGGTTCAAGCGGCGTCTCTGAACCGTGACGGGTACTGTAGCACTCCCAGATGCTGGTTGAAACGACGACAGGAGCCTGTCCGTCTTCAAAAATCATAACTTTTTGGTACGAACTCGATGAAGATAAATTTTATATGAAAATTGTAGCTTTTATCGAGATCTAAAACTTTGTAGTTTAAACTTTTTTTTCATTTGAAGTCATCTTGAGGCTCAAAAGTAGATAAATTTTAATTGTAGCCTAACATGGATATAGCAATAATACATAGCATAGTTTGAAATTTATGACCTTATGTATGTTACTAAAATGGATTATTTACATTTTATACAATGTGTATACAAAGTTTCGTGACATTTCAAGTTCAAATACTATTTTATTTAGATAGTCCAAAGTGTGTAAATTGAATTGGGTACCCTTTGTCATCCACGTCATATTTGAGCCTCAAGATGATTTCAAATGAAAAAAGTTTAAACTACAATGTTTAAATCTCGACGAAAACTATAATTTTCATATAAAGTTTATCTCCATTCGAGCTTGTACCAAAAAGTTGTGATTTTTTGAAGACGGACAGACTCGTGCCGCCGTTTCAACCGGCGTCTGGGAGTGCTAGGGTACCCCGTCGCGGTACTGTTCACAAACACCGGTTGAACCGGCAGTTGGTTGTGCTACAGTAGCTAAACGCAGTTTCAAGTGGCATTTGGAGCACTGCAGCATACAGACGCTGTTTTAAACGACGGTGGTGGTATAGTTTCACTGGTGGAAAAACGACCTTTGTTCCCAAGCATTTGTCCCGGTTCAACTTTGGAGCCGGGACAAATGCTATTGGGGTGACGTGGTCTCGGAAGGCTGTTTGCGCCCCCCCCTTTTAGTCTCAGGTGGTAATACCACCCGGGACTAAAGGCCTGGCGTCCAACGGCTCTGAGCCGCAATTATTGGCGCCAGACTTTAGTCCCGGGTGGTATTACGACCCGAGACTAAAGGGTGAGCCTTTCGTCTCGGGTCGTAACACCACCCGGGACTAAAGTTTTTGTCCCGGGTGGTATTACCACCCGAGACTAAAGGCTCATCTTTAGTCCAGGGTGGTAATACCACCCGGGACTAAAGGGTGGCGTCTATATATCCCTGCCTCCCTTCTTCCTCTGCCCGAGCTAACATTCACCCGAGAGCTAAGTTCTTCTCCATGGCGTCTCTCTCCTAGGGAGGTGATGTCCAATTTTTTCATTATCAATTTGTGAAGATTTCTCTCCTCCAAAGTGTTGCTAAGGTTTGATTCTTCATCATTCCTTCATTTGTTATGATTAAATTTCGTTTTTATGGTTAGAAATGGAGAAAATATGGATTTAAATTTTTAGGTGGTAGGAGGAGCTAAGAGATGATGGTTTCAGATGTTTTAGATTTAGTTAACATTGTATTTACTTTCACATATTTTTTAAGCATAGTTTCACATAGAGATTTATCCTCTAATTTTATAGTTTTTGCTATAGAGATAATTGATTTTAACTTTTAGATGAGAGATGCATTTAATTTTACATTTAGCTTAATTTATTAGAAGTTAGTTTATTAAAAAAATGGTCATTACCAAATGAAAATATATTACCTACCTATTTCATTCATTTTTGATAAGTATTTCTTGTTTTAATTTAGAATACATTTAGGCATTCTCTTATTTTTTTCATATACAGTCGGTTGGTTCTCTACCAGTGGCCTTACATCACCAAGCTACATCCCTACATCTCCTACCTAGCTACGTCACTGGCGAGCTGGGGGCTATACGTGGCTCGGTGACGTAGGACTGTAGTTAGATAGGAGATGTAGGGCTGTAGCTAGTTGATTTGGAACTGTAAGTGGGAGAGCAATGTGCGTGTATATGATGGTGAGGTGATGCTGTAGTTCGTAGATGATCAGGGTCATTAGAAAAGGTATAGTACTACCTACTTCCATTGTTTTATCTTTTAGAGATTATTAGAGACAATAGAAATTTTATTACATTCATGTTTATTAAGTATTTTGTGTATTTTTATTCGAAAGATTTAAAATGTTATTTGCTGCAACATCTGGAAATTCAGACATATAGTGCACCGCCTCCGGTACCGATAGGAGCAAGCTGTTCAAGCATAATGTTTTGAGTGACACCTCTCAGGAGGTTAGCTTCAGCATATACAGTAGCTCTTAGTAGACACCTTATTCAGAGAGTGGGAGAGAGAATGTCGACATCATGTTTGATCAGCTTGCTCTGTCGGTACCGGAGGTAGTGCACTATGTCAGCTTCTAGATTTTGAACCACTACTTTGAACACATCTCTAAATTCGTGTATTGTCTTCAAATCATCAACATGTTCACGAACCGTATTTGATTTTTATATAGAATAAATAATGAAGTTATTTTTTCACGATGCAGATGAACCGGCAATGGATGTACAACGCTGACAGACGGTCAGTGGAGTACATTACCGGCAGTGGCGAAAAAAATAAGGATGCGAGTGGGTTCATGTGTTGTCCATGCTCTGATTGCAAAAACGAAAGAGACTACCATGACCCGGGCACACTTCACCTCCACTTGTTGAAATACGGATTCATGCCGAACTATGTGGTTTGGACCAAGCATGGTGAAAGAGGGGTTCTGATGGAAGACGACAAAGAAGAGGAGGAGGGTATTCCGGACTGGACCGCAGGTCAAGCTTTTGCAGATACTTTAATGGAAGATGCTGACGAAGAAGAGTTACCAGCACATGCTGACGGGCCTGCCGATAGTCTCAGTCAGGTTCTACAGGATGCACATAGGGACTGTGAAAACGAAAAAGAAAAGGCAAAGTTCCAGCGTATGATCGAAGATCATAGAAAACCGTTATACCCAGATTGCAAGCCAGGTCACAAAAAGCTTGGTACTACACTAGAAATGCTGCAATGGAAGGCAAAACATGGTGTGTTTGATAAGGCATTTGAAGGGATGCTAAAAATTGTGGAGGACAAGCTTCCTTAGAACAATGAAATACCGTCCACCACATATGAAGCAAAACAGACGGTGTGCCCTCTTGGGTTGGAGGTACAGAAGTTCCATGCATGACCTAATGATTGCATCTTATATCAGGGTAAGGATTACGAGAATTTGGATGCTTGTCCTGTGTGCAAAGCGCTACGTTATAAGATTCGGCGAGATGAAGATCCTGGTGATCTCCAGGGGCACCATGACAAGACGAAGAGAGTTCCAGCGAAGGTTATGTGGTATTTTCCTATAATACCACGTTTGAAGTGTTTGTTCCGGAACAAAGCACATGCTAAGTTGATGAGATGGCACGCCGAGGAACGTAAGCAAGACAACCTGCTGAGACATCCGGCTGATGGGTCTCAGTGGAGAAAGATTGATAGAGAATTCAAGACATTTTCTGAGGATAGGGAAAGGAACATAAGGTTTGGTTTAAGTACGGATGGTTTCAATCCATTCGGGGAGTTTAGCAGTGGTCATAGCACTTGGCCTATGACCTTATGCATGTTCAACCTTCTTGGTTGGATGTGCATGAAGCGAAAGTTCATTATGATACCGGTGCTCATCCAAGGTCAACAACCCGGCAACGACATTGATGTGTACCTAAGACCGTTGGTCGATGAACTATTACTGCTATGGCGGGAAGAGGGCGTACGTGTGTGGGATGAGGACAGGCAAGAGAACTTCGATCTACAAGCATTGTTGTTCATAACCATCAATGATTGGCCTGCCCTAAGTAACCTTTCTGGGTAGACAAACAAACGATATCGGGCATGCACGCACTGTTTGCATAGAACACAAGGTATTCATCTCAAAAGTTGTAAGAAGGTCGTGTATAATGGTCACCGTTGTTTCCTTGCAACTAATCACCCCTTACGGAAGAAAGGGATGCATTGGAAAGGGAAGGCTGATCATCGTACGAAGCCACCCTATTTTAATGGAGATGTCGTATTTGAGATGGTAAATGATCTAAGGGTAGTCTTTGGAAAGGGTGCCGGTAGTGAACCTGTTCCAACTGACGCTAATGGGCGTGAACCAATGTGGAAGAAGAAATCTATATTTTGGGAGCTACCTTATTGGCGTAGCCTTGAGGTCCGACACGCAATTGACTTGATGCACCTTACGAAGAATCTTTGCGTGAATGTGCTAGACTTCATGGGTTGTTACGGTAACCCGAAGGATACCAACGAAGCACGAGAGGACCTGAAAGAATTTCATAAGATTCCCAAAGTTCAGCGGGAGGGTGATGATGAAACTGATCCGGAAGAGGATGATGATGATGTTGATTACTTTGGTCCTGCTAGTTACACTCTCACCAAGAAAGAGAAGGAAAGCGTGTTTGATTGCCTGAACAGTATTAAGGTTCCGTCTGGCTACTCGTCGAATTTAAAGGGGATCATAAATATGAAAGAGAAGAAGTTCACAAATCTAAAGGCCCAGGACTGTCACATGTTGATGACACAGTTGCTTCCAGTTGCGTTGAGGGGTGTTCTATCAGAGAATGTACGATTATTGGTCGTAAAGCTTTGTGCATTTCTCAATGCAATTTCACAGAAGGCAATCGATCCAGCCAAGCTAGGAAAGCTACAGAATGATGCGGTTCAATGTCTTGTCGGCTTTGAGTTAGCATTTCCACCTTCCTTCCTCGATGTTATGACACACCTCCTGGTACACCTTGTGAAAGAAATTACTATTCTCGGTCCAGTATACCTTCACAACATGTGGCCTTTTGAGAGGTTCATGTCGATCCTCAAGAAATATGTTCTTAACCATGCCCGTCCGGAAGGAAGCATTGCCAAGGGATATGGAACTGAGGAGGTCATTGAGTTTTGTGTTGATTTTGTTGACACAATTGACTCGATTGGGCTTCCAGTATCACGACACGAGGGGAGACTACAGGAAAAGGGTACCATCGGAAGGAAATCAAGTTTGAGCAATAATACTGATTTGTTCCATAAAGCACACCTAATAGTCCTGCAACAATCATCACTGGTGACTCCGTATAGGACGGAACACGAGCAGATTATTGCTTCTCAAAATCCAACCAAATCCCCATTCTGAATTGCACGACGTCACTTGGAAACATTTCCCTCATGGTTGAGTGAACAACTCATTGGTAACTCAATGATTCATCCACAACTAGCTTTGTTAGCCAGGGGACCTTGTAGCACAATTACAAGATTTCAAGCTTACGATATGAATGGTTACAATTTTTACACGAGAGCTCAAGATCGTAAAAGCACAAACCAAAATAGTGGTGGCCGTATGGACGTCATCGGAAAAGATGGGGGCAAGACCTGCTATTATGGTTTCATAGAAGAAATATGGGAGCTTGAGTACGGAGCGATGAACGTCCCTCTGTTTTTTTGCCAATGGGTAAACCTGAATGGCGTAAAGAAAGATGAATATGGAATGACAATAGTGGACCTTACCAAGATTGGGTTCAAAGATGATCCATTCATGCTTGCCAAAGATGTGCATCAGGTTTTCTATGTCAAGGATATGACTAGCTTACCGAAGAATAAAAATCCCCAAGAAGGACCACAAGAGGCAAAGCGTCACATAGTTCTTCCGGGTAAAAGAGTAATCGTGGGAGTCGAGGACAAAACAGATCAATCTGATGATTATGATCTGTTTGATGGCATGCCTCCGTTCGCTATCGAAGTTGACCCAAGCATATTGCTTAGACGTGAAGAGACACCGTACTTACGTGCTTGAGATTAATGTCGACCTGTAATGATTATTTTTTGAATAAATTCAGTATTTATTTCGATTTAATTGAATTTCAGTTGTGATGCACATCAATATTGCAAATGAAAATTGAAATTGAATATTTCAAACTCTAAAACATATTTTTGCAAAGCAAAGTAGAGCTCTTTAGATTTTTCTGAATTTGTTTATTATTTCTTCGGTTTAATTGAATTTAAGTGGTGATGCACATCAATATTGCAAATGAAAATTGAAAGTGAATGATTCTAACTCTAAAATATATTTTCTCATAGCAAAGTTGACTTTATTAGATCCGAACTAAATATAATTTTGCATGGTTGAAATAGTAAAAGTTATTATATTTTTTTTAATTTCAAAGAGATAGAATGTGAAAATGAGAAAAGAAATGGGGAAAAACACTTCCCGCCCAAAATTACACTTTAGTCCCGGGTGGGGTTACGACCCTAGACTAAAGGGGGGCCTTTAGTCTCGGGTGGTAACACCACCCGGGACAAGAGGGCGAAATTTTGCCCTTGGGGGGCCCTCCCGCGCGAAAAGGGCATTTAGTCCCGGGTGGCGTTACGACCCGAGACAAAAGGGGGGTCTTTTGTCTCAGGTCGTAACGCCACCCGGGACTAAATGATCTTTGCTCCCGGGTCTATTTACGACCCGAGACTAAAGAGGGGGGGTCATATATATCCACGGATCCACCCCTCTTCTCCCCAACTCCTCCACTTCACTCTCCGCCGTCGCCCCTGCTTTCTCCGCCGGTCGTCGTCGTCCCCCGTCGTCGTCGCACCCCGTCGTCGTCGTCCCCGTCGCACCCTGTTGTCGTCACAGCCCGCCGTCCCTGCCCGCGCCCGGCCGTTGTCCACGCGCCCGGCCGGCGCGCGCCGCCGTCTTCATCCCGCCCGGCGCCATCGATCCGCGTAGCCCCGACATCCCCGACCGGCTCCTCCCCACCACGCCGCGCTCGTCGATCCGAGCCGTCCCTGGCTCCTCCCCTCCACGCCGCGCCATCCGGAGCTCCCGACTGCCGTCGTCTGTCCGCACGCCGCCGTCGACCCCGCTCCCGGCCGCTGTCCCCGCGCCCAGCCGTGTCGTCCCCACGTACGCCCGGCCGTCGTCTCCACCTCGCCCGGCCGTACGTCACCGCCGCCGCCCGGCCATCCCGCTCTCCCTCCGCGGCCTTTTATCTCGGGTCGTAACGCCACCCAGGACTAAATGATCTTTGCTCCCGGGTCTGTTTACGACCCGAGACTAAAGAGGGGGGGTCATATATATCCACGGATCCACTCCTCTTCTCCCCAACTCCTCCACTTCACTCTTCGCCGTCGCCCCTGCTTTCTCTGCCGGCCGCCCTCGCCCCTACTTTCTCTGCTGGCCGTCGTCGTCCCCCGCTGTCGCCCCTGCCTCCGTCGTCGTCTCCCCCGCCGTCGTCATCCCCGTCGCACCCCGCCGTCCCTGCCTGCGCCCGGCCGGCGCGCGCCGCCGTCTTCATCCCGCCCGGCGCCATCGATCCGTGCCACCTCGGCATCCCCGACTGGCTCCTCCCCTCCACGCCGCGCTCGTCGATCCGAGTCGTCCCCGTCCCCGGCTCCTCTCCTCCACGCCGCGCCCTCCGGAGCTCCCGGCCGCCGTCGTCCGTCCGCACGCCGCCGTCGACCCCGCTCCCGGCCGCCGTCCCTGCGCCCGGGCGTGTCGTCCCCACGTACGCCCGGCCGCCATCTCCGCCTCGCCTGGCCGTACGTCGCCGCCGCCGCCCGGCCACCCCGCTCTCCCTCCGTCGCTCCCGGCCGCCGATTTAGATTTGAATTTAATTAGTGTTTTTAGATGATATGTATTTAAAGATGAAATATGTATTTAGATATATTAATTTTTTCGCTCGCCCGACACTTTGGTAGTATCGCTCGACACGCTCGACCCCGCCTGACACTTAGGTTTTCTCGCTCGACCCCGCCCGACACTTAGGTTTTCTCGCTCGACTCCCGCCCGACACGCTCGACTCCCGCCCGACTCGCTCGACTCCCGCCCAACTCACTCGACTCCCGCATGACACTTAGGTTTTCTCGCTCGACTCCCGCCCGACACTTAGGTAGTCTCGCTCGACTCCCGCCCGGCTCGCTCGACTCCCGCATGACACTTAGGTTTTCTCGCTCGACCCCCGCCCGTCACTTAGGTAGTCTCACTCGACTCCCGCCCGACACTAAGAAATTAATGTATATTCTTACAAATTTATGTACTCAGAAATTTATTTATGTGCTCAGAAATTCATTTATGTATTCAAAAATTCATTTATGTGCTCAAAAATTCATTTATGTGCTCAGAAATTCATGTATGTGCTCAAAAAATCATTTATGTCTTCAGAAATTCATTTATGTATTCAGAAATTCATTTATGTGCTCAGAAATTCATTTATGTATTCAGAAATTCATTTATGTGAGGACGAGGATCGGATTATGGAGAGCCTTATTGCTGGGGGTCCAAATACCGAGCTCCCAGCCTTCACCGAGGAGGAGCGTAGCCAGGCGGACGTGTTCCTCAACATAACCGCGGACATCGACACCCGCACCGCGGACATTGACACCCACGCCGAGGATAATAATGAAGACCTTTTCATAGTTAATGCAGAAGGTTCCAACGAGGTATATATATCATGCATTAAGTTTATCATGCATTAAGTTCATTCTGGAACCCCGCCTGAATAACAAATCCGCAACTTGTAGGCTTCAACCTCGACAAGCAAAAAGACTAAGAGAGGGCGTACAAAAGTAAGCGTCGATCATGACGTGAAGTTTTATATCACTGAAGTCAATGAGCTTAGCCAGCCATGGGAACCAAAGAAGGTCAGGGACAAGTTTGTGTCCCAATGCGGTGCTATTGTGAGGGACAACGTGCCCATATCGTATAGAGAATGGAAGGGAAAGGAAGATAATCCATGGGTGCTTCCGGATTCAGTTAAGAATATGTTATGGGATGATATCCTAAAACACTTCACACTTCCACCGGGCGTGAACGCAAACCTTGTGAAGCAGTGGACTCTCACGAAGATGGCAACTCAATTGCAGAGTTTTAAGAAGTAGTTGCACAGAGATTATATCAAGAAGAATCGAACTCCAAATTTTGATGATTATCCCAAGCTAAAGGATCACTGGCAGTCCTGTGTGGATTACAAGAATTGTGAAGAATTCGCCAATAAGAGCACACGAGCTCAGAAAAGTGCCAGTAAGAAGACGGATTACAACCATCATCTTGGTCGAGGTGGTTACGCGGTTGCAGCACCCAAGTGGCGGAAGATTGAAGAAGACCTGTTCAACAAAGATATCGTACCAGCGGTCTTTGACTGGGAAGAACGATCGAAGAATTGGTATTATGCCCGCGGTGGAAGATTGAACCCTGATGATGGTTCCCTCAAATTCCCACCCACGTTACGGGAGGCGGCACTTGGGATAACGAAAAAGGTTGAAGACATCAAAGCGGGCAGATTGGTTCCTGACAGAGAGATGGATGAGCTCACTTTGGCGCTCGGGAATCCAGAACACCCAGGACGTTGCAGGGGTTACGGGGTAGTCCCGTGGAAGTTTGCTTTCAAGGGAAGCGTCGACACCTACAGAAGCCGCAAAAGAAGATGGGAGCGTGAAGAGGGGCAGTGGCGCGAAATGATGGAGCAGAGACTTAAAGAACAAGAAGAACGTATGAAGGAAGAGGTTGCACGACGAGTCGCCGCCGCGGTAGCTCAGATCACCCCTGCCGGAGCACTACCCCAAGCACCGGTGGATCCCGTCATTAGCCCTTCCGCTTGCAAAAGCAGCTGTGCTTCCATAGAGGCCCCCGAAGAACAAAGGGCGGCAAACCAAGAAGAAGTTCAAGTAGAAGACACCGAACGATACCCTGTGGATGAACTCTGTCAGCGCACCGCATGTGAGCTGCACAAGCCGATCGGCAACATCACAATGAAGGTATAAACCTGATTATACGTGCAATTATCTCAACCTTTGATGCATGTCTCAGGCATTTAATAACTTCATCATTTCTCTACATATATATAGGTGGCGTACGAAATGGCTTTAGCACATCTCCCGGGATGTACAAGCCACGGCATGCAGATTCCAACTGGCTACGCCTCAGTTGGTTTGGAGGAGATTGCTGACCCAAAGTTTAACGACATAGAGCTAGACATCCCAGGAGGTGACGGGGAAAGGACACTCCACGATGCGCTTCACGGTATCATATTGTGGCCCAAATGTTACATCATAATACCTAACATGCCGCCACCGATCCCTCCAAGTGTTGCCGAGCAGCAGCCACCATCTCCTGGGCCGTCACTGGGACGGTCGTCGCCGAATGATTGGAGCTCACCGTCTCCACAACGGGGGAATTCTCCTGCCGCGAGCGATGACGATGACCTCCATCGTCAGCAATCACCACCGAAGCAGCCTTCACCAAAGCCTGCCGAGAGGTCCCGATCAAAATCTACCACGTCTATGCCCGTGCCAAATCCGGATCCCCCGACGAAGAAAGGGAAAAAACTGTTTGTTAAAAGGAAGGTACCATACGACATGAAAACATCAGAAAATGAGGCGGAGTGTGATAAGCAATTCAAGGCGTGGATTGAAGGGACAAAAGAGGCTGCTAAACAGAGACTGCTCACAGAAAAGGAAGCAGAAAAGAATAAAGATCGTCCGCAGAAACTCAGAGCTTTCATAAAGAAGAAGGAAACAGAAAAGAAAATAATAAAACCCCTGAAAAGTGATTATGATCGGTCGCTGCACAAGTCCCTAAAGAAGAAGAGACAAGGAGGGTCACCAAATAGTTACATCGACCAAGTACCGGGGTCGACGATGCCACAGGATTATAGGAAGGAGAAGAAGGCAACACAAGCATCAACGTCGACGAAAGAGCCTTCAACGAAGAAGGTAACACAAACGTCGACGTCGGCGAAAGAGCCTTCAACAAAGAAGGCAACACAAGCGTCGACGTCGGGAGTACAGACTTACGTCGCCTCTGGCCTCACTGCAACTGAACAAGCTCTTGCACTTATGGACGCAGAACAAGTAGCGCATGTCATTGAAATTCAAGAAGCAACAGGGTTCCCACTACAATATGTTCTCGGCCACGAATCACCTCCTCGGGACAAAAACATCGTACCTAGATGGCACTACGAGCATGGGAAATCTCTGGTCAGGCCTGAGTTGGTGAAGAAACTCCCTACTCAGATGCGCAGATTCCATGACTTCTACATGAAGACGTCTAAGGTGGGCCTGGAGATGATTGGCATGCTTGTTAAACCGGGAGATTTTGCTGGTGAAGGCGAGAAGTTGGTCTGGCTGCAATTCAAGGATATTTATGAAATTTACCATCTTGACTCCCTGAATACCGATCTTGTCATGGCCGGGTCCCTGTAAGTGACGGTGCAATACATACCCTAATTAACAAATTAATGCATACTCTAATTATTAACTTTGTCTTTCATTTTCTGTAGCCTGGAAATGCATAACATGCGGAAGAATGGTTACCAACGAATAGATCTCATGGACCCATCTTTAGTTAATCAAGATCAAGTAAAGCTCCAACCAAGAACAACATTCAAAACAATCCTAAGGACCTTGTGTGATATGCATTACAAGGATTTGATACTTCTACCTTACAACTTTGAGTAAGTGCGATTACCATCTTAATTACTAAGGGTTCGCATTTCTAATTATCCTAATTAACATTATTTAGTTCTAATCTTTTGAGCTTGCATGTATATACAGTTTCCACTAGATTCTTCTCATAATTGATGTCAACAGAAGCAACGTCCTTGTCTTTGATTCGTTGAGAAGAGATCCGAACAAATACTTGGACCTTCAAGATATGTTTCAAGAGTAATAATTCTACCCAATATGTTCCCTTTTATGCAATAGTGTGCTTTTACTAACACTATCTAGCTCTAACTTTCATTATTTTCTGCCAGAGCTTGGGAAACTCATTGCTGTCAACCCTAGAACATGGAGACCTAGAATAAACTTCTCTACAGATTTTCCGGTACGTAAACCAAATAACAACTTCAGCTTGGGCAAATTAAAAATGTATAACACTAATTTTTCATAATTATCTTCTTCAATTTAGTGTATGAGACAGGAACAAGGGACACATTTATGTGCATACTATGTGTGTGAGTTCATCCACAATTTCTGCGAGGCAGGCCCGTCAGATTATACTGTAAATATTATTTTAAACCAATTAATAATATATTATATTCTAACCGCTTATATATTTAATTCTTGTGTGTAATATATTAACTCTTAGCGATTCAAGAAAATCTTTGCGGATTCATGATGGACTAGGTGATTAATCCACAAGGCAGAAATCACTATGACGGTCATCGAATTGATAAAGTTTAATTAGCACCTCCGGTGGAACTTTAGACTAAAATTAGAATGAAATGATATTTTGATGTATATATATACTACTTTCAGAAAATACTATCTATGCTTTCGATGTAATATAATGTGTGTATATATTTATTTATAAGTTTATTCTCTTGATATAGTACGTATAGTAGACACGTATAATTAGTGCAAACATTTATACGTACACGTAAATTACACCCATATATGTGAGAATATACGCGTATAACATTAGTAGAACAATTGGAATTGAAACAAAAAAAATCACAGCGGGTTCTTTAGTCCCGAGTGGTAATACCACCCGGGACTAAAGGGATGGCGCACAGGTGCTGGTGTGCCCTCCCCTTTTGTCCCGGGCGGGGCTACTACCCGGGAATAAAGGCCCCCCTTTATTCCTGGTTGCCCACCCGGTGACAAAGGGGGGAGGGCCTTTTGTCTCTCCCCTTTCGTCCCGGGTGGGCTTTAGGGACTTAACGCCTTTTCTACCCGGGACTAAAGACCCTTTTCCCACTAGTGTTTTGAAATGTTCTAAATGGTGCATTTATTTTTTAAAAAAATAAAAAAATTAAAAAAATCCCAGAACCAGGAGGCACAACGAATCTCGCCCCACCCTAACAGCATATGGCCCAATGGCCCAAACTGCATATGGCCTCTCGTGTAGAAGTTGTTGTACGCCAAGATCACCTCCGCCTCCATTTGTCCTTGCAAGCTCAAGTTCGTCGACATCGTCAACGTTGATGAAGAATATGTGGCTTGTCACAATTGACATGAACACGAAAGCCGTGGAGTCAGTCACTCAGTATATCAACGGGCTTGAGGGACAAAGGAACTGAGGACGCTGACTTGACAAGAGCCAGGTCCAGGTGCCCTATGCCCTTCCTCGCCTGTCAGTTCTCCAACAAGCATTCCATTCTCAAGGTAATATATTGCTATCTGCTGTATGTGTTTGTTTTTCCAAGCCCCCAACCCCTAACATAAGCATGCTTCATCCATCCATATATGTATGTATTGCAGCAGGAGGAACGATGTGGAATGATTATGCCGATCCACGAGGAAGGCATCTGTCGAGCGGTTTGTGTAGGGATACTTATATATGGTCTCTATTTTATGCTGTGTATGGACCTAGATAGATTTGTTGGTGGTGTGTTCCATAGGGGTTTCTTGGTGTGTCGAGAGTACAATTTTAAGTTTTCAGAAAACAAAACCAACCACAATATCTCCTTCTCATTAAGCTTCTTATTACTAGAAACTCGATAACGGAAGTTTTATTAATCTTAGACATTATATCAAGTTGATACAATAGAACTAAGATCATTCTCAGCCTCTGCATAGCTAAGATGTACACAATCTGTAGAAGAAAAAAATACACGACAACATATATCATGTCGCCACGAACAACTATATCATGGCCATCATCTCCTTCCTTTCTTCTTCTTCCTCAAATTTTATCGTTGGGTCAATAAATAGAACTAGACCACAATAAAGAGAACTAGACCACCACTTATATTTCCAGCTTGCTAAAAAAAGGACAAATTGAATAAACCTAGTAAACCACCTCAGGCAACTCTGGTGGGTAGTACCACTGGTGAGTGGTGACTGGGGAGGGGGAGAGGGGGCTTGAGCCCCCCTACCGCCCTAGCTTGCCTTGTGTTGATCGTCTATGTCCGTACCATCCTGGTACTGGCGCAGGGTTTGTTTTACATTGTTAACAGAACTAGACCACCACTGATATTTCCACCTTGTTAAAAAAAATAGACAAATTTAATAATCCTAGTAAACCACCTCAGGCAACTTTGGTGGGTAGTACCACTGGTGAGTGGTGACCGGGGAGGGGGGCTCCTGGCTCCATGGAAACCCAATCCTAGCTTTGCTATGGATACATGGACAACCACTGCCTTGTGTTGATCGTTTATGTCCGTACCAAGACAACCACTGCCTTGTGTTGATCGTCTACATCCGTACCATCCTGGTACTAGTGCAGGGTTTGGTTTACATTGTTAGAAGTTTGACGAAAACTGTATTTTCAAGGTTTCTTAGGATATCTCTAGCGAGGCAGTATCAAGGTTTCTTAGGATATCTCTAGCGAGGTAGTATCAAAAGTTCAACAGGCAGATTTGTGAGTACATCGATTTTTTTACATTTACACCTACACAAAGTTTATGAAGGGTGGTCCATTCATTGTTCATGGGATTCATTTTATCGACTTGTACATTCGAATGCTTGGATTTGGTTGGTGTTGAAGCATCGGGTGATGAAGCAGTAGCTAAAGGAAGGCCACACAACAGTCGTTCAATATGTTAAGGATCAGCTAGCAAGGTCATTCTTTTCCCTTAGCTTGTGATCTCCCATATCACATCAGTAGTTCAAGTTAATGAGATTGATTCAAGTAAAAGTGATTTCTTCACTTCTACACGTGCAAAGTCAACATGCACACGATAGTTGATGAAGTGTGGAAAAGGGAAACCAAGATGGAGTGGTGTCGTAGATTTTTTTCACACCTGTAAAGGAGTAATCAGATATGGTGATGCTAACCCTTCCTCTGGGGGTGGGGGTTGGAGCCCCCTACTAGAGGAGGGTGCCCTTAGGGTTCGATCCTAACTTCGTCCCTGTAAAGGATTAGTGGATCCTGATGTGTCTATTTGAAAGGACCTTGTGATGCCTAGAGGGGGGGTGAATAGGCTCACTTCGAAATTCCTGAAAAACTGACAGCGGAAATTAAATACTTACCGGGTTATCCGGTACAATGCCGGATGATCCGACAGGCGGATCTTCCGGTATTGTGACGGATGACCCGGCAACTAGAGAGCATTACGAACTCAAGAAATAAAGATGAACTCCTAGCAATTCTATATGAATCAAAAGTTTAGTTTAGATGCTAGGAACCTCGAGTTGTAACACAACAAATATGTAGATTGGTCCAAAACACACTTCTAGGGTTAGAGAGAGGAGAAGAACTCAAACAAGCAATTGACAAGAGGTTTAATCCGAAGTTCACTCCCACAAAGGAAGCTACGTCTCCGTTGAAGATCCCACAAAGGGAGGGCTATCACCAAGAGCCTCTTGCCTCACCCAATCCCCACAAAGGAAGATTGGTGCTCACTAAGAATTCTCCACCAAGGAGGGGTAATACAAACGATCCCGGGTGCTCCACATGGAGAGGGCACTCAACGGGCGACGCCTAACCATCTAGAAGCAAGCTTTAAGAGTAATAAACGTGAATCGAAGAACCAAAGCCGCCACAAGTGCTTCTTGAGATGAACAAGTGATAAACTCACTCAAGGGGCTCAACTTCACACCTTGTCAACTCTCAATCCCACACCCTAGATGAATTCTTGGAGTGGATTAGCTCTAGGAGGGTTTGGGAGAGAGGAGTAAATGCTTGTGGAGGTGTTTGTCCCGGTTTAGGTCAGCAACAAATGAAGGAGGGGGTAACGGGGTATAAATACCCAACCCCCACAAACTAGCCGTTACTGTGCAGCTGGACGACACACCGGATGACCCGGCATCATACCGGATCACCCGGGTTCATCCGGGACACTCCCAGAGAATTTCGGGACCTGCGGCCGGGTCACCCGCCCGCCGGATCACCCGACAAGGTGCCGGATCATCCGAGAATTCTGGAACTTTTTCCAAACTGTGTTCGTGAGTGAATTTTGTCTCTCGAGTGTATGTTAGTATCTCAAGAAAAACACATGTGGCAAAGCTTCAATTCGACCATACGCATCCCCCTTTATAGTACGGTGTTTCCTATACTCAAATTCAAAATTAGAAAACGAATTTTAAACCTCCATTGAGCGGCTAACACCTCATAACTTGAATTGGGGGGTCTCCTTTTCATCCAAATTGTGTTCTTTCATATTTCAACCTGCACACATCTCATTTAAATAATTAAATCCTCCAAATTGTGATTGTCATTTATCACCAAAATAAATAGGGGTCCTAGATGCACTTTCAATCTCCCCCTTTTTGGTGATTGATGACAACACAATTTGGTTTAATAAAAGAGATGAGTGTATCCAACTAAATAGTGAGAAGGTCCCCCTAAATGTGAGCATTTATCAATAAGAGAGGCCTCATATGCCCATGCCACATTTAGCAAGAACTCCCCCTAAATATTTGCATACAACAACATGGTGCATAAGTGTGATACAAAATAATCTGTGATGCATATGACAAGATATATTACAACAATAAAGTGAGAAATAACAATTCATCAACCAACACATGCATCACACGATAATTAAGGTTCATTACAACACACTAGCATAAAAGAGTACCATAAAGGTCTTACATAAATAAAAGTTCTCACATGGCACACATAGTTCTCACAAGGCATACCATCACATAGTTCATTACATGTCCATTAACTAGCAAAGGTACATAGGATAAAAAAAGATAGATAAGGGGTCTCCAAAGCACCAAACGACCAAATTCACTCCCCCTTTGGCAATAAGCACCAAAAAGGAGAGCTAAGCATCATCATCGTCATCGTCGTCGTCATCATCACCATCGTCACCATCGTCATCATCATCATCTTCTCCTTGTTCTTCACCTTGCTCTTGGCCATGAAGGTCTTCTTCCTCATCATTTTCATCATCATCTCCACCCATTTGCCAAGTGCCTTGGTGATCCCATGGATTTTCAATAGGTGCAAAGTCGGGCCACTCCCTAGCGGGACAAACAGGTGAGTGAGGTAGGTGCATATGTGCCATCATTTGCTTCTCCCTTGTCTCACTCCTATGAGCTTCCTCGGCCATCCACCTTCTAGTAGCTTGAATTTCCTATTCATTGCGCTTGCAAGACTTGAAACAAGCAAATAGTCCTTGTGCCATGAGCTCAAGCTTGCTTTTCTTGCTACGACACCTAATGTGGATAGGGCCTTGAGAGGAGGACTGTCCATGAGAGGAGGAAGGACCATGAGAGGATGAAGGACCCATAGGTGGAGGAGGTGCCTGTGAAGATGATTGACCTTGAGAACCTGAAAAGCTTCCACCACCCATGCTCCTAGGAAGATAAATACCTGGAAAGGGTCCCTTAGGCTCATGAGGGGTGCGATGGCTACGAATCTTCAAGAGCTGCTCCAACTTGCCCGTAGAAGTGTGAAAGGGATCATGACTTTTGTCTGGCCTGATGTTGACGCCGGTCACTTGCTTGATCATGTGAAAGATATATGGTGCATAGTGACAACCACTGATAGCCTCCTAAGAAACCAAGGTAATCTCATCCCAAATGAACATAGCCACTGAAAACTTGGGCAATCCTGGCACCATCTGATACAACAAGTTCTTTACCCTGTGGGAGATATTGTCTGAGTCTCCACCTCTAGGAGTAAGAGTCTGTCTGAAGAGGTGATGAAATAGCTTATAGTAAGGTGAGAGTCCGGAAATCTTCCCAATCTGCATTTCCCCATAAGCTCTATCATACATGAAAGCCAATCTATGATCTGAGAGCTCATCTCCAACATGTAGATCAACATAACCTTCATTTACCACAATGGTAGTACCCCTCTCTCTCAGCTCATGGTGAAGACCAAACATCTCAGCAAATGCATCCAAGCGAATAGATAATCTCTTGCCCTAGAGGGACCAAGTGAAAGTGGAGGTGGTGTCGTCAACTGACAGAGTAGCATAAAACTGAGCTACCACCTCCTCATTCCAATCACACTGAAAGGCCATAATCTCTGTCAAGCCCATCTCCTCACATCTAGTGATAACCGGATCAATCACCTCAAGTAAAGGAGCACGATTCTTCAAATAAGTCCAATCAATCCATTTCATGGGAGTGGAAGGTTTCTTTTTATTGAAAATAGTTGACTCATACCAATCTGCATGATGAGGTGACCAAAATCTAGGATCTCCAAAGAATACTCTAGGTTTGCTAAAGTGATCCTTAAATCTTAGTTCACTAACAGATGTGCCCTTCTTCATGTAATTAACCATGGGTGGATATTGGGGAGAGCGAACGGGACGAGTCAAAGAGAGTACCACATAGGAGAGTGGGGTGAGATCAATGTTGTCGTTGGCTTCAATCCCCTCAACATCACCAAGTGCACCTCTCCTAGGGCCACGAGTACCGGGAGCACGTGAGTACTGCTGATGGATACGTCCACGGCCATGGGCACGTTCGGGAACGGCTTGTGGTTGAGTCATTTTGCCACGGTCCGCTTGCCCTTCATCGTCGGAGGGAGAATCCCCACCTTGAGAGCCTCCCCCAAGGTTCCTGTGAGTCATGGTCTTCTGTCGAGGCATCTTTTTTGATTTCCCGCGCAAACGCCGGGTAACCCGCTGGATGAAGTTGTTCTAGGGCCTTAGATGAGTCCTTGAAGCCCTAGAGTGCCTTGAATCGATGGGGGAAGCTTCAAATCGCCATGGGGGGCGAGGTGAGGGAGGTGGCCGGTTGAAAGGAAGAAGAAAGAGAGAGTTAGGGTTGAGGGCACCGGCCACGGCCTTATATATTTCTGGGCAGCCGCCGGGTGACCCGGCACTACGCCGGATGACCCGAGTTCCTTCGGGAGATAGACAGTGAATTTCGAGACTTGTGATCGGGAGATCCAAGGACCGGATGACCCAGCATAGTGCCGGATGACCTGGTGCTAGTGAATTTTCCAGCAACTGTCTTAGAGTTTTTTCCTTGAGATTTGGAGATAGATTGAGATAAATCTAGTCAATGGACATATAAAGACACTTGACTAAAAGTGACTAGCCACAATCAACAAGCATAACCATAGTCACCTTTACTCAAGCAAAGATCCAAGGATTTTAAAATCCAAATCTTTTGAAAAACTCACACAAAATAACCATAAAAGCAAAGTTTTTATCCTATCTAGGCAAACAATCAAGTATATGCAATTAGTCAAGCCAAGTTACGAGAATCCAAGATGTTTAGTTCACTCCTCAAAGCACAAAACCTTTGCTCATCTAGAGGCTTAGTGAAGATATCGGCAAGTTGCCTCTCTGTGCTTACATGACGTAGAGCAATATCTCCCTTAGCCTCATGATCCCTTAAGAAATGATGTCGAATATCTATGTGCTTTGTTCTAGAGTGTTGAACTGGATTGTTTGCTAGTTTGATGGCACTCTCATTGTCACACAAGAGTGGAATCTTACTAAACATACAACCGTAATCACTCAATGTTTGCTTCATCCACAAAAGTTGTGCACAACAAGCACCGACCGCAACATACTCGGCTTCGGCCGTGGATAAAGCAACAGAATTTTGTTTCTTAGAACTCCATGACACCAAAGACCTACCAAGGAATTGGCAAGTCCCTGTTGTACTCTTTCGATCTACCTTGCAACTGGCATAGTCCGAATCGGAATAGCCAAGTAAATCAAAAGTGGAGCCCTTGGGATACCATAAGCCTAGGTTAGGAGTGTGAACCAAATATCTAAAGATTCTCTTAACAGCCATTAGATGACACTCCTTAGGATTAGCTTGAAATCTTGCACACATGCACACACTAAGCATTATATCGGGCCTAGATGCACAAAGGTAAAGAAGGGAGCCAATCATGGAGCGAAATACCTTCTGGTCGACCGACTTCCCTTCTTCATTGAGATCAAGATGTCCATTTAGTGCCATAGGAGTCTTGATGGGCTTAGAATCGGCCATGTCAAACCTTTTGAGCATATCCTTCACATACTTGGTTTGACATAAGAAGGTTCCTTCCTTCAATTGCTTGATTTGAAACCCAAGGAAGAACTTCAATTCACCCATCACAGACATCTCGAATCTCTTGGTCATTATCCTACTAAACTCATCACAAAATTTATCATTAGAAGACCCAAAGATAATGTCATCAACATAAATTTGGCATACAAAGATATCTTTTCCCGTTCTTTGAATGAAAAGAGTAGAATCGGCTTTGCCTATCTCAAAGCCGTTCTTGAGAAGAAAATCCTTAAGGCATTCATACCATGCTCTAGGAGCTTGTTTGAGCCCATAGAGCGCCTTATGGAGCTTGTACACATGGTTGGGAAAGTTTGGATCTTCAAAGCCCGGTGGTTGTTCAACATAAGCTTCTTCTTGGAGAGGTCCATTCAAGAATGCGCTCTTCGCATCCATTTGATGAAGCTTGAAGTCATGATGAGTAGCATAGGCCTAGAGTATACGTATTGACTCAAGCCTTGCTACCGGAGCATAAGTCTCTCCAAAGTCCAAGCCTTCAACTTGAGTATAGCCTTTGCCCACGAGCCTTGTCTTGTTCTTTGTGACAACACCAAATTCATCTTGCTTGTTCCGAAAAACCCATTTGGTGTCGATCACATTTTGCTTGGGTCTTGGCACCAACTCCCAAACTTCATTCCTCTTGAAGTTGTTCAACTCTTCCTCCGTAGCAATAATCCAATCCGGGTCCTCAAGAGCTTGTTCCACACTAAGAGGTTCCAAAGAAGAGACAAACGAGTAAAACACACAAAAGTTTGACAATCTTGAGCGAGTTGTTACCCCTCTTTGGATGCTCCCAAGGATGTTGTCAACAGGGTGATCCCGTTGAACCATTTGATGAACTCTTGGTTGTGGTGCTTGAGATTGACGTTGAATGGGTCCATCATCATCATCTTCAACTTGAGGTGTTTGTTCATGAGTTTCACCACCTTGTTCTTCCCTTTGATCAAAGCTACTCCTATGATCGTCACCATGAGCTTGACCTTCATCTTGATGAACTTGATAACTAGGTGGTTCAACTCTTGTTGATGATGATGGATCTTGATTGCTTGCGTCAACCGGAGCTTGAACTTGAACTTTCCTTGGCATCACTTCACCGGTGCCCATTCTAAAGATGGAGATACTTGAAGGTTCTTCATCATCTACAAGGTTTTCACTAACTTGCTCTCCTTGAGAGCCATTGGATTCATCAAATTTCACGTCTACCGTGGTCTCAACACAACCGGTGGTTTTGTTGAAAACACGATAGGCATGTTCGTTAGTTCCATAACCAATGAGAAAACCTTCATCAACCTTGGATGCAAACTTTGAGGCTTTAGATTTCTTGTTAAGTATGAAACACTTACACCCAAAAACCCTAAAGTAGTGCACACTAGGTTTCTTACCGGTGATGATCTCGTAGGGAGTCTTGTTCAAGTACTTGTGGAGGTAGAGGCGGTTGGCGGCATGGCACGTGGTGTTGATGGCATCCGTCCAAAATGAGTCCGGAGTCTTGTACTCATCAAGCATTGTTCTTGCCGCTTCAATCAATGTACGGATCTTCCTCTCAATAACACCATTTTGTTGAGGAGTGTATGGGGCAGAAAGTTCATGCTTGATGCCTTCTTCATCAAGGAATTCTTCAACTTGAGTGTTCCTAAACTCCGAGTCATTGTCGCTTCTTATGTTCTTGACCTTAAGCTCGAACTCATTTTGAACTCTTCTTATGAACTTCTTGACCACTCCCTTTGCTTCACTTTTATCTTACAAAAAGAATACCCAAGTGAAATGGGAAAAGTCATCAATAATTACTAAACCATATTTGTTACCACTGATGCTTGTGTAGGCAATTGGTCCAAACAAGTCCATGTGTAGAAGCTTCAACGGTCTTGATGTTGAAAGGATGTTCTTGGCGGGATGATGCGCTCCAACTTGCTTTCCCACTTGACAAGCACTACATAACCTATCTTTCTCAAAAAAACATTTGTTAGTCCTAGGATGTGCTCGTCCTTTTGAAGTTTGGCCAAGTTCCTCATGCCAACATGGGCTAGTCGGCGATGCCATAGCCAACCCATGTCGGATTTTGCCACTAAGCAAGCCTTAGGATCCACCTTTACTTGTGTGAAATCCACATATTAAAGATTTCCCCTTAGGTGACCCACAAAGACCATAGAGGAATCCTCACTTCTAGAGACAGTCACACCCTCTTTGGTAAAGAGACAATTGTAGCCTTTCTCACAAAGTTGTGAAACCGACAACAAGTTGTACCCCAAACCTTGCACATGAAAAACATCTTCAATTGAATTTGTTGTTGAGATAGCAATTTTACCGAAACCAACCACATCTCCTTGACCATTATCTCCATATATTATAGTTTCCGTAGGGGTGTCATAATGCTCAAGGGATGCAAACAAGCCTTCATCTCCGGTCATATGATTAGTGGCACCACTATCAATTAGCCATGCGGTTCCACCGGAGGAGTAGGCCTAGAAAACAAGTTTAAGCTTTTGGTTTAGGTACCCAAAATGATTTGGGTCCTTGGAGGTTAGAAGCATAAACTTTTGGAACCCACACGCTCTTCCTCATAGCCTTCTTGGCATAGGCTCCAACATACTTGACCACCATTTTACCATTGTGGTCCAAGGTCACAACATAGTCGCACGTGTAGTTGGGAGAAGGCTTGTGTTCCACCACATTCTTCGGTGCCTTAGATAGAGAATTAACCCCACCATTTCCTTTTGTGGTGTGCACAACCTTTGGTTTCTCTTTTGTTGTGGTAGAGGTGGTTACTCCATGGGCAATATCCATGATTGTGTTGAGGTAGCCTCCCTTGTTCCACAAGGGGATCTCATGTCCTTTTACCACCCTTCTACCATTGACCATGTTGTCCTTGTAGTGCCCAAGTCCTCTTGTGTCAATTGCCTTTGGAATGGACTTGGCACCCAACTTACCTTGGTTGATCAACATGTTCAACCGAGCAATCTCCTTATCTTTGCTCTTAATTGTTTCCTCTACCCTTGCAAAGTTAGTCTTAAGAGCATTTATATCAACATTAGAACATATGGAGCAACCTTTGCTAGTGGAGGCATTAGAGTCAAAGTTTGCTTTAGGGTCGGCCTTGGTGCTTTCCCAAAGAGCACTATAGTTTGCTTCAAGATTTTTGTATTTATCCGACAAGCATGAGAAGCTTGTTTGAAGCTCACTATGAGTGGCCTTTAGGGTAGCTAAAGATTCATTTGCCAAAGAGTAGTCCTTTAGCATCCTCTTATCAGAGTCATTGGCCAAGGACAAACCTACGGTCAACTTCTCCACCTTGGCTTTCTCCTCGGCAAGGGTTTTCTCTAGAGCAAGGTTTCTTTCATTTTCATGGATAAGCAAGTCTTCTTGCTCATGGAGAATCTCCTTCTTTTCCTCTAATTTGTCCAAAAGCTTTTTAATTTCTTTATGGCCTTTTTTACCAAATTGCTTTATCATGTTTGCCTCAATTTCTTTTTCCTCATCTAGGTTGTCTATGTCACTACTAGGTGTGGATGATGATGAGGTGAGAGAGGATGAGGTGGATGACTCTTGTACCTTGCTCCCTCTTGCCATGAGACAAAAGTGAGAGTTTTCCTCATCATCGGAGAGGTTGTTGAAGAGGTGTGGTGAAGATGCTCCTTGTGCCATGGCAAGAGTTGCCATGCCTTTCTTCTTTGGTGCTTCATCTTCATCACTTGAGTCCCATTGTTGACCCACGTGAGCACGCCCTTGGTACTTGTTCTTGTACTCTTTGCTCTTCTCCTTGTACTTCTTCTCTTCCTCATTCTTGTCCTTGTTCTTGTTTTTGGGACACTCGGCAATGAAGTGTCCATACTCTCCACACTCATAGCACTTTCTTTGTGACTTCTTCTTTCTATCATCACCACCTTTCCTAGATGCCTTGAACTTCAAGAATTTCTTGTACTTCCTTATGGCAAAGGCGGTTTCTTCATCCGTGCTTCCTTCTTCACTTGAATCTTCATCCTTAGTCTTGGAAGTCTTCGGCTTTGCTTCCACCACTTCACTAGAGTCTTCGGCTAGACTCTTGTTCACCTTCAAGGTAAGTGACTTCTCCACGTCTTGATCAACTAGCTCTTGATGCAAGATCTCACCAAGAAGTTGATTGGGAGTCATGTTGTGATAGTTTGGGTCTCTTCTTATCATAGTTGCTAGGTTTGGGTTCTTCGGTGTGAATGCTCTTAGCAACTTCTTTGTGACCTTCTCATCATCCCAATCATTGCTTCCTAGTGCTTTGATGTCCGAGACAAGGAGGATTAGCCTATCATACATTTCCCTCACGGTCTCTCCATCCTTCATGACAAAAAGCTCAAGCTCTCCATGAATCAAATCAATCTTGCCACTTCTCACATGATCGGTACCTTCATGCGCCTCCTTGAGTGTATCCCAAATCACCTTGGTAATTTGGATGTTCCGGACTTTGTTGAACTCTTGAACACACAAGGATGATGTGATGACTCTTGTTGCTTGAACATTGCAGTGGAGGTCTTGTTCATGCTCGATCGTCATGGCTTCACCTTCGGCGGGTATTGTCACACCTACACACACAATCTTCCAAAGAGAAGGGTGAAGCCCGTAGAGATGTATTTGCATATCATAAGCCCATTTGGGATAGTCTTTCCCATCGAAGTGGGGAGGATTTCCCAAATGTACGGAATAGAATTTCTCGTTAGGATTGTTGCCCGTAAGTTGTCCGTAGTGGAATGGCACTTTGTAGTAGCCGGAGTGGGAATGCTTTGCTTGCTCCTTCTTGATCATCTTCTTGAGGAGCTTCTTGGCCATTTTCTTTGCCGCCTTCTTCTTCTTGGCTTTTCTTCTTTTCTTGGCCGCTTTCTTTGCATCATCGTCACCATCCTTGACATCTTCATCGCTTGAATCGGAGTCCGAGTCGGAGTCCGAGTCGGAATCGTCGGAGCTTGCGACGTTGGATGGTGTACGGCTTGGGGCTTTCCCCATTAGCTCTAGAGCTTTAGCTTGATCTTGAGCGGCCTTGAGCTCTCTCTCTTGAGCTTCCTTGGCGGCGAGTTCTTGAGCGGCGATTTCTTGAGCGGAGAGGTCTCCACCACTCCCCGACATCTTGATCCCTTAGCGGTTAAGTCTAAATCAAGGGATTAGGCTCTGATACCAATTGAAAGGACCTTGTGATGCCTAGAGGGGGGTGAATAGGCTCACTTCGAAATTCCTGAAAAACTGACAGCGGAAATTAAATACTTACCAGGTTATCCGGTACAATGCCGGATGATCCGACGAGCAGATCTTCTGGTATTGTGACGGATGACCCGGCAACCAGAGAGGATTACGAACTCAAGAAATAAAGATGAACTCCTAGCAATTCTATATGAATCAAAAGTTTAGTTTAGATGCTAGGAACCTCCTGCAACCAAAGATTCGAGTTGTAACACAACAAATATGTAGATCGGTCCAAAACACACTTCTAGGGTTAGAGAGAGGAGAAGAACTCAAACAAGCAATTGACAAGAGGTTTAATCCGAAGTTCACTCCCACAAAGGAAGCTACGTCTCCGTTGAGGATCCCACAAAGGGAGGGCTATCACCAAGAGCCTCTTGCCTCACCCAATCCCCACAAAGGAAGATTGGTGCTCACTAAGAATTCTCCACCAAGGAGAGGTAATACAAACGATCCCGAGTGCTCCACACGGAGAGGGCGCTCAACGGGCGACGCCTAACCGTCTAGAAGCAAGCTTCAAGAGTAATAAACGCGAATCGAAGAACTAAAGCCGCCACAAGTGCTTCTTGAGATGAACAAGTGATGAACTCACTCAAGGGGCTCAACCTCACACCTTGTCAACTCTCAATCCCACACCCTAGATGTATTCTTGGAGTGGATTAGCTCTAGGAGGATTTGGGAGAGAGGAGTAAATGCTTGTGGAGGTGTTTGTCCCGGTTTAGGTCAGCAACAAATGAAGGAGGGGGTATAAATACCCAACCCCCACAAACTAGCCGTTACTGTGCAGCTAGACGACACACCGGATGACCCAGCATCATACCGGATCACCCGGGTTCATCCGGGACACTCTCAGAGAATTTCGGGACCTGCGGCCGGGTCACCCGCCTGCCGGATCACCCGGCAAGGTGCCGGATCATCCGAGAATTCTGGAACTTTTTCCAAACTGTGTTCGTGAGTGAATTTTGTCTCTCGAGTGTATGTTAGTATCTCAAGAAAAACACATGTGGCAAAGCTTCAATTCGACCATACGCATCCCCCTTTATAGTACGGTGTTTCCTATACTCAAATTCAAAATTAGAAAACAAATTTTAAACCTCCATTGAGCGGCTAACACCTCATAACTTGAATTGGGGGGTCTCCTTTTCATCCAAATTGTGTTCTTTCATATTTCAACTTGCACACATCTCATTTAAACAATTAAATCCTCCAAATTGTGATTGTCATTTATCACCAAAATAAATAGGGGTCCTAGATGCACTTTCACTATTAGATTCCCCGCCGCTTCCCTGTCGGGTCGCTCCTCTCTCATCGACAAGGAGGCGCACACGAGGTTTCTTTGTCGGCGCTTGCAAGAGGTTCTTTGTAGCATGGTGTAGTCCTTCCCTAAGCTTCATGATGTGGCCTGAGCAATCAGGCTCGCACCACGATCGACGGTGACGAGCTTAGTCTTTTGCATACGCGGCTCTACCAAAGTGGCGAACAGCCACGCGGCAGCCAGTGAGTGAACCACACATGACTCGCGGGCCTTATCCGCTCCGGTCGTAGGAGAAGAGCGGGAGAGGGACAAGAGCGGGCGTGGCGGCCACAGCTGGAGGGGAGCAGTGGCAAGTTGTGGGACGACGGTCGGCGAGTTGAGTGTTCTTCGTTGGTAAAGTGTGTGCTGCTATAAAAGACAGTTGTGCTCATGTTGTTAATTTAGTAGGTAATAATATGTAAGTTTTTTGGATGAATTAGTGACTACGTTATTTTTTTTGTAAAGTTGAGGAGATTCAGTTGTGGATTTTGTGTTCTCAGGAATTGTAGGGTATTTTTATAAGAATATATGGGCAGCAGATTGATTGTGAATAGTTAAAGATTGCGACTTAGTTGGTGGAAGTAGGGGAATTTTTTCGGTAATGGTGGCCTATGGAGTGATTGCTGTAAAGTTTAGGATTTTCTAAGGACGGTCTCAGTGCACAGTTTCATGGCACAATTACCTAGTTTGGAAACTAGGTAACTGCACTAGTGAGTTTCATGGGGATGAACTCCCCTCACATCCCATTCACGTCAGCAAAATTGATGATATTTAATATCATGAAACTCTCCATAAAACCTCTATTGAGACTGTGGCCTAACAAATTTAAAATGTGATAACTTTTAGGCTATGTGGTAATGGTAGAGCTTGACCGCCGTTGCAATAGTTTTTTGCTTGCACTACGTTGGAGGCAAGCATCGCTACATGTACCTTAGCTGTTTTACGCTCTATGAAGTTAGACTTCATAGTAAACCAAATACCAACTATCCTAGTGCAATTATACATGTCGAGCTCATATGATAGGCCAACCGTGGATGTATAGGCATTTCTTCCTTTGTATTCAAATATTTTTACTAGTTAACACAAAAAATTAGGACTGAAAAGTTATTTTGGGAGGAAATTTGGTCGAGTACTTCTCTGAGCAAACGTGATACTTTCTTTTAACACTATCGTATTAAGATGAGATCCATATGTTCTTCCATTTACAGGTTATCTATTGTAGGTTCATGTGGCTATGCAAGAATGATTTGGTTTTTAAGGAGAGAATTGTTGTTAATTCTTTACAAGATACTAGTAAAGTGCACGTGCGATACACACGTGATTTAAGAAACAACAATATTGATCTTGTATGTTCCCTCATCCGACGGACACCTTGAGTCTGTTTTCTCTCTTGGTTAGACTTCAGTTTTCCAAATTCGAGCATCTACAATCCCCACACATTAATTCTCTTCCTATGATTGCTTTATTTCCTACCAATCACCACCTCAAAAGGAAGATACTTACCTTCAGTTGGGCATCCCACCAGGTCATGAAGCACTTGATAATGTTCAGTTGAAGGCAAGACAGAACTGCGTTTCCAGATCTTGAATTCTACAAATTTCTATATGTATTAGCTCTGCATTATTTGCATAGCAGCTACATCAATGACTTCCAAACCTGAAATGTAAAGGTGCAATATTTGAAACAGAACTGCATTTCCTAGATTTGAAATATTCAAATAATCTTCATCTATTACTCAACACGAATGAAAACATTTTGTGGATCTCCACAAAAAGACAATCCACCCATCAACATCTGGGCAATTGTTCCCTATAAATAAAATGTAGCATCTTTGCTTCAGTAAACTTATTAGCAATACCAGATCCACATCACCACATGGAAAAGTCTGCATGCACAAGCCTAATGCAAGTCTCTTAGAATGGTGCATGTCCTAGTTTACTGGAAAAATGGAAAACAAAATTATGATCATAGTAGATTGACAATTCACTTTGGCTCAAAGAATTGAAGTATTACATTATTATAGCATGCATGTAAAATCATTAAATTACCACACTTGCACCGGTGTGAGCATGCACCTAGTGCATACAGAATCTAAACCCTATATAACTATTGTTGTGAGAAAAGGTTCACCGGCACGTCGAGAAGGTAGCCCACAACCTTCAGGGACTATAATCAAGAACAGAGGGACGACAACCAATCAGACCATTACATTGCATGCGCTCATGAATGAATTATCGAGTCATTGATCCATTATCACAGGCATAGAAACATATAAGAAAAATATATTTATAAGAACTATATTATGATGTATTCTCCTATATCTTTCTCAGTTAAAATCGTGCGAAAGTAGTTTTTCATTGCTCACACACATTTAACTGAAAAACAGTGTATGGATTAATTACTTACTATTGGAAAATGCAAACAAGCGTGTGGATGCATGCATTGTACCTTGTCATCAGAAGAGCTGTGATATTCAAATTAAAGTTCGGTGCACCACATTGTAACAAAAAAATCATAGAAGAAAAACACACACATAAAAAACAGGAACGGTACGAAGTACCTTTCTTCTCCTGGTGAGATGAAAGGGATGAGACAAATCCTCGATCTTGGTTTATTACACTAATCATCTGTAGCATTGACCAATTTGGTCATGAGGAGGCACAAAAGATTACCTTGGTGTCAAACTAAGCATGTGCTAAACAGAGAAACCGACCAGGAACATCGAGCACCATAGAAGCTAGCTAAGATCGTTAGAAAGTTAGCAGTGCGATTGCCGATGGTGGTGAAAAGATATTGAAAATAAACAAGATATTGGAATTGTAAATTGTAAACCTCAAAAAGGTCAAACAAAAAAGGAATAGAGGATAGCATGGACCATGGAGGGCCTGACCTTGCCTTCAGTTTACTGCGATATCAGCCTGCACTGGGGTGGATCGGCAAGCCGGCTGTGGAGGCCGGTCTCCGTCTTCGATCGAGGTGGCCCGTCGTGGTGGCTCAAAAGGAGAAATCGTACGCACACCCCTCGATCGCCACCATGACACGCATGTCACGTAGCTGCACACATCAACTCCCCGGAGTCGGCAGGTCACCGGTCCCGCACACACATGCCCGTCTCCCTCGCGGCCTCGCGGGGCGGCGGCTTGATCGAAGCCCTGAACTGTCACGAACGCTGAAGGAACTGACAGCGGCCAAAGGAAGGGTACGTGCAGTGTTGCGCGGCGTACCGGCCCATACGCGATTTGACACCAGGGCTAAGAAAACAAAATAACGATAGGATTGACCAGAAACGTGCATGTGCTAGGGAGCTCCGCACGTGAGAGACCGCGATGGAGAAGACTTCGGTGAGGGCCAGGAGAGGAACGTGGCAGGGACGAGTTCTGGCGGCGTGGTGGTCCATACGAAGGTAATCGAGGTGGGGAGGCGTGAGGTGCGGGTGTGTGGGCCCGATGTGGGTACTGGTGGGTGGGTAAGACGACATAGGGTAACAAAAACAATTCGTTTTTGTCAGAAACGCTCTCCAAATTGTGATTTTTTAGTCTTTTCATAGTCTTTCCACCCTATCCACTCCTAAAAACATATGACGGGTGGGTCCGGCGTGAAGGGTACGACGGACCCGAATTGAGTGAGAATTGTTTTCAATTGTTTTCGCTCCTTATAGTATAGATCTATATCTATTTGGTTATTCACTAGGTATGTGCACGTCTATTTACAGAAGGCAACCTCATGAGATTTGGTTGCAGCGGCGTGTCAACACTTGAGGCGAGTAGTTAAGGAGTTTTTACCCAGGCATATGAGTGACAGTTTAGTCTCACGATTATAAGTCACTAGTATGTTTTGTCTTTAATTTTTCTTGTAAAACTGTGTGTACCTCAGCTGTGCAGAGGTCGGAAGGATCTTAACAATTTTGTATTATCTTGATGTAATGTTCTTGATTTAAATAAAACATTCCTTACTGAAAAAAAATTCTTCCATTTCCTTGCCCGACCACCCTGGTACCTGATGCGATGAAACCTTCTTTGGTCAGCTAGATCTCGCCACAGAGCAGAGAGCACGCAGCGAACGTCAGAGCAGCGAGGTATGTTTCCAATTAGTTTTGTTCTTTATTGTATATATAGGGCTCATCAAAACATTTTCATTTACAAAGAAATGAATTTGTTTTCCCAGGCTTGCAGGTTGTTACCGTACAAGCATAAGCGAAATAACAATTTTAAGCAAGGCCTGAGATAAAAAAAAAGTGAATTTGGCATTGATAATTGCACAATGCCGCCTAGTTTTGCCCAAATTTTACAATGTTAATTAACATCTACTTGCTAGAAACGTGTTCAGATCATAGGCGGTGCTTCATGCATTGCAGGGTCAGCTCTGAATTCTGATGATGTTGCTTTAAGCCTGGACGTACGGTCAGAGTAAATTGTATTGTGGCAGAGTTTCAGCCGTTTCTTTCTCTTGTTTTCCAGCGGGGAAGATTATGAATCTTAATTGCTTAACACAGGCGAGTATATATCCACACTTGACTCTTCTGGTGTGAATTTTGGAATTTTGCCATTATTAGAAATTGATTTTTCTGGAATACCATCCGCAATTAGGTTTCATCAAGTTGCTATTATATAACGCCTAACGGTGACGCACTGCTAGAATGATTTTTCGATATTTTTCAATTAATTTACTATTTTTCTTCCTATTTTGGCGAGTGAGCTGGGATTGAATGATGTAATCTTCTGATGATATGGATCCAATTTTCTCTTTAATATAATTCTTCCTTTTATCTAAAAAAAATATGCATGCAACAGCTCAGCAACATCATCACAAGGTCAGCCCACCTGGCCCAGCCTTCCGCATGTTAGATGGGCTGAAATATGGGCCGCAATCGCTTGTCAGCCGGGCCGGCCGGGGGGTCCTGAATTAGGCCAGAAGCAGATGCGGCCCACGGCCTTGTCCTCTGTCCGGTCCCACCATCCCGTTGGTGCGCTTCACCGCCGCACCCGCACGGCCGCGCACCACGCTGAGATTCCCGCCGACCGCACTGGAGGCAGCGACGCCCAAGAGGCAGCGGCAGTTTAGGGAAGTTCCATCGACAAACTATTGGAGAAAAGACAAAATGAATTGAAAAATGTTGAAAAAGGTATTTTATAAGAAAAATTTTGAAATCTACATTCCAGCGAAATCCAATTTTGGTGACGGTAGAATTCAAAATTTCTCTCGGCTAGCTCATTGCCGGATCGAGAGACAAGCAGACCCGTCGAAGAGGGTGTGCGAGCTGAGCGCAGGAACAGGGTCCCCCAAACAAGTAGGGCTCCCAAATCAGAGAGAAAATGCCCAACAAGGAGGCCGCCGGAGCCGGTCGAGAGGTGGTGGGAGCATAGGCGTTTCGCAGCGTTGGTCGTCGCGAGGAAGACGAAGGCAACGGTTGCTGCGTGCGGTTCGGGGTAAGGATGGATTCGGATCGGATATCCATGAAATCGAATCCGAATGTCACTATTTACCACATTTTAAGTCGAATTCGAATACGAATACGAATCTTTTCGAATACGAATGCAAAACGAATAATTCGAATTCGCATTCGGATATTTACTCAGGTCAACTCGAAATTGATATTTTAAAATTTAGCTAGACCAATAAGACAATAAGATAGCGTCAAGTACATAGAAAATAGTGTACCAAATCCAGTTTAAAACAAAGCTTACAATACCAAATTAAAGTGAAACAAAGCCAAACAACTCTAAAAATCGATGATTTTATAATTGGTAAAAAAATATGATTAAGACAACTTATCAAAAATATATATTTATTAATAAAAATTTAAGTAATTCAGTATATCAAAATAAATATAAAAATAAATATTTTTCATAGATATATTATTTAAAATTAAAATAAGTGCATTCATACATATAAATATAAATTATTTTTTAAACATAATATATTATATTTTAAAATAACATGAATAGACATATTGTAATAATGTTAGACTAAAATATTTTTTATTTCATATTTTAGATGATGTACATCATTTTTAGGTAACAATATTAAAATTAACGTCATTCTGAATTACTAATTAGTCATCAAAATAAGTTTTAGAAGTTTTCATGAGTACTTTGTTCTACACGGATACCGGATAGTGTCGGATAGTCCACATTCATGTCGAATACGAATCTGGAATCGGATAGAGAAAAAAAATAGAAATCGAATACGAATACATCCATCTAACATTCATATTAAAAACGAATACGAATACGAATATCCATATTATAATTCGCATCGAATACGGATTCGGATAATTCGGATATCCAGACATCCGAGCCTGGGGCTCAACGTTGGAGATAAGGTTGAAATAAAAGGAAGATCTGGACCATTGGATGATCAATGAACGGCTGTAAAAGTTGACTGATAGACAAATTATTTTTCAGTCGATTGACACAGAGATAGATCCTATATAATATGGCAAAATATCACTCTGACCATCAAAATTATCAGGCAGCTTAGAGTAACTTTTTAAATTTTTCTTGTGGTTGAATATAGTCCAAGATAATCTTTTACCATATTGTTCTTAGACCATAATCTAGATTATATAATCTAGGAGGCAACCAAATAAGATCTAAAACAAGAATACATTTATTTTTCTCTATTCTATTAAACACATGATAATTTAATAATAAAGTATACGTTATAAAATTAGAGGCCTCAATTTTTATTTGCACACGGGCCTCAAATTTCTGGAGACGGCCCTGGAGACAAGACAGGTGAGTGCGTCGAGAGAGAGGACGACTGGGATGGATATAGTCATAATTTCGTCCATCGGTTGAACGAAATTGAACTTTGTCCTCATGTTAGACGAAACTAGCAACTATGCTCGTACGTTGCAACAGGAGATAATATTTGCTCACTTCGTTGTTGTCCGCGCCGGTCGTACTGTCCCACTACCGCCCCTTCAGCTCCGATCCAGGACCTCGCTGTCGTCTCCACCGCGCTCGCGGCACCCAATCTCGTTCACCATTGTTCGTGCCTCCCAAAGCTCATCTTCGTTGTTGTCCGTCTGACCTCGCCTTCCCCAATGATACTTTTTTTCTCACGCACGGACCATCTCAATCTTGCATACTGATGTCCGCGTCTCTCTAGCTTTGCCGTCATCCACCTCGGCCAAGTCATCATCTTCGCGCCTCTCCAGCCTTAGTGCCGTTCCCGCGCCACTGTGATCTTGCCTACCATCATCCACCCGGTCGCCCCACAACTCCCTAACCTCTCTGTCATCTCCGCCCCACACGCACCACCCTAACCTCACTTGTCATTGTTTGTGCCACCCAAACCTTGTTGTCATCTGCTCGACCCCCTCCTTCTCGACGGCACCATCAATCCTATTGCGCATGTACCACACCCCAATCTCGCGCCTGCCATCATCCGCGCCTCTGAAGTCCCAAGCTCACCATCGTCCGTCCCCCGCCCGCGTGATCATCCCTACTTTCTTGGCCTCCACACCCGTGCCACACCTCAATCTCGCGCCTGCCATCATCCAAGCCTCTGAAGTCCTAAGCTCACCATCGCCCGCCCCCCACCCGCGTCATCATCCCCGCTTTCCTGGCCTCCACACACGTGCCACCCTGACCTCGCCTTTCCCAGTCATGTTGTCATCCACTGCCCATGCGCTCCGTCTCGCACGTGCCACTCTAACCTCACGTGCAATTATTCTTGCCTCCCGAGCTTCATCGTCGTCTGCTTGATCTCACCTTCCACGCCCAAGCCATCATTCCCATCATGCACATGCCACACTCTGACCTCACCCTCTGTCATCTGTGCCTCGCAGCCTCGCCATCGTCCCTACGTACCCCAATCTCAATGTCATGCCTGCACCACCCCGACCTCACCCGCCATCGTCCACCCCAACCTCACCTCTCCCATCTGCATCATCATTCCCACTGCTCACATGCCTTCCTATCATAAATGGATTGAGATAACTCTATGTATCAATAGCATATGACATATCAAATGGTAATATAATAATGTTGCTTGAGCGGCCTCCTTGTCAATGCCATGCAAGTTGATTCTGAAAAAAGTGAAGGATTTATTTGCAAAGCAACAACGATAGTTAGAACAAATCATAGCACTTTAATATTAATAGCAAAATGCTCGTTCGTTGCAACGGTAAAATTCAATTGTATTTTTTAATCTCATGGAAGTTTTTTCTTGCACTACTAAATTTGTATTGCATTTATTGGTTGTCTACACATTTTCTAGAAAACCAAAATAATTTTGACTTAGGGTTTGTTCGGCAAATCTTGTGCTGATTTGTATGGCAGATTTGTTTTGGAAGAAAAGTGTTGTATGCTGATTTGTACGGCAGATTTGTTCTGAAAGATAAGTACTGCATAAGAAGCTGAGAAAAGACAAGTCGAACACTCTCTAATTATATCTTTCGATCAAGTACTTATGAAACTTTTGCCTTTGTATTTAAGCAATAGAAGCTAGAGAGAAACAATTTATATGTAACAGTGTTCTACTCTAGAACGTATTAGACTTATAAATGTCATATTCGTTTTCAAGAGACAAATGGTTTCTAAGTTTGGAAACTAAATAGCTAGCTGTAAAAAAAATTAAAAATACTTGTATAGATACATGATGTATGTTCTATGCAAACTAAGAATATTTTTTTTACCATGCTTACCATTATGGTGCCAAAAGCAATATGGAAGGTGATGGTAGATGGCCGGTAGGGTTCCTTAAAAATCAGGGGCGAATCTAGCTGAGAACGTCACCGGGGTCATTAGGGTCAAGTTCAGTGTGTGATAGAGTTTTTTTCTCTATTTTCACAGTGATTTAGGGAAGGATTTACAAAATTCGTCGGGGTCAACTGACCCCGATAAACAGGGCTAGATCCGTCCCTGTTAAAAATTTCACTCGGATAATAAAAAGAAATATATTTTCTGTTCCCATGTAAACGAAATTGAACTTCATCCTCATGTTAGATGAAATTAGTTGATTCGTCCGCCTGCCACTATTTTCTTCTACCGGTTAGATGAAAATGACTGATTTTGACCAAATTGTGGTACATTTTTTAAATTTCGAAATCTAACATACGATTTTGTAATTTTGAATATATATATATATATAAAAATAAAAACTGCCTTTCTGGAAAAACCAATGTGGCAGGTTTGTTTCGTTCGCCGCGTCGCGGCATGTCTTGCAGTTGCGTGTTTGCAGTACATGGATTCTTGCATTGCATGTGTTGCCGCCCACGAATGATTGATCCATCCATCCATGGATCAATTTGCATTTGGGTTCCAATGCAACTCGATCCCAACTCCCAAAAGCTACACCGATCGGTTCGTGCATGGAAAAATATATGTCAGCCACATGCATGCAATGCTGCCCTCTCACGCCAAACGCGTCCATCACTACAGCTAGAAGCCTAGAAAAAACCATGCACAGGAGAGAAAAGTTGATGGGATTATATTGTAAATTTAGATCCATGAATGGAATATGTTTTGCATGATTAATCCTTGAGCTGGATCCATCAGAACTAGCTAACCACCCAGGTTCATGCTTCATAATGGTGTCATATCACTATTACCCTTTGGATACACATCTAATCCCTAGTGACCTGGTTCACTGACCATGGAAGCAGGGACCCACATCACAGTTGGCCCCACATGGAAGTGGGTGACATGCATGTGAGACAGAGTACTGGATGAATTCCTGTGTTAAAAATACATCATCACTACTGAAAGGTGTGTACTTTGGAAGCTGCTTAGCAAGAGGGTTTCACATGGCCAGCAGCTTCTCAGTTTGTTTATCCCTGGATGGATGGGCCACATGTGCGCATGCATGTGGCTTACCTAGCCAAGTATACGAGTAGCAGCTGAGTTAGGGTGGTGAGGCTGTTGAGCCTAACCGATCGAATATTTTTCTCCATGATTAATCTGCATGTTTCTCTCCATGATTACCAACTTCTCCATGTTATATGATTCTAAGATATATTGCTTTCTGCTTTTGCTAGAGAGATCTCTTGATTATTTCACATCCAAATTAAATTCACTCTACTCAAATAAATAAATCTGCATGCACATCTCTATTACCATACAAAATCTGCTAAGTTTCATTAATTTGGTGAAGTAATTGTCAATACAGTTTACTTGGGGACATTTCTTTTATTTAAATAAAGAGTATATTCTGGTCTCATATACCTATGAGTGCTCATTATTGTACTCAACAGCTGAAATCCATTAGATGTAGTTTTCCCCATATAGATAATAGATCTGCACAATGCAATACTGAAAACTTTATGGTATACAATGTTAGCTTAATAATAATGCTACATACTGGACCTTTCTTTTAATCTCGTGATCATGTACCCAAATTTCAACTTTGATGTATACAAGCTAGCAGGGAACCTGAACCTAACGAATAAAGCTGACAGACACAACACCAAAGATGAGATGTTATGTACATGTTCCATCCAAACTAACCCTCCGCTGCATGAAGCAGCAACAAACGTATACATAACATGCGAAGATTCCCATGCCAACGAAAGGTTGGCAAAAATTCTCACTGGCGATCTCCCAATGGCAACATGGAGCCCAACTAATCCTCCATAATTCATAAGGGAGAGAGCCGAGAGCTTTGTTTACTAATTAACGGTTACATTAGGGCCGCCTAATGGCTAGCCTGTTCGATCTGTCCTTGATTTGATACTGCTTCTGAATGATTGGTGAGAGAATAATTTCGTGCCAAAGAGGATCGATAAGGTAGAGTAGAAACCTGCTGCAGGGAATGAAAAGTTCAGGGATTTCTTCAGGGTTTAAAATTATCTTCTGGGGCCTTGTTTAGTTGGTGGAAAAATTTGCCTTTTCAACGTTTCGAACTCCTGTAACACACTGTAGCACGTTTCGTTTGTTTGTGGTAAATATTATCCTACCATGGCCTAACTAGGCTCAAAAGATTCGTGTCGCGAAGTACATCAAAACTGTATAATTAGTTATTTGATGGAGAGAGAGTGGAGAAAACGTTAGAATTTTTAACAAACTAAACAAGGCCTGGGTTTTGACTTTTTAATCCTGGGATGACAGGCCGGACAGGGGTCATGGATGGTAGTAGCTTTGTGCTGTGGAAAACTCCTCGAGTTGCGCTAAAGACAGTGACATCTCTCCTTCATGTTGACACTGTTTGTTTATTGTTGCATGCCCTCCTGTCGGTTAATAAACATGCACGGATATATCAAAGTAGCACAAGCTTAAGACTCACGTCGATTGCTTATCTGAAAACCATATATACTGCTATCATGCATCTAGTTATATTAACTAGTAAGTAGCTACCTATAACAGAGTACTTGCATTAGTCTAAACATGCATGGAACTTATGAACTGGAACCATTATATTCCTGAACAAGTCGGTGCAAAATGATTGTGGCTAATGATGAGAGAATGGCATCACAGGCTAGCATAGCCAACTTTGGGGATCTTTTTTCTTCCTCTCAACAGCAAACTCATGTCTGCATGATTAAGTTTGGTTGGTGCCAAACAGTTGCTTAAATACCACCACACGCCATTGCATGACCCTGATCATATATCTCCATATCTCGAGGACGTTAGCCTGCACCTCTCTAGCTGGCTGCAAATCATGCAAAGTTTGCATAGGCATGCATTAGGTCCTATAAATGGGATTGGTTTTGGTTCCATATAGCTTTCATCCCTAGCTAGGCTTTTTCTATCAATGCAGCCGTTTTGATCAAGATGTGTTTCTAGCCGTTTTGGTGTGCTGTGGCACATTACTTTGGATATTGCATTCTGATGATTTGTGCCACATACATCAAAGTGGAGTAGAAACACAAGTTCAGATACCTTCAATGTCTTGTAACAAATAATGTCCAACGGAGTGCTTGTCGGCGGCATGTCTCCACGGTGCAATATATCAGATATATTTGTTACGAATTTGACATTACAAAATGGAGCTGTAAGGTATGACTGTATAATTTGCAAAAGAATCAGGAGGTTAAGGCTATCTTATCTTGTTTTCTCTTTCACTTTCTTTCTTTCTTTAATTTCTGCATTATGCATTTATGCAAGACATTCAAGCTCAGGAATAATTCGATTTAACAAGAACAAGTGCACCATTATGTTCTCAATTGCTCTCTTTCTTCCTTTTCCCATTTCCCCGGCAATCAAACATTCTTTTGCTTCCTATTAATTTGTTCAACCTTTTTTATGTTCTTGGCTTCTAATCACCAATAGTACATTGGCTGAATGGCACCGTGAGCTGCTAGTTATTGAAAGAACAGCTGCACCAATTTCTACAAAAAGAAAAGTTACATTTACATACATGTTTATGAACTTCAAACTGCCGATAACATAACAAACATTTCAGTATTCTCATAGAGTTGGCATTCTAAAAGGCCCATATCACTATAGACATGGCTCTCAAACTGCCGATAACATTAAAAAAAAAATCAGTATTCTCATAGAGTTGGCATTCTAAGGCCTATATCACTATAGACATGGTTCTGAAAGCAAAAAGTTTGACAGATTTGCAGAGTACAGGCTAGGGCTTATGTCCTATACTAGACTTTACAGTAGAGAAAACAAGCGGGTAGCTGGATGATACTATCCCTAAGCTAGTCCCCACTTGTTGGAACAAGGACCGTGAAATCAGCTCGATACTTGAGAGACATCAATATCTTTGTTGTGGTGTTCTTCTGTTCATGTGCACAGTATTTATTTGCACGTTTGCCTTGCTCAATATACGAACCACCATACCTCTTTTTACTAGTTCTTTTTCATTAAGATCAATTAATCACACTTAATGAATACTCGGGTGGCAGAAGGAATGTTATGTAGTTCAATTCTTGTGGTGTCAATTCCTTCTTTTCTTATTTGGAACAATTTCGCTGTCTGTTCTATACTTCTACACTTCTATGTTCTAATGCTTCTTTCCAACAATCATGCTACTGTTGTAATGACTTCAGATACGAAGAAGTGCAAATGGCAGCCTTGCAGGCCAATTTTACTAATCACGTGTGATTCTTTCTCTGACTGCTTTCTGTCAACTCTGCTTTCTAATTAACCCATTTAATTACTCTGCTAGTACCTATGTTGCCTTCCATATGATGCAGTTTGTGGTAACATTCTACTCGGGACATGTGCCAAGCAATGTACCAACAATCCCCTTGTCAGAAAACAGTAATAACAGCAGGTGCTACTGCTCACTGTCACAGGAATGATTAGCATAAACTTTATTTTAACAAGGTCAACTTGGGCAGCCTTCACACATGCACACGGTACATATATCCTTCAGGCCGGGTAAACTTTCTTTAATTTTTATGCAGGACATGTGTCCAGATCCCAGCTAGGGTGCTTGCATCAGGACAACACCAAGAGCACACCCTCTTGTCCCCCTTTGGGTTAACTCTTCTCTGCAGTGGAAGCCTCCTGTCCCTCTGATTGGTAAATGACATAGTATTAGCACTGCTTCTTTTGCTCAGAATTACAGTACCTGCTCTTGTCCTAATAGCTTCTATGTGTACTCTTAGATCAGGATCAGTTGAAATGTTAGGCCTGCATCTACACACAATGCAGGAGTAGATCTGTTTCAGAGCTTCACGAGCAGAATCTTCCAAAGAATAGGCCGTACGAATACCCAGTGTTAACAGCAGGTCGGTCTCTGATTATTAGCACTAGTAATAACCTAATGAGGCCTTGAAAGCTAGAGCAGCTAATCTACTGTCTGCAACGACAGGGAATGTAAATTAAGCATGCTATTAATCTACTCTGATCTGATGGGGGCAGCCGCGAAGTAAAAGATTAAACAATGCCACAATTGCCCAAAAGCAGGTTGGAAAAGCCATGACTTTAAAACACATTCCCTCCATGTTCCATGTTCTCATGTTTCATCCAGCTCCCAGCTCACATTCGTTCACTGGGTGAGGTGTCCAGCCACTAAACAAACAACATGGTTGCATGTTAAGAAATGCCAAGAAGATTCATTAGATTAGTATTACCTGCTTTAACCAATCTTCCGGCGAGAATGATATAAAGCCTTTTCTTCCACCTTCATCTTCTAGCTAGCTGCAGCTCCTGCTCTTCCTGCAGATGCTGGTGTCAGTGAATTTTTACCAGACAGTGTCTCTGACATGGCGCAGCACTAGAAGCAGCAGAGCCAGAAATAGGTGCTAGAAGCAGCAGCTGATTTCAAGCTACCAAAAGTGCTTCAAGGAAAGTACTAGAACATTCTAATGGAAGCAAGAGCGCCGGTGCTGGTCCTGTTAGTGACAGTATCATTGGTGTTGTCCACCGGGGTCGGCGCCGCCGCGGGCGACGAGCGGGCGGCGCTGCTCGCGCTCAAGGCGGGCTTCGTTGACTCGCTGGGCGCGCTAGCCGACTGGAAAGGCTCGTCGCACTGCAGCTGGACCGGCGTCAGCTGCAACGCCGCCGGCCTCGTCAATCGCCTCAACCTCTCGGGGAAGAACCTGAGCGGCAAGGTCACCGACGACGTGCTCCGGCTGCCGTCGCTCACCGTCCTCAACCTCTCCTCCAACGCGTTCGCCGTCGCGCTGCCCAAGTCGTTGGCCGCGCTGTCCAAGCTCCAGGTGTTCGACGTGAGCCAGAACTCCTTCGAGGGCGCGTTCCCGGCCGGCCTCGGCTCCTGCACCGACCTCGCCACCGTAAACGCCTCCGGAAACAACTTCGTCGGCGCCCTCCCCGCGGACCTCGCCAATGCCACCTCCCTCGAGACCCTCGACCTGAGGGGCAGCTTCTTCGGCGGCGACATCCCGGCGGCGTACCGGAGCCTCACCAAGCTCAAGTTCCTGGGCCTCTCCGGCAACAACATCACCGGCAAGATCCCGCCGGAGCTCGGCGAGCTCGAGTCGCTCGAGAGCCTCATCATCGGGTACAATGCGCTCGAGGGAGGCATCCCGCCGGAGCTCGGCAACCTCGCCAACCTCCAGTACCTGGACCTCGCCCTCGGCAGCCTCGACGGGCCCATCCCGGCGGAGCTCGGTAGGCTCCCGGCGCTCACCGCGCTCTACCTGTACAAGAACAACCTCGAAGGCAAGATACCGCCGGAGCTCGGCAACATCTCGACGCTCGTCTTCCTCGACCTGTCCGACAACCTGCTCACCGGCCCGATCCCCGACGAGGTCTCGCAGCTGAGCCACCTCCAGCTGCTCAATCTCATGTGCAACCATCTGGACGGCACCGTGCCCGCGGCCATCGGCGACATGCCGAGCCTTGAAGTGTTCGAGCTCTGGAACAACTCCTTGACGGGGCAGCTTCCGGCGTCCCTTGGCAAGAGCTCGCCGTTGCAGTGGGTGGACGTGTCGTCGAACTCCTTCTCCGGCCCGGTGCCGGCTGGGATCTGCGACGGCAAGTCGCTCGCCAAGCTGATCATGTTCAACAATGGCTTCACCGGCGGGATCCCGGCGGGGCTCGCGTCGTGCGCGTCGCTGGTGCGCGTGCGCATGCAGAGCAACCGGCTGACCGGCACGATCCCTATCGGGTTCGGCAAGTTGCCTTCGCTTCAGCGGCTCGAGCTCGCCGGCAACGACCTGTCCGGCGAGATCCCTGGCGACCTCGCGTTGTCGACGTCGCTGTCGTTCATCGACGTTTCTCGAAACCACCTCCAGTACTCGCTGCCGTCGAGCCTCTTCACGATCCCGACCTTGCAGAGCTTCCTGGTGTCGGACAACATCATCTCCGGCGAGCTCCCCGACCAGTTCCAGGACTGCCCCGCACTGGCCGCGCTGGACCTGTCCAACAACCGGTTTGCTGGCACGATACCATCCAGCCTGGCGTCGTGCCAGAGGCTGGTCAAGCTCAACCTCAGTCACAACCGGCTCACCGGCGAGATACCGAAGGCGCTCGCCAAGATGCCCGCGATGGCCATCCTAGATCTGTCGAGCAACTCCCTGACCGGCGGCATCCCGGAGAACTTCGGGAGCTCGCCGGCGCTGGAGACGCTCAACCTCGCAAACAACAATTTAACAGGTCCCGTGCCGGGGAACGGCGTCCTGAGATCTATCAACCCGGACGAGCTGGCCGGGAACCCCGGGCTGTGCGGCGGCGTGCTCCCGCCGTGCTTCGGAAGCCGCGACATGAGCCTGGCGGCGGCGCCCCCCCACGGCAGCGCGCGGCTGAAGCGCATCGCGGTGGGATGGCTGGCCGCGATGCTCGCCGTCGTGGCGGTGTTCGTGGCGGCGCTCGGCGGGCGCTACGTGTACCGGCGGTGGTACATGGGCGGCGGATGCTTCGGTGACGACGAGAGCCTCGGCGCGGAGTCCGGGGCGTGGCCGTGGCGGCTGACGGCGTTCCAGCGGCTCGGGTTCACGAGCGCCGACGTGCTGGCGTGCGTCAAGGAAGCCAACGTGGTGGGCATGGGGGCCACCGGGGTGGTGTACAAGGCCGAGCTCCCCCGCGCGCGCGCCGTGATCGCCGTGAAGAAGCTCTGGCGCCCGGCGGCGATGGACGGCGACGCGGCGGCGGGGAACGAGCTGACCGCCGACGTGCTCAAGGAGGTGGGGCTCCTGGGTCGTCTCCGGCACCGGAACATCGTGCGTCTTCTGGGTTACATCCACAACGAGACGGACGCGATGATGCTGTACGAGTTCATGCCCAACGGCAGCCTGTGGGAGGCGCTGCACGGCCCGCCGGAGAAGCGGGCGCTGGCAGACTGGGTGTCGCGGTACGACGTCGCCGCCGGCGTGGCGCAGGGGCTCGCCTACCTCCACCACGACTGCCACCCGCTGGTGATCCACCGCGACATCAAGTCCAACAACATCCTCCTCGACGCCAACATGGAGGCCCGCATCGCCGACTTCGGCCTCGCCCGCGCCCTGGCGCGAACCAACGAGTCCGTCTCCGTCGTCGCCGGATCCTACGGCTACATCGCGCCAGGTACCAATCACCATTGTAATCTCGAATTCTTGAAGCGTTGGATTCAGAAGCTGATCGGTTTCAATTTGAATGGATGTGCAGAGTACGGGTACACGCTGAAGGTGGACCAGAAGAGCGACATCTACAGCTACGGGGTGGTGCTGATGGAGCTGATCACGGGGCGGCGAGCGGTGGAGGCGGAGTTCGGCGAGGGGCAGGACATCGTGGGGTGGGTGAGGGAGAAGATCCGGAGCAACACGGTGGAGGAGCACCTCGACGCCAACGTCGGCGGCCGGTGCGCGCACGTCCGGGAGGAGATGCTGCTCGTGCTCCGCATCGCCGTGCTCTGCACCGCCAGGGCGCCGCGGGACCGGCCCTCCATGCGCGACGTCATCACCATGCTCGGCGAGGCCAAGCCGCGCCGCAAGAGCGGGAGCAGCGGCGCCGCCAAGGACGCCGGCAGCACCGCCGCCGCCGTGGTGGTGGACAAGGACAAGCCGGTGTTCAGCACCACGCCGGACTCCGACTACGAATAGATGATAGATTTTGTTTCTTTCGTTCAGTCTCTGTGCCTGTTAATGATGATCCCTTTGTTCTTGTACCTAGATTTTGAGAGATGCAGGGTTTTGAGCCTGTAACCACAAAATTTGCTGTGAAGATTAACTAGCCAGCCGTAGATCATGTAGATTATTAATGTAATAAGCTCGATTTTTTTTACTCAAGTATAAAGAAAGAAAACAGAATGAAATCGCTGAAATGACTCTTTTGTGAGGAATTGATGCTTCAGACTCTGTCCACTCCAAACCAGGCTATTTGTGGATGCTCTAAATTTGGCTTGCGGTAGTTACCAATGGCTAAAAACTAACCTGACACTTGTCAAGACTTGCAGCTCCTACCAGGCTACCAGGCTCTATATAAGCCACGGCTCAACGCCTTGTTATTCAATCCATTCCAGCCACCTTCAAGAAGAAGACCATCATCAAGAAGAAGATCATCATCGGCGATGTCGAACGTTGAGCAATCCATCCAGGCCGGCAAGGCGCACGCCGCCGCGGGCGAGGTGAGAGCTATAGCTACCTGCAAATCTGAATGACATAGCGTGGAATTCATCCATGACTGAATGATCCGTTTGTGTGTGTGCAGTGCCAGGCGGAGCACGCGGCGCACTCCGTCAAGGACGCCGCCGGAGGCGCCGCGGCCGGCGCCACCGGAGTTGCGGCCGACGCCACCGGAGCAGTGGCCGACAGCGCGCAGCTGCAGGAGCACCGCGCCGCCGGCATCGTCCAGACTGCTGCTGATCAGGTGGCGCAGGTGGCCCAGGGCGCGACGGCTGCCGTCAAGGACGTGGCGGTCGCCGTCAAGGACACGGTGACCGGCGGCCACTGATCGATGGACCATCCATCTACGCTGCCCATGGGATGGGAGTGAAGATCGCAAATTCAGAACGCGCTCTGCATGGCAAAAGGAGCTCCTGGCGATTTGTTTTTTGTTATCTTTCTTTCGTTGTTTTTTCTTTAACTACTGTTGTTTGATGCTTCATTCATCCAAACCATCTAGCTATGATCGCTTTGCGACATAAAGGAACTGTCCGGTTGAGGACCTTTTGTTCCTTGCTAGATGTATCACATTGATTCCGTTTGGAATCCAAATGTTTTTCTTGGAAGAAAATGATTCAGACTTTCAGTTTTGGTTTCGGATTACCTTAATCTTGCTTGGTGTGGTGCAGTAATCTGCACTAGCAATTGGCCAAAAAGTGCCCTGTAAGCATCTCTGTCAACTACATCAATCCAATCCAAGCATGTTCGTTTTGCTTTGAAGGAAAAACAAAATCTTGAAGAAGCAGATATCATAGGCATTTCAAAGAATGGTTTCTGAATCCTGTCGAGCAGACTCAAACACCCGAATGACAATTGGTCATACCTGAATGGTATTTCACTCCTTTTATTTAGGATGAAAAGGGAGGAATTTGTGGCGAGGAGCCGAGGATGACTATGCAACCTGCTCTGATTTCTTTCTCAAGTGCAATTCAGAGCACTGACCTGGAATCGGATTTGATGCTGGGTTGAGCTTGAGCCCCAGAACGAAGCCTGCGAATGGTATAAGAATTCAAGCAGGCAGATGCCGATCGCTGAACATGCCGGAAGAAGAAAATGAAACATACCACACATGCCGGCGGATCAAAAGTCTCCGGTGCTTGCCGCATGAGTAGAATATTAGTATCGGTTATGGTCTTTTTCGAAAATATTGGATCGCGAATCAACAACCGCGATCCCAAATAGAGAAATGTTTGAAAAAAAACCATACTACCTCCGTTGTTGAATATATGACGTCAGAGGGAGTAATTGTTAATCTCCTGCCACATAGCCTCGGCAACTGATGATGTTCTCCATGCCAAAGTTATTCGTTGCCTGGTTTCACAAGCACTATGCAGCATATCTTCTCCCCAAGTGGCGAACTAGAAAGCTACCGAAGGCAGCAAAAGCCTGTCGCCTGTCGCGTGCGGCTATGCCGATAGTGGTGGCGCTCGTTATATCGTATTACCACATCGCTGCTATCAAATCAACGACCGACCGAAATATGAATTTCTTATTCATCGACTAACGCTGACAAAATCCCCAGAGTGAACTACAAAGCAAAATGCATTCCAAAGGACAGGGCCCAGCCATTGGTACATACTGCATGCTTGCAAAAGGGCATAGTAACAACTGCTGGCAAGGCTAGCTTCTCAGAAACGCATGCACTGCTCGCAGAAACGATACATCAAACCACAGAGATTCAGATGTTCGTCTGACTTTTAATTTAAAAGTGCAGCAAACCAGTGCTATCATATATTGCGGCTAAATAGACTTCAGACAGTACAATGCAACAAAAAAAAGTTCCCAACTTCTAGCTTCCGAGCTTCTTCAATGGCAACATCCAGATTTAGTTGGCGGCGGCAGCACTCTTCTTGGGAGTAGCCTCAGTCCCTGAATTGAGCGAGGTAAACAGAGTTATCAAACTGTAGCCAACAGAGAAGCATGAGGTTCCCTTTGTCCAAACTTGCAAGCCTCAACAAAATGAAGTAAAGTACCTTCTCTGAAGTTGCTCTTGAAACGGCGAGGCACGTGTCGCATGTACCTCATCCTCCCTGTTCCAGTGGTCTTGCGCCTGATGGCCTTCACACTCCAGTTATCTGAATTGATATGAAAACTATGTTAACAACCAGGTTTGCAGATAGGATACCCAAACTAGATAGTAAGTTCACTCAAACAGCTTAATCCAAAAACCAAGTAAACAAATATGTATTAATGCTTGACAACTGGATTGCAGACCTCCAAAGATAAAAGCAAAAGTTAAAACATGTATTATTTTTTAAAGAAAAAATTGTAAATTGAATGCAAAACAATTGTTGAGGTATCATCAGAGACTTAAATACTTGGGAATCAAAGGAGTATATAACTCCATCATATTGTTGCAGTTTGATACTCATCATTTGATACTAGACAGCAAGAAGATCACAGCAACAAGTTTCAAAAATATGAAGCAAAACATACAGTAGCAGCACAATGAGGGCCAAATACTAAATGCTACAAATTTTGAAATCGAGTAACAGTGACAATCAGAATAAAGTAGTATGATGCTTGGCTAGGTGTGAAATATATTCTCAGTAGATGGCACCAAGTCTGAAAGTCATAAGGGAAAACATGACCAAAAACAATCTACCAAAAAGGATAAAAGAGGGATCATCAGAGACTTAAATACTTGGGAATCATAGGAATTATTACTCCCATCATATTGTTGCAGTTTGTTACTCATCACTTGACCCTCTACAGTCGAAGCAGGCCAGAAAAGTATTTTAAACAAATTGCAAACTCATGTAACAGCACAGATACATAATAAGCAGAGCTACAAGACTCGTGCACTAATTGTGGGGAGTAAGAGAGTGAACATGGGATACTAGTATCCAGAACCATTTGGGTTGAAAACATGAAACCAGTGAATAATAACAATAGAGTAGTACAATACTGCTCAGAACATGAAATATCTTCTCATCAATGCAATTGCATCTCTGAAGTCTGACATGCGAATATATTTCATGATTCATCATAGCAATTTGGCTTGTAGGAAACAAAAATCAAGGAGCAGACATACAGATAAGATAATACAGAGAGACATCTAGCCGAGAGCTATGTCCAAACAAGGCATATAAACATTATGTCAAATCGACAGGTACAGATAAGATATCATGGAGAAGACAGGTACAAAAATCAACCGCGATTTGATTGATAGGAAACAAAAATCATGGAGAAGACAGGTACAGACAATACTACAGCAAGGCATCTAACCGAGAGATGTGACAAAACAAGGCATACAAACATTATGTCCAACTAGCAGACTGGGATCAGTTTGAAACACATCGTTGTCGGTCATGGATACTCAGAAACACGGACCAATGTTTTCTTCATCCTTTCCCGAAGAACTTCACAAAATATACTAAACAGAGAGCATATCCAGGCAGGAAACCAGTAACAGCTACGCATACAACCAAGCATCCCTAATAATAACAGCTACGCAAACAACCAAGCATCCCTAATAAAGCCACCAGGTCATCAAACTTTCAGTTCACGGAACATAGGAAGTATCCAGAACCATTTGGGTTGAAAACACAAAACAGTATAACGATGATAGAGTAGTACAATACTGCTCAGAACATGAAATATCTTCTCATCAATGCAATTGCATCTCTGAAGTCTGACATGCGAATATATTTTCATGATTCATCATAGCAATTTGACATGTACGGAACAAAAATCAAGGAGCAGACAGATAAAGATAAGATAATACAGCGAGACATCTAACCAAGAGCTATGTCCAAACAAGGCATACAAATTTATGTCAAATTAGCCAACTGGGATCAGTTTGAAACGCATTGTTGTCGGTCATGGATACTCAGAAACACGGACCAATGTTTTCTTCATCCTTTCCCGAAGAACAACTTAACAATATATACTGAACAGAGAGCATATCCAGGCAGGAAACCAGTAACAGCTACGCATACAACCAAGCATCCCTAATAAAGCTAACACCAGGTCATCAAACTTTCAGTTCACGGAACAACATATATACAGTCAGGGCAAATCAACTCAGGCCGCTCAGTTTTAGGCTAAGCCTCTACAGATCTAGGCATCTAGCAGCGGGGAAAAGAGAGGAGGAGAGAGAGCGTGGTTGCAGATCTTACACTTGCGGATGCGTGCGGCGGGGTAGCCGCATGAGGAGCAGGTGCTCTTCTGGAGGTGGAAGCTCCTGCGGCCGCACCGGATGCAGAGCGTGTGCGTCTTGTTCCGGCGCTTGCCGAAGCTGCCCGTACCCTTCCCCTGCGAACGACGAGACAAAGCAAAACACGTTAGTGGGTGGAGAAGCGGAGGCGGGGAAGGGAGAGGATCGGAGGAGGAAGAGCCGGCGGCGGCGGCGGCGGCGCTCACGTACCATTCCTTCGTTGCTCCGCTAGGGTTCGAGGCGGAGGCGCGCGGTCTGGTTTGGGGGAGAGTGGCGGCGTGGGGGAGGAGAGGCGTAAAACCCTAGCACTTATAGCGGTCGCCGACGGATGCCCCGCGCTGGTGACTGGGCTGGGCTTTTGGTCGATGTAAATGGGCCGCGCGGAAGTGTTTGCGGGCCTTCTACACTTTCCTGTTTGCGGTTGTATATGGGCTTTTTCAAAAAAATTAGAAGGAGATAAAATTCAGAAAATCCTAAAAAAAAAGAAGAACAGAAAGTTTTGGAGATGCTCTTACGTCAGGAATCCCGAAATAGAAATAAAATTATTTTTATGTCCTTCCACCTCTTCTACTACGGAACGGATGCGCTGCGGATACGAGTGCGTATATATGGGCGCGCCGAGAGGAGAGATGCCAAGTTGCTATTGATACCAAGTTATTTTGCCAAACTGTTGGAGGCTAATTTTCATATTTTGCCTAAATTAGATGGATTCCAAGCTAAGAGCATCTTCAATAGTTTGCCAAATTTTACTTGGCAAATCTTGTATTTGCTAACTCTAAAAAGATATGACAAGTAAAAAAAGAGCTCATCTCCAACAATTTGACATCATTCACTTGTCAAATCAAGATCTAACTTACATCAGAAATTCTGAGAGAAACAAAATTATGTTTCTATCCTTCCACCTCTTTAAAACTTAAATCAAGAATCTTGAGAAAAAACAAAATTATTTTTATACCCTTCCACCTCTTCTGATATAGAAGGATGCGCTGCGGATAGCTGCATGCATATATGCGTGCGCGGAGTCTGTTTTTCCCAACTTGGGATAAATGGCAACTTGAGATGAGGAATTGTTGGAGAAGGTTTTTTCTGTTTTTGCAAAAAAAAATAGCAACTTGGGATGGGGAACTGTTGGAGTTGCTCTAAGCAACTCCAACAGTTTGGGATAATTTGTTCGGCAAATCTTAGATTATGACAACTCCCCAAATGTTATGGCAAATAAAAAAAATGTTCACCTCCAACAATTCTTCGTAATTCACTTGGCAAAACTACAATTGGGCCCACACTACTTATTTTCTCACGATCCACTACCCATCCTCGCGCCATTTTTTCACTATCTCTTGGGCGCCAAGGTCTTCTTCCCCCGGCCAGCACCCCAGACGACCTGCACGAAATCACATGCACCTTCCTGGCCTGGCGATCAGCACCCTACCGTAGAAGTTAAAGGAATACAGGCCTGGCGATCAACACTTGTGGAAGATGAAGGTGTCTGGCAACCTTGGGTTGCGTGGCCTTCCTCTGGTGATGTTTCTCCTGTATCTGAACTCGGTTTTGCTGCGGGGCGTGGTTTGCGAGGGGGCGAGGGAGTTCCGTGAGTCCCTGATGAACCCGTGCTCGAGCCGGTTCATGTGGGCGGCGAGCGCACCGCAGGGTCCGTCCTGGTTGCACCTGGACGCGGCGGCGCTGGCGGAGGACTACTACAACAGCCACCACCATCACCAGCAGGCAAGGAAGCAGCAGCAGAGAAGATCGACCCTGCGGGAGAAACAAAAACCGCGAGGAATCATGGAGCCTAGCACGTGCGGGACGAAAAAGCGTGTGGGGCCAGCGGGAGAAGGAAAGCGTGCCCGCGCGCGGGAATCGTGGCGGCGGCAGATGCAAAACGCGATGGCAAAATAGCGCCGCGCGCATATATGCGTCTGGGAGGGGGCGGGATGGCAACTTGTCATTGATGCCAAGTTGTTTTGACAAACTGTTGAAGTTCATTTTTTGTTATTTTGCTAAAATTAGATGGATGTCAAGTTATTTTGCCAAACTGTTGGAGTTACTCTAAGATACCAAACGGTTGGAGTTGCTCTTATTAGACCTATTAGTCTAAGGCCAAGGTTGGTGAGTGAAAATTTTAGGTGCTCTTTCAAGGTCTATTAGGAGTATTGAATGTATATTAGTTACAAAAATAATTACACGAATAGATTAGAAATTGCGAGACGAATCTTAAGCCTAATTAATCCGTCACTAGAGCTCTTTGGAACGCCGGCGATAATATAGTTTGAAAAAATTGTAAACCAACATTTATTTTTGTAAAACCTAAAAATATAAAAAACATCCTGCATCGGGTCAACAATTTGGGCCGCAAGGAAACGCACGCCGTGGGCTGACCCATTCGATTTCTTTCTTTCGGCCACCGACCGATCGATATAGTAGTAGAGGCATAGGAAGCCTCCTCGTACCAATTCGTAACCCGCCGCCGCATCGCCGCTCAGCAGCTCCCGCACACCTCTCGCCGTCTCTCCTTGCCGGCCGCCGGTCTGCAGAGTCCTCTCGTCGGTAAGGTAGGCACCTCATCACCTTACGAATCCTTGGGTTGGATCCCCGTTGTAATTTAATTTTCCCATCTGCTCTACGTCTCAAGCTAGGTCGCCGCCATGTCCTCCGCCGGTCGGTTCCCCAAGTGGGTGATGCTGGAGCCCTACTTCATCCGCAGGGACGACAACAAGTCCTTCCCCGACGCCACGGAGGCGCCCATCAGGGCCTCCGGCACCACCTCCTGGGGCGCCAAGTTCCGCATCGCCTTCTCCGTCGCCGAGCCCCCACAAATCTCCTTCCTCTACGCGCAGCTGCCGGGCTTCCCACGTCCTAAAAAGGAGCATCCCTTAGCCATGCTGGCGACCCACCGCCAACTTTCCCTGCTCGTCGTCGCCACCAAGAAGCCTTCTCAAGGTTCACTTCAGAACTTGTTCATCTTCAGAGCCAACGAGGACAAACCTTCCTCACCCTCGCTTACAGTGCTCCCGCCTTGTACCTTGCCCCGGTTTAATTATTCCCGCGCCGATGACCATCTATCGTGTCCTACTCGTCATCCTGCTCCACCACCCCGCCCGCTGAATATGAGATCCTTAGGCCTATGGTGCGGCGGGGACAAAGAGGAGGAGTTCGTGGTGGCGGAGCTCACCCTTTACGGACGCACCCAAGGCCGCCGCCGCATTGAGGCTCGTGCTGACATCTGCTTACTGCGTTCCTCCACCACCGACGTTCAGCTTGGCCACCACAAATGGGAGCCCCTTCGTATGCCAATCATGTCCACTACTTATGATGATCTCTGGAAACTCTCCCACTGGCAGACCGACAGAGTCATCCCCTTCCAACGATGGCTGTGCTGGGTCGACTACCACCAAGGCATCATCATCTTCTGCGATGTGTCCAATAAAGATAAAGTGGACGTCTCCTTCCTCTGGTTCCCCCTGGATGTGGACGCCAACACCAAGGAAACCACATGCAACATCTTCTATGGTGGTGTGTCCGTCGTCGACCATGGCCGTTTGCTCAAGTTCGTCAACGTCGAACGCCATGATGGCCTTGACTATGGAGCCCTCAAACCCGGCACTGGCTTCACCATCACCTGCCACACCCTCGTGATAGGCGGTGGCAGCATGACGTGGAAGAAGGATTACACTGTCACCTCCCATGACCTCCCTGGCTACCTCCAACGTCAACGTGGCGTGCCCATATTCCCTCAAGTCGACATTGAAAGGCCACATGTAGTGCACTTCCTTTTCATTGAGTTTGGAAGACCCTACGAGAAGATGTCGCTGCTCTCTATTAACATGAGGATCAAGTGCTTAGATTCAAAAAAAAAAACATGAGGATCAAGTGCTTGATGTATTTTGATCTGTATATGGATGGGAATGAGTTATTTCAAAGCGGCGACAATGACTTCATCACAAAGTGCTTCTCTCCAACTTCCACGCCCTTCCTCCCTTGTGAGTTCCCCAGGTTCTGCCGTTTATCAAGGTATGTAATATTTGCAGCTGCCCTTTTCTAAATAACTCAATAGATTTTTAATTCTGCCACCAAGTTTACGTCCATGGCTTCAATCTTGCATTGTTGGCATTTCATATGTTGTAGTGTGAGCTCTCTTTCTCCAACCTGAAGAATACTAGCGTAGCCTGTAGCATACTAACATTTGTGCTTTGAAGTTGGAACATAAGAGCTGCCTGACAATATATGCCTTCTTTTATATGCTGTTGGAAAAAACTAGCAGTTGGAACTCAAGTATACTACCATATAACCTTCATTATCTGTAATGTTCTGTTTTTTTTTTTTGCAATTTCTTTCCTAAGTAAACAACTTACTTCATGATTGCATCGCTAAGCCTTCTCTGGGTCACAGTACAGAAGCAAGTTTAATTTATTTATTTTTAACTTGTCACAGTATTTATTTATTGCAGGAAGAGGAAGCATAGGGACTGAGTCGCTTCTTTTGCCAATACTTCATCCTACTTTGTCGTGCTTTCTTCTAAATCTTCAAAACTGAAGAAAGGCTTCTGTCCTTGAATGAACTTCTAAAGTTAGTTGTATCAAGTTTATCGTGTGTTTTGTTGGTTCTTCAAAAAAGTTCATCGAGTGTCTTGCTGTATTCAGTACAATTGTGTCATTGTGTGTGGATGTGTCACTTGGTCCTTGAACTTGAACTTTCATGTGTATGCAAGTCTGTATATGTGAATATTATTAGTCTCTAAGTTTGCTTGTGTTTTACCACGCAAAAACAACATACTACACTGGTTTGGGATCTTTTAAATAGGGGGGAGACTGCAGCCGCGAACGAGGTTTGCACGGGAGCTGCTGGAGGCGGCGTCCGCCACCCTCGTCGTCTTCCACCTTGTGATGTGTTTGTTTGCGGTCCACATAAGCTAAATCTGCCATTTGTACTTCTGTAGAATGAAGAGGAACCGGTGCGTGATAGGTTTGGCGGCATTACATATATACTTAGGAGGCGACTAGACGGAGAGCCATCTCCTTTTAGTCTTAGGTGGAGAGCCCTCCGTTTTTAGTAAGTTTCTATTTTTGGAAGCCCGTACCGTGCAAACCCCCACTGGTGGAAAAACGACCTTTGTTCCCAAGCATTTGTCCCGGTTCAACTTTGGAACCGGGACAAATGCTTTTGGGGCGACGTGGCCTCGGAAGGCTGTTTGCGCTGCCCCCCTTTAGTCTCGGGTGGTAATACCACCCGGGACTAAAGGCCTGACGTCCAACGGCTCTGAGCCGCAATTATTGGTGTCAGACTTTAGTCCCGGGTGGTATTACGACCCGAGACTAAAGGGTGAGCCTTTAGTCCCGGGTCGTAACACCACCCGGGACTAAAGTTTTTGTCCCGGGTGGTATTACCACCCGAGACTAAAGTCTCATCTTTAGTCCAGGGTGGTAATACCACCCGAGACTAAAGGGTGCGCCTATATATCCCTGTCTCACTTCTTTTTCCTCTGCCCGAGCTCACATTCACCCGAGAGCTTAAGAGATAGTTTGTGAAGAGCTAGCTAGTTCTTCTCCTAGGGAGGTGATGTCCAATTTTTTCGTCATCAATTTGTGAAGATTTCTCTCATCCAAAGTGTTGCTAAGGTTTGATTCTTCATCCTTCCTTCATTTGTTATGATTAAATTTCGTTTTTATGATTAGAAATAGAGAAAATATGGATTTAGATTTTTAGGTGGTAGGAGGAGCTAAGAGATGATGTTTTCAGATGTTTTAGATTTAGCTAACATTGTATTTAGTTTCACATATTTTTTAAGCATAGTTTCACATAGGGATTTATCCTCTAATTTTATAGTTTTTGCTATAGAGATAATTGATTTTAACTTTTAGATGAGAGATGCATTTAATTTTACATTTAGCTTAGTTTATTAGAAGTTAGTTTATTAAAAAAATGGTCATTACCAAATGAAAATATACTACATACATATTTAATTCATTTTTGTTAAGTATTTCTTGTATTTATTTAGAATACATTTAGGCATTCTCTTATTTTTTTTTCTTTTTTCCATATATACAGTCGGTTGGACGTTCTGTACCAGTAGCCTTACATCCTAGCTAGCTACAGTCCAACATCACCTACGAGCTGGGGCTATACGTGGCTCGGTGATGTTGGGCTGTAGCCAGGTAGGAGATGCAGGGCTGTAGCTTGGTGATGTACTGTAAGTGGGAGAGCGAGGTGTGTGTATATGATGGTGACGTGAGGTTGTACTTCCTAAATGATCGGGGTGATTACAAAAGGTATAGTACAGACTTACGTCGCCTCCGGGCTCACTGCACCTGAACGAGCTCTTGCACTTATCTGTTTAGTTATTAGAAAATGAGAAAATAGGTCTTATATATTATGTTTTTATATAGAATAGATTTAAACATTCTCTTATTTAAGCATTGTTTTATATATATTACAGAGTAGTCCAGAATAACTATGGCAAGTTATTCTGGTCACGGTGGTCGCCGTGGAGGTCGCCATGGCGGCGGTCGTGGAATCAGTTTTGATGACCGGCCACCTTTGGCTCGTCGTCCAGGCATACACTTCACCCATGGTGTGATTGAGTTACCTACTGGTGATCGAAGCCAGGGACCTCGTCCCAACATAGTAATATATTCTTTCATTGTATAAATTTGATGTTTACGTAGTACACACGGATAATAATATTATTTTCATACAATGCAGGTTCTCAATCATTTGCAGTGGCTCGCACATGTAGTTGAAAATTTAGGTGGTACCCCTCTTGTTACACAATGCGCCATTGTCGGTCCAAACAATTGCATACAATTAAAAATCTCGTTTGACATAGCCGTTCGAGGACAAAATCACTCCTCGCTGTCTTCAGAACCCATCCAAATGGTATCGATTGTTGGGTGGGGTACCCCTGCACTGGTTAAGAGGACTTATGAAAGGACCGCCGTGCAGGCATGCTTACAACAACTAAACGCTAATGGGTATTTTGTGCCAGATTACTCTTATTTTCTAATAAAGTCACTCGAGGAAGGAGAAAGTGTCACCACGACCGCAGAGAGACTTTGTCGGCTAAATGAACATGACATGGTATGGAGCACCATTTAACTTTTTTTAATCTTCTTATTCAGCATTTTTAATGCGTCGTAATAACATTATTCTTAACTGTAGGATATGTTTGGTCAAACCTTTGCGGTAATGAGCTTTCATGCAATTCTAGAGCAAGTGATGGATGTTGTGGGATTTTCTTACACAGATTCAAATGCTATACAAACAAGAAATTGGAAGTATCAGGCTCATCTTTCATTTTACAGGCCATATCAGTTTTCCTCGCCACTGTTTGACATTTATGGAAGTCCATGTGACCGTAATTGTGAAGCGATAGAGAGTGCACTGATCCATTCTCTGGCATATTTCGCTGAAGTTCTCGACTTCAAGATCGGAGACTTCAACTATATGGACTATCTAAGGAAGAAGAATGAAGTATGAAATATGTGTCGTGCATTGATGCACCCCTCTATCTTTGTTAAGACCGTACCTTAAGTATTCATGTATGAACTTTTTATGTTTGTAAGACCTTAATTAAGTATTGATGTACGAAATTTTTTATATTTTTTGTTAAGACCTTAAGTATTGATGTTAGGCCAGTGACTAATTTATTGGAAACCTTAATATTAGGGTTCTCACCTCCAAAGTATGGATTAAGCCTTAATATTAGCCTTTATCACAAATTTTGGAGACCTTAATATATATTAAACTAAAAAAACAACAGGGTCATTGGGGGGGCGACCCTTTAGTCTCGGTTGGTAAACCAACCCGGGACTAAAGGCCAGCCCTCCACGGCCGCAATGATTGGGGCCGGCCTTTAGTCCCGGGTGGTAAACCAACTCGGGACTAAAGGGTTGGCGGGGCCGCCTTCAGAGGCCTTTTGCCTTCAGACGTTATAAGATTTGGCGAGATGAAGATGCTGGTGATTTCCAGGGGCACCGAGACAAGACGAAGAAAGTTCCGACAAAGGTTATGTGGTATTTTCCTATAATACCACGTTTGAAGCGTTTGTTCCGGAACAAAGCACATGCTAAGTTGATGAGATGGCACGCCAAGGAACGTAAGCAAGACAACCTGCTGAGACATCCGGCTGATGGGTCTCAGTGGAGAAAGATTGATAGAGAATTCAAGACATTTTCTGAGGACGGGGAAAGGAACATAAGGTTTGGTTTAAGTACGGATGGTTTCAATCCATTCGGGGAGTTTAGCAGTGGTCAGAGCACTTGGCATGTGACCCTATGCATGTTCAACCTTCCTGGTTGGATGTGCATGAAGCGAAAGTTCATTATGATGTCGGTGCTCATCCAAGGTCCAAAACAACCCGGCAATGACATTGATGTGTACCTAAGACCGTTGGTCGATGAACTATTACTGCTATGGCGGGAAGAGGGCGTACGTGTGTGGGATGAGGATAGGCAAGAGAACTTAAATATACGAGCATTGTTGTTCATAACCATCAACGATTGGCCTGCCCTAAGTAACCTTTCTGGGCAGACAAACAAGGGATATCGGGCATGCACGCACTGTTTACATAGAACACAAGGTATTCATCTCAAAAACTGTAAGAAGGTCGTGTATAATGGTCACCGTTGTTTCCTTCCAACTAATCATCCCTTACGGAAGAAAGGGATGCATTGGAAAGGGAAGGCTGACAATCTTACGAAGCCACCCCATTTTAATGGAGATGTCGTATTTGAGATGGTAAATGATCTAAGGGTAGTCTTTGGAAAGGGTGCCGGTAGTGAACCTGTTCCAACTGACGCCAACGAGCGTGCACCAACATGGAAGAAGAAATCTATATTTTGGGAGCTACCTTATTGGCGTAGCCTTGAGGTCCGACACGCAATTGACGTGATGCACCTTACGAAGAATCTTTGCGTGAACGTGCTAGGCTTCATGGGTTGTTACGGTAACCCGAAGGATACCAACGAAGCACGAGAGGACCTGAAAGAATTTCATAAGATTCCCAAAGTTCCGCGGGAGGGTGATGATGAAACTGATCCAGAAGAGGATGATGATGATGTTGATTACTTTGGTCCTGCTAGTTACACTCTCACCAAGAAAGAGAAGGAAAGCGTGTTTGATTGCCTGAACAGTATTAAGGTTCCGTCTGGCTACTCGTCGAATTTAAAGGGGATCATAAATATGAAAGAGAAGAAGTTCACAAATCTAAAGGCCCACGACTGTCACATGTTGATGAGACAGTTCCTTCCAGTTGCGTTGAGGGGTGTTCTATCAGAGAATGTACGATTACTGGTCGTAAAGCTTTGTGCATTTCTCAATGCAATTTCACAGAAGGCAATCGATCCAGCCAAGCTAGGAAAGCTACAGAATGATGCGGTTCAATGTCTTGTTGGCTTTGAGTTGGCATTTCCACCTTCCTTCCTCGATGTTATGACGCACCTCCTGGTACACCTTGTGAAAGAAATTACTATTCTCGGTCTAGTATACCTTCACAACATGTGGCTTTTTGAGAGGTTCATGTCGATCCTCAAGAAATATGTTCTTAATCGTGCCCATCCGGAAGGAAGCATTGCTAAGGGATATGGAACTGAGGAGGTCATTGAGTTTTGTGTTGATTTTGTCGACACAATTGACTCGATTGGGCTTCCAGTATCACGACACGAGGGGAGGCTACAGGGAAAGGGTACCATCGGAAGGAAATCAAGTTTGAGCAATAATACTAATTTGTTCCATAAAGCACACCTAACAGTCCTACAACAATCATCACTGGTGACTCCGTATAGGATGGAACACGAGCAGATTATTGCTTCTCAAAATCCAACCAAATCCTCAGTCTGGATTGCACGCCGTCACTTGGAAACATTTCCCTCATGGTTGAGTGAACAACTCATCGGAAACTCAACGATTCATCCACAACTAGCTTTGTTAGCTAGGGGACCTTGTAGCACAATTACAAGATTTCAAGCTTACGATATGAATGGTTATAATTTTTACACGAGAGCTCAAGATCGCAAAAGCACAAACCAAAATAGTGGTGTCCGTATGGACATCATCGGAAAAGATGGGGGCAAGACCTGCTATTATGGTATCATAGAAGAGATATGGGAGCTTGAGTATGGTGCGATGAACGTCCCTCTATTGTTTTGCCAATGGGTAAACCTGAATGGCGTAAAGAAAGATGAATATGGAATGACAATAGTGGACCTTACCAAGATTGGGTTCAAAGATGATCCATTCGTGCTTGCTAAAGATGTGCATCAGGTTTTCTATGTCAAGGATATGACTAGCATACCGAAGAATAAAAATCCCCAAGAAGCAGGACCACAAGAGGCAAAGCGTCACATAGTTCTTCCAGGTAAATGAGTAATCGTGGGAGTCGAGGACAAAACAGATCAATCCGATGATTATGATCAGTTTGATGGCATGCCTCCGTTTGCTGTCGAAGTTGACCCAAGCATATTGCTTGGACGTGAAGAGACACCGTACTTACGTGCTTGAGATTAATGTCGTAAAGTAATGATTATTGATCAAATCAATTGTGTAATGCTAATGTGATCAACTCTTTTATTGGTCTCCAACAAGTTAACGATTCTGAAGTCTATGCACTTTGCAGTGTTGTATCGGTCTCAAAATTTTTATGAAGCTTGAATATGTCATGTGAGTTTGACCCACCAAGTTTGAGATTTTTCTGAATTAATTTACTATTTTTTTCGGTTTAATTGAATTTCCGTGCGACGTCACCTAGAAATTAAAAGTTGAGCTGAGAGCACCCCTGAAACGATCCAGAATGGAGCCAAACTTGGCCACATGTTCTCTTGTGCCTTAGGAGTCTAATTTATCTGGAAGCCGAATCATAATTCTTGAGTTATTGATGTGTAATTCACAATATTCTAGCTCCTTTAGCACGAAGAAAAAACCTAAAATAAATTTAGTCATCAGAAAAATCTAAGATCTTGCGTGAGCTAATATTTTGAGTGTAAATGACAACCAAAAAAATTTCAGACCATTTCGACATAGATGGAGTACACGTGCTTCACAAAGCTATATAGAACCTTTCATCGAACCATGTCTATACCACTTATGTCTTAACGATTCTGAAGCCCATGAACTTTGCAGTGTTGTGTCGGTTTCAAAATTTTTATGAAACTTGAATATGTCATGTGAGATTGACCCACCAAGTTTGAGATTTTTCTGAATTAATTTACTATTTTTTCGGTTTAATTGAATTTTATTGGGAATGCACATCAATATTGCAAATGAAAATTGGAAGTGAATGTTTAGAACTCTAAAATATAATTTTGCATAGCAAAGTACAGTTTATTATATTTTAACTAAATATAATTTTGCATGGAAAAAATAGTAAAAGTTACTATATTTTTTGTGATTTCAAAGAGATTGAATGTGAAAATGAAAAAGAAATGGGAGGGGAAAAACAGTTCTCGCCGAAAATTACACTTTAGTCCCGGGTGGTGTTACGACCCTAGACTAAAGGGGGTCCTTTAGTCTTGGGTGGTAACACCACCCTGGACTAAAGGCCGAAATTTTGCCCTTGCGGCCCTCCCGCGCGAAAGGGGCCTTTAGTCCCGGGTGGAGATACGACCCGGGACAAAAGGAGGGCCTTTAGTCTCGGGTCATATCACCACCCGGGACTAAAGGCTCTTTGCTCCCGGGTCTGATTACGACCCGAGACTAAAGAGGGGGATATATATCGCACGGATCCACCCCTCTTCTTCCCCAACTCCCCCACTTCACACAGCTCGCACCCCGTCGTCGTCCGTCGGCCGTGATCTCCGCCGGGGGTCGTCGTCTTCCCCCGCTGTCGCCCCTGCCTCTGCCGTCGTCGCAGCTCGCACCCCGCCGTCGTCGACCCCGTCGCACCCCGCCGTCCCTGTCCGCGCCCGGCCGTCGACACGTCCCGCCCCGCGCCCTCTGCCGCCGGAGCTCCCGACCGCCGTCGTCCGCACGCCGCCCGTCGACCCCACCCGCGCCCGGCTGTCGTCCCCACACCCGTCGACGTCTCCGCCGCGCCCGGCCACCGTCGCCCCCGCTCCGCCGCTCCCGGTCGCCCCCGCTCCCCGCTCCGCCGCGCCTGGGCGCCGTCTTCGCGCCGGCTCCCACACCCGACCGCCGTCTCCCGGCCGCCGACGTCGCCCCCTGAGCCCGCCGTCGCTGCCGGCCGGTGAGGGGATCTGCTGACGTCAGCCCCTGATGGCTGACGTCAGCAATTTTTTTTAATGTTTTCAAATAATTTATTTATGAATTTAGATTAGAATTAGAGATTTAGATTTGAATTTAGAGATTTTAGAATTGAATTTACAGATTTTAGAATTGAATTTAGAGATTTTAGATTTGAATTGAGAGATTTTAGATTTGAATTTAATTAGTGTTTTTAGATGAAATGTATTTAGAGATGAAATATGTATTTAGAGATATTAATTTTTTCGCTCGCTCGACAATTAGGTAGTATCGCTCGACACGCTTGATTCTTTTCCGACTCGCTCGACCCCGTCCGACACTTAGGTTTTCTCGCTCGACTCCCGCCCGACTCTCTCGACTCCCGCCCGACACGCTCCACTCCCGCCCGACACGCTCCACTCCCGCCCAACACTTAGGTAGTCTCGCTCGACTCTCACCCGACTCGGTCGACTCCCGCCCGACACTTAGGTAGTCTCGCTCGACTCCCGCCCGACTCGCTCGACTCCCGCCCGACACTTAGGTCATGACGTATTCAGAAATTCATTTATGTGCTCAGAAAATCATTTGTGTATTCAGAAATTCATTTATGTATTCAGAAAATCATTTATGTGCTCAGAAATTCATTTATGTGCTCAGGAATTCATTTATGTTCTCAGAAAATCATTTATGTATTCAGAAATTCATTTATGTATTTAGAAATTCATTTATGTGCTCAGAAAATCATTTATGTGCTTAGGAATTCATTTATGTATTCAGAAATTCATTTATGTGCTCAGAAAATCATTTTTGTGCTCAGAAAGTCATTTATGTGCTCAGAAATTCATTTATGTATTCAGAAATTCATTTATGTGCTCAGAAAATCTTTTATGTGCTCAGAAAATCATTTATGTGCTCAGAAATTCATTTATGTTTTCAGAAATTTCTAGTTATGGATAACAATGAGGACGAGGAGCGGCTGATGGAGAGTCTTATTGCTGGGGGTCCAAATACCGAGGTCCCAACCTTCACCGAGGAGGAGCGTAGCCAGGCGGACGCGTTCCTCAACATAACCGGGGACATCGACACCCGCACCGCGGACATCGACAGCCGCGCCGAGGACAATAATGAAGACCTTTTCATAGTTAATGCAGAAGGTTCCAACAAGGTATATATATCATGCATTAACAAATCCATAAATGCATTAACAATGAGGTATATATATCATTCTGGAACCCTGCGTGAATAACAAATCCACAACTTGTAGGCTTCAACCTCGACAAGCAAAAAGACTAAGAGAGACCGTACAAAAGTAATCGTCGATCATGACGTGAAGTTTAATATCACTGAAGTCAACGAGCTTGGCCAACCATGGGAACCAAAGAAGGTCAGGGACAAGTTTGTGTCCCAATGCGGTGCTATTGTGAGGGACAACGTGCCCATATCATATAGAGAATGGAAGGGAAGGGAAGATAATCCATGGGTGGTTCCGGATTCACTTAAGAATATGTTATGGGATGATATCCTAAAACACTTCACACTTCCACCGGGCGTGAACGCAAACCTTGTGAAGCAGTGGACTCTCACGAAGATGGCAACTCAATTGCAGAGTTTCAAGAAGCAGCTGCACAGAGATTATATCAAGCAGAATCGAACTCCAAATTTTGATGATTATCCCAAGCTAAAGGATCACTGGTAGTCCTTTGTGGATTATAAGAATAGTGAAGAATTCGCCAACAAGAGCGCACGAGCTCAGAAAAGTGCCAATAAGAAGACGGATTGCAACCATCTTGGTTGCGGTGGTTACGCGGTTGCAGCACCCAAGTGGCAGAAGATTGAACAAGACCTCCTCAACAAAGGTATCGTACCAGCTAAGTGATTATGACCGGTCACTGCATAAGTCCCTAAAGAAGAAGAGACAAGGAGGGTCACCAAATAGTGACATCGACCAAGTACCGGGGTCGACGATGCCACAGGATTATAGGAAGAAGAAGAAGGCAACACAAGCGTCGACGTCGACGAAAGAGCCTTCAACGAAGAAGGCAACACAAACGTCGACGTCGGCGAAAGAGCCTTCAATGAAGAAGGCAACACAAACGTCGACGTCAGCTAAAGAGCCTTCAACGAAGAAGACAACAGAAGCGTCAACGTCGGGAGTACAGACTTACGTCGCTTCCGGCCTCACTACAACTGAACGTCGCATGTCATTCAAATGCAAGAAGCAACAGGGCTCCCACTACAATATGTTCTCGGCCACGAATCACCTCCTCGGGGCAAAAACTTCGTACCTAGATGGCGCTACGAGCATGGGAAATCTTTTGTCAGGCCTGAGTTGGTGAAGAAACTCCCTACCTAGATGCGCTGATTGCATGACTTCTACATGAAGATGTCTAAGGCGGGCCTGGAGATGATTGACATGCTTGTTAAACCAAGAGATTTTGCTGGTGAAGGCGAGAAGTTGGTCTGGCTGCGATTCAAGGATATTTATGAAATTTACCATCTTGACTCCTTGAATACCGATCTTGTCATGGCCTGGTGCCTGCAAGTGACGGTGCAATACATACCCTAATTAACAAATTAATGCATACTCTAATTATTAACTTTGTCTTTCATTTTCTGTAGCCTGGAAATGCATAACATGCGGAAGAATGGTTACCAACGAATAGGTTTCATGGACCCTTCTTTAGTTAATCAAGATCAAGTAAAGCTCCAACCAGAAACAACATTCAAAACAATCCTAAGGACCTTGTGTAATTTGCATTACAAGGATTTGATACTTCTACCTTACAACTTCGAGTAAGTGTGATTACCATCTTAATTACTAAGGGTTTGCATTTCTAATTATCTCAGTTAATATTATTTAGTTCTAATCTTTTGAGCTTCCATGTATATACAGTTTCCACTGGATTCTTCTCATAATTGATGTCAACAGAAGCAACGTCCTTGTCTTTGATTCGTTGAGAAGAGATCCAAACAAATACTTGGACCTTCAAGATATGTTTCAAGAGTAATAATTCTATCCATACGTTCCCTTTTATGCAATAGTGTGCTTTTACTAACACTATCTAGCTCTAACTTTCATTATTTTCTGCCAGAGCTTGGGAAAAATTCAAGGCTGTCAACCCTGGACCATGGAGACCTAGAATAAACTTCTCTACAAATTTTCCGGTACGTAAACCAAATAACAACTTCAGCTTGGGCAAATTGAAAATGTATAACACTAATTTTTCATAATTATCTTCTTCAATTTAGTGTATGAAACAGGAACCAGGGACACATTTATGTGCATACTATGTGTGTGAGTTCATCCACAATTTCTGCGAGGCAGACCCGTCAGATTATACTGTAAGTATTATTTTAAACCAATTAATAATACATTTTTTCTAACCGCTTATATATTTAATTCTTGTGTGTAATATATTAAATTATTTGCACATTACAGAACAATATGATTAGGGACGCAATCATTGAGAAGGACCGACTCTTGGCGATTCAAGAAAGTCTCTGCGGATTCATAATGGACCAGGTGATTAATCCACAAGGAGAAATCACTATGACGGTCATCCAATTCATAAAGTTTAATTAGCACCTCCGGTGGAACTTTAGACTAGAATTAGAATGAAACGGTATTTTGATGTATATATATACTACTTTCAGAAAATACTATCTATGCTTTCAATGTAATATAATGTGTGTATATATTTATTTATAAGTTTATTCTCTTCATATAGTACGTATAGTAGACACGTATAATTAGTGCAAACATTTATACATACACGTAAATTACACCCAAATACGTGAGAATATACGCGTATAACATTATTAGAACAATTGGAATTGAAACAAAAAAATTCACAGCGGGGTCTTTAGTCCCGGGTGGTAATACCACCCGGGGCTAAAGGGGTGGCGCACAGGCGCTGGTGTGCCCTCCCCTTTTGTCCCGGGCGGGGCTACCACCCGGGACTAAAGGGGTGGCGCACAGGCGCTGATGTGCCCTCCCCTTTGTCCCGGGCGGGGCTACCACTCGGGAATAAAGGCCACCCTTTATTCCCGGTTGCCCACCCGGTAACAAAGGGGGGGGAGGGCTTTTGTCTCTCCCTTTTCATCCCGGTTGGGCTTTAGAGACTTAAAGCCTTTACCAACCGGGATGGAAGGGTGTTTTTCCACCGGTGCCCGTACCACACCGCGCGTGCTAACTTAGCGGAAGTGCGCGCGAGAAGGACGAGACCACAGCGCGCGCGGGAAAAAAAGAAGCCCGACACGCGCGGGAAAAAAAGAAGCCCGCCGCGCGCGGGAAAACGAGAGGGCGCGGCGAGCGGGAAAAAGAGAGGGCGCCGCGCGCGCGAAAAAGAGATGGCGCACGGGAAAAACGCAGCCCACGTTAAAAGTAACTTTTTTTTAAAAAACAAGGAAAACGTAACCTTGTACCGCAAAGAAATAACTGGCCTTATAAGGATGAAAATGGGCCGGCCCAGTTACGAAGTACATGACTAAAGCCAAAAAAAATAGACAGAAGGGAAGGAAACCCTGGATATCCTGGACGACGGAGCATGGCGTCGATACCGACCGCTGCCGCCGCTGCAGCCAAGGATCCAGGGGGATCAAAGAGGGAGAATCAGAAGATCAACAGAAAAAGAACATACTGGAGACCTACTCTTGTCTAGGTAAGCATTATTCACCACTAAAATTCTAAGTTTGCATCCAAAAAACTAAAAAGATTGAACAGAAAGTAGAACCAGATTGAATTCAACATATTTGTGTGTTCTTGGGTGTCTTTCCTCCTGTATCTCTTACTACTTTTCTGTACTTGGATTGAGGATCCTGTACTTTCCTCCTGTATTTCTTGGCCTTGCATCTTGTTTACATCCCATATTGATTGAGGCATGTACATCAGACTTGGATCCCTGGGGAAGCAAAAAGAGAGATTACAATTAGATGTACACCCATCAGATATGAATAAGTAACTAGTACAGTTAAACATTAAAGATGTGTCAAAATAATTTGAATGAAAAATGCTACACCTCACTGATGTGTCAAAAAAATGTGCAGACAGTGAAATTTTGATGTAAACTTGTGAAAGAACAAATACAGCCCCAACAATGTAGAAGTTAACATTCAGATCAAAAAGTAAAAAAAAATAGTGCAGCATCTGAAAACCATGTAGACAAAAACTAGTTGAACATATTCACTATTGTTTGATTTTGTTTAGCAGATTGTTAAAGTATCAAGTGGTTGAACATATTTCATAGCCAAAAATAAATGCTTATAGAGTCTCGGCTGTGTATGCATTAGTTTTTGATCCCTACTATTTTTTTGGTGCACTTCCAGGTGTGGTAATGTTAGATCTCAATGTGGCTGTACATGAGGATGCCTGGGAAGAAGATTCTAATCAGCTGTTGAAACAATCTAGTCAGCCAGAGATACTTGCTCCTGCTGAGATAAATGTCAGTGCAGCTGTACATCAAGTTCACTGGGAAGAAGATGATAATCAGCTACTTAATGAAACTAGTGAGACAGGGATACTTGCTCATCCCGAGTTACTTCCCAGTGATGACTTACTCCCTGTAAGTGTGTGCTCAGGTAACACGGGAAGCACAATGCAGTGCACAGTAGCAACTGGGCAGACCCTAGATAGTGATGAATCAGATGCTGAAGAGGAAGTTGAGTCCCAATCGCAGGAAGTAATCTGTTCGCCTACAGATCCTTTTGTCCTGAGTTCCATGGTTTATGATACATGGCAGGAGGCCAAGAGCTGTTACAACAGATATGCTAAGAAGGTTGGATTCTCAATCAAAATTGGCAGCTCCAAGAAGAAAGAAAAGAAGGGGGGATAAGGACAAAGTTATGTTTGTGTGCAACAAAAACGGAACGAACACAGAGGATAATGAGGGTCCTGTTGTGAGACAAAGGAAAAGAAACAAAACTGTGAAGACTGGATGCACTGCACGACTTACTCTGAAGATGAGAGACGGGAAGTGGCATGTAACAACGTTCCATGAGGACCACAACCATCCAGTCAGCGATAAGTTTGAGCTGAAGAGGTTCCTAAGATCCCACAGGGGCATACTCGAGAAGGAGAGAAGATTTATAGAACTGCTACACGGTGCGAACATTTCATCTGGGCGTATGATGCAAATCATGACAGAGATGTACGGGGGGCACAAATTTGCTCCCTTCATGACAAAGGATGTAGCAAACTACAAGGCAAAACTTGCAAGAGGGCCGAAATACGAAGACATGTCGGAAACATTGGCATACTTTTATGAGCTGAAGAAAGATGGTCCAGACTTTTATTGCAAGGTGGACGTCGACAAAGCAGATAGGGTGAGAAGCTTGTTCTGGGTCGATGGACCATCAAGAGAAGCATACAAAAGTTTTGGCGACTGTGTATCTTTTGACACTACATACATGACAAATAGGTACAAAATGCCATTTGCGCCATTCATTGGGATAAACAACCATGGGCAGTCAATCCAGCTAGGATGTGGCTTTATGAAGGACGAAACAACAGACAGCTTCAAGTGGTTGTTTAACAACTTCCTGCAAGCAATGGGTCGGGTTGCTCCTAGGTCGATCATTACTGATCAAGACCAGGCTATGGCAGTAGCTATAGCAGATGTGTTTCCCAATACAGTTCACAGAAACTGTAGATGGCACATAGTAAACAAGGTCCAAGGTCCGCTAGGTACCTACTTGAAGAAGAAACCTGGGCTTGCTGCAGAGCTTAATGAGTGCATGGACTATAGTGTCAATGGTGTTGAGTTTGAGACTAATTGGACTGCTATCATACAGAAGCATATGGCTGGGGATAATAGTCACCTAAGGTATCTATTTGACCTAAGGAAGTGCTTTATACCTGCATACTACATTCAAAGCTTCTTCCCATTCATACAGAGCACAACACGCAGCGAGGGATTCAACGCTATTCTTAAGCGATATGTGAACCCACAAATGAGTATACTAAACTTTGCAAAGCAGTACATGAAGATTCAGGAGAAGATTTTGAGTGTTGAGCATGAAAATGATTTTACTTCAGAGGAGAAGGTGCCCAGCCAACTATTGAGCAGATATCCTTTTGAAGAACAAGTCTGCAAGTTCTACACAAGGCCAATATATTTCAAGTTTCAGCATGAGCTAAAACAATCGATGAGCTACAGAATCACAAGCCGTGCTGATAACACCTACACGGTGACCCCAACAAAGGGATTTGTGCGGGGCTATGGGCGGAGAGAATACATGGTGTATGCTGATGTGGAGGTGAAAAAATATGAGTGTGAATGTTCAAAGATGCAGAGAGACGGGATCATTTGCTGCCACATACTAAAAATCATGACACAGGAATATGTTGAAGAGATCCCAGATGACTACCTACTACGCAGATGGTCGAATGTGGAGGAGGTGATTGCCACTACACCAGCTGGAAATGAATCACAAGGGCCGTCTAAAAATAGAGTGGAGAATGAAACGCATCCCAAACAAAAGCAGCAACTTAAGACAATCAGGTATGCTGACATGTGCAATGAGTTTGCAAAGATTGCAAAAGAAGCTTGCACGAATGAGATAGCGATGGGGATTGTGAGGAAGCACATGGATGAGATGCGATCTGAAGTTGCAGCCTTCAGGGTTAAAAATTCTAAGAAGCAAAAAACTGCTACAGCTAAAGACACATCAGAAGAGGTTGAGCGGGCAGTTAGGAAGCTGAAGGACCCTCCGGTATACAAACCAAAGGGGCATCCCCTTTCAACAAGAAGGAAGCCAGGGTTCAACCTAGAAGGGGCGCCAAAGAATCCTATCTGTATGGTTTGTGGTTCTAAAGACCACATGGCAGACAAGTGTCATAACAAATTGAACAACAGGTAGAAAAAGAAGAGGGATAAAGGTTACATGACAATAAGGCAGAAAAATAGGTGATATGGCTCACCTTGTAATAACTTATTACTTGGTAGAAAAGGACATATATGTCACATCCTTGTATAACTTAATTAGTACTTTCTATAATATATACAGTTGGTTGCTGCTCTGTCTATGTTTTATATATTTAACGAGAGAAGTTACTTCATAGACACAACATGAGCATTGCAAAGTTACATCCTAGACAGATAAAACAACATGACAAGTTACATCCTGGTTCTGATGACAAAAACATGATAACATGTTACATCCTAGACAAATAAATAACATGAGTAATTACTTCCTATATGGTGAAGCAACATGAGTAGTTAATTACTGGATAGATACAAATAGCCATGGCATTTTCAGCAAAATAAGAAATAAAAAGATCATCAGGTACTTTGATTGTTACCTTTCTTAATTCTTGAGCACTTGATGCCAAGTACATAGATTTGATTTGTAGTACAACATTGTTGCCATGAATTTCATTCTGATATTATACATGTCTGCTTGGTCAATTAGTGGCATTGTCTTGCCATCCCAATATTCAATGAACTTGAGCATAAAATAACCACAGTCATGGCTGATAGAAAAAAGAAGTAACAAATAGAGGTTAACACATTGGACAAAAAAGATGCAATGCATCGTGGTGTGCACTTAGAAAACATAAAAAAATTAATTTCAATTCAGAAAACAATTGTTCAATTAGGACCAACTTACTTGCTATATATTGTAGAAAATTGATGGATTAATTATCATGTGTTCCGAGTAATCAAAAATGTTACTTCCTATCTAATGTGGATGAGACATTAACTACTTCCTGTATATTTGCAATCATTGGGGTGTTACTTCCTATATCATGTAAGATGAACCTCATCAAAAAGCAATACATAAACTACAGAAAAACACGCAAAAAAAGAAGTTAACTATCAAGAGATGGAAAAGTATGAGCATGCAACACAGTACACAGTAGCTTACATGGTGCTTTGCTTGGAAGCGTCGACATAAAGCAACTGGTAATTGCTGATGTCAACTTTCGACTTTCCATGATGTTGCTTCCAAAGAGACTTGATGCCTTGCATAATTTTTTTTGAGATCGTGATGAGAGACTGATCATTTGAATCCCTGATGGAGTCCATCACCTCAAAATGCTGAGCCCTTAAGTTGAGCACCAAAAGAAACCAGTGTGTGAATGAACCAGATTGCTCAACTTGGAGGACGGGGAAGAAAATCTGTTTCAATCAGATAACAAATATGGGTTAGTGATCAGGTTATATTGATCAAGGCAGTTATAAAAATCTGTTTGGAATATGAGATAGGATATCAAAAGGTTACTGACCAGGTTATTGTGATCAAGGCGGTTAGAGAAATCAAAATTGCTCTTCATTTCTTTCCTTTCTAGCCGACCAGACATTGCAAACGTCTAGCAAGAAAAAGGAACATATGGTTTTGGTCAGCATAAAAGATATATTATGAAGAAATTATTGATCAGCACAAAAAAAGAGTACTTGAAAACTTACAGCAATCCTATGCGAGAGAACCATTTTTCCTTTGGGTTTTAACATGTCTTTCAGAACAAAGAGCATGCAATCAGCAGTCTCAGTTGAGAGTTCTCCTCTAGGCTTCAAAGAATCGGCAAAATCACACACAATTGTGTGGACGTCACCGTATTTAACAATTATATAACTCAAAAAAGAAAAAATGGAAAAGTTAGATCAACAATGCATGCATAATACATAGCCAAAAAAAGCAAATGATATAGTATCGTACTTGTTCTTTTTGGATCTACTGGTCCTTCCAAATTTTGTGATTGCAATATATGCTTCCTGTTCAGTCTTCGTGACTGTGTACAAGTTCTTTTTGTTGTAGTCAACAAATGGTGATCTCTTCCATGGTGTCGGCTTAGTGACCCTCTAGTGCCGAACATGTGGGATTGCGGTGATTCCATCATCAACTGCAATGGGAGCTTCTCTGGTCACTTTCTTGCTGACTGCAGGTGCAGCAATAGGGTGATCAGTGTTAAAAGTGGGGTCCAATATAAGCAGTTCTTCATCAGTTATGTACTGAGAGTGGATAGATGCCATGGTCTTGTTTTGATCTTCTTGACTTTGGGAATCAACTTGTATTGGGTTGCCTTGAATGCCAGCCTCCTGACTTTCAGATCCAACATAAATGATCTCAGATACACAAACACCTTTCTCTGCATTGATGACTTGTTGTGATGGCTCTAGAGGATGAACTTCGGCAATTGCCTTTGAACCACAACTTGGAGGGCGATAAGGTAATTCCAAGTTCTTTCTGAAAATGATACGATGGGGATTCGTTTTGAGATCTCCACCTCCAATAGGGCCAACCCCTTGGCTGTTGTTCTCCTGAGAAGATGCATCACTGATACCCAGATCAAAGGAAGGGGCCTCAAATGACAACAAAGCAACATTTTTGTCCTTCAAACCTGGACCTGATGCTTGTATTTGAGCTGGAGTTGACTCCTTTTCTTTGTTGTTGTCAACATCAGTGCAGTTGAATGACAGCAACCGACCAATCATCTCAGGGCTAGACTCATCTCCCTGACTTGATGTTGGTGCTTTGTCATTTGTATTCATTAGAGCATTTCCATGGCTGCCCACTTCTTCAATCATCTTCGAATGTAGCATGCATGCTGCCATATCTTCAGTGTTGTTTTGTACCTTTGCTACCTTGCTGTCTCTTACTTCTTCCGTGATAACAAGTTTCCTCTTCGGAGTCTTTAACCTAGAGATAGTTTTTGCCAATTGGACCTTGATGTCTTCTGTTGCATGCTTGTCAGTTACAGTAGTGTGTAGATCCATTGCCTTTATATTCTGTGTAACTTCAATCACAAGATTCTCACTGCCTGTGAAAAAGGCAAAAAATCTTGAATTAAATTGCTGAGCTTGACATGGGATGGAGAAAAGGTACAAATAAAGTATGGATGATGGTTGTAATTACACAAAACAGATGTGGATGGAAAATTACACAAAACAGATGTGGTGGAAAATTACACAAACAGATGTGCTCTCCTAAGCTACTGCGCAGAGGGGGGCTGATCGATTGAAGGAAATCTTGGATGTCTATAATCAGGGTTCGGGACAGCTTGTCAACAGAGACAAGTCAGCTGTCTTTTTTAGCAAAAATTGTGGTAGCGACAAGCAAGTTCTACACAAGCGACACATTGAAAACGGTACCAACGTGTGATACATGTGGCTGCCAGGAGGAATCAATTCAGCATGTGTTAATGGAGTGTACTGTTGCTAAAATTTTTTGGGAGCAAACTAAGGAACTAACAGGAGTTAAAGTACCTAAGTTGCACCCTGTAACCTGGGCAAAGGACCTTCTGGTTTTTGGTACAGCAAAGGAAAGAGCCATAATTATTTGTGGTATGTGGTCTCTTTGGATGCAACGAAATGATCGAAGACATGGGAAAGAAGGGGTGCCTATAAGACAGGCTGTCATCTGGGTTCGTGACACAACTTTTGATCTATGGCAGATCATGCATCCCCCAAAGCAACCGAAAATGGATGTTAGTGAGGTGAAGTGGACTAAGCCAGAACAAGGCTGGGTGAACTGCAATGTTGATGCCGCCTTCCAAGCAGAGACAGGGCAAGGACCTACGGGTGCTGTTATGAGGAATGATCAGGGAGAATTTGTATGTGCGCAAGCTTCTAGCCTCCGCTACTGCATGGATGCGCTGACGGCGGAAGCTTATGCGTGCAGGGATGGCATGACCCTGGCAGAAAGGAATGGAGTCAGGCGACTATGTGTAGAATCCGACTGCCAGGAACTTGTTGCCTTGTGGGAAAGAGAAGACAGAGGCCGGTCGGTGATATCATCAATTATCATGGAGATTTCTGAACTTAGTTTATGTTTTCAAGATTTTTCTTTGTCATTTGTTACATATATATACTATAAAATACTATAAACTCGATCCTAATATATATGGACGATTATATGGACGAATAGGTCCGACTAGAACTGACTAATCAGGCCTGATCCAAAGTATCAACGAATGGATACTAAAACACAAAAGTTACTTCCTGTATCACGTATGTTAGTCATTGACTACTTCCTATATGTTTTAAATCAGGGGTGTGTTACTTCCTATGTAATATAAAATGAGATTACAATTGTGAAAAGAAATATGTGCATAGACATTTTACTTCCTATCTTATGTAAATCAGTGATTAGTTACTTCTTATTTCTTGTAGTTAAATGATAAATTACATCTAATATGTTCCAATTCATACAAGTTACTTCCTATCTCATATAAATGAGTGATTAATTAGTTCCTATCTCATGTAAATGAGTTATTAATTACTTCTTATCTCTTGTAAAAAATGATAAATTACTTCCGTTAATGGATACTTTGACAAAAAAACACAAAAGTTACTTCTACGCATTGTTGCGTTGGCTATTTAGTTACTTTCTGTATGATTGAAAATAATACTTAGTTACTTATAGGACCTAACAATTCATACCATGTTACTTTTTCCAGTAGGTAGAACAAAAAACAAAAAAGCAGGGTAAAAAATCATACATGTGTCTATATCATTATCCGTCATGACTCCCGCAGGTTGACTTAGCTGGGTTGCCATACCCAAGCTAATGAAACTTTGTGTACTACTCAATACTTCATTATCTACTGAAATGCCAACAACGGAATCTTTTCCTTGAGCTTCAACATCATCTTGTGTTTCTGGCACTTCATATTCAAAACCTTGTGCTTCTCCCATATCATATACAAGGTGCTCGTCAGCTTCGCAGATCCTTGATTAGGTGGTGAGCACACAGTAGTAAGCATGGTTGCCAAAAAAAAGAGAATTGAAATCCATAGTTAGTTAATAAATACAGAATTCAAACTGAATTCTTCTTACTTATTATATGATGAAATAGTGTGCCTAGTTACTTCCAGAATATATATATTAGCACTACATAAAAAATAGTGAGGTAAAAAAGGTAGACATTGTGCAGGTACAATTAGTGTGTGTTAGTTTGATAAATATGCAGGTATGTGTGATACATCAAACCTAGAAAAAAGAAAGTTAATAACTAGTTACTTCTTATGATACTTGAGCATATGGCAAGTTACTTTGAGTGTAAAATATGTAACTGATTAGTTACTTCTCATAAATATTGCATAAGAGTAAAGTTGCATCCAACAGGAATCATAGAATGAAAAAAAACACACCATGTACCTGTGGTTTGATTTCCTTCCATGGTGTGACCGTGATGTTCCTTGTGAGTGTCCATGGTAGCTAAATTCTCTCCTCCATTTTGAATATGAATGGTAGCAGCATCCTCATGATGAAACAAGTCTTCTTGTGTTTCTGCAACTTCAAATTGAAACTCTTCTTCTTTCCTGCTATCATGTTCTGCAAGGGAAAAAAGTACACATTTAAATTCTATAGTTTGAAAAAAGTAAATATGAAAATGAAGTACACATCCAAAGTAAAATATTCCTTCTTGTCTAAATCTTTTGTTGGGGCAAAAGATGTTACTTCTTCTATGTAGAAAAATGTTGAATGGTTACTTTTAAGAATAATTAATTATATTAAAAAGTTACTTTATGCTCTACCAGATATCACTCAAAACTACTTCGAGATGTGGCACTACTTTTACTGAAGTGTAGGGACAGGCCTGAGCTCTTATTGTCTTGAACCAGTGATTCCTTCTGATTACCCAAGGCAGCACCAGAGGCTTCTTCCTTATAATTCGTGTTATCTTCAAGCAGCAATTTCTTCTGATTATCCATAACAGCACCACACAATTCTTCCTTATGTATATCTTCATGCTCTGCTTCCTTCTCATTATCCATGGAAGCAGCAGTCACTCCTTTCTGATTATCTGCAATAGCAACATTACCTCCTCTGGTTTTGGTGTCATTCGCATAAGCTGCAAAGGATATGACGCAGGTGAAAATTAAAGTTTGGCATCAAGAAGAGTACATAAAAAATGCAGATAGGCTGCAGTATTCATACATGTTTCTTCTCCATCATCATGTTGTTCACCATCACTTCCTTCTTCCTCTACACCTTCACCTCCATCTTGACCTCCTCCTTCCTCAGATTGTTGCTCATAACTATCATCTGATTCACTGTCTTCTTGTTGACTCCCCACAATACTAGCTCCTCCATTGGTGGAGGTGGTTGGTTGATAAAACCCATGAAGAAAATTACTGACTAGTTTTGAAAAGCCATTGCACATTTCTTGAACAAGAGTTTTAGCTTTGACCCACTCCTGCATCAAAAGTAAAAGTACATATTACATATTGAACACAAAACTATACATCTCAAATGAAAAAATGTATGTTTGTTGTAGATTTAGTGTATTTTTGCTTATCTCAAATAAAAGGTTTAGACCCTTGGTGGCTGTTTGACACATACTTTTTGCTCAATACTAATGTTTCATTCAGATTATGTAAGTGCATATAAACTATGTGATATGCAAGTGCTCCTATATGCTTCTAGGAGTTTCGGTAATATATAAGCATTTTTTCAAAGTAAACTTAATACAGGATAAGCAAAAAAAAAGAAAACATATATAACAAATTAGTTACTTTTTGTGTAACTGGATATATTGAAAGTTACTTTGGATGGTATATAAGTAAAGAAAATAATTCCTTATTGTGTAACTGCAACTACATGAAATTACATACTACAGGAACCAAAAAGTGCTCACCACACCACATAATTGAAGTTACACTAAAAAAATATACCTCATGTCCATAGCACTCAGGGACGTGGTTGCTGATGAATCCATCGATATTCAGTGGGTGTCCAAAGAAAATGTTGTCTTGACCAGCAAATTCTGGCTTGAGCTGAATGAAAAATACAAAGCATAAATATTAGAAATAAGTATCAGGTGAAAGAAAAGGAAACCAGGGATTAGAACTTATACATTTCAGAGGAAAAAAAGGAACACATAAAAATAGGTTCTGGAGGCATGACATAATCTGCAGTGCATCAAAAGACCCATCTGGTTTAGTATCCATTGCTATTGCTTTCTTGACAAGCTTTGTAGTCCACACACTAACGCGACATCCTCTTGATGAGATTCTTAGAAAATCAGTTTGCACAGAGTCAAGGTACAAGATCTGCAAAAAAAAGGAAAGAGTCATAGCATTAGATGTGAACTAAAAATACAAAAATGGATTGAAATTGCTGAGAGTATGCCACATGGAAAGAATTTGCATTACCTGTAAGAAAGTCAGGCAAGGTTTGAAAGAATGTTTATTTGGTCGACCTTGTCGGCACTCCTTCAGGACTCTAATAACAAGCTCACACCAGTTCTTGTTCCCAATGGAAGATGAATCCGTGACAGCAGGGTATAACCTGGGACTGACTTTAGTGCTAAATGTGGGGGTGATACAAGAGCACGCAGCAAGTAGAGTCCAGGTCCAAAGGAAAGACTCATTAGCATTCTTGTTCTCCTTGATCATCTGCGACAGCTGTGATATTTTTGGTTGGCTGCCCTTTGAAACTCCTAATTCAGCAAGCATGAAGTTAGTGGCAGCGTTGTCAATCTTGCATTCAATGATTGTACTGCCCATTGGGATACCCATAACTCTATGCACAGTTGCATCATTGACAGGAATCGACCCTCTTCCAGGGAACACCATTGCAGAAGAATCTGGATCATAAGACTCAAGTAACCAATGACTCAATTCCGGAAAAACTTGGGAGCAACAGCAGTTGAGAAGGCCACCAAAACCAGCACTATCTATCATCTGTCGCTGGTGGTTGGTCATGTGTTCATACAACATCACAAGTCTCATGGGGGAGCCACGATTATTATCTTGCTGAAATGAAAAAATTTAGGAGCACGTTACTTCCTATGTCTTGTAGAAAAATGATAGATTACTTCTCATGTGTTGCAAGTAATAGAAATGTTACTTCCTATATCATGTAGGTTTAGTCATTGATTACTTGCTATATGTTTTGACTAAGGGAAGTGTTAATTCATATACAATAGAAAATGAGATTAACACTGAAAAAGAAAATTTGCTTAGACATTTTGCTTCCTATATTATGTAAAGAATGATTAGTTACATCTTGTCTCTTGTATAAAAATGATAAATTACCTCTAATATATTCCAAGTGCTACATGTTACTTCCTTTCTCATATAAATGAGTGATTAGTTACTTGCTATAACATGTAAATGAGTTAGTAATTACTTCTTATCTATTGTATAAAAAGATAAATTACTTCTAATATGTTCCAAGTCCTACATGTTATTTCCGATGTCGTATGAATAGGTGATTAATTACTTCCTATCTAATGTAAATGAGTTATGAATTACTTCTTATTTCTTGTAAATTATTGATAAATTACTTCTTATCACATACAAATGAGTGATTAATTACTTCTTATCACATATAAATCAGTGATTAACTACTTCCTATCACATATAAATGAGTGATTAATTACTTCCTATCACATATACATGTTACTTCCTGTCACATATAAATGAGTGATTAATTACTTACTAACACATATAAATGAGTTCTTAATTACTTCCCTATATGTAACCAGATTACTGCTAAAAAGTGACCATATCAGTAACGTACAATGAACACAAAATAAGCAGAGAAAGTTTGAGGGAGTATCAAAAAAGAAGGAAAGTTTTAATTGATTAAGAAACAAACCTTAAGATTAATGTTGCTAGATGTTGCCTCAGCTTGTTTTTTCATTCTGATAGCATTGCATCTAAGCTTGGCCTTCACCATGGCGTTTGGGTGTTTGCTCCCAGATTGCTCAGGAGATTTTTTGCATAGTGACTTCATAGTGGTAACCTACACTGATACAAAAGAAATTACACACATAGTTAGTTACTAGAAACAATATTAAGAAGGAAAAATACTATACCATGGGTAATATGCTACGCAAAAAAAGGAATGTACTAGAACAACAACAAAAAGGAAAGCATGTGTCACCTTACAGCGTGCAGGTTCTCCCGTGTTCAACTACAGCAGGTGATGACTTGTGCAAACCATGAAAAAAGAGATGATAATCAGTTAGTATATGATTATGACATCAAAAAAATCCTTAGCCTAATAATAGAGTGACCCATGTAGTGCCACTACACCGGGCATTACAGGGCACATGCGATATGGAAAAATCGCACATGCCAATTCCACTCTGGTGGATTTTTATCGGCCTTGCTTACATGGTTCAAACTATCATTAGGCCAAGGAAAAAAATGCAGTCTGGGGTCCATGATGTCTCACCTACGAGCGTGAAGATTCTGTTGCTCCTCTGCCAGCAAATCCGTGTTCAACTACAACAAGTGATGACTTGTGCAGTCCATAAAAAAAGAGATAATAATCAGTTAGTATATGATTATGACATCAAAAAAATCCTTGGCCTAATAATAGAGTGACCCATGTAGTGCCACCACACCGGGCATTACAGGGCACATGCGATATGGAAAAATCGCACATGCCAATTCCACTCTGGTGGATTTTTATCGGCCTTGCTTACATGGTTCAAACTATCATTAGGCCAAGGAAGGCAGAATAGCCAATTTCGTCCTCAAACTATCGCTTAAGGCTCAATTTCATCCCTGAACTACGAAAACGTCCGTTTTGGTCCTCAAACTCTCTCAACCGGCTCAAATTCGTCCTTTGACTGATGTGGGGCGCCACGCTGGCTTGCCACATCATCATCCAGTCAGCTCAGATGGTCAAGTACCATTTTTACTCCTTCTGTGCTACTACCCTACACGCGTGCCCACCGGCCGCGCGCTGCCGCAGCGGCCGCGGGTCCCTGGCGGCCGCACCTTGCCTGCGGCGCGCTCCGCCGCTCCGCATGAGCAACTACGCACCGGCACGCATGCCTACCCTCCCGTGCAGCCCGACCCTGACCTCCCAGTCTCCCACGACAACCACTGAACCGCAATGCCATGGCTGCTCTGCCGGAGACGACTGTGGGAGAGGGCGAGGCGGCGGAGGAGTGCACGGTGTGCCTCGAGGGCTACGAAGTGGGCGACACGATCAGGACCATGCCGTGCTTGCACAGCTTCCACGAGGGCTGCATCATCCTCGTCTGGCTCGCCGTCAGCCGCCTCTGCCAGCTCTGCGGCTTCGCAATGCCACCGGTCGAGGAGGAATCGGATGTCGATCAGGACGAGGGATCGGACTCGGATGACGACGTGGTTTTCTAGAGTCACTAACTCTGTACCTAACTACCTATTATCTGATGCTTTGACAGTCGGATTGGCATGTTAAGGGGTCGAACACTTGCCTGTAGTAGCAGTCAACTGCCAGCAATAATAGCTTCTCTACTCTTGGATGTTTTCCCCTGTAATTCTGTTGCTTATTGCAACACCCTGCACAAGTAGGCGATAATTGCACCATCTAACTCACAACCTGGTCCTTTTTTAGCAAAACACAACAAGTGGATTATCAGTACAAAACGACATACCGCACTTCTGAATCTACTGCTATTGGTACTAAAACATTGTGAGGTCAGGACTGCTGCTAAACATTTGGTACTAATTTCCCAATTGCAACCAATTGTTGGACATCAGAGCAGAGCAGAATACTGAGCTGATGATGCCCTTATCCTCGTCTTCTACTCCAAACTCGAGATGGAGCGTGACCAGCTGAGCGCGGTGCCGAGTGAAAGCGTGAAGCTCAGGCAGTCAGGCAGGAACGTTGTTGGTTGTTGCCGCGCCGTCGCTCATGGGCGATGGGGACGGTGAACGAGTAGCTCGCTAGAGGCCAACACAACTCGAGCCGTCAGCAGGGCGGGAGGCCCCCCGCCGTGGCGCCGTGGCCGAGTGGAGGCGCAGGACGCAGCGCTGCGGCAGCCGGTGGGTAAGCGCGCAGGGTAGTAGCACAAAAGGGGTAAAATGGTACTTGACCATCGGAGCTGACTGGATGATGATGTGGCAAGCCAGCGTGGCGCTCCACGTCAGCCAAAGGATGAATTTGAGCCGGTTGAGAGAGTTTGAGGACCAAAATGGACGTTTTCGTAGTTCAGGGACGAAATTGAGCCTTGAGCGATAGTTTGAGGACGAAATTGGCTATTCCGCCGCCAAGGAACATATATGGGATGTCGGGATGATATCTCACCTACGTGCGTGCAGATTCCTTAATCACTCCTTGCCACGCAAATCCCGAAAGCCACCCTCCACTGAAATCCTTGAAAACCCTACCTGTGTATTTCAAACAAAAGGTCATGAATACAGTTGCATTAGTTTTCACCTGCAACTACATATCAAAATAAGTTACTTCCTATCCCATGTTGATTAGTGATTAGTTACTTTAAAATATTATACATATCAAAATAAGTTACTTTCTACACCTTATTTTGTAGTGATTAGTTACTTTAAAAATCCAGTGACATGTTTGGTATTATCAATCAGATTTACTAATCCAAAATGCCAAAGACAATAAGATATAAAAACTGATATACCAACTAGGGTCTAAAATATTATGGTAATCTAAGAATAAAAAGACTACTGGATATGCAATTTCAGCTTTATGATGGTCATCATGGTCTATTCAACATATTTTCCGCAACTGTGAACAATATCAAACCGAAAAATAAAGGGGGGAGATGAGAGTACTAACACTGGGCCTCTTGATAGTACAAGGAGTAGTAGCGAAACAGTAGGCCTCTTTGGTAGCTGCTTCTCAACACCTTCTTCTGAAAAAAGAACCCAATGGAAAACATTATTAAATTATCAAAAAAGAACCAATATGGATCTCCTGATGACTTGGATGATCCTTGAAAATACATAGCAAACAGTATGAGAAAACATTATTAAAGTGTATATCAGTTACTTCCTATTGAAGTGATTATGTGTTCAGTTACATTCTGTTGTATAAAAAGGATCCAAATTAGTTACTTCTAGTATATCAGTTACTTCCTATTGAAGTGATTATGTGTTTAGTTACATTCAGTTGTATAAAAAGGATCCAAATTAGTTACTTCTAGTATATCAGTTACTTCCTATTGAAGTGATTATATGTTTAGTTACATTCAGTTGTATAAAAAGGATCCAAATTAGTTACTTCTAATGCTGATATGAAATCTTAGGTGCATTCATGTTCAAGATTGGTATAACAAAAAAAAAGGTTTATAAACACATCACATCTTCAAGCTACTACTTCATATATCACTCCAAAAAAGATTCAGGAAAAATATCAAGCAGCAAAAAACTGACATAAGACTAAAAATAAAATATAGTCAAATGTCAACCATCGGTGTTTTGATATGGCACTAATGATGTGGTAAAGCTGCACTACTCATAAACTGTGGACTAAGTTGACAAACAAAAATAAACACAGCATACCATGATTGGTACAGTTGAACAACATCTGGGTGACAAACAACAAAAATATGAAAATAGAAATCATACGCATCAAATATCATCTAGTAGTTACAAAAACATCAAAAAAAAGTAACTACTACCATCAACCAGGAACACTTAATTTCAGCCTTAAAAAAAAGCAAATGCATAAAGCATCGCATACGGAATCTACTGGGCATTTTCTTTGACAGGTGCAGAAAATTATTCAGTCATTAGAGCGTTATATATATGAATTAAGGTCCTTCTACCTTTAACTATTCATCAACGATATCACAAAATTAAACGAATCGGATCAAAATGAAGAACTAAAAAGACAGATCAAACTGAAAATAAAAAAGGCATAAACTGAACTTGTATTCTGAATGCTACATCCACCATGGCATAAGATTAACTGCACTAACTAAAACTCCACAAATAAGAGTGACTGCACTATCTACTGCACAAACACATATAAATCAACTACACAAAAACACACAAGACAAACTGCACTAGCTACTGCAAAAAAACTTTGGTTTATTTCTTATTTCTTGGATACATCCATGTCAAAAAAAACACACAAAGAAAATAGAATCCTAATGTACAGTATAAAGATCACTGCTAAAAGAACCCAAAAGCACACACCCCCCTAATGGGCATGAATCTAGTGACCAACCGACTGATTCAACAGTGGAAAAAGCCTTCCAACAAAAAAGGACAACAAAATCTGATCGAAAAGAACTACTGCAGTTATCTCGGTTGGTTGCATAGATTCAGGTGCGCGCCGTAGATCCGACACCTCCAGCACGCCGGGAGACTGTTCTACAGGGAGCAGGTAGACGGGGTCGCAGAAAGCACGCCGCTGTCCAGAGTGCGGTGGCACGTGTACTCCAATACGCCGATGGCGACCTTCCAAGCGCCGGGCCACCGTCGACGCAGCCGGTGGCGCCTCTCTCCCTTCGGTAGCCGCCGATGCCGCCGCCGCCGCCTCGTCTCCGAATCTTCAGACCTCGGACCCTGCCACTGGACGTCGAATCCTTGGCAAGGCTATCGAGATCTCCCGGTGGTCGCCGCCTCTCGAGATCTCCCGGTGGTCGCCGCCTCTAGAGATCTCACAGTGGCCGCCGCACCGCTTCACCTCTCTATGCGCTCACCGGCGGTCTCCCCCACCACCCTTGCCTCACTCCACTCCGAAAAAGCTCCACCATCAAGCTCGACGCCGCGGGCGCCGGCACTACACCTCTCTCGCCGGGAGGGATGGCTGGACGGCGGAGCACTCGACGGGTCACCTCCCCCCTCGCCTCCGTCGCCTCCGTCGCCTACTCGCCTCGAGGGGAAATGGTGAGATCTAGTTTCTCTCTCTGGCACGGCTCCCCAAATGTGAAAGATATACCAAAAGCCGTGGCGCGGGGCGTCCGTTTGCACCTGACGCGTGGGCCCGCTATTTTGGGACGGGGGCGCGTGGAAGAGGGAACGATTCATTTCCCACGGGAAGTTGCGCGCCGTATGATCCAAAATGGACGGAGATTAGAGGGGGTCTCGGTGGAAGACTAAAAGGAGAGCCCTCTCTGGCTAGGATTTGGGATATACTTATGGGGCTTCGTTCTCCCTTACTCCTAGATTACAATACTGTCTGTCAGTTTTTTTAACCTTTGTAAGGCGGCAGACGCAAGTGAGGACACTAACAAGTCGTATCATAGAGTCTGATTGGTTTGAGGTCAAAGTTGCCTGACCAAAGATTTGGCAATTTTAAATTTTGATTACCAATTCAAAATCTTAACCAATTTCAACAATCTAAATGAATGAGTGGCTAAAAAGGTTCACCTTGTGCACCTTAGTTTATTTGAATTGTAAAAATTGGTCAAGATTTTGAATTGGTGGTCAAAATTCAACATGGCCAAAATTTTGGTCGGGCAACTTTGGCCTCGAACCAATCAGGCCCATAACTAACTTAGGGTCTCTTTGGGAGGGCTCCAACTCCGGCTCCAGGAGCGGCTCCAGCCGGAGCCCTGCCAAACGAGCGTTTCACGCTCGGCTCCGGCTCTGGAGCCCCTGAAATCACGCTTTCTGGAGCCCAATGACGGAGGCGGAGCCACGAACGCGCGGCTTCTCCATCTTGCTAACACCTTTGCCCTCGAGAGTGGCGTGAACAGAGGCCTCTTCGCGCGACCCGCCTCCTCACGACGTCCGCTCGGAGCTCGCCGTCGGGGAGAAGCAGGGGAGGGAAGCCGCCGCCGCCGCCAGGGGGAGGGATTTCTGGCGTTGCAAGGGAGGGAGGTAGAGAGATCCGCCGCCGTTGGAGAGGGCGGGGCCGACCGCACGCGCCCGCCAGCCCGAACTCGAGCGGGATGGAGAATGGCCGTCGCGCGCAGTTCCGCCAGAGGAGAGGGAGAGGGGGAGGCCAAGGAGCACACGTGAGGGAAAGAGGAAGAAGGGGAGAGGAGACCCACTGTCGCCAGAGCCTACGGATCCAAGCTTTCGCCGACGTCCTCCATAGTGGGCCGCAGCCACCGACGGCGTCCTCCAGGTGGGGAACGAGAGAGAGACGGGAACGAAGAGGCGATGTGTGGGGGAGCTCCACAGGTGGGATGGATAAGAGGGAGGTGTGGGCCCCACCCAGGTTGTGCGGTGACTATGGATTTGCCAAAAAAAAATCGATTGATGAAGAAAATAAAGAAGAAAGTAAAAAAAATAAGGGCATTATGAACATTTCATCCTCTTATCCATCTTACACAGCCAGGAGAAACCGTTTTGCCAAACGTTTTCTCAAAACGGCTCCAGCTCCACCAGAGGAGTCGGAGCCAAAGCCGTTTTAAGTGGAGCCGGGACCCTTCCAAACATGCTCTTAATCTATTCGGTAAATCTTAAAGCAGCTCTTGTAAACCTATTTGTTACTCCCTCCGTCCCTGAAAGACGGTCGCCAGGGAAAATTTGCAGCAACCAATGCAAGCAGCGAAGGACTCTGGTACCCCTATATGGTAATGATTGGTGCCTGGTTGATTCTTTTTACTGCATGTGAGCGTGTGGTGGTGGGAGCTCATGAGGTAGTGGAGCAAGGGATGCATGCGAACGTGTGGTGGTTGGAGCTCGCGAGGTAGTGGCGGCAAGGGATGCAGTGCTGATTCAATTATTACGGTGTTGGTGGTAGCAGTAGGCAGGCCTAGATGCTGCTGCCGACGACAGTCATTGCGGGACAAAAATCTGTAGCTTCCGCGACTGTCTTTGAGGGACAGAGGGAGTATGTGAAAAAAATACTGCATAAGAAAGAAAAAAAACACTGCATAAAGTAGAGAAGCTGAATGGACTATTACTACAAGCAATGTGTAACGTTCTTTTATGGCAGATTTGGTTTTTCATAAATCTATGACATTTCTCGTCGAAAACATCATAAAATTTAACAGCAAATTTAGTGACAAAGTTATGGGACGTCATAAAAGTTGTCAATGTACAAAAAAATCGTCACTTGGCGCGGCAGGGTGTGACCCCGGCCTCGATTTATGGCCACGGGCGCCCGGCGGTGCGGCACAACGAGCGTCGGGCCGCCGCCACGAACACGTCCGTGTTCTGCCTCCCCTTCTTCCTCGCCTGCGTCCTCTTCCTACTCGGCTCCTCCGACCCCAGCATCCAGGAATCACCCCCCAATCCGCAGCCGAGGTGAATGCTCGCGATGCACCCATAAAATCTTTTGTGTGTGGACTTGGAGGGTGAGATTCGGCCGGGGTTGAATTGAATTGAATCCTCGTGACGGCGGCGGACAGGGGATACGGGATCCTCCGCGTGGGCGCCGTTCCAGCACATACAACCTTTCTTCCTCTGTTGTTGCTGCTGCAACCTGCAGGTTCTCCTTTTGAACGCAACGGCAACCTGGGCATGGAACTGGTTGCACCGTTGCTGTTATGCTGGAGTGGACTAATATATTTTAAGCATTAGTTATGTGCTCATCACCGAGAAAATTGCAAATTTAGAACTCTTATCATTGTGGCTTTGCAGTTTTACCATTTGTAACATCGCACACATAAAATTAGGACTCCAAACATATGTCATTGTTTCTCATGCCATTCTAGGTATTTCTCATCTTTTCTAATTATTTTTTCGTATTTGTCTACTGAAAGGACTCTTTTACCCTTGTATTTCTTTTGTCTCTGTAGGTCGCACGGGAATCGATCGAACACTGATCCAGACGAACGTCGGACTGCCGCCTCCAACTACTACGCCGGCGGCCATGTACGAAGCTGCGCCGCGCCGGCCTCCCATCACCCTCGAAGTAGACGAATCCACCGCAGCCGCCGGATCCTGGCCGGCCCTGCCCGCGCCGGCCGCTGTGGGCCTGGCGGTGATCGCGCATGGCGGGACGGTCGCCCTGTCGAAGCCCGCCGTTGTTCCTAGCCACGACGCCAAGGAGCTGCACATGTTCGTTTGGCCTTTGGAGGTCAGCAGCCTGCCGGTGTTAACCGACGGCGCGAGTCATCGGCGCCAAGGAAATCTGAATGGTTGTCCCCGCCGACCTGCTGCATCAACACTAATGGCCGGTAGCTAATTGTCGCTTGAGACTGCAAAATTCCCAATCTTTCATTTTTCCGATTTCAAAGAACAAGAACGACGGTAGAGCTGTGTCAGTAACTGCCATGGTGGCAAGACAGGGGAGAACGCCGAGGCGGGGGAAGCCGGCGAGGCCCCGGACGTGCTGACGACGAAGCCTGAACCGGCGGCCAGTGACCTGCGGCCAGTGGCCTGCGTCCAAGGGCAGCGGCGGCCACCAGGCCCACCACGTACACACACCAAGGGCACGTAGAGTACACCCCAAGGGCGGCTACCACGTACACAGCTTGCCAAGCCACTGGCGGCCACCACGAAAACACCAAGGGCAAAAGAGTTCTTTAAGTAGACAGATACAAGAGAAATACTTAGAAAAGAGGGGAAATACCTAGAATGACATGAGAAACAAGTGACATATGTTTAGAGTCCTAATTTTACGTGTGCGATATTACAAATGGCAAAACTGCGAAACCACAACTATAGGAGTCCTAAGTTTACAATTTTCTCCATCTATGCTTCTTACAGAATTGGGGCCGAACACTAAAAAAAAAGATGACTGATGAGACTTTGTGATTCAGTTGTAACTGAACAAATGCTCACAAAGTCACATGCACTGTCTAGTGTGTCATTCCTATTGCCACCACCGAGTGTTATGGTTCCTGACTGTTTGACTCAGGAAGGTAGTTGTGATCAAAGATATAGTCAGCCTTAGCAACGTCTGCTGCTTAAATTTCGGAGCTGATATCGGTCTTGCTATTTAAACAGTTCAGTAGCAAGATATATGGATGTCACTTAAAACCTATAGTATTAAGTATGCTTCTTTATATACACTGAAACTAAGTTCTTGCTATTTGATACATTTGATCTCTTAATTTCAGGAAAAATTGAAGAATTAGAACTGAACAAAGAAAAGGTGGCTTTAGGCTGGCAGGGAAGAAGCCATTGTATGCTAAAGCCAATCATTGTGATTAACTTAAACTATGTATACCATACTTGTGCATCTTAAGTCCTAGCTAAATATGAATGGCTTTAACTTGAGTTAGCACTGTCATCTCAAGGAACTACAGTAGTCAGGCTAGCACAAGTAATTTTACTTTGCATCTACACTTTGTTGCTCACCTCACAGATTATAAAGTAAAATGTGATTAATATTAGTTTTGGATCCTAACCATACTAGCAAAGAGAGTATTTTAATTACATTTACTATTTACCTACTAAGATATAGTGAGGTGCATCTAATTTATGTAACATTCGTATCCATGCTTATGTGACAACTAATTAGATTTGGACTCAGTTTTGTATGCATTAAGGATATAGAATATTTAAATCCACATCACTAGTTAATATAAATTCAAGACTAATGCTTCATAAAAGATGGCTGATCCATAACTAGTAATTAAAAAATCTAATAATTGTTTCACTATCTTTGCTTTATAACTCTTATTTTCTTGGCAGGTCAGCTAGCTCATCTCTACACTTCTTTTCTGCAAGTCAGCTCGACAGCTCATGTACAGGCTGCAATAGATCGAGCTTGATTTCTCTCAGGTGAGATAGTGTATGTGAAGGACCGAATAGACGACCAGAGAAGGAGGGAGTGAATGAGAGCCGATAAAAATTCTTCCCGAATGATGAACTCGGCCTATACCCTAATTACCACTCCGATCACTCGCACACACCAAAGAAGCTCTAGACTAGGCACACACTAGCCTACAAGTTCTAGAGACAAGCCACAAATCAAAGAGCGGAAGCACAAGATAAGAATCAAAAGACTTAGTCAAGTCTGCGAAGTACCAGGCGGACCGTCCGCAAGCACAGGGCGGACTGTCCGCGGACCCCAGGCGGACCGTCTGCAAGCACACGGCGGACCGTCTGAAAAAGTAGACCGAACCTCCAGTAGCGCACCGGGAAAAATCGGACTGTCCGACGGTTCACTGTGGACCGTCCGACCGTCACGGACCGTCCGGGCCTCTCTCGCGGACTGTCCGCCAAACACCTTCCAAACGAAAACTTCAAAACCAACAGATCGAAACTCGAGCGCGCACGAACATGAACGAACTAGCGAAGAACACGCCACGCGCGGACGGTCCGCCAAGCTCGGACAGGAGCAGAAACAGGGCGCGCGCGAACACCCACTCACCAAGTCATCACCGGATCTCCCAAACCACTTGAGCTCTTGAGACAAGATTTGGGGGAGATGAGAAGCGTCACTAGATGAAGCCATGCCCCAAAAATCTCAGCCTCTAACTCACTAAAACACCGGGAATCACAGATCACATGAACCAACACCAAGAACTTGGGCTCCCACAAAAACTCGCGAATCGAAGGGATTTCTCGGCGTTTGAGGGGTCAAGATCACACCCAAAGATGCACAAGGCATCCACCCATGATCCCCTCAAAGAAATCTGAGAAAAAACGCCTTCAAATCAACGAATCGAGCGAAGAACAAAACCACCCAAAAATAGCTCCAAAAAGACACTGAAATCACAAAGAGCTAGGAGATCATCACAACGCCGAATGCTTCCATACATCCAGAGGTCAGAGTCTGTACAAGAATCTAGCCTAAGGAAATACTGGGAAAAGAAGCAGTCCAGAGCGATCTACCGGGAGAGGAAACCCTAGAGTCCAAGAGAGAGACGACATCCACCTCTCCGCTATTTATACGAAGTCCACTAGAGGAGGCAAATGACCACGCTACCCCTACAACTTAAAATGAAGATACACACCCCTCAGGGGCATTTTGGTCAAGTCTTCGGATATTCCCATCGAGCGGACACGCTTCCACCGCGGACTTGCTTAGCCTCGACGCAAGCCCCGCGATCACGCCACGTGCCCCCTGCCTCGAAGCTTCCCGACGCTCCCGGATCATCGCCTCCGTCGCATCGGGCCTCCGAACTTGATTTTGAGGCCCAAACCAAGAAACCGTCCACCGATGATTTTGTGGGCAAACCACCATACCCCGCGTGCAAGCTTCGACCTCGAACCGCCACCTTGCACCGGCCTATGTCCATGACTTCAACTTGCTAGTCTTGCACTACACGGCTCGCACTTGACCCCATTGGCCACCGGGTCCATCGAACCAAGCCTACTTGCCTCTCCATCACCCGGAGGCCACCACGACTAAGGCCTTTCGCGCTTGTTCTTCACCTGCACCAACACGAGTCAAGACGCAACCTGCACCTACACACTGAGCCAAGCATCAGTCCACACAACATTGTCAATCACTCATCACTAAGAAGCGACCCTCCACTGGTTCTCGGACACACCTGGTCCTCCGTATGCTTGCAGTCATTCATGCTTGCAAAACCAGGTTGTTTTCTGATGTATGCTTTCAATTCTAGCACCTAGAGATATGATGGTGAGCCATTAACTTGTATTGTTCAGTTGGTTGTTTCATAAAATAAAAAATTATCTACTTATATAGACAAGTCAAAACTTTCATTCTCTATGAATCTTGACAGAGATTTGAAGAGCAACTATAATCACAACTCATTACTTTCAGATGATAAGATCATTATGGTATTGTATTAAGATCAGCTATAAGCAACTATATATATTGTCTTATGCCAGCCACATAAGAGTTCTTTCTGTCAGTGCATTGTCATACTCACATGTTTAGGCATCTCTTGTCTATGTTAGCATGTAATCATTCTGTAGTGTGTGGTGTGTGATAGCCTGCTTGTTCACAAACATGGGTTCCTTTGGATTGCTGATGTCTTTGTGCAACACTAAACTTTGTTATTAGAATCTAAACTGCTCTGTTTGACCCTTTGTACATCCATTGTTCCTAGGCTACTACATGCAACCTCTAATTCTAGTGAGAGTGTAAATAGTCATTGTTTTGCAGAACAATGCTGCAATTTTATGTACAAGATTTGGTTGATTCATCAATTAATTCAAGTTCAAGTATTGCCCATAAGATATGTGCATCATGTCCACAAAAATTATTCTGCATGCCTTGGGCTTCATCTTCACATTCATCTTAGCGAACCCACCCGACCCTGTCCCCGACCTCCAGGCGACCGCGCCGCCGGTGGGTACTGCCGGAGCAGGATCTCCCTGCTCCGGCTGCCCCCGCCCCGGCCGCGGCCAGATCCGTGCTCCTCTCGCCGCCCTCTCTTCGTTCCTCCCTCTCTCAGCCCTCCTCGTGCCACGGTGAACGAGATCGACGCCCGCCTCGCCTCGACCCTCCTCCCTTCGCCGGCCGCCGACCGTCACCCCTGCCGCCGGCGATGCTCCTGGAGGAGCTTCCGGAGGACGCGGGGGAGGCCACATCGGGACCCGAGGCGATGCTTCCCGCCGTCGTTGGCCGCCCGACTGCCACCGGCCGCCAGGCCGCCGACCCTGCGCTCCTCCTCGACGGGTCTTCCCCGCCTCTGGTCGCTCCCTGGTCGCCGTTGCCCTCAACAGGGACCCCAGCCCTGGTCAGCCCCGTCCTCCCCCTGGCTGCTGCTGGACGTGCGCCAGCTGCGCCCGGGCGTCCCCTGGCGGCCGCTAGGGGCGGCACCGGCCGGCTCGCCCCTGCTGCCAGTCCGACTGCCGGCCGCCTCCCTGCCAGGCAGCTGGCCACGGCCGGCCCTCCTCCTGCCGCGCGGCCGGCCGGGGTCGGGGTCTGGCCGGTAGCAGCAGCCCCGGCCGGGTCTCCCGCCGCTCGGCAGTTGGCCGCCACGAGTGGACGGTCGGCCACTGCTGCCGCCGCCCGGCCGCTGGCCGCTGCTGGGAGACGGTCGGCCGTCGCTGGCCATCCTACCTCTGCAGCCAGGGGCGGCTTGCCGGGTGCCGCCGCCCCAGATTCCGCCTCCCGTGCGGCTCTCTGCTCGTCCCGCTTCGACGAGCTCGACGACGGTCTCGACGTGGGCTCACCGCCGCCGGTCGAGGCTGTCCCCTCCCCCTCGCCCCTACTACTCTCGGTCGCTACGCCTGTGGGTGAGGTGGACGCTCTCGCCACACTCGCTCGCCGCCGCCGGGCCGGCCGCGGTGGCCTCCGCCCTCCGTGTGCTGGAGGCGTGCGCGGGGCACGGTTGCGGCAAGGTGCCGCCCTCCACCACCACCCCCTCCGCCTGGCCGCGTCCTCTCCGCGAGCTAGAGGCATGCGCGGGGCTCGGCGGCGGCAAGGCGCCGCCCTCCCCCTCCACCCCTGATGCCTTGCCGCGCCCCCTAGAGGCGGCGGGCTCCGACCGCTTGCCGCTGGTCTCTGCTGCAGGTGCTGGGGCGCGTTCTGCTAGGCGGATGGATGGTGGCCACTCTGGCCCCCGTCTGCCTCCGGCCGCACCGGTGGAGAGGGTGGAGCCAGGCTCGGCGGAGCCCGGCCCCTCCATTCCCTCCTCCAGGGAGCTCTGGGACCTTGAGGCGTCGGGCTCCTCCGCCTCGGGCTCGTACTCCCCGGTGCCGCACGATCGCTCCCCCTCTCCCACCTTCTCGGCGCAGGTGCGGGCGGCCGGCATCCCGGTGCCCGGGCGCACCCCCTCTGCGCCTCCGCACCCGTCTCGGTCGCTCCCCCGTGCTCCCCCCGCCCTGGTCGCCTCCGCCGCTGCCAAGCTTTCGTCGACGACTGCGCCGAGACCCGTGGCTGCTTCTGCCAGGGGGATCCTGGGCAAGCGGCCACTGTCACCTCCTCCGCCACCCCGCCCCCCTCGTCAGTGTGCCAAGGCGGGGGCGGCCGTGCTGGTCGTCCTGCTGTGCTGCCCGTGGCTGTGCCTCACCGTCCTGGGAGGGAAGCCATGGGGCCGCCACCGCCTCCCGGCAGCCTTGCCCGGGGGCCCCGGGTGGACGCCGATGGCTTCGTCGAGGTGCGGTCGCGCAGGCAGCTGCGTGCGGAGCGGTCGCCGCCTCCTCCGCCGCCTCCACCTCCGTCCTCCGTCCCCCCGGACCTGGTGGGGAAATGCTTCAACTGCTTCGGGGAAGACCACATCGCCGCCTCCTGCCCTCACGCGCCGTGCTGCTTCCGGTGCCACCAGCTCGGGCACCACGAGAGCTCGTGTGGGCGCCCGAAGGTCTGCCTGGTGACGGTGGAGGGCGCCCGTCCTCGTTCGGGAGGTCGCACCCCTCCCCACCCCTGGTCGCTTCAAGACCGGCCAGTCGCTCCCTGCCCAAGCCTCACGCTGTGCAAGGGAGGGACGCCCGGCCGCCTCTGCCTCCGCCTCTTCGGCAGAGGTAGGAGGCGCGGCCGCCGCCGCCCCTGGAGCCCCGTCGTCGCCCTGCTCCGGTGGCCTGTGACCCACCGCCCCCTCCGCCGGAGGGGTGTCGTCGCCCCCCTCCGGCAGCCCGTGACGCCCCGCCGCCACCGCCGCAGGTGGCCCGTGGCCGTGCCCCCCCTCCAGGGTGCGCCACGACGTGGCGCCTCGGGACGATGCGCCGCTGCTGCCGCCTCGTCGTGCCGCGGCCAGGGCGGGCGAGGTGGCCTGGGGGGTGCTGCCCCCTCCTCCGCTTCCCGCGGGGGCCTCCGTTGCGGTCCCCGCTCTCGGGGCCATGGACGGCCGCCCTCCGCCTCCGCCCCCTCCCCCCAGGCGCCCCTGGGGCACCCTTCGCGTCGCCCGCAGCTGGAGTCGTGCATTGTCGCATGCATCCCTGAGGTCGAGGCCAATGATGTCGCTTTGGAGCGCGCTCTGGTCGCTATGGTCGCAGGCACCCGTCCGTCCGCCACTACGACGGACGTGGTTGCCTACCTCACTGGTCGCTTGGGCGTCCAGCCGGGGACGTACATGCCCTACCCTTACCACCCCAAGGACTTCCTCATCGTCTTCCAGGACTCCTCTGAGATGCTGCGGGTTCTTCAGGCGCCCACCCCGGACGGGCCCTTTCGCCTCACCTTCCGCTGGTGGCGGCGGGAGAACTAGGCGGTCGACGCGGCGTTGCGCTACCAGGTATGGGTGGGCATCAAGGGCGTGCCTCCGCACCTGTGGCTGCATACCACGGCGTAGGACGTCCTCGGCTCCTCCTGTGCGGTCATCAACCTGGCTCCGGAGTCGGAGTCGAAGGCCAACCTCAAGGAGCTCACCGTCCTGGCCGGCTGCATCGACCCGGACTTGATCCCGGTGCAGAAGGACATGCTGGCCCCGATCGAGTTCCCCGGGTTGGGCGCCGCCCAGCCCTGCCTGTGCTACCGGGCGACGCTCGACATAGTCGAGATCATCGACACTCTGGCTCCCCCGACTGATGGGGCCTCTCAGTCGGGAGGGCCGGATGGTGGCTCTCCTGGTACTTCTGGTCGCTCTTTTGCTCCTCCGCAGCCGGGGACCTCGGCCGTCGGGGGCGCTGCCGCGCCGTCGCAGGCCCTGAGGGGGGCCCTCCACCCGCGCCCGACGGGCAGTCTGGTCGTGCCGCAGGGGGTGGGCGTCGACCCGCCTGCTGGGGTGCACCCACCTCTGCCCCTCCGCCGGTCCTTCCGGCTCCCTCCTACCCCTACTGGGCACTGCAGGGCATTCACCGCCCGCCTTGCGTCCCGCCTCGGTCGTCTCGCCTCTCTGCCGCTGCTGCGCCATTCGCCGCTCCTGCTGCCCCCCACCTGCTGCTCGGGTGGCCGAGGCGGTGGTGGTCCCGCTCACTCGGGCTTCCTCTGCCTCCTCTTCGGCTCTGGTCGCGTGGCGCCTCTGCGACGAGCGACCGCGGCTGGAGTACCTTCCCCCCTTCGGGAGTCGATGCCGCCCAGGAACTTCACCGTCGACCCGATGCTTCTTGAGGCAGCGCTTTTGGTCGCCTCTTCTGCCTCGCCGGTTCGCGCCGCGAGCGCCGCTGACGCTGTCGGCCGCAGCCTGGACGCCACAGGTCTCGACCGGGCCGCCGCCAGCCAGGGTCCGGCCGCGGCTGGCCACAGCCTGGCCGCGGTCGGCCGCAACCTGGCCGCCGCCGGCCGCTGCCTGGCTGCCGCCGGCCGCAGCCTGGCCGCGGCCTGGTCGCTGTGCGGGGCAGCCTGGCCGCTGCCGGACGTGGCTCGGCCACGCCCGCGACGCCCCCCGCCTGCTGCGGTTCGGTCGGGGGCGTTGTGACCGCCACCGCGCGTAGGGGAGAGAGCTCTGCCTCCCCTCGTGTGGTACCAGTGGCGGACGTCTTCCGCAGGCTGCTCTCCCCCCTGGTGGCCCGCCAGCTGACGCTGCCCGCGGACCCTTTGCTCGGCCCTTCCCACGTGGTCGCCCCACCTCTGCTCCGGTCGCCATCCGCTTCTCCGGCCCCCGCCGAGTCGTGTCCCTCTACTCCTTGTCACTCGCCAGACGTCTCTCCGGTGGTCGCGGAGCTGTCTCCTCCCTCCCAGGCTCCCAGGTCGCGCTCCCCACCACCGGCTGTGACTGAGGGACCTTCTCAGGGAGACCTCCAGTCGCTCGTGGCGGACTTCTGTGCCTCTCTGCAGCGGCCACCTCCACCCCCGGTTCTGGGGGCCCCACGTCATCGCCGAGCGAAGGCCTGCCCGCCACTCGCCACGCTCCACCGCAGCAGTCGTCTCGCCGCGGTCTTTAGGGCCCGGGGCCCGAACCCGGTCACCACGGGGCAGAACCTGCTGATGCGGAAGCTGGGGGTCGTTGGGCCGTGCGAGGCACCTGACGCTGCTGCGTTCCAACGCTACACCAGGCTCTTCGCTGTAGGCCTGTCGGAGGAGCACTGCAGAGCTATCCGTGAGCTCTTCGGCACCCAGGTCGAGGGGTCCTTCCAGTGCTCCGTGCTGGAGGACGACGAGTTTCAGGCGGCAGTTCGTGAGCTCTTCCCAGAGGAGCAGTTGGTCATCGACACACAGGCCTGAGTCTGCGTTAGTTGCGTGGTTGTTTATTTTCATGTTTTAATGGATGTAAACCTAGCTGTTTCGAACGTCTGTGGGCTTAACCAGTATGCTAGACGCTCGGTGGTCCGCGAGTTGGTAGCTTCCGAGCGTGTCTCTCCTCTTTATCTGCAAGAGACTAAGCTCGCGGGTGTAACCCCCTCTCTCATGCTTGATATGTTAGGCCTCGACTTTGACTATGTCGCGTTGCCGGCTGTGGGCTCCCGCGGTGGCATTCTGGTCGCTTGGCGCAAAGACACTTAGCTCGTCTCCTCCCCCTCTACTGGCCTGCACCACGTTACGGTGAAGGTCGCGCTGCTCTCCGCACCCTCTCAGTCCTGGTGGCTCTCGTCTGTTTACGACCCGCAGTCCGATGCGGATAAAGTTTCCTTCCTCGCGGAGATTCGTACCCTGCGTCCGACGCTTTCTGGGCCCTGGGTTCTCTGCGGGGACTTTAACCTCATCTATCAGACTGCCGACAAGAAGAATGGCCGCCTGTCGCGCAGAATGATGGGTCGCTTTCGTCGTTTCCTTAACGACCTTGAGCTCCTTGAGCTGCATCTCCAGGGACGTCTCTTTACCTGGAGCAACGAGAGGTCGCATCCCACTTTGGAGCGTATTGATAGAGTTTTTGTCTCCCAGGACTGGGAGACTCTTTTCCCCTCCTCCACTCTTCAAGCTTTCTCTTCGAGGTGTTCCGATCATGCACCCCTCCTCCTCCTTCTTGACTGTGGGGTGCACCCCAAGAAACGCTTCACCTTCCAGGCCTTCTGGCCTAAGGTCAAAGGCTTCTTGGACACTGTTAAGGCGGTCTGGTCGGGGCCATGCCCAGATGCTGACCCCCTCTGTATGATTGACCACCTCCTTCGAGAGACAGCGAAGGTGTTGGTAAAATGGAGCTCCAAGGCGATCGATTGCATTCGCCTGCAGATTCAGATTGCCAAGGAGGTCATTTTCCATCTTGAGGTCGCACAGGACTTACGGTCACTCTCCCCTGAGGAGATTGCCTTACGGCGCTTCCTCAAGCTACGCTACTTAGGCCTGACTTCGCTACAGTGAACGATCGCTCGGCAAAAGTCTAGCCTCCGGTGGCTGCGTGAGGGGGACGCTAACACTAAAATCTTCCACCTCCACGCCAACCACCGTAGAAGAAAAAACTTCATCCCCTCCCTTCTGGTCGATGGTCGTCCAGTTTTTTGGGAAGAGGACAAGGCTAATGCTGCCTTTGAGTACTTCGACCGAATTCTGGGTACCCACCATGAGCGCTCCTGCGCTCTCCATTTCGAGGAGCTTGGACTCCCGCGGCTGGACCTGGAGGACCTCGGTCTTCCCTTCCTAGAGTCCGAGGTCTGGGAGGTGATTAAAGACCTCGCACTGGATAGGGCCCCCGGCCCAGATGGTTTCACGGGTCGCTTCTACAGATCTTGCTGGTCGATCATCAGGGGTGATGTGCTGCGGGTGTTCAACGCCCTCTCTGACATGGACTTCCGCAGCTTTCACCACCTGAACGGTGCTCTCCTCACACTCTTACCCAAAAAACCAGACCCGGTCGCTCTTTCTGATTTCTGACCCATCAGTCTAATCCATAGTTTTGGGAAATTTTTTTCCAAAGCAGCTGCTAACCGCTTCGCCCCACACCTCTCTTCTCTGATCTCGCCCAACCAAAGTGCCTTCATTAAAGGTCGCCTCATCCATGATAACTTCCGCTACGTCCTTGGCTCGGCGAGAGCTCTCTCTAGTCGAAAGCTACCTAGGATCATGTTCAAAATTGATCTAGCCAAAGCTTTCGACTCGGTCGGATGGGTTTTTCTTCTTGAGCTCCTTTCGGTGGTCGGCTGCCCTCGTAGATGGACCAATTGGATCTCGGTCATTCTGTCCACCGCTAGCACCCGGATGTTGCTTAATGGTGCCCCTGGGCAGCAGATCTGCCACGGTCGAGGCCTGCGTCAGGGAGATCCCCTATCCCCCATGCTCTTTGTGCTGGTCATGAAATGCTTCCATACCCTCTTTCGCAAGGCGGAATCCCGGGGTCTACTTCTAGATCTAGGGAGGAGTATCTGCTTTCACGCCTCTCTCTACGCTAACGATGTGGTCGCTTTCTTCTCTCCGGTCGAGCTCGATCTGCGGGTCGTCAAGGCGGTGTTGTCACTCTTCGAAAGCGCGGCCGGCCTGGCGGCAAACTACACCAAGAGCCAAGTCTACCCCATAAACTGCTCCAAGGAGCACTTGTCTTTGGTCCGATCCATTCTCTCCTGCACGATCGCCGACTTCCCCTGCACCTACCTTGGGGTACCCCTTTCTATCAAAAGGCTACCCAAAGTGGCTATGCAGCCACTAGTCGATAAGGTCGCTAGGCGCTTGCCCCCTTGGCAGGGCAGGCTGTTGAGCCGCAGTGGCCGCCTTGTTCTTGCCAAATCCACTCTCTCTGCCATCCCGGTTCACATTTTGATGGCGATTTCCATCTCCCCTTGGGCACTGCGCGCGGTCGAAACCCTCATCCGTGGCTTCCTCTGGTCCGGCACTGAGGTGGCCTCGGGCGGTCGCTGTCTGGTCGCTTGGGTGCACGTCACCTGCCCCACTCGCTGCGGAGGGCTCGGCCTGCCCAACCTTCATGTCTTCGGTACTGTGTTGCGCCTCCGTTGGCTGTGGCTGGCGAGGACTGACCCGGACAGGACATGGGCGGCGTTCCGCTTCCCCGTTGACCAGGCCACTCAGGCTTTTTTCAATGCCTCCATCTCCGTGGAGGTTGGGGAAGGTACCCGGGTACTTTTCTGGGAGGACAGCTAGATCTCCGGGTGCTCCGTCAAATCCCTGGCGCCAAACCTCTGGGCCGCGGTCTCGCCAAGGGTGCGTCGCTCCCGCACCGTCGCCGAGGCCTTGCAGACGGGGGCGGCCGGAATCCATTGGGTTGCCGATGTAACCCACGCCCGGACTGTGCAGGTGGTCTTGCAGTACCTTGTCATCTGGGACCTACTGCAGGAGGTCAGGCTCACATCCGAACCTGACCGGTTCATCTGGAAGTGGTCGCCTAGCGGAGTTTACTCCTCGGCTTCGGCCTACTCCGCCCTCTTTCTTGGTCGCGTCGACATCCTCGGAGCACGACAGATCTGGAAGGTTCACATGCCGGGGAAGTGCAAGTTCTTCGCTTGGCTGGTCTTGCACGGTCGTTGCTGGACGTCGGACAGGCTGCACTGCCATGGGCTTAGGGTCTCGAACACTTGTGCGCTTTGCGCCCGAGAATCCGAAACGCTGGACCCCCTGACGATGGACTGTGTCTTCTCTCGAGACACCTGGCTTTTGGCACTCACGCACATTCTCCTTCCGAGCCTGGCTCCGGATCGCCCGGTGAAGTTCACAGAGCGGTGGTGCTCCGCCAGGAAGCAGGTCGCTAAAGCACGAAGGAAAGGTTTCGATTCCTTCGTGTGGCTGGTCGCTTGGTCTCTTTGGAGGGAGCGGAACAGGTGCGTCCATGACAAGGAAGCTCTCATGCCGGCGGCGCTCGTTCCGGCGATCCTAGAGGAGGCTAGGACTTGGGCGCGTGCGGGCTTCCTCCCGCTCGCTAGGTTGCTTGGGGTTCGCCCGGTGAGGGCGGTGTAATGCTTTCGGCTTCTTTTTGTTTGGCCCCGTGCCTTGGTATAAGCTTAAACAGACACTTTTTCTCCTCTCTTAATGAAAAATGTGCTTTGTATGTTTTAAAAAAAGAACAGATTTGTGCTTCATTTTTGAACAGATCTGAGCTGCAATCAATTTCTGGTAGCCAGGAAGTAGTTTTTTTATCTCCAAGTCATTACCAACAGCTGTGTAGCAACCACATTATAGTAGCACTGAATTTGTCTCTAGTAGCTGATCCACTAAGTATTGTTCCTTTTCACTCAGCTCTACCATTTTTCAATTTTGATAATTCTGGAATATACTAAAATACTGAATTTATGAACCTGTGAGTTTTTTTAACCTTAAGTTGCTATCTAGAACACAATGTCAATCATTAGCTACTAAGACAACTAGATACTGTTAGTTTCAAGACACTATGTAGTTAGTTAGCTATGAAATTTCATAGCAGCTTGAGTATGCTGATGCATATGTTTATTTTCGATGCAGATTATTTACAAGGACATGTGGATGCAAGATGAATGCAGATATGGTGTTGAGGGTATTGATTGTTTTTTCTGGTGATCTGGTGGTGATATGTTGATATGGGGTTTTGATGTCATGCTAGACATAAACATGATTCATGAATGTATTTTTTGGCCAAAATTGATTTGTTTTCTAGGATTTTGTAGCTGTTTTGGAAATTTTTGGGACAAAACTGTTGGGCTGCAATGTATTTGGGCTGTGACAGATTTATTTGGGTTGGGCTGTATGTTGTATGGGCTGAAATGTATATGGGCTGTCACTGATTAATTTGGGCCGGGCTGTAATGTTGTATGGACTGAAATTTATACAGGCTGAAAAATGCCCAATTTAAGGTCTATTCTAAATTCGGCATGCTTACAATTTGCACAGGATGACGTCAGTTGCCATGTGGATGCCACATCATCTACCACGTGGCTGCCATGTCATATGTCACGTCGCTGCCACGACATCTGCCGTGTCGCCTGCCACGTGACTGCCACATCATCATCTTCCACGTCATCCCTTGACATGTCCTCATCCACGTTAGCTGCCAACTCATCGTTCATGTCATCTACGAGTGGCGTGGCAAGTTAATCCATGACGATCAATTTCGTCACAGATTTTGGGCTTTGGGCCGGGTTCAATGGGTTTTAGACAGATCTATGACGACCTGAGAACGTCATGGATTGTGTTAATCTATGACGAAAATGTAAGTTCGTCATGACGTTTAATCTATGACGCTCAATCCATGATGATCTGAAATTTCGTCATAGATGTCGTTTTATGACGAATTTTTGATGATCCATGATGAAAATCGACCGTCATGGACCGCATCATTTTTTTGTAGTGGATGCTAAAAGATGGCACACCATTCTTTCTCCATGTGTTTGTTTTTTACTTAAAAGTAGCTGCTAGCATTGGCTCTAGTGACATTGTGGTTTTTACGGTCCTCTTTGTGAGCAGAAGCCAAAAATTTGTGCTAAGTGCATTAGCATGTGGTCACAATTTTGAGAACTTTTGGATATTTAGGGCTAAACATTAGAAAAATTATAAGAAATAAAGGAAAATCTTGTGTCTTACCGCTTCATTATAGGAATTGGATGCTTCTTTCGTGGCCTCTACAAGATACTTTCTGCAAAGGCAGTTGATATGTTAAGAAGGTTCTTCACTGAAACAACATTGCGCTAAACAAATCAAAAAACATTAAGATAATAGTAGGTGCAACTTAACTATCACATAAACTTTAAGATCAAGTTCCTTTACTTTACCTGATCCTGTCAAGTGCTGATACTGTATCCATGGTGTAGGTGTCACGCAACAGATGATGCTCTAGATAGCTAGAACCAAATCAACAAAAATGCCAACTTCAATCATAGTGCTTGAAATGATTAAAAAATTGTTGTAAAAGGGAGAACAACTACATGCCGCCCCAACCCTAGACTCCCCGCGTCGCTCCCAAGGCGACACGGGCGGAGCACCCCTGCCGCCACGCGAGTGCCTGCCACTGTCGTCGTCGGTGCTGACCCCTTGTTTCCCCTCATCCCCGACCTCCTAGCTGGTGGTAGGGAGACGGGGGGTCCATCCTCGAGTAGATTGCTACTGCTTCGTTAGGTTTCCCTTCCAATAATTTTCCTTTCCTCCACAATAATTAGGTTAGGTTTTGGATCATCTCTTTGATGTTTTCGATTTGGCTTTCCATGGCGTACTGGATCTCCTTCAGAGAATGTGTCGGTTTCTTCAGAGATTTCGTGCTCTTCATTGAGGGATCGAGGTATGTGACCTAATCCTCTTTGAGGAGGGATTGTATCAGTTTCCCCCTCTGATGGGATCGTCTTTCCAGTCGCCAGTGTTACTACTGGCAGGAGCGGATCTATTTTTCCGGTCGTTGTTGGTAATTACCGACGACGACGGCGGATATTAGGTTCGGTTCAACCTAAAGAAGATTTGGTCGATGTGCTTTCGGCGCCTTTTACTCCCTGTAGTGGTTGAGCATACAACACCTCTTTTGCGACCTTCGCGTTTGTGGAGTCTTCTATTCGTTGTGACTGTGGCTCGGTTCGGATGTGGTGTTGCTCCATAACGATGGATTTTCCTGAAGCAGTGGACGACGCAGTTGCAAGGAAGACGAAGGATAGAGACCTAGTGGCATACTTCAATGTAACTTTACTTTATGTTGAGGTCCCAGTTGTAATAGGGGTTATATTTTAATGAAATCTGATCCCATTCTAAAAAAATGGGAGATCAACTACATGAGTATAGAGCAACATTTGTTATGCTACGGTCAAAGATGTGGACGCCAACCTTAATTTAGCATTCATTGTCCGACACCTTTTGATATGCCAGCCAATATAAAAGATTAAGCACTTAAAAAGGCATATCAAGAAGTTAAATCACATAAAGGAACAATGGAACATGAGAAGACTTACATATTGGTATTGATGCTCCAATTTCTTGTCTTTAACAAATTGTATAAGCACATCAAGAATTGGGTCCAGAAAGAATTTGTGCTAAGATAAAGTGGGTGCAAATCTCAAAATTTAACAATTAGGAAAAGCATATACACATACATTATAGTGTTCAATGATGGCGTTTCTTAACGTCACCACTAGTTGTACACCTAGAGGGAGCATATAAGAGCAACCGGGTATACCGACAGGTATGAACGAATCCGCAAGCGCACGGAAATACCGCTGTAGCACTTCACCTCGGAAGGACAGTATTCCAAGGGTATCGAATCCAAGGAACAATGTGCACTATCTTCTATTCTAATATAAACGGTCCAAGGACACCAAACTCCAGCTGGGATAGATATGGGTTGAGAAGTACTTTCGTGAGGAGCTTAACTCTCGAGATGGATCTGACCGCAATTAGTCCTCTCAGTGGAGCGCCATCCCATCCTAACTTTTTAGGGAGAGGACAATGTTCTGGCAACGGGGCCCAACTCGGTACACTAGCGCGGAGGGTTTCAAAGGGTCCAACAGGCTGTCACCACTGCGGCCTACCTCTATCGTTACGCGAATGCACTTGGTATTCGTAGGATAACCATAGTCCAGACACCACGTCTACACTACTAATTACTACTATAGCGCGGTTACGTCTGTCAACCCGCTAACAACACTATAGCAACCCGTATAAATATGGGACTACGAACTAGAGAGAGAACAGTTCAGATCATACTAGTCATCAAGTTACGGAGCAACAAGAAAGCTTCTGGATGCAAACTAGATACAACAAACTTACTCAGCTAGACAGGATCTAAACATGCAAACAGATACTTGAACTAAAGCACCTGCTCTAAAGGATCGAAGCCTTGTGTCACGAAGTGTAACATCCCGCAATTTTATTACGGAATGTTAAATACAAAAATGAGGATTTAAAAATTCTTGGTGATTTATTTTAGTGCTTGATAAAATATTTAAGGATGTCTTCTAATTTCTCCCCTAAATTCCTAGATTTATTTTTGAGCTAATTAAAATTTTCTAGGATATATAAAATGCTAGTGTGAAAACCTTGGAGTTTATTTGGTTTTTATTTGGATTTATTTGAGTGAGATTCGAATTCAAATTCTAAATTCAAATTCGAATCTATTTAATAAAGGGGTTAGGGGGTTAGGAAAATGGGAAAGACCTTCCTTAGCTGTGTGGGCCTCAAGTCAGCCGCCAAAGTCCATTGGAGGCCCCTCTTCTCTTTTTCTCAAACCGGAGCACACCCCTGCACTCTCCCGGCCCAGCGAAACCGCGGCCCAGCAACGCTGCCGGCCCACGCGCGCGCGCCCCGTTCTTCCCTCTCGCTGACGCGCCGGCCCCACGCGTCAGGCCGCCACGTCGATGTCGTCTTCTCCCTCTCTCCTTTTTGCTTTTGCGCCGCCGTGCCCAACCCCGAGCCCCGCCAGCTCGGCGAGCTCGCCGTACGCACGATGGCGGAGCCCCGGATGTGCACCACCTCAGCCGCACCCGATCCGACCGTCCGCGTTCTTCCGCGCCGCCTATAAGAGCACCGCCGCGGCCACACTCCCTTGACCTAATCCGCTCTGGGGTTTCTCCCACTTTCCGCCGCCGCCTGAGAAGAAGAAGAAGGGGAGGAGGAGAAGGAGGCGGGGAGGCCGTCCATGGGATCGCCGTCAACACCGTGAAGCCGGAGGCCGCCCGTGGAGCACCCGTCGCCGCGAAGCCCGTACCGCGTCGTCCGCTCTGCTTCCTCTGGTCCAGCTCGTCGCGCCGCCGTCCCGCTTCGTCCTCCTTCACCGCCGCTCTGCACATCAACCCGTGGTCACCAGGTGAGCGCCGTCGTTCCTTTCTCGTCTGTGGAACCAGCCTTCACGCCGAGGAGGGGAAAGAACCCCGCTTTGAGGCCTTGTGATCGACCTCGCCGCGCCGCGCCGCCGCAGCTGACCGCCGCCGCTTGTGTCGCCGGCCATCGAGCCGTGCCTTACGCTTGCAGGTGCCACTGCCTTCACCGACACGCGCGCGCTCACCGCCTTGCCCTGTTCTTTCCCCTGTGTGCACGTCGGAGACCCCGCTACCCTGATCGCCGCGCCGCCGTGGCCGTTGCCACGCCGGTTTGCCTTGCACACGCGCGAGCAGGGGAAAAAGGCAGCACCTTTAGTGCTTCACCGTGCACGCCCTACCGCCGACGCGACTGCGCACCCATGCGTAGCATCACCTCGCTGCGGGAGCTCTGCTCTGCACCGTCACGCGCACCATCCAGGGCGCCGTCATGGCCGCGCCGGCCTTGTGCGTTTCGGTAAGGGGCAAAGCCCCAACCTTTGGGCCTGAATCACTTCACTTGGTGCACACCCTCGCATCCCTAGCGTTTTGACGCACTCACGTGTCCACGCCGGGCATCGCCGCACTGCGCCGCCGCACCCATCACCACGTCGTCGCCGATGAACCCCGCTCCGGCCCCAAGGTGCCACCTTTTTGGCCCAGATCGATGCGCGTTCGCCTCCGGAGTCGAGCCCTGCCGTTTGTTGGCCAACCACCCACACACCTCGCCGCCGGCAAGCCTCACCGCGCCGGAACTTCCTCTACGGCACACCCTCGAGCACCTGAGACCCCAGCCAAAAACCCCTGGGGTTTTGGCCCCGCACGCGCGCGCACACACTCGAGTCGCCGCGGAAGATCCGCTTGGATCTCGTGCGGCCGGCCACCCCTAGCCCGGCCACACTCGCGCCCGCACGGCGCATCGCCGCATCGATCCGCCCACGGATCGGCTGCGCCGCGCCACGCCTGCACGCCACGCGGGCCGCCACATGCGCAGGCACCGGCTTTAAGCCACGCCGTGGTAGCCACGTGGGCAGTATAAGCTGGCCAGTAGCTGGCTTATAGCCCGGTTGGAGCTAGCTAGAGACACCCTGTAGATAGCCTAAAGTTTGCAATATTGTATATGCGTATTTGATTTTCAGAAATCTATTTTAACTTTGGAAATTCATATTAAATCCGTTTTAACTCCAAAAAATACAAAACTTCTTTTGAAAATCTTCTAAAATTTCAAACTCCGCGCTAGGCTAGAGTTTGCCTCTTTTTGGGTCTTATTTGTTCTTCGACTTGGTTTTATTGCAAATAGCAGCCGTGTTTATTTACTTTATGTGATTCTAGGAGCCGGAGAGCTGAACCAGGACTACGACGACGACCTCGGCTATGACGACTACTCGCACCCAGGTTCACACCCGACCCACTTTGAATGTCCAATAGGCATTGCTTTAGAACTGCTAGCGCTTTACTTATGCATGATGATGATTATGATGAAACCATGCATAACCTCTTTTAAATACCTTGTCCTTGATTGACCTACTACTACTACTACTATATTTACGCGAGATGATACGCTGAACTTGCCGTGCATGTGTTGGGATATTGTGGTAGTATTCTTGGCGTGTGTGGGGAAAAACCGGCAGGAGAAGGTGTTTTTGGGATACTTGGCGGGGGTGAGCTCAAGACAACCCGATCCGGGATCGGGGGCCAGGGATCGTCTTCTCGGGCGATGCCCAGTTTGGTACCTATGGTGGGTACACTATTTTAGGAGCACAGGTGTTGGGGTTTTTGTGATGACGTGGAGGATAGGAGCTCGCCCCGGTCTGAAACCGAGTGGGTCGCTTTGTTACACGGGACTTCCGTACACACCACCTCGCCGAGAGTGGGGATAGGGCCGTTTCGACCCTAGCAAGTGCGATACCATACCTGCTAGTAGGATAAAGGGTATCAGTGATGAAGGTGTAGGGTGGAGTCCCTTCCCTCTTGGGCGCTCCCCGTGCGGCCACACGAGGGCATGTTCACAGTTCTGGGGTGGTCCTTTGCGAAGGACCGCATCGAGGCCCAGATGCAGGACGGAATCGTAACTCCTAGGTGTTCGTTCGGTTGGGTAGGCTCGGTCGGCAGTACACCGTTCAAGTGCTATTCCGAGTTGGGTACTGGTGTACACGCTCTGCAGAGTTTAGATCTATACGTATAGCCGCGTCCTGGTTATGGACATGCCCGTTGTTTACTCCGACTCTTACGTTTTGGGATTTCTACCTTCCCCTTATAGGATGAGAGTGTATGGTGAGCTGTTGTTGTATTCGGGGAGAGTTGCTCCCTCTGCCTCGCGGATCCGGGTGCAACCATTGAGGTGAGAGGAGTGGGAGTTCTCGCACCGACCCTAGATGGAGATAGGTTCTGGTGACGGTGATCTGGGTGACTAGGTGTAACCGTTTGCGGATGAGAGATATGGGAAATGGTGGGAATATGGAGATGTTATTCTATTTATATTGCTGCTGCTGCATAGGAAACCCAGCTTCTACCTTGATCCTTTCTTTACCCTTAGAAGTCGGCCACTTAAAGCTTGCATACGGTTGGTGATGTGGACCTATCCCGATCCTTGGGGATAGCCCCTGAGCTTGCAGGGTACGAGTCAGACTTCGACAACAACGCCGACGGATGGTACGACTGAGGGGGCACGTTGCATCGCTCAAGGATGCCTGTGGGAGAAGAATAAAGACACAGACACCTTCTAGAAGCTAGCTACCGCTGCGTAGGCTCTTATTCATGTTATTCCGCCAAGAGGCATGTATGGATGTACTCCGATTATTCAGGACATGTAATAATAAGATTAAATTCATACTCTGATGCTTTATATCGATGTATGACTGTGATATTTATCTGTGATGAATGCCTGTGCGTGATAGCATCTGATCCAGGGACTATCATGAGACATTATGCTGGGTTTTCTGCTTTCGAAAACCCAGGGTGTTATAGATGGTATCAGAGCCGTACTTGAACGTAGTATGTGCCCTTAGAAATGGTCGATAGAAACGAGGACTCTAAACGGTCTCTTTTGCTATATGCAATTCTTGACATATATTACAAAAACTTATCCTTCTTTGAAAAGTTCTATCTCACCTGCGCTAACTAGAAATTTCTTCCGTGTCATAGGAGATGGACCGACAAGAGATAGAGCTACTCCCGGAGCACATGGAGGGACTCACCAGTTGGGTGGACCGGGTCGTCCTCAGGCTGGGGATTCCCCCTATGCACGTCACCTACCACGTCGAGGACGTCCGCACTCTGTCCGGACCACTGGTGCTTTGCACGGTGGCCATCCTACCCCACCCGGCGTGTCCAGACTTCCGCGGGATGCTCGAGCACAACACAGGACTCAACGTCAGGAATGCTGTGGACACCGCCTGCAGCCAGGTACTTCGCCACCTGCGGCTAGGTACCGCGACGTCTACAGGACTGGAGACCTACGGCTGATTCCCCAGGACTACTACAGAGTGGCTCCGATCGTGGATGGACTGCCAGACCCTACAACACTCTACGAGGAGGAGGTTGTTCAGGGTCCTCTGCGCGAGTCCGACGACACGCTCGTCACTACAGGGAGCTACCTCGTGGACCTCGACACTCACGCTCGCCGACTGAGCGAGCAGACGAGTGCACTCTTTAGCAGACTTGAGTACACTACCCTGGAGTTACGAGAGCATCAGCCCCGCTGCCAGAGTCTGATCGTGGAGAACGGTACCCTGCTCCAGCGGGTCGAGCAGCTCGAGCGTGGACTACGCCACGCCAACTCCATGGTGGTGCGAGCTGAGGCTGAGAGGGTGACCGCTCGAGAGGAGATGATCTACGCCAAGGAGGATCTGCGCAAGCAGGAGGCCAGGTTCACCCGCCTCTTCGCCAAGTTGGACCAGAAGGATGCACAGTTCGCCACACAGGGACGCAGTCTCGTTCGTGAGAAGGCTAGGGTGGCCGAGCTTGTGGAGGACCAGTACTCCAACACCGCCAACCTCGCTGCACTCACCAGGACTTTTGTGTTCCTGCTGGACAAGTGCAAGAGGATGCTGAGGACTTGGGAGGATGCTGACTCTCTTCGAGTGGACAAGCTTCAGGAGCTCAACGGTCTGCTACCTCCTGAGCACCAGCGGGCGATCCGCAAGGAGACCTTCAAGCTTCACCCGTCCGCCCTCAAGCTTCACCTGTGTCCGATGGCTGACATGCCCGCTCCGGTTGAGACCCAGGAGGTGAGGGCTGCTCACGCCATGCTGTCGCGGATGTTCCCCAGAGACTTCCCCAAGGAGGATCGTTGCCCCGTGAGGTACAAGAAGGCTCGCTTCGAGTAGCGTGCTGAAGCATGATCATGCTAATAAGAGTAGAGTTGTAAGATATGTAGTTTCCATGAGTTGATCCATGCAGCCGAGAGCCTGTTCCGGTGCATGAGGAGTTATGAGTCTTTTCACACCTAGATGTGCAACCCTTTTGAGATCATGTAACGCTATATTAGATCGCTGTTGTGTGTGACCTCCAAGGCTTGAGTCAGCCTCGAGGGAACTTATGTACTCATAATGGATGCTGACTGTTTGGTCTTAATGGAGTTAATCGTTCTTATTGCTTTTTCCCCTTAAGTGTTGGAATTATATTAGTAAAAATATTTTCATGCTTGTATATCAGACTCAATTTGTTGGTGAGTGACGTATCTAAAGTCTTCTTGTCCATGGTCGTGTTTTCAGTAAGATGTCCATCAGGAGGTCGGGACGTCTGTTGGCTCGCCTCGAGGAGGCCGATGCCGAGGAAGAACAAGCTCCGCCAGTCCATGGCCGTGGACGTGGCCGCGCCCCCGCTCATGGGCGTGGACGCGCTCGTGGTCGTGGATGCACACCAGTCTGAGGACAAGGCCGAGGCATCGTGGTGCCACCACCACCGCCTCCGCCCATCGGTGAAGGCGATGCTGAAGGAGGAGAGGAAGAAGCTGAAGGAGAACCTGAGCCAGCACCAGCTCCCCAGGGTCATAGGCATGGTCGTGGCCATGGAGAGGCACCGCCACTGCCACCACCTAACCTGGCTGAGGTGATGGCCGCTCAGACTACGCTGATGCAGAGGATAGCGGAAGCCGTCGAGAACCGAGTCGGTGGGAACCGCAACATTCCGCCGGAGGAGGACTTCGCCAAGAAGATCGAGAGGTTCCTCCGCCTGAAGGCCCCCACCTTCAATTACTCGGATGATCCTCTCGAGGCCGACGACTGGCTCCGCGTGATCGAGACGAAGCTCGACCTCACTGCCTACACCGACGAAGAGTGTGTGGCTGTCGCCGTCCACCAGCTCAAGGGTCCTGCCAAGTCTTGGTGGGACAACTACTCCGACAGCCACCCGAACCCAGCCTTCATCACCTGGCTGGAGTTCTGTGAGGTGTTCCGCGAGCAGTACCTGCCGCGGGAGCTCATGAGTCAGAAGGCATAGGAGTTCCGCACCATGACTCAGGGTGCGATGAGGGTGGAGGAGTACGAGAGGCACTTCATGAAGATGATGCGCTATGCCCCTGACGACACCAACACTGATGACAAGAAGCAGTTCTGGTTTCTGCGAGGCCTCCACCATGGTCTCTGCCAGGGCTTGAAGGCCAGCGAGCACAAGTCCCTTCGGCACCTGGTGAACAGGGCTATTGCGCTCGAGGAAGAAAGGAGGGGGCATGAGGAGCGCATGAAGGGAAAGAAGAGGATGGGAGATCGGGACCATGGCGACCGATCCTTCCAGAGGCCGAGGAGTGGGCAGAGCAACCTGATGAGAGAGAGCTACCGCCCGGGGAACAACCAGCCCGGACGTGGCTTCGGAGGAAGTCGTGCACCGTACCCTGGAGGAAGGAGCTCCAACTACCAGCAGCAGGGTGGTGGCTACAACCGCCCGCAGCAGAGCGCGTCAAGACCCGGCACCGGAGGTTTCACCCCGACGTGCTACGCCTGTGGCAAGCAAGGCCACAAGTCGTACAAGTGCCCCAGCAAGAAGACCGCTGCTACACCTGCCAGGGCACCAGCTCCAGGAGGGAGGCCACCTCAGGCTACTCCCCAGCCGACCGCTGACCACGGAAGGCTCAACCTCCTGACTGAGGAGGAGGCTGCCGACGCTCCTGACGTCGTGATCAGTGAGTTTTTAGTTTGTGGTACTAAGTCTTTGATTCTTTTTGACACCGGTGCAACTAGTTCATATGTGTCCTCTAACTTTGTAAACAAACTGTCTCTCCCCATGACTCCCCGACCAAAACCTATTGTAACGAGCTCACCGCTCAGAGATATCAGATGCACCCTGCTATGCAAAGGGGTGGAAATGTTCATCAAGGGTCACAAGTTCCTCAGAGATCTGACCGTGCTGAAGTCCAATGGGATTGATGTTATTATGGGCATGGATTGGATCACCGCTCACAAAGGGGTTATCTCCTCGTCACCCCGACAATTGACCCTGAAACACCCGAAGGGGACGAAGATCACGTTCGAGCCGCCGAAGTCTCGGGAAGTACCAGTTGTGTACAACCTCACTACGAAGACAGTGGCCGATGTTCCAGTGGTTTGTGAGTACCCCGATGTCTTTCCAGATGATCCGCCGGGTTTACCACCAGACCGCGATGTGGAGTTCGTGATCAACCTTATGCCAGGTACAGCACCTGTGGCATAGAGTCCTTACAGAATGGGCAAGTTAGAGCAGGCAACGCTGAAGGAGGAATTAGAAGCTCTCCGACAGAAGGGGTACATCCGACCGAGTGCATCACCTTGGGCTTCACCGGTGATGTTTGTGCCGAAGAAGGATGGGACGCAACGGCTGTGCGTTGATTACCGCGCTCTTAATGTGGTAGCCATCAAGAACAAGTACCCGTTGTTGCGCATTGATGACCTGCTTGATCAGTTGAGGAAGGCCAAGTACTTCAGCAAGATTGACCTTCGATCCGGCTATCATCAGATGAAGATTCGCCCCTAGGACATCTACAAGACAGCATTTGTGACCCGGTACGGGCAGTACGAGTTCACTGTCGTATCGTTCGGTCTTACGAATGCACCTACTTACTTCATGAACATGATGAACAAGGTGTTCATGGACGAGTTAGACAAGTCTGTCGTGGTTTTCATTGGCGACATCTTGGTCTTCTCAGAAACTGCTGAAGAACATGAAGAGCATCTGAGGATAGTACTGGAGAAACTGAGGCAGAATCAGATGTATGCCAAGTTTAGCAAGTGCGAGTTCTGGCTAGAAGAAGTGGCATTCCTGGGGGCATGTGTTGTCAGGTGAGGGAGTTGCAGTTGATCCCTCGAAGATCGAAGCTGTGTCAAAGTGGCAGTCGCCCAAGACAGTGACAGAGATCAGGAGTTTTCTCGGTATGGCAGGATACTACCGCTGTTTTATCGAGAACTTCTCCAAGATTGCGAAGCCAATGACTGAGTTGCTGAAGAACAACACGCCATTCGTGTGGTCAGAGAAGTGTGAAGCAAGCTTCCAAGAGCTCAAGACCTGACTCACCACAACTACTCTGTTGACGCTTCCCGATGACAACAAGGACTTTGTGGTGTACTGTGATGCTTCTAGGCAGGGTCTTGGTTGTGTGCTGATGCAGGAAGGCAAGGTGATCGCTTATGCTTCAAGACAGCTTCAGAAACATGAAGAGAACTACCCGACACACGACCTTGAGTTGGTAGCTGTTGTTCATGCTTTGAAGATTTGGAGGCACTACTTGATGGGCAACAAATGTGATATATACACAGATCACAAGAGTCTAAAGTATATCTTCACCCAGTTAGAGTTGAACTTGAGGCAACGCAGATGGCTAGAGTTGATAAAGGACTATGATCTCGACATTCACTACCATCCCAGCAAGGCGAATGTCGTGGCTGATGCTTTGAGCCGAAGAAGCTATTGCAACAACCTGATGGTACAGAAGGAACTACCAGAGTTGTACAAGGAGATGGAGAGATTGAAGCTTGACATCATCGAGGAAGGTCAGCTCAATGAGTTGAGGGTGAAGTACAGTCTAGAAGACCAAATCAGGCAAGCCCAGAAGAAGTGTCTTGAGATTGAGGAAGTGAAAGACCTTCTGACGAGAGGTAAGGCCCCTAACTACCGCATTGATGAGCAAGGCACGTTGTGGTTGAAAGATCGCATATGTGTTCCTAGTGCTGAGGATACCCGGAAGACGATTCTGAAGGAATTCTATTCACCCCAGTTGCACCAAGATGTACCAAGACTTGAAGTGTCGATTCTGGTCGGAGAATATGAAGAAGGACATCGCCGAGTATGTTGCCTGATGTGACACATGTCAGAGAGTGAAGGCGGAACATCAGAGACCCGCCGGATTGCTACAGCCACTTGCGATACCTCAGTGGAAATGGGATGATATCAGCATGGACTTCGTGGTGGGTTTACCCCGCACTTAGAAGGGAAATGACTCGATTTGGGTGATAGTGGACCGTTTGACCAAGGTAGCACACTTCTTACCGGTGAAGAACAGGTTCAGTGTGAGTCAGTTGGCTGATCTCTACGTTGAGCATATCCTGAGGTTGCATGGAGCACCCCGTAGCATCGTGTCCGATCGTGGTGCTCAGTTCACTGCTCAGTTCTGGAAGAGTCTGCATGATTCGATGGGCACACACTTGGACTACAGTACAGCTTTCGACCCTCAGACTGATGGACAGACAGAACGGGTGAATCAGGCTCTCGAAGATCTTCTGAGAGCTTGTGTGCTGACTTACAGCAATGATTGGGAGAAGAGTCTGCCCTACGCTGAGTTCTCGTACAACAACAACTATCAGGTAAGTTTGCAAATGGCACCCTTTGAAGCTCTGTATGGCTGAAAGTGTAGGACCCCGTTGATGTGGTCTGAGGTGGGGGAGAGGACTTTCTTCGGTCCTGCTTCCATAGTTGAGGCTGAGAAGAATGTGGCTAAGGTTAGGGAGAACCTGAAGATAGCTCAGAGCAGGCAGAAGAGCTATGCTGACCCTAAGCGAAGGGATGCCTCCTTCGAAGTTGGTGACTACGTCCTTTTGAGAGTGTCACCGCTTAGAGGCACGAAGAGGTTCCATGTGAAAGGGAAGCTAGCCCTGAGGTTCGTTGGACCCTACCAGATTGTGGCAAAGGTGAGGAAGCTTGCTTATAGGCTGGAGCTACCACCTGATCTTGCCGGAGTGCATCCAGTGTTTCACGTTTCGCAACTCCAGAGGTGCCTCGACCCGAAACTTGACAAGCATGTCTCCACCGATGCTATCGACTTGCAAGACAATCTGGAGTATTTGGAGTATCCGGTAAAGATACTGGATTGGGTCGAGAAAGCTACAAGGAGTACCACCACTCGCTTCTGCAAGGTGCTTTGGAGCAATCACACCGAGCGAGAAGCGACGTGGGAGAAAGAATCGGTCATGAGGGAGAAGTACCCGCACCTCTTCGAGACGGAGGTAAGTTCTTAATCTCGAGGACGAGATTCTTTTGAGGGGGAGTCTGTAACATCCCGCAATTTTATTACGGAATGCTAAATACAAAAATGAGGATTTAAAAATTCTTGGTGATTTATTTTAGTGCTTGATAAAATATTTAAGGATGTCTTCTAATTTCTCCCCTAAATTCCTAGATTTATTTTTGAGCTAATCTAAAAATTTCTAGGATATATAAAATGCTAGTGTGAAAACCTTGGAGTTTATTTGGTTTTTATTTTGATTTATTTGAGTGAGATTTGAATTCGAATTCTAAATTCAAATTCGAATCTATTTAATAAAGGGGTTAGGGGGTTAGGAAAATGGGAAAGACCTTCCTTAGCTATGTGGGCCTCAAGTCAGCTGCCAAAGTCTGTTGGAGGCCCCTCTTCTCTTTTTCTCAAGCCGGAGCACACCCCTGCACTCTCCCGACCCAGCGAAACCATGGCCCAGCAACGCTATCGGCCCACGCGTGCGCGCCCCGTTCTTCCCTCTCGCTGACGCGCCGGCCCCACGCGTCAGGCCGCCACGTAGTTGTCGTCTTCTCCCTCTCTCCTTTTTGCTTTTGCACTGCCGCGCCCAATCTCGCGCCCCGCCAGCTCGGCGAGCTCGCCGTACGCACGGTGGCGGAGCCCCGGATGTGCGCCACCTCAGCCGCACCCCATCCGACCATCCGCGTTCTTCCGCGCCGCCTATAAGAGCACCGCCGCAGCCACACCCCCTTGACCTAATCCGCTCTGGGGTTTCTCCCCCTTTCCACCGCCGCCTGAGAAGCAGAAGAAGGGGAGGAGGAGAAGAAGGCGGGGAGGCCGTTCGTGGGATCGCCGTCAACGCCGTGATGCCGGAGGCGCCCGTGGAGCACCCGTTCGCCGCGAAGCCCGTACCGTGCCGTCCGCTCTGCTTCCTCTGCTCCAGTTCACCGTGCCGTCGTCCAGCTTCGTCCCCCTTCACCGCCGCTCTGCACATCGACCCGTGGTCACCAGGTGAGCGCCGTCGTTCCCTTCTCGTCTGTGGAACCGGCCTTCGCGCTGAGAAGGGGAAAGAACCCCGCTTTGTTGGCCAACCACCCACACACCTCGCAGCCAGCAAGCCTCGCCGCGCCAGAACTTCCTCTGCGGCATACCCTCGAGCACCTGAGGACCCGGCCAAAAACCTTGGGGTTTTGGCCCTGCACGCGCGCACACACACTCGAGTCGCCGCGGAAGATCCGCTTGGATCTCGTGCAGCCGGCCACCCGTGGCCCGGCCACACCCGCGCGCACACGGCGCATCGCCGCAGCGATCCGCCCACGGATCGGCTGTGCCGCGCCACGCCTGCACGCCACGCGGGCCGCCACGTGCGTAGGCACCGGCTTTAAGCCACGCCATGGCAGCCATGTGGGCAGTATAAGCTGGCCAGTAGCTGGCTTATAGCCCGGTTGGAGCTAGCTAGAGACACCCTGTAGATAGCCTAAAGTTTGCAATATTGTATATGCGTATTTGATTTTCGGAAATCTATTTTAACTTTGGAAATTCATATTAAATCCGTTTTAACTCCAAAAAATACAAAACTTCTTCTGAAAATCTTCTAAAATTCTAAACTCCACGCTAGGCTAGAGTTTGCCTCTTTTGGGTCTTATTTGTTCTTCGTCTTGGTTTTATTGCAAATAGTAGCCGTGTTTATTTACTTTATGCGATTCTAGGAGCCGTCGGAGCCGGAGAGCTGAACAAGGACTACGACGACGACCTCGGCTATGACGACTACTCGCACCCAGGTTCACGCCCAACCCACTTTGAATGCCCAATAGGCATTGCTTTAGAACTGCTAGCGCTTTACTTATGCATGATGATGATTATGATGAAACCATGCATAGCCTCTTTTAAATACCTTGTCCTTGATTGACCTACTACTACTACTATATTTACGCGAGATGATATGCTAAGCTTGCTGTGCATGTGTTGGGATATTGTGGTAGTATTCTTAGCGTGTGTGGGGAAAACCGGTAGGAGAAGGTGTTTTTGGGATACTTGGCGGGGGTGAGCTCAAGACAACCCGATCCGGGATCGGGGGCCAGGGATCGTCTTCTCGGGCGATGCCCAGTTTGGTACCTATGGCGGGTACACTGTTTTAGGAGCACAGGTGTTGGGGTTTTTGTGATGACTTGGAGGATAGGAGCTCGCCCCGGTCTGAAACCGAGTGGGTCGCTTTGTTACACAGGACTTTCGTACACACCACCTCACCGAGAGTGGGGATAGGGCCGTTTCGACCCTAGCAAGTGTGATACCATACCTGCTAGTAGGATAGAGGGTATCAGTGATGAGGGTGTAGGGTGGAGTCCCTTCCCTCTTGGGCGCTCCCCGTGCGGCCACACGGGGGCATGTTCATAGTTCTGGGGTGGTCCTTTGCGAAGGACCGCATTGAGGTCCAGATGCAGAATGGAATCGTAACTCCTAGGTGTTCGTTCGGTTGGGTAGGCTCGGTCGGCAGTACACCGTCTGAGTGCTATTCCGAGTTGGGTACTGGTGTACACACTCTGTAGAGTTTAGATCTATACGTATAGCCGTGTCCTCAGTTATGGACATGCCCGTTGTTTACTCCGACTCTTACATTTTGGGATTTCTACCTTCCCCCTTATAGGATGAGAGTGTATGGTGAGCCGTGGTTGTATTCGGGGAGAGGAGAGTTGCTCCCTCTGCCTCGCGGATCCGGGTGCAACCATTGAGATGCGAGGAGTGGGAGTTCTCGCACCGACCCTAGATGTAGATAGGTTATGGTGACGGTGATCTGGGTGACCAGGTGTAACCGTTTGCGGATGAGAGATATGGGAAATGGTGGGAATATGGAGATGTTATTCTATTTATATTGCTGCTGCCGCATAGGAAACCCAGCTTCTACCTTGATCCTTTCTTTACCCTTAGAAGCTTGCATACGGTTGGTGATGTGGACCTATCCCGATCCTTGGGGATAGCCCCTGAGCTTGCAGGGTACGAGTCAGACTTTGACAACAACGCCGACGGATGGTACGACTGAGGGGGCACGTTGCATCACTCAAGGATGCCTGTGGGAGAAGAATAAAGACGGAGACACCTTCTGGAAGCTAGCTACCGCTGCGTAAGCTCTTATTCATGTTATTCTGCCAAGAGGCGTGTATGGATGTACTCTGATTATTCAGGACATGTAATAATAAGATTAAATTCGTACTCTGATGCTTTATATCCATGTATGACTGTGATATTTATCTGTGATGAATGCCTGTGCGTGATAACGTCTGATCCAGGGACTATCACGAGATAGTATGCTGGGTTTTCCGCTTTCGAAAACCCAGGGCGTTACACTAAGAACACAAGCCTCTAACTTATGAACGAGCCAAGAACACAAGAACATATCATTCATGCATGAAGTCCACTTTAGTCTAAATAAGAAATGTTGAAATACTCACTTTGCTCTAAATGAAGAACAAGCATCCACGAGGGCATCAACTCACTCCTCATCCTATGCTACCTAGCACTCTAATCCCACACACAACACATGGGAGAGGTGAGAATTCACTTCTCCAAGAGAGAATGAGAGGAGAGGGAGAAGGGATGTGTCTCAAAAGTGAACCCCTTCCCTCCTATTTATAGAGGAGGGGGTAGCTTGCTCGGAGGCTCATTTGTCACCAACACACACTGGGTTGCGCCTTAGGACCAATGGGGGACGACCACGTGGAAGCAGGAGATGAACGCCGACAAAAATGGATTGACCGAAGCAAGGTTCGGTCAAACCTTCTTTGGCACGCTTCGTCATGAACGCCGACAAAAAGGGATCACTTAAGAACAGATTTGGGATCCATCCTTAGTGTCAGCGCTAGAAGTGTCTGTTGGCATTTCCCAATGTCACAACTAACTGGCGCAAATTAGCGTGAACATTGAGAGTTGCCATAGGTTTAATCTAAACGATCATGAACGAATCCGCAAGCGCACAGATAAACCATTGTAGTATTTCCCCAAGGAAGGAGAGTATTCCAAGGGTATCGAATCCGTGGAAGGCAATGGCGGATATCTTAGACTTATGCTTTTGCTCTGAATGTAAACCAAGAGATAGATATAGGGAAACAACACACTCAAAGGCAGGGGTAAGATAAATGATATAAAAGGGTAGTGTGACACACACACCTCAAATCTACCTCTACTCTAGAACACTACGGCTTAGGGGGAACATACGAGTTAGCTCTAGGTTCTAATGTACTAAACATACAAAGCTAGAAGATACAAGAGATAGGCATGAGTATTGCATGAGGGAAACATGGTTTAGCACCCAGGTACAAACGGGGAGCTAGCCCACGACGACCAGCACTCTGCGAAACTAGACTTTAGACTCCTACAGCAGGTACCCCAGCGCGGAGGTTGCCCTAGGATCCAACAGGGCTGTCACCACCTGAGGACCGACCTCTCGTTACGGGGGGTATGCTCATAACTATCGTAGCCAGACAACCCAGGCACCATGCCTACGTTGCTGCTAGACCTCACCCGGCCCGGGCTGTTGTGACCCAGGGTGAGAGCCACCAGATGACTGGTTAACTAGACCGAGTACCGTAGCTTGAACACAGACCCCATGCAACACTCTCATGCCATCTAACAAGATCTACTAAGGCTAGACATACGAACAGATATGAACTCTCTTATGTCTAATCAACAAGATCAAAGGGTCATGTTCGTGAAGAACACGATCCTCTAACTTATGAACAAACACATAAGGAAGGAGTTTATCACCCTTCAAGTGTATCAAAAGGTAGTGTTCACGAAGAACACGAGCCTCTAAATGATGAACAAAGGATGAACTCAAAAACATATCAAGAATATGATCTACCATGACTTTATATGAAATAGCTGAATAACTGAAGTAGATCAAAGTCATACAAAGAAATAAAGATAAAAGAGAACTCATACCTAAACTTCCAAGAGGACTTGGAACCTGAAGAAGAGCTACTCTAGCCTACCCCCTAGCCTTGGAAACTAAAAGTGAGAGGAGAATGAGAGAGTGGTGTGTGAGAAATGAGAGCCCCTCCCCTCCTATTTATAGAGGGAGACAAGGCTTGCTCGGACGCCCAAATGGCCCCTAAACACCCGGGAGTGAAGCAAGTGACCAATGAGCAACCAACACGTGGAAGGCCAAGATCAGGGGGCCCTAAGGTGGTTCGGCCGATCCTAGGATCGGCCGGCCCCCTAGGGTGGCCCCCTGGCATGTGCTTTCTCTGAGTGGCTGCCCTGTGGGCCCTTTGATCCATCCCCGGTGCATGGCTTGATTTGGTATCCGAGGTGGGCCCTTTGATCCATGTGAAGTTCATGTGGTGTCCTCTGATTCGTCGGTGAGTGCCTCCCCTGGATCGATGATGTGTCTTTCCATGTTTCCCTTGGTGGCAGCAACCTCCTCAGCTGAGTTGGCATGGTTGCTTCATAGAAGTGGAGTTTCCATCTCTTTTAAAGGGTAAATCAAATACATACAAATAATCTTCAAGGACAAGTGGAACTACATTATTCAAACATAAATGCTAATAAATAATGCATATGCCCTCATTTATGTGAGAATATTGAGGGTTGGAAATGGCGAATTTCCACCGTCAACAACCTTTAGCCAGCAGCCAAAGCATAATGGATCAATTAGCTGCGCTTGTGGTAGTACAAATATCTCATGCAAGTTGCAGTGTTTATCTTTGTACTATAAATAGTACAAAAGATGTTGCAGAGGAGAGTGCCACTCACCACAAAGGTCCACTTAAGAAAAGTCATTTAATGAAAAAGGACATCTAGAACTTATCATAGACGACTTCTCTATATATCTCCTTCACACACAAAACCAACAACTATTTCATTTGATTTATACAAACAGTTCTTTATTCGAAAGTAGGTGATAGATTGTGGGAATATCATAGCAAGTGATCACAACATAGTAGCCATATGCATAAACAAATCACAAAATAAAATGTGCTCACTCATAAAGTTATGCTATTCTGACACTGTTTAAAGACTATGCAGTTCATATCAGGATAAATCTAATGCACATAACCATAAGTCATAGTCTAACACATAATAAAGTGCACATATTAAAGCGCCAAGAAATGAAAGGGCAGGCAACCATTTTTTCTAATCAATGAATAAAATAGTCATTATGAATATACATTAAACATTACTCAAAGAAGTTTTGTTGATCTTACAAGCAGATCCTACCTAAATCAAACCATCACAACATTTTTTTTAAATTTTGAACGAATAAGAAACAAATGTAAAAAACTATCAGAGAGTGACTTCTTTTATTCGCCGATTGTTTACTGTTGGAGAGATTCTTCCACGTATTCCACCAGATATTCATTATCTCCTGAATATGTTGAATCACAACTTTGAGCACAAGAAAGTCTTTCCAATCCATTCCAGTCTTGCTCTAATGATTTCTTTCTCCACCCTCTTCAAAGAGTTTAAAGATTATTTGGATTGCAAGATTACTGATGCACGATATCATGCAATATGTTATGCTATTAGTGCTAATCTTGGTGACAATGATTGGAGGGCTGGTATCCTTGATAATCACCTATTTTGGAGACTTACAGTTACAATCTTCCCCATTATGATGTCCAATACAATGACCATCAGAATCATCTCATAGTTGATCAAGAATATGCTCTTGATACGACGAGGTCGATGGAAGACACGTAGAGGAGAGTAGAGGGATTAGTAAGAAGAACACAAGCAGTATTTAGGAGGTGGGTTGTTGTCATCGGCAGCTAGGTGCTACCATCGAAGAACATGCATATATTGATGATGTCCTTGATAGGTTCATAGCACAACTTTGCAAACCCTCTTTTGCAAGTTTCAGTTCTAGTGTGCCTGCTAGTCCATTCTTGTGTTTCGAAGTCATAGAAATTGTCACCCCATATCCACTCCATCACCTGAGCCTCATCAATGTCAAGACAGTGGGCATAATGCTAATCAAAGGTTGACAGGGTAAAACCCCAACCGCACAGACTATTGGAGAAGGTCGAAATTCTCTTCTGTGGGTAAACTTGTACATCACCAAGTAGCTTGTCGCCACATCTCAACATAATATCATTGGTTTCCTTGATATTACAGAAGAGAAGCTAATACAATTCCTCACCATCTACTTGAGAATCACTGAAGTATGCATCTATGTCGTAAGACATAGGACATGCCTAATCCTCTCTTTGAGAGCATGGTGAATGAGGCTCTCAGGATGCACCTTGAAGCCCTCCACGCAATCAGCAATGATAAGAGCACCATCAACCATACAAAGAACATCGGTGGCTTGTGCGGGGACATATGAGTGACCAGGCACATGAATAAGATTGATCAAGTACATCCCTCCATCTCTCGTGCCCTTGAAAGAGTCCAATGACAGCTTGGTCATCTCATAGCAAATGGAGACATTAATCGAGTTGTAATTAGTAAAATTTACTTCTTGAGCAAGGGCACCTACACGAGTCAATCAGGAATCACTTGGACCTTCCTTTGCAGTCCTAACATCTGCCATAAGGGAATCCATAAGAATATCCTTGTCTGCAAAGAATACAAAATAGTAAAGTTAGTGCATCACAGATGCACAATGTGTTGGGGTGTAGAAAACAAAATGCATTAAAAAAAGCCATGAAGCGAGATAGAGAGTGCTGTAGCAAATTCAGATATTTATTGTCAAACTGTGATACTATGATAAAAATGCAACAAGCTAGAAGCATGTAACTACCACATTGTTGGACAATACAAGCATTAAATCGTCAAGAAGATAGCAGCATATAGAAGTTATGACAAAACTTTAAATAATGAAACAATGAAGTCACACTTGTACATATGAGCACTGAATCAATGAAGATTATGGGCGAGCAAGGTACAACTAACACTGGATTTTGTTGCCAAGCCTTCTCTGCCCAAGTGGTTAGAGGAGTGTGAGGCACCCCTCTAGGTCCTGAGTTTGACTCCCGGTGGGAGCGAATTTTTGGGTTAGAGGGAAAAATCCCCTCGCGTACCGCCAATTCCCAAAGCACGTGGAAGGTCTCGACCCATGCTCACAGGTTACGACACCCCTGTGTTAGGAATTTCCAAAATTGTTTAAGATTGAAAGGCTTGAACAACCCTAGCCCACAACCCGAAAGAAATAAGACCTATGGCAATCTAACAGGGTTGGTCTCACATGAGATTGACCACAAGGAACACTACTCCGCTACTAGCGAAACAACCTTTTGTACCGGTCCGTAACCCCCCTTTAGTACCGGTTTTCAAACCGGTATTGTTCTGTCGGTACTAATGTGAGCACATTAGTACCGGTTTCTCAAATCGGTACTACACATTAGTACCGGGTGGTTAGAAGCCCCGTCCTAATGTAGTATGCCTCCGTACGCTAGTTTTCTCTCCTCTTCTCTTTCTTTTCTTTTCTTTTCTTTTCTTTTATCATCCAATCTCATCTCATCTCATTCAGTACATCACATATCTTACAGCAAGTCTTACAAAAGACCACAAAATTTACAGCAAGTCTCAAATCACAAGATTCACAATAAGTCTACAATTACAATTTATATGCATCATAGAGTACATCACATATCTTACAATCTCATACATCAACAAGATCACAGAGTCTTCCAAGAATGAACAAGATCGAAAATCACACACAAGAATGCATCTCAAAAATTAAAAAAAAATCCTTGCCTAAGTGGCCTCCTCCTTGCAGTGGCCGGCGTTGCCGCCCCCTTCTTGCAGTGGCCGACGCTGGCGCTGCCCCCCCCCCTCTTTGCCGTGGCCGGCGACCCGCGGCCCTGCGTGCCGGCTGCACCTCCTGGCCGGAGCCGCGCCGCCGGTCCGCGCCCCTCCCCAGGTCGCCACGCCCCAGTACGCCGCTGGCACCTCCCGGCCTGCCGCGCCCCGTTCCGTACGCCGCCGGCGCCTCCCGGTCCGCCGCCAGTACCTCAATGCCCGCCGCGCCCGGGTCTGCCGCCGGCACCTCCCTGGATGAGAAACAGAGAGAGGAGGAGAGATGAGAGAAAGAAGAGTTGTGTGGATGAGGATGCATGTGTGTGTGTGGATGAGGATGAGGCCGGGTGTGGCCATGTGGGTGCGTGCAGAAGAAGAGAGGAGGTGAGGGGAGATATTTTTCTAAGTGTTGGACGAGACGGTAGCTGTGGGGCTTAGTACCGGGTGGGAACTAGCCCTGGTACTAATGTGTTCACATTAATACCAACTAGCCCTGGTACCGGGTCTGAACAAATAGCCCATCACACAGCACACTTATGCGGTTATGCTTTCCAGATGAGTTGTGCTTCAATTCAAAAGTGCTACAGGATCCTTGGAACTAACAAGAATAAGCTGATTTTGCAGTGTTTACAATCTGAAGTTACACCAGATTCCAAATGTCAGCTTGCACATTATTTTTTTCTGAAAATGAAGAAGCTAATAGTTCAGATCACATGAGACAAGCCATTCTGATAGAGATGATTTAGCTTCATTGGATTGCATTTTCTCTATGAATTCAGATGTTGATCATAGAAATATAGCACTTTCACCTACTGAGTTAATTGTGTGTTTGCACCTTCTCAATGCTCCCTCGTGGTTGACAGAAGAGGTGATAATTGAATTATCTAAAAAAGCTACAAACTCTACTTAATATCTTAACTTCAGAAGACATGCATCTACTCATATGTTCTTGGCTTCGAAAACCCTACCTTATATGGCGCAAACCATTCTCCAGTAGTTGGCAACCTGTGTGTAATTCTCTCATACAAGCCTTGAAGACTTTGATGATTTTTGTTGTTGCCTCAAGTGCTCTTTGGAATCATATGTTGTTGATTAGTGCCCAGTATTATTTTGATGAACATGTATGTATGAACTGTAATATTTTATAATATTGGGTGATTCGAAATTATATATATAGTTTCATATTTATACCAATTTCCCGAGATGACACTGGTGATGTCCTGCGAAAATAATAAGAGAAAGGATACGTGATGACAGTAAACTGAATACTATCAATCTGTTTTTCAGAAGAAAGATAAATTTTTCTCTCGAAAACGAATCAGTGTATTTAGTTAGTTATATGATGGATCATTGACAACAACAATAATTATGAGAGCTTTGTTTCGGTACTCTGAAGACATCGGTTGAGGCATGAACGTTGAATGTTCTTTGCATACGTGTGGTCAAAAAGTTCGCCGTCAGAGCTTTCATATGTATTTAAAAGTAAACATGTTTCATAGTTAAATTATGAATATATAAATTGTTGTGTTCATTATTTTCTATAAATTGGTGTGTTCATTATTTTCTAAAAGCTTTGTGATATGAATTATGTTTCTTGGTTATTGAATATGCAAATACAACTTTATTTTATAAATATATTTTTATTATGATATTTTAGACACGCGCGCACTACTAAAAAACCAACCTTCCGTCCTGGACATCAGTACCGGGTTTTTTGCCCCCCGGTACTGATGTCCACATCTGTACCGGGTGGGAAGGGAGAACCCCAACACGCCCCCTCGTGACCCACATTAATACCGGTTCATTTTACGCACCGGTACTAATGTGCTACATTAGTACCGGTGCATAATACGACTCGGTACTAATGTGAAGCCAACACATTAGTACCGGGTGTAGCCACCACCCGGTACTGAGTATGACACATTAGTACCGGGTCAAAACAACCTCCGGTACTAATGGCCTCCACCCTACCGTGTGCCCCACGCCCTCCCCACCGAGGGCTCTCTCTCTCCATTTATTTTTGTTTCTTCCCCCTTCTCTCTCTCATTCTCTCTTCTCCCGCACTGCACACCTCCATTCTCCATCTTATCTCTTTCTCTCCCTCTCATCACAACCTTATCTCCTTCCTACCCTCTCTGACCATCTCTCGATCTACTGCAGGGGCAGGCCGGCGCGCACGCGAGGATGGAGTTCGGCGGCTGCGCACCCGGTCGGAGTCCGGCGGCTGCACACCCGAGTCGGAGTCCGGCCGCCGCGGGCTGCCCCTGGCCGGCCGGCGCGGGCGCTGCGGCGCGGGCAGACCTGGCCGGCAGGCGCGAAGTCCGGCGGCGCAGCCTGCCCTGCCCGGCCGGCGCGGACTCCGGCGACACAGGCTGCCCCTGGCCGGCCGGCGCGGACGCGGCGGCGCGGGCAGACCTGGCCGGCAAGCGCGGAGTCCGGCGGCGCAGCCTGCCCTGCCCGGCCGGCGCGGACACCGGCGACACAGGCTGCCCCTGGCCGGCCGGCGCGGACGCGAGCGGCGCGGGCAGACCTGGCCGGCAGGCTTTCCTCGTTCTTCTGTGAATCCTCTCCCTCTTTCTTTTCTTGTTCTTTGTTCGTGATGCTTGTGCAATGTATGAATGTGGATTCTTGTGAATTTGTGATTGTAAATACTATTGTGAAATCTTGTGTTCTTGTGATTTGATTTTTGATATGTAGAATCTGAGATGTATATGTATATGTATGAGATGTATGTGATTGTGAGATGAGTTTCTGTGAATCTTGTTCTTCCTGTGAATCTGTGTACATGATTGTGCTTGTTGATGATTGTGGATTGAGAAAGAAATAGAAAAGGAAAGAACATAAAAGAAGAAAAGAAAAAGAAAAGAAAAAGAAAAAAAGAGGGAGTGAACGGACGGAGTGGGCGGGATGGATGGTGACGGACGGAATCCTCACATTAGTACCGGGTCACACGACCCGGTACTAATGTAGCCGCCCACATTAGTACCGTCTTAGCTGTACCGGGTGGCCACCCGGCACTAATGTGGGTTGCCACCCGGTACAGAAGGTCCGTTTTCTAGTAGTAGCGTGTCACGCGTGCATTTTACTAGTAAAAATAAAAAGACTGTTGGAGTTGCTCTAAGTAAGCAATGCGATCTCTTACTCTTCATTCACACGGCTGCAGGGCATCGAAGATTGATTGTTGCCCGCTTGGTTTTCTTTACCGTGAATCTTGTCTTGTTAGATTAAAAAATCACTTCTTTTATATCATTCGGAAAAGAAAATATTCTCTCTCGCGCTTTTGGTATATCCGGTTGGTTGACAAACTTAAGTTGTACTCCGTACGTACCTCCGAGTCCGACAAGAATATCGTGCCTCTTGCCAATGTCCGAGCGCACCTCCGGTGTTCAGCCTCCAATTGGCAGGATGACCCATGCTTCATCATCAGCCCCCAGACCCTGGACTACGTCCTCCCGAGGAGGAAGGCCAGGAGCGCTGGCCAACCACCACCTCCAACCACATCCGCTTCTACCAATGGCGGCAAGGTGATCGGGCGGCGGCGTTCATCCATGCCAAGGACTTTGGCTACCACTTCAACCAGCTGCACCACTTCGATCACTGCGACGGCTTGGTGCTTGCTCCCACTGATGCCAGCCTCCACGTCTTCAACCCGGCCACCAGGATGCCATCACGCTACCGATAATTAGTGGCCTTCAGCGACTAGGTAGACGAAGAGCATGCTATTGTGTCGGTCTTGGCTTCGATCCGAGCATCGGCAAGTACAAGGTACTCCAGGGCTTCTACCGGTCCAAGGATCGCACAAGCATGGGGATGCAATAAGTGTGCACCATCGCAGATGATGATGACCATGGCATTTGGGGTTGGAGGGACATTAGGAATGATCCTCCCTACCTTCCTGACAGATGCCAGACCGCCTTGAGCGCATCAATGGGTACTTGTTTTGGCGCGTCGCTGAGCCGAAGAACGGCGAGCAGCTACAGCCTCCGGGGCCTCTCCTCCACCTAAGGCGACGAGGAGTTCGGCATCACCAAGCTCAAGCTGCCGGATTCATTGGACCCTTCTCTAGACTACACCTTCCTGCTGGACGTGCTGAACGGCCGGGAGCTGTGCCTGACAGCCGGTACCAGTGAGACAATGCTAACCATCTGGACATTGCCGGTAGCCACTACAGGAAATAGGGTTACGGCAAAGCCTTTGCCATGTGTTTTTTGCCGCCGCGCACGATAAAGGTCGCATGACAAATTTTTACATGGCAAAGGGCCGTTGCCGTGCGTTTTTTATCGACACGCACGCCGAACACTTTGTCGTGCGTCAGAATCGACGCACGGCAAACAATTTTGAAATAAATTAAAACATCACCGTGCGTCAAGGCAAATATTTCAGAAAGAAATTAAAAAAATCCTCTACGGCACCAGGGAGCAACCCGGCCACCAAATCCACCCCCCCACCACCACCACGCCACCGTCACCGCCACCACCATCAGCCCACCCGCCTCCGCCGCCACCACCATCCATCCTGCCTCCGCCACCACCAGCACCACCACGTGCTGCCGCCGCCACCTGTTGAACAAAACAAGGAGAGGGAGGGAGATGCTAGAGAGAGAGAGATAGACTACCTCCATATCTCGTCGCCGCTCCTCCTCGTCGGATCTGCGCCTGCCACCGCGTTGGCTTCAACACCGGCTGCCGCCGGATCTTGGACAGGGAGCACGAGGTGGCGACCGCGTGCCATGGAGAGAAGGAGGGGTGCCGGTTGTGGATCCTGAAGAAAGAGGGCCGGCCGCCGCCAGATCTTAGACAGGGAGCACGGGGTGGTGACCGCGCACCATGGAGAGAGGGAGGGGCGCCTGTCGTGGATCTTGAAGAAAGAGGGCCGGCCGCCGGATCTTGGAGAGGGTGGATCTTGAAGAAGGAGGCCGGTCGTGGATCTTGAAGGAGGGGCGCCGCCGGGAGCTCGGGCCTCCACCGCCGCGGCCAGGAGCTCGGGCCTCCGCCGCCAGGAGCTCGGGCCACCGCGGCCAGGAGCTCGGGCCTCCTCCGTCGTCGGGAGCTCGGGTCGAGGAGGGAGGGAGGGAGCCGGCACGCAGGTCCGGGGCGCTGGATCTGTGTATGTCCACCGCCGCCGAGGCTCCCCTGCGCCGCCGCGGACGCCGCCGGTGTGTCGTCAGAGAGGAGCCCGCCGGAGAGAGATGGAGCCGGGAGGGGCGGATCTGGCGGCAGAGGAGGCCCGCAGTGGCCGGAGATGATCTCGGGCACGCAGGGAGGGGAGGGCCCGCTGGCGCTGGTGGGTGGGTGAGGGAGGCCGGGGTGGGCGTGGCTGCGTGGATGGGTGGGTGCATATGATAAGAGACAGGTGGTGCCATGTGGGCCTGGTAAGATGTTCAAAATTTCATTTGATTTCATGGAAAAAGTCTTAAATTGGGCTAAATAATATGAATATCATTTTTTTCACTCATTTTATTATATTATTTGAATCACTTGTAGTTCAAATTTGACTTCTTTCAATAAATTGCTTGAACTGCAATTAATTAGTTAAATATAGCAAATGACTACAAGAATCTACCAAAGTTTAGCATGTTGTATGCATAGAGTTGAAAAAAGATTTCAAGGTGAGGCAATTTTTTTGGCGAGCATTTGGATTTGGGACTGAGGAAAAAATATTTCAAGATGAAAAAAATACTTTGCCGTGCGCATGAAAGAAAGCGCACGACAAACTCATAAGTTTGCCGTGCGTCAAGGAAAAGCGCACGGCAAACACACGAGTTTGTCGTGCGTTAAGAACAAAACGCACGGCAAAGTTTTAAAAAAATGGTATTTCATTTATTCGGAGTGTGGAAGGGAGAGAAAAATATTTTGTCGTGCGCGGTGGAGAAAACGCACGGCAAATAAAAACCTTTGCCGTGTGTTTTTTTCTGACGCACGGCAAACAAGATCTTTGCCGTGTGTTTTTCTTTTGTCGTGCGCCCGAAATAAAGCGCACGGCAAAGATTTCGACACACGGCGAAGGTGGGTTTTCCCGTGAGCTGACAAGGGCATAGACTCGCCGTGGGTGCACCGTTACACCATCAATGTCTCTTGTCTTTTCCAGACAATGGCTCTTCTACCTTGCAGCAGTGGAATCATCTTGCGGCAATCAGAAGCTATCTACCGCTACGACTTGGCGACCTGTGAGGTTAATACCGTTGTGTGAGATGGAACGGATGGCGTTCCAAGGCCGCAGCGAGCGCGACGCGCGAGTGGAAACCTCTACACCTTTGATGTCAAGCCCTACACCGAGAGCCTCGTCCGGATCACCAACCGCCGGCGACGATAGTGGTGTTAAGTTGTTGAGGCACGCACGCCATGAGAATAAGCAGCCGCGCTTGTGCTGCATGTATCATCTTTTTTATTGCATTTACCATTGATGAGGTGCAAAAGGCTATTTGTATGCTGTGTGCTTTCAACTGAACCATATGGTTTTTTTTTAATCTGGTTGTTTTGGACGGCTATGTTCCTTGACTCTTGCTGCTTGTTGTTGCCACTGACTTTTTTTTTCTTCCAAATCTGCTTGATACAATGACGCTTGCTGCTCCTCAGTGAACTTAATAGCCTGATCTTGCGGCAACGCAAGAGAGAGGCGTGTGATATGGTGAAGCAATCCATGATGCAATCACAGATCACACAACAGGTCGACAGCTACTGTTGCCTGCTGTGTGCTTCATTCTGAGCCCATATGCAGCTGGTAGCCTCATCACAAATATGGATGGTAATGTACTTCTTCCCCTTGTGAGAAACCATCTGGGCCAACATTAGCTTTTCAACTTGAATTCCCACGGGTTATTATTCCAGATTTTTTTAATCATAAAGCTCAAGCATGAAACAACTAAGCAAGTACATGAGCCCACCGGCACAAGAAGTTGGGAAAGCAACTAAGCATCAACGGTCAGATGTTGTGGTCACGAACATAAGGACTTGACACGTTGGGAATTGGGAAGAAAGCAACAGATCAAACCACATTGCGTTGCGAGTGCAGTATGGCTCCATTTACTTTTCAAAAAATTTCTCAACTACCCATCACATCAATTTTCGGACACAAATTAAGAGTATTAACGTGGATTAATGATAAAAAATTCATTTCACAACCTCTCTCAAATCGCGAGACGATTCTAGCGAGCCTAACTATACCATGATTAGACAACATCATGATACAGTAAACAATCTCTAATAACATATTAATTAAGCTTAATGAATTTGTCTCGTAATTTTCCGTCCATCTATGTAATTAATTTTATAATTAGTCTACATTTATTACCTCTAATAGAATTTGAAAAGAGTCTAAAATTTTCTCCGAAAATTAGTTCACACAGAGAGCATGGATAAGAGTGGTCAGTGCTCTAGCATGGGCTGTTGCCGGACATCCATTGCACCAAGGGAAAATATTCTATGCAAACCATATCTTAAGCGGAAACGTGAAAACCACTCTAAACAATACACTTAAAAGTCTCTAAAAATTTTGAAATGATGCACATTTGTAATTTATCCATATACGTACTTTGTTGCAAAAGTTGAGGTGCAAATTCGTTATATAAAAATTCATAAGAAAATGGCAAAATCGAAGTGTATATACACCTGAAATTTTGTTTTGTAGTGCACCTACACCTGAAATTTGTCATTTTCATATGAATTTTTCTACATTGAATTTGCATCTCAACTTTTGCAATAAAATAAATCTATAGATACACAATGGATGTGCATCATTTCAATTTTTTTCAAAACTTCTAAGTATGAATTTTAGGATGGTTTTCACGTTTCCATGGTTTCCACCGAATATTTTCCCTTGAACCAAACCTCATTTCTTTGAACATTACCTTCGATGGGGGGTACAACAATTCTGAGGTACAAGATTCTGAGGCTTAAGCGACATACTCTCCCTCCGTATCACAATTAGAAGTCGTTTTGGATAAACTTTAGGTCAAACATTGAGAATATAAATCATAAATAATTTTTAAGTCGTTGAGTTTAGAAATGTGAAAATCATATCAATAGATTTGTTTTGAAAATTATTTTCATAAAAATATACATATATAATTTTTAAATAAATACTTTTATAAAAAAAGAGAAGTCAAAGTTATGCTTTGGAGATCGTGTTGCTGTCCTAAATGACTTCTAGTTGCAATACAAAGGGAGTAAATAAGTAGACTTCTAGAATTTAATAGAAACTTATCATTTGAATTTTGATCTTTTCCTTAACCAGTAGCCAAAGCAAAATGGGTTGGCATGCGCAATTTGTGGTCCTTGTAGCAGTACAAATATCTCATGCAAGTTGTGTATTTTATCTTTGTCCTTGTAGCACAGGAGAGTGCAACTCACCACAAAGGTCCACTTGAGAAAAACCACTCAATGAAAAAAGACGTCTAGAACTTACCATAGAGGACTTCTCTATAAATCTCCTTTGCATACAAACCAACAACTATTTCATTTGTTTTATACAAATAATTCTTTATTCGAAAGTAGGTGATAGATTGTGGGAATATCATAGCAGGTGATCACAACATAGTAGCGATATGCATAAACAAATCACAATATAAAAATGTGCTCACTCATACAGTTATGCTATTCTGACAATGTTTAAAGACTATGCAACTCATATCAGGATAAATCTAATGCACAAAACCATAAGTTCTAGTCTAACACGTAATAAAGCGCACATATTAAAGCGCCAAGAAATGAAAGGGCAGTCAATCATTTGTTTCTAATCAATCGATAAAATAGTCATTATGAATATAGATTAAACATTACTTGAAGAAGTTTTGTTGATCTTACATGCAGATCCTACCTAAATAAAACCATGACAACATTTTTAAAAAATTTGAGCGAACAAGAAATAGATGTAAAAAAACTAATCATATTTGACCGCCAAAGGTATTTGTAAATTCTAAGTAGCAGAATAGGAAGAAGATAGATGTTTTTCTTGTTTGCAATTATGTCTCACAAAAAGTATTGTTTTTGATAAGTGATTATGTACCCGCATGCAACTTTATTCAAGACAGGATTGTGATCGTCAGCTACAAGACAACTATTGAAGAATATCTTCTTTTGCCGATTATTTATTGTTGGAGGGATCACGAGTGCTCTTGAAGTGGTGCATTTGACTAGTAGAGGTCTAGTTCAGCTCACTCCGTTTGAGGTTAGGATGATCAATGGACACAAGCTGTTTAAGTATCTTAGGAATCGCCATACACATCCCATGGAAGCTCTTGAAGCTGACTATTATACTTGGAACAATAAGAAACAATACAACTTCTTAGCAATGAGTTCTGAAATTGTGACAAGAGTGAAGTTTTGTCGAGTCCTGGTAATCCGGCTTCACAGGATGAGACGTCTTAGAAGACTGAAGGTCGATGGCTTGTTCTAAATGAAACTTAGGTAAACTCTCCCGTCTTGGTCAATTTGTATGCTGATACATGAATTCTTGTGTTGGTGTAGTCAATGATTTCGGTCCATTTGTTTTGTGTAGGACAAAAGCTTTCGGTGAGTTGTTGGATGGAGTGGCAAGTGACACAAGAGGACCATATTTTTTTTGCTCGGTGTAGTCTTCTCACCGGTGACTCTCTAGGTGTAACTCGGTGTAGGTTCTATCTTCACATGACTCTTATAAAGTGTCTGAGGCCTGTGTAGTAGTACTGTTGTGATGGCTTGCAGAGGTTTGGTTTTGCTCGGTGTAGGTTGAACTTCTGATTACTGTTGATGGAGGTGTCTGATGTGGCCTGTCTAGTAAGGGCCTTCTGCATTGTTGCTATTAGTTTCTATCACTGTTGTATCGAATTATGTGCCTGTGCACTTGACGATGGCAGCTAAGGTAAAGCTCACGTGATATATTAGCGCTCTGATAGGCACATGATTCATATGCTACTGGACGTTACCAAATCGTTCACTCAGAAGCAGCTATCACCAACCCCACCCTCCCTCTCGTTTTTTCCTCTTCGAAAATGTCTCCTTTTAATGGGCGGGTAGCGACTGCCTCTATTGGAACAAAACTACAATTCTCATAGTGCCCTTCTCCAGCATCTCACCAGCTTGATTTCCACTACTAGCGCGAATTTGTTTCCTTTGCTTGTGCACTATGACTCGTGCTTCTCCCCCATAAATAATCGTAGTAATATCTTCGTGCAGAACAAAGGGCCTATTCTAGACCGGTACCACGATGCTTCAACACACACTGCTGAAATGAGTAATTTCACAACTCTTGCAGGACATGACGACAAAAGAGTCTCGCTGCTCTGACCAGTTGCAACACATCCCCATCTACTGATTGAATGTCGGAAGAAAAGGTTGATGATGGAGGATATTGAGATTTCACGCCGAAAAAAGAGATCCGTTTACGACACATTAAACAATGACAATTGGATACATGACCTTGACATTGGCGGGCGCATAACCAACGACCTCCTCTCTGCTTTTGTGGAGCTTTGGTCCTTGCTACAAGCAGTGCAGCTACGACCGCACCTGAAAGACTATCACGTGGAAACTCACAAAATCAGGATCATACTCGGCCGCCTCCACCTACAAGGCACAGTTCCTCGGCTGCACCACAACACCACCGATAAGCTCCATATGGAAATCCTGGGAGCCCCAAGTGTAAATTCTTCGTGTGGCTCATTACCCATAATCATGTGTGGTCGGCTGATAGGCTTGCTTAGTGAGGGTGGCTGCACAACGACTCTTGCGTCCTCTGCCGACGGTCTATGGAAACTGCCCACCACCTTCTAGCAGATTTCAGATACACAAAGCAAATTTGGAAACTTGTTGCGGCTTGGACATCACAACCTGGTTTGTCTCCATCTGGTTGGACGGCTACCCACGACGTCTTGCAATGGTGGGCAATGATAAGCCTTACCTTGTTAATCATTTGGGAGATTTGGAAAGAGCGCAACACATGAATTTTCGACAGACGTAAATCCTCCACGGCTACGCTAATGACTAAAATTAGGAGTGAGGTGTCCACCTGGATTGTAGCAGGGGCAAAAGAGCTAGCGATTCTTGTTTCGCAAGAGTAATTTTTTGTATTCATGTAAGCCGCGGTCGCTGCGTTCTTATACTCTCTTCTCTATCAATGAAATAGGCACACTCTCGTGCCCGTTCGTAAAAAAAAATATGAGGATCGTGAAGAACATCCTGGTGCGGTCGCCTGCCGTATCCCTGTTCCCTGGTGCGTTGCAGGGCCGTGTGCATGGCATGGCAAGCCATCACCTACGAGGCTACGACCCCGCCTTCGTCTCCGACCACCTCTCCTTCCGGATTGCGTGTCGGTGGTAGTGTTTTTAGTGCAATCCGATATATGGCTCTTTCAGTAGTTTTCCACTAGAGTCAAAATAGTTTCATCCTTGAATCAAATAAACTTGTTTGTATACATATTCCCCATCACAATGCTGTAGTAGTGTTGATTCATCTCCGTCGGTCTGGTCTGGGTGGTTTTTTTTCGACTCTAACTCTTTGCTGTGTTATTTGCCCTTGAAAAAATCTTTTAAGAAAAGGTTGCCGTGAACAAATCGCGACACATTGTACTATATATTTAGCTCAAATCGCAGCATATTGTACAACATATTTTGCTCCCCTCCTGCTCCGGCAAAATTTTTTATTTTAAACCATTTTTTAATAATAATTTTAATAATAACCTCTCCAGAAATTTATTTGCACCCGGTGACCCTTTTGCCTGCGCCACAGCGCAAGGCGCGGCAGGAAGCCTCTGCCGCGCCAATGCACATGCATTGGCGCGGCAGAGGATCCACCGTGGCGCTGCGGGCGGGGGCGTGCGAGCACGGCGGCTAACGTGGCACGCGGCTGCCGCGCCGCATGCAGTGGCGCGGCAGGGCTGCCGCGCCACGCCGCCTAGCGCGGTAGGGGCTGGGTTACAGCCAGCGCGCGCCCTTCCCTTTCTCCCTCCTCCCTTTCTTCTCCAGCAGAGCACGCGCCCGCCGCCGCCCAACAGCCGCCGCGCCCCCATTTCCGGCCCCAAATCCGTTGATTTGGGGCGGGAAAAGTGGGGGAAATCGTTCCTCGCGTCATTGGGAAGGTATTCCCCTACTTCTTTTCCTCTTTTACCGTCACATTTTGTAGATCGGAGGATGTTAAGTTGACCTAGGGTTAGGAAATTTTTGTGCCATGTTAGATGAAATGCAATGCTTTGACGTGGAAATTCTTAGTAGGTGATACACAATAGTTTCTCTGCTTGTGATATTGACGTGTAGAACTTGTTGCATGGGTTGATTTATTGAAGTTGTTTAAGCAATTTTCTAGTGTAGATGAGAGTTGTACTTAAAAGTTAGACTTAGCGATTAATGTGGACATGGTATTGAAATGGCATGTTTTAGTTAATGAAATTGTTTAAATGTTGTAGATGGACCGTTTAGTCCGTATGTTTCATGGCGGGATTGTGAAAGAAAATGGTGAATTTGAGAATATGAATGAGTCTGTGGAATCATTCAATGATCGTCCAACCTTTAATGATTTAGTTGATCGTGCAAAGCAAAAGTATGGATGTGATGTGGATGAGGTGACATTGAGAGGCCGTTTTGATTGTGGCAAAGCTAGACCTTATTTTGTTATGTTGAATTTATCTAAGGAGGATGATTGGAAGCATTATAAGGAGGCGGTTGGGGAGGCTAATGTTTCATGCTTGGAGGTGGTGGTTGATATTTGTCGTAGGCCTAGCGACAATGTTAACATGACAGAGGAAGGTCATTTAGAGGTTGAACATGGCACCCAAGAGTCTCTAACTCTAGATTTGGGTGGGAGCCAACCTAATCATGTCTTGGGAAGGGTGAATGATGATTTTCCCGAAAATTATTTTGAACGGGAAGTAGAAGATGATGAACCTAATCATGTCTTGGGAAGGGTAAATGATGATTTTCCCGAAGATTGTTTTGAACGGGAAGAAGAAAATGATGATGATATATCTGTGAGCTCAAGTGAAAGTGAAGATGATGATGAGGATGTTGCACTCAGAGGGATGGGTGAATGTGAGGAGGATGGTGGTCATATTGGTCCTGCGGTGAACACTAGAACCATGGAAAATGAAGAGCCGGCGGTGACCACTAGAACGTGGCAAAATGAAGAGGCAAGACAATATGAGTTGCCAACCCCGTATTCTCTTCCTAATGATAGGGTTTCCAATGATGGGGACTTAACCATGATCCATATGGCCATTGCTGAAGATTCAATGATTTTCGCTGAAGAAGCGGTGTTTAGTATGCAGCCCGTGATAAAGAAGGGAATGAAGTTCAACTCTCTTGAGGAGCTGAAATTTTTCTTAGCTCACTACACAGTGAAGCATTTTAGACCTTTTAGTGTTGTGCATTCTGACAAGAACCTTAGGTATGAAGTAGCATGCAAACAAGGCTGTGAGTGGCGTGTATGGTCACGGATAGATAGAAGCACAAGCAAATGGAAGATTACAAGGGTTGTCCAACCTCACAAATGTCGTTCTCAAGAGGCGAAGCCCAGGCATCCACAATTGACAGCTAGTTACCTAGGCAGGATGCTCTTAGGAACTGTTCATGCTGACAGTGATGAGTCGGTGTCCTCTTTGATTGAAAACATAGTCAATTTCTCTGGATATCGCGTGAAGTATTCAAAGGCATGGAGGGCTAAGCAAATTGCTATTGCCCTTCTCTAGGGGGATTGGAAACAGTCGTATGCTCAAATTCCAAGGGTATTGGGAGCTATGAGGCAGTACAATCCTGGGGTTACATGGTTCCCTTACACGACTGGGTTGAAGGTTCTTGACGGTGGCATATGGAAGCCGGTGATAGAACGTGTTTTTTGGTGCTTTCCACAATGTTCCGTGGCTTTCCAACATTGTCGTCCAGTAATACTTGTAGATGGAACCTTCTTGACCAGCAAGTACAAAGGCACGCTCATGATGGCTGTCGCTGTAGATCCAGAACAACAAATTGTGCCTTTAGCATTTGCCTTGGCCGAGAGTGAGAACGACAGCAGTTGGTCATGGTTCATGAGGCTCGTTCGCACACACGTGCTTGGACCTGAGCGCCAAGTGTGTATGATCTCAGATCGTCATCATGGCCTCCTAAAATGTGCCCAAGAGCACATGGATGGATACCCACCACTTGTTCATAGGTGGTGCATGCGACACTTTGCGGCCAACATGTGGTGTCGTCAGAAGAAAAAGGAGGTCATTAAAAAGTTGAAATTAGTATGCAAAGTACAGACTGAGGTGGAGTTTGAGGAACACTTAGAAGCATTGAAGAAGGAATTGAATGATGAGGCGAAAGCATGGTTGGAGAATGAAATGCAAAACAAGGAAAAATGGGTCCAAGTTTTCGATGAGGGAGGTATGCGTTGGGGCCTGATGAAAACGAATTGGTCAGAAAGTCGTAACAATGTATTCAAAGGCATCCGAAGTAGACCCGTAGCCGACATTATTCTAGGGTAGCAGATGAGGTACTTGGTTGGTAGCTAGTTAATTTCAAAATTATGCATGTCATTTACAATTATTGCACTTGCATTTCAAATATTGTAATTTTCAACATTATTCATAGGGTAGCAGACGAGGTACGGCATGGCGCGGCGGGGTGGGGCCCGGTGGGGCCCATTCGTGCAACGAAAATGGTCTAAAAATTGGGGGGAGGCGCGGCAACAGGGCTCTGACGCGCCACCAGCGCTGGCATGGCAAGCTAGGGTTGCCGCGCCGCGCAATTTTCTTTTTTTTTCCCGGGGTCCTTCCTGTCTAAAACTCGCGGGGGGTGCGGCAACATAGCCTTGCCGCGCCGGTGACCGGGGCGCGGCAGTACTACCTAGCCGCGCCGTGCTTTGTGGCGCGGCAAGGTGTGGCCCACGTTTGTGTTCCATGAGGTGCCAATTTGTAAGGAAAAAATGTGGGATCGCCCCACATTTAATAAGCGTGTTACGTCGTTCTTCTCATCATGATTGTGCACGCAAAATTCTCAGTTCCCAACACTTTACCATTTCGATCGAAAATGAAGAATTGATGTGATTATGACGTTCTTCGGGCCGACGATAGGGTTTTACTTTTTTTTCGTTTTTTTCATGTTCGATAGGTGACTATAGGTGATTATGAAGAATTGATACGTTTCCTCTGCAACATACAGAGCCGGATGTGTTTCCTCTGAGTCACTGCTGCGTTCTGCTCCTATGGATCGAATGGCCCACAACTCTGCACTGCCCTAGTACTAGGGTGTGCTTTCTTTGAGTCACTGCTGCGTTTCGCTGCTTCCACGGATCGAATGGCCCACCACCCAGCTTTCTACTACCTACATATACCACCCTTCTCTCCGATGTCTATCCACAGCAAGCAGCAATGACTTCCTGGAGTGGGGATGATCACGAGTATGGTCCTGAGTTGTGGGAGGAGCAAGATCCAGAGTTCAAAGGCGAATTTCCAGTCCTAGGCAAGAGGGACTTCAGTTCGATGAGTCAAGTTAGAAGCTATGCACCTAAACAACCGGTGCAGTGGCCAAGATGTTCACACGGTGAGTTTTGCGTGATGCAAGTCTACAAGGGATGGAACAACTCCGGTCGGCGCTTCTGGCACTGCCCATTTGCTTGGGTAAGCAATGCAAATGATATTTCTTCACCATGTTTTTTTTTCTAACATTTTCTTGATTTTTTCAGTACTCCAACAATAAAGAAAATTGTGGTTTCTCGCAATGGGTCGATCCCCCAGCCATTGACCCCTATCAGAGGTACATCGACTACCTCGAAGAAATCGTCATCTACAACCTGGAGCGACGCCTGAAGGATGCACTGGCTTCTCCAGATCCACCGTCTCCACCGACCGACGATAGATGCTGCACCTGTGCGACCTGCACTTGTGAATGCCACAAGAACAATAGAGATTCATCCCCTCCTTCACCTCCACCTCCACCACCACCGGGGTACTACTACATGTCGTCTCAGGATTCCGCCGACGCCGACTCCTTGTTGTCCGGGCAGTTCTCGTACAACTAGATTACAAATGTTGTAATCAAATTTCTAAATTCCCTAAGGCATGTTAGGATTAGAAACGGCGCATTGTTAGGTTAGTAGTTGTGCCGCACATGCCATTGCAAGTTCGTTCATGTCTTATCTAAATTACACTCCTCAACACAACTCTACTCCTCCTTTCATCCTCCACATCAAAGTAGGGTCATAAAAATTCACAATAGATCATAGAGCATAATGAAAACACAACTCATTACCATAAATGACATAAAAGTTCACAAATGATATTACCAGAAGTTCAAATGACTCCACACGAGTTCATAGCACATAATGAAAACACTAATTGTTCATTAATACACAGTCCAAATGCAAACACAATTGTTCACACACAAACACATGAACCTACTAACATAGAGTAATTATCATCCACCGGAGGATCACAAAATATGCCAAATGCCTCCAATCTACTACTCATCTTCAATAATTATCGGTAAATCTGTAATAAGTCCCTTCATAGTGTTCATTAAAACCTCATCCACTCCAAGTCCACTTGTTCTTTCATCACCACGTTTCTGTTTTTTCTCTCTAGGCTCCGCATATTTCTCCATACCTTTTCCAGTCGGTCGAGGCCACAATCCTCTTTTCCTTGCCGCTTCTCTTTGATCTTGCTTCCTACCCCTCAAGTAACTCTTCAAAACATTAGGATGTCTTCCACCTAGGGTACGCCACTTCATCTCATTCTCAACTTCGCGCTTGTCGTAGAAGAACTCAAAGTCACACTTCCTTATTTTCTGTTCACAAGAAATGCCAGTCATAACACTTTTTTGAACCATCTTCTGTGCATTATTTACAAACTACTAAAACTCACCAAATCATCTCCAATCATGTGCCCACAATAATAACCGATGCCCAACTCCGATGGAACTAAAGTATAGTTGGCAACTACGCCGCAATGGCACTTCTGATCTGGAGCATGAAAATCCTCCTTCTCTTTACCCTTTTCCTTTCCAATCGACTCAGGCCAATACGACTTAGGACCATAGTCATATTCAGAGAAATCACAAAGTGGATACCCATACTGCACAAGTCAAACGTCAAAGTTAGAACTTCACAACAACATTTATTGTCTTGCACAATTTTAAGCTGCATCAAGTTTGTTATCATCTTATAATGTGTAACTAACCTTATTTCGTTTTTGGCACTGAAAGGTAGGAGTGAAAGGGCACCCTGGCATAGACCTCATAATCTCGGTAGGCACACCACAATCGCACAAGGGTGGGTTAGCCATACGTGCGGCGATTGCTTTCTTTTTCTCTTCTTCTGTCATTGGTGGTGGGTTTGGTGGAGGAGACACCCAACGCTTGAAGGTCTCGTACGACATTTTTGTCCATTGCTTAAAATGCAAGATTCTTGGGTCCACCATTTCTGGTCCATCAATCCACTGAAAAAATAGCACATTTCCTCTGGCTGCACCAAAACAAACATTTCTTTTCATCATCCAACAATCAAACCAAGAAATGTTGTAATGCAACTAGTTCACAGAAAATCTACTTACACGAGTATCACCACACGAGTAGTATGCCCGAGCCGCTGTGACAGGGTGCATGGATTGATTTACCTTAGCCGCCTTGCCACAATCACAGTTTGGAACAGGGAGTGCAGGTGGCACAGGTGCATCCTTGCAGGATACATCAGGATAGAGCTCCTTGGGCCGGTTCTTCCACTTTTTCTCACACCACAGATTATTCATGAACTGCAATTTCTACATAAATAAATCCTACATATATGAATATATATAATCACACCTATATCCCTAAAATAATATAGCATACACAAAGAAATGAAACATCTAGTAAATTGAATGAAAAATATAGACAAAATCTACATATATATAAAATAACAAACATAGGTGACCTAACCTATGAGTAAATATTACTAAATCTAGTAATGCAACTAATTCCTTACGTACAAATCAAGAGCAGAGCGACTAGTAACACAAACTATACAACCAATTTCAACTAAACGAACATATACATCCTATCGTTTTGAAATCAATAACAAACCCTAACTACCCTATTCATGCAAGAAACTAACAAATGAAGCGGTAAAACTAGGAGAAAAGTAAAGGATTACCTTCCAAACGATACGGGGTTCGATTTCCCCAACTTTTCGCACCAAAAATCGACGGAGGGAGGGGAGGAGCGGTGGCCAGTGGCGGCAGCTCGAGGGCTCGGGCTCGACTCTGTGGAGGAAGAAATGGAGAAGGAGGAAGGAGAAAGAAGGTCGGCGCTGGATCTACGGCAGGCGTTGCCGCGCCAGGCGGCTTGGCGCGGCAGCTCTGCCGCGCCAGTGCATGTGGCGCGGCAGAGCTCCTCCACGTCAGCGCCCCAACCGCCCGCCGCGCCAGGGTGGATCCTCTGCCGCGCCGATGCATGTGGCGCGGCAGAGGCTACCGCCACGCCGCCGCGTAAGGCGCGGGCAAAAGGGTCACCCGGTGCAAATAAATTTCTGAATGGGTTATTATTAAAATTATTACTAAAAAATAGTTAAAAATAAAAAAAAATTGCCCGGCTCTGGTCGATCGGTTGCCTGGGCACGCGGCGGCCGTGGAGAAATCGCAAAACAAAGCCCCGAGTTCAACTCGGACAAGGGTAGATACCGAAACCTCGGCTGCCAATATTTATATCCATCACATATTCTGGCGCATCGCTGGGCATGTTGGAGCAGCAGCAGCGGCCTCCACGGGGTCTTCTCCGTCTGCCGGATTCATTGGACCCTATACCTTTCTGCTGGACGTGCTGCACGGCCGGGAGCTGTGCCTAACAGCAGGTACTACCAATGGGCAATGGGACACCGCTGACCATCTGGACACGCTATGTAAAATAAGCAGCTGCGCTTGTGCTGTGTGTATCTTCTTTTCTGCAATTACCATTGATGAGGTGCAAACGGCTGGCTATTTGTAGTATGTTGTGTACTTTCAATTGAACCATATGGGTTTTTGTTAATCTGCTTGTTTTGGACGGCTATGTTTCTTGAGTTTGGGCTGCTTTTGCCACTGATTTTTTTTTTCTTTCCAAACTGCTTGATACAATGACGCTTGCTGCTCCTCAATGAACTTAATAGCCTGATCTTGCGGCAACGCAACAAGAGAGATGCTTGTGATATCGTGAAGCAATCCATGATGCAATCACAGATCACACAACAGCTACTGCTGCATGATGTTTGCTTCATTCTGAAGTCTGAACCCTCATGCTGGAAACCATCTGGGCCAACATTAGCTTTTCAACTTGAATTCCCACGGGTTATCGTTCCAGATTTTGATCCAAAAGCTCAAGCACGAAGCAACTAGGCAATTTCGTTCCAGATTTTGCTTGCTCGTTGGCGACTGGTTCTTGTTCTTGACCTTCTCGAACTCGAATCTTGATACAATGACTCGTGCTTCTCCCCCTTAATAAATAATCTTACCAATATCTTCCGGCAAAACAAAAGGCATGTAGTGTTGCAATTAGAACAAGTCAGACTATAAACTGGGCCGACCGATTCTCTTCTAACAACCACAGTGCTTCAACAAATCAGCGCACACTGCTGAAAGATCAAACTAATGAAAACCGGCGTGCCAACGCCTGCACTGACGACGACACATCAACTGAAAAGGAGAAAGAAGTACTCCCTCCGTTCTTAAATATATAATGTTTAAGACAAGAAATTTAGTTCATAAACGTCATATATTTAAGAACGGAGGTAGTAATTTCAGAACTCTTGCAGGACATGAACACAAAGAAAACTGGGAAAAAAATCCTCTGGGACCCATCTTAGATGAGCAAGTATACACACGGTGAATGAATCTTGTGGGCGCTATCGCCCCCAAGAAGAAACTGACTCACCATTTCTTTCCATAGACGTCAGATTGAAATTTCACATCTGCGTCTTCAAACAGCAAACACGGCTAATAAACCATATTCTTCTGACCGAGTCTCTCTGCTCTGACCAGTCGCAACAGCCATTATATAAGCATAGCAGTTCAGTTCCCAAAATCAAACCTGCATCATTCATAGGATAAACACACATAAGAGGCAGAAAACACACAGAGATGATGGCTCGTGTGTTACCATGGCTTACCATAGCAGCCACTCTTCTGCTAGCAACCACCAAGAGCAGCACAGCATCCAGGATAGCAAAGCCTGGGTGCAGAGAAGCATGCGGCAACCTCACCATTCCCTACCCCTTTGGCATCGGTCCTGGTTGCTACTACACCCAAGGGTTCGACGTTTCATGCGAAGGTAACCACACTTTTATGCACAACTCAAGCAGCCGGATGGAGATCTACAACATCAGTTTGCTAGGAGGACAGATTCGAGTCAACACCTTGATTGCCTCCAAGTGCTACAACAACGGCACCACAACAACCACAACAGTCTCAACACGTACTGGTCGTCTGTTCACAATATCCAGCAAGGCCAACAAGTTAACGGCCATTGGATGCTACACTCTAGCATACTTGGGAGGCTACAACAAGCACAGAACTGGAACTGGCTGCTTATCGATGTGCCTGGACAAGCAGAGCGTGGATCCAAATGGCCAGTGCTCTGGCATGGGCTGTTGCCAGACATCCATTGCACCAAACCTCACTTCTTTGAACGTTACCTTCGATGGGGGGTACAGCAATTCTGAGGTACAGGATTTCAACCTATGCAGTTATGCCTTCGTCGCTGAGCAGGATTGGTTCAGGTTTAATGCTTCGTACCTAGACGATAACAAGTTCAACGAGAAGTACAAGGATGGAGTTCCTACTGTGCTTGACTGGGTTGCTGGAGATCAATCCTGTGATGTAGCACTTAAGAACATATCGTCATATGCCTGCATTAGCAAGAACAGCCGGTGTGTCAACTCACCAAATGCTACAGGATACCTCTGCAACTGCACCGATGGCTTCGAAGGGAACCCCTACCTGGAAGATGGGTGCCAAGGTCATCAAATCTCCAGAATTAACTTTCTTCATTACACCTCCAAGTTACCTGTGTACTGATATTCAGTTATCGTCTACTCTTGTTTGGTGTTTGCAGATATCAATGAATGCCAAAATAGAGATCAGTACAAGTGCTTTGGAATTTGCAGCAATACAATTGGGGGTTACAGCTGTTCCTGCCCATCTGGGACTCACAGCATAGATCCAAAGATCTCGATCTGCAATCCACATACAGCTTCAGAAAAGGCTAAATTAACAAAACTGTTTATAGGTAATTTCCTTACACTCCGTTTCAGTAGAGTAATCAGAATAGCATGGATATGTCACCCTAACGTAGCAGATATTTCCAAGCATCAGACATGAAATAGACTCCTAAAACTTATCAGGAACTTTCATTCGAACCTTTTGATCTTTTCGCATAGCTAGTGGCCAAAGCAAAATGAAATGAGTCGAAAGAGTATTGATATTGAAGCAATTTTGTCATACTTGAGCCAACATTTGCAATTTGCGATCCTTAAACAACAAAGTAATGTCTTGCAATCTTTACCTCCGTATTATAGTTAGTATAAAAGATGGCGTACAAGAAAACACAAATCAACTTACCAAACTTGACTTTTCTATAGATCTCTTTCACACACAAAAATCAACCAACTGATTATTTATATGATTTACATAAGCATTTGCTTAATTGTGAGTAGGTTTCAGCCCTACTTAGTCATCTAATTGAAAGTAGGCGGCAGATTGTGGGAATGCCATATGAATATGGTAGTCATATGAAACAAACAAATGACAAAATGTATTTGCATTCTGACACTACCCGATGAAGATGCTGTTCAAATCAGGATCAATCAAATGCGCAGAACCATAAATCCTAGTCAACACATTAAAAACGCAGCTGGTAAAAGCATATCAAAGCATCAAGATACAAACCAGCTAACCATTTTGTCTATTCAATGAAAAAGGAAGAAGAAGCCTGAGTTTCTGCATACACATTACTTAAGCATTATTGGTCCTACATGCAGATCCCCCATAAAGCATCATGTCACAACTTTTATTTGTAATGAAAGAATCAGATATAAAAAACTTATTTATATTTTGATTGTTGAAGGTATTAGATGTAAATTATAAGTACCAGACTAGCACTTTATCCTTTTCTCCTATAGAAAGCAATTGGATATCTGTTCATTGTGCCTCAAAGAGTACTGTTCTTAATCAAGCGTCTAGGTACCCAAAAGGAACATGTTGCTTTAGATTTCAATTAACTCAAACAATGCTTTTCCTTGGCAGGTATTTCATCATGTGCTCTACTTTTGCTTACCTGCATTTTTGCACTACTGATTGAATGCCAGAAGAAAAGGCTGATGAAAGAAAAGGAGCGATTCTTCCAACAAAATGGGGGTCTCATGTTATATGAGCAGATCAGATCTAAGCAAGTTGACACAGTGAGAATATTCACAACAGAAGAACTGAAGCAGGCAACAAACAATTTTGACTCAAGCAGAGAAGTAGGGAGAGGTAGTTATGGCACTGTTTACAAGGGAATTCTCAAGGACAACAGGGTAGTAGCCATAAAACGCTCAAAGATCATGAACATGGTTCAAAAAGATGATTTTGTGCAGGAAATGATTATACTTTCACAGATCAACCATAGAAATGTAGTCAGGCTTCTTGGTTGTTGCTTAGAAGTTGAAGTCCCCATGTTAGTCTACGAATTTATGCCAAATGGCACTCTATTCGATCTGATACACAAATACAGAAGCCCAGCCATTTCACTGGACACTCGTCTCAGGATTGCCCAGGAATCTGCAGAAGCACTGGCATATCTGCACTCATCAGCATCCCCTCCCATCGTTCATGGAGATGTAAAATCTCCAAACATTCTCCTAGGTGAGAACTACATGGCAAAAGTCACTGATTTTGGAGCATCAAGAATGCTTCCGAAGGATGGAACACAGTTTATGACAATGGTGCAGGGAACTCTGGGTTACCTAGACCCTGAATATTTACAAGAGCGTCAACTAACAGAGAAGAGTGATGTTTATAGTTTTGGAGTCGTGCTTCTAGAACTAATTACAAGGAAGACAGCGATTTATTCCGATGGTACTGAAGAAAAGAAAAGCCTGGCATCATCCTTTCTTCTGGCATTGAAAGAGAGCAGACTTCAATCTATCTTGGACAGAAATACATTGGGTGTTGGAATGGAGCTACTCCAAGAAGTTGCTCAACTTGCAAAGTGTTGCTTGAGTATGAAAGGGGAAGAGAGACCATTAATGTCAGAAGTGGTTGAAAAGTTGAGATTTATACGGAGAACCTGGCGCGAACAATTGACTGAGAATGCTAATGAAGAAACTGAATGTTTGCTTGAAATTCCATCAAACTACGACCCTTCTAGTACTGGACGGCATGGAAGTTTGATGGCATTAGATTTAGAAATTGGTAGATGATAAATGTAGAGGTATGAAAATAATATATCAGAACAGAATTAGTTTGAAAAAAAGAAGAGATTAGAACATAATTTGAAGTTCATTTTTCCTGACAAAAATACTCTGTAATATGTGGCATTTGCTTTTGGCATCAAGCTTATCAATATGAATACCAAACTAGTCAGATTTCTATGGTGCTTCATAATGGCATACAGTAGTATGTTTAGTAACACGAATCTACCATGGAATTGCTTATTACAATTCACACCATAGAAGTTGGGACTTGAATCCACTAGATTGCTGCATCATCTAATGCGAACTAACCATACAGCATTGTACTAGTGACGTCAATAAACTCAAACTCGCACTACTATTGAAACAGAGTAACAGACATTGAGAAATTGAAGCAAGCACAGAAGTTGATACGTAGGTATTAACAACATTATAGATGTTTTCAAGCATGATCACTGTAAGGCAGGAATAACAAGACAGTGTATACTGAGTAAACTTAACAATCAATAACAAAAGATTAGTTAATGTCAAACTGCCAGTACCTTTGCCCTGAGACCAAAATAAGGTGAAACTCCTGTACGTCAAAGAATCGATCCATTTAATATCTACTTCAACTGATAAGAAAACAGTAACCGATAGCCCTAAAAAACAGTAATCGATAATACATATAAAGGAAATGTTAGGATGTTTTGAGACCTGATCATGTCACAGTTAGCCAGATGAAACCTGCATTTCGCCAGACAGGTAACTTTCGGAGCATTAGGGTTGGGTTATATTGCAACATAATAAAATGTGAAAGCAAGGCCCATCAACTCACTGTTACTTTAGGAGGTGAGTCAACAAACTAACTCATTCAGTTATCAATTTTGACTAAAAGAGAGCAGAAGCAGCACATAATTTGTTGTACTAACATGAAACATGACGTAGAACACAATTTGGGGTACATTCACAAAGAAATGGGACTGGATATAACAGTGAATCAGAAGAGTCAATATGGATTATGGAGAAGATGGTGGACCTTGTGCTACCTAACAAAAGCCTATAGATAAGACTATTATGGCATCCATAAATAAGCACTTTTTTTATAAAAAAATACATTGTTGACTTGCAACTCCGTGTGTGTTATGACCTGATAAACGAGGAGATATGGTAAAAGGCTTGATGATCCAAAGGAGAAACCTAGCCACTCTTATGGAGTGAAGCCATTTTAAAATTTTGCCAATTCGCTTGATCCTTTCTTTATGCACATAGCAAATATTAGTGAACAAAGAAATGGACAAATTGACACACCTCACTCATGCCATCCCTTGTCATTGATAGGAAAGGCTACACTTCTTACTTTTTCAGTTAATTATGACAATACCACTAAAGCTGCAAATTTATCTTAGAAGTGTAAACCATGTACATAAAGGCTCGATGCAAGCTGTGGAATGTTATGCAGCAGAAATAAATGAACATCTCTTTTCAAGGGGTCAAGATATCAGAAGTATATCCAATAATGTTACAGCTCATTTCTGAAATGGAACACTAAAACAACACAAAACATATGAATATTGTTAGACGAGATAACAGGCCCTTTCTGCAACAGCATTACTAAATCATAACAGATCCCCCTGTGAATAAACAACAACAGATGACTGAATGTCTCTGTCAACCTTGAAATGGGAGTGGAAAAATCTCCTGACCTGACAACCATGACAATTGTCAATGAGTTTTGAGTACTACTATTATGAAACAAGAAATTTCTACACTGGTTAGTAACAGTCTAACAGATATTGCTTGACAAATAATAGCGAACACTGGAAAGCGGTAGCTAGTGTGTGTGTTATTCCAATGGCCTAAGGCAACATGACAAATTACCTCAAGAAAGGAATTGTGCAGAAGCAAGTGGTGAACATGTCTTTCTTCGGACTCAAATAATACAATGTGACTGAATGAAGATAAATTTCCGAAAACCTCGCCCACAAACTCAGATGGGCTTGTAAGGAAACGATCTGACTCATCCAAGGTCCCTTTGTTATCACTGAGTGCATCAAAATAAGTCAGCGGCAATGTATGTGCAAGCACAAGGATGATATAAGAGGTCAAATCTATAGCATTTTCAAAGTACAAAGAAAATAACCACCTAGGAGTGCAGTCCAAAAAGCGCATAGGTACGTTGTGATGTAAAGTAGAGTAGTAAGGTGTTGAATGACAAGGCATGAGAAAGAGGACACTCTTCACTCTTCCATCATGGGCTTCTTTTGACAAATAATACATAACATCTTCCGTTCCTCTCTGCCACAATGAGTGTTGCATATGAGACCCAAATAGAAATAATCAAGAAGCAACAAAAGTAACCCATACAGCCAACAAAGTAAGAACAATATTGGCATAGAGAAAACTTACCTGATGGAATAACGACATATATAAGGCCATTGGAACATTGGTTATAATGAGAAGAATAACAGAAAGTTGCAACCTTGAAAGGCATTTTTTCCCATGCAGAATTTTGCCCTTGAATTGTGACATTGCAGCTAAGCAGTATCCAGAGAACATCAATGCTACAGGTAGCACTGGAAGAACAAATCTGCAGTATTCAATCAATTCGTATCATATCATGTATATAGTGAGAAGAGGTCTGCTGATTACATGAACACCGTACACTTGCAAGAACTGGTGAATACCTGAATTCTTTGTGTCCAAGTATGCTGTAAACCCCTAATACCCAAGCAATTAGACCTGAAATCCTCCATTCCCGAGACTTTACAATTCCACATATTGCAAATGGTAAGAATGTCCAAATCATAGATGGAAACCCCTGTGTGAAGTACCAGTGGAACACATGTGTTCCATAGTAGTCTCCTCCTGAAGAGAAGAGGTTGAATTTCAAAAAATTAAGTGGTACAATGACCTGGGAACCATACATCCACCAATCAAGGAGTGTGGTTACTGCAAGGACAATGGCCCTGCAGAAAGATTAAATAAATAGTTTACATAAAATAGTCATTGGTAGGAAAAGAGCAAAAATGACACAGACAGATGCTTTAGTAACATGTGTTCCGCCATGGAAAGAAGAAGAAAACACAGAAAAAAGGAACAGAATGTAATGGGAAAAAAGAACTTAGCATGACTAACTTCTAAAATCTCAGCATTGTGTGCATGTCCAGTGCACAAAATGAAGAAACAATAAAGATAAGCCAGCATAGAAATTCACAAATCCTAAACAATGAAATGTTGAAAGTTCAGCATGAATTTAACAATAACTTACCCTACTGGAATGACCTCAAGAAAGACAAAATAACATTTGGATTTCATCTGAATAAAATCCAAAAGACCAACATAAAGCCATGTTACAGCACTTGTTGGCCGAATGGCACAGGATAAGGCTGCTATCAGAAGAGCCAATTTTCTTGATGGGGGACCTTGTTTACTAGCAGCCTGCTGCTTTGAAACAACTGAGGTTCCCTTGGAAGACTCTATTGCAGTAAACCAATAATAGAGTCCAGCCACAGTCAAAACCGTCTCCAAGCTGTTTGATAGAGTCCGCGTGATGCAGAAAAACATGAACCAGTTAACCAACTGGGAGAATAACTGCAAACAGTTTGTTAAGGCCAACATCCAACATGTCACTGCAGTTATATACTTGTGACAGAAATCATATATATACATAGATGAGTTTAAGGATACTGTCCACTGGGCAACCTGAACATCAAAAATACGTTTGGAAAGTTTATACAAGTACAGATCTCCAAAAGCTGCAAAGACAGATTGCAGGAGACGTGGAGCCATCACCTACATGAAAACAAATAAACATATAAGAAAATGCTCCCTCTCCAAAAATGAAAAAGATGAAGCTGAAGGGGGGTGTAAGGACGAATGTCCAGAGTTATGATAGGCATGGTTCTCATGACAGTTTTCTGTTCATATTAAGTTTACAACTTGGTATTTTAGAAATGAGATTAAACTACGAGTCTGGATGTTTCTGAAGAAGCTGGTACCACAAAACCAGCATGATGATTCAAACACAGTTCCAAGTAATCTGTCAGCTAAGAACTCTTGAATCCTTTTTCAAAAAGTGATAACCTGTGCATAGTGATTAGAGAAGTTCTGTTCCCAGCAGTACTTTGGTGTAACCTACCACTAGAAAATACAAGTGGGCATGCTCCCTGGCAATTCTAGCTCCAGGAGCTCGTGGCTACAATCACCATCCTGCGCACAATTGATATTCTGCTTAGACTCGTCGGGATCTGGTTAAGCTATTACCATAAACCATGGAGTATCCAGGCGGAGTAGTGCCAGAGTCTTATAGAGAGCAGCGAAGATCAACGGGTGGAGGTAACTTCGCAGGCCCCGCTGCCACTCCCAAGTGAGGTGGCCATACCTGCAACCAATCGCGAGAGAACCAAACGCATATTAGCCACTCTGGCATCGAATTGCCACGAAAAACAGCCTCCTATTCGCAAGGAAATCATCGCATTCCCTCGAGTCGAGCAGCAAGCAGATCCAATTCCGCGCGCGTTCTAACAAAAAAAAAACACCGCGAAACAATGAGCAGCGGCGAGGATACCCGAAGGCGACGCGGTGGGCGACCTCGAGGCACTGCCAGTGCTCGTCGGGGTTGAAGTAGGTGCGCACCAGCAGCGCGTTGGCCGTGCGGAACGCCAGCGCCAGCGCCAGCACCCTCCGATCCGACCCCAGCGCGGGCCACGGCCGGATCCGCCTCGCCTTCTCCGGCGAAGGAGGCGGATCGGGGTCGCCAGGCGGCGACCCGGCAGCGCGAGTTCGCCTGCGTTGGCTCATCGCGCGCGCTCCCTGTGCCCGTTTCTCTCTCGCTGCCGGCGACGCTGCTGTGCCGAGGCAGAGCGCAGAGCAGAGTTTTTTTTTTAATAGGTTCTGTGCCATTATAAATATCATGTTTTCGAAGAATGTCATTACTATTCAACTAACCGCGTCAATGCCACTACAATTTTCCACTTGTTTGAAGAATGCCATTATGTACGCAAAACACCGTATCGAGCCCACTTGCAAACGTATCGGACTGAAGGAGAGAGAAATGTCATTTTTGCCCTCATCTTCAACCTCGGTCTTCCTTCTTCCTCTCAACAGACTCAACACCCGCCGCCGTCAACCACAGCCACCCGCCGCTGCCCAAACAGCCCGCGGCGGAGCTGCCCGCGGCAGCGCACACGCGAGGAGGAGCTCACCCGCGGCGGCGCACGCACGCGAGGCCGACCCTCCGGCGCACGTGGCCGCCCCATCCCCCCGGTGCTACCCTCCGGCACGAGCTCGTCGGCGTGGAAGGTGGAGGACGCCGCGGCGTACGGCGAGGCGGAGCGTGGGAACAGCCCCCCGCCGGCCAAATCCGCGACCTCCGCTGCGCCACCTTCAAATCGTCGCCGCCCGGACCTTCCACACCTCGTAGGCTCCACCCTCCACCTCTCCTCGTTGCCATCCAAGGCCCATACGGGCGGAAATCGAAGATCCCTGGCCGACAGCCCGCCGCCGACCCGAGCTCGTCTGCCATCGTGTAGGGCTCCCTCCGGCGTCGGCCCTGCGCCGCCACTCCTTGCCGAGCTGTTGTTGCTGGGTGTGCTCCGCGCCTCCCCCTTGGCCGTTTGCCCCCACGGCATCATGTAGATGAACGGAGGTTGAAGACAACCCTGACGTGTGGGTCCCACACATCAGTGGAACGAGAGAGAGGAAAGTAAGGGGTAATCTTGTCCATACGAAAATACAGAGCCCTCGGTATGCTTGCAAGTGGGCCCGATACGTTGTTTCGCGTACATAATGGCATCTTTCAAACAACTGCGAAATTGTAATGGTACTGACGCGGTTACTTAAATAGTAATAGCATTCTTCAAAAATACGATATTTATAATGGCACAGAACCATTTTTTTTAAACCAGACGAGCTTGAGCGAGGCAGCGAGCCCAGGTGCGACCCATTTGAGTTTCGACGGGCCAGAAGAAGATCAATCAGTGTGGGAAATATGGGCTAATGGGCTGCGCTACGTGTGGTTATGGACCGTGCGATTGTGCAAAAACAACTTTTGATCCATTACGCTTTTTTAGCCATCAACCAACCTTGAAAAGAAAATTGAAATTCCATGGAATTTAGTTCCCGCTGACAAGGAATAAAGGTGTTGGTAGTTAGGTAAGTACAGTGCAATGATTGAGGTTCGAGATAATGAAAATGAGAGCGACTAATCACATGCCCTATAACGATCGCACATCAATAGTTTGACACGAAGTAAATCATTATTGTAGAGATACTGGAAGCTTTAGAAAGATTTGAGAAAGTAGTAAGGATAACATGTCATTATCTGACATGTACGGTAATGCAGAAAGATAAAAGAGTGGAATTGTTAGATGGTAGTGTAATGGGATTAATCTTCATTTCCATGTAAATATATACTATATTGTTTTATTTTTCCATGTTAACAAGGCGGCTACCCCATTAGCATATATAGTAGCACCGTGATTGGATGACATCCTTTGCCCTGAAAATGCCTTTTATTGTTATATCTATCCATCAACCTAGCTATTCTTTAACCAACAAGCATTCTTCATCACCGCTCCTCAATGTCGTGTCGATGCCTATGATTCACCTAGACGTGAAGCTAACTTGTAACTTGTAAGTATGGGCAATTGGCCGAGTTACCTTGATTGAAAAGGTAACAAATGGAGTGAAAAAACTATGATTTGAAATTATTTTTCCAAGTGTGGGATTGCTCTTAGGCACATGATTGGACCCCCAACAAAGAATGTAATCCAACGCACACCTTACCCATCATAAAATTCTTAAAGAAAAATGAGCATTGGTAGTTTCAACTGCAGATATATTTACAATGATCATTATAAGTTTTAAGATACATAATGATCATCTTAGACATGACGGGATAGTAAAGTAATTGATAATTAAATTGTGAAAATACTTTCTTGTAGAAGATAACCAAGCAATAATGGTGGAGTTTTAACGAAGATGTATGAAGGCAACCACATTAATAAGTAGCTTATCACTAAATAGCATTTTTAATTAGTGAATATGGCTCATCCTAACAACAACTAAACTCCACCACTATATGTAACTAATCATTCGCTAATCAGTTATGGTATGTGAGTGAGCAAGAGGGAGAAGAGGCGGTATGGTTGGTTTAGAGGCTCTACGAGATTCAAGAAAGGATGAGTACGTAGTAGACCTTGATCAAGTGATTATGGGCTACTCAACCCAACAAACCTGACGCAATTTACCAGAAAAACCCTTCCCGACCTTATCAATGCATTGGGTGAGCACCGGACACCACACTCTAAAATTTTTAACTTGGTAAAATCCGATCCCAATAGAAAACTACACACAAAACATATGAATTTGACCCGATCCGAGCCGACCATGTGGTGATTCGAGCTAAAAAAAATCCAATCAATACCCAATGGTATGGATCAGGCACGTGCTAAGTATTTTTTCTCCAAATCTAAAAGAACCCGACCGACCCGATAAATGATCGGGTCTGGTTTGAAAAAGGAGCGGATGCAAACAAATATAGCAGGCATTACAACTGTAATGTCTTTTCTTTCTTGTGAATATTTTATTTTTCTCCTACAACCTTAACTCCACCACTCGCCACGGCTCTTGAAACCTATGAACCCACATGCCACTGACGTAATCATGTCATGTCGTGTATCAGTCCCACTGCTCTTAAAAGATGCCAGCCCACATTTTAAGAAAGGATGGGATGAGTTCGCAGTAAACCTAACCCAATCTACCAGAGAAACCCGTCCCGACTTGATCAACGCGTTGGGTGAGCATGAAGCACCACACTCTAAAATTTTTAACTAGGTAAAATCCGATCCCAATAGAAAACTACACATAAAACATATGAATTTGACCTGATCTGATCCGACCATGTGGCGGTTCGGGCTAAAAATCCAATCAATACCCAATGGTAAGCATAGGTCGGCCACGTGCTAAGTCTTCTTTTACTCCAAAATCTAAAAGAACCCGACCCGACCCGATAAATGATCGGGTCTAGGTTTGAAAAAAGAGCGGCGACAAACAAATAGACTAGGCGTTACAACTGTAATGCCTTTTTTTTTCATGTGAATATTTTATTTTTCGCCTGCGACCTTAACTCCACAATTCGGCCACGGCTCTAAACCTATGGACCCACATGTCAGTGATGTAGTCATGCCATGTCGTGTATCAAAAGGATCCAAATCGGTCCCATTGCTCTTAAAAGATGCCAGCCCACGTTTTATAAATGTCACCTTCCGTTGTCACTTCTTCCGCCCACCAACTCATCCGTAGCCATCGAGCGCCTCTTTTCTCGCCATAGCTTACTCATCGTCGCCGATCCACTGGTTGTCGTCCGCTAACCTGCATCCGACTTGCCTCGACGGTGTAGCTTCTTCGCCGTCGTCTTTCTTTGCGGTCTTCGGTGAATCTCGGTTGCTGAAGGCGAAGTTCTCCTCTTTTTGTCGCACGTCTCATCATCATGCTTGACGACTAACGGTATGACCACTATTTTTTTTCTTACATCCTCGATCCACTGGTCGCTGTCCGCTGATCTACATCTGGCTTGCCTTGATGGTGTAGCTCCTCCGCCGTCATCCTTCTTTGCGGTCTTCGGCGAATCTCAGTTGCTGAAGGTGACAGTGCTCCCTTTTTCATCACACATCTCATCGCCATGCCTGACGACTAACGGTATCATCACTACGTTTTCTCTACATCTCGTGACTGTAGTATCTTTGATCGCGAATTGTTGTTGATGGCGCCATGCCGACGGAGGATGAATCTTCGGATTATCGATCTTTCTTGGGTAAGATCTAATAATTGAATTTTAATAAATGGGAAAATAGTTTATTCGAAAATAAATGGGAAAATATATAATTACATTTTATTGTACTACTGCATTGGTGAATCATGTTGCTCCATTTTCTTTTGTTTTTTTTTTGAAAGAAGTCCGTTCTCTTTTGTAGCTGCACTGGGGAGCGTTGAAGCCCAGGGGCAGTGGTAGGAAGACGGTGGTAAATAAACAAGGCCTCGCGGAGAGCGACGGAGGGCCCCCGCCCACCGCCCCCGTCCGCCGCGTCGTTTCTCGCTTCCCGAGGAGAGCTCGCAAAACCCCACTCCCACTGCGTCGGCCTCGGCCGCCCTGCCCCGCCGCGCCGATCGCGCCGAACCGTAGCATCGCCGCCTCCGCCTCCGCAATCCGGCCGCGCAGACGCATTCCCCGCCGCGCTTGCTCACCGGAGGTAAGATTCCAGCCGCCCGCCCACTCCTCCTCCGCTCCTCCCCCCGCGCCGGCCGCGTCTCTCGCTCCCGCGCTTCTTCCTTTTGCGGAATTCTGTTCGTACTCTTGATGAATGCTTACCATTTTAGGGTTTCGTGTCTTGGCCGTCACAGCAATTTCGCCGTGCCCCTTTCTCGTTATTCGTGCTTCTGCATTTCCTAGGTTGTGCCTTGTGACTGACAAAAATTTTTTTTGCTCGACGGATGATGCTATTGATAGAGAGGCGGAATGGCGAACACTCCAGGGGGGTCACTGATAGATGGAGCTGCTGGAAGCAACTCGGCGAGCGGAAATGGCGGCCGGAATTTGATCAACACCCCGCACTTGAGGTCACGCCAACCGTTCAACGTGCCGGCTGCGAGGAGGTCTAGCCGGACGACACCCAATCCTTACAGGAGCCATCCTCCCATGAGGTTGGACAGTGAGGTGTTGGGGTCCTATGAGAAGAAGCGGAAGGCACCAACGGAGGAAGCACCCTGTGAAATTTCAGAAGCAGTCAATGTCAGTAATTCAGCCCCTCTGACGCCGATAGACCCAAACAGAACTTATAGCCCCGCTCCCAAGGACGGTGCAAAAGGGCGATCCAGTGAGCACGCCATGGTTGATAATGCTAGGAGTTCACCAAAGAAGCGAAGATGTATGCGTATGAGCAACTACATGTCACAATTTACGCCGGCCAGCAAGGGGAAAGCCACAGGTACTTGATTTCTTCGCCATTCAGCATTTATCCACTTAGTTCACATGGTGCCATCGCGAAGGGCAGGCTGTATTTGTGGTTTACACAGAGTTAAGCAATCTGTTCTCCGTTTGCAGCAAAATCTAGCGCTTGTCTTGGAATAGTTGAATGTTTATGAACACAATTCAAAATCTACATAAATAGATGCATGGAAGAAGAAAAAAATGGAAGTTTTACCCAAAAAAACTTTATGTGGTGCAAATAGATGCAAACTGAAATTTATGTGTATCTGTTCACTCTGGATTCTTGGTTGTTTAGGATGCCTTAATATCATGCAAATATGTCAGCATATCTGATTTCTGTCTTATTCTGCAGCTGTAGTTGTTAGATCGGAGAAATTGTTTGCTCCTCAACAGACAAACAAGGTATGCCAGAAAAAAAAACATAACTTATTTACTTTTAATCTTATCTACACTTAATGGGTTCAACTGCACCCCTTTCAGATATGCAATATGGCCTAACTGTTTTGATGTTTGGGTATTTACATGTTAGTTTGTTAATGAACATGAAATCGAAACACATGTATGCCATAGATTGTGTCTTGTGAGCTATGCAGATACCTTCACTGTTTAGATGGTTGCTCTTGATACTAGCCACCAACACTTCAGCAATCGACACTGGGCAGCTAATTTTAACTTGATGTGTTTGTGTGCATTTTACTGCAATGTATGGTCCCTTGCACAGTTGCTTTTTGCCTAGCTTGTTGTCTCATCTATCATAGCATCCACATGTCTTCTCTCCCAAACAGTCCAAAGAATAATTGTCTATGACCCTCAGGAACCCCACATCTTTTCTAGCACTTAGATTACATGGGGAATCTAGAGCCATGTTAGACACTGGACTCGGATTTTCATTAGATTCTGATATGAACTCATTGCTTTCCTTACTGAAATATACAATATTTCTCTTTGCAGGTTAAGGAAAGTCCATTTCAGAAACTTCAGAGATTGCCAGATGGGTGCCATCCTGATTTTGACAATGATCATTTGTGTTCTGTCAATAAGCTCCGTGAGTTCTGGCACAAGTCTCGAGGTGCTGTCTTTGTTGATGATAAGGTAGGAACTATTCAAGTGGTTTCGTATCATTACAGTCTTGTAGCCATAAACAGCTTGTTTTTTACCCTACCTACTCCCACGTTTTCTGGTTTGTTGGTTTCTAGTTATATTGGTATTGTTAGATGTTCGATAACATTCTTTTATGCAAATGTAATGTTTTATTTCCGCTTGCAGATCTTTGCAGTTATATGTGGGCCTCTAAATCCTTTTCTCCTTCTCATATCTAATGCAGGAGCATGTTACGAAGACCATCTTATTCATATTGTCAGTTTTACCTGATGCCTGCCAACCTTTTCTACTACTCACAACTACTTCTCTACCCTTATGGAAGGCTGAGTTCCGTCGCTTTGCACCATGTATCAACGTTGTTGAGTATGTCGGGGGGGAAGATGTGCACAAACTAGTTCAAAATCCGGAGTTCCATGAGAGGCACACAACGTTACATGTTCTCCTATCTCATCCTGATTCTATCTTAGAGGTAATTTGTAATGATCTTCTCAGCCCTATTAATGTTCCTTATTGGTTTGCGTACATAAATGACTACTTTATAACACCTCAGCATTTAGCAAATTCTTAACCATATTTATGCCTGTTTGCCATGATACAGAACATTAAAAATGCAGAGTGCATTTGTTGGGAGGCTGTTATTGTTGACTATTGTCAAAGCTCTATTCTGAAACAGCTCAAGCAACTTCCAACAGGTTTTAGGATGGTGCTTTTGAGCTCTTCACTGAAGGTGCCTTTCGTCAGCTCTAAACTGTTACTTTGCTTCTATACCACTGCACAAATAATTCCATGTCAAATTTGCTGTTTTGTAGGATAATCTTCTTGATTACAAGAACCTGCTAGCTTTCCTTAACTCAGAACAAGAAGATAATGATGCTGATGCCCTTGCTATGTTGAGAAAAGAAGATAATGATGCTGATGCCCTTGCTATGTTGAGAAAAAAATTTACACATCATATTGCATATGAGCGAAAAGCGGGTTCTTCAAATTTTTTGGAGTATTGGGTTCCTGCTTACCTTTCACAAGTGCAGCTAGAACTCTACTCTTCTATGTTGCTTGAAAACTCGTCTATCCTGCAGTCACAAAGGGCAACTGACAGCGTTGGAGCTCTTCATGACATTGTTATGTGTCTTTCGGAGGTTTGCTGTCAGAAAAATCCATTCATTTGCAATCTGCATGTGCAAGTACATTTTCTGAAGTTATTGACAGTGCTACTGACTCTGATCTCTTCTTGGCTTTATGTAACAGTGCTGCAATCACCCTTGCCTTGTTGGCCTAGAACATTCACTTGTCAACACTTGTGGTGTAACTGAATCTATGGATGATAGAATGCGCGAAAGTGGCAAGTTACAGCTTCTTGAAAAAATGCTTAAGGAGATCAGGAACAAGAGGTTAAGAGTCATTGTTCTTTTTCAAGTGAGTTGTGCCTGGCTTTTCCTTCTTTTACCTATGCCCTAGATTCTTAGTCTTAGAAGTCATTAAACTTATCCTTCTGCAAGCATAATTTCTCAAATGTCTGGCTCTCCTAGGTATTCTATGTTATACTCAGTTTATCGATTTATCAAAAAGTTGGCCAGAAAAAAAACATTAATTAGGAACTACTTTAATTCTAACTACTATGAACTTGAAGAATTGCCAGTAGACTAACAATGCTATTCTCTGTTACTTGCATGGTTTTTTTAAAACATTTTTCTTGGATACAAAGTCATGAGTTCTGTGTAAAACCTAAGAGGCTGTTATGCCAGCTCTCTGCAGTCAGCATGCCTTAGTTTATGAGTTAACATGACCTGAACTTTCTTTTCTTCTTTTGCACTGTGGTAGTCTGATGGAGCAGTTGGAGACGGAACCGGTAATATCTTAGAAGAACTCCTATGCCACAGATTTGGCCGCGAGTCATATGTACGTGTTCAAAACCGTTCAGCATTTTCAATGAAACGGGAAGCAATGAATATGTTCAATGACACAACCAAAGGGAGATTTGTGTTTCTGATTGATAGCCGTGCATGCCTTCCCAGCATAAATCTTTCATCTGTTGATACCATTATCATTTATGGTAGTGACCCGAACCCACTAAATGACCTGAAGGCTCTTCGAAAGATCAAGATAGAGTCACAGCTGAAGTTTGTGCGCATTTTCCGCTTGTATACTCCTTTCACAGTGGAGGAAAAGGGTCTTGTGCTTGCAAAGCAAGGCATGATTATTGATAGCAACGATCAGGATATATTTAGTTTAAGCCATTGCTTTCTAAGCTGGGGTGTATCGTTCCTCTTCAGCAGAGTTGATGAGCTTCAGCAAGATAACTGTGCTAGTAAAAGTTATTATGAAAGGGGCATGGTCTTTATGGAGAAAGTAATGTTGGAATTTTTAGGAGAACTATCCACAGATGTTGAAGACAGTTGCAAAGTAAATAGTGCAACCATATCAAAAGCTTGTATGAGTGGTGAGTTTTATTCAAGAAACATTACCCTTATAGGTGAGGTGGAGGGAGTGTCTTCGCTGGACGAAGATCCACCTAAATTCTGGTTGAATTTGCTGGATGGGAGATCCCGTGATCAACGCTATAAACGGATCAATGTTCCCACTGGAGAAACTAACGAAGCCAGAAGGAAGCTTAGCAAAACAGGTGAAATTGCAGGTTCATCTTCAAAGTTCTCATCAGGTGTGATTAATGATAACCTATTTCCTGAAATTGGTACTTTATCCAGTGCCGATCTTCATCTACTTCCTGAGACAGGTAAAATGATTTGAAACTGTAATATTTTCTGTTCTATGGGTGTACATATTACATTGTTCTTATATAGTTCATTCTGAAGGGATGGAAAACTTGCGCACACCGAAAAGTCTTCATGCTGAACTTAAGCATGAGTTGTCAAAGCTAATTAAGGTGTTAAAACTACCGGTATGTTTTTTTTTTGCCCTAAAGTAGAAATAAGGATTGTGTTTGCTGTCCAGTGTGTCACTGCTGCACCTTTTAGGACTTTCTGTGATATGCCTGATGGTTGTGTGTTCTTGATGCATGAATGAAACAGTGATATACAACTGCTTGTTGTACTTTAACATGAAAATTATCCCTGCTTACCATCATGTTGAAGTACAACAAGCAGTACCTGCGATGGTTACATAGAAAGAAATGTGTCTTTGATGCGTGCCTCCCCTTCTCTTATGAGTGCTATTCATTTTTTTCATTGAGCTGGGCTTAGACCAGGCCTTAGGGCAAGTCTGAAATTCTGAATAGTCCAGGTTGGGTACTTTCTCCATTTTTGTTTCGGGTGATTGTTTGTTGAAGTGTATAGCAACCTTACGTTCTCCTAGTGGGGTAACAGAGGTTGTTTTGTAATTATCTCTCTCTTCAATACAAAATGTGCAGCTCTTGTGCGTGTCCGAGAAAAAAAATCCTGCTAAAGTTCTTGTTTCCTTTCCTTTCCCTGCACTGTCACATTAAGTGTCATACTGATCTCCTTATTTCTTGAAGTGTCTGTTTGGACTACTTTTGTTTTTGGACTACTCTTTCGTTCTTCCAGATTTAATTGGCATCTCAATAAATTGCAACTGCAGGATGATGTATCCTCTCTGGCCAATCAGCTCCTTGAGTATCTTTTGAAGAATCATCTAGTAGTGCGGGAGCCACAGGGCATACTACACATGCTCAACATAGCCTTGGTAAGATAGACACCCACGAGTTTTACTAGTTTACTTTTACCCCAGTTTTCTCTAATATGACAAGTTTTTTAATACTTGCTTCAGTGTTGGTGTGCTGCTTATCTTCTGAAATACACCAAGTTGGATCATCAAGAATCACTTGCCCTTGCTGCCGAAGGCTTGAACTATGAATGCAATGAGGAGCTCACACAAGTTTTCTATAAAAAATTACGGATCCTGAAAGAAAAGTTTGTACATAAACCAGGTGGGAGAAGGAACATAATACAGACTGATAGATTTTCACCGCATGAGAGCTCATCTGCTAACTTGAGAAGTGACCACATTTTCCCGAAGCACGCAATGGATTGTCATGGTAACTTCACAAATGGCACTCAAGAGAGCTCATCTGCTGCTGAGCAGATGGTTTCAGATGGGCAAGAGTTGGTATCTTCTCCAGAAGCTGACAGAGAATGGCATTTGTCAAGTGAAGAACTCCCTTGTAGGACTGCAACAACACAGAGAATAGCTTTATGTAACAAAATTTTTTCCTTGAGAGAGAAGAATATTATTGAGAAACAGCAACTTGAGATATCGAAGTTAAGTACACAAAGAGACAATGAAGTTATGAAACTGAAAGGAGCATGCCATGCAGTTGTTCAGCACATTCGGATAAGTGATATCGATGAAAAGATCAGAAATGACCAAATACAGCTAGTGATTAACTGGTTCACTATGCTTATGTATGCATTTTTGGCACACATGAAGCTCCAGCTTTCCAAACTTGAAGCACTGCAATCTAGCATATGGGTTAAAGAGCAACAGATGAAGGAAAAACTCAAACATGAAGAATTATCAGGCCCATTAGATCCATTCTTTGCTCTCTGTGGTACTCTACCGGATTCCAATTTCGCCGTTGACGAATTCATCCATTTTAAGAAACAAAATGGTGATAATCATGTTGACAACATTTTGGCCTTGGGCTGTGACCAGCTTTTGGATGACGGATTGATGGAAATTACTCTTGTACGGAATTCGATTCCATCAGAGGCTTTTTCTACATGCGTGGTGAGAAATGAGCCTACAGAAACTCATATGAGGTCTGGTGGGGGAGCAGCATCGGAATCTTTAGATCTTCCAGAGGACAATAACAGCTGTAGTTCTGATGGAGTGGACTTACAAAGAGCCTGTTCTGTGAGTAGTATTCCTGCAAGTCATGATTCAATCAATCAGGTATTATGTTAGTCAGCTGAGTTTTTCTTTCTTTTGCTATCTGATACAACAACATGTTCGTTTACTATGCGTTGATTGGAAGTTGTTTTGTGTCTGAAGCCTGCCAAATTTGTTATATTGTCTTTCTACACAAAAGATCCTTTTCTTGAACGATTGCACTTGTCGTATTACTTGTGTTGACCGTCGCTGTATATGTTGTAGTGATGCCTGGCTACTATTCACTGTTACCCTTACCCTCCTTATATTTAGGAATCTTTGACTGGTGAGGCCAGAAGTGTTGAGCATGCCAAGAGGGACAATGTTGCTGATCCAAATATTTTGCCAGGAAGTGCGACTTCTCTTGTCATGAAAACTAATGCAGACGGTGATGGTACTGTTGCAGCAGATCCATCCCACTTAGAATTTCCTATCCTCGCTTCTCCACAAAACCTCACGACCTTGCAAAATTCACCTGCGGAAGCAGATCCAACTGATACATTCCTTGCAGTGGCAGCTCAGGATCTGCAAACTGAGATGCAAACGCCATGCCCAACATTGGATATTCAACATCGGAGGGTGTGCTCTGATGATTCGAGTAAAATGAACATTAAACTAGATACAGCTGCTGAAGTACTGCATGAAGGGACAACTTCCAACCACTTAGGTGATTCCAGTATGGGAGTTAAAGATAAAAATGCTGACACTGTCGCTTCAGATCCATTGAATTCAGAAAGTCAATATTATATTGCTCCACAAAACCAAGCTGTCTTGCCAGATGGTCAGGAAGTTGAATCTCAGACTGATCAGTCAGATATGCCTGCGCAACATTGCACTAGTCTGACTGCCAGACAAAACGTAGCAATTTCAGGATATCCACCAGCAGAAGCGGAATCATCAAGTAATCTGGACATGGATGCTGCCCGGAGTTTGCAGCCAGATATTCAACCATCAAACTCAATGCTGGATGCTGATAGCTCTCAAACAGTGCGTGAGCCGGAAACTACACCTGTTCTATCACAGGGAGGTAGTACATATCACCATTTGGATGATGGCAGGACGGAATCACCAATTTTTGCTGCCCCACAAAGCAGTGATGCTAATCTATCAAGTATGCCTTCCCTGCAAAGCAGTGATGCTGATACACCTTCAAGGTCTCCACCTGCAGTGGAAGAATCCCCTGGTATGCTGGGTACACAGGTGGAACAGGATTTGCATCCTGACATTGCACCGTCCACCTCATTGTCAGGTGTCGAACTTCAAGCGATGTTCCTGGATGACAGGAGTCCAACAGGCTGTCGATCAGATAGGGTAACTGATTTGTCAGAGGAAGGTGAAACTGAATATCTAACTGATGCTACATGCAATCTGGCCACCTTACCAGTGTCTAGGGAAGCTGAAACTGAGGATGGTCAAGCAAGAGTGCCTGCACAGGAAATCAGAAGTCCCCATGGCCAACATAGTTTAGCAACTTCACAGCTTCCAGTTGATGATCTGCAGCAACCAACCTTGATTCTCTCTGAGGAAGCGGAAAGGGCTGGTACGTTGTGTGCCACAGCACCTCAGGATTTGCAAAATGGAATGCAACCGTCAATCACAACACAGGATGTTCGACTTGACGGAACTGATCTGTCTGGTATGCCAGTGACACGAAGCACAACCATCCTGCAGAGTGTAGAGCCTTCATCAGATCCACATGCAGAACAAGCAGGTACTTTGGGCATGGTGTCAGCTCCAGATTTGCAGCATGAAGTGCAACCATCACCTCGAATGCAGGATCAACCTGCAGAAATGGAAGGCGCAGGTACATCGGGTACCATTGTGGCTCAGAATTTGCAGCCTGGTACACAATCATCAACCTCAGTTCAGCATATTCTGCCTGAGAGAACACACCCTGATGAGAGGATTCAAATAGGTCTTCAGCCAAGCTCGACATCAGGTCCTGGACACTACCAACTCTTCACAGTGCCACCTGCAGCAGTTAATAATTTGTCACATAGTTCTGAACCACTGATAAATGAGTATGAAAAACTGAAACTCTTCAAGGCTGAAGTTAGTAAACAACATGATCAGCAGGTTTGCATATTTACTTCTATATCTATGTTTTCTCTTTACTTCAGACTGCACATTCTAATCGTGAAACTCTTCATGCCTTCCTTCTGTGTGTAACTATTTGTGGACAGAAATCAAAACTTCAAACAGAGCGCAACCAAGAAGTGGAGAAGATAGTGAAGAAATATGACTTGTTACTTCAAAAGGAAGAGCACACATATCATCGATTGAACAAACTGGCAGAGGATATGTACATGAAGGTTTTTTTGCAACAATCACTGGCTGAGAATTTTCGGGAGAAATTCATGAAATCAATTCCAGTTCAAGGTACCCATTACCAGTATAACTTTGTCTTTCAAAATGATGCTCTAGTGCAAAACCCTCAGATCAAGTTTCTGTTTTAGTGTTTTTGCTCTTTGTGAGGTTTATATAACTCATATCTTCCATAGTCTACATTTGCTTTTGATTGTCTGATAAGATTGAACACTTTTTGAGCAAGACTAAGCATTCCTTTTCTCACCACTCTTCTGACCTGCATCCTGTTTATGATTGCTTTTTTTTTTTCATCGTGGACTTATGGCATGTGGCTTGTGAGGACTCCTTTCTTCCATATTTTCCCGATTCTTGTGCAGTAATGCTACATGCTATGCCAGCATTTTACTAGGTGTATTACTTATTTACAATGATCTTCATATGTATATCTGACACTGCTACTGAGTTTGATGTTTCTCATTCCCAGGAACATGTGAGTAATGGTTTGATTCTTCCTTGTGTTTTACAGTGAGATCTGCGAACCCCACAATTCAGCAGGCGCCTCAATCTTTTCAACCAGCACTGCCTAGGATGTCAGTGGCTCAAGCAACATCATTACCTGTCGCCTCACTACCATGGTCGAACTCGTATTCAACGGGACCTTTCCTCCAAGTCCAACCTTCACAGGTGGCTCGGCCATCAGCATCTGAGGCTGTCCAACCGCAAGCAGCCGTCTTACCTGCAAGTCTTTATAGAGCAGCGCCGTCACCTGCTAGTTCAATGCCTCTGCAAAATGGAAGCTACGGACGAGGACCTGCTCCTCATCTCCAGCAACAGAGGATGCTGGCAGCATCTGCACCGGCCCTCGGAGATCAGCAGCAATTTGCTGCTATGAGCCCAGGGGTTACGCCATCGAGACAGTCCGCCCATGGTACGTTGGAAAGCAGCTTTTCATCTGTGGGTGCGCTGGCTGGCGTCCCATTAACCTCCATGGCAGCGAGTTCAGTTCAGCAGGCAATACCACCAGCAGCAAACTTACTCCCACCTCTCCCGGTGTCCTCGCTGGTACCAGGTTCGGCTGCAGAGTTGATGTCAAACTTTCTTCAGTCTCCACCTAGCACAAGGCCAGTCCCAATGGCAGCCCAGCAAGCGTCGAGCCTGATTCCAGGTCTGCAGCACATGCCTGGTGGCCCACCTTATGGCGCGGCAGGGATCCATCAATCTGGAGGTTACCTAGTAGCAGTCAGGAACCAGGCTGCTCCTCCTGAGCAGCCCACTCCAGAGGCGATGCAGATCTTCCAAAGGCGGTGGAGGACCCACCCCGTGGCACCACCGAGGTCACTTGAGCAAACAGTGGCATTGGCAATGAACCGGCATCTCATGGCAACACAGCAAGCATGGATCCCGAATGCAGCTCCGGGCAGCTTTGCAGGTCCAGCGAACACTGCAGCAGGGGGATGGCACGGCGGAGCTACTATCCCAGCAGCAGTTGGTAGTCAGCCTGCTCCTGGACCGGCCTCGCAGCCGGTGGGGGAAAGGACTGGCCGGCAGACTATTTGGGGTGCCGTCAGCACGGAGGCCCAGGGAGGCGCGAGCGGAGAAGTGCCGGTGGTGTATGTATCTGACGACGACGAGTAGTAATCTGTGGGTTAGTGGTGATGTAATGTGTTGTCGTAGGTCATGATACGGAGTAGAGGTGATAACTGACCGGACCCCTTGAGCACAGCAGCAGCAGCAGCAGCTGCAGCAGGTGATAACCGATCCGGAGGTAGCAACAAGTCGTCGGAATGCCAACTCAGTGTCATTGTAGTTGTAGGGTCGTGTGTGCACGAGGCTAGTTTTGAAAAAAATGTGACGCTGCACCTAAATGTTTTCGTTCAGTACTAGTAGTACGTGTTGGGTGAGACTCTTGGTACGGTGGTGGAAGGTGCTGCTGATTGCCTCCGAGGTTGGGTGTGGATGTTTCTTGACTGGAACGCCATGCGCGCTGCAGGTGTTGCTGCCCGTGCCGTGCCTGGAAAACGAAACATGTTTGGTTGTGATAGATGCAGTGACACAGGCAAAGCGAACGAAGCTCGTCGTGTCCTGGCCTGAATCGTGAGGAGGGGGGGCTCTCAGCGGTGCGGTGGGGATTCAGGCATTCAGCGGTGTGCCGGTGCGACCCATTTAAAAGGGTCGGACGTACGTACGCGCGTGAGTGCGTGACGGTGGTGGTGGGTTTGGTTTGATTTTTTTTTGCAAGAAAAAAAAGAAAGAGAGGGACGTGTACAGAGACGGGAAACAAAACCGAGTCGGTGAGGCTGCTGCTACGATAGTGGTCACGTCATCCTCCTCCCATTTATGCAGACAGAGCGGTGCGGTGCACGGCATTCCTCCTCACGCCCTCCTCCATTGTCAGTCTTTACTACTCCATTCAAAGCGCGGCGAGACTCTTTCCTTCTCTCTCTCACGCTCCACGAACAAGGGCGGGGGCCCCACCGCAATCTTGCCCCCTCTGACTCTCTCGACGTTGGTGCCCCGCCGAGGGAGAAGAAGAAAGGGGGGCGCGCGTCAGGGAGACGAGGAATCTCCACTCCGACTACAACCAAGGAGGCCGGTGAATCCATGGAGACGAAGCACCGCCATGGAAGACGACCGCCCGCCGCTTGCACCTGAGGTACCTCCCCTGCTTCTCCCCTCGTCATAACTGTCTCTGCTCTGCTGCGTTTCTGCTGCCTGCCTGTCTTCAACGACAGGATTAGAATTAGAATTCCGATTCCTCTTCCTCCCCTCCTCCACGGCACAGCCGGATGCCATGCCTCGCATGCACCATCTGCTCCTTCTTGCGTTTCTCCTCCGCTTGTCATTACAGTTTGACTTGGTGGTGAGGGCCATCTTCTTCTTCTTCCTCCATTTCCCTTCCCCACAAACTCATCATACTCATACATAGTGCTGCTGGATGCTGGTGCTTCCAGATTCCATCTCCGCCGTTCGTTTACAAAATCGAACAGAATCATTCGCGCTCTGCCACCGCCAACTATTTTACTCCCTCCGAGGACAAGAGATGTGGTGCTAACCTTTCCTTTTTTTCAAACCTTGAGATTGACCCGCCCTGCACCGGGACCTTAACCATCCTCATTTCTTTACTCCCAAACATAAGATAATTCCTTTTTTTAACTACCTCCCCCCAATGCGTTTCACTCGTCGCAGCTCAGGTGACTGCGTTTGCTTTCTCACATGTTCTTCCTGACTAGGATACTGGTGACTCTGGATCGGTGAATTCATCACCCATAGTCCCATATGGTCCATGGATGAGCTTGCTTTTCTCCGTGTCCTTTTTCAGTAGAGACAAAGCCATGTGGAGACTGCAGATTTCGTCTGTTTCCTCACTTGATTAGCTAGGCACATATAGCCTATAAGTTCAGTACTCTACCTGTTAGATACCAGTAATTAGAGAAAAAAAAAAAGGAAAGAAAGGCGTTTTCTTTCTCTTGAGCTGCTTACCAAACTAATTTTAGTGACAGACACTGGAGGAAAGCCATCGATAGCCAGTGCAGGGCCAGCCACGCTTTCATGCTGTCCACTTCTACCTAAAAAAGCTGAAATATACATGCCGTAGCGGCTCTTCAATTCTGCTGTTGATTTTGAAGATGCTACACATGTATGTGTCAGGTAGCGTGTCCACATTTCTACAAAGTTTTTTTTTTGCCCTCGTTTGGAAAAAAAAACATTGACAGGCAACATGCCAACAACAATCTCGTTGCTACATTACCATTTTCTTTCTGTGCATTGCCCATCTTCACCTGCCGTGCTTAACCGTCACGGCCCCAGATAAAGAACCCCAGATAAAGAAAGTGTCAGTAGATTAGTACGAGCTTTGTTTTAATATTCTTTGCAATGCCACGTGGCTGCAAAAAAACAACGTAACATTTTGTTGCATCTGAAGATAGTGCTCTTCATGCTCCTTGAATATGCTTGCCGGCTTGCATTCTATCATTGATTTCTGGAAAAGTGGGGAACTTTTGAGCATAGAGATCGGATCATGGAGGCGTGACTACTTGATCAATTTACTATAACCCAATAATTCATTTCTAGTACTGAATCCATGAGAAATCCTGTATTATTATGATATAAGATACAGTGATATTGATGCGTATCTTGCAACTAATTTAGCATTCAACGATTCTTTGGATGGATCGCACCACCTAAAGAATTTTAAATTCGGAGCAACAATCAAGACACTACCAAGATAGCAGCATTTTTTTAAGCTCCAGGCTGCACTGGTAGTTGCAGAGGGCACATCCATAGGCGTGCATTTAGGGATGGGACACAACTATCAAATTAATCAGGATTTTGATATGGACATCTGATTACTGCAAGAAACCTCTCTCCTGTTCTTGGCCGACACAATCCAGTGGCTGAAATTGAGTTTATATCTTATGATAGTGCTTACTAGTCCAAATTGTTATTGCTGCAGATTTCTACTGGCAGGTTACTACCAGCCTATCAGGTTTTCAAAATCCTGTCCTGTTTTAATTGATTTTTTTTTGGACATTTGGTAAGACGGAATGTTACTGTTGGAAAACATAAGACAAGTTGAACCTCGGGAATAATATGTGCCCATCATTCAAAACTTGTTGTGAACATTCTGTCATCTTCTTGCACAGGCTGGATTTCAGAAGTCTGTTCCTGCCTGAGATCTCTGATCACCTCTGGACTTGGCATCTGTGACACCCGACATTACAGACCAGATGTCCTTTTAAGTTATATTCCAGTGTTCAATGCCCCTATTAGAGGCAGTCTCGTTTTAGCCTTTTAGGCCTAATAGTACTTCTGCCTACCGTGTATATAGTGCTGTAGGTTGAGATGTCTCCTATCTTGCAAGCTGCTGCACTGAGTTTGCTAATTTTTATTTGGAAGCAAGCTCAACATATAGTTGTCAAACTAGTATTGATAGCTTCTGCCACTTCATTATAATTTCCTGCATTGCATATAAGCTGCCCCTCTTTGTCTATCAGTTCTTAAACCTGATCACTTCCCATCTTTCGTCTTTACCGCCTCTTTGTTTTCTGTCTTATCTATTCTCTCAGGCATGTTGATGTATTTTATGATACAGTCAGTCAACCATGCACTTGTTTAATTTCAAAACGTGATGAGACCTGTTCATTGTGCTCTGCATGTATTTGGGTGATGTTTTGCATTCCCTTTTGGTCAACAAGCAATGGTTTCAAACATGCCAATACTTATCTTTCTATCATTATTTTTCAGATCTTTCACTGAATGGGACCTATTTGATGTTTTCCCCATCCTCTATTTGGGTGCTAGCGGATGGATCTCCACATGAAACTTCTCCTGGCCTCCCTCAGCTGTGTTCTTCTGATGCAGTCAGCATCATGTGGTAAGTTCTTCATTCTCATGAATGTACTTCTATTTTCATAGCGTTGTGGCAAAAGCATACAAAATTAGCTGAATAACGAATGGCTGATGAAAGAAGACCATATTTGATACACTGGTTGTTCTACAGATGGCACCACGGGTGAAACTGAAACCACAAATTGGACATGTGTATGCGCAGCTCATCCGCTAGGTGAATCTAACTCTAACAGCAACCTGTTGTCCAATTGCTCGTCGTCCTGCCATTGCCAACAAGGTGAGGGCAGTCAATCTTGTATCTTCTCAGTGTTTCAACACATCATTATACCAATGTGGTACTGAATTGGGGACTGCGGCAGATGAGGATGGTGGAACAGGGTCATGGAACTGCACTTGTGCCTCTGACAAGTCTCTTCAGAAAGAAGAACATGCTGTGTTACGTGATGGGAGTTGCTTCAATTCCTGTAACTGCACATCTGGTATGCAAAATGTTCTTGCTTAATGATTCAGAATTTCAAATATGTGAACCATGTAGACTGAATGTTCAAGTGAAGTTCATGTTGCTGAATGCGGTCAGCTTTATATCTTCAGGAAGTTCAGAGGAAGGGAAAAGGCATGTCTCCAGTAAAACAGTCATAATCACGCTCCTGGTGTGTGTGGTTCTCACCACTACTGCTTTCCTTGTGACCACTGTATACTACTTCCGCCGCAAGGATGCACTCTCTCCTCGTTCGCAGATATACTCCTTTGACAAATACACCAGCTGGAGCAGCAGATCAAACCTTGTCAGCCATCGATCATCTCCTCTTCCCCAACTGAAACCAAAACCGAGGCTCAGTGTTCTCAAAGGCAAGCTTGACATGATATTTATTTTCCCTGTCTGCAATTTGGATGTTTCACTTGACTGAAATGCCTGAAAATTGACACCATGGTATTATGTTCTTCTACTGGATGCAGAGTTTCTGTGTAGCTGCCCTATCATCTGTGGGGGTGAAAGTGGCACGTTCCCAGGAGTTATCATCCGGTTTTCATACTCAGAATTGGAGGAAGCAACTGGAAAATTCTCAGACGAGCATCTTATCGGAGTCGGGGGATCAAGCAAGGTGTACCGAGGCCAGATTAGCGATGGCAAAATTGTTGCCGTGAAGAAGCTTAGGCCCCTAGGAGGTGCAGACGAAGACTTTGAGTTCTTATCGGAGGTATGCGATACTGCAGTGCAGGCACCAAATGCTGCAATTTTTTGCACATCCCATTGGAATTTCCTGACTCACTTCTCATGTTTGATGATGCCATAGATCGAGCTGCTGTCGAGGCTGAACCACTGCCACGTGGTGCCATTGTTGGGTTACTGCTCGGAGATCCAGGGCCGGCAGCTGGAGAGGCTGCTGGTGTTCGAGTGCATGCCCAACGGCAGCCTGAGGGATTGCCTGGATCTGAAGCAAGGGAGGAAGCCCATGGACTGGCAGACCCGGGTGAGCATCGCGCTCGGCGCGGCGAGGGGCCTGGAGTATCTGCACGAGGCGGCGGCGCCGCGGATCCTCCACCGCGACATCAAGTCCACCAACATCCTCCTGGATGACAAGTTCAGAGCCAAGGTCTGTTAGCAGTGATTCAGTCAGTCACCTGAATGCTGCAACTCTGTCATGCTGAGATATATTTTTTCTCGTGGGTGGGTGCAGATCACTGACCTTGGCATGGCCAAGTGCCTGATGAACGACGGCGTGACAAGCTGCTCGAGCTCGCCGGCGCGGATGCTGGGCACGTTCGGGTACTTCGCGCCGGAGTACGCGATCGTGGGCAAGGCGTCGCTCAAGTCGGACGTGTTCAGCTTCGGCGTCGTGATCCTGGAGCTCATCACCGGCCGGCCGCCCATCCACAAGTCGTCCTCCACCAGGGCCGACGAGAGCCTCGTCATCTGGGTACGTGGCTTTAACTGTTCTTCGATCAGAGCAAGCAGAATCCTACAAGGATGGTGACATGATGGAGATGGCAATGGTGCGCGTGCAGGCGACGTCGCGGCTGCGGGACAGCCGGTTGGTGGTGGCGGAGCTGCCGGACCCGACGCTGGAGGGCAAGTTCCCGGCGGAGGAGATGCAGATCATGGCGCACCTGGCGAGGGAGTGCCTGCAGTGGGACCCCGAGGCCAGGCCCACCATGACCGAGGTCGTCCAGATCCTCTCCACCATCGCCCCGCCACTCCACGGCGCCAAGCGCCGGAACCTCCCCATCGCCGCCGCCTTCAACCTCACGGTCAGTGCTCTCTTTCTCGGTCTTGATGATCTGATCAGTGATCACGCCATTGCCAGTTTGCCAAGCACAGTGGCTTATATCCTTATATGATCTCGATTGCCAATTCTGCAGCCGTCACCGCACGTCGGGAGATGTGACCCAGAGGTCGTCGACATCGAGGCGCCACAGGAGTGCTCGACGGCGTCCTTCCGGTGGCCGGAAGAGCGGTGCGCGCCGCCGCCACCGGGCCGTGCGTCGTGGCCCGGCGACAGGCACAAGGGCGCGTCGGGTGGCGGCGCGGTGGTGTCGGGCGAGCTGGTGAACGGGATGCTGCTGATGAGCCCCCACGGGCGGAGCAGCTGGCGGCCGCCGCCGGGCGACGAGGAGGAGGAGGAGGAGGCGGTGGACCTGACGGAGCCACGGCTGGAGACGTTCACGCAGGCGGCATTGTTTAGATGATAAAGTGAATTACAGCTGGTAGAAGATAGCGATGCAACGGTGCCATTAGCAATAAGCTCGAGGCCGGATCATGAATGTACAGTACACAGGTAAACGCCATTAGATTGAGAAGGAAAGAAGATTATTTATTACTGTGGTCCTCGAGCTGCATCTGCTCTGCTCATTGCATGCTTCGTCCGCCACGCCGCCGACGAGGTCTGCAATGCTGCCATGTGCTTTGCAATCGCGGCATGGTCGGCCATCACCGGCGACACCAGCATGATGTCTCTCCTGCACACACATAACAAAATTGTGTAGCCTCAAACACAAGCATAATAATAACCTTGGTGTGAAATATGAGTCGGATCGGAAAACCAGGATTTATATATGGAAACGAATTAGGAGGAAGAAGCCTCGTACCAGATCCTAAAAATATTCTTTGGTCTCTGGATCGGGAGGAATCCGGAAGCCGCCGCCTCGGCCGCTCCCGCACGCCTCTCGCCGCCTCCGCTCTCCTCGCCGGCCGCGGGTTTCCTTCTTCGTCGGTAAGGCTATCACCTTACAAGTCTCCCGATTTCTCCCTCAGAGGTTGGATTCCCCTTGGCCCTCGGAAATTTAATTTTTTCGCAATCTGCTGTCTCAAGGTCGCCATGTCCGCCGCCGGCTTCCCCAGCTGGGTGCTTCTGGAACCCATCGTCCTCCGCAGGGACGACGACGAGTCCTTCCCCGACGTCACCAAGGCGCCCATCAGGGCCACCGGTACCACCTCCTGTCGCGCCCAGTTCCGCATCGCCTTCTCCCTCGCCGAGCCCCCGCTCATCTCCCGCCTCTACGCGCAGCTACCGGCTCCGGGATTTCCAGATGGCGCAGATGACCATCCCTTAAGCATCGTGGCGACCCACCGCCATCTCGTCCTGATTAGCGTCGGTACCTTGACGTCTGACGACTTGTTCATCTTCAGAGCCGACGAGAATCCTTGCTCGCTCCAACTGCTCCCCCCTTGCACCGAGCCCATCTCTTACTATACTCCCACTCCCGATAGTGACCGGGTGCCATATCGTCGTCCTCTTCCTGTTGCTGATCCCCGCACGCTGAATGTCTCATCCTTGGGCTTGTGGTGCCGAGGCGAAGGGTTTGTGGTGGCAGAGCTGAGACTCTTCCAACCCATGTACCGCCCTAAGATATTTGCTGACATCTGCTTGCTGCGTTCTGATGCCCCCCGCACCTGGAGGACCGTGCGTGTGAAGATCCTGTCCGCCCGCAGCACTAGTGATGCTAATCTCTGGCAACTCTGCTGCTGGTATACTGACACTGTCATCCCCTTCCGCAAATTCCTTTGCTGGATCGACTACGAGCGAGGCATCCTCTTCTGTGACATGTCCAAACTGCCCAACCCCCCTACTGTCTCCTTCATCTGGTTTCCTGTGGGCAAGCTGCCTCCTACCACCACTCGCTATGTCGCACGCAGCTTCTACTACCGTGGCGTGTCCGTCGTCGACCACGACCGCACGCTCAAGTTTGTCAATGTCACCCGCGATGATGGCATTCCCTTTGGAGCACTCAAACCCGGGGGCAGCTTCACCATCACCTGCCACACCCTCACCCTTGAGTCAGGCCTACCTAAGGAGTGGAAGGAGGACTACAAGCTCACCTCCAGTGGGCTCTGGGATGCCAACACCGCTGATGTTCTCCCCCGCGGCATCCTTATGTTCCCTCGAGTCGACATCAACAGGCCACATGTAGCGCACTTCCTTTTCATCGAGTTTGGACGCACCATCAAGAAGATGTGGGTGGTCGCCATTGACATGAGCACCAAGATCGTGGAGTCATGTTCTCTGTGTATCAGTGGGGAGGAGGGCCTTAAAACTGACGATGTTGACTTGATCTATCACAAGTCATTGTCTCCCCAGCCCTTCCTCCCTTCTGCGTTCTCCAAGTTCCTTAATTTGTCAAGGTACGTAAAGTTGCTGCTGCCCTGTTATCTGTCACATACTTATTACTCGATAGATTTTGATTCTACCGGTTCCATATTTGAATATTGCTCGTTTTAATCTTGCACTGTTGGCATTCAATGTGTTGTAGTGTAGGCTCTCCCTCCAACCTGCAGAATACTAGTGTATCCTGCTGCCTGCTAAACATTTGGGCCTTGCTTATGATTGGAACATAGGAGCTACCAATATATACCTTCTGTTATTGTATATGCTGTTGGAAATTACTAGCAGTTAGAACTCAGTAGTATACTAGTGTGTGTTGTCTGTTTTTTTTTTTTTTTTTTTGCAATTCTTTCCTATGTAAACTACTCTTTTATGAATTACCGCCCTTGCATGCTAAGCCTTCTCTTGGTTAGTGTACATATGCAAGTTTAATTTGAACATCATCCTTCTAGATCATTTTTAACTTGTCTCATTTATTGCAGGAATAGCAAGGATATGGCTCAGTCCAGTCTGCCAGCTTCATCGTAATTCTTAATTATCTATACTACAATGTCTTCCCGGCCAATCATTTTGCATCCGTCTAAATGGTTCCACAAGATTGGCTCCTGCCGTGCTTGTCAACAAGATTGAATGAGCTGTTTCATGTTGTGGCCTAGGAAGCATCTAGTTTTATGCTGTATGAACGGATAAGTTATATATAAGTTTATCGTGTGTTGTCGAAAAATATGTTTGCTGTGTGTCCAGCTTTTTAAGTGCAATCATTAAATTGTGACAGTGTGGATGAGTAACTTGAACTTTCCTGGTGTTGTACCACGCACGAACACCAGAAATTGCTCTGTGATCAGCAGCTGCAAATTAGCTGGTTGCACTATCGTCGTCGTTTGGTCTTGTTTTGGTGCCGTGCGAGATAAGAGAGATGATTACTCTACTTGTGAATGTTTGTTCTTGTAAAACTATTTGTTGTTGGAAGGTGATTAAACATAATTGGTCTTTTATGCAACTAAAAAACATTGAAACATTAATCTAAATAAGAATTATAAGTTTGACATAAATTTTTTTTAAAGGCTCATGTACTTAATTAGAAAGTAACTAAGCAAAAATAACATAAGCAAACATGCTTCTCTACAATTGTTGAAGGCGTAATAGCCAAAATCATCCCTGAACTATGCTGCTGGGCTCAATTTGGTCCTTGAACTATGAAAACGTCTAATTTCGTCCCTCAACTATGCTAAGCAGATCATTTTAGTCCCTGAACTATGAAAACGCCCAATTTAGTCCTTGTACTATGCTAATCGGCTCACACTCGTCCCCGGTAGCACCAGTGAGGCAATGACAGGGAGAAGTGTCGGTACTGTAGCAGTTCACTATTTTCCTCCATTTTCAAAATTAATTTCAAAATCATACAACAACATGAAAATCTCTAAAAATTAAAGTTACTTAATTTTTCAAGATCTCCAACTTTACCTTTGGAACCATCTTTGAATTCCAAGTATTTTTGAAATAGGGTTTTAAAATTTCAAATAGGGTTTTAAATTTTCAAAACCTTATTTTCAAAAATATTTGGAATTTAAAGATGGTTCCAAAGGTAAAGTTGGAGATCTTGAAAAGTTGAGTAACTTTTATTTTTGAAGATTTTCATGTTGATATATGATTTTGAAAGTAATTTTGAAAATAGAGGAAAATAGGAACAATACAGTACCTACCGAAACCGTCATTTTCCTCTTTGCGCTGTCAGTGGTGCTGCGGGGGACAAATGTGAGCCGATTAGTATAGTTTAGGGACTAAATTGGACATTTTCAAAGTTCAGGGACCAAATTAACCCGATTAGCATAGTTCAGGGACCAAATTGCACGTTTTCATAGTTCAGGGATCAAATTGAGCCCAACAGCATAGTTCAGGGACAATTTTGACTATTACGCCATTGTTGAATAGGTCCTAGGGCATATCTTATGAACTCTAGTCTTTTCTGTAATACTAATGGCATAATTCTAAATTTTGATTCAGTTTTAAGTATTGAACAAATAAGTTATGTACATGGTTGAAAAAAATATGGTCACGACTAAAGATTTTTATTGATTAAAGAAATTCACAGTTCAATCTACGTTGCTTAATATGGCAGCTGGAGAGACAGAGACTGCTGGTGTTCGAGTGCATGGCCAACGGCAGCCTGAGGAACTGCCTGGACCTGAAGCAAGGGAGCAAGCCCATGGACTGGCAGACCAGGGTGAGCATCGCGCTCGGCGCAGCGAGGGCCTGGAGTACCTGCACGGGGCGGCGGCGCCGCGGATCCTCCACCGCGACATCAAGTCCACCAACATCCTCCTGGATGACAAGTTCAGAGCCAAGGTCTGTTAGCAGTGATTCAGTCAGTCACCTGAATGCTGCAACTCTGTCATGCTGAGATATATTTTTTCTCGTGGGTGGGTGCAGATCACTGACCTTGGCATGGCCAAGTGCCTGATGAACGACGGCGTGACAAGCTGCTCGAGCTCGCCGGCGCGGATGCTGGGCACGTTCGGGTACTTCGCGCCGGAGTACGCGATCGTGGGCAAGGCATCGCTCAAGTCGGACGTGTTCAGCTTCGGCGTCGTGATCCTGGAGCTCATCACCGGCCGGCCGCCCATCCACAAGTCGTCCTCCACCAGGGCCGACGAGAGCCTCGTCATCAGGGTATGTGACTTTAACTTTTCGTCGATCAGAGCAAGCAGAATCCTACCAAATTTACAAGGACGATGACATGATGGAGATGGAACACACAGGCGACGTCGCGGCTGCGGGACAGCCGGCTGGTGGTGGCGGAGCTGCCGGACCCGACGCTGGAGGGCAAGTTCCCGGCGGAGGAGATGCAGATCATGGCGCACCTGGCGAGGGAGTGCCTGCAGTGGGACCCCGAGGCCAGGCCCACCATGACCGAGGTCGTCCAGATACTCTCCACCATCGCCCCACCACTCCCCGGAGCCAAGCGCCGGAGCCTCCCATCGCCGCCGCCTTCAACCTCACGGTCAGTGCTCTCTTTCTCGGTCTTGATGATCTGATCACGCCATTGCCAGTTTGCCAAGCACAGTGGCTTATATGATCTCGATTGCCAATTCTGCAGCCGTCGCCGCACGTCGGGAGATGTGACCCAGAGGCCATCGACATCGAGGCGCCACAGGAGTGCTCAACGGCGTCCTTCCGGTGTCCGGAAGAGCGGTGCGCGCCGCCGCCACCGGGCCGTGCGTCGTGGCCCGGCGACAGGCACAAGGGCGCGTCGGGTGGCGGCGCGGTGGTGTCGGGCGAGCTGGTGAACGGAATGCTGCTGATGAACCCCCACGGGCGGAGCAGCTGGCGGCCGCCGCCGGCCGACGAGGAGGAGGAGGAGGAGGCGGTGGACCTGACAGAGCCACGGCTCGAGACGTTCACGCAGCCGGCATTGTTTAGATGATAAAGTGAATTACAGCTGGCATTAGCAATAAGTGTTAGTATAAATGAGCTTAGAGTCATTTATTTCAATAATTAAAGAATTAAAGCTCATTGTTTTAATGTTAAGGATAAGTGAGAAATACCGTACAGGTAATTGAGGAGTCTTTTATTCGACCTATGAGGTAGAGCTTTGGTACATCTCTTGTGAAGTTGAATAAAGGAGAAATACGTGTCAAGCGCGCACGCTCGCTCGCCTCGCCTCGTTGAGGGCGTGACGATCGAGACAAGCGGTGGGGAGCGGACGGACGAGATGAGTTGCGAGACGGGAGCACCTTTTTACCGTTGGAAGGGACGAGATGAGCTGCGGGACGGGAGCACCTTTTTGCCGTTGGAAGGGACGAGATGAGTTGCGGGACGGGAACATCTTTTTGCCGTTGGAAGGGAATAATCCTCTGGCATATTCCCAACGGTGGAAGGGAATAATCCTCTGGCATATTCCCAATGGTGATTTGGTTTCCTTAACCGCGACCGTGCAGGTTCATCCCACCGCGTCCTCTCCGCGTCCCAGATCTGGATCTGGGCGCACCCCCCTCCGGTGATTTGGTTTCCTTAACCGCGACCGTCCAGATTCATCCCACCGCGTCCTCTCCGCGTCCCAGATCTGGATCTGGGCGCACCCCCCTCCGCCTCCGCCCACCTATATAAGGATCCACCGCGTCCTCTCCGCGTCCCAGATCTGGATCTGGGCGCACCCCCCTCCGCCTCCGCCCGCCTATATAAGGAGGTCCTCCTCCTTCCTCTCAACTCACCAATTCACAACCAAGGTACTCCTGTTTAGGAGACCTCTCCCTTCTCCCTCTTTGTCTACTGCTCTTGTTTTTGCATTCTCATCGCTTGCACCGCGCGCACGGTGTTGGCGAGAGCAGAGCCTCCGGAACCTCGTCCTACTGCTGAAGATCCTGCTCGGGGTACGCGGGCGATAAGGTTTTTGGGGGAGCGTCTTCACGCGACTGCTCGCTCCCTGTACGTCTACTTCCCGGCTTCACTGCGATCGAGACGAGCGGTGCGGAGCGAACGGACGGACGAGATGAGTTGCGGGACGGGAGCACCTTTTTGTCGTTGGAAGGGAATAATCCTCTGGCATATTCCCAACAGTGATTTGGTTTCCTTAACCGCGACCGTCCAGGTTCATCCCACCGCGTCCTGTCCGCGTCCCAGATCTGGATCTGGGCGCACCCCCCTTTGCCTCCGCCCGCCTATATAAGGATCCCACCGCGTCCTCTCCGCGTCCCAGATCTGGATCTGGGCGCACCCCCCTCCGCCTCCGCCCGCCTATATAAGGAGGTCCTCCTCCTTCCTCTCAACTCACCAATTCACAACCAAGGTACTCATGTTTAGGAGACCTCTCCCTTCTCCCTCTGTGTCTGCTGCTCTTGTTTTTGCATTCCCATCGCTTGCACCGCGCGCACGGTGTTGGCGAGAGCAGAGCCTCCGGAACCTCGTCCTGCTGCTGAAGATCCTGCTCGGGGTACGCGGGCGATAAGGTTTTTGGGGAGCGTCTTCACGCGACTGCTCGCTCCCTGTACGTATACTTCCTGGCTTCACTGCGATTGTTGGTATTTGTTAAGGCTACAGAAATATTATGATGGATAATCCGCAAGCGCACGGATACCGGTGAGCATTCCACCCGGGAGAGGGTTTTAAATATCGAATCCGCAAGGAGAATGGTAAAGAGAGTATCTGAGGTATATAACTAATCACTGAGTAGCTATCAAGGACTTGACAGAAAGAGAGATAAGGAAAACTTAAGGATGTCTGATTCTTATTCTCACAAGCTATGTCTATATTGTTCTTATGGGGTGATTGTCTGAAGGCACACTTAGGAAAGGGAACCTCCCGAGAATCTATGGGGGGAGTCCTACGGTTTTTATAGACGGGAGGTGGACTGCAAAGGACAGACGGGAATAAGGTCACTTCCCGCTTCTACCACACGATCCGGAATATAGAAGGCATTCATCAGCTAGCTAGTCTAAGCACCACGCTTACACTAAACATGCAACTTTAACTCAAGAGCGATAGGAATTAAAGTACTCAACGAGTTATGAACCGTAAGAACAATAAAAACAATGTTACTCACTTGAATAAGAAGTCGATCTTTCCACAAGGTCTCAGGATCAGGCTCCAATGGAGTTGATCCCAGAGGTAGAAGATGAAGAGGAGACACCGACAGGTCCGGGCCTTCCTTCAGCTTCGCCTCTACCGCTCTCTAATCCTCTCGAACAAGATTAGCTAGATCTAAATAGATCGTGGCTCTAATCTCTCAACTTGAGACTAACTCTCCAACTCTAATTCTAATCTAGAGCTCTAATCTCAGATAGGCATGGAGGATCTGATAGAATGAATTGTTGTCTGCCCTGGGGTCAGGGGGTCTGCTTATATAGCCCGGAGGAGATGACGTGCACCGTACGATCAAATCGACCTTAACTTGTAGTTTAGATTGATCCTCATAGGCGGTGGAAGAACATTCCGGAAGCTGAGCCCATTTGGCGCCAGGGGGGGCCGACCGGCCCCACCACCAGGCCGATCGGGCTGGGGTGGGCCCCCCTCGGGGTCCACTTCGGCCAGGTGGGTCCTTGATCCTTCTAGATCCTTCTTTCTTAGGTGCTAAGTCACGTTGAGTTCCGGAGCCTTCTGGAGTCTTCTAGAGTGGTTTCTTTGCATATTTTCTGAATAGTCCCTGTAAATTCATAGATTCACCAAAACTCGTGGAAATTGTCAATATAAACCCTAATAAAGTGATCTAATTATATTTTAGTCCCTTTTCCAGTAAATGTGAGGGATAAAATTCATAGATAAAATGTGTCAACAGCGATCATCTTCCTGCATCGACTTCCTTACGACTACTTCAAGCAAGGTCCGCCCACGATCATGGCTGATCCAGCGGATAACAGCGCATCGGGTGTCTCCGACACCCGCTCCACTTCTGGGTACATTCTCGAACTATTTCAGTTTCTTATATTCATGTTTAATAGGTGTTTAAACATGAACACATGCACATGCTTTATATCACTCACAATAGTCATATCTATGAAATATCTATTTAATTATGGAATTAAAATATGCCAAAATATTTCCTATCATCTAACAATAAGCTCGAGGCCCGGGGAGGACTGCATCTTCTTGTTCATGTCCTCACCATCCACACTGCATCTCTGCATCTGCATCCACGGATCATGAATGTACAGAACACAGGCAAACACCATTAGATTGAGAAGGAAAGAAAATTATTTATTACTGTGGTCCTCGAGCTGCATCTGCTCTGCTCATTGCTTCGTCCGCCACGCCGCCGACGAGGTCCGCAATGCTGCCATGTGCTTTGCAGTCGCGGCATGGTCGGCCATCACCGGCGACACCAGCATGATGTCTCTCCTCCACACACATAACAAAATTGTGTAGCCTCAAACACAAGCATAATAACCTTATGGTGTGATATGAGTCGGATTTGAAAACCATGATTATATATGGAAACGAATTAGGAGGAAGAAGCCTCGTACCAAACACATTAGGGAACAGTTTCTCTTCTAAAAAATTTCTCTAAAATCAATTGGGACCCAATCCATTTGCTCGAACTCCCTTAGTGGCTTCGTGCTTGACATAGTCCTGTCGCTTGCTTTGCTTTGTCCTGGCGTGATCACTTTTCGGGGTAGTTCTACTTTCTTCATGTTTAGCTTCTTTAACCTTTTTCGGGATTGGCTCCTCTTTCTTTTCTTCTGGGGCTGTATTTCTGAAAATTGCAGCAAGTGTCCTCGGACTTGTGTCACATTCCGGCTTTCCCAAAAGTTGTGCTTCCCAATCTCTTCGCATGGCTGCCGCTTTGCTTATTTTTTGTATAAGTAGGGCAGCTTCTGTGAGTGTTTTCTCCATGAGATCTCCTCCTGCACACATTTGAATGTATTCCATGCAATTAGGGATTAGGAAAAAGAAAAATGTATGCAAAAGTACATCACTGAGAAATCTGAGTCTTGGTCCTTGTTCAACTAACTCGTTGAAACGATTCCACGCTTGATCAATCCCTTCTTCTTCTCCTTGCTTAAAAGTAATCACTTGCCTCCTTATATGTTGGATCTTGCTTATAGGGAAGAACTTGGCAAAGAATTTTTTTATCAATTGATTCCAATTTTCCTCGACTTCAAAGGACGCAAATGAGTACCACTTCTTTGCTTCATCGGCAAGTGAGTGGGGGAAGAGATTCCATTTAAACCAAGTGTCAGGGACTCCCTCTTGTCGTACCGTATTGCATAGTGTCGTGAAGAGCTGGATATGTCTATATGGGTTGTCCGTCTCCACCCCTCGGAATGGGTTAGTTGCTGTCATCTCGATGATTCGAGCTTTGATTTCATACCTTGTCGCTTCGAGAATCGAATCCGACTCTTGTACCTTGATGTCCTCAAATCGAGAGCTAGCATAGTCTCTTAGTGATTTTTCCGGTTCCGCCAAAGGATGTCCAACGAACGCCATCTAGACAATCAAAAACAAAAACAAAACAAGGGTGTTTTTCTAGAACACAAGGGTTAGATGTTAGTAATCAACAAAATCAATGAAAGATTAAACGAAGTAAACTGGTTTGCTCCCAGGCAATGGTGCCAGAAAAAGGAGTTTGTTGACGGGTAAATAATGCATCAAGGTTCACCGCAAGCGCACGGATCGCTTGTAACCTTTTTCACCTAGGGGAGTCCCAAGGTTCATGTCAACCCAAGGAGCAAGGAGATTACTAGCGTTTAACCTAACACTAATCTAGTTGATTGAAGTCTATGGTAAAGACCTATGTCTCACACTCTCCTTCGAGTTCCTGATCTCGTCAAGCCCGCCACAATCATCTACCTCGAGTAACTCCCTTGGTAGGTTGCCGGGTCTAAACACCGACAAGAAGTCCTGCAATATCTCATACATCTTGGTGGCGAGGCGAAACAGGATGAGATGGTGGTGGGTCCCCAGGATGGCTAAGGGCGTGGAAACCCTGAGGGCTAGAAATCCCAGCACTGACAGCTACGCATAGAGGTGGGAGATGCGCGGGGGATCGGCGAGGGTGAAGGCGATACGGAACCAGGCGCCCCAGGAGGTGGTGGCGGGCGCCCTGACGGGCACTAGGGGAAGGACTCGTTGTCGTCCCCGCGGAAGACGAAGGGCTCCAGCATCACCCACCGGGGGAAGCCGGCAGCAGCGTCAGTGGCGGTGGACATGGTGATCGATCGACCGTAGGTTGTGACGACTAGCTAGCTGTGAGGACAGATCGGGGGATATACAGTGCTGATAGAGGTGGCGGCGCCCGGCAAGGTTGGGACGACTAGCTGTGAGGACTAAAAGAACACTATACTTCAAAACAAACAACTTCCAAAAATATCAGGACATCTATCAATAGTTTAATTACCTTCTCCATGCAAGTATCCATTAGGTGCACCAAACTCCGATTCCATGATTACTCTCACAATCATACTAATATGATTTTACAACCTTCGAATATAGAGTGTTTCAGAAATGCGGAGTGGATGTAGCGATCATAAGCTCTGTATCAAATTTGTACAAATATAACAAAAACTATTTAATTTCCGCATCAACTGAAAAATTAAATCAAAATAGTTTTCCTACTAAATTAGTGCTAATCAGACTTCACCTGCTTTTCTATTAAGCACACAGTTCATATCTAAGTCAAATCCTCAAATACAACTTCTCTATCAAGCATACAACCACATGTACAACCCATCATATTAAGTGGTGCAAAATTAAAATCTTCTATCACAACACGCAACACAAAACAAGCAAGAATTCAAACAAAAACATGCCACACGTGGAGAATCAAAATGTGAAACTTATCAACACATGCAACAAAAACTATAATTTAATTGGACTCCTATAATAACAGGCTCCACCAACTGGCCGGCCATCGAGGCAAGTAGTACCCGCTCCCTGTAGTATCTTCTTCAACCTTCCTTCCTCCTCGCCTCCTTTACCGCCGCCCGCCCGGGCCCCTCGCTCTCTCCCCGCCGGCGAGCTCGTCGGCGACGAGTAGGGGTAGGAGTCCCCTCCTCCTAGTAGTAGTAGATCTAGTAGTTTTTTGTTTGTTTAGTTTCTTGTGGCCTCTGTGGCATTTTCCCTCTGTGGCTTGTGCTACTTCGCCTCCGCCGCTGCCTTTGTCGTCACCGGTCTCTTTGGCCCCTTCGCCGCCGTCACTGCCGAGGTTTAGGTTAGCCTAAACAATTTATCCCCTTCCCTTCGCCCGGTGGATTTCTTCCCCTTCTTCTCCTCGTCGTACTCTCCGCCTCCCCCTCGAGATCCACCTCTCTCCGCCCCACCTCCGCAACCACCCCGTGTGTTTTGCAGTTTGGCAGCCCCGCTGTGGATCTTTGGTGGTTGTTCCGATAGCCCGCCTCCACCTACCGTGGCGTCTGTGCAGTCGTCAAACGCACCCACGAACTGCAGCTACCATTTCCTTCGTCGACTCAATAGCTGCCGCTTCGCAGTCAATCTGTAAGTGCAATCAAGCCCTAAGTGGGTCATGTTGACCACACAATTAAATGACTGATTAGCTTTTGAGTATATGTGACAGGTTGACAGTGAGAGATAGGCGCAAAAGGTAAAAAGGAGACCCCTCCCCAATTAAAATAATGCCTTCTTTTTGCTAAAGATGAAGTTTAATTCATTTTATACTTTGAAATTGTGTTTAGGATCAGCCGTACTATCAAGAGGGATTCTAATAGTGGCAAAGTTGAAACCAAATGCATGAAAACCGTCTCAATCAAAATCATCCCAGCCACAAAGAAACTCCTTCAAGCTTGTTGCCTTGCTGCTGTTCTTTCTGTTCCCAAAAGTTCCGAGGTTCAACCCCGAAGGTTCTGGACTCCCTTCAATCAGCCAGCATAAGTTCCAGATCACGGAACCTCCGAGGTTTTCCCTAGAGTTTCCGAACTTTCCTCTTCCAACCCTTCCAAACTGTCACTTTCTTCTTCTCCCCTGCACTCAGACTGCTCTTTGCTCTCTCTCTCTCACATTGCTTTGACTCCCACTAACTTGAAACCAAGATTCGACCCTTGCTTTCAAGTTCAGTGATTTCCTTGTGAGAAAAGAGAAAATCCACTCCCTCCTAGTGTTCTTGTGCACTTGGTGAAACCCTAGCTTGCTTGGTGGATCTTTTACTCTTGGAGCCTTACTCCTAGATAGCTAGAGGTACTTGGGAGCTTCCAAGATTTGTGTGGCAGCCCCAAGAAATTTGTATTACCCCGTTGTGCTTAGTGGAACCCTCCACCTATTGCCTTGGTGATAGGTGAGAGAGAGGAGAGGATTGAAAGATCCCAAAGCCTTTGAGGCTTACCTCAACAACGTGGACGTAGGCCAGCATTTGTGACAAGCTGAGCCACGAGTTAAATTGGTGTCTCTCGTTCTTTACATTTCATATATCTTTTTTGAGTGCTCTTGCTTGCTTTGCTCAAGAACTATTATGGTTTGTTGTAGATCTGCCTACTACTTGTGCTCTGGGCTTTTGTAGTGTGTAGATCTTCAATTCATATCCTAACAATCTTCTCTGTAGCTCTAGATTTGTTTATCTACTTGTTATCCGCTGGAGATCTAGCATTTGCTTGCAGGCTGTGAAGTTTCTGCAGTTTTCGGAGGTTGCAGGAAAAACCCCAGAGGTTCTGAGTTGTATTTCTCGGAGGTTCCGGGAAATACCTCGGAGGTTCTGGACTCTAACAGTGACTTGGCAAGAAAAGATTGAATTTGTTTTGCAGGCCTATTCGCCCCCTCTAGGCCACTTGTCTTGATCCTTTCACAATCCGTGGTTGTTCCGACAGATTTGCCCCTACTGGGATATGTTGTTGTTGAACGCTCTGATTCACACCTGGCCTCGGCTCGCTGTTGCCGTAGTCCCCGACAACGCTGCCGCTGATCTCGATCTCTCGTCGTACATCCGCGGTTGTTCCGACGCCCTCGCTCCCTCATGGGATGTTGCGAGCTCATCGTCATAGAACGCGCTGTTGTGCTGCCGCCTCCGCCTTGCCTCCACGCCATCCTCAGCAGCCTCTGCTGTTGCAGATCTATGCTCCAACCAACACTACTGCATCAAGCTCTGCTTCGACGACTTCGTCCCCCCCTGGGTTTCGATTTGGAGTTTCTTAAACCTCCGACGATGTTCTCCTACTACATCTTCGGTCGACCGGTGTGCTCGTCATCAACTCCGTCGTGTCTTCTTCAACTGACGCTCAGTGTGGCTTTCATCCTGGTGTACGCGCCTCTGGCACTTCTGCGACCTCTGCCGGCGAACTCGTCGTCGTTATCATCTTCGATGTGTCAGTGTTTATCTGGTCTAAGAACCTTCTTATAATTCCGTCCTCAAAAGAGGATTGATCTGTAACTTGGTTGCTTAATATAGAATTATGTTGTTGTCACAAAATAAAAAATAAAAATGGTCGGCCATCCTAGATTTTTTAATATTTTTCAATATTTTGCAAAAATAAATGGTCCGCCAAAAATTTAGCAGATCTATACATCTGCCGCCGTACCCCACGACGGTAGGGTTCCTACAGCCGTGCGGCACGGTGGCTGTGGCCGTGGCCCACTGGCAAGGGCACCTACGGCACCTACCGCCAGGCGGCAGCGTGGCCTCCAGCAATCGCCGTAGGCCACGGCGGTAGGTAGGGACCTGCCGTCGTGCCCTACGACGGTAGGTTTTTTTTTGCTGGTAAGTTACATTTTTTTGAAGCATTGATACTTAACGACGAACCACATAAACAAACAATGGCACGTACGACACAAATACCGTAACTTTGTGCCGCTGCTAGTCCTAACGTGCCTTAGGGAATTTAGATAAACGATTACAACATTTGTAGTCTAGTTATACGAGTAGTACCCGGAGAACCCGGACATCATAGACCCGCCGGAGTGCTGGGAGGGCATGTAGTACCCGTACCCCGGCGGGGGTGGTGTTGGATCAGACGGTGGCGGGGGTGGAGTTGCTGGTGGAGTGTTGTCCTTCTTCTCGTGGCATGGACAGCAGCAGAACTCGTCCTCACAGCCGGTGTTCGTCTTCACCACCATTGGTCCGGTCACCGGTCCGTCATCGTCGTTGGTAGATGTCGGATCTGCAGAAGCCAATGCCGACGCGAGCTCTTGCCTCAGGTTGAAGATGACAACATCCTCGAGGTAGTCGATGTACTGTTGATACGGGTCAATAGCTGGGGGATCCACCCATTGCACGAAACCGCAGTTATCTGGTTGGTCGGAGTACTGCAGAAACCGTGATTACATTAGTAAACCATAAAATGATGAAGGACAAAGGTCACGTAGTTTTGCTTACTCATGCTCGTGAGCAATGCCAGAAGCGTCGACCAGAGTTGTTCCATCCCTGGTAAACCTGCATCACATAGAACTCACCGTGTGCACACCTTGGCCAGTTCACCGTATGATTTGGTGCGTACTTTCTAACATCACGCATGGATTTGAAATCTCTCTTTTCTAAGATTGGAAAATTGTTGTTGAACTCTGGATCTTGCTGGCTCCATAGTGCTGGACCGAGGGAGCCCTCATCATCCCCAGTCCAGGAACTCATTGGTGCTTCTTGTGTTGTGAAGTGACACTAGAGAAGAGTACTCACATATATGTAGGCAATGAAGCAGACTGGACAGTGGGCCATTCGATCTGGGGCAAGAAAAACGGGCAGTGACTCAGAGGAAACACACCCTAGTACTAGGTTCACTGTTTGGTGCAGTGACTCACAGAAAACACACCCTATGTGTTCACTGTTTGACGCAGTTACTCACAGGAAACACACCCTAGTTTGAGTTTTACTGTTTGAGGAAACATGCTCTAATGCATCTAAAATCAAGTTCTTAAAGATACAAGCCGACTCTAGAGGATGATGAAATGAAATCGTAATTTTTTAGGGATACAGTAGCACTCGGCGTCTAGTACTCTACGTCTACTGGGTACAACGGGGGTATTTCCCCTTCCTCATGGCATCCAGCCTAGCTTCCTTAGCCCGGCGAGCTCTCTCCCTCTTCCTCTCTCTATCTGCTTCACGGGCCACGACCGCTTCACGTTCTTTCATCTCCCGGCGAATGCGAATTTCCTCCTGCTGCTCCTTACGTTTTCTTCTTGTTTTTCTGCGTCAACCATCCTTTGCCACCTCTCACGTGCTGAACGACCCATCGCCTCGACGTAACGCTTGTCTTGTTCGGACTGCTCACAATCTAGCCACTGCATAAAATCACAGAGAGGAGGTGGAGTCTTTTTTCAAAGACAAGTTAGCACATAATAAAATAGCAATGACATATTATTTATTTAATAATGCAGTTTGTTCTTACTTTTGGTCTAACATTGCGACATGGTGGGAGGGGGTCATGCTCGTAGTTCACGCACATGAAGAACCTCATCCCGTAGGCGTAGCCGAGAACGTTGCACTTGACAAGCTTACAGTTGTCACCACAGTAGCACATAGGAGTGTGGATCCCCTTTGGCAACGCAACCTTGTCCTTCCTACTGGTGAGCAACTCCAAGTTCAACTCCGGACCCGAGGAAGCCATTGCAAACCTACAAAAAAGATGAGAAATATGATAATTTATTACATGTTTCATTTGAAATTAGAGAACAATACATAACAGGATATGATAATAAATTTGTAGGCAACAAGAAAACAACAAGCAAATAAAAAGGTAATTCAATTATTACAACACGATAACATGCATAAGTTCAAATATTACAAGACCTTGCCAAATTAAATGGTTCAAATATTACAAGACGATAACATGCATAAGTATTTCAAATATTACAACACGGTAGCACAAACAAGTACGATCACTGCATTCCTTCGGTGTAGCGACGGGAACGACGTCCACGTCCACTAGCTGAAGGTGCTGGAGAAGTGGTAGTGGAAAAGTAAGATGCTTCGGTGCATTTCTTGTAGGAGTGTCCTGGATTGTTGCACTTAGAGCATATCTGCACCGGAGGACCAACTTCAGCCTCGTCCATGTTGTTCCTAATCCTCTTCTTCTTGCGTCGACCAAGACCTTGGCACATGGTTGGATCTGGATTTGGTATGTACAACACATTGTCTTTGGGGTCTTGAGTGAAAGTACCAAGATGTAGTAGCCCTCAATAGTGTGGTTCCAAGTGTCTAGAATGGTTTGCTTGAAAAAGTATTTAGACACGTACCGACCCCAATGGTTATTCTTTGTTGCAAGGCATGCAGCGATCACATGTGAGCAGGGGTAGTGTAGCAGCAGTGGCTTCTGGCATGAGCATGAGCATGTCTGATTCCCAATAACTGTTTGTTGTATTGTTATTTCACCATTCGCTTTTTGTGATTTGGACTGGCAATTTATCTGATATTTCCACTGAACTTCCTTGTCAAGATCACGACGTAGAGGTTGTGGGTAAACTCTATGAGCAAGAGCAGCCTTCTGTTTTTTGGTCAAGTACTCAGTCATCCATGTTGAATACACCTTTTGACAGTCCTGCATAGCTGCATGTGCTGCAGTAGCACGCTCAAGAAAGTACTTCATTGTGCGGTACAAGAAGAACTCAATGATACCAACAAGAGGGAGAGCTCTCGCACCACGCAAAACCGCGTTGTAGACCTCAACAAAATTTGTTGTCATTATCCCATGCCTCACACCTCCCTTATCAAACAGGAGACACCATTTCTCCTTAGGCTCATTCTGAATCCACGGGCTAAAGGTCTTCACAGCACGTCCCGTTCTCCTTCTGACATTTGGAGCATCTAGCCCCATGTCCTCCAGAGAAACTGGCTCTTCCCCGGGTTCAGTACTTATTGGCTTCTTAGCTATCTCTTCTGATGCTTTCTTCGTCAGATCATCTAATTTTTGCCATAGCTCGTAGAATTTTTTCTCCTGATTCGTCGAACATAACCACTTGAACAATTGTGTAAGTTCTTTGTTCTTGAACTGGCTATAAAAGTTTGCTCCCATATGCCTCATGCACCACCTGCTATGCACATCTGACCATTGTGCTGCTCTGTGACGTTCTTCACTACCTTCTTTGATGTCATTAATGGTCTGCAAAATACCTTTGTGTCTATCGTGTATCACACACACGTCTGACACATCTTCCACCACCATCTGCTTCAATCTCTCCAGAAACCAATACCAACTGTCACCATTCTCTCCCTCTGTAAAAGCAATTACCAATGACAACAACTGATTGTTGCCATCTGCAGCCACAACTGTAAGGATTGTGCCCTTGTATTTTCCTGTTAGGAATGTGCCATCTATGCAAATGACTGGTCGACACTGTTTGAAGGCAGTAATAGTTGGACCCAATGCTAAGAAGGTCCGCTGCAAGACTTGCTTCCCTAGTCTTGATACAAGATTATAAGCCTTGATATCATAATAACTACCAGGATTGAGCGTGGTAATTGTGTTCAGCAATCGAGGCAGATTGTCGTAGGATGCTTCGTAAGTACCCCACCTCAACTCCATTACCTTCTTCTTCGCCATGTATGCCTTACCATAACTTATCAGGTACCTAAATTTCTCCTCAATTGCCAAGATAATGGACTTAGGCTCATAAGCAGGATTTTCCACAATCTTAGCAAACATCTGGCTGGCCACAAAACCGGCTGACAAATTACGATGGCTTGCATCTAGCTGGTCAAGTACACAAGTGTGATCCACAACAGACCTGACTTCCCAGTAATTTTTCCACTTGCCCTTGGAAGCATACACTCGAAAAGGACAGTTGGACTTCACACATTGTACATCATATATGTGTGGAGAACTCTTCACTACCCTGAACTCTCTCTGCTGAGTAAGGGTGGCCCACCTCTTCACTGCATCCTTCACCTCGACTGCACTCTTATACATGGCGCCAACACAAATCTGATTCTCTCTATACTCCCAGGACACATTCTCACCAGGATTGACAGATAGCTGTGAGAAATTGTAACTGTCCCAGTCCCTTAGCACTAGCGGGTCATCCTCATCATCTGAGGAGTCCTCTTGCAACCCACGTTCATCGTCACCGGCCTCCATTTCGTACTGCCTGAGTACTTCTTCATTAACTTCCCCCTCGTCAATTTCACCACGGGCCTCAAAGGGTGTGTCACCATCTCCATCTTCTGCCTCAGTGGAGCACCATCTTCTTCTTCTGCCTTAGTGGTATCACCATCTCCTTATTCTGTCTCAGTTGCAGGACCATCTCCTGCTTGTAGTTCAGCCTCACCCTGGTGAGCACCACTACCCTCCTCATGCACTTGACTACTAGACCCAGCCTTATGAACAACTTGGATAAACAACATCACAGGCAAACCAATTTGACATGCTGTTCTGATATAACTCCTCTAATGTTCAGTACCTTGAAGTGGCATAAGCTCTCAATATACTGCCTCACTCCTGTTGATTAGAGCCATAATGGACAAGTCATGTTGCTCTACATCTACATGGAATGCCTTATAAAAAAAGTTGGTTATGGACCCCAAGTTCTTTCGGCTGCTCTTCTAATCACATGGTCAACCGAATCAAATTCTGACAAGTCAACTCCATGTTCACCATATCTAATCTGGCTATTACCGAAATACAACTTGACAGTAATTGCATCCGACATGTCTGACAGCATGAAAAAAAATCGCTATTAACAAGTGGATCTGTAACTACAAAATATATCTACTCAGAGCTACACTAAAAAATTAATTTTACTAATCGATCTACACTAAAACTATTATTTTACTATGCAGGTCTACACTAAAACTATATTTTTACTAAGCAGATCTACACTAAAATAGTACTTCAAATATGAATTATCACAGTTCAAAATATTAAGTACCAGAGTATTTACCTCTAACGAGACGAAAAACCGGCAGAGCTTCGCACCTTCGCCACCTCCTCCTCACTCCCTTCTCTTCTCCCCCCTCTTTCTCTTTTTTCCGAATTATTATGACATTTTCGACTGAATTTCGACCTTATATAGGCTGCAGATCCTAGCGCCGTGGGGCACGGTGGTACCAGGCCTGCAGCCGCCGTGCCCTACGGCGCTAGGACCTGTCGCCGTACCCCCACGGCGGTATGTTCATACCGCCGTGAGGTACGGCGGTATGTCCATCGGACGCTTCGGGCTCACGTCTGGCCGTGGGCCACGACCACTGCCGTCGTGCCACACGACGGTAGGGACCCTACCACCGTGGGGTACGGCGGCAGATGTATAGATCTGCTAAATTTTTGGCGGACCATTTATTTTTGCAAAATAGAGAAAAAATAAATATAAAAAAAAATTCGCCATCCTATAGTAAAATAAAAGGCCGCAAGGCTTTCTAGTTAAATTCTAGGCCGCGCAGCAGGCCGTGGGCTGATTCGATTTCTTTCAATAGGTCGGCGGCGGCCCGATAGATGGAGTACATAAGTCGTAACCCTAAAAATCCTCTTTGGTCTGGAGGAATCCGGAAGCCGCCGCCTCGGCCGCTCCCGCACGCCTCTCGCCGCCTCCGATCTCCTCGCCGGCCGCGGGTCTCTTCTTCGTCGGTAAGGCATCACCTTACAAGTCTCTCGATTTCTCCCTCAGAGGTTGGATTCCTCTTGGCCCTCGGAAATTTAATTTCGCAATCTGCTCTCCCTCAGAGGTTGGATTCCTCTTGGCCCTCGGAAATTTAATTTCGCAATCTGCTGTCTCAAGGTCGCGGGATCCCCAAGGTCGCCATGTCCGCCGCCGGCTTCCCCAGCTGGGTGCTTCTGGAACCCATCGTCCTCCGCAGGGACGACGACGAGTCCTTCCCCGACGTCACCAAGGTGCCCATCAGGGCCACCGGTACCACCTCCTGTCGCGCCCAGTTCCGCATCGCCTTCTCCCTCGCCGAGCCCCCGCTCATCTCCCGCCTCTACGCGCAGCTACCGGCTCCGGGATTTCCAGATGGCGCAGATGACCATCCCTTAAGCATCGTGGCGACCCACCGCCATCTCGTCCTGATTAGCGTCGGTACCTTGACGTCTGACGACTTGTTCATCTTCAGAGCCGACGAGAATCCTTGCTCGCTCCAACTGCTCCCCCCTTGCACCGAGCCCATCTCTTACTATACTCCCACTCCTGATAGTGACCGGGTGCCATATCGTCGTCGTCTTCCTGTTGCTGATCCCCGCACGCTGGATGTGTGCTCCTTGGGCTCGTGGTGCCGAGGCAAAGAGTTTGTGGTGGCAGAGCTGAGACTCTTCCAACCCATGTACCGTCCTAAGATCTTCGCTGACATCTGCTTGCTGCGTTCTGATGCCCCCCGCACCTGGAGGACCGTGCGTGTGAAGATCCTGTCCGCCCGCAGCACTAGTGATGGTAATCTCTGGCAAATCTGCTGCTGGTATACCGACACTGTCATCCCCTTTGGCAAATGGCTCTGCTGGATCGACTACCAGCGAGGCATCCTCTTCTGTGACATGTCCAAACTGCCCAACCCCCCTACTGTCTCCTTCATCTGGTTTCCTGTGGGCAAGCTGCCTCCTACCGCCACTCGCTATGTCGCACGCAGCTTCTACTACCGTGGCATGTCCGTCGTCGACCACGACCGCACGCTCAAGGTTCAAGAAGGCGCGCGCTCTCTAGGCGGTGACCCATCGCCTAGAGCCTAGGCGTTTTCAAGGCGTTTTTCTATATCACTAAATATGTAGTTAAATAATTAATATATGAAATAAAGACCAAGATGGCTGCATGCATACCTTGGTTAATCACTTAATCTCCATGCCTTGTTCTTGAGGCAGAGGCAGCTAATCAATAACAAAATAACAAATCACTAACAAAATAACAGTAGGCAGTAGCAGGCAAATGAGCATAAAATACACAATGCAGACAGATCTTAAAGTACTTTGCGATTAAACTACACAGAGGCAGAGGCAGTGAGGCATATAATACACAAAAGGTGCTACAATCTAGGGGCAGATGCATATTTTACACAGCAATTCGCAATCCATAGGCACTATTCATCAATAATCAAATCGACAGCACCACTATAAGAGCTGAGACGGCAGATGGAGCAAGAGGAGGGAGGAGGCGGGCAGAGGAAGAAGCAGAGCATACAAAGTTAGAGGAGGGAGGAGCAGAGAGGTGGATGAGGAAGGGAAAGACCTGTAGAGGAGGCCAGGAAGGATGAGCGAGGAGCAGAGGAAGACAGGAAGACCATCTTACCTTGGATCTTGGTGTCGCGCGTCAGCCGGCGGCGACGACCTCTGTAGTTGACTCCTCGCCCTCGGGGCCACGGGCTCGCTGTGGCTTGGAGAAGGAGGAGCCCGGGGTCACGGCGGGGGTGGGAGGAGGTCGCACCCCGGTTGGTTCACGCAGTCGGCGGGAGGAGGTCACGGCGAGCAGCGGGACGATCTCCACCGGCGGCAGCAGTGAGGAGCTCTTTCTATTTCTCCCTCCTTTACCCCAACGCATCCAGCTCTCTTCCTTATCCTTTCCCGCCGCCGCGCACCAAGGTTTCCCGCGCGTTTCTTCCCGCCAACGCGCGCTGCGCTCGCGCGTGCTGCCGCGCCGCCAAAAATTGGGCCCGCGCGCCGCGAACCCGCCTCCGCGCCGCCTTCTCCCCGCCTCCGCGCCTTCTCCCCGCCTCCGCGCCGCCGCCGCCTAGAGGCCTGCATACCCCCATAGGCGCCGCGGTCTGCCGTCGCCTCGCGATTAGGCGCGCCTAGGCGGCCGCGGAACAGCGCCTTTTTGAACCTTGCGCACGCTCAAGTTTGTCAATGTCACCCGCGATGATGGCATTCCCTTTGGAGCACTCAAACCCGGGGGCAGCTTCACCATCACCTGCCACACTCTCATCCTTGAGTCAGGCCTACCTAAGGAGTGGAAGGAGGACTACAAGCTCACCTCCAGTGAGCTCTGGGATGCCAACACCGCTGATGTTCTCCCCCGCGGCATCCTCATGTTCCCTCGAGTCGACATCAACAGGCCACATGTAGCGCACTTCCTTTTCATCGAGTTTGGACGCACCATCAAGAAGATGTGGGTGGTCACCATTGACATGAGCACCAAGATCGTGGAGTCATGTTCCCTGTGTATCAGTGGGGAGGAGGGCCTTAAAACTGACGATGTTGACTTGATCTATCACAAGTCCTTGTCTCCCCAGCCCTTCCTCCCTTCTGCGTTCTCCAAGTTCCTTAATTTGTCAAGGTACGTAAAGTTGCTGCTGCCCTGTTATCTGTCACATACTTATTACTCGATAGATTTTGATTCTGCCGGTTCCATATTTGAATATTGCTCGTTTTAATCTTGCACTGTTGGCATTCAATGTGTTGTAGTGTAGGCTCTCCCTCCAACCTGCAGAATACTAAGCCTGCTGCCTGCTAAACATTTGGGCCTTGAAGCTTATGATTGGAACATACTCCCTCCGTCCCTTATTGATGGTAGTTGGGAAAGCGTGTCTGTGAGGGGAATCACTGTTTTTTAACGACCAACAAAAATGGACGTAGGGAGTAGGAGCTACCAATATATACCTTCTGTTATTGTATATGCTGTTGGAAATTACTAGCAGTTAGAACTCAGTAGTATACTAGTGTGTGTTGTCTCTGTTTTTTTTTTTTTGGCAATTCTTTCCTATGTAAACTACTCTTTTATGAATTACCGCCCTTGCATGCTAAGCCTTCTCTTGGTTAGTGTACATATGCAAGTTTAATTTGAACATCATCCTTCTAGATCATTTTTAACTTGTCTCATTTATTGCAGGAATAGCAAGGATATGGCTAAGTCCAGTCTGCCAGCTTCATCGTAATTCTTAATTATCTATACTACTATGTCTTCCCGGCCAATCATTTTGCATCCGTCTAAATGGTTCCACAAGATTGGATCCTGTCGTGCTTCCCGACAAGATTGAATGAGCTGTTTCATGTTGTGGCCTAGGAAGCATCTAATTTTATGCTGTATGAACGGATAAGTTATATATAAGTTTATCCTGTGTTGTCGAAAAAGATGTTTGCTGTGTGTCCAGCTTTTTAAGTGCAACCATTAAATTGTGACAGTGTGGATGAGTAACTTGAACTTTCCTGGTGTTGTACCACGCACGAACACCAGAAATTGCTCTGTGATCAGCAGCTGCAAATTAGCTGGTTGCACGATCGTCGTCGTTTGGTGTTGTTTTGGTGTCGTGCGAGATAAGAGAGACGATTACTCTACTTGTGAATGTTAGTTCTTGTAAAACTATTTGTTGTTGGAACGTGATTAAACATAATTGGTCTTTATGCAACTAAAAAACATAGAAACATTAATCTAAATAAGAATTATAAGTTTGACATAAATATTTCTTTAAAGGCTCATGTACTTAATTAGAAAGTAACTAAGCAAAAATAACATAAGCAAACATGCTTCTCTACAATTGTTGAATAGGTCCTAGGGTATATCTTATGAACTCTAGTCTTTTCTGTAATACTAATGGCATACTTCTAAATTTTGATTCAGTTTTTAGTATTGAACAAATAAGTTATGTACATGGTTGAAAAAAATATGGTCACGACTAATGATTTTTATTGACAAATATTAAGGGTTATTGATTAAAAAAATCACATTTCAATCTACGTTGCTTAATATGGCAGCTGGAGAGACAGAGACTGCTGGTGTTCGAGTGCATGGCCAACGGCAGCCTGAGGGACTGCCTGGACCTGAAGCAAGGAAGGAAGCCCATGGACTGGCAGACCGTCACCCGGGTGAGCATCGCGCTCGGCGCAGCGAGGGGCCTGGAGTACTGCATGAGGCGGCATCAAGTCCACCAGCATCCTCCTGGATGACAAGTTCAGAGCCAAGGTTTGTTAGCACTGATTCAGTCAGTCACCTGAATGCTGCAACTCTGTCATGCTGAGATATATTTTTTCTCGTGGGTGGGTGCAGATCACTGACCTTGGCTTGACCAAGTGACTGATGAACGACGGCGTGACAAGCTGATCGAGCTCGACGGCGCGGATGCTGGGCACGTTCCGGTACTTCGCGCCGGACTACGCGATCGTGGGCAAGGCGTCGCTCAAGTCGTACGTGTTCAGCTTCGGCGTCGTGATCGTGGAGCTCATCACCGGCCGGCCTCCTACCAAATTTGCAAGGACGATGAAATGATGGAGATGGCAATGGTGCGCGTGCGAGACAGCCGGCTGGTGGTGGCGGAGCTCCCGGACCCGACGCTGGAGGAAGTTCCCGGCGGAGGAGATGCAGATCATGGCGCACCTGGCGAGGGAGTGCCTGCTGTTAAACCCTATGGATCGGCTACGAGTAGATCAAGCGGGTAAAACTCTGTACATGACATACCTTGAATCTCCTGGTGAGCCAGTCATGGCGAGGACGACTCAGTGGAGGTGTTGATGACTACGACGGCGTCTGGTGGTTCTTCCCATCGCTTCAGCGCGACCCTCTAGATCGGATTAGGGTTAGGAGTGTGAGGACTGTAGCAGTGGCGGCAAACCTCGTGTCTGGAGCCTGTGGCCCTCACTCACTCTTATAGTGCTGCGCGACAGGGGCCCACCAGCCTTCTAACAGGCTGGACATCCTCGATCAGGACGCAAGCCAAGGGCCCAATGGACCGTTGGGTCCATTATGGAGAGATCAACCTAGCATTCTCTCTCTTGATCTCATCATACTCCCTCCGGTTTGGTAAAAGAAGTCGTTTAGGACAGCGACACGGTCTCCAAAGTACAACTTTGACTTCTTATTTTTATAAATATAATTATTAAAAACTAACATATGTATACTTTTATGAAAGTATTTTACAAGACAAATCTACTAATGTAGTTTTCACATTTCCAAACTCAACGACTTAAAAGTTATTCATGATTTATATTCCCGATGTTTGACTCAAACCTTATCCAAAACGACTTTTTTTACCAAACCGGAGGGAGTATACTTTTAACCTCTTTTCTTATTCCATTACAGATCAGTGCATAGAGCATGTTTCATTGTCACGGTCAATCTCGATTCATGTCAATTCCCATTAGATTTAACAGCTACGACACACATCTCTGTTATGAAACATATTCTTTAGCATTGGGTCCTTTATTGTCCGAAATCATAAACTATACTATGACCCATGTCGCATATGTGTTCTTTAAGCGCACTGGGTTGTAAGCTTTTCGTAAGAGGATACTCAAGTACTTGTTTGCCTCTTATATGCGCAATATCTTAAATGTGATTTCAAACTTACTCCTTTACAACATATAACTTTGTGTCAATGTGTTTGGCAGCACACTTGACTCGTTGTCATAGGAGTGAATTACTTCAATGGTTATTGCTATTGCCAACCATTATCAATTCCGAGTACATGTTCCATTAATCATTTTGTCGGCCCTTCAGCCTTGTATCATGCTATACCACATCATTGCATCATGCTATACCACATCATTGCATCACATTGATGATAATTGTTTTACCCTTTGGAGCTTTTCCAAAGTTAGCGACAATTGTGGATTTCGCTACACATTTCACAAATTCCATCTTTGTACTTGTCGGGGACGGTCATTAGGGGTCTCCTAATGAGGGGATAATCACCCTCGTTAAACGCGAAACCACCCAGGGACTGTCTATCCTTGGCCACAGGACTGCGCAGGCCCACAGCCCGCCACGGCCCAGCAGTGGCCTGAAAGGTCTGCTTGACCGCCTCGCTCGAGGGCTCCCGTCCCTCGAGCGGATCTCCGCCTCGCTCGAGGGTCCCGGCCCCTCGAGCAGATCTCCATTTCGCTCGAGGGGTTCGGACCCCCTCGAGCGGGCAACCACCCCCGCTCCGCTCGGTAGCGGCATTTAATTCCCGGCCCCACGGCGGGACGCCGAAGTCAAGGGGGAACCTTCCCCCACGCCGCGCTCCTGACACGGTCAGAGCGCCTGACACCGCCACAGTGCGGCCTGGCCTGCCACTACACGGCCATCCCCGGCACTGTGAGGGCGCAGCGCGGCCCTGTGCGAACAGGCCGGTGTCATTCCGTGCCACTGTGCCACCTGCCCTCCGTCCTCCCCTACGGCAAGACCCTCGAAAGGGCATAGGGGTACCCTCAAAAGGTGTACGGACGGCGAGCAGGCGCACGCACTAACCGGCACCGCCGTACGAGCGGCGTGCGCCGCGTCCCCTCCACCAACTCCGGCGCCGCCTGGCCACCCCGGGCGCTGTGCAACTGACCCGAGGGCTGTGCGGCCATCACCAGCACTGTGCCGCCATCCCCACCGTCGTGCCACCTGCCCTCCGTCCTCCCCTACGGCAAGACCCTCGAGAGGGCATGGGGGCACCCTCGAAAGGTGTACGGACGGCGAGCAGGCGCACGCACTGACCGGCACCGCCGTACGAGAGGCGTGCGCCACGTCCCCTCCATCAACTCCGGCGCCGCCTGGCCATCCCGGGCGCTGTGCAACTGACCCAGGGGCTGTGCGGCCATCACCAGTACTGTGCCGCCATCCCCACCGCTGTACGACGGCACACACGGCACTGTGTGGACACCCCGGTGACGCGCCGCCATCCCGCGCCACCAACTCCGGTCCTTTCTCCGGCGGATATGCCCTCGATTCAACGGGACCGCCCCTCGAAGTCAAAGCAGGACAAGTCGCAGTGACCGCCACGCCGCCCGCGGAAGCCGGAGGGCGCCACCAACCCGCGCCAGGAACCACGACACGCGGGACAAGACCGCCGGCGCCATGCTTATTAGTACGTAACCACTGTATCGGCTGCTGTGCAGCATCCTGTAACTGTCCTCCCTTGGCCTATAAAAGGGAGAGGCAGAGCCCCCTGCGCGGGGAGGACGAAACACACTCACCGCGCACAACACGCCGCCTTGTTCCAAATATTGGCACTTGCCTCAATCACTTAGCCGGGATCTGGGGGAATTTCCTCCTCTCCCACCGTGCTTGTAGCCCCCCTCTACAGGCACCACCGGTGCAAGCTAATACGAGTGCGGAAGCACACCTGCTGGACGTACGGCCGCGTGGCCGGAACCAGGATAAACCCCCCGTGTCACCTTAGCTAGCACCGACCATCGAGGAGCTGATCTCAGCGTGAATCACTGGTTGGTACCGGTGCTAATCCGGACACCGACAGTACTCACAACCTTTTGTGAGTACTTGATATTTCCAACTTAGCATGAGGCTGATACACTTAACTCCATTCCAGTGATCTATATCTGGACTGGACATTGCCAAAACAACCTGGATATATGAACTATGTCAGGGTAAATTCTATCTTTTGCATTCACTAAGCTTCCAACAGCTGAAGCATATGGTACCGTATTCTTTTAATCTATTTCATATTGACTCTTGGAACATAAAAGCTCCCAAAACCATTACCCATAATGACAGGAATAGGCGTAGGCTTACTCGCATGCATACTTTATCTCTTTGCATCTTTTCTAAGTATGCCTCTTGCGATAGTTTCAATACCCCTTTTCTGTTATCTCGGTGAATCTCGATTCTTATAGTGAGAGACATTCACAGAAAACTTCCTTTTGAGTTTTGAGGACAAGGACTTCTTAGTCTTCTTTTACGAAGATTAGGAAATGAATTTCTCATTTTGTAACTTTGTACAAATGTTGTCCTCTTATTCTCTTTTAAACCCAAAATTAACAACCAATTCTTTTATCTTTGAATGTTATCATTCATAAATGACTTCTTTAGACAACATTCCTTATCTTCTTTTACTTTATGGCAAAAACTCTTAGGCTGTGCTATGTAATACTTTCATCTGATGTAACTCAGATCACGATGTGCTTGTAGATTCATTGTATTCTTTTTGCACAATACTTTTGATTTAAGATGTGCTTTGCTTATTCACATATTCCCTCTGGAGCCACGTCACGACTTGTAGACCCATTATAGCCTACTGTTCTGGCTCCACTGAGAATTACTTCTGAGTCCCAAGCTTCCTCGGGATTCATCAGTTTCAATTTTCAACGAACAAGCGCTTCTTATGGTTTTCACATATGAGGTGGAATAAACCTCCATGTGAACTTTTCTATATTACAAACTTTGCAATCATCAGTAATATTTGAACTTATGACTCTTTGAGACCTACTAGGGCCTCAACCTCTAGCACGTTCTGTACCTCAACTTTTGGAATATCTTCCATATGGGGATGCAATAGCTCTCCCATGCACAACAATGTGTGGCTCCTGAAGGACAAGTTCCATATCTTCACTCATTGTTGCCACGAGTGTTGAGAGAAGTGGCTCGTGAATCATCGAAGTGAGCACATATACCCGCTTCTCCTCAGAGTCAATTTCTCGAGCCTCCATGCTCCCCTGATTGCTCTCATATCCCAAGAAGACAATATGTCTCGTTAGAAATGGAAAACCTTTTCTTTTATCTGAATGGTCAACAAAATGGCTCCCCCAGATCTTTCCATCTATTATAAAGATAGTGTACCTTTAAACTTTCCTTTTTCTTTCATCTGGATTTCCAACAAAATGGCTCCCCTAGATCTTCCCATCTATTATTGTGAGACATGGGTACCCCTAGGTCCCCACCGACCAAGCTCACGGCCGTCTCCGACAAGTGGGTCCGGCCTACCAGAAGACCCGCCGACCTGTCAGTAGGCCCAACCGACCTAGTTGGCGGCCCACACGACCTCCCAAAGACCTTCCAGAAGATTCCGGACGACCTTATCCAGAACAACCACATGACTTGGCGTACAAGACAAGACAACGATGGATTTCGACCAAAGCAGATCAACGGATATGGCAAGTGTCGTAGTCAGCTAGATTTAGGTCTCCTGGTCGTGTCCGACCTGGAGTCTGGGAACCGACCTTGTCCGCTGGCCAATATAAGGCAGGCAGGGCGACCCCTTGTATCAATACGCAATCCTCAAGCAATCTACACCAACTGGACGTAGGGTTTTACTCTCCGGAGGCCCGAACCAGTATAAACTCGCCGTGTTCTCTGTGTTCCGTGTGCTCGTGCGCAACCTTCGAGTTCTTAGCCTTAGATTCCACCTCGCCGAACAACTAAACCACAGGGATTAACACCCCCGTGGGCTGTCCAGATCTCACCATCTGACAGTTGGCGCGCCAAGTAGGGGCGGAATCCAAGGTTCTTCGTGCAACTCGATGGCTCCGACCAACGACGTCATCTTCCCGGAGAGCATGGCGGACATCCTCACCAATCCTGTCGACATCTGCTTTGGTTCAATGCCGGCGAAATCCACCGATCCAGCCGCCTGCCTCGTCATCGAGAGCAATGCGGTCACCTCCAACCAGCAGGTCGGTACAGATCTGCTGGCGGAAACCCACCCACCCACTCCTAGCGACCTGATCGCGGGGCTCGATCGTGTTGAAGGCATGCTCTCCGACACGATCAAGGTCTGCGAACGCGTCAAACGCCCCCGCTGGACCCCTCCGTCCTCATCCAGCATGCCTCTTGGCCTGCGGAACGCAACTCACGAAGCGTCTCGCTACATGAAGTGCAAGATCCAGATCGAATCTGGACCCAAGACACCAGATCGTGGAAACTGCAGGAGTCACCTCGATGACCCTTGCCCCATCCATGAGAACCCCAAACACACGGCTCGCCAGTGCCGTGTGCTCAAGAAGCTTCGACGACCTCTCACCGCGGCTCATCGCCGCCATATCAACCGAGAGTCGTCCCCGGACCGCCTCGCATTTCAGATCGCCCGCACGACCATCTCCCCGAACTATCCGGGAGAAGCGTTCGAGACTCCAGATCATGAGGTCTTGGTTGTCTCTGCGGATGTACCACCTCAAGACGGAGAGACAGATGAGCAGCGCGTGGAGCGCGAGAACGCCAACGCCGCAAGAGCGATACGTCGTCAGCAGGAGTTAGCCGCAGCCACCCCGGCTGCAGGTCAGCATGCAGGCAATGCCGGTCAAGGTGACGGCAATCTACCAGCAGGCAACAATGGAGCGCAAGCACCCGCGGCTCCAGCAGCTCCCCAACAACGCAACGAACCTCGTCGAAACCGCCTGCGTGCCAGAGACCTCTTGCGCGATTTCGAACAAGACGGCCACGAAGTCTACAACTCGCCTCAAGCCAACCTGGGTGCAGCCCTTGCCGCACTTGGTCAACTTGAAGACACCCCCGCAATACGGCGCCTTCAAGCCCACATTCGCGTCACCACTGCTCAGGTCGAAGAAAGGGGCCCAGGGTACAGCAGATCGGCCGTAAGCTCCTACTCCAGGAGTAGGTCGGAACACCCTCGGCAACGACGTCGCTCCAACACCAATGCTCCCCTTCAGCCTGTCACCGAAGAGGGAGGTGGAGAAAACGAAGTGGTACAGCCGGTCAATCCCGCTGCCAATGCTGCCGCTAACGCCGCAGCCAACCCTGCCGCCAACACCGCAGGCAACGTCGCTAACAATGCAGCTAATGCTGCTGGCGCCCAACAAAACGTCGGAGCTCAACCTCCACCAGTTCAGGCCAACCACGCCGAGGGAAGTCAGCGTCGACGGATACGAGATGAAGTGGAGATAGCACGTCGTGTCAACTACGACCGCATCAACGGGGTCCCCGATCTCCTTAATGCCAACAATCCAATCAGAGCAACAGAATTGCGGAATATGCACGACCAAGAACTCCTCCGACGTGCCCAGTACGACCAAGATAATGGTCCGCCAGACGACCTCTACATCATCCCAACAGCATACGCTCCATCGGCCAGCCCGGGAGCAGTCAACAACTTCCCGGCATTCTCACGACGTCTCAGGACGATCAAATACCCCAAAGACTTCAAACCAGCCATTGAAAAGTACGACGGTCGCTCCGACCCAAGTATTTGGCTCAAGATGTACAGCATTGCGGCACGCGCCTCTGGAGGCAACGAAGATCACATGGCGGGATATTTCCCCCTTGTGATGGGTAAAGCGCCACTCCTATGGCTCGACAACCTTCCTGCAGAGTGCATCACCTCGTGGGCGACCTTGTCGCGTCTTTTCACGACCAACTACCAAGCGACCTACAACCGACCGGGCAACACGCACCACCTCGCAAGAGTACGGATGCGGCGTGATGAAACTCTCCGAGAGTACACTAATCGCTACTTCGAAAACCGCAACACTCTCGCGGGTGTTAAAGACGAAGACGTCATAGCATACTACAAGAAGGGGATAACCAACATCAAGCTCTTCGAGAAGATCCACGAAGCTGACGCACACACCATTGGCGACCTCATGGCTTACGTCGACAAGCTTGTTGACACCCAAGACGCGGTGATGCACGACTTCAAGGGAGAAGACCACTACGATGGAGGCAACAGGTCGCGAAAGCGATCCGGAGAAGCCTACGTAGCTGATCCACCCAGACCTTCCACCTTTCTTGAAGGCGACTTCAACATGGTCATGGATGACCAGTGCCAGTTCCACCGTGACACCAAGCACACCATGAGGGAGTGTGAACAGCTCAAGCGTGCTCTAGGGGTTCCCCCAGAGCCTAAGAAGACCAAGAGCAACAGCAACGACGACCAAAATAGCGGCCGCCGCTACGACAATCGTAACCGTCGACCTGATCGACGTGATTACCGAGATCGCAGACCTTACCGTCGTAACGACGATAGGGACCGTTGTGATTATCGCCGCGATTATCGCCGCGACGACCGACGTAATGACAGACGTGACGATTACCGGTGGGAGGATCGCCGCGAAGACAACCATAACGACCGGCGCGAGGATCGCCGCGACGACCGCCGTGACGACCGGCAGGACGACCATCGTCGCCACGACAACCACAACCGCAACGACAACAACCGCAAGGAACGCTCTCCACCACCACCGCCAAAAGGGGGCAAACCCAACGGCGCGTTTCAAACCGCCCACCGAGAGATCAACTTCATAGTCGGCGGTCGCCAAGCGACCAAAAACAACAGGCAGCTTCGATCAAACGCAAGAGAGATCGGGCACGTCAACACTGAAACCCTGCAACCTCTGCGTTGGTCGGAGTTCCCCATCACCTTCTCCAGGAAAGATCATTGGGTGCATATACCTGACCCCGGGACCTACCCGCTGGTCGTCAACCCCATAGTCGACGGCGCGTTCCTGCCTAAAACCCTCATCGATGGGGGCAGCAGCCTGAACATCATCTTCACAGAGACGCTCAGAAAGATGGACTTCAACTTCAACAAGATGACCGCTTGCGATGAACCCTTCTACGGGGTTGTGCCCGGCAAGGCCGCATACCCCATAGGTCGTGTATGCCTGCCGGTCACCTTCGGTACACAGGAAAACTTCCGAACAGAGTACCTGATGTTTGAGGTCGCGGACTTCCGCTCCTCCTACCATGCCATCCTTGGTCGACCTATGTTGACCAAGTTTATGGCTATACCGCACCACACCTACTTGATCATGAAGATGCCAGCGCCTAACGGAAGGTCTCCTACAACTGCGAGAGCTCCACCGTCGAGCTTGCCAAAGACTCCGCCTGCAAAGCTGCAGCTACGGTCATGGTTGCCCAGGCCGCCAAGATCGACCAAACCACTCTGGAGGTGCCAGAGCAAAAGCGTACAGCTACAGCCTTGGACCCAAGTCCTGCTATGAAGAAAGTTTGTCTCGGCCTACCCGACGCATCCAAGGAAGTCACCATTGGGGCCAACCTCAACCCCAAATAGGAACTCGCGCTCACCAGTTTCCTCCGGGACAACGCCGACATCTTCGCATGGAGCCCGTCTGACATGCCCGGTGTCCCCAAGGAGCTGGCTGAGCACGCCCTTGAAGTAAACAAGACTGCACGACCTATCAAGCAAAAGCTCTGGCAATTTGCAAAAGATAGAAAATAGGCTATAGAAACCGAAGTCTGCAAGCTCTTAGCTGTAGGATTCATCCGAGAATGTAAACACCCGGTTTGGCTTGCAAACCCGGTTCTTGTACCCAAGAAGACTGGAGGATTAAGGATGTGTATCGATTACACCAACCTTAACAAGCACTGCCCAAAAGATCCCTTCCCTCTTCCTCGCATCGACCAGGTCGTGGACTCCACGACTGGTAGCATTTTACTATGCTTTCTCGACTGCTACTCAGGTTATCATCAGATAGCTTTGAATCCCGACGACAAAGACAAGACAGCGTTCATAACGCCCCATGGCATCTACTGCTACAAGGTCATGACTTTTGGCCTGAAAAACGCCGGAGCAACATATCAGAAGGCGATCCAAAAATGTCTGAAGTCGCAGATCGGAAAGAATGTCGAAGCCTACGTCGATGATGTGGTCGTCAAGACCACTGAGGAAGACCAGCTGATCACCGACCTCGCAGAGACCTTCGCCAACCTGCGAGAGTTCCAGTGGAAGCTCAATCCTACCAAATGCGTCTTCGGTGTACCCTCCGGATTGCTCCTGGGCTTCATGGTTGGGCACTGAGGCATTGAAGCCAACCCTGTGAAGGTCGACGCAATACGCAACATGGCCAAGCCATCTTGCAAGAAAGACGTTATGAAGCTCACAGGTATGATGACGGCTCTAGGTCGCTTCATCAGCAAGCTCGGCGAGAAAGGTCTGCCCTTCTTCAAGCTATTGAAGAAGGCAGACAAGTTCGTATGGGATGAAGAAGCGCAGAAGGCTTTCGAGGCTCTCAAAGAGTCCTTGACCACACCTCCAGTCATGACACCACCTGTAGCAGGGGAAACCCTCCTACTCTACATCTCTGCCACCACTCATGTGGTCAGCACGGTTCTCATCGCCGAACGAGAAGAAGAAGGGCAGGCCTATCCTGTTCAACGACCTGTGTATTACGTAAGCGAGGTCCTGGTCGACGCTAAAACACGGTATTCACAGCCTCAGAAGTTGCTCTATGCACTCCTGATCACGTCGAGAAAGCTTCGCCACTACTTCCAAGCCCACAAGATCAAGGTGCCATCGTCGTTTCCACTAGGAGAAATCATCCGCAATCGCGACGCCAACGGCCGCATCGTCAAGTGGTCGGTAGAGCTTGGAGAGTTCGACATCGAGTTCTGCCCCAGGCAGGCAATCAAGTCACAGATCCTCGCTGACTTTGTGTCGGAGTGGACAGAAATCCAGATGCCCCCTCCCAAGGAGCGGCCTGAACACTGGATAATGTACTTCGACGGCGCCCTCAACCTCGAAGGCGCAGAAGCAGGTGTGCTAATCATCTCTCCCCAGGGAGAGCAGCTCAAGTACGTTCTACAGATACATTACAAGGCCTCCAACAATGGAGCAGAGTACGAAGCTCTAATTCATGGGCTCCGCATAGCAGTGTCCCTTGGCATCAAGCGACTACTGGCTTTTGGCGATTCCAAGGTCGTCATCGAACAAGTCAATAAAGAGTGGGATTGTGTCAAAGACACAATGGACGCATACTGTGCTGAGATCCGCAAGCTCGAAGGTCACTTCGAGGGGATTGAATTTCAGCACGTACCACGAAACAACAACGTCGCCGCCGACGTACTCTCTAAACTAGGCTCCCAGCGAGCCCTAGTCCCGGCAGGCGTGTTCGTCCAAGACCTACGCAAGCCTTCGATCAAGCTGCTGGATCCAGATAATCCAGACCTAGCTCAACATGACCAAACTCCAGCACCTCCCCGTGACGTGCTGATGACAGAAAAGGAGGATGATTGGCACGAGCCTTTCTTAGCCTTCCTACTCGACCAACGAGTCCCAGACGATAAGGCAGAGCGCGAACGTATCACGCGACGAAGCGCCAACTACGTCGTGATCGGTACGGACCTCTACAGAAAAGCCGCCTCCACTGGCGTCTTGATGAAGTGCATCCTGCGATCAGAAGGGATACAACTCTTGGCTGAAATCCACGGTGGAGAGTGTGGCTGCCACGCGGCATCCGCTAATCTGGTCGGTAAAGCATACCGATCTGGTTTCTATTGGCCCACGGCCATGTCTGACGCAAAAGACCTAGTAAAAAGGTGCAAAGGATGCCAATTCTTTGCCAAGCAGCAGCACCAGCCAGCTCAGGTCCTGCGCACAATTCCCCCATCCTGGCCCTTTGCCATGTGGGGCCTCGACTTAGTGGGACCGTTTTGAACCGCCCCAGGCGGCTACAGGTATATCCTCGTAGCTGTCGATAAATTCACCAAGTGGATTGAAGTCTGACCTGTCGTAAAAGTCAAGTCGGAAGAGGTGGCCAAATTCATACAAGACATAACACATCGCTTCGGAATGCCCAATAGGATCATCACCGACCTTGGGACAGCCTTCACAGGCTCTGCCTTCTGGGATTTCTGCCAAGACAACATGATCGATGTCTACTACTCTTCGGTCGCCCACCCTAGGTGCAACGGCCAGGACGAACGTGCCAATGACATGGTTCTTCAAGCCCTCAAAGAACGTATCTTCAACGACGCTTCAAACTACGCTACACGATGGTTAGTCGAGCTACCACACGTAATCTGGGGCCTAAGGACCCAAGTTAGCACTGCTACAGGCTTCTCGCCCTTCTTCTTGGTCTACGGCTCCGAGGCCATTCTACCTACCGACGTCACCTTCGGAGCTCCACGCATACAATTCTACGAGAAGGGAGAAGACGAGCAGACTCGTCGTGTCGACCTTGACAGCCTCGAGGAACAAAGACTGGCCGCTGCCATGCGTCAAGCTCGTCACGACCAGCAACTTCGTCGATACCACGATCGCAACGTTAAAGAGACATCCTTTAACGTCGGCGACCTAGTCCTAAGGCGTATCCAGAAGACATATGGCATGCATAAGCTCTCCTCCCCCTGGGAGAGACCCTTCATCGTCACCGAAGTCATCAGCCCATCTACATATCGCCTCCAATGGGGCGATGGGCAAGGAGTACCCAACCCTTGGAACGTGGAGCATCTACGACGATTCTACCCGTAGAATAGTTTTTTTAACAGCTACGTATTTTTCATCTCTGTACTTTTTTAGCTTCAATAAATATTAGTTAAAGCAGTCATCTACTGTGTCTTGAGCTCTACCTTCTCCTCCCTCATGTCTTCAACCCTCCCTCTCGTCATGCTCGGGGGCTTGGCTAAAGCCAACATAAGGGTCGCGAGACCCGGGGGTTAAAATTTCGGATCCCCCCCCTTGACATGCTCGGGGGCTTGGCTCAAAGCCAACCTAAGGGTCGTTCGACCTGAGGACATTATCCCTCATGACTACCTACCTTGTGTCACTGCGAGCCTTCTTGGTCATAATGGTTGCAAAACCTGAGTCCCAAACTCCCTCCCGCGCGCCGACCTCGCGTAAACCTCCCTGCTGAGCCGTGGAGGTCGGTAAGCCAGCCTCTCCGTGAGTAGTGGTCAGCGGGATATGCTATATGAAGTCGTCACTTTGAAGACTACCAAGTTGGCGCAGACACAAGGTAAGTACGTCATGCAAGTAACAAAATAAGGTTTCATCAAATAATATTTTTACATGGCTGAGAGGAGGAGGAGGTACAGCTCCTAGACTAAGACTACTCTTCGCCGTCATCGCCTTCATAGTCAAGAGCATCCATTACCGCTGTAGCGGCATCGCGCACTTCAAGCTCCAAGGCCTTGAGGTCTTTCGTCGTATCAGAACTCTCCCCGACCTTGACCATGTCAACCTCGGGGTAGTGCGACTTCACCCGCACTAACGCCTCCGTGGCCGCCGCCAAGCTTGTCGCCCTCAGCAGGTCGAGAAGCTTCTCGGGTATTCCTATGAGACGGTCAAGAGCAGACTTGGGTTCCTCCCCCTCGACCTGCGACGCTATCATGTCCATAGCATAGTGGGCAGCGTTCTTCAGGTCGTTCAGCTCCACCTCTTGCCCTGCAATGATCACTTGGTCATTCTGCAATGACTTCAAAGCTACCTCGAGGCTGACCTTGAGATCCTGCCGAGCCTGTTTCTCATAAGTCGGCTTTTGAGTTACGACCAACTCACTGTCTATCTTCTCCTTCATCACCCGCTTGAGCTCGTTGGCGCCAGCATCGGCCTCTCGCAGGGTTACCTCCAAGGTTCGAACCCTTTCTTTGGTGTTCTTCAGGTCGTTCTTGAGGTCATCCACACGCCTGTGAAAATCTGCAACACACCGATGTGCTCCAAAGATCACACCCCCAGCAGCACATTACAACAATAGTGAAAAACCAATAAGCAAAAAGCCTTACCAGCACTTGCGGCGTTAAATTGCGTATTGGCCTCATGGGTCTTGTGCCTCTCATCAGCCAGCTCGTCTTCGAGCTTCTTTTTGTCTGCTGCTGCCGCCTCACGGACCTGCTTGAGCTCCTGCTCAAGCTCGACCACCCGCAACTGTGTCGCCGCAGCATTCCTCAGCAGGTCGGCCCTGCCCTTCGCACGATCAGCCAGCGACTACTCCAAGGAACCAGGTCATCAAATACAAGTTTGAAATTATGTCTTCACAAATAGCGTAGGGGAAAGACTTACCGTCAACACTTCGTTAAGCGTCAAGATCGCGTTCCGGACCACCCGCATATCTTTATTATCGTCGAAGATATCCTCCTGCCAAGGAGTACCATTCCAGTCAATCTCTCTACGTCTCAACGTCGGCCCTGTCAATGGCGAACTCGGTACCTGCACGCCGGATGTTTCTGGATTCTTTGGCGGCTGCTCGAGTTGAATCGGGTCCCCAGTAAGGTCCTGATCTGACGTGCTGGGCACCGCATTGATAGGGTCCACATCGATGATCAGGGGAGAGGTCGACGCTCTGACGTCGCCCACAGAGCCCTGTGCCCCAGCGTCAGCAGCAGGCGGCGGAGTTGCTGTCCTGGCGTCGTCAACTAGGGTCCGAGCTTCGACCTCATGGTCATCCGACCTGGTTCGGGAAGGAGACCCTTGATCGCCCAGGGCACGCTGAAGCTGGACAACCGGCCTGCCGCCGTCTTCATCAACAAAATGCAAAGAAAACAAACAACCAACATAGACCAAGACATGAGCAAGTTTCAGAAAAATGACCCTACCTCACAGTAGCTGGGGCACGTAACTTAGTCCTGAAAGGTCGCACTTTCACCAGCACAGGCATCCTCGCCTGTGCCCCTGCAGCAGCCCGCTGCGCCTCCATCCCTTGATGGAGGTCGTCCTCCGTCGTCTTCTGCGTCACTTCCCGCTGCCTCTTGGCCGCGGGACTCAACGACCTCCTCGCCGTCCGGTCTTCAACAACCGGCGGGTCATCAGTGACCTCGTCTTCATCGGATTCAACCTCCCTGGTCGATGGTGTAGGAATCACCGGCGTCTCGACCACTGGTGGAGGGCTCGTCTTCCTCTTCTTCTTCTTCTTCTCCGCCTCGAGCTTGGTGGTCTTCGCTGCTTCGACCTTCGCTGCAGCCGTCGAGACTGACAGCTTCGCCGCCGCCGCCCTGGTCCTACGCTTGGGCTTCGTGGCGCTGCTCGCCTCTTGCTGATTCGTGGCATCATCACCGACCTCTGGGTCAGTGTCTTCATCAGCTTCCACCGACGAGTCGGACTCGTAATTCTCCAGTAGCCTAGCTGCTGGAGGTTGATACTTATCCGACCTCAGCTTCCGATGAGGTTCTTCGCCTTCCGGAAGAGGTGCCGGGCACCAAAACTGGCTCTCCCGATCCTATCACAGATAAATACCAAACAAGTAAGAACGACGTACATAAAGAAATAGAGCAAACGACCTGTAAGTCCCAGGACTCACCGGGTCAGCTGGCCGGCTGAACGAGTATGCCTTTGGGCACTTCTTGATCCGTGCTTTCCCGGCATAGATCTGTGACACCCTAGCCGCCATCTCCTCCTTGGGGACTTTGTGGTTGACCTCACGAGTGGGGTCCGATTGCCCCCAGTACTCGTACGCCGGATGCACCCGATCCTTGATCGGTTGGATCAGGCGTCGGCAAAACGACCTAGCGATGGAACCTCCTGTCACACCCCTCTCCTTGAGGTCGGTGACCAGTGCAAGCACCTCCTTGACGTCGTCCACCTCATGTGAAGACAGTCCCAGGTCCCACTCTGGAATCTTCACGGGCTTGTGCCCAGTTCGCTTCGGGAGCGCCGGCAACTGATCAGCGACGTAGAACCAATCTGACCTCCACCCAGCGGTGTTGTCTGGCAGGTCCGTGTCAATCCACTCTGACTTGAGGCCCGACCTCAAGCAGAACATCACAGCCCCTACAACACCAGCACGCTTGCCGGTGGTCTTCACACAGAAAAGATGCCTCCACAGAAGGAAGTGAGGCGATATCCCAGGTACGCCTCACAGAAATGAATAAACGTCGACACTACAGTGATGGAGTTAGGGACGAGGTGTACCAGCTCCAACTTGTAGAAGAAGAGAAGACCTCGAAAGAAATCCCCAGCGGGGATGTTGAACCCGCGCTCGAAGAAGGAACCAAAGACGACCTGCTCCCTGACGTCTTCCTTCGGGAAAGCCTCACCCGTCGGCGCCTTCCACTCTACCTCCGACTTAGGCCTCAACAGCCCGCGGTCCACCAGGGCTTGAATCTTCACCTCCGTCATCGTTGAAGGCTCCCACACTGTCCGCGGGTCCGGGATTGGACGAGCCGGCGCCGCCATTTTTCGACTTGGAATGGATCTGGATCTAAATGTTACTAGGGTTTTGATGCGCATGCGTGGCGGTGAAAGGCGCGGATGGCGGGGTTGGTGCACGGCTGGCTAGAGATGGTGGTGGATTGGGGAAGTTAGGGTGGAGAATGGATGCGGAACCGTGGCGGCTAAGGCGTGGTGGCGCTGGCGGTGACGGCAACGGGAGGAAGAAGATGAAGCGCGCGGTCAACTGCGGTCTATGGCGGCCTATTTATACGGGTCCCACCGGGTCCGCCCGTTGCGGCTCCTTCCACTGTACGGAGATCACTGCAACGGTTCCGTGCCGATAATTTCGCGAGTTGATCACGTCGGATTTTTCGCCAATGGATAGTACAGCGACCTGAACTCTGAGTTTAGGTCGTGGGAAACGTCAAGGATATCAGGTCGTCCTGACAACAACATTTTGATCTTCAAAAGGTCGATAAGCTCCCAATCACATGGCTTCCGGTCTTTGATGAATAATTTCGTCAGAACAACCAGTACATGACAGAAGAGAGCGAACATTACACGGGTCCTCCGAAGGTACACAAGTCGCCTGCGACCTTATTGGATCTAGAACCCGGCACAAAAATATAAACATACTCGAAGACCTGATCTAACTAGAGCAATCCTTGAGGCGTACTCCGATACAGTAGAGTACGTCGCAAGAATTCTTCTAGCCTCAGGACCTCGATGGTGGCCTTGCGGTGAACAACTGCACGACGCTGCACGTAGTTGGACACACTTTGTGCCTGACTATGGAATACAGATACGATCTTGCTCTTCGGTGCGGACTGCAGGCCCTCGACGAGCACCACACGGTCGTCGAGGACTTACAGCTTCACCTCGGGCCTCTACAGCATCACCTCCAAACTCTACCTGGTACCACGCAGAGGCACGGTACAAAGAGTGGGGGTGCTGCCCACATTTTGCAAGAGTTCTTCTAGCTCCAAGCTTCTACAAACATGACATCCTACAATCTGGTGGACGGACACATGCCCATGGCATGGCCTCAAAACTACTCTGCAGCTTCATAGCTCAGCAATGCTCGGTGCTTGCCCCCCTCAAGCTTCACGGTGCTATTTATAGCCAAAAGCCAGGCCTCGGGCAGCTGGCGAAGTGATGACACTGAAACCACATGGGTCCAGTAGGCCTGTGGACATGTGAGTGGTTAAAGGTGATGACGTTATACCTGTCTCGCGATGTCTTTCTTGCTAGCACATCAATGATGCCTGAGCCCGCCGCAGAATCACATGGCTACAGTGCGCTCCTTGATTCGTGGGCAGTTTGTCGTTTTCTGGGTGGCAAGAGTATCTCCGACCACTGTTGACCCGTGACCCTGCAGTCTACGGAACAAGACAAAGCCTGACCATGTGTCAGAGGGCTCAGCGCCTCTTTATAACTGCGAATGATGACGACGAGTATATGCACTCCTTCTACGACTCGACATTTTTATTGCACCCGCTAGGCTCTGCGTCCTGATGCACCCGCTATGGCTCTGCATGTAAACGGACCTATTCCAATCAGCCTATATTTCTGTTTCCTGAGCAGAATGGTCGTAGGTTCGGTTGAAGACCTTCCGGGGTAGGCGTGCCTCGCTGCTCTGCCAGATCCGTCTGGGCGCCTGGAGATCAGATTCATCACATTTACGATTTTCGTCGGGCCCCCGTGGTCGGTGTGCCTATTGCTGAGGTCGTCAATACCTTAGTGCCATGGCTCCGCTAGATGGTTAGCAGCTATGTTGGTCATCTGGGCACCAAAGTGACCCCCCTGAGGTCGGCGTGCCTTAATACCTAGGTCTTGCAACACCTCGGTATGTTTACGGCTCTGCCAACCTAGTTGGGCGCCCCAGATGCGTGACCTTCCGAGGTCGGTGTGCTCTTGTAGCCCTGCCAGCCTGCTCTGGACACCCAGGATTTTACGTCGGGAATGAAGGCCTCCCTGTGGGGTGCGCGCCTAATGGCCCTGTCAAGTATCTCCGGGTACTTGGGCGCTTTGATTTGAGACCTTCTTGAGGTCAGCATGCCTCGGGTAGCCCTGCCAGACTCCTTGCAGCTATGCAGGATATCTGGATGTCTCTACACTCCATATGTTCAAGATCAATATTTTTCAACAGCTTCATCGTAGATCGTTTCGACCACTACAGACAACCTCTACATGCGGTGTGCGTTTCAAAATCCTGCTGGGTATCCTCGGATACTGGACATTGTTGATTTGAGGCCTCTTCGAGGTCGGCACGCCTACAAGGCCTCCCTGAGGTCGGCCCTGCCAGACTCCTGGCAGCTATGCTAGGCGATCTGGGTGTCTCTACACTTCGTTCGATCAAAACCATGACTCAGTTTTCTTCTCTTTTATGAGCATCAAACCAGCCATGCTGTCTGCTTTAATGCTCGGGGACTACTCTACGAGGGCGTCTTCGACACCCTCTTAGTTTTCCCTCGTCGTACCGACCTGTTGAGAAACCTGTTTCTCATCACGTCGCTACTCAACCTACCTTTTTTCTCCTCTCTTTCTTTTTTGGATCATCATACCGGCCATCCTGCCCGCCACGATGCTCGGATACTACTCTATGAGTGCATCCTTGATGCCCTCTAAAATTTTTTCATTGTCATTTCGATCTATCGGAAGCCTACTTCCTATAGGTCGTCACTCGACCTCCCTTCGTTCGGCAAAGACTTCAGACAGGTCGGCTTATAAGCTGATTTGTTCTTTTTGACCGACGTGCATGCTACTCGACCTGTCGAACGCTCCATGACTCCGTCGTGACCTTTCTAAGATCGCTGCGCATACACCTCGCTCGGGAGCTTGTGAGACATGGGTACCCCTAGGTCCCCACTGACCAGGCTCACGGCCGTCCCCGACAAGTGGGTCCGGCCTACCAGAAGACCCGCCGACATGTCAGTAGGCCCAACCGACCTAGTTGGCGGCCCACACGACCTCCCAAAGACCTTCTAGAAGATTCCGGACGACCTTATCCAGAACAACCACATGACTTGGCGTACAAGACAAGACATCAGTGGATTTCGACCAAAGCAGATCGACGGATATGGTAAGTGTCGTAGTCAGCTAGATTTAGGTCTCCTGGTCATGTCCGACCTGGAGTCTGGGAACCGACCTTGTCCGCTGGCCAATATAAGGCGGGCAGGGCGACCCCTTGTATCAATACGCAATCCTCAAGCAATCTACACCAACAACTGGACGTAGGGTTTTACTCTCCGGAGGCCCGAACCAGTATAAACTTGCCGTGTTCTCTGTGTTCCGTGTGCTCGTGCGCAACCTTCGAGTTCTTAGCCTTAGATTCCACCTTGCCGAACAACTAAACCACAGGGATTAACACCCCCGTGGGCTGTCCAGATCTCACCATCTGACAATTATAAAGATGGAGAATCTTTAAACTTTTCGTTTGGGTTTGTTCTGTCACCGTATTGGTCACATCGCTATCCTCCTATCGGACCTGTGAAAGTCCAGGATTTTAGCTATTTCTTTTCTTTAGGGGTGTCGTTATTATGATCGTCGTACTCCCCCAGACAATCACATTTATCTTTTATAGATCCACTCTGGATGCATAGTATGCATCACATTTCTCACCTTTCTCCCCCTTGAAATGTGGCGTGAACTTTTCTGCAACAATTTTGAAACTTTGAGAAAACTTTCACTACTTCCTTTATCTGCATGAATATATCACACGAGACAAAGTTGTTTCTTAATTCATATGGGAGTACACTTCTCCTCATTTCACTTTAAGAACTCACCAGAGTCCTTTATATCAGTACTTTTGTAAAACAAGTTTGAATATCATTCTTTATCTTTAGGTTCGCATATTACTTTCTATTCTCTTTAAACTTATTGAGTGCTTAACAACTATAATACGATATGTACGATCAGTGCTAGGATAGCATAGGAGCTACTCCAAAACTTCTCTCCCCAGTGTAGGATATACCATAAGCACATGAGTCATTATATCTTTATCCTGCCATGCAGGATGAGTCCTTTGCCAAAACTTTTCCCGCCGAGTGGGATTGTCAAACACAAGCATTATGCCAACTTTACCCCATCATACAGGTATTTTCTCAGAACTTTCCCGCCATGTGGGTATTATTACAAACTTTTCCCGCTATGCGAGATAATTCCCTCGAAGGGACATACATGACAAGATTGGCTCTCTCGTCTGTATATTCAATCACCAAAATTTAGAAATAGATCTGAATAAACTGTAACACACACATGCTTAATCCAACATTGGTCAAATAAACATACATATGACTTATTGCAACTTTTTCATGACAACTGAACTGGAAATAAATTCCTCTACATAAAGAGTACAAGAAAAAAAAATTCTCAAGACTCTCAATGATCTATCTCTTTTCTTGAATTAATATCTAAGAATCTTTTCTTTTGAAGCCATTCTTTGAAGAGAACTTAGTCTCTCATACCATGATCTTCTTTCTTCGTCATCTTCTGAGTCACAAGTACTCAGCTTACTTTTCTTAATGCTTTCATGAATGAAAGCAGAAAGGTCTTTTGTTTGAGAAAATATTCGATAATAATCCAAACTTTAAGCTTATGAAACTTTAATACTTTATGTTCTATTCTATATCACTGTTGGGCAGAAAATAGAATAAAACATCATTCATGTGCATTAATTCCAAATCAACAATGGCAAAAATAGAATTAATGCATCATATCATAATATTGTCATCATCAACGTTGGTCAGAAAATGACAACATCATGAAACTTTATATTTAGAATTAATACTTATCAAAAGTATTTCTAAAATATTCTCTATTCTCTGAACAAATCTTCCCTTTGGTTCAAATTTGAGAAGAGATATCAAACTTTGTAAAAAAATGGCAATCAAAAACCAATGTAACTATCTTTAACTTAATACATCACTAGCTGACTTTAACTTTAACATGGATATAACCCACAGGGGAAACTTTTCAAAAAACTATTCTTTCAATTAAATCTTCTCATTGGTTCCAATTTACTTGAAAGATAAGCATCATGTCAGCAGCAGAAATAAGAAAACAATATTTCTTGGTCTTTATTTATTCTCTGAGGATTGATCACTTTGATGCAAAAATTATTAGAGACTTTAACTATAAACATAAGACTCGTAAAATTATAATATTTTTATCATCAACATTGGTCAGAAAATAACAATACCATAATTAACTTTAAATAAATATCTTTATACTCCACTAATTAAATTTTCCAGTTGGCTCCAATTTAATTAGAGGATGAAACTTTTACTTTGCAGCGGAAAAGTCTTCTTTCTTTTTAGAAGCATTCACACTTCTAAACTTTTCCTTACACTGGTTAACTCTCTAAACAATTCATCCCGTTGGTTCAAAATTGAGTAGAGGTTAAAACCTTTTGACAAAATTGATAACAAATCTACCTTGAATTAATACTCCTTCTGAAGTATTCTTTTTACTTTACTTTTATATAATGAACTTTTCCCTTTAATTTAATCTTCGAATTAAATTAAAAGGAGCAACAATTTATCCTTTGCAGCGTAAAACATGAATAAAATTCATGAAAAAATATATATATATACTATTCAGAAGCATGTCTGCCACATTTCAATCACAACACAAATATCTCGTTGGTTCAATTTGAGTAGAAATCAAAATTATGCATAATTCATCCAAATTGATTGAGAAAAGCTTCTGAAATAATTCCAACAATTAATAAAAAACCATTGTGCAACACTGTTCTTTTTGGCATGTGGGAGATTACGGCCCGCGGCCGTTGTCCGTGCGTCCGCCTGGGCCTGCGGCCCAGCAACCAATGGCCGGGCCGCAGTTTCGGCCTGTGCTCGGCTCCCTCTTGGGCTCAGTGTGGCCTAGTTGGCCACCGGCCGCCAGGAGCCATCCATCGCCGCGGATTGGCAATCCGACGGCTGACCGCGCTCCTCACGGGAGCAAAACCAGCGCCCGCTGGCTGCCCCCAGAACCCTAGCTCCATTTCTGTCTCCCCCCGCGTCTCTCGCCTGCAGGCGACAGCGGAGGTGGAGTGACCCGTGGCCGGCTCGTTCGCCGACGACGGTGAGGGATGACGTCACCGGAGTGGGTCTCCGGCCGTCTCCCTATCCTTCTTTTCTCTTTCCCCTTTCATCTTTCTCCACCCGCATATTTCGCAGCGCACCGGCGACAGCGAGGGCGTGCTCCGCCGGCCCAAGGCCGCGACGGGCTCCCCTTCTTTCATTCCTTTCTCTGCTACCTTTCCCTTTCCCCTCTCCCTAATCTCCGCGAGATCCAGAGAGATAAAGGCCATGGAGGCCCAGAGGAAGGTAGCGACGCCGCCTCTGGCCCCCTCGCCGGCGCGCGCGTCCACCCAAGAGTGAGCACGTCGCCGTCGAGTGGCCCAGTGACGGTGCCCTTTGCCCCCCGCGTTCGCTCGTCAACGGCGCATGGTGGCTCCGGTTCTTTCCGCTCGATGGCGGATACTCTCCCGCACGACGGCGGTGGTTGCAACGGTGAGTTAGGCCCCACAAGTAAGTCCTCGCCCCCGTTCGCCTTTGCTGTTCAGATCTAGGGTTAGGGTTTCATTCGATTTGCCTTTTCGATTCAAGTTTCTTCTTTTTTTTCCTTTCCCAACTCTATCTACTCACTAGACAAGGCTCTTGATACCATTGTTAAACCCTATGGATCGGCTAGGAGTAGATCAGGTGGGTAAAACTCTGTACATGACATACCTTGAACCTCCTGGTGAGCCAGTCATGGTGAGGACGACTCGGTGGAGGTGTTGATGACTACGACGGCGTCTGGTGGTGCTTCCCATCGCTTCAGCGCGACCCTCTAGATCGGATTAGGGTTAGGAGTGTGAGGACTGTAGCAGTGGCGGCGAACCTCGTGTCTGGAGCCCGTGACCCACTCCCTCTTATAGCGCTGCGCGACAGAGGCCCACCAGCTTTCTAACGGGCAGAGAGCATCTCGATCAGGACGCCAGCCAAGAGATCAACCTAACACCTGCAGTGGGACCCCGAGGCCAGGCCCACCATGACCAAGGTCGTCCCTGTACTCTCCACCATCGCGCCGCCAAGCGCCGGAACCTCCCCATCACCGCCTTCAACCTCACAGTCAGCAGGGGCGAAGCCATGTACAAGGTTGTGGGTGCACATGCACCCACTAGAAAAACGATTTTACTTGCTAGTAGTTAATTTTTGACCCTTTGTGCACCCCCTAGCCAAAAGTTTTGCACCCACACCATCCAGCCTCTCCTGACGCACAGTCTAACAAATCTTTTCCTTGCGTCAGATCAGCTTGGGAATTAATTTATTTGTTGAGCATCTCCTTTAGTTGTATATAAATCCATTTATGTAAAAAGAAAATAATTCCATGATCTAGTTTTCAAATTTGATCTTATTAAAATTATAGGGTTAAACTTCAGATAGACTTGAAATTTCAAATTACTAGTAATGATAGCATATGAACGAATCATAACCTAAAGCAGACTATTTTACAATTATTAGCAATGATAGCATCTAGATTTACTATGTATCCTCCATTGATAGAGCACGTGCATATGTGTTTTGAAGGAACCAAAGATGTAGTCATGTTTTGTTTACCATTTATGTTTACTATTTTTTTATAAAAACTTTATCGTTTCATATCACATCTCATACGACCATATGTGGTGTTTATTATTTCCCCTAGGATTATACTTTAGTTCTGTCACATCTAATGTTTGAATGCTAATTATGAGTATTAGGTAGACTAATGACAAAATCCATTTCATAACCCGGGCTAAATCATTCTCTTCCAATTCCTACCTATGAAAAACTCGACAGAGTCTTAATGACTACTGAGTGGGAATTTAAATACCCTTTAGTGACCGTACATGCTCTAGATAGAGGTGTATCGGATCATACACCTCTATTACTTGACACTGGGATGTCTGCTTTCACGAGGAATGCAAAGCCGTTCAAACTAGAACTTAGCTGGTTCCATCGTGAGGATTTCTATGATCGAGTCGTTGAAATCTGGAATAAGCTGGTCAATGGTCAAAATTCAGTCCAAAGATGGAACAAGAAAATGAGTGCTTTACGTAGAAACCTTCGGGGTTGGGCCTCACACACAAATGGTGTTTACAAGCAGCAGAAAACATCGCTACAAAATACCATTGATGATTTGGACATTGCCGCTGAGATTCGTGGCTTGACAGAACCAGAGCGAGAACAACTTGCTTGTGCTCGAGATCAGTTGACCAAACTCCTTCGAGAAGAGGAAGTTAAGTATTTTCAGTGGGCAAAAGTGACTGATATTCTACTAGGAGATAATAATACCAGATATTTCCAAATGATTGCCAATGGCAAACATAGGAAGAAAAGGATATTTTCCCTAGACCATGAAAATGGAAAGATTGTGGGACAATCGAATCTAAAAGCGTATATTACTCGATTCTATAAGGACTTATTTGGGCAACCTGAGGAAAATTCATTTACTCTAGATGAAGTAAGGATAGATGACATCCCTCAAGTGACCCAGGGAGAGAATGATTTCCTGGTAGCTCCTTTCACAGAGAAAGAAATCCGAGATGCTGTTTTTGATATGGAACACAATAAAGCACCAGGCCCAGATGGCATTCCAGCTGAGTTCTACCAGAAGTTTTGGGATGTCATTAAAGGGGACTTGATGCAAATGTTCCATGAACTTCACGCGGGGACCCTGCCACTTTTTAGCCTTAACTTTGGTGTAATAACTTTAATTCCAAAAGCTAAAGATGCAAATCGAATCCAACAATACAGGCCAATTTGTCTACTTAATGTTAGGTTTAAAATTTTCACCAAAGTGGCAACCATCAGAGTTAATTCAATTGCGGACCACATAATCAGTCCAACTCAAACAGCCTTCATGAGAGGACGTAACATCCTAGAGGGTGTCGTTATCTTGCATGAGACCGTACACGAACTACATAAAAAAACAGAATGAAATTATTCTTAAGATAGATTTTGAGAAAGCATATGACAAAGTAAGATGGCCTTTTCTAATACAAGCACTACGAATGAAAGGTTTTTCACCTAAGTGGATCTCTTGGGTTAAGTCCTTCATTTCGGGTGGAAGTGTGGCTGTCAATGTTAATGATGATGTTGGGTCCTACTTTAAAACAAAGAAGGGCCTTCGACAGGGTGACCCTTTATCACCTCTACTATTTAACATTGTGGCTGACATGCTAGCAATCTTAATTAAAAGAGCCAACATAGATGGTCAGATCAGTGGAGTGGTACCACATCTAGTTGATGATGGTTTATCTATTCTACAATACGCTGATGACACAATTCTTTTCATGGATCATGACATAGAGAAAGCTCGTAACATGAAGCTATTGCTTTATGCTTTCGAGCAACTATCAGGGCTCAAAATTAACTTCCATAAGAGCAAAATTTTTTGCTTCGGGGAGGCACTTGATGCAATTGATCAATACACAGAACTGTTTGGCTGCAACTCAGGAGACTTCCCTCTAAAGTATTTAGGTATTCCTATTCATTATAGGAAACTTTTGAATGCGGATTGGAAACAAGTAGAGGAGCGATTTGAGAAAAGACTCAGTAGTTGGAAAGGTAAACACTTATCCACAGGTGGACGACTAACATTGATTAATTCAGTGCTAAGCAGTCTACCCATGTACATGATGTCTTTCTTTGCCATCCCAAAGGGGGTACTTAAGAAATTAGATTACTTTCGCTCAAGATTTTTCTGGCAGAGTGATGACCAGAAACGGAAATATCGGCTTGCCAAATGGAGTATTCTATGTCAACCCAAGGATCAAGGGGGCTTAGGAATTCATGATCTTGATGTAAAAAATACAGCTCTACTCAGTAAATGGCTTTACAAACTACTAACAACAGATGGAACTTGGCAGCAGATTCTTCGCAACAAATATCTTCATTCTAAACTGCTTCATTCTAAACTGTGGAGAAATGGAGACTCACATTTTTGGGCTAGTCTCATGAAGGCCAAGCGAGAATTTCTACGCTTTGGAACTTTCATAATTAGAGATGGGTCACAAATCAGGTTTTGGGAAGATAAATGGTTGAGGAATACAACCTTGCGAGAGCAATATCCTTGTTTATATAATATAGTCAGACACAAACAAGATACTGTTGCAGAAGTTCTTAGCACATCACCCCCAAATTTTTCATGGCGTAGGGATCTCATAGGACACAAATTAGCAGCATGGAACAAATTGATTCCACGTATTGTTAATATTGTTCTGTGCCATGAACAGGATGAGTTTCAGTGGAACTTACATCCAAATGGAAAGTTCTCAGTGAAATCTCATTATCTAGCAATGATACACACTGATGTCCCTAACTTGAACAAACTTTTGTGGAAATTAAAGGCCCCTTTGAAGATTAAAATATTTATGTGGTACCTACGACAGGGAGTAATTCTGACAAAAGATAACTTAGCAAAACGAAATTGGCAAGGCAGTAAACAATGTTGTTTTTGTCACAAAGATAAAACAATTAAGCATCTGTTTTTTGATTGTCGTTTCACGCGGGCAGTGTGGTCCATAATATATGCGTCCTCAGGCCTCTCTCAGCCTCGTAGTATGTCTCATATGTTTGGTACTTGGCTACGAGGATTTAGAAAGGAACTGAAAACGTTACTTCTGCTAGGAGCGACAGCTACTTGCTGGTCGTTATGGTTATGCAGAAATGGTATAATTTTTGACAAAAAAACTTAACTCTTCCCCTTTGCAGGTTATCTTCTCGATTATACACTGGCTCCGTACATGGGCTATTCTACAGAAGCCAGCTTCACAGGATTTAGTTACTGTGGCATCTCAACGATTGGCGCATGTGGCCAAGGAATTTTTTACCCAGGCGCATGAGTGGCGGTCTAGTTTTCGGATTGATAGTCATTAGTGTGCTTGGCTCTTTTTATTTTCTTTTATAGACTGTGTGCATCCTGTTATGCAGAGTCCGGAAGTATTTTCAAGACGTTGTATCATCTCGATGTAATGACCTTGAAAATTAATAAAGCTTCCTTTATCGAAAAATGAGACGAATCTATCAAACTTAATTAGATTATGATTAAATAATGAGCTAATGATTAATTAAATAGGCTTAATAGATTCATCTCTCAAATTAGCGTCCATATGTGTAATTAGTTTTGTAATTAACTCATATTTATTTCTTCTAATTAGCATATGAAGCTTCAAGGTGACACAAACTGAACTTTAACCCCTGGATGAAAACACCTCGTATTATTTGTTTTCATTCACGCATTCAAGTAGAGCTGAAATATGTTTTCTGTTCGGCTGGCCCATCCTCGGCTTATTTCGGCTTGTTTCGACTTATTTCCTCTCACATAATACTATTCAATCTACTAGCCGAACACTATTCAATCTACCAGCCGAACAGTCTCCATTCATGTCCTCAATATCATACTCTATCAATTTGCATATATATAATTTTTTAGTGCTTATTATAAGCAAATTTAACTTTTCTTTTTGAAAACACTATATTATTACCCCTATGTAGTGCACCCCCCTCGCTTCAACTCTAGCTTCGCCCCTGACAGTCAGTGCTCTCTCTCTTGCTCGGTCTGATGATCTGATCATGCCATGCCATGACATTGGCACGCACGGATGCTTATCTGATCTCGATTGCCAATTCTGCAGCCGTCGCCGCGCGTCGGGAGATGTGACCCAGAGGCCATCGACATCGAGGCGCCGCAGGAGTGTTCGACAGCGTCCTTCCGGTGGCAGGAAAAGCGGTGCACGCCGCCGCCCCCAGGCCGTGCGTCGTGGCCCGGCGACAGGAACAAGGGCGCGGCGGGTGGCGGCGCGGTGGTGTAGGCGTGTAGGGCGAGCTGGTGAACGGGATGCTGCTGATGAGCCCCCACTGGCGGAGCAGGTGGCGGCCGCCGCCGGCCGACGAGGAGGAGGCGGTGGACCCGACGGAGCCACGGCTGGAGACGTTCACGCAGGCGGCATTGTTCAGATGATAAAGTGAATTACAGCTGGTAGAAGATAGCGATGCAGCGGTGCCATTAGCAATAAGCTCGAGGCTGGGGAGGACTGCATCTTGTTCATGTCCTCACCAGTCACCATCCCCACTGCATCTCTGCATCCATGAATGTACAGTACACAGGCAAACGCCATTAGATTGAGAAGGAAAGAAGATTATTACTGACTGAGGTCGTCGTGCTGCATCTGCTCTGCTCTGTTCATCGCTTCGTCTGCCACGCCGCCGTAGCTCGTCCAGCAGCGTCGCCCACGGCGCCCGTGCCCGGCCCTCGCGCGCATCCTCTGCTCGCCTCCCTGTTTCTTACCCCCAAGGCCCCAACGCTTACGCCGCCGCCGACGAGGTCTGCAATGTCGTCATGTGCTTTGCTGCCGTGGCCTGCTCGACCATCACCGGCGACACCCGCATCGGCAGCCGAGGCTTTAATTTGAAGCACGGATTTCCCGCCGCATTGTCCACGCGTCCGCATTTGGGACGGTCCTGCACGGATGGCGCCGTGCAGGAGTCCTGCACTGATTTTTTTTCCCGTTGTTGCAAGCTCCATTGCCGTCGTCGCAGAGCTCGAGTGCCCCGCGCCACGCACCTGCTGCCGCCTCCGGTGGCGCGCCACGGCGCGGGCAGGAACTCCCGGAGACACAACCGGCACGCCGTACACGCAGAACGGGAAGTGGCGCATCCGGGCGAGACGGCGTGAGCTGCGCGGCGACGACGAACACCGGGCGGAGTCGGGGGGTGGTCGTTTACCGTCCACCACGGCTCGCGCAGTCACAAGAAAGAGAAGCCCCGCGAGCGCGTCGTCCGCACTCGAGCAGCACCGGCAGCTGGCCGCAACTGACCTTTTTTTTTTACTATGAATCTAGGATTTCGAGTTCAATGCTGTGAGTTATATACAGGGCATGTTTGGCAGGGCTCCGCCTCCTCTAAAAACAGTTTCGACTCTGGCTCTTTCAGTGGAGTGCCTTTTCCGGCTCCAGCTCTTCTGGTTAGAAAAGCGTTTGGCAAAACGGCTTCTCCTTGATGTTGAAAACGGATTAAAAAAAGTAAAATGACTATACTGCCCCTTTTTTTCGTTTTCTTTTTCTCCTCTCTTATTTTTTACTCCCTTCCCCCCGATCTTTCTCGCCCCCACCCCCGCGCCCCGGACCGCTCTGCTCTCCCTGTTTCCCCCGCCGGCGAGCCCCGGAGCCCGGCGCCCCTCCCCATCTCTCCCTCTCCACCACGTCTGCTCTCTCCCCCGGCTCCTTGCCGCCGCTCTCACCGCCGTCTCCTCGCTCTCCCGATCCCGCCCGCGAATCCTGGGTTCTCGCATGGATTCCGCCGCCGCCAACGGAGGGATCGAGGGCTCCGCGGACCCCTGCAGCTCAGGCACCGCCAACGGGAACAAGCTCTCCGTCCAACAGATCGGCGGCGATGGGAAAGGTCCGTTCTTCTTCCCTCCAACTCCCCTGTGCCCCAGCTGCGCGCTGTTCCACGCTACCCGCCGGCCGCTCCTACCGTCGGGAGGGGCAAACGTGGGCGAGCGCTGATGGAGCCACGCGGAGCCACCTTTTACTGGCTCCTCCTCTCCTTCGGAAACCGCAAGGGGCTCCAGGACCGGCTCCACACCTGGAGCCGCTGCATTTTACAGCGTTTGGCAGGGCTCCGACCGGAGCCGCTCGTGGAGCCGCTCATGGAGCCCTGCCAAACAGGCCCATAGTTTCTAGTAACAAGGAAACCTACACAAGCGTATTATTGCTTGCTAGTAGCGAGTCAGTCAAAAGACAATATGAACCGGAGGGGACGGTGCGTGTCACGCGTTGGTGTGACTTGTGTCATTGTGTGGTCGTGTGTCCTTGGGTCGACTGCTCGACTCGTGGTGTACGTGGCCGGTGCGACAACACGGCTGCTTTCTTCCTGCTGCCGAGTTCTGACGTACGTAGCGATGATGTCCAGCTGCCCTTGCCCACACGCCGCCGACGACCACGACTTCCTCCGCCGCGAACCGATGACACCGAGATCAAGATGCATGCAAGATTCCTCGTTTGGACGTCTTCACTTCAAGGAGCGGCCAGGCGGCCGGGCAGGGCTGCTTGGTTGCCCGCCACTGCTCGCCACGCCGCTGTTGTGGCCGCCACAGTCTGTGGTGGACAATTCATCCGCCACACTCAGGCTCCTGTAGCGTGGCGAGAGCAGTTGTGGCGTGGCGGAGTGTGGCTCCCAACCAAGCAGCCCCGCCGTCCCGGCCTTCGGTCAGGCAGCACATGGCAGCACTGCACTGCTGCAATAAGTCTCCACGGGACCAACCAGTTCTCCTCCCCGTGTTCAATTCCGGAGGCATTATTGGGCGCTCGTTCGCTGCAGCACACTAGCAGCGCACAGTCGCCGGTAGGCAGTAGCGGCGGGCGAGCATTCCAAGCGCACGCGTTGGTAGCTAGTAGTACTAACCAGCTGCGGTGGTGGGTGGTGTCCCAGGTGGTCCTGTGCATGCATGGTGGGTTATTATTTGTTAGCTTCTTTTTTTCTTCGTTGTTGCTGTATACTCTAATTCTACTATTTCTGGCTTATTTTTTTCTCTTTCAGGACAGTAGGTGTGTGGGTGAGTAAATGGGTAGGGGGATTGTTTGACATATATATGAAAGTGAAATACATCAAATTGTTAGCGTACCAACAGAAAAAGAAATCAATGTAAAAAGAAAATTAGATTATTTAAATTATTGTTATTGTTGGCTGATATTCACTAGAGAAAAAAGATGAAGAACATTAACACTATAGGGTATCAGAAAAAAATGGTCGATCCTTAAAAAAAACTTGGCAACTCATTCATGTTACTACTTGGTCATTTTCTACATCAAAATAGCATCATCGTGGCTTTCGGCTAGAGGAGAAAGTTGCAGCTGCATCTTCATGATCGAATTAGACTTTGATCTCCTTGGCCAGGTTCTTTATCAAGGATCTAAATTTTCTAGCTTTAGATTACTGCTGAAAGTCTGCATGTATCCGGATAGAGAAAAAATGAGACAAAAATATAGCAGGTGTACGAAAATAACTTTGAATTACAAAAAAGAAAAGCAATACTGTCAATTTAAAAACTTTAGATTCTCGATTACAAAACTTTGTAATTATTGATAAGAAACTTCTTACTAAGCAATTTTCTATTGGTAGGTCAAAGACTTTCAAATATAAAAAGAATACTATACTTGAATGTTGAAGACTTTATAGTGAAGAGACTTCTAACTTTACACATGAAAAGTTCATTCTTGCCCAAAAGATACTATGAACTTTGTACTACTATATTTGAAACATTATAATCATATATACAAAACTTTATAATTAAAAACTTTAAACTCTGAATTTAGGAACTTTCTACTAGCACATTAATAAGCTTTGTACTCCCAGCTTCAAAACTTTTATTCTAAACTTTGCACTCTAAATTCAGCTTTAGAGTGGCATATCTCAACACTTCGTAGTCCCGAATACAAAACTTTATATAACAAAAATCTTCTACAAATAAGAACGTCATACATAATATTTTCACTTTTGGCCAAATACCATGAGTATAGTACTAGGACATTTGAAACAATGTACTCTTAAATTCAAAACTTTATTATTGGAAACTTTCAACTCCGAAATCAGAAACTTTTTTACTCACACATTAATTACTTTGTATTCCCAGATTAAAACCTTTGCAATTTCTAACTGTGAACTTTAAATTTGAAAACTTCCACAGCTTCCATTTTTTAATGCTCATGTACTATTTATACACTGTTGGGCCCTAGAAAAAAGCTATAAAGCTATGTAATTTCAAAACCTTGCACTCTAGAATTAGAAACTTTTACTATGACATTATTAAATATTATAGCATTATTAACTTTACACTCTACAACTAAAAAAGTCTATACTGTATCATTATTAACTTTGTGCTCTAGAACTAGTAACTTTATACAATAGCATTATTAGCTTTACACTCTAAAATTAAAAAGTTTACATGGAGCATTATTGACATTGGGATTTAGAACTAGGAATTTTATTTTGTACCATTATTAACTTTGCACCCCTAAAAAAACATTGACCTACACAACTCTATAATTTCAAAAACATTACTTTAAAGAATTCTTCAGCTTTGTACTAAATTATTTGGATCTTATAACTCCCTGTTCTAAAACTTTCATCCTGGCATATTCGGATCTTTCTACTTGAATGTTGAAAACTTGTGGCTCATTGTGACAACCCGCCCAGGAAAATACCGTACTATCGCCTAAACCAATCCACTTTGGCCATTAAGCGACAGTAAAGTATTATCCCGTCGTTAGTTGCCGGGTAACGCCCGGTCAATCACTTGGAAATCACACAGAGGATCGAACATATGCATTAAAACTCACGCGAAGGCGAGTCCAGAGTACAAACACAAATTAAATCCAAATTACCCCTAAGGGTTTAATTATTACAAACCATTGTTCATGACATGTTAAGTAAGGGTTCAGAGTTCGAAAACAGCGGAATAAAAACTAGCGACACGATCAACATCACAGGAGGTCGTCCGTGATGCCATCACTCGACTTTATCCACCTATTCCAGCTCCCAGCCGGGTGGACACTCTCCAGGCCAACAACACCTGCAACAACATTTTTAAAGCAAGGCTGAGTATACTAATACTCAGCAAGACTTAACCGATGGGTGATAACTACATCACCAAACTCTAGACATGAGAGGCTTTTTGGCCGGTGGAGTTCTTTTGCTGAAAGTCAACAAAGAGTATGTCCTTACTTTCAATATTTTAGCACAAATTCTAGTTAATTACCATTTCTAGGTGTGCCAACTAATTCAATCAAGAATTGTACAATACAATTACTTCAATCAGTAAACTTCACCAAGTTCCATCGTTAAGGGATATCATGGCCAGTAGGATAAGTAGTCTCAGGTAACGGTGAGTGTCACACCTGATTTTCCGAAGAAAACCAAATGCATCTCATATGTGCGCCAGGATCAAGTTTACACACATATGATAGACGTCATGAGTGAAATATCATAAAACAGCAATAAAAACGTACAAGAGTTAAACCATTACATTATCTCTTTATTACACTCAGACGTTAGATCGAAGGTCTTTTAAACGAACAAACGATAACTAGATGAAGCAACTCCGTCTTCAGCTTCCACAGGCACATGACTGGGGGCACGCAAGCCTCAGAACTCATCGTAGTCGCTGAAGTACTCTTCTCCAGTGTTCTCCTCTGAACAGCGGGTAAGCAAGGGTGAGCACACTTATGGTTGGAGCTCAGCAAGTGGAGGAAGATGCAAGGCTATCAAGGATAGGTTAATGTTTTGCAGCGGTTAGCATTTTAAGTTGGTCAAATTTTATTAGCAAGCACCTATTTATTAGGTGTAAGTTTATACCAACCCACTTAAGCATTTAGGAAAGCATCTCATCTCAGAACCACAAGAACCACGATTTAATTCCATCTTTATGTTTGATTATCATGTGAGGGTCCAGGCCGCTCTTGACCGTGAGCACGGCTGATCGATCAGTTTTAACTCTGCAGAGGTTGTACACTTTCACCACAGCTCGCGTAAAAGTTCCGAAGAACTTTAAACCCAACCACGCATGTGCTGATCAGGCACAATACCACACTTCCGAGGTGTGATTGCATAGGGACGCTACGAAGCCTTTACAAAGACATTCAAAAGCATCAACAACCCACGACAGTTACAGCTCAGGGCGGACCATAACCCTCCCTAGTGGACAGCACCTTAGCAAAGGCTACGGCCAAGAGGACCGGGTTATACCCCTGCAACCCCGAGCCCCCTGTGTTCCTTTTGGATAAGGTCACCAGTACAATCGCACACCTAATTAATTGGCTAAGCCAGAGCCATATGGACTGTGGTTGCACTGTTTTCCTGGGTGATTCTCCATGTTCCGATTAAACCATATATGATCTTGTTATTAACCATACACACACATATATATCACCAAAGTTATCATGATCAACATTCATCATATAGCAAAAGATTCATTGGAACCAACCCAAAGTATAGCAACTAAGCATTTCTACCCAAAACATTTATTTAAAAGGGTTGTCCAAGGTAATAGGGATAAAATTCTAGTCGTGTCCTTAAAAAGGTGATTTCCATCAAATTTATGCAATACAACATTTAAAAGTAAACTTAGTTATCATGCAATTATTTAGGACAAAGAGGAATATGCAGAGGGAGAAGTCCACTTGCCTTCCTTGATTAAACACTGGGGTTCTTCTTCAAAAATTTGCTCTTGATCCACTTCAACTGGTTGCTCACTTGAAACTGCAACGATGTCTACGAGCACACAAAAAAGCATACAATAAACAAAACAATACACCAAGCATGAAAAGCTTAAAGAGAGAACAAGGGTTTGGCTCTAGGAACGCGAACACAAAAGCACTAGGAACTATCGGGAGCTTTGGATGATCACAAACAAGAGCTAGCTATGTGCTTGGTATATTTTAATTGAATAAAGATGTGCATAGGTTATTTCAAAGAAATACCCTATTTATAATTATTAAGCAAGTTATTTATGTTTAAAAGACGATGTAAACTTAATCCAATTTTATTTGTAAATATTCAAGTATGATTTATGCAAATTAAACATTTAATTTAAAAGAAGCATGTAAAACATCTAAACGTTTATCTTTATATTCCGAGTTGTACTAATCAAATTATAACTTAAAAACACATTTATATTCATATTAATCAAATTAATATTTAATTAAGAAAACTCGGGATATACCTATGTTTCTTTTACTTAGAAAGCAAATTGCATAAACATTAATCAATTTAAGTTTTATCATGAAAACCGAGGTATACATCTAATTAGCTTTTAATTGAAAGAAATATTTAATTAATATTAATCATATTAACTTTCTTATGAAAACACGTGTTAAACTCTAATTAGATTCTAGTTAGAAAAACATGTGTATAAGGATTTAATCATATTTAACATTTAAACAAATCATAAAACAAAGAACATGTTCAACATTGGTCCTAACACGTAGTTTGAGTTGATATGAAGCTAAAGCAACTTGAAACGGTGGAAACGGAACTAAAACACAAAAGATACGGCCAAAATAAGGTTCTAAAACTGACGGGCTTGAAAAGACGGTCGCGTGGACACCAAGAACGCTTAAAACGGATAAAAGACGGAAAAGATATGGCTAAAACAAGGTTCAGGGGCTTTTCTGCGAAGAAACAGGGCTTCCAGGGGCTTAACTGCAAGAAACCAGGGGCCTAAACATGATTATGCGTATAAACCGAAGGGTTTATGCGCAAAAGAACCTATAAGGGCTTTCGGGCGCTAAAACAGGAAAGGTTAGGGGCTTGAACAGAAGAAACAGGACCTGGTTGGAAGAGTTTTATAAGGTGGAAGGATCTGGTTGTGAAACTAAAGAAACTGGGGAGCTCTTTAGAAAAAACAGCCTAAGTTGACCGTTACTGGGTCTGTTGACCCACGGTTGGAACGGATCTGGGCCGTAGATCTCTTGATGGATGGCCGGGGAAAACTTAAAAGCTCAAGGGCCTATTCGTAAAGAAAAGGACCTCAAAGAAAGGATTTATGCTGGTGGAAGGGTATTTTTGTGATATTAGAAACTTGAAGGGTTTTCTTGCAAAACGGCCACGGCGGGCTCGGTTGACCGGGGGTTGGGGCCGATCCAGGCCGTCCATCGCGGATCGGGCGGCTGGCGCGACGCTGACGTGGCCGTGGACCGCGCCGTGGACCACGGTCCACGGGTCTACGGTGGACCGGGCTAAGGGGTTACACCCCAATCTAATCTGGACCGCCCGCTGGCGATCGGATGGCCAGGGTGGTCCGCATGCGGGAGCGCGGCGGTGGTGGCGCCGGAGGGCGCGGTGCGCGGCGGCGCTCGGCGGCGCTTCGCCGGAAGCTCGCCGGAGGAGCTCAAACTCGAGCATCCGGTCATGTTTTCGAGCGCGGAAAAGCCCTACACGGAGCTGGGGTCACGGGGAACTCAACCACGGGCTCAAGGCGGCAGCTCTGGCTACGGGTGAACGGCACCACGGCCGGCGGCGGACGGCGCACAAGTCGCACGACGGCGATGACACTGGGCGTCACGGATACGTGAGGAAGAAAGGGAGGTGGCTTCTTTACCTTGAGGTGAAGCTACTGCGAGAAGGGCCTCGGCGGAGAGGAGGCAGGGGCGAAGATCGATGATGGTGATCCGAGCTCGGGCGGCGGCGGATCTCCGGTGCGGCTCGGTCCAGTGGCGAGGGAGGGCGGTCCTGGTATAGAGAGCAGCTCGGGTGAGCGATGAACGTGAAGAAGAAGAAAGGAGAGGGGCAGGGCACTTCACCGACGACAAGAAGCTTCGGCGGCCGGCAATGGCCCGGCGGCAGAGGACTTCACGGCGGCAGCGCGTGCGCGAGGATGGGGTGCTAGGGCGTGAGCGGGTGTGGAAAAGGTGCGCGCAGGGGCTCGACCGCGGCTTTTAAAGGCAAAGGAGGGGAGAGGAAGCAATGGCTGGGGAAGCAATGGCCATTGATGGCCAGGGGGGGTCGCCGGCGGCCAATACTGCATTCAAAAAGGGGGGCGACTTGATTGGAGAAACGGCAGGGGAGATTGATGAGGGGAGACGGCGGGGTGCTTCCGTGCGCCTTAAAGGCCGGCTTGAAGGCAGGGAGGGGCGAGGGATGCGGGGAAAACTGCCGGCGGCGACGCACGGTTGATGCAGAGGAGGCGAGGGGGCCGGCTGGAGGAAGGGGAATGCCCTGACGCGTGGGACCGGGCGGTCAGTGAAAGAAAGGAGAGAGGGAGGAGAAGCGGGCCACCGGGGGGTGTTTGGGCCGGAAGAAGGGACGGGCCGGCGGGATTAAGCTGGGCCGCAGGGAAAACTTGGGCCGGCGGAAGAGGAAAGGAAGGGGGAGAGCTGGGCTGCTGGGCTGAAAGGGAAGGGGTAAGGGGTTTGGGGTTTTTTTTAAACCCTTTTTCAAAACCTTTTCAAACTTTAAACACTTCAAACTCTTTTCAAAATTTTCAAACAAACTTTAAAACTTTTAAAACTTTACACCATCACATATAAACACCATGCATCCAAAAGATGATGCTCAAGCACTTGTTGCTTCTAAAATTTTATAAATGATATTTAAATATTTTAGAGCCAAATTTATTTGATAATTTATTTAAAATCTTAGAAACAAAATCTATAGCACCATGTTGCTTACATTATTTTAGTGATGGAAATTTAGGGTGTTACAGTGAGAGGCCGACAATCGATTGATTTAAACCTTGCAAGGTAAACCTAAACACACGGGAGGTGCCCTCACTACGAGTTCACCAACCAGGCGGTTCCCGTCATTCCTCGGATTGGGATCAGATGTTACAGTCTTAAGTACAAGGCTTACTAGGCTACGCCACCAAGGTCGCCTAGTCTCACGCATGTACTCAGGTGGCGAGCCCGGGGCCGCAACCCTAAGATTAGTAGCGCAAAGTTCCCGCACCGCCTCATTTAGGTACTAGGCTTACCGTACCCATTTCCGACAAGTGTTTAGTACGTTCAAACACTTAACCCACGAAAGCCATCGGACCGGAGCCCACATCCCATGCTCTTACCACATGAGCAATCCATTAATAAAGATCTTATGATTCCAACATAAGAACCTATTCTCGCGAGTGACAAGCATCACTCGACTTGTAACGGTCCTATAGCATAGCAACTATCGACCTAACATACTAGTATAGACATAGGTACCTAGGGATCATGCATCTAGGGTTTCATTTCAGCTCCTGAACGTAAATGCACAAACATCCATAGATAGTTATGTAACTTTTCACAAACATATAGGACAATGCACCGGGGCTTGCCTTCGTCAGCACAGTTAGCTTGGGGGTCCTCGGTGTCCTCGTTCACTTCCACGTACTGCAGCTCCGCGTCAGCTCCCCCTTCCTCGGCTTCCGGCACGAGCGCGTAGTTACCGTCGGGGAGATCTACACGAGGATGCAAATGCAAGATTTAATTAACGGTTTTAACTTAATTAACTACAAACAACAAAAGACAACCACAGGGTGCATGGTTGACCACATTCACCTAGATAAGCACACATTCAGCACACTCTTCCAATAAGGAAACAATATGTTGTTCTTTATTAACTATCCTTTTTAATAGTGACTGCGTACATATTTATGTAAATAAATTAATTTAATTACACAAAGCAGCAAGGGTGGTGATACTTAGCTTCTTAGCAAGATTAACATCACATACATAGGGTCATTAGGGGTGTAGTTGGAGGCTTTCCAATTTAACTTTAACATTAAGCTTAAATGGCTTCCATTGCTTTTATTCACAAAATAAATTAATAAAATTCAGTGGAAGTGTTTATGAAGCACTACAAATCAAAACAAAGCCACTGCACAAGATTCCACATTTACAAGGGCTATAAATTAATTACAACCAAAAATAACAAAAGCTAGCTACCAAAACAAGATAAATGCATACAAAAATAAATAAGCATCAAATGGATCCCAACTTTCTCACACATGGCCTCTGGTCCAAATCTAAGCTAGGCATGCAACATATACACTTAGAACTACTATAGATCCTGGGTTATGCAATTACATTGAAAATTAAGCATATTTCAAGAATAAATATTTCTGACAAATATAAAATTGTGATTAATTCACCAGAGGTGCATTTAGGCATAACAAGATCACAGGAAAAATTGAGCACAAAAAATCTAATTAGTTTTAGCTACAAAAATCATTTAGACAGATTCGTCATAAAAACAAAATAAATCATATAAAAAGATTTACACAGTAACTTTGTGCAATTTTTAGTACAGAATCTAGGCATGACATAACACACAACATATCCAAAAATAAACCACAGATCACATGTAGACTTTGAGATACAATAGATCTAGGTCTAACAGCCTTGTATTTTTCATGCAAAATCTAACAGGAAAAACTATGGTCATGCTTTACAAAAGTTGTAGTGTTCTTCACAAGGAATCCAACAAAATTGAGCTTGCATTTTTCTGATTTTGCTACAAATTTCTACGAATTTTACAAGATCAGCCAAAACCCAGTTACTATTTAAGAATCAAACTTTCGAACAGGCCCCTGGAAGTTTTCGAAACCTTACAGATAGGCCCTTGCTTTACACTCAAGCCCCTGGAAAGAACTTGGGACTCGCAATTGGGTCCCCGGGCACCGGCCGGCGGCGGTCCGGCCAAATTCCGGCGAACCGGCGGCCGTGACCGGCTGGGCGCGGGCGGAGGGCGGCCTGAGGGTGACCTTGGCTCGATTCCCGGGCTTGGTTGGGGCAGAGGGGCTACCGGCGAGGGGGCTCGACGGCGCAGCCGTGCGGCGGCCGCCTGGAGCCCGGCTCCGGCGATGTTGCAGCGCCGGCAGGGCAACAAGTGGTGGCGCAAGCTTCAATAGGATCTAGAGTAGGGGCTGGAGTGGTTGGGCGGCCGTGGTTGCAAGCAGAGAGGCGGCTCGGCGGCAGCGGCTCCAATGGCGGGGAGGTGGAGAGCACAGGGAGGTGGAGGGGGCGCGCACGCGCGGGGAAACCGGCCGTGGCCTTTTATAGGTGACGATCACGGCGCTAGAAGCACTCAAGAGGGACGGGGGGTCCGGACGGCGCGTCGGGGCGCGGCGACATCGCCGGCAGGCGGCGCGGGCAGGGCTCGGCGCGGGCGGACGCAGGGGCGCGACACGCCACGGCGCGAGCTCCCAGGTGCCTTGGTGCGAGCGCGGCCTCGACTTGCGTGGCCTCGGGGCGCGCGGTCTCGGGACGCGGCCGTGCGGGGCTCGGACGCCGAGGCTGGGGCGGTCGCGTGGCCGTGCGCGCGGGCGCGCGCGCTGGCGCGTGACGTCGCGCCGCGACATGGCCCGATTTTGTTCCATTTAGCACTGTTTGAGTGCAAAATACTCCAATTTTTTGAACTAAAGTGCACTAAAGTGCAAATGGCAAAGTTGTAGATCAAAGGTCCCTCTACAACATTTACAAAGGCTGTCCTATGTTTTGCTCAATGGTTTGAGCATAAACTGCAGGCAAAGTTCCTGTTTTTCATGGCGCTAATGAATAGTACTTGCCTGCGGTTGACCAAGTTTTTCACCCTTTTCTGCTCAAAATTTGAAATGCCACCCAAAAGCAAAGTTGTGTCCCTCGAAAAACTGGACAACTTTTATATTGGGAGATTTTGAAGTGTTTAGGTGAATTTTGGAGAACGCGGCAAAAGTTCTAGAGGAAGTTCAAAGACATAGGGGTTTGACCGGGGTTTTGACCAAGGGTTGACTAGGGTTTGACCACACGGGTGTGTGAACTTGATTAAGAGGGTCATTAGTGATTGTTTGGCGAGGATTTCGAGGTGATGACCAAGGTTTGACTCAGCCATTAGCGTTAATGACGCTAATTAAAAACCTAGGGCGTCACACTCATGCTTAAAACTCTCCAAGTCATGCATGACACAAAGAATGATTGAATGGGGCGGGAGAAGGATTAAAAAAATCTCACCTCAATACAGATTTTTCCTTCTATCATCCAACCGAATAAATCAGCCTCAGGATTGGCTTTGAATGACGATGACCTGAAAACAAATCCACTCGGATATGAAGTAACATGACAAAGAATGATTGAATATCAAAATGCTAGCTAACTGGATAATTCGCACTAAGCTTTGCACTCTAGAATAATAAACTTTGCACCTACTGAAAAATAGAAAATCAAAAACTTGATACTAAAAACAAGAATGCGAAAACATTGATGAGATACTTAAAAATATTAGCATGAATATCTAAGATGGCATAGGGCTTATTACTAAGATACTAACAACTTATAAAATTTTGTATGAAATATTCCATATCCAAAACTTCCGCCCTGCATATTAGGATCTTTTTAGTAGAATATTGAAAAATTAGAAATCAAGAGTTTTATACTATAATTTCCATTTCGCACTCTATGATTCGAGGGGTTTGTGCAGATGCGTTATTTTTCAACAGAATTCCCATTGGAACTGTTCACTGATAACTTGTGTCATTATGCACATTTTCCTGATTACGACCGGTTGGATGGCAGCGAGAGCTGAGCCCATCAGATCCTTGTAGAAACTTCTGCACAAGCCTGACAACTGATTTCTAACCTGGTGTGTACAAACAAAACACAATATTAAAAGTGGGGGCAACAGGGAATTTTATAAGCACACAATAGTTATACCTTCTGATGTTCATCATGCGGGATGAGGCGCAGTATGAAATCTTCAACTTCGGCAGGGAGCTTAGAGAAGCTAGAGGAAGAAATTGAGGACACAAGAAATGGGGTTTCACTAGTCTTTTAGTTGTTCCATGTTGGGGAAAAATAAAAACAGAGAATTAGAGAATTGAAAGATATTCAATCTGCTCTAGAATTAGGAACTTTGTAATGTAGCATTATTTACTTTTGTGCTGTAGAATATGGAACTTTATACTAAAGTATTATTTACCTTTTGCTCTAAAATTTGAAAGTTTATACTGTAACATAATTAGCTTTTGGGCTCAGAAGTTGAAACTTTATACTGCAATATAATTAGCTTTGCGATCCTAGATATAAAACTATGCAGCTGCAGAATTTTGCACTAAAATAACTGGAAAAACAGGTGTTCTCATTAGTGCATTCATAATTACTTCCAAAAAAAGATTATTGAATGGTAAAAAATGCTAGATGACAGTTGTTTACTGAAGTATTTGGAACTTATAAATCCCTGTAACAAAACTTTGAAATGCCTTATCCAAAACTTTGTGCCCATAGATCAAATAATTTGTAAAAAAGGAAATCAGCATTGGGAACTACATCAATGAGAATACTTAGTAATGACATTTGTAAAAGATAATTGGAACATGTGGTTGAGTTTGTAAAAGTGCAGAAGCATAAAAGCTTACTGGTGGAGCACTTTTTAAAAAAGTACACTACCAGCTCCTGAAAAAGATAAAAACTTTGAAGTTCCAAAAACTTACGATCTGGTGCTAGGAACTTTATACTGTAGCGTTATCTACTTTTGTGATGTAGAATATGGAACTTTATACTAAAGAGTTATTTACCTTTTGCTCTAGAATTTTAAAGTCTATAATGTAACAGCAATAGCTTTTGGGCTCCAGAAGTAGAAACTTTATGCTGCAGCATAATTAGCTTTGCGATCCTAGATATAAAATTATGCAGCTGCAAAAAATTGCATTAGAATAACTGGAAAGCAAGTATTCTCATTGGTGCATTTGTAATTACTTCCGAAAACAGATTTAATTACAAACTAAGGTTGACAGTAACACAAAAAAATATTGAATGGTAAAAAAATGCTAGATAACAGCTTTAAACTCAACTATTTGGAACTTATAAATCTCTGTACAAAACTTTGAAATGACTTATCCAAAACTTTGTGCCCATATCCAATAATTTGTAAAAAAAAAGAAAATTAGAATTGAGAACTACATCGATGTCAATACTTAGTAACGACCCTTGTAAAAGATAATCGGAACATGTGATTGAGTTTTGTAAAACTCGAGAGGCTGTTCTGATAACTTTGACATGTTGCAAGCAGTCATACTAAAACCTGAAAAAAAGTTCTGTGCAGAAACTAACGCACATTCCTGTGTTCTTTTAAGATATGCATCGACAGTTATGTTCACCAACAATTAGATAAAACAAGTAAATGCGTGGTATGGATCAGGAAACACACAGAACCATGTACAGCACGCGGTTCTTCACAATTAGTATAATTCAAAACTCATGAGGCGTGAAAAATGTTGCGGAGCTTGCAGTTTGTCACGAGACGAAAACTTGGTAAAAAACAACCAATGAGAAGCAATGAAACATGGGCGCGAGATTAATTCTAAACTTGCTAATAACTTCTGTTCATTGTTATTCAACATAACAGACCTGAAATTGCTACCCGAGTTAACAAATGCTCCTAAGAAAAATCATCAGGTCTTAAGTACAGGGAGAAATTAACTCTAGGATGCGAAAAGGGTGTGGTTACCTCAAAAAGCGGCTCCCGAGCTCACCAGGTCCCCACTCAACCTCGTCGCGTCGTCCACAGATGGCTTCAACTGTTGGATGGAGATGAGCGACGGTCCCTTCCGCTTCCCCGTCGATGCAAGCGAAACACGCGAGATCGACACTCTGACTGTGATGAAGAGCAGGGGACCGATGGCACGCGGAAGCAAATGCCACGACTCCTCCTCGCCGTGCCCGGGTTCGCTTGGAAGCAGATGCCCGCGGGGTTAGCGGTGCGGCTCCTCGCCATGTCGGGGGCGCCGGATCCCGCGGCGGTGCGCGGGCGCTGTCGATGAGTGGCCGTGGTGGCGCGGCTCTCCTCGCGGTGCTAGGGGGGTGGGGATCATCGGGTAGCACGGGCTGGAGCGCGCAAGCCTCACGCGGAGAAGCCTCCGGACGACGCAGACGAAAATCGTCAGGGAGACGGGTGGGTCGTCGGCGAGATCCCGGCGAAAATCCACGGTCGTGCTGACGATGTTGCTGCCGTGCGCGGAGATCAGCCTCCGGATTGACGCGGGCGAAGCGGCGGGGGGGGGGGGAGTGGCTGCATCGCCAGATCTACGGGCCGGTGATTTGGATGGGATGGTCGGGGGAAGGGAGAACGAGAAGTTGAGAAGCATCGTGTGCGGTCAACAAAACGACGTAGAAGACGAAAACGGAAGGAGTGAGTCGGGAGGTTACCCGATATGGTTTGTTGGCTGCGATAGTTAGCAACGCGCGCGTCCAATAGGAAATTTGCCCAACGTCTCCTCCGTCGGTCGTCGCGGACTCGCGATCACCTAACAGAGACGTACGTTCCGCTCGCTGGCAGTGGCAGCTCAGCGCCCGTTGCCGGCATGATTGCTTTTTCACAGCTCTTGATGATTATGAATTGACGAAATTGTTTGAGAAATCTGAGATGCATTGGTCGATCGTACTCTAGACTGTTGAGCACAGGGACGAGTACACGCCCACTGCTCTGGAAACCACGAATAATTTCTTTGTGCAAAATAAGAACCCAAAAGAGAAGTATTGTGTACGCGCACGTGGACGGTAGGAACGAAGTTCTGTGCACGTACGCGGTACGCGCGCGGAACGTGATGTTACCGTCGAGGCGTCGACCGATCGCAACTTGACTGGAGTGAAGAATCCTCTTGTACGTCTGGACGACAGTGAGTGACAGATGTGAGCATCGTCCGGCGTGCGTGCATGGGCCGCTTGTTGACTTTGTGACCTTGGGTCAACGCTTGCTTGCCACACACGCGCACACCACCGTCACAGACCAACACTTATCAACTTTTGCACTAGTTCCACCGACCAATTCCCATGCGGGCGCGGGGTGGACAAACCATGCATCATCTTGTAATATTCTTTTGAGCCCGAACTCGCGCGTAGCCCTCACTCTTCGCTGTTAACAGGTCGCACGCTGACACGATCCCAGTGCGAGTGCGAGCAGCAGCCGGCCAACGCGATGCTGACTTCGGTACGATCGTCCCCTGGCAATACATTCCACAATGCTTGATGCCAAATTAAGCCATGGAGTAGCAGATGGAGTTCTAAAATTCTCTGTTCCATACTGTCACACGAAAACACAAGCAACGGAAAAGTGAGTTCGAATTGTTCTGTTTCTTTGCGTACTATTTTCTTCTCACAGCAAATAAAATATGCCATACAAACCAGGAGAAGCCGCTTTAAGACCTGCGGAACAGACTCCTGCTGATCTTATCTCGCCAAATCTTCCAGTTTCGGAGTGTCAATTGATAATGCTTAAGTCTTTGCAAGAAGATGCAATAAAATTTTCAACTTAAATCATATTTCGCATATCGGTCATCAGCTGCCTACTAGAACCATCGTCGATTAAGCCATTGACAATTGATGCCAAATTAATACTGCACTTGTTGGTATAAATCACACAAAGTTTTAATTTCTTATACAACCTTATCTTTAATACAGTGACTTATGCTACACCATATATGCATCTGCACAAATATAAAAGTATACAACAACCACAGTCTACAATATATTGTACACGTGAAATGCATCTATATATAGTATCATTGAAAGGAAACTAATATAATGTGAATCTTCAATAAAATACTTTATACCTAAGATGCATTATATTAAACATCCAAGCAAGCCATCGGTTATCTTGCACAAATGTAATTAGCGTGGCAAACCAAATGAAGATGCAAATTCTTGCTCCAAACTATAGCACCCAGAGCTCCCAGCATTATTGACAAGATCGATATGCCCATACAAGTTCTTATCTCGTGGGCATAACAAAGGCACAATATCTCCATCTTTTTCAATTAAACCTTTTCTCAGCCTCTTTGTTCTTAGGAATTGCAACCTCATATCTACTTCTTTCATAGTCGGTCTGTCTCCTCCTTTGACCCTTAAGCATGCTTCTGTAATTGAGGTGATTTCATTTATCTCTTCCTGGTCTGCCTCTTCCACAACTTGTTTATCCAGTATTTCTACAAGAGACCCTGCATGAAGTGCTTCGATGAAGTAGTGTGATAGGCTTTGTTTAGCACCTAAATCATTGATGAAAATTGGCTTCTTTCTTATCAAAAGTTCAACAAGTATTACTCCAAAACTATATACATCACTCTTTTCAGTAAGTTGACCAGTGTGATAGTACTCTGGGTCCAAGTAGCCGAATGTTCCTTGGACAATTGTGACCACATGAGTCTCATCGAGCGAAAGAGATCTCGAAGCACCAAAGTCTGAGACCTTTGTGGTGAAGTTGTCATCCAAGAGTATATTTGAAGACTTAACATCTCTGTGAAAAATTGGTATTGTAGCAGCTGAGTGTAGATAAGCAAGTGCCCCTGCTGCTTCCATTGCAATCCTAATGCGATCATCCCATGAAAGCAAGCATTTTACTGTAGTATCAGTGTGAAGGAGTTCATATAGAGTGCCATTCGAAATGAACTCATAAACAAGCATGGGCACCTCATCTTCTAGGCAGCAACCAAACAGTTTCACCACATTCCGATGTATGATTTGGGACAAAATAGCAACCTCATTTATGAACTGGTCTATCTCTATTTGCTCCACTATTTTTGATTTTTTTATAGCCACCACACGTTGGTCAGATAGAATCCCTTTATAAACTGTGCCGTGTCCTCCACGACCAAGAACACGAGTAGCATCAAAGTTGTTTGTTGCCTCCTCTAGCTCCTCCAATGAGAATATTTTAGTTTTGCTTGTGGTGCTTTCATCAGAGATCAATTGCTCCAATAGCAGGCCTTGATTTTTCTTGAAGTGTGCTCTTCTGATTCTCTTTTGGATGCCTTTTTTCCACTTATTGGCGAGTAAAATTACAGCCAGTGCAATAAGTATGGAGCCAAGGCCACAGCCAGTTCCAATCGCAATACCTATATATAAGCATTTGCTGCTGTTATGAAATCATGTTAATGCTTACAAATCGTACCTGCAAGCGGATTTTGTTCAGTATGGCTTACCCAAAAGAAGATTCCGTTGCTTTGTTGATATAGCACACTGCTTCTTTGTGGAGTCAAATTCCTTACCATGAGGGCATGGTGTGCATTTATAACTTCCAGGAGTGTTTTGACATATACCATTATTGCAGATGTTTGGCTGTTGTGAGCACTCATCAATATCTGTAGATAACTCATTCATTATACAATATATATGTTGATTTATATACATACTCCATATTGTTGCGTTACTATGCTTAAAAAAGAACTTTAATTGTCTTATCTAATTTACAATTTGTGTACAAATTAAAACTCTAGCAGAGTATGTGAACTGATTAACTTTCCTTGCTAGTGCTGTACCCCACATACAGAGAAAAGGGGGGGGGGGGGGTGATTTACCGTGGCAACCTTCTTCCATCACGTATGGGTTTCCTTTGTAGCCAGACGAACAGCTGCAGCGATATCCCATAATTATTGTGCCATGGGTCACGTTTTGGCAAGAACTGTTCACGCTGCAACATGCATAGCTGCTCATATTCTGCTTAGCTTTCTGACAAGTTGAATTGGTTACTGCCCATTTTATAACAATGTCATATTCCATAGAAAAATCAAATTCATCTTCAACAGGGCCGCTCATCTCCATATCTCCATTTTGACCCATCTGGGCTATTACTGCTTCTTTCCCGGAGCTTGAACTGTTTAGCATGTTGCTGACCGTTAGAGTCCCATCTTCTACGGACACACCAGTCACGTGATACTGTGCATTTCCAATGCTAAAAAGCGTTTCACCTGCTGTTGTACAATTAAGTCGGAACCTTTCGTTTCCGAAGCAACCATCGTCGAGCCCAAAAGGGAACGAAATGTTCACGTTTCCACATGACCTCCGGCAGTGTTCTTTAGGCTTGGGGTTGTAATCTGTTTCATAATAGATTGACGAAGTAAGAACAAGAGGAGGACGATTAAAGTTAAATATGTTCATTTTCAAGGAAGCAAGCAGAGGGAGAACCTTGTTGCAGCATGCATCCCTCCGAAAGGTAAGCACTGCCTGTGTAATAATAATGATCGCAAAAACAGGTGTAACCTCCTCCATACGACGCATTTCTACAACTGCTGCCAGGGGCACAAGCATAACTTGCCTTGTTCATTTGCGCGCTTTGGCAGCTTGGTTGGTCCGTGATCTCAACCTCAAGGATACCACCAGGAATCCTGCTTGTATTTGTCCAACTTGAGAAAATATCAGTCGCGTTCTGCACGTAATATTGTGAAGCCATGAGAGCCATGATCCGCACTGGATCTGATCGTGCTGCTGCCGTACCATCAGCACGAACAATTGTTGCCTGAAAACCTGATGAGATGTCCTGGTGTATATTGATGTGACAGCAACCAGTATTATTACAGAACCCTTGGTTTAATAACCCTTGATTTTGCAGTACCTCGCCGCGGCACCTACTCATACAGGAGCCGATGGGGTTACCCACATAATCGAACAAATTGACATCGAAATCACAGCCAAGGACGAAGAAAGAGTTATAATCGGCGATACTAATGCCCTTAGCCGGGAGCTCCCACAATATACTGTGGTTGTTCGTACCTGATCCCAGGGTAATGTTGAAAAAAATAGGGGTCTCAAGTGTGGTATCACCATACATTCCAGTGATCTGAGTTGTGGTGTTGCCTAGAAACAGCTTTGGAGGGCGAGTGGTGTTGTTGCAGGTAAGCTCGAAGCCTTGGCGGAAGCAGTAGGCTCCTATGCCGAAGGGGTAGGAGATGTTGACGCCCCCGCAGCTGGTGGGGCAGTGAGCTAATGAGGCACCTGAAGGGATATGCAGTAATCCTCCGCTACCCGAGGCTGCGGATGCATGCGGCATGGCTGCAAAGCACGCCAGCACGAAAGCCATGGCACAAACCATCACTTTGGACGAGCTCATCGTTACGCCACTACTGAGCTTGTCTGCGCGCGTGTTGGTGGTGGATTGGTGGTGTTGTTCCGGGTTATGGACTTATGGTAACATGTACTCTGATGAGCAGGGTCACTACCCGCAGTCGTCGCCCGCCGGGTCACTCACGCGCGAGTGCAAGACCCGCCCAACGTACGTGCGGTCGCTAGCTCGACGTTGAGTGCTCTGGACTCGACGGGACTCCTCTGCAGCTTGGCTCACTGGCAAGTTGAATTGCAAACTTTGAGGGCGAGGGCGATAGTGCTACACCAGAGAGTTTACCAGGGTAGACTTTGAATTGCCACCAAGTCATCAGTCAGCGATGACGTACAATTCCTCCGCAAGTAGCTCTCAATCAGGACACGATCCCATACGCCTATTTTGCTGGGAAACTTGGTTATGTGTATACCATTAAAAGATTTTTTATTGTTGTGGTTTTTACCACAATATATAATCAAGGGTGAAAATTGTTTTCTATTGCTAATCAGTTTCTATAAAACATCATCTATCTGCAAATTAGCCTTAAAAGATGCTTGATTTTTTTTCAAAATGTTGATTTACAAAACCCACAATATAATAGCACATATTTTCAAACTAAAATCCACTTGCGTACTATGCTAGTTAGTAACTTTAACAATTCCACAAGTGGAACTAGAACATCCCGTCACCCTTTACTTGCATTACCTATGCTCATGTTCATCACCTAAGCTAAACCTTTAGGATCAATTAACAAACCTCACCAGTGGTATCTTTGCTTATTTTCAAAATGAAACACCAGGTAGGTAAACACAATGCTAACTTAAACACTTAAAGTGTACACATTTCATAATATTAATTCCTCCGTCCCAAATTGTAGGTCGTCTTGGATTTTCTCGGTGCATAGTTTTTTCTATGCACCTAGTAAAAGTGTATGTCTATATGATTAAATAATAATATATATAGAACTTATGAAAAAACAAAACGACCTATATATATAGAAGTAATTTTCACATGTAATTATAACGCCAGTCCACAACTTGGCGTTGATCTGTGAAGTCTTCCCACAAGTTACCATATAAGTGAGCAGCTGAAATGTACCCGTAATCCGTCTCAAAATTAAAACAAAATGCACTAAAAAAATGATTATATACGGCTATTATTAGTCTGCATATCTCGATCGTCTTCGCAGCAAGCCGGCAAGGGGTGATTGGATAGTAGAATTTATTAGGCACAAGGGACTGAAAACGGTCGTATGATCTAAATAATTAGCAGTCATCGATCGATGAGAACCAGCTGAACCTCGCAAGTTTTCGAAGTCGTCCTGTAGCAACTACTATGACTGTAGTATGGGGCAAAAATTCCTACGAGCAAGCTGGCATGATCCAATGCAATTTGATCTGCACAAAATTGGAGCACACCTAACGTACTACCTTACTACGAGTAGAAATAGTTTTGAAACATGCCGAGTTGTCATCCTGTTCATTTGGCTGGTTGCTGATGCTGGTTTGTTCTGAAATAAAAGTATTGTTGACGGGTGGCTAGTGGCTAGCTTGTTCTGAGATAAAAGTACTGATGGCTGGTGGCTGATAAGCCAGACGAACAGGACGACGATCAAAACGCAAAAGTCATGCATATTGGGCCTAATAATACAAAGTTATGGAGATGCATTGCTCTCCAGACCCGTAGGCTACTATGATTTGATCAGAGTTAAATAAGTTTAATTTGAACAAAAGAAAACTGAACTACAATTGGAGCGGATAGAGTACAATAATAAACACTCAAAAGAAAAGTATTTTGTACGCACGTGAGAGTTTTTTTTACAGTTTTAGAATATCAATGTTCGCACGAAGTCTCTGAAAATCACCCCGTTTTGTATGCGCGCGGAACGTAGTGTTGCCGCCGAGGCGCACCTACCGATCACACGAGTAGAATAATGAAGTGCGTGGCATAGTACCGGCCTGAAGTGTCATGTACGTCTGGACGACAATGAAAGATGTTGGATGTGAGCTCCGTGCGTGCGTGCGTGCTTGGTGGGGCACGCCTGTTGGCTTAGTGCACAGTAACATCAGAGTCTAGCTTTTGATTGAGCAGAAGCATCGCCTCTCACTTTTCATGGTGATGAGGAGTGACGTTAGGCACGATGATTATTCTCTTGGAATGACTAGATAACGTTAGGAATTCCGTTCTCTTTGTGTCTTCCGGACCAGAAAAACGGGATGCTAACAGAAGGACTCGGTCGCTGCAATACTCGTACAGAGCGATGGGCCTGTCGCACTACAGTACGTCTCAACTATGCTAATTGCCAGGCCCGGGAGGAAATGACACACCGGCCTGAGCAATGAACAAAGCGATCGGCCCAGTTTGACAAGCACTACTGACAGAACTTCCAGAGAGGGTAACATTTAAGGATTCCTGCATTCCTTAATCCTTATTACCATGATCCCCTCACGACTGTGAATTAAAACAAGCCCTAGCCTCTTATAGCAGGGATGTGCTCATTGGATTAGCGAAGTGGTGCTTTCTGCACTTGGATGATTCTTTACTGGGGTCTTGCTTGAACAGGCCCTGCAGCAAGGTGGGAGCTGTAGGTACAGGTTCTTCGAACACCCGAGCCTTAAGGTGCCCATCAAGTATCAATTTCTCCAACAGGGTCCGGCAAGTCTGCAAAAGGCAATGAAAAGCTAATCAAGCAAGAAAGTGGCACCTCAGTGGATCAGAGCATGACTGTATTTTTCCTTTCTTCTATCCGATGAAATTCGGTTGGCATCTCTTCTGCAAGACCAGTACAAAAGAAAGTACAGGAAAGAGACAAGATTAAGCAGATACCTGAGGATTCAATACATCCATCCGATGGATAATATCTTCCTATAACACAAAGAGCAAAGCACACTATTAAAACCGTAAATTAAACATTGTCAAAAACAACAAATGCTTTATTTTATTTTTTAAAAATAAATAATAAAACAATAATTTGAAGGGCAGGCTTGGTGCAGTTGATTGAGCACTTGCTCACCAAAGTCCCAGGTCATGGGTTCGAGCGGCCACCCTGCAATTTACTGTGGGGGTAAGGCTTGCCCGTATATACCCTTCCCCAGACCCCACCCCAGTGGGAGCCTCTTGCACCGAGTCAGCCCTTTTAATAGAACAATAATTTGAGAATTTTTGGGATAAGTCATTTCTCAGTGGCAGCATAGAAAGAATAACTTGATGAAGACAAACGAGCTATATCACATGACACGTATCTATAATTGAGTCGTACATATTTACATGCATCACCGGAAATATTTATAACAGTGGAGCCAAGGTTTTCAGGATGAGGCACAAGCATACCGGAGCACTGCCCAATGGAAAAAGTATGTACTTCCTCCGTACCCATAAAATAAGTCGTTTCAAATAAGATTTCAGTCAAACATAAAGAATATAAATCATGAATAAATTTTAAGTTGTTAAGTTTGAAAATGTGAAAACTACATGAATAGATTTCTTAAAAATACTTTCATAAAAGTATACATATGTTAGTTTTAAATAAATATTTTTATAAAAATAAGTAGTTAAAGTTATGTTTTGGAGACCGTGCCGCTGTCATAAACGACTTGTTTTATGAGTATAGATTAAAAATACTTTCATAAAGTACATATGTCAGTTTTTAATAAATATTTTTATAAAAATAAGTAGTCAAAATTATGCTTTGGAGACCGTGCCGCTGTCATAAACGACTTGTTTTATGAGTATAGAGGGTGTTTGGGGAATAATTTCCTGTCTATTCCTCCAACCCTAGAAGGGTGGGTATATAGTTAGCTATACATGGGCCTCTATATGAGCCGTACACAGGCCATATGGGTCACTCACACATATATACACTAACACCCCCCGCAGTCTGGACTACCGGCGCAGCGGTGTACAAGACTGGCCAACAAAGAAAGAAAGTCACACACAAGGCCCCCGCAGCCACAACTAGCCACTGGCTACGTTGAGGCTGGACCGAAACTCCGAGAAGGTCGAGGAGGGAAGGCCCTTGGTGAAGATGTCAGTAAACTGGGAGGTGGTCGGTACATGAACAACCCGAACATCACCGATAGCCACCCTGTCACGAACGAAATGCAAGTCAATCTCCACGTGCTTCGTCCGCTGATGCTGAACCGGGTTGGTGGAGAGGTACACGACGCTGACGTTGTCGCAGTAGACAAGCGTGCTCTTGGCGAGCAGGCTGTGAAGCTCAGCCAAGAGCTGTCGGAGCCAGGACGCCTCCGCCACGCCGTTAGCAATAGCCCGATAGTCCGCCTCAGCACTCAAGCGGGAGACAATCGGCTGTCACTTGGACGACCAGGAGATCAGGTTGCCGCCGAGGAAGACGGCATAACCTGAGGTAGAGCGGCGCGTGTCCGGGCACCCCGCCCAGTCAGCGTCAGTGTAGACGACCAGCTCAGCAGACGGACACCGGTGGAGGACCAAGCCGAAGTCAACTGTGTCACGGACGTAGCGAAGATGACTTTTTCAGCGCAGCAAGATGTGATTCTCGTGGATCATGCATATGGTGGCAGATCTGCTGGACATCGTAGGTGAGGTCCGGCCTGGTGAAAGTGAGGTACTGTAAGGCTCCAGCAAGACTCCTATAAGCAGTATGATCAGCCGCAGGATCATCCAGAGTAGCAGACAGCTTCGCTTGAGTGTCAACAGGAGTGGAGCAAGGCTTGCAATCAGTCATCCCGACACGCTCCAGGATATCAAGGGCATACTGACGCTTGTGAAGGAGAAGACCAGCCTGACGGGGCTCAACTGTCACGCCCAAGAAGTGGTGAAGCTTGCCCAGATCCTTCATGGCAAACTCCTGCTGAAGAGAGGAGACAATCCGCTGGAGCAGCTGTGGACTAGAGGCAGTCAGAACAATGTCATCAACGTAGAGGAGGAGGTAGGTAACTCCATCAGCATGATGATATATGAACAGTGAAGTATCTGACTTGGCCTGAACAAACCCCAGTGTGAGCAAGAAAGAGGCGAACCGAGAGTACCATGCCCGAGGAGCCTGCTTCAAACTATAGAGAGACTTGTTCAGCCGACAGACCAAATCCGAACGACTGAAATTCACAAAACCTGCTGGCTGGCTACAGTAGACTGTCTTGGTCAGAGTGTCATGGAGAAATGCATTCTTGACATCAAACTGGTGTACAGACCAAGAGCGAGAGAGAGCCAAAGAGAGAAGAGTGCACACTGTAGCAGGCTTCACCACTGTACTGAAAGTCTCATCATAATCTAGACCAGGTCACTGAGAGCAGCCCTGAAGAACCCAACGCGCCTTATAGCGCTCCAGAGTACCATCAGCCCGACGCTTGATCGTCCAAATCCACTTGCCGGTCACCACATTGCAACCAGACGGACGCGGCACAAGGTCCTACAACTTCCATCGCACGATGCCAGTTCGGATCTGCCAGAGCCTCACGAACCGACGTCGGGATCGGAGAGAGCCGCGGCTCCCCCTCGGTGGCGGAGAGAGCCCGCGGTCGAAGAACCCTGACCGCCTGCCGGGTCACCATGGGATGGGTGTGACGAGGATCCCGATGGATGACCGGCTCCACCCGAGAGCGGCGCGGTGGAGGCGGCGGTGGTGGCGGCGGAGGTGGTGTGGGCGCCGGTGGAGGAGGCGGAGACGGCTCCGGTGACGGTGGTGGAGGAGGCGGAGCCGTCGAACGGCGCTCGTAGACACAGCACACAGGAGGCGCATAGTCCACGGGCACCTCCGGAGCAGGAGCCGGAGAAGCCAGCGGCGGTGGAGGCACCGGACGGTGTCGGTACACCTGCACAGGCTCGGTGTAGCGTGCAGGTGATGGCGGGGCCGCGCGTGGCGCAGCAGGAGGCGCCGGAGCCACGTGTGGCGCGGCGAGAGGTTCAGGGGGCGCGACAGAAGGCGTCGGAGCCGCGGGTGGCGCGGCGAGGGGCTCCGGGGGCGCGGCAGAAGGCGCCGGGGCCGCGCGTGGCATGGCCGAAGGCACCAAGCCCTCGTCGGGTACGACAAATGGCACCGGAATCGCGGGTGGTGCAAGAGGAGGCGCAGGTGCCGCGCGTGGCACAGCCGAAGGGGCCAGACTTGGTGGTGTACCAGAAGGACCTGTTGGAAAAGGAAAAACAGAAACAGGTGGCTGAACCACCGGGTCAGAAAACATGGACTCAAGGTCAGGATCAGGAGTAGGTGTGGAGGTGGAGGAAAAGGGGAAGTCCGACTCGTCAAACACAACATGTCGGGAGATAAGAACCCGACGAGAGGTGAGATCGTAGCAACGTACCCCTTATGGTTAGGGGAGTAACCAAGGAACACACAATGTGTCGAGCGAGGTGCGAGCTTTTAAGGAGCAGTGGCAGCCAAGAGCGTCAGCCGTGGTGCGCTCATGCTCCCAGGCGAGGGCAGCCAGACGCACACGCTCCTCGGCGGCGGCTGCCTCAGTCTTGGCACTCTCCAGGGCCGCAGCAAGGGTGCTGTCGGCGGGGGCAACAGAGGTGGGACGCGGAGACAGCCCACGGAGGAAGGCGGTGGCGGAGAAGGGTCCAGTCGCGGGAGGCATGCCGTAGAGGGGACCGTGGGGGTAGCCGGGGAAGAGCATGGCACCGGGGCCGCCAAGCAGCAAGGTGCCAATCGCGCCCACTGGACCAGCACCGCCGCCTGGAGAAGTTCCACCGCCTGGAGGGTGTCAGATGGTTAGATCTAGATAGCCCACAGGGGTGTTAATCCCGGTGGTTTAGTTGTTCGGAGAGGCGGAATCTAAGGCTAAGAACTCGAAGGTTGCGCACGAGCACACAGAACACAGAGAACACAGCGAGTTTATACTGGTTCAGGCCTCCGGAGAGTAAAACCCTACGTCCAGTTGTTGGTGTAGATTTCTTCAGGATTGCGTGATTGTACAAGGGTCGCCCTGCCCGCCTTATATTGGCCAGCAGGCAAGGTCGGTTCCCAGATTCCTGGTCGGTTACGACCAGGAGACCTAAGTCTAGTTGATTACAGCACTTGCCATATCCGTCGATCTGCTTGGTCGGAATCCACCGATGTCTTGTCTTGCACACCAAGTCTTGTGGTCGTTCTGGATAAGGTCGTCTGGTTTCTTCTAGAAGGTCTTCAGGAGGTCGTGTGGGCCGCCAACTAGGTCGGTTGGGCCCACTGACAGGTCGGCGAGTCTTCTGATAGGCCGGACCCACGTGTCGGGGACGGCCGTGAGCCTGGTCGGTGGGGACCTAGGGGTACCCATGTCTCATAAGTCCCGAGCGAGGTGTATGCGCAGCGACCTTAGAAAGGTCATGACGTAGTTGTAGAGCTTTCGACAGGTCGAATAGCATGCACGTCGGTCAAAAAGAAAAGAACAAATCAACTTAGCAGCTGACCTGTTGGAAGTGTCGCCGAACGAAGGGAGGTCAAGTGACGACCTATAGGAAGCTGGCTTCCAATAGATCGAAACGACGATGAAAAAATTTCAGAGGGCATCAAGGATGCACTCATAGAGTAGTATCCGAGCATCGTGGCGGGCAAGATGGCCGGTATGATGATCCAAAAAAGAAAGAGAAGAAAAAAGTAGGTCGAGTAACGACATGATGGGAAACAGATTTCCCAACAGGTCGGTACGACGAAGAAAACAAGACAGCATCGAAGACGCGCTCGTAGAGTAGTCCCCGAGCATTGAAGCAGGCATCATGGATGGTTTGATGCTCAAAAAAGAGAAGAAAACTGAGTCATAGTCTTGATCAAACGAAGTGTAGAGACACTCAGATCTCCTAGCATGGCTGCAAGGAGTCTGGCAGGGCCGACCTCATGCAGGCCTTGTAGGCGTGCCGACCTCAAAGAGGCCTCAAATCAACAATGTCCAGTATCCGAGGATACCCAATAGAATCTTGAAAGGCGCATGAAGAGGTCATCAATTATGTCGTAGTTGAAGTTGTGATGCCCAGAGCCGTTACCGACGAAGTTGTAGAAAATATGTAGGTCTTCAACGTATGGAGTGTAGAGACACCTGGATATCTTGCATGGCTGCAAAGAGTCTGGCAGGGCCACTCGAGGCATGCTGACCTTAAGAAGATCTCAAATCAAAAGTGCCCAAGCACCTAGAGATACTTGGCAGGGCCATCAGGCACGCACCCCACAGGGAGGCCTTCATTCCCGATGTAAAATCCTGGGTGTCCAGAGCGGGCTGGCAGGGCTATAAGAGCACACCGACCTCAAGAAGGTCATGCATCCAGGGCGCCCAACTAGGTTGGCAGAGCCATAGACATACCAAGGTATTGCAAGACCTAGGTATTAAGGCACGCCGACCTCATGGAGGCCATTTTGGTACCCGGACGACTAACATAGCTGCCAGCCATCCAGTGGAGCCATGTTTGCTAAGGTACTGACGACCTCAGCAATAGGCACACCGACCACGGGGGCCCGACGAAAATTGTAGACGTGAAGCTTCTGATCTCCAGGCGCCCAGATGGATCTGGCAGAGCAGCGAGGCACGCCTACCCCGGAAGGTCTTCAATCGAACCTACGACCATTCTGCTCAGGAAACAGAAATATAGGCTGATTGGAATAGATCCGTTTACATGCAGAGCCATAGCGGGTGCACCATGACGCAGAGCCTAGCGGGTGCAATAAAGGCGTCGAGTTGTAGAAAAAGGGGGGGTCTAATCTTCGTCGTCGTCCGTAGATGTATCGAGGCGCTGGGCCCTCTGACACAGAATCAGGCTTGTCGTTTATTGTAGACTGCAGGGTCACGGGTCAACAGTGGTCGGAGATACCCTTGCCACCCAGAAAATGACAAATTGCCCACGAATCAAGGAGTGCACTGTAGCCATGTGATTCTGCGGCGGGCTCAGGCATCATTGATGCACTAGTGACAAAGACGTCGCGAGACAGGGTAAAGTCATCACCTTTAATCACGCACATGTTTGCAGGCCCTCTGGACCACGTGGGGACAGTGTCATCATTTCGCCAGCGGCCCAAGGCCCGGCTTTGGTTATAAATAGCACCGTGAGGCTGAGGGAGACAAGCACCGAGCATTGTTGAGCTATGAAGCCGCAGGGTAGTTTTGAGACCATGCCATGGGCATGTGTCCGTCCACCAGATTGTAGGATGTTGTGTTTGTAGAAGCTTGGAGCTAGAAGAACTCTTGCGAAATGTAGTCAGTACACCCACTCTTTGTACCTTGCCTCAGCAAGGAATCAAGGAGAGTTTGGAGGTGATGCTGTAGTGGCTCGAGGTGCAGCTGGAAGTCCTTGGTGAGCATGAGATGCTCGTCGGAGGCTTGCGGCCCGCGTCGAAGAGCAAGCTCGTTTCTGCATTCCATAGTCCGGCACAGAGCATGCCTTGCTACATGCGGCGCCGCGCAGCTGTTCACCACAAGGCCACCATCGAGGTCCTGAGGCTAGAAGAATTCTTGCGACGTACTCGGCTATAGCAGAGTACACCTCAAGGATTGCTCTAGGTAGATCAGGTCTTCGAGTACATTTGTATTTTTGTGACGGGTCCTGGATCTAATAAGGTCGCAGGCGACTTGTGTACCTTCGAAGTTCCCGTGTATTGTTCGCTCTCTTCTGTCTTGTAATGGTTGTTTTGATGAAATTATTCATCAAAGACCTAAAGTAACGCAATTTGGGGGCTTATCGACCTCATGAGGATCGAAATGTGTTATCAAGACGACCTGATAGCGTTGTTGTATTCACGGTCTAAACTCAGGGTGTAGGTCACTAGACTATCCGTTGAGTAGATATCCGTTGGCGCGAAATCTGGCGAGATCGTCTCGCGCAATTATCGGCACAGAGCCATTAGGGCGAGCTCCTTACTGTCGAAGGAGCCGCAACGGGCGAACCCGGTGGGGCCCTTATAAATAGAGCGGCGGGGACCAGTGTTGACCGCCCCCTTCGTCTTCTTCCTCCTTTCACCATCACCGTCGAAATCACCACGCCTTAGCCGCTGCGCACTCCACCGCCGAGCTTTGCCCTAGCATCCTTAGTGCGCCGCCGTCTGTTGCGGACTGCACGCCGGCTCCTCCATCCACGCACCGCTCTGCTTCGTATGCGAATCAAAACCCTAGTAAACTTTTGATCCAGATCCACTCAAGCTCAAGAAATGGCGGTCGCGGCTCGTCAAATCCCAGACCCGCGGACGGTGTGGGAATCCTTGACGGTGACCGAGGCGAAGATCCAAGCGCTGGTGGACCGTGGGCTTCTAAGGTCCAAGGCGGAGTGGAGTGGAAGGCACCTACTGGCGAGGCTTTCCCGACGGAGGACGACAAGGAGCAGGTCGTCTTCATGTCCTTCTTCGAGCACGGGTTCAATATCCCTGCGGGCGACTTCTTCAGAGGTCTCCTCTTCTACTACAAGCTGGAGCTGGTACATCTCGTCCCCAACTCCATAACCGTAGTTTCAACATTCATTCACTTTTGTGAGGCGTACATGGGGATAGCGCCCCACTTCCTTCTCTGGCGACATCTCTTCTGCGTCAAGTCCACCGGCAAGCACGCCGGTGTTGTGGGGGCTGTGATGTTCTGCTTGAGGTCGGGTCTCAAGACAAAATGGATTGATACGGACCTGCCGGACAACACCGCTAGGTGGAGATCGGAATGGTTCTACATCGCCGATCAGCAGCCGGCACTCCCGAAGCGTACTGGGCACAAGCCTGTAAAGATACCGGAGTGGGACCTGCAGCTATCTTCACGCGAGATGGACGATGTCAAAGAGGTTCTTGAACTGGTGCGCGACTTCAAGGAGAGGGGCGTAACGGGAGGCTCGGTGGCGAGGACGTTCTGTCGTCGCCTGATCCAGCCGATCAAGGATCGGGTGCATCCGGCTTATGAATATTGGGGACAGTCAGACCCCGCTCGCGAGGTCAACCGCAAGGTCCCCCAAGAGGAGATGATGGCCAGGGTGTCACAAATCTATGCCGGGCGTGCACAAATCAAGAAGTGCCCAAAGGCATATTCCTTGACCCGACCAGCCGACCCTGTAAGTCCTGGGATTAGTAGGTCGTTTGTTCTGTTCCTTTTTTTACATCGATCTTACTCTTTTGTACTTATCTATTGCAGGATCGGGAGATGCAGTTTTGGTGCTCGGCGCCCCTGCCTAAAGGCGAGGAACCTCGTCAGAAATTGAGGTCGGACAAATACCAACCTCCAGCAGCTGGGCTGCTGGAGAATTATGAATCAGACTCGTCAGTGGAAGCTGATGAAGATACCGACCCGGAGGTCGATGTCGATGTGGTGAACCGCCAAGAGGCGAGCAGCGCCACAAAGCCCAGGCGTAAGACGAGGGCAGCAATGGCGAAGCTGTCAATCACGAAGGCTGCTGCCAAGGTTGAGGCGGCAAAGACCGCCAAACTCGAGGCGGAGAAGAAGAAGAGGAAGAGGAGGGCAAGCCCTCCACCGGCGGTCGAGACGCTAGTAATTCCTACACCTTCGGCCAGGGAGCTTGAAGATGATGAGGATGAAGCCACCGATGAGCCACCGGTCGTTGAAGATCGGACGGCGAGGAGGTCGTTGAGTCCCGCGGCCAAGAGGCAGCAGGAGTTGGAGCAGAAGACAACGGAGGACGACCTCCGTCAAATGAGGGAGGCGCAGCGAGCTGCTGCTGGTACGCAGGCAAGGATGTCTGTGAAGATAAAAGTGCGGCCTTTTAGGCTGAAGCCACGTGTTGTGGCTGTTGTGAGGTAGGGTCGTATCTCTGAAGTTCATTAATTTGCTAGCTGTTATTGGTTCTTTGCATTGTGTTTGACGAAGACTTCTGCAGGCCGGACGTCTAGCCCCAGAGCGCCTTGGGTGCTCAAGGGTCACCTTCACGAACAAGGTTGTCCGACCATGAGGTCGGAGCTCGGACTTTGGTCGATGACGCGGGGACGGCGACTCCTCCACCTGCTACTGAGGCCGGAACACAAGGTTCCGTGGGCGACGTTGGTGCTTCGACCTCTCCACCTATCATCGACGTGGACCCCATCAACGCGGTGCCCAGCACGTCGGCTCAGGACCCAACTGCGGACCTGATTCAGATCGAGCAACCGTAGGAGAATCCAGAAACAACCAATGTGCAGGTACCGGGTTTGACGTCAACAGGGCCGACATTGAGGCGTGAAGAGATTGACTGGACTGGTACTCCTTGGTAGGAGGATATCTTCGATGACAACGAGGACATGAGGGCAGTCCGCAATGCGATCTTGACTCTGAACCAAGCGTTTACGGTAGGTCCTTCTCTCGTGCTATCTTTGACAGCTTGCTTTGGGACTGTACTTGACGACCTGTTTTCTTGTTTCTATGAAGCAGTCGCTGGCTGACCGTGCCAAGGGCAGGACCGACCTGTTGAAGAATGCTGCGGCCACGCAGCTGCAGGTGGTCAAGCTTGAGCAGGAGCTCAAGCAAGTCCGTGAGGCGGTGGCGGCGGACAAGAAGAAGCTCGAAGACGAGCTGGCTGAAGAGAAGCGGAGGACCCGAGAGGCCAACGCACAGTTTAATGCCGCAAACACTGGTAAGATTTATTTTCTTACAGGTTTTTCATCGTCATTGTCTTGTACTACTGAGGACCTGACCTCAGAGCGTTGTTGGCATGTTGCAGAATTTCTTAGGCGCGAGGACGACCTCAAAAACGAGCTGACGAACACCAGGGAGAGAGTTCGAAGCTTGGAGGTGAACCTCCGGGAGGCCGAGGCTGGCGGCCAGGAGCTGAAGCGGGTGATGAAGGAGACCATCGACAGTGAGTACGCTGTATCTCAAAAGTTGGCTTATGAGAAACAAGCTCGGAGGGGTCTCGAGGTCGATCTCGAGGTCAGTCTTGAGGTAGCTTTGGAGTCGCTGCAGAATGACCAAGTGATCATTGCAGGGCAAGAGGTGGAGCTAAACGACCTGAAGAATGCTGCCCATTTTGCGATGGACATAATAGCGTCGCAGGTCGAGGGGGAGCCTCCCAAGCCTGCTATTGACCGTCTTATAGCCGCACCCGAGAAGCTGCTCGACCTCTTGAAGGCGACGAGCTTGGCGGTGGCTACGGAGGCGTTGGTCCGGGTGAAGTCCCACTACCCCAATGTTGACATGGTCAAGGTCGGGGAGAGCTCAAACACGACGAAGGATTTGAAGGCCTTGGACCTTGAAGTGTGTGATGCTGCTATGGCGGTAATGGACGCCCTTGATTATGAAGGTGACGACGGAGGAGAGTAGTCGTTGTTGACACCGTTTTTTGAAAAAACAGGGTCAAAAAGGATAAGGAGAAACAACCGAGTGCAATCGGCCGATTGAAGGGAGAGAAAGACGGTCAGAACGGATCGTCGATGGTCAAAGGGATTCAACCCTGACGGTGGGCTAGCTGGTCAAAGCGATCGGCCGATGGTCAGATAGAAGATCGACCGATGGAGGAAGGAAGAGGCGGTATTCAAAAGAAATACGCAAAAGGAAAGCATGGTGGAGACGGGTCAGTCCACGATTGACAACAGGTCAAGAGTCAGTTTTTAGAAGGTCTTTGACTCCTGCGAGAGTCCTTTTCTATTTTTAGTAGTTTTTGTCTTTAGATGCAAGTAAACAGTGCCGTAATTGGCTAGGAGTCGGGTTGTCCTCAGGACATAAATAGCGACCCTGCGTGGTCGGAAAAAAGTGTACACACCAATATCAAACAAACCGCCTCCGGGCAAACCCTTTACTTTTACTGCATCTACTTTACAGCATCTACCTTTACAGCATCTACTTTTCGGTGACTTCGCCATTGCGTTTTTCTCTTTTCTACAATGCCGTACTTCGGGTTCGTCGGGCTGCATCAGCTGATCTCCGGCAAGCTTGTGAGTACCGTTTTACCGAATAATCCTAGGCTTTAACCTCTGGGCGCATCGCTGAGGTTTCGTCTAGTTCTTTATTCACCCCTTACCGATATTAGCTAGATCTACAAGTTTTCGTACCAAATTCTTGTAGTTTTAGCTATTATCATTATCATCCGCTCGATCTAGATCCTATCGGCTTCTAACACCACAGCTGATTCCGACCTACTCGAGCGTTGACGTCACGATCGGCCGATCCAGCCGATCGCATCCGTGCTTCGGTCGCTTTCGAGCCGGCCGATCCCGCTTCATCCGTATCGGCCGATTGGCTGGTACACGTGTTGCTGAAAGGCCATTGGTTCTCTAGCCGATCCTCAATATTTTCCATTGTCAATCAACAGGTCAGATTAGCTGGCACGCCTCGCTACAGACCGGGGAGTCACGTGTGTCACGCGCGGAGGTGACGTACTATTTTCGCGTCAACACACTTTTGGCACGCCCGGTGGGACACGAAAAAAGTCAACAATGATGAAGCCTACGAATACTGGTCCTTCTGAAGCCGATCCGGACAACGTTCAACCCATCACCAAGGATCAGCTGAAAGATTCAGACAAAGCTGAGTTAGAGGCTCACATGAAGCATTATGAAGAGCTTTGTCTGGCATCATACGGTCAGACTAAAAGTGGAGTCTTCAAGAAGAATCCGCTGCCAACGCCTAAACAAGTCAACTTTTCAGCCGATCCTGAAGGGCTTCAAGACATGATGACCAAAGTCATGCATCAAACAATGATTGATCAATCCAAGGTATTCGCAAATACTATTCAGAATGCCATAATTGATGCACTCAAGCAAGGAGCAGAGGCAGGATATCTGGGACCTGCATACTTTCAACCAAGGCGTACTCCTCCTGTGTTCCAGCAAGGCCAATCGGCTATACCGCCGATTGATGATCCAACAGCAAAAGCTACACAATCTCCACAAGCTGCCACCAGTTCTTCATCGGACTCTCAGCCGATTCAGAATCAGAATGGCGATGGTAAAGATGAAGATCCTGCTGTCACAACACCAATGCAATCTGTTGTCCAGGATCAAGTGCTTCCAGTGCAGAATCAACATAAATATCCTGCTATGAGAGATTCAGATGGGAAGCTTGCAGGATGGGACTTACCTCGTGATCACTTTGAGACTAACATCTCAAATTTCTTTGAGCCTGTGCCTGAGGAAGTTCCAGAAGTAAAGTATCCACAGTCTTACCAAGCTATATTTGGAGGTACTCCAGGGACTGTGCACATGAATGGGGAAGGAGTGGTGTTTGTCTACTTCAATCATGGGAGCAAGAACTTTGAAAGAGTCAAGATCAGTCCAGCTCATGCTCACATGGTCATACCGACAGAGAAAAGACCTCCTATTCCACCTCAGACGCCAAATCCTACTCCACCTCAGAGTTCAGCTCAGCAGCCGATACTCGAGATGCCCATACCAACTGCTCCGCTACAGCAACCAACACTCGGGATGCCCATACAGACAGCCCCGCCTCAACAGTCAACGACAATGCAGGCTGTCTTAACCCCAGCTAATACGGTGGCTCATACAAGATCTTCACCTCAACAGCTGATCAACCATGGTGCAGCAGGGCAGCCAGTGTTTCCACAAGTGGATTCAGCGCAATTGCTGCAAACACTTCTAAATCAATTGGCTATTTCAAACCAGTTGAATACGCAGCAACCAGCCCCATCGGCTAGTCAACCGATTAAACAGGCTACACCTATTACAGGTCATTCAGACACTCAAGGTTCTACTGAGGCAAGGACAGTTCCAGATCCAAAGACAAGAATCTTAGAAGAACGACCTCCAGAAACTCCAGCTGAGATACAAGCAATTGAGCAAGTGGCTAGAGAGTTGAAATCTCATGTGAAGCAGGAGTTGATCGACCACTTCTCGGAGATGCTATCGAAGCAATATGGGATAAAACCCAAGCAGCAGTCCTGCATGTACAGGACACCGTATCCCTCTGGCTATGATCAGATACCGTTCCCTCCAAGGTTCAAAGTGCCAGACTTCACCAAGTTCTCTGGACAAGATGAAACATCCACTATGGAGCACATCACTCGGTTTATCATCCAATGTGGGGAAGCAGGGAATGTTGATGCACTCAGGATACGGTTGTTCTCTTCATCTCTGTCAGGGTCGGCATTCTCATGGTTTACATCACTGCCAGCTAACTCCATCATCAAGTGGTCCGATCTGGAACAACAGTTCCATAATTACTTCTTCTCTGGCATCAACGAGATGAAGATCACTGATCTGATCAGACTCAAGCAAAGGAACGATGAAACAGTAGCTGGATTTGTTCAAAGATTCAGAGAGGTCAGAAATAAGTGCTATAGTCTGAACTTGGGAGACAAGCAACTAGCTGAGTTGGCTTTCCAAGGTCTCTTGCCGACCTTAAGGGAGAAATATGCATCGCATGACTTTGAAAGCCTCAGCCAGTTGGTCAGCCGGATGAGTCAAGAAACTGTAAAGTCCTATGAGCCTAGAAGGAACTTTCAGAAGAAGGTGTCGTATGTGGACTACTCTGACTCAGAAGATGAGGACAACATGATAGGGCTCGCAGAGTGGGTCAAAGGCAAAAAGACAGTATCCTGTCCCTTTGGTAAGAAAGAGCCAGAGAAATTCGGCTTTGACATCACTAAGGCCGATAAGATATTTGATCTGTTGCTTCAGCAAGGGCAGATTAAACTCTCCCGGTTCCATACCATACCATCTGCAGAAGAGCTGAAGATGATGAAGTATTGCAAGTGGCACAATGCAACATCGCACGATACCAATGATTGCAAGATCTTTAGACAACAGATCCAATCAGCTATTGAGCAAGGGAGGCTTAAATTTGAAACTCCTACCAAAGCTGAAAAGCCGATGAAGATTGATCAGCACCCCTTCCCAGCTAACACAGTTGAAATGTCTAGCAAAGACACGTCACGAGTTAAATTGCTGACATCTGATTCGGCTCAAAATAAAGGAGCCGTCGATCCCAAAGTACAAGTAACCGCTGCCGATGTCAAAGGAAAAGGATTACTACTTGGAGAAGGAGAATCAAAGCCACGCCGACCCGTCACGTCACAAATGTTGATCAACAAGTTCCAGCGCCGACAAGAGAAGGCAAAGGAAAGAGAGGAGTGGGCACAGCGTAATGAAGGACATTGGAGATGTCCGTTCTTCAAGTACTGTTGGGAAGAAGGAATCAAGCTGCCGATGGCAGGAAACTGTCCAGAGTGCAACGGGGCTTACAATAATGGCAACTCATCCAAAAGGGTTTGCTTTGATGACAGAAGACCTGCAGCCAAGGATCACCGTGGATTCAACAATCAATGAATCTCGGTTCACGATCGGCTGGGGGGCAAGGCTAGCATTCATGATCGGCTGGGAGGCCGAGTCAATGAAGAGTCAAACGATCGGCTAGAAGAGATCGCCGATTCTCTGGTCCCTGACGAGGACATCATGTGCCGAGCTCCTGAGCATCGACACACATTGCAACTGGATGATGAAGGGTCAAGCCAAACACGTAAGAAGCCCAATCCACAATGGTGTCCAGATGGCTTGACTAAGTCCCAGAAGAGAAGAGTCCAACGCCTACGTCAGCTAGAACAGCATGAAAAAGCAGAGAGACTTGTGCTGGACAAGAAGAAGGTTCGGTCCAAAGTTTGGCGCCCAAAGCCTAAGGCCGATGGTGAGGAAGATGACATACCCCGAGCTGATATAAACATGGTTGTCTTCCTACCAAAAGAGTTCATGGCTCCAATTGATTCGGATCTGTCCGATGAAGAACTTGGCATGGCTCAACTAACACTGGAACCTAGGCAAGCCATCTTTGAGAAACCAGAAGATGAGAAAAGACAACACTTGAAGGCCTTGTTTCTCAAAGGATTTGTCAATGGCAAGCCAGTCACCAGGATGCTCGTAGATGGAGGAGCAGCAGTCAACCTAATGCCGTACACCATGCTGCGCAAGATTGGGAAATCTGATGAAGATTTGACCCAAACCGACTTGATGTTGGTGGACTTCGAAGGCAATGTCTCTCCGGCTCAAGGAGCCATCTGCGTGGATCTCACCATCGGCAGTAAGACCCTTCCGATCGCTTTCTTTATTATTAAAGGGAGGGGATCTTATAATCTACTGCTGGGTCGGGATTGGATACATGCCAATTGTTGCATACCATCTACAATGCATCAATGCATCATCCAATGGATTGGAGATTCATTGGAGGTGGTGCAAGGAGAAACCTCCTTGACAGTGGCAGCTACAGAAGCACAAGGATGGACTTATGATCAAGTGAGCTGCATATCTGGAAAAGCATGGGATACCAAGTATCTCAAAGTGTCCGATTTTAGACTAAAGCCGGTTCAAGCAGTCGGCTCTGATGACAAAATTTAATGGATCAATTCATTGAAGATGAAGGAAAGCTTGGGCATGGGTTTACATCGGCCGATGAATTAGAAAAGATAGATCTTGGAGATGGAAGCAAATCAAGGCCGACATACATCAGTGCCAAGCTAGAAGAAGATTACAAAAAAGAATTGATCACATTATTGAAAGAATTCAAGGATTGCTTTGCTTGGGAATATTATGAGATGCCTGGCTTAGACCGATCCATTGTTGAACATCGGTTACCTATTAAACCAGGATTTCGACCCTTTCAGCAACACCCAAGGCAGTGTAATCCGAAGATTTATCCTGATATAAAAGCCGAGACAACAAAGTTACTCGAAGCTGGTTTCTTTCGGCAATGTCGGTACGCCGAATGGATTTCTAATATAGTTCCTGTCTACAAGAAAAATGGCAAACTACGTGTATGCATTGATTTCAGGGACTTAAATAAAGCAACGCCGATGGATGGATATCCGATGCCAGTAGCTGATGCATTGGTCGACGCTACTGCAAGGCACAAAGTCATCAGCTTCATGGATGGTAATGCTGGATACAATCAAATATTTATGGCCATAGAAGACATTGCAAAAACTGCTTTCAGGTGCCCTGGTCATGTCGGATTGTATGAGTGGATTGTCATGACCTTTGGGTTGAAGAATGCTAGTGCCACTTATCAAAGAGCCATGAATTACATATTCCATGAACTCATCGGCAAGATAGTAGAAATCTACATTGATGATGTAGTTGTCAAGTCAAAGAGCTACGAGGAACACTTGGCAGACCTACGAAGGACGCTGGAATGCACAAGGAAGCATGGTTTAAAAATGAACCCCAATAAATGTGCTTTTGGTGTTTCAGCTGGCCAATTCTTGGGTTTCTTAATACACGAGAGAGGAATCGAAGTGGGTCAGAAGTCAATCAGCGCAATTGACAATATAAAAGCACCATCAAACAAGAAAGAGCTCCAGTCATTAATTGGCAAGATCAATTTCATCAGAAGGTTTATATCTAACCTGTCGGAAAGGATTCAGCCATTTACACCTCTACTAAAGCTCAAGGCCGATCAGAAATTCGTATGGGGAGAAGAACAACAAAAAGCTTTAGATAATGTTAAGCATTATTTGAAATCTCCTCCTGTCTTAATGCCTCCTCAAGATAAAAAGCCGTTCAAATTATACTTATCGGCTAATGAGCAGGCTATTGGATCGGCCCTCGTGCAAGAGTTTGAAGGAAAAGAGCGAGTGATATATTTTGTGAGCAGAAGACTCTTGGACGCAGAAAGGAGATATTCGGCGGTAGAGAGACTGTGCTTGTGCTTATACTTCTCATGCACAAAGTTGAGGCCCTACCTATTAACTGCCGAATGCACTGTGGTGTGCAAGGATGATGTGGTCAAATATATGTTGTCATTACCAATCTTGCAAGGCAGGATCGGAAAATGGATCTTAGCTTTGTCAGAATTTGATTTGACCTATCAATCGGCCAAAGCAATCAAAGGGCAAGTAATGGCTGATCTGGTAACTCAGCATTGCGGACCTCAAGTTGCAGTTGTAGAACCTATTCCATGGACTATGTTCTTTGATGGATCATCATGTGGAGTAGGAGCTGGGATCGGAATCGTCCTCATCTCACCTCAAGGAGCAAATTATGAATTTTCCATCCCAATTGAGAAGACTTCGACAAACAATCAAGCTGAGTACCAGGCAGTGTTAAAAGGGACAAAGCTACTACGAGAAGTCAATGCTGAAGTTGTTGAGATATTTGGAGATTCTCAACTCGTGATAAATCAGTTGGCAGGGGAATATGAATGCAAAGATGACATATTGAGGGTTTATCATGAAGAATGTATTCAGCTACTCCGAGAATTCAAGATAGTAAAACTTGAATATATCCCTAAGTGTCATAATAGTGAAGCTAATCGGCTGGCCCAAGGGGCATCAGGATATCGGCCGATTCTGACTATGGAATTATCAGCTGAAGATTGGAGGAAAGAAATAATAAATTATCTGAAAGATCCATCCAAGAAGGTTGACAAACAACTGAGGTACAAGGCCATTAAGTATGTTCTGCTGGAAGATGAGCTGTATTATCGTACCATCGATGGAGTTCTGCTCAAATGTCTCGGAGAAGAAGAAGCTAAAATTTTAATGGGAGAGATTCACGAGGGAGTCTGTGGAGCTCATCAATCAGCATTCAAGATGAAGTGGATGATCAGAAACAATAATTACTATTGGCCAACGATATTGGAAGATTACTTTAAGTATTACAAAGGATGCCAAGAGTGTCAGAAGTTTGGAAGCATTCAAAGGGTTCCGGCATCAGCAATGAACCCGATAATCAAACCTTGGCCGTTCAGAGGTTGGGCAATTGATTTGATAGGACAGATATATCCACCATCAAGCAAAGGTCATAAATTCGTGCTGGTGGCTACGGATTATTTCACAAAGTGGGTTGAAGCCATCCCAATCAAGACTGTAACAACAGGCAATATGATTGATTTTGTCAATGAGCATATTGTCTATCGGTTTGGTATACCTCAAACTATTACAATCGATCAAGGAAGTCAATTCACCTCAGGGGAGTTCGAAGAATATGCAAATTCTTTGGGGATCAAACAGTTAAACTCATCTCCCTATTATGCTCAAGCGAATGGACAGGCAGAGGCAGCAAACAAGGGCATCATCAAATTGATCAAACACAAGATTGATGAAAGTCCTAAGCGATGGCATACGGTCCTTAATGAAGCACTATGGGCATATAGGATGGCATGCCACGGAGCGACCAAGGTATCACCATATCAACTGGTGTATGGTCATGATGCTGTACTACCTTGGGAACTGAGAGCCGGATCCAGGAGAACTTCTTTACAAGACCAGCTATCGGCCGATGATTATTCAGCTATGATGAAGGAGGAATTAGAAGATCTTGCTAGTAATCGGCTGAGAGCTTTGGAGAGTATTGAAAAGAACAAAAGAAGGATAGCCAGGTGGTATGACAAGAAGGTCAAAGTTAAAGAATTTGTCGAAGGGGATCTGGTTTGGAAGCTCATATTACCAATCGGATCTAGGGATCCTAAATATGGGAAGTGGTCACCTAATTGGGAAGGGCCATATCAGATCAGCCAATGCGTACCTAGAAATGCATATATTCTAGAGACATTGGAAGGAGAGAAGTTTGCCAGAGCATTGAACGGGAAATATTTGAAGAAGTACTATCCAAGCATATGGGTAGATACTTAGTCTAATCAGAGCCTAAAAGCGGCCGATTCGAGACTCAAGTTACAGCCGATTGTGAATAAAGTCGTCTTTAATAGCAAAAAGCCGAATCATCGAAGCATGTTCGGTTTCAGGTTATGGCCGATTACAATGGTGACATTACAATGCAGATCTGAAAGAATACATTGGGAGGACAAACTTGAACAATTCATTACAGATCGCTTACATTGGTCATCACTGGACAAGTGATGGGGACGAAGAAAGAGAAAAACAAAAAAGAATAGATTTGACGAAGATGAATCACCAGATGCGGTAACTCTCCCCGTCAAATTTGTTGGGAAAGAAGACATAGGGTTGTTCTTCTTTCCGCAACGCCCAGGGGCAACCTCCACCCTCCTCCACCAGCTGATGCACCTAGTTGCATCACAAGGATTCTTCTAGCTCTTGGACCTCCTGGCTTCACAAAAGGAGACTAGAGAGAGGAGCATTTTCTAGGCTATTTCACAAGAATTCTTCTACCCATCTTGAGTCAGAGAAGAAGAAAGGAACCGAAGAACAAGAGCCTAAAGCTCCCTGGACCTATATCTCGAGCCATGGATGAAAGGAAAGGTGTGGTCTCCATAGGGGTATGAGGACGGCTATTTATAGCCGGAGCACCAGAAGAGATAAGGATGAAGAAGCCGAAAAAGACAGAAACCAAAGATGCCAGATCCGGTGAAAAGGGAAACAGATAACCCGTGAATGACTCAGTTTCCAAAGGATGACCAATTCAGAGAAATCACCCCCAAATAAAGGATGACTCGTACACACTTAAACAAGGGGAAGCTCCTCTATCACGTCCACAAACTGCAGAGCATAGTTCACAGAAATCTTCTGCCCAAAATTACAGACATAGTTTACTAGCTCACTAGCAGTACTCAATGCTAGTTTGAGCTAGAGTCTGTCAATGGCCAGTAAGGATCATCGGCGCTCGCAGAATTTTCCAGGGGAAGATGCCTCTCATACCCATAAAACTAAAAGAGTTAACATCTACATCAGGAAGAACCCAAGGTCAATACAAAGAACCTACGGGTAAAAGAATGAGTCTTATAGGGAAGGGGAACGAGAGATGCCAAAGAGTCACATGGTGAACAATCCCAAGAAAAGGCAGGTGGAAAGGACAAGACATATCAATGGAGATTGATCAGGTCGATCACGGGGAGATTTGACTATTATTCAAAAGATATCAGGCAAATTTCGGAGCAAAAGGATTATTTACTCCAAAACTGGGGGGCATGTGTTGACACCGTTTTTTGAAAAAATAGGGTAAAAAAGGATAAGGAGAAACAACCGAGTGCAATCGGCCGATTGAAGGGAGCGAAAGACGGTCAGAACGGATCGCCGATGGTCAAAGGGATTCAACCCTGACAGTGGGCCAGCTGGTCAAAGCGATCGGCCGATGGTCAGATAGAAGATCGGCCGATGGAGGAAAGAAGAGGCGGTATTCAAAAGAAATACGCCAAAAGGAAAGCATGGTGGAGGCGGGTCAGTCCACGATTGACAACGGGTCAAGAGTCAGTTTTTAGAAGGTCTTTGACTCCTACGAGAGTCCTTTTTTATTTTTAGTAGTTTTTGTCTTTAGATGCAAGTAAACAGTGTCGTAATCGGCTAGGAGTCAGGTTGTCCTCAGGACATAAATAGCGACCCTGCGTGGTCGGAAAAAAGTGTACACACCAATATCAGACGAACCGCCTCCGGGCAAACCCTTTACTTTTACTGCATCTACTTTACAGCATCTACCTTTACAGCATCTACTTTTCGGCGACTTCGCCATTGCGTTTTTCTCTTTTCTACAACACCGTACTTCGGGTTCGTCGGGCTGCATCAGCTGATCTCCGGCAAGCTTGTGAGTACCGTTTTACCGAATAATCCTAGGCTTTAACCTCCGGGCGCATCGCTGAGGTTTCGTCTAGTTCTTTATTCACCCCTTACCGATATTAGCTAGATCTACAAGTTTTCATACCAAATTCTTGTAGTTTTAGCTATTATCATTATCATCCGCTCGATCTAGATCCTATCAGCTTCTAACACCGCAGCCGATTCCGACCTACTCGAGCGCTGACGTCACGATCGGCCGATCCAGCCGATCGCATCCGCGCTTCGGTCACTTTCGAGCCGGCCGATCCCGCTTCATCCGTATCGGCCGATTGGCTGGTACACGTGTCGCTGAAAGGCCATCGGTTCTCTAGCCGATCCTTAATATTTTTCATTGTCAATCAACAGGTCAGATTGGCTGGCACGCCTCGCTACAGACCGGGGAGTCACGTGTGTCGCGCGCGGAGGTGACGTCCTATTTTCGCGTCAACAGTCGTAGTCTTGGAGCCGCAGCCCCTCCCTCTCTCAGTCGTGTAAACTATTACTTGAAAACCTTCATTTTGTGGCCTGCATGACGTACTTAATTTGTGTTTGCGTGATCTTGGTAGTCTTGAAGTGACATGTCTTGTAGCATACACCGCTAACCACTACTCACGGAGAGGCAGGCTTACCGACCGCCACGGCTCAGCGGGGAGGCTTACGTGTGATCGGTGCGTGGTAGGGAGTCTAGGACTCAGGTTTTGCAACCTTTACGACCAAGTAGGCTCGCAATAACACAAAGTAGGTAGTCACGAGGGACGATGCCCTCAGGTCGAACGACCCGTAGATTGGCATGAGCCAAGCCCCCGAGCATGTCGAGGGGGAGGAACAGAAATCTTAACCCCCAGGTCTTACGACCTTTGTGTTGGCTTTAGCCAAGCCCCTGAGCATGTCGAGAGGGAGGGTTTATGACATGAGAGAGGAGAAGGTAGGACTCGAGACATAGCAGATGACTACTTACAAGGACGAGGAATACATAGCTGTAATAAAAACTATTCTACGGGTAGAATCATCATAGATGCTCCACGTTCCAAGGGTTGGGTACGCCTTGCCCGTCGCCCCATTGGAGGCGATATGTGGATGGGCTGATGACTTCGGTGACGATAAAGGGTCCTTCCCAAGGGGCAGAAAGCTTGTGCATGCCGTCGGTCTTCTGGATACACCTTAGAACTAGGTCGCCAACGTTGAAGGAAGTCTCCTTGACGTTGCGATCATGGTACTGACGAAGTTGCTGGTCGTAACGAGCTTGCCTCATAACGGCTGCCATTCTCTGCTCTTCGAGGCTGTCGAGGTCGACACGACGAGTCTGCTCGGCTTCTCTATCCTCGTAGAACTGCATGCGTGGAGCTCCGAAAGTGACGTCGGTGGGCAGGATAGCCTCTGAGCCGTAGACCAGGAAAAAAGGTGAGAAGCCCGTAGCAGAACTGACTTGGGTCCTTAGACCCCAGATTACATGTGGTAGCTCGGCTAACCACCGGGTAGCGTAGTTTGAAGCGTCATCAAAGATACGATCTTTGAGAGCTTGAAGAACCATGCCATTGGCACGTTCGACCTGGTCGTTGCACCTAGGGTGGGCGACCGAGGAGTAGTAGACGTCGATCATGTTGTCTTGGCAGAAATCCCAAAAGGCAGATCCTGTGAAGGCTGACCCTAGGTCAGTGATGATCCTATTGGGCACACCGAAGCGATGTGTTATGTCCTGCATGAATTTGGCTGCTTCTTCCGACGTGACCTTTGCGACAGGTCGGACTTCAATCCACTTGGTGAATTTGTCGACGGCCACAAGGATGTACCTATAGCCGCCTGGGGCGGTTCGGAACGGACCCACAGAGTTGAGGCCCCACATGGCGAAAGGCTAAGATGGGGGAATTGTGCGCAGGGCCTGAGCTGGCAGGTGCTGCTGCTTGGCAAAGAACTGGCATCCTTTGCATCTCTTGATGAGGTCTTTAGCGTCAGCCATGGTCGTGGGCCAGTAGAAGCTGGATCGATACGCCTTGCCGACTAGATTGGCGGATGCCGCGTGGCAGCCACACTCTCCACCATGAATCTCAGCCAAGAGCTGGATCCCTTCTGATCGTAAGATGTACTTCATCAAGACACCGGTAGAGGCGGCTTTCCTGTATAGGTCGGTACCAATCACGACGTAGTTGGCACTTCATCGCGTGATACGCTCTCATTCAGCCTTGTCTTCTGGGACTCGTTGGTCGAGTAGGAAGGCTAAGAAAGGCTCGCGCCAATCATCCTCTGTATCTGTCATTAGCACGTCGCGGGGAGGTGCTAGGGTTAGGTCGGGCTGTACTTGGTCTGGATTGTCCGGATCCAACAGCTCGATTGACGGCTTGCGTTGGTCTTGGACGAACACACCTGCCGGGACTAGAGCCCTCTTGGAGCCTAGTTTGGAGAGTACATCGGCGGCCACGTTATTGTTGCGTGGCACGTGCTGAAACTCAATTCCCTCAAAGTGGCCTTCGAGCTTGCGAATCTCAGCACAGTAAGCGTCCATTGTGTCTTTGACACAGTCCCATTCTTTGTTGACTTGTTCGATGACGACCTTGGAATCGCCAAAAGCCAGTAGTCGCTTGATGCCAAGAGACACTGCTATACGGAGCCCATGAATTAGAGCTTCGTACTCTGCTCCATTGTTGGAGGCCTTGTAGTGTATTTGCAGGATGTACTTGAGCTGTTCTCCCTGTGGAGAGATGAGTAATACACCTGCTCCTGCGCGTTCGAGGTTGAGGGCGCCGTCGAAGTACATTATCCAGTGTTCAGGCCTCTCCTTGGGAGGGGGCATCTGGATCTCTGTCCATTCTAACACGAAGTCAGCTAGGATCTGTGACTTGATTGCCTGCCGAGGGTAGAACTCGATGTCGAACTCTCCAAGCTCCACCGACCACTTAACGATGCGGTCGTTAGCGTCGCGGTTGCGGATGATCTCTCCCAGCGGAAACGACGATGGTACTGTGATCTTGTGAGCTTGGAAGTAGTGGTGCAAATTTCTCGACGTGATCAGGAGTGCATAGAGCAACTTCTGAGGCTGTGAATATCGTGTTTTAGCGTCGGCCAGGACCTCGCTCACGTAATACACAGGTCGTTGAACAGGGTAGGCCTGCCCTTCTTCTTCCCGTTCTGCGACGAGAACCGTGCTGACCACATTAGTGGTGGCTGAGATGTAGAGGAGGAGCATTTCGCCTGGTATCGGTGGCATCATGATTGGAGGTGTGGTCAAGGACTCTTTGAGAGCCTCGAACGCCTTCTGTGCTTCTTCATCCCATACGAACTTATCTGCCTTCTTCAATAGCTTGAAGAAGGGCAGACCTTTCTCGCCGAGCTTGCTGATGAAATGACCTAGAGCCGCCATCATTCTTGTGAGCTTCATGACGTCTTTCTTGCAAGATGGCTTGGCCATGTTGTGTATTGCGTCAACCTTCACGGGGTTGGCTTCAATGCCTCGGTGTCCGACCATGAAGCCCAGGAGCAATCCAGAGGGTACACCGAAGACGCACTTGGTCGGGTTGAGCTTCCACTGGAACTCTCGCAGGTTGGTGAAGGTCTCGGCGAGGTCGGCGATGAGCTGATCTTCCTCGGTGGTCTTGACGACCACATCGTCAACGTAGGCTTCCATGTTCTTCCCGATCTGCGACTTCAGGCACTTCTGTATCGCCTTCTATTATGTTGCTCCAGCGTTTTTCAGGCCAAAGGTCATGACCTTGTAGCAGTAGATGCCATTGGGCGTTATGAACACCGTTTTGTCTTCGTCTTCGGGGTTCAGGGCTATCTGGTGGTATCCAGAGTAGCAGTCGAGGAAGCAGAGTAGCACACTACCAGCCGTGGAGTCCACGACCTGGTCGATGCGAGGAAGAGGGAAGGGATCTTTCGGGCAGTGCTTGTTAAGGTCGGTGTAATCGATACACATCCTTAATCCTCCAGTCTTCTTGGGTACAAGGAATAAATCCTGCAGCTAAGAGCTTGCAGACTTCTACTTCTATAGCTTGCTTTCTATCTTTTGCAAATCGCCGGAGCTTTTGCTTGATAGGTCGAGCGGTCTTGCTTACTTCAAGGGCGTGCTCAGCCAGCTCCCTAGGGACACCAGGCATGTCAGACGGCCTCCATGTGAAGATGTCGGCGTTGTCCCTGAGGAAACTAGTGAGCGTGAGTTCCTATTTGGGATCGAGGTTGGCCCCGATGGTGACTTGCTTGGACGCGTCGGGCAGATCGAGGCAAACTTTCTTCACAGCAGGACTTGGATCCAAGGCTGTGGCAGTACGCTTCTGCTCTGGCACCTCCAGAGTGGATTGGTCGATCTTGGCGGCCTGAGCGACCATGACTGTGGCTGCGGCTTTGCAGGCAGAGTCTTTGGCGAGTTCGACGGTGGAGCTCTCGCAGTTGTAGGAGACCATGATGTTGCCAAGGACGGAAAGGATTCCATTTGGTGCTGGCACCTTCATGATAAGGTAGGTGTGATGGGGTATGGCCATGAACTTGGCCAACATGGGTCGACCAAGGATGGTATGGTAGGAGGAGCGGAAGTCCGCGACCTCGAACGTCAAGTACTCTGTGCGGAAGTTCTCCTTTGTGCCGAAGGTGACCGGTAGGCATACACGACCTATGGGGTACGTAGCCTTGCCGGGCACAACCCCGTAGAAGGGTTCGTCGCAGGCGGTCATCTTGTTGAAGTCGAAGTCCATCTTTCTCAGCGTCTCTGTGAAGATGATGTTCAGGCTGCTGCCCCCATCGATGAGGGTCTTAGGCAGGAACACACCGTCTACTATGGGGTTGACGACCAGCGGGTAGGTCCTGGGGTCAGGTATGTGCACCCAATGGTCTTTCCTGGAGAAAGTGATTGGGTACTCCGACCAACGCAGAGGTTGTGGAGTTTCAGTGTTGACTTGGCCGATCTCCCTTGCGTTCGATCGTATCTGTCTGTTGCTCTTGGCTGCCTGACGACCACCAACAATGAAGTTGATTTCCCGGTTGGCGGTCTGGAACGCGCCATTGGGGTTGCCCCCTTTTGGCGGTGGTGGTGGAGAACGCTCCTTGCGGTTGTGGTCGTCCTGGCGATGATGATCATCCCGCCGGTCGTAGCTGCACTCGTCACACCGGTCGTCGCGACGATCATCCCGCCAGTCATTGCGATTGTCTTCATGGCGATCATCACGTCGGTAGTTGTTGCGTTGGTCATCGCGGCGGTCATCACGGCGATAGTCACGATGATAATCACGGCGATCCCTGTCGTTGTTGCAACGGTAGGGTCGACGGTCACGGTAATCACGTCGATCAGGTCGACGGTTACGGTTGTCGTAGCGGCGGCTGCTGTTCTGGTCGTCGTTGCTGCCACTCTTGGTCTTCTTAGGTTCCGGGGGTACCCCTAGAGCACGCTTTAGCTGTTCACACTCCCTCATGGTGTGCTTGGCGTCCCGGTGGAATTGCCACTGGTCGTCCATGACCATGTTGAAGTCACCTTCAAGGAAGGTGGAGGGTCTGGGTGGTTCAGTCGCATAGACTTCGCCAGATCGCTTGCGTGACCTGCTCCCACCGTCGTCGTGCTCTTCCCTGTTGAAGTCATGCATCACCGCATCTTGAGTATCGACAAGCTTGTCGACGTAGGCCATGAGGTCGGCAATGGTGTGGGCGTCAGCTTCGTGGATCTTCTTAAAGAGCTTGATGTTGGTGACTCCCTTCTTGTAATAGGCGATGACGTCTTCGTCTTTGACACCTGCGAGGGTGTTGCGATTCTCGAAGTAGCGGTTAGTGTACTCCCATAGGGTTTCGTCATGCCTCATCCGCACTCTTACGAGGTGATGTGTGTTGCCAGGACGATTGTAGGTCGCCTGGTAGTTGGTCGTGAAGAGCCATGACAAGGTCGCCCATGAGGTGATGCACTCTGCAGGAAGATTGTCGAGCCACAGGAGTGGCGCTTTGCCCATCACAAGGGGGAAGTACCCTGCCATGTGGTCTTCGTTGCCTCCAGAGGCGCGTGCCGCGATGCTGTACATCTTGAGCCAAATACTTGGGTCAGAGCGACCATCGTATTTTTCAATGGCTGGCTTGAAGTCTTTGGGGTATCTGATCATCCTGAGACGTCGTGAGAACGCCGAAAAGTTGTTGACCGCTCCAGGACTGGCTGATGGGGCATAGGCCGTTGGAATGATGTAGAGGTCGTCTAGAGGACCATTATCTTGGTCGTACTGGGCACGTCGTAGAAGCTCTTGGTCGTGCATCTGCCGAAGTTCTGTTGCTTGAACAGGATTATTGGCGTTGAGGGGATCGGGGACCCCGTGGTCGCGGTCGTAGTTAGCACGACGTGCTATCTCCACTTCGTCTCGTATCCGTCGACGCTGACTGCACTCAGCGTGGTTGACTTGAACTGGTGGAGGCTGAGCTCCAGCATTCTGTCTTGCATTGGCAGCGGCATTTTGTTGGGTGCCAGCAGCATTAGCTGCATTGTTGGTGACGTTGCCTACGGCGTTAGCGGCGGCATTGGCTGGAGGGTTGGCTGCGGCGTTAGCGGTAGCGTTGGCGGCAGGGTTGACCGGCTGCACCACTTCGTTTTCACCTCTTCCCTCTTCAGCCACGGGCTGAAGGGGGGTGTTGCTGTGACGTCGCTGGCGAGGGTGCTCCGACCTACTCTTGGAGTAGGAGCTTGCAGCTGATCTGCTGTATCCTGGGCCCCTTTCTTCGACCTGGGCGGTGGCGACGCGGATGTGAGCTTGAAGACGACGTATTGCGGGAGTATCCTCGAGCTGACCTAGCGCGGCAAGGGCTGGTCCCAGATTTGCTTGAGGAGAGTTGTAGACTTCGTGGCCGTCTTGCTCAAAGTCCCTCAGGAGGTCTCTGGCACGCAGGCAGTTTCGACGAGGCTCGTTGCAATTCTGAGGAGCGGCTTGAGGTGCGGGTGCTTGCGCCCTGACGTTGCCTGCTGGTTGATTGCCGGCGCCTTGTCCGACGTTGCCCGCATGCTGACCTGCAGCCGGGGCAGCTGCAGCTAACTCCTGCTGATGATGTGTAGCTCTTGCGGCGTTGGCATTCTCACGCTCTATGCGCTGTTCGTCTGTCTCTCCATCTTGAGGTGGTACATCTGCAGAGACCCCAAGGACCTCTCGGTCTGAGATCTCAAACACTTCTCCCAGATAGTTCGGGGAGATGGTCGTACGGGCGATCTGAAACGCGAGGCGGTCCGGAGACGGCTCGTGATTAAGCTGGCGGTGATGAGCCGCGGTGAGAGGTCGGCGAAGCTTCTTGAGCACTCGGCACTGGCGAGCCATGTGTTTGGAGTTTTCGTGGATAGGGCAAGGGTCATCGAGTTGGCCCCTGCGGTTTCCACGATCTGGTGTCTTGGGTCCAGATTCGATCTGGATCTTGCGCTTCATGTAGTGAGACGCTACGTGAGTTGCATTCCACAGACCAAGAGGCATGCTGGATGAGGATGGAGGGGTCCTGTGAGGGCGTTTGACGCGCTCACAGACCTTGATCGTGTCAGAGAGCATGCCTTCGACACAATCGAGTCCCGCGATCAGGTCGCTAGGAGTGGGTGGGTGGGTTTCCGCTAGCAGATCTGTCCCGACCTGCTGGTTGGAGGTGACCGCATTGCTCTCGATGACGAGGCAAGCGGCTGGAGTGGTGAATTCCGCCGGCATAGAGCCAAAGCAGATGTCGACGGGGTTGGCGAGGATGTCCGCCATGCTCTCCGGGAAGATGACGCCGTTGGTCGAAGCCATCGAGTTGCACGAAGAACCTTGGATTCCTCCCCTACCTGGCGCGCCAACTGTCAGATGGTTAGATCTAGACAGCCCACAGGGGTGTTAATCCTAGTGGTTTAGTTGTTCGGCGAGGCGGAATCTAAGGCTAAGAACTCGAAGGTTGCGCACGAGCACACGGAACACAGAGAACACGGTGAGTTTATACTGGTTCGGACCTCCGGAGAGTAAAACCATACATCCAGTTGTTGGTGTAGATTGCTTGAGGATTGCGTGATTGTACAAGGGTCGCCCTGCCTGCCTTATATTGGCCAGCGGGCAAGGTCGGTTCCCAGATCTTGGTCGGTTACGACCAGGAGACCTAAGTCTAGTTGATTACAACACTTGCCATATCCGTCGATCTGATTGGTCGGAATCCACCGATGTCTTGTCTTGCACGCTAAGTCTTGTGGTCGTTCTGGATAAGGTCGTCTGGGATCTTCTGGAAGGTCTTCAGGAGGTCGTGTGGGCCGCTAACTAGGTCGGTTGGGCCCTATTGACACCGTTTTTTGGAAAAACAGGTCAAAGAGGAATAAGGAGAAATAGCCAATAAAAAACAAAGTACAATCGGCCGATTGAAGGGAGAGAAAGACGGTCAACACGGATCGCCGATGGTCAAAGGGATTCAACCCTGATGGTGGGCCAGCTGGTCAAAGCGATCGGCCGATGGTCAGATAGAAGATCGGCCGATGGAGGAAAGAAGAGGTGGTATTCAAAAGAAATACGCCAAAAGGAAAGCATGGTGGAGGCGGGTCAGTCCACGATTGACAACGGGTCAAGAGTCGGTTCTTAGAAGGTCTTTGACTCCTGCGAGAGTCTTTTTCTATTTTTAGTAGTTTTTGTCTTTAGATGCAAGTAAACAGTGCTGTAATCGGCTAGGAGTCAGGTTGTCCTCAGGACATAAATAGCGACCCTGCATGGTCGGAAAAAAGTGTACACACCAATATCAAACAAACCGCCTTCGGGCAAACCCTTTACTTTTACTGCATCTACTTTACAACATCTACTTTTCAGCGACTTCGCCATTGCGTTTTTCTCTTTTCTACAACGCCATACTTCGGGTTCATCGGGCTGCATCAGCTGATCTCCGGCAAGCTTGTGAGTACCGTTTTACCGAATAATCCTAGGCTTTAACCTCCGGGCGCATCGCTGAGGTTTCGTCTAGTTCTTTATTCACCCCTTACCGATATTAGCTAGATCTACAAGTTTTCATACCAAATTCTTGTAGTTTTAGCTATTATCATTATCATCTGCTTGATCTAGATCCTATCAGCTTCTAACACCGCAGCCGATTCTGACCTACTCGAGCGCTGACGTCACGATCGGCCGATCCAGCCGATCGCATCCGCGCTTCGGTCGCTTTCGAGCCGGCCGATCCCGCTTCATCTGTATCGGCCGATTGGCTGGTACACATGTCGCTGAAAGGCCATCGGTTCTCTAGCCGATCCTTAATATTTTCCATTGTCAATCAACAGGTCAGATTGGGTGGCACGCCTCTCTACAGACCGGGGAGTCACGTGTGTCACGCGCAGATGTGACGTCCTATTTTCGCGTCAACACACTTTTGGCACGCCCGGTGGGACACGAAAAAAGTCAACAATGACGAAGCCTACGAAGACTGGTCCTTCTGAAGTCGATCCGGACAACGTTCAACCCATGACCAAGGATCAGTTGAAAGATTCAGACAAAGCTGAGTTAGAGGCTCACATGAAACATTATGAAGACCTTTGTCTGGCATCATACGGTCAGACTAAAAGTGGAGTCTTGAAGAAGAATCCTGTCGGGGACAGCCATAGGGGTCCCCTAACTATAGGGGAAATCACCCTTTCCAAAAATTAACATAAATCGCAAAAACACCATCCAAAATAACCGCGGCCCAAACACGAATAAAACCCACAGTCCGCTACGGTCCGATAACCTCCACGACCCGTTAAAACAGCCGCCACCAGTCGCCCTCGAGCGAACCTCCGCTTCGCTCGAGGGTCGGACGCAGCGCGACAAATCTCCGCCTCGAGGGCGCGGCTCCCCGTGGGAAAACTCCCGCCCCGCTCAAAGGCACAGCGCCCCGTGAGCAGGACTCCGTCTCGTTCGAGGGCCCCGGCCCCTCGGGCGAATCTTCGCCTCGCTCGAGGGCTTCAGCCCCTCAAGCGGGTCACCGCTTCGCTCGAAGGATCGGCGCCCCTCATACAGATCTCCGCCTCGCTCAAGGCCGACCCTCGAGCGATAGCGTCCAGCCTGTCTCACCGGACAAGGGCATTAAATGCCCCTTACCCGCCGCAGGCGCCTTAGTCAAAAGGCAATCCCCGCGCATGCCGCGCCGCTGACACCGCCAGGGCTTCTGACCTTATCACTGTGCGACCAAACCCCGTCACTATACCGTCATTCCCAGCATTGTGCAGGTGCTGTGCGGACAGGCCAGTGTCATTCCAAAGCACTGCACCGCCCACTCCCGTCCTTCTCCCACGGCGAGCCTCTCGAAAGGGCATGGGCGCACCCTCGAAGGGTGTACGGGCGGCGACCGGGCGCACGATGCGGGCGGCGCCACGGCGCGGAACACACTGAGCACGTCTCCTCCATCATCTCCGGCACTGTACAGGCCATCCCCGGTGCTGTGGAGCCATCCCCAGCACTGTGGAGCCCTATTACGATGGGACACCACCACGCCGGCCCCTGTGTGGCATGGGCGCTCCTGCCATCGAGGCCTTCGAAAGGGCATGGATCATCCTCGAAGGGTGTACGGACGGCGAGCAGGCGCGCACACTGACCGGCGCCGCCGTACGAGCGACGTGTGCCGCGTCCCCTCCACTAACTCCGGTGCCGCCCGGCCATCCCGGGCGCTGTGCAACTGACCCGGGGTCTGTGCGGCCATCACCAGCGCTGCGCGGACACCCCTAGCCCTGTGGCACCATCCCGGGCGCTATGCAGCCATCCCCGGTGCTGTGCGGCCCTACTCCGATGGGACGCCGCCACGCCAGGCCCTGTACAGCACCAGGTGCCCTCGTCAGCAAGACCCTCGAACGGCGGTCAGACGTGTACGCCGAGCGAGCTACCCTCGAAGCTATTCCCCGGCAAGTACATAGCCACCACGACACCCGCAAGAACTGAGATTCGTCAGGACACCATCAAGTCGCAAACGCTGTGTACCCGTACCACGATACTGTGTATAACCCCATGCGGCACATTTGTAAGCCGCCTCCCCTTGGTCTATAAAAGGAGGAGGTGGTCGCCCGGCCGCCGGGGGACGAGATCATCACGACACACCCGCACTCACTCGCATACTCGTTCCCCCCGATATTGGCACTTTGCCTCAATCACCTAGCAGGGACTTGGAGGCTTCTCCTCCTCTCCCACCTCGCTTGTAGCCCCCCTCTACAGGCACCACTGGTGCGAATCAATACAGCGCGCACGCGCAATCTGCTGGACGTACGACCCCAATGGTCGGAACCAGGATAAACCCGTGTCCCTGTGCTGCCATTTGCACCAACCATCGAGAAGCTGATCACAGCGTATCTCACTAGTTAGTGTCGGGACTAATCCTAACACCGACAAATCCGCTGTCAACACCTAAACAAGTCACCTTTTCAGCCGATCCTGAAGGGCTTCAAGACATGATGACCAAAGCCATGCATCAAACAATGATTGATAAATCTAAGGTATTCGCAAATACTATTCAGAATGCCATAATTGATGCACTCAAGCAAGGAGCAGAGGTAGGATATCTGGGACCTGCATACTTTCAACCAAGGCGTACTCCTCCTGTGTTCCAGCAAGGCCAATCGGCTATACCGCCGATTGATGATCCAACAGCAAAAGCTACACCATCTCCACAAGCTGCCACCAGTTCTTCATCGAACTCTCAGCCGATTCAGAATCAGAGTGGCGATGGTAAAGATAAAGATCCTGCTGTCACAACACCAATGCAATCTGTTGTCCAGGATTAAGTGCTTCCAGTGCAGAATCAACATAAATATCCTACTATGAGAGATTCAGATGGGAAGCTTGCAGGATGGGACCTACCTCGTGATCACTTTGAGACTAACATCTCAGATTTCTTTGAGCCTGTGCCTGAGGAAGTTCCAGAAGTAAAGTATCCACAATCTTACCAAGCTACATTTGAAGGTACTCCAGGGACTGTGCACATGAATGGGGAAGGAGTGGTGTTTGTCTACTTCAATCATGGGAGCAAGAACTTTGAAAGAGTCAAGATCAGTCCAGCTCATGCTCACATGGTCATACCGACAGAGAAAAGACCTCCTATTCCACCTCAAAGGCCAAATCCTACTCCACCTCAGAGTTCGGCTCAGCAGCCGATACTCGAGATGCCCATACCAACTGCTCCGCTACAGCAACCAACGCTCGGGATGCCCATACAGACAGCCCCGCCTCAACAGTCAACGACAATGCAGGCTGTCTTAACCCCAGCTAATACGGTGGCTCATACAAGATCTTCACCTCAACAACCGATCAACCAAGGAGCAGCAGGGCAGCCAGTGTTTCCACAAGTGGATTCAGCGCAATTGCTGCAAACACTTCTAAATCAATTGGCTATTTCAAACCAGTTGAATACGCAGCAACCAGCCCCATCGGCTAGTCAGCCAATTAAACAGGCTACACCTATTACAGGTCATTCAGACACTCTAGGTTCTACTGAGGCAAGGACAGTTCCAGATCCAAAGACAAGAATCTTAGAAGAACGACCTCCAGAAACTCCAGCTGAGATACAAGCAATTGAGCAAGTGGCTACAGAGTTGAAATCTCATGTGAAGCAGGAGTTGATCGACCACTTCTCGGAGATGCTATCGAAGCAATATGGGATAAAACCTAAGCAGCAGTCCTGCATGTACAGGACACCGTATCCCTCTGGCTATGATCAGATACCGTTCCCTCCAAGGTTCAAAGTGCCAGACTTCACCAAGTTCTCTGGACAAGATGAAACATCCACTATGGAGCACATCACTCGGTTTATCATCCAATGTGGGGAAGTAGGGAATGTTGATGCACTCAAGATACGGTTGTTCTCTTCATCTCTGTCAGGGCCGGCATTCTCATGGTTTACATTACTGCCAGCTAACTCCATCATCAAGTGGTCCGATCTGGAACAACAGTTCCATAATTACTTCTTCTCTGGCATTAACGAGATGAAGATCACTAATCTGACCAGACTCAAGCAAAGGAACGATGAAACAGTAGCTGGATTCATTCAAAGATTCAGATAGGTCAGAAATAAGTGCTATAGTCTGAACTTGGGAGACAAGCAACTAGCTGAGTTGGCTTTCCAAGGTCTCTTGCTGACCTTAAGGGAGAAATATGCATCACATGACTTTGAAAGCCTCAGCCAGTTGGTCAGCCGGATGAGTCAAGAAACTGCAAAGTCCTATGAGCCTAGAAGGAACTTTCAGAAGAAGGTGTCGTATGTGGACTACTCTGACTCAGAAGATGAGGACAACATGATAGGGCTCGCAGAGTGGGTCAAAGGCAAAAAGACAGTATCATGTCCCTTTGGTAAGAAAGAGCCAGAGAAATTCGGCTTTGACATCACTAAGGCCGATAAGATATTTGATCTGTTGCTTCAGCAAGGGCAGATTAAACTCTCCCGGTTCCATACCATACCATTTGCAGAAGAGCTGAAGAGGATGAAGTATTGCAAGTGGCACAATGCAACATCGCACGATACCAATGATTGCAAGATCTTCAGACAACAGATCCAATCAGCTATTGAGTAAGGGAGGCTTAAATTTGAAACTCCTACCAAAGCTGAAAAGCCGATGAAGATTGATCAGCACCCCTTCCCAGCTAATACAGTTGAAGTGTCTAGCAAAGACACGTCACGAGTTAAGTTGCTAACATCTGATTTGGCTCAAAATAAAGGAGCCGTCAATCCCAAAGTACAAGTAACCGCTGCCGATGTCAAAGGAAATGGATTACTACTTGGAGAAGGAGAATCAAAGCCACGCCGACCCGTCACGTCACAAATGTTGATCAACAAGTTCCAGCGCCGACAAGAGAAGGCAAAGGAAAGAGAGGAGTGGGCACGGCGTAATGAAGGACATTGTAGATGTCCGTTCTTCAAGTACTGTTGGGAAGAAAGAATCAAGCTGCCGATGGCAGGAAACTGTCCAGAGTGCAACGGGGCTTACAATAATGGCAACTCATCCAAAAGGGTTTGCTTTGATGACAGAAGACCTGTAGCCAAGGATCACCGTGGATTCAACAATCAACGAATCTCGGTTCACGATCGGCTGGGGGGCAAAGCCAGCGTCCACGATCGGCTGGGGGGCAAAGCCAACGTCCACGATCGGCTGGGGGGCAAGGCTAGCATTCATGATCGGCTGGGAGGCCGAGTCAATGAAGAGTCAAACGATCGGCTAGAAGAGATGGCCGATTCTCTGGTCCTTGACGAGGACATCATGTGCCGTGCTCCTGAGCGTCGACACACATTGCAACTGGATGATGAAGGGTCAAGCCAAATACGTAAGAAGCCTAATCCACAATGGTGTCCAGATGGCTTGACTAAGTCCCAGAAGAGAAGAGTCCAGCGCCTACGTCAGCTAGAACAGCATGAAGAAGCAGAGAGACTTGTGCTGGATAAGAAGAAGGTTCGGTCTAAAGTTTGGCGCCCAAAGCCTAAGGCCGATGGTGAGGAAGATGACAAACCCCGAGCTGATATAAACATGGTTGTCTTCCTACCAAAAGAGTTCATGGCTCCAATTGATTCGGATCTGTCCGATGAAGAACTTGGCATGGCTCAACTAACACTGGAACCTAGGCAAGCCATCTTTGAGAAACCAGAAGATGAGAAAAGACAACACTTGAAGGCCTTGTTTCTCAAAGGATTTGTCAATGGCAAGCCAGTCACCAGGATGCTCGTAGATGGAGGAGCAGCAGTCAACCTAATGTCGTACACCATGCTGCGCAAGATTGGGAAATCTGATGAAGATTTGACCCAAACCGACATGATGTTGGTGGACTTCGAAGGCAATGTCTCTCCGGCTCAAGGAGCCATCTGCGTGGAGCTCACCATCGGCAGTAAGACCCTTCTGACCGCTTTCTTTGTCATTAAAGGGATGGGATCTTATAATCTACTGCTGGGTCGGGATTGGATACATGCCAATTGTTGCATACCATCTACAATGCATCAATGCATCATCCGATGGATTGGAGATTCAGTGGAGGTGGTGCAAGGAGAAACCTCCTTGACAGTGGCAGCTACAGAAGCACAAGGATGGACTTATGATCAAGTGAGCTGGATATCTGGAAAAGCCTGGGATACCAAATATCTCAGAGTGTCCGATTTTGGACTAAAGCCGGTTCAAGCAGTCGGCTCTGATGACGAGACTTAATGGATCAATTCATTGAAGACGAAAGGAAGCTTGGGTTCAGAGTCACAGCAGCCGATGGATTGGTTGCCCAAGTCTATAAGCAGTTATGTAAGCCGATTGTCTTATCGTGCCTATCGGCCGATTGAGTTTTCGAGCTACAGCCGATAGCAAATGTAATCATAGAATAGCCGATATCTGTAAAGAATCGCCTTTAGTGCAAAAAATGTAAAACCGATGTACGAAATTAAGATTAATTCGGTTGTAGCCGATACATGTATCGCCTTCAGAACAAAGTGAACACATGTTTATCTCTTCTACTTTGAATTACAACTGTGATATTACAACTCAGATCTACAGATTACATGCTTTTCAAGAGGTTACAAGGGTTGCATTGTCCTAATCTCAAGTATGATGAGGATATTGAATCGATGAATGAGAAAAGGACACAGCGAAGAGGAAACGGAAGATTAAAATCTTCACCTGATTATGCAATCTTCCGCCAGAGGGAGCCCGAGTTGATGACCAAGATGGCCGTTCCTTTGGCACGCTCTTCCTCTGATAAATGTGCAGCAAGACACCCTACCTGTTTCTTTCCCCTAAAGCCAGATCCTCACAAGGATTCTTCTAGCTATAGTGCCTCCTGGTTTTTCAAAAGGAGACGAAGAAGAAGAGGGGTCACTACACAACTTCACAAGAATTCTTCTAGCTATAAAAGAGAAAGAGGAAAAAGGGATAGTCATACAACAAGAGTCTATAATCTATCTGAGTTGGTTGCACCATGGCCGATGAATGAGTTTCTCCGTCGAGCTTCAGGCCTATTTATAGCCCCGAATGGCAGAAGGGATAACTACAAGAGGGAATTGAAAAAGGGGAAATGAAAGGTATCCAAGGAAGTCAAAGCAAGAACAGTTTCCCCGTGAAAGTCTCAGACTGGACAGTGGACAGGCATGCAGTGATACATTTTCCAAAATTCAAGGGCTGGCTTTGAAAGAGAATTAAATAATAATGTGTGGTCTTACTCTGTACTCCAAAAGAGGAGGCCGTTCGGATATCTCTCCCTCAACACTTCCAGCAACAACGACAAGCTTCAATGCATCATTAGGATACAAGAAATCTTTGAAAAGAAACTTGGCAAGGAGTGGAAATAATTGTGTTTTCCTGAGGATTCTCTCGGAGGAACATGCCTCTCATTCCTAACAGAAGGATGATTTGGTTCATGCGTAAAAGTGGTGATGCTACACAAAGAACAAGATGAGTTTTTATAGCAAAGAAGTTGGACCAAGTCATAAAAATAGCACCCACAAATATGGATGAGAATTCATTACCAGAAAGTGGTACATTAAATCAATCAAGAGGAGGAAATTCTCATTCATAAAAGGCCGATTCCATCGGCTAGCAGTACGTCAAAGTTTAAAGGAGGCTCTTGACTTTATCTAGTTCTACCCTAGTTTGAGCTATCTCTTCACCTATACGATCTAGTTCTTGAAGAAGAGCTGTCCTCCTGGCTTCAAGGACCTCCAACTTCTCTTCCTTGTTGACAATCACCAGACGGAGACCACATTCTTGCCTAGATGAGTGGTTTGGCCGATTTGCACCAAAAAGCGTTGATGCTCGAGGTGATCTTCTCCACGGTATCACGGTCTGGAGACTAAGAGAAAGAAAATATCAGGAAAAGGAAATCGTGAAAAAACAAGAGAAAGAAGAAGAAATCAACCTGGTTCACAGAGAAGGAAGAAGAGGAAGCCATTACAAAAGAAAGATGATAGTTCTAAAGGACTAAAAAGAGGATAGTAATATATAAAGACCGATTGAAACGTTCGGTCAAAGCGTTCAACACGGAGCGTTGGAAGTTGGCCAGTAAGGGCAAATCACAGCTTACAAATTACAAATAAAGTTTAAACTATGCTCAAGAGATGGATGGCATTGATGAGATCCAGGCGCAGCTGGTCAACTGCTTCTATCTCCTGACGGTCGGCATCGGCCGAACCAGGAATCGGCTGCTCCTGACTACGTAAGACTTGAGCCTGGCGTGCAACAGAGTTCCTCTGTTCTTGCATAGTGGATATGGTGCCTGGGAGGTCGACTACCTTCTGCTCTTCAGCCATCAAGTCTTGACCGATCTAATCGAGCTCCTTCATCAACTCAGCACGACGTTTTTTCAAGCGATAGATATTGCTGACAATATCAGGACGCGAGGAAGATAGGAGTTCAATCCTATTATCAAGATCGGCCATACTGTGATCCAATTTCTCCCTGTCCTAAATAAGTTGCTCTTGATGTCTTCTTTCTGCTAGCCGATCTTGGGCTTCCTGGACTACGAGCTGCCGATTCTCAATGAAAGCGACTTGAAGCATCTTCGCCTTGAGGTCTCTAGGCAACTGGCCCTGAATTTGCTTAAAGATGGTCCTGATCGGCTCAGCATCTTGTACAAGTAGACCAATATCTTGGTTCAGCAATGGCAATACTTCGACCAGCTTAGCTTTCACTTCATCTGGAAGGGTGATTGCCAACGTACCCTGAAAAGAAAGCAAGTTTATTAAAGTATGTAGAAGAAGCACGGGAGATAAAAGAGAAATGTGTCAAGGAATTTACCTCTACAGCAGAAGGTGTTGCTCGAATCTGAGCAGTTAGATTTTCGGCCGATGATGGTTCAGGAGCTTCGACAATTGGCAGCTGTGATTGATCACCGACACCTTGTTGAAGATCACCCGAAGACTTGTCGTGAGCAATATCCTGGAGCAAGAAACAAGGAGTCAGAGAATGAGAGTGGCGAAGGAACAGCCAACGGAGATTGTACCTCAGCTGGTTGAAGATCGGCTTGTTCAAGAGGACGCTGAGGCTGACCAACAGGAGCATTTGACAAAACAAGAACCAATTGCTGCTTTTCTTTTCTTATGCTCTCCTCTGAAATTTTTTTATATTTTTTATATTTCGATTTTTAAAAAAATATATGTGTCATCTCAAATGTTGCAAACTATACCACTACCGCCATGTGGTTTGGCGTTTGGGTCCAACCGCCATATGGTACGCCGGTTGGAGGTGTTACAGTGTTCTAAACGCCATACCACATGGTGGTTAGGGTCAGTTCGTTTTCGAAAAATCATAACTTTTTTGTATGGACACGGATGAAGATAAACTTTATATGAAAATTGTAGCTTTCGATGAGATCTACAACTTTGTAGTTCAAACTTTTTCAGTTGAGGTCATCTTCAAACTCAAATAATCAATATTCTATTCGGATCTCAGTTTTCAGTATTTATATTTGGATAGTATATCGACTATTTGAGTTTAAAGATGACTTCAAATGAATAAAAGTTTAAACTACAAAGTTTTAGATCTCGTCGAAAGATATAATTTTCATATAAAGTTTACCTCCATCCGAGTTCATACTAAAAAGTTATAATTTTTTGAAAATGAACTGATCATTACCGCCGTACCACACGGCGTTTGCAGGCACTACGCACCGGACACGGCGTTTGCAGGCACTACGCACCGGGTACTGTTCACAAACGCCGTGTGGTATGGCGTTTGGGCCCAAACGCCATACCACATGATGGTTATGTATAGTTTTGCAACATTTGAGATGCCACATATATTTTTGAAAAATCGAAGAAAAAATAAAAAAAAATCCTCTCCTCTCCTACGCAGGTGAGCTTACCTGGGCTTTGCACGCGCCATTCTTACTGGGCCAGAAGGCCCAAACAAAGAAGAGCCCACTACAAACCTTTCACTCTCCTTCCTTCAGGCTGACTCTGCCCATTCGCCGTAACAGCCAGCCCGGCTAAACCCTCGCTCGCTCTCGTCTCCTCCCTCTCCCCGCCGCAAACCTCCCCGCAGCAGCCATGGCGCGCCGCCACCTCCCCCTCCACCTCCCGCTCCTCTCCCGTAACCCCCTCGCGCCGGCTCCTCCCACCCGCCGCGCGCTATGCGCCTCCTCCACCCTCGACACCCCCACCCCCGCCCCGGCCGCCGAGGCGCCGCCGGATGCCCCTGCCCCCTCGCCGGCAGATGCGGCCCCCGCCCCCGCCCCGGTGGCCGAGGCGCCGGCGGCGCCCGCCAACCCGCCCCGCCGCGAGGAGCCCCTCCACGAGACGGTCCTCCACATGATCCGGCGCCGCCAGTGGACCACGCGCCTCGAGAACTCCATCCGCCTCCTCTCGCCCACCCTCGACGCGCCGCTCGTCCACGGCGTCATCTCCGGCGCCGCAGCGGCGGGCCGCGCCGACCTCGCGCTCCAGTTCTTCCGCTTCGCCTACCGCCGGGCCGGCTTCCGCCCCGACCGCGACACCTTCGCGCTCATCGTCCCGGCGCTGGCCTCCCGCCGCATGCTCAACCACGCGCGCTGCCTCGTCCTCGACACCATGCCGTCCTTCGGCGTCGCGCCCGACGAGGCCACGCTCGCCGCGCTCATCGCGGCCTACGGGAAGGCCGCCATCCCGCAGGAGGCCGTCAAGCTGTTCCGGATGATGCCCGACCTCGGCATCCAGCGCACCGCGCTCTCCTACAACGCCGTCCTCAAGGCCATACTCTGCCGCGGCCGCGAGGCCATGGCCAGGCGGATCTACAACGCCATGATCGCCGAGGGCGTCGCGCCGGACCTGCCCACCTACAACACCTTGATCTGGGGGTTCGGTCTGTGCAAGAAGATGGAGGCAGCCGTCAGGATGTTTGGGGACATGAAGGCTCACGGGGTCACACCTGATGCGACGACTTACAACACTCTGCTCAACGCTTGGGTGCGGGCAGGTGATCTGGAGAGTGCGCGCAAGGTGTTTGATGAAATGACTGGAGAGGGGATTGAACGCAACTCAGTCTCGTACAATGTCATGATCAAGGGGTATGTGGAAGCCAAAAGGGTGGACGAGGCCGTGGTGTTGTTCACAGAGATGGGCGAGAAGGGTTTGAGGTTGAGCGAGAAGACATTCGCTGCATTGATGCCTGGCCTTTGCGATGATCAGGGGAGGGTGGCGGAGGCCCGGAAGGCTGTGGATGACATGGCGGAGCGCAGGCTCACGCCTAAGGACAAGTCGGTGTTTCTGAGGCTTGTGACGACACTGTGCACAGCTGGGGATTTGGATGGGGCGTTGGAGGTGCACCGGAAAAGCGCGCAGTTCAAGCATGTTCTCGTGGATCCAAGACAGTATGGAGTGTTGATTGAAGGCCTTTGTGCAGGTGGCAAGTGCGACGGTGCTGTTGAGGTGCTAGATGAGCTTATGGAGAAGGGCACGCTGCTGAGCCCAAAGAGTCCTGTGCTTGAAGCATCAGCTTATAACCCTGTGATTGAGTACCTGTGCAGCAACGGTAGCACCACCAAGGCTGAGACATTCTTCAGGCAGCTGATGAAGAAGGGTGTGGATGACAAGGTTGCATTCAACAGTCTCATCCGTGGGCATGCAAAAGAAGGTGCGCCTGAGGCGGCCCAGGAGATTCTTGCCATTATGACGCGTCGTGAGGTCCCAACTGACCCTGAATCACACGCGCTGCTAGTTGATAGCTTCCTGAAGAAGAATGAGCCAGCTGATGCAAAGACAGCACTGGACAGCATGATGCAACAGGGTCACCTGCCGAGCCCAACTCTTTTCAAGTCTGTCATGGAGGCGCTCTTCAATGGTGGTCGTGTTCAGACTGCAAGCAGGGTCATGAAGAGTATGATAGAGAAGGGGGTTACTGAGAACATGGACATGGCACATAAGATACTGGAAGCTCTCTTCATGAGGGGCCATGTGGAGGAGGCGATTGGTCGTGTCAATCTGATGGTGGAAAATGGCTGTATGCCTGATCTAGATAAGTTGCTGGTTGGCCTTTGTGAGAATGACAGAGTGATGGAGGCGCAGAAGCTGGCCGATTTTGCGTTGGACAGGGACTTTGATGTTAGCTTCTCGACCTATGACAGAGTTCTGGAGGCCCTGTACACTGAGGAGAAGACACTGCCTGCGTACTCCATGCTTTGCAAGATCAAGAACAAAGGAGGTGTTGTCGATCAGAAAGGTTGTGATGCTTTGATGGAGAGCTTAAAATCTGAAGGGTACTCAAAGCAAGCAGATATTTTGTCTAGGATCTTGGCAGAGAATGCGCCATCAACATCGAAGAGGGGCAAAAGGGTTGCCATGGGTGCTTAGCGAGGTCTGCCATCTTGTGGAAACTATCCATTTTGTTTTCCGTTTTGACTTTAAGAAAGATGTGATGTCTTTCTTTTCATCGATGCTTCTTGAGCTATTTGTCAAGTGGGTGTTTTCATGCTATAAGACAAGAAGCAGGTACATTTACTTTCTGCTTAGAGAATCCCTGATTTGTTCATCTTAGCGAAAAGAAACATATGCAATAATAGCAAAGATGTACCTCTTGTTATGAATTTTGTTGTGAAATTTAGCATTTATTATTTAACATATTATACTGCAAATGGTTTTTAGTTTCGTTTTGGCATGAACCTAAAGGAGTTACTCTGTTCTTTTCATTCTTGTGGGGACTGAAGTTTTGGTCCCATCAGTTATGTAAGGGCTGCTAAGAGATAGTAAGTGTATCTGAATTACCGAGTTGTTTGAAGCTACAAAATTGCATGTTGTAATCATTGATGATTTTTCTGTTGAAGTGTTAATCTTTGATTCTCGATCTGCCACCTGACTTCCTAGTACAGAATTGTAAAGGTTGCACTTAGAAGCTTGATCTGTACACTTCAAATCATACTGTATTACTGTTTTTGTTATATTCCAGCCTAGCAACTTGGCTAGGACTGGGGTCCATGTGTGTATTTAGCAACTTGTGGGCTCACATTATTCTTTTTTTTTTTGGCTATTTGAAGTTTTGAGCTCACTTTTTGAAAAAAAATTGTGCTCAGGTCAATTTCAGACCTTGTTTCATTAGTTTTCCATGAATCGGGGTCAAGGGCAAAAGTGTTGCCTTGAGCTGGCCCAAACAGCTCCTTATAGTAATTGGTAGCAGGTTTATTCAGGTTAACCTCTCCTTGTATAATATTATCATCATCCATAAAGGATATTATTGTGTTTTTCCTTTTTCTTCCATTCGCCACTTTACAAAAAAGAACTCAGCAAGTCAGTATTATTATCTCCATGCAGCCAGGTCTCATGAGTTGTCTTGAACCGGTATATTTCTTCTTCCCTCCGAGATCGTGTAATTGTATCTTCCTTTGTGATAGTTCTAGAGTTAGGACAGAATCTTCTTCTATTTGTCGAAGCATGAGCATCTCACTTTGGATTGATGCATTTCTTTTTTCTGCTCCTCCTGCTTGTTAAAGCCCTGTCCCTTGAAATACTGCTTGAACCTTTTTTCAGTTTATTTTGGATTTTATCCCATTGCTGTTTCAGCATGGCAGGGGTTTTCCCAGATCTTGTGCATCAGGGCAGTGAATTTAGGTTGTTTTCACTCAATTAAGTTCAAATCTGAAAGATAGTTTTTGCATGGGGTGTTGGTCTTAGAATCAAGGGATTATGATCAGAGACCTGTCTACTGTCTTGGGAGTTTGTATACTACTCTGCCATATGACCACAGAAGACTTTGATTGATAGCTGTTTCAGATGCATATGAACATCTTGTCAGCCAGAGCTCATTCCTTGTTTTGGAGGCACATCACCCGATAGACCTTGAATATCGTATTCTGTCATTGCTTTGCTATCTGCCATTGCCAGCAGGTCACAGACACTCTTTTCTCTGCGTTCACTGAGTTTGTCAGTGTGTGCTATGTTTGTATCAAGCTTTGTATTCCCAGATATGTTCTGATTGCTGCGGAATTTACATACAATAACAACTAGCAAGACATGTCCAGCAACTCCCAGGACGTGCAAGAGAACGGAATCACACGGCGGTAACAACGCGCAAGGAACACAAGTAGCACAGCACCAGCTTGATGATTCTAATTTGTTTGTGAATCTGTTGGCCTGCCAATTAATCATCGTTTCCAAAAGGTAACCGAACGAAATAAGATAGCAGTTAGGTTTCTCAGTGCACAGTTTCATTAGGAAAAGTTCATTTTTGATCATTCAACTCTTGTCAAAATTTAATTTTGACCATTAAATTTCAAAACCGGGTATCTTTGGTCATCACACTATCAAAATCGTTCAAATTTGACTATTGAGCTGTTTTGATGAATGATTTTAACTTTTTTATTTACAATTTAGTCTTTAGATTATGAAATGATCATTATCATTTTGCTAGTACTTCCGATTGAGCTCATTTTTTGTGGTCACACGTTCATAACGGTGAGCTTTATCTTTTAAATTTTTATTTATAATATTTATCACTATTTGTTATATTATTCTTATGTTATTGTGTAAAATCAATAATATAAGAAAAGTAAAATAAATAATTATAAAATAATATGAACAACATTTTCAAAGATACAGTTCATTGTTATGAAGCATGATCATAAGAATTACTTAAATCAGAGATATAAGCAAAAAAAATAATTATTTTAAGATCAAAGGGGGACTATTTTATTTACAGTTTAGTCTTTGGATCTTAAAACGATTACTATTTTTTCATATCTCTGATTTAAGTGATTCTTGTGGGCATGCGTTTGTAACAATGAGCTTCAACTTTAAAATATTGTTCATATTATTTTGTTTAAAGATAAAGCTCACCATTATGAATGTGTCACCTCAAAAATCACCTAAGGGCCTGTTTGGCAGGGCTCCGGCTCCTCCAAAAACAGCTTCGGCTCTGGCTCCTCTGGTGGAGCGGCTTTTCTGATGGAGCTGAAGCCGTTTTGGAAAACGTTTGGCAAAACGGCTTCACCTGTTGGATTGAGTTTGTAAAATGTCCAAATTGCCCTTTCCTATTTTTTTTTCTTTTTTCCCTTTTCTTTTTTTCCTTTTTTTCTCTCCTTTTTCCCCTCCTCTCTTTCTTATCCATTCACTCTCCCCTCCATTCCTTATCCGCTACCCCTCCTCCCTCACGGGCTCCACCGCCAGAGCTCTCCACCCGGGCCTCCACCTCACTCCGCCGGCGCCCCACCCCGCCGGGCCTCAACCTCACCTCCGCCGGCGCCACGCCCTGCCTCCGCCGGCGTCGCGCCCAGCTCCACCTCGCATCGCGCCCCGCCTCTGCCTCGCGCCGCGCCGCGCTCCGCCGGCGACGTGCCGCACTCCGCCTCCACCCCGCCAACCTCCGTCTATGCCTCGGGCCGCCGCAGCCGGGCCTTCCTCTCCGCCTCGCCGTGCCACGGGCCGCCGCCGCCCGACCTTCCCCTCCGCCTCGGGCTGCCGTGGGCTGCTACTGCCACCCGAGGGCACTCGCTGGAAAACGGAGGCAGAGCCGGATGGAGCCACGAAAACGTGGCTCCACCTCCCCTTTGAAAGCCGCGAGGGGCTCCATCGCCGGCTCCACACCCGGAGCCGGTGCGATTTCCACCATTTGGCAGGGCTCCGGGCGGAGCCGCTCGTGGAGCTGCTCATGGAGCCCTGCCAAACAGGGCCTAAATAGGAGGTAGGAGCAAAAAGTAATAATCATTTTAAGACCTAAGGACTACATTGTAAATAAAAAATTTAAAACCACTCATCAAAAGTTCAAAACAACACAATGGCCCAATTTGAACGATTTTGATAGTTGGATGGCCAAAGATACCCGGTATTGGAGTTTGATGACCAAAATCAAGCTTTGGCAAGAGTTAAATAGTCAAAAATGAACTTTTTTCCAATTTCATTACCACAGGAGTTTCATGGGACTGAACTCCTCTCACAAATGATGAAATTTCTCTCTCTTCATAAATACATTGCCAAATCAGTAAAATTGATGATGTGGTATAAAAATTAATATTTCTACGCCTTAGTTGGACCGAAATGGAACTCCAGCAGAAGTTGCCCTGGCCCAACAACACTCAAGCAGCCCAACAACACTCAAGACGTCAATCTGAGCGAACAATCCATGCTATCTAGCAATTTTTCGTCGAAAATCATATCCATGTCTCGCAAGGTTGGAAGGACTTGAAACTTTCAATGTTTGAGATCCATGCAATGAATGATAACCCTTATATATATTCCAAACCATAGCCCCCCACTCCTTCCTCTCGTGCCATGTGCCCTGCCAGCCCTGGGTCATCATGCCGTTAGCTTACTAGCACGCCTCCCCGTGTCGTCAGATGGCCCCACCTCCCTGCACGTGCCGTCGTCCACGCCGTCACCGATTCATCGCGTTCCGTCGGAGACCGACTGGCGCACTGATGAGGCTAGGCTAGCGCGCCCGCCAACCTTTCCGCAGATGGCGTTGGGGTAGAAACTGAAAAAGTATTGTAACTTTTTCTAAAAAATGCAAGTGTAACATTTTTTTTGAAAAAAAGGATAGATTCAACTATTTTTAAAGAAATGTTGGTCCAACTTTCTAAATAAACATTACCCCACCTTTTTTCCAGAAAATGTTGGTCAACTTTTTTCGAAAATGTTGATTAATTTTTTTCAAAAGTGGGAAGGTTAGGGAAGAAGACGGGGAAGAAGATAATAGTTGAAACCTTGTGGGCTCCAAGTTTCAACTCGTATCTATCTTTAACGAAAACCTAAATCCTAATATCTTATACATTCCAATGTGTTTGTTTATGTGCATTCCCATTTCTATAATTCTCTTGAAGTTGTGTGTGTTTCCGTAATTTGATGAGTTTATGTTTCCTAGATTTGCTAGGCAACTTGAAGATTTAATTTTAATTTCGTAGTACATATTAATTGTCGAAAACATGAAGATTCACATTTTAGAATTATAGTAAATTCAATCCAAATGCATCAAAGATTATTTTTATGATTATGCTATTTTATTTGATTTTTGTGTTTTAGTTATTTCACTCTCCATGTTTCTTGAAAAATAGTTTTCACATAAGAGGGACAAGACACCCTGAAGTCAGCAGGGAGGCACGACTAAAGAAAAAAGTGTAAATTCTTATACTTTTTTCTTTCGAACTATCTTCCATAAAAAACTCTAGATGATGATAATATGCTCTTCAAGGATCAAAATTAAGCCTTGTCAACTTATTCTTATTTTATGATACATGCATATGACATGTTTTTCTCTACATATAGATTGCTAAAGGAATATTGGTGCACCCATGTATGGTTCTAAAATTGATTTCACACAAATTTAAAAACAATTTAATAAATAATTTAAAGACACTATATCCAGATGGTGAACCAAATGACTTCAAATAAAGTAGATTAGATTTTATTTTGTTTTGTGGTAAGTTGTGTTACAAATGTGTTCCTAATTCATAACCAATGTTGTTTAGAAATGCCTACCTATTTTTATTTGTTGATCAACAATATGTCATATTTTCAGAGTCACTATGTTAAAAACTCGTTCTTGTTAATTTCACACCTTATCTATACTTATGCTCTTTTATTCATTTAAGGCTATTTCTCACCTTATTTATACTTATTCTTTTTTACTCATTGATGTACTCTTAAGCAAATATTTAAAATTTGTCAATTATAAACAAAGTGTTCTACATACTGTAACTAAAGAAAATGTTATCTGTATGGACGGAATAGAAGTAACTAAAGCTATTTTAGACGTGTCTTTTAATTGTGTCCCTTGCATTTAGTACAACAAATAAAAGCAGCAGACCAAGTTTTGATAATGGACCATTCCAATAATCTAATATAATCTTAATTTTATTAACAAAACAAATTATGACATTAATCTTGTTAATAGTCATGATAATCAAGTTGTAGACAGAGCTTACAGAATCGGCCAGAAAGTGGATGTGGTGGTTTATCGCTTCATACAATTAAAGAACATACGCACCGACAACTGGTATAAAATGTCACATTTGATTCTTCTTTTTAATATTGTTTATTAGAAATTAAGATGAGATAACTTGTGTAACTTAGAAGATAAATAGTGTGAAAGAGAAATAACAAAACAAGTATCTAAAAAACTCTTTTCCAAAATAACTCAATATTTATCAACTACAACCATGTGTCTAACCATACTTATATTTGCATAATTATTTTTTGTGTATATGAAGAATTTATTCTCCGTGTTTCAGCATAAGGATTTGTTGTTTGCATAAAATCTATGTTACACGGATACTGCCACACAAATACACAAATTATTCATAAGCATCAATCATTAGGTTACTGGAGCACCTAATTGCTTCTTCTTTTATAGAACAATTCATCATATCTTTTGTTATTCTTCCTTGTTAAGACTCTGTATTTATAGGTAGAATGAGGGTTTCGATGTATCTGGTAAAGAATCAGAAATGTCTCAATACTATTTCGTATTTAAAATTATTAAAATATCTGATAAGTGTACGTGTGACAAATATCAAATGAGCTAACTCTCTCGACTCAAAACTAGACCTAAATATATGTAGGAAGCTTCTGAAAAAGTGCTCTAGAAAACAAATCCTGTCAATTTCAAAATTGTGGGGCAATTACATGAGAAAATACCATTATCAGTAAGATCTGAGCCATCACTTTATAGTGTCATCCTAATTATAGTGATCCTTTCAATTAGGCCTGCTAATGGAGCGGGTTGTAATGGGTTTTATGATGCGGGCTGTTTCATGGGATGTGTTTGGATGAGTGGAAATGAGTTTTAATATCTAATGGGTTGGGACGCGTTGGGTATAAGAGGGTTGGGTATAAGACAAATGTGGGTTGGGGTGGGTTGGAAGTGGGTTTTAAGGTCCGGCTCTTGATACGAGGCCCACGTATAAATTCAGGCACACCACTTTGCACAGATTAACAGGCTATCAAATTGAGTTATCTGCATAAATTTCAGTTAATTTCTCCAAAATTTTAAGATGTGAACGCGAGGTTTTAGTTTTAGGGTCCGGTTCTTGACGCGGGGCCCACGTATAAGTCCAGCCCCACCACTTTGCACAAAGTAGGGTGCTATCAAATTGAGTCATCTGCATAAATTTCAGCCAATTTCTCTAAAATGTTAAAGTGTGAATGCGAGGTTTTAGTTGTAGGGTTCGGTTCTTGACGTGGGCCCACGTATAAGTCCAGCACCACCACTTTGCACAGAGTAGCGGGCCATCAAATTAAGTCATCTGCATAAATTTCAGCCAATTTCTCTAAAATTTTAAGGTGTGAACACGAGGTTTTAGTTTTGGGGTCCGGTTCTTGACACGGGGCCCACCTATAAGTTTAGCCCCATCACTTTGCATAGTGTAGCGGGCCATCAAATTGAGTCATCTGTATAAATTTCAGCCAATTCCTCTAAAATTTTAAGGTGTGAACGCCATGTTTTAGTTTTAGGGTTCGACTCTTAATGTAGATGCCACAACCCATTTATACCCACACATCATGGGGCGGGGCGGGGTGGGTAGACAAGTTAAATGAGGTGGAGCAGGTTGGGTTAACATAATTTAATTATTAAGTATGTGGAGGGGTGGGTTTGGGACGGGTGTCCCCCATTAACAGGCCTGCTTTCAATGCATTGCAATCCCATGTATGCTATTGCCGTCACTTTTATCATGACGAGCTAACAACATTAAACCTCGCTCAGTTCCCTTCGGCTAGTCTCAATGGGAGGATTATAGACATTAAATATGGTGCTAATATGCAAAAGAGATGACATGACATGACATTGAATAGGAGAGAGAGGAAATCAGGGTCATCCTCATGACCTTGGGTTGGCGCGGAGTCATAGGAATGACACCCTCATGACCCTCCCACTGAGACAAGTTGACACAATTTGTATAACATAATTGACTAATCAACATGTAACAATTAAATATTTACAGGAACCTATCAAACTGTGCTATGACCCTGCGTATTGAGAGAGGGTGTGTCATCACGCAAACCAATATAGTAAAGATGATGTGTCACTTTTGAAAACTCTCCCGTGACCCTTTCCACTGAGACCGGTCTCATGCTCTTGCTCCCGCACGGCCCGCAACGGATGAATGAGTCGCCTCTGCGGTGATTGCTGAGGAACTGTGACCCATCCGTGACTGAAGATGATGGAGCATTATATCGTCCCAAATGAATTTGGACCTTGCATCCTGATCCCATCACAAATTTGCAAAATATTTTGAATAGATATATTGCTACATAGTGCCGCTTAAATGGACCCCTCCCAACAGGCACCAGCAGCAGTACACTGCCGCTTCACAAATTTGGACCTTGCATTTTGATCCCATCACAAATTTGCAAGATATTTCGAATAAATATATTGCTATATAGTGCCGCTTAAATGGACCCCTCCCAACAGGCGGCAGCAGCAGTACAGTAGTGAACATTTGTCGCTGGCACACATGCCCTGTCGATTGTAATTTGGATGGATTAGCCAAGCTAGCTGCTGCTCAGTCCACACACACTCCCACATCAAATCATTGTACTAGCTAGCTGCATGAATTTTGAATTTTGTTTACTGATGGATATATATGCGAAGGGTTCCCGCGTCTCAAATGGGACCGATCGAAGACGAGTCTGTGTCTGTCCATGCACGCCACGATGCGTCGCGCTCTGTTGACATTGCCAAATCGCAAGCAGACAGCCACAAGCCCATCAGCTGCTGGACTGTTCGTTCCTCTTCTTGTTTCTTCCTCCCCTCGTGTTCCTTGCTTCCACTCCTCCGATCCCCAGCCGATCCGGGATTTTTTCAACTGCAAACACTCACAGAGATTTTTGAACGATAATCATGGAGATAGTTGTTTGTTTGCACCACTAATTCATTCACTATACAGTTTGTGGCCTGCGTATATCCACTTTGCAATTGCACAAGTGTTTATTATCATCGGCCGGAACAGAATTACACATGATGTTACTACTCGTCGGCGACATCGTGGCCGATCGTCAGTTGCTCATTATTGAGCTCCGGCGGTTGCCGGTTCCGACATGGCCGGCGACGGCTGGCGCTTGACGAGCTTGGTGAATGAGGTGCCCTCGATCTGGAAGTCGTCGTAGCGGCGGAAGAGCTCGGCGACGAGCATGCACGCCGTGTCCACGACAACCTCCTTGGCGGCGCACTGCTTGTTCCCGGCCGCCGGCTGCGCGGTCTCCGGCCCGTTGGACCAGAAGAGGTGCTGCAGCAGGGCCTGGCCCTCTTCGCCGAGGAACCTCTCCGGCACGAACTCCTCCGGCCGGTCGAACACCTCCGGGTCCCGCATCGCCAGCGGCTGGTACCCGCACAGCACCTCGCCTTTGGTCACCTGGAACGCGGCGCCGTGGGAGCGGAGCACGAAGTCCTTGCGCGCACGCCCGAACTGCAGCGGCACCGGCGGCTGCATCCGGAGCATCTCGTACACCGTCGACCGCACCAGCGGCATCTCCCGGACGGCCTTGAACCCGAACTCGGCGTCGGCTCCGCCGGCGGCTTTTGACATCACCGCCCGCACCTCCTCCCGCAGACGCGGCCGGAGCCCCGTCGGGTCGGCGGCGTCGCCGATCTTGGCGACGAGGAACGGCAGGAACACCGAGAAGCCGCCGAAGGCGTTGAACCCCAGCACGAAGAGGAGGTTGTTGATGGCGTCCTTCTTGCCGATGCCGTGCTCCTCCGCCGCGTACTTCACCGCCGCGGCGCCGTGCTCCTCGACGAAGCGGTAGAGCCGGTTGTAGCCCGGCCAGATGAGGAAGGACGGCAGCGGGAAGGAGTGGATCAGCAGCTCCTCCAGCGGCTGGATGATGCCGATCTTCTGCGTGGGGAGGATCTGCAGCGCCAGCCACACGTCCAGGATAGTGAACCCGAACCTGTCGACGACCCAGTCCAACGACGGGTCGGCGCCGACGAGCGCCTTGCACAGGAACCGGAAGATGCATTGCTGCAGCGGCACGATGTAGTTGGCGGAGGGCTTGTCGCCGGTGGACTTGGCGGCGAGGTCGGCCTCGACGGAGTCGAGCATGGCGTCGACGCTGGCGCGGAGCTCGGAGGCCCAAGTGGTGGCGCTGCGGTGGAGGAGACCCATGGCGAACTTCTTGACGCGTTCGTGCTCGGGCTCCTCGGTGTCGAGGTAGACGCCGACGCGGGTGCCGCCGGTGAAGCCGGCGCCGGGGTTGTAGGGCCCGATGAGGATGTCGCGCTTGTCGACGAGGGTGTTGTCGAAGAGCGCGGTGAAGGAGGCGGCGTCGACGACGGCGACCACGCGCGGGTCGATGCCCACGAAGAAGGGGAACGTCGGCGGGATGTTGGTGCGGAACACCGTGCTCCGGTTCGCCGCCGCGCGCCGCCGGAAGAACTCGTCCTGGCTCTGGAACCAGAAGTAGTCCAGGCGGTCGCGGAGCGCGCCGATCACCGGCGGGCCGTAGCTGCCCGGTATCGGCCGCGGTGGGGGCGTCGCCGAGGCGCTCGCCGCCGGCGAGAAGGTCGGCAGCATGGCTAACGACGACGCGTGTAGCTATTTATCTCCCGTGTGTGGTGGTGGTGAGCTGCGCCAGCGCGTGTGGCTCGATCATCGTTAAGTACTGGAAGCTAGGAGTGACGAGTGCAACGCTTAGCTGCCAGCGCACGGAACAAGGCGACAATGGACACCGGCCGGCTTCGCAAGAGAACAAAACAGGGCAGCAAGGTAGGAATGGGCACGTTGCCATTCTGCCGACGAGGCCAGTGGCCACAGCAAGGGATCATGTGGGCCCGGGGAAGATGATAGGAGAGCATTGTGATTGGCTCACGGCTTATTACATTTGGTTTATTTTCTTTTTTGCTTTTTCCTATTATTTTTTTGATGTGTTTTTCCTATTATTAGATGCAAGATTTAGCAAATTTAGCTACAGATTTTTTCCAAGAATACACGAGAAAGCTGCATAACTTGACATGAATAAAAATACACAAGAGTATGATCCATCCATTCATTCGAATATGGTAACGACGCCACTGACTATTTATTTTCAGTGGTGAAACTACTTGTTTTGGTTTTACCAAGTACTCTTTCTGTCTTCAAATGTAGCTATATTTACAAATTTTCGAAGTCAATCTTTTTCAACTTCAATCATGAATGGCAAAATAATCATAGAAAAAATGATATTATTAGATTTATAGTGAAACCATCTATCATAATATGTAATATTTTCTATTTAAAATAAATTATTCATGCTTTCTTCCAAATATAATATAGAAAGAAAAAGACCTAAAAGTGAGAGAAATATATAAGAAGTCATTATTATTTTTTTTTCTTCTGGTGATATAGAAAGGAAAAGGCCCCAAGAGTGAGAGAGAAATATATAAAAAAATAATTTTCTTATAGAGACAAATGGCTGATGAGAGTTCAACCCTAGCTAACACTCATTGGCAGAGCCTACCATAAAGTGAAAGGGGCCAAATTACTCAATTTTTTCTAAAGGTATACAATTTAGTTGTGTGACATGCAAAGTAGATTATTATAAATTAGGAATAATCAATCATATTAAGTTTTTTGAAAACACAAAAGTTACTAGATTAGTTCGGTTGACTACATCCCTGTTATAGAATTTCGATTGCATAAGTGGCTATTAGAAAAATAGCAAAGGAAAATAATGTAGGACTTGTACAAATATCCTAGCGACTAGTAGAGATGAGGTGAGACACTGCTATGTACTAGTTTAAATTATTTCAATGGCTGAGGAGGCATAACACCCATGTATTCATTTAGTCGTTCCTACGCTTGAGATAGAGAAATAAGAGCAATATGTGCCATGTAGCCATGTAGAATAATGCAATCACCAGCTAGTGCTAAAATGCTTCTCCTGCAGTGTTTTCTTACTTATGAAATCAATTTTCCCTAGCACTGGAGTGATACATTCAACATTAAGGTCAAGGGAGTTAAACCCTGACAAGATAAACCCACCCCAGTTGGCGAAAACCATCATAAAAATAAAGGAATAAGCTCAAAACAAAATCAAGCAAACAAGCTCAAAATAAGGCAACATGCAAGCATTTATATGTGAATACCACTAACAATGCACACATCTTGTATCTATTCAATGACCTAAGCTGCAGTCCACATGGCTACCGTGCATCGTGGCATAGCGTGATCGGTTTTTACATGTAACTATACATGCACACATCTAACAAGTTGTTGCATCCATTTGCATATTTCAACTACATAAATTGTTTGATCACAAATAAAAACTATACTAGCAATTATGCTTGTGCATTACAATGGGAGAAAAAAATGCTCGTTCGTCGTAGTCCACTCAGCTTCACCATCACACCGTCACCCCTGCAACTCCCCAACCACCTTGTTGTTGTTGTTGGAGTATAAGTGAATTGCCCACCTGATAGGCGATGGCCCGATCTTCCGAGAGGTAGAGGATAAGTCGATTGGTGGAGACTCGACGTTGACGATCTTGGCTTCGAATCAACACACGATTCGGACCCCGCAACCGTTACACCACTGCTCTGTTGGTTATCAACCAAGAACAACTTGATTGACCTCGCCACGAAGGCTTTTCCCTGCAAGCGAATCGAGAACACAAGCAAGAAAGTAAAGCACGCAATCTGATAATTGCAGATATGAATTGAAGCAAAGAAAAAAGGGTTCAAGTTCTGATCACAAAAGGACTAATCGACATAGTGGTGTCGAACAAGAACGCGGGCCCTGATTCACAGCAAAAGAACTCGGCGTTACAGTGGCTATGAAGATAGTCTGTTCCTCGAATCGAAGGGAAACAAAAACTCAAACAAAACCCAAGTCTAAACGACGGCGGCTACTGAGTTTTAACTCCTAAGAGGTGACCTAGGGTTGAGGGGGCGAACAGGGGGGCGTCCTCAACCTGGGCTTAAGGCCCAACACGATACACAGCCCAAATGGTCCAAAAAGGTGACACAGCACCTTGTCGTGGTCACACAGCATGATCCACGAACCTTCTGGAGCTAGGACCAGAACCAAAACGACAGCGTCGTCGTCCCCTTTCCAACGCATCCTTATACGCCTCGTTTGGATGCCGGATGAGAGAGATATCGCCGAAACCGTGCAGGGATGTCAGCTGAATCGGAACCGAACGTGGCAGCTGAGTTGGAGACGACTTGTAGCGTGGGGAAGGACGTGGCGTGCGCGTATCCAGCGTGGCGATGTCCTCATCATCCTCCCCTTCTTGAATTGGAGTCGTCCTCGACTCCATCCCATCATCAACCTCCTGCAAAAAGTTAGTGACAGCAGAATACATACAAGACATAGTAGCATCGAGAATACAAACATTTTGGGACAACATAGTATAACAAGGTGCATCATGATTTTCACAAAGTTCAGCAGTAGCAGATGTAGTAGCAATAAAAGCACCTCCTTTTAATTTAATACCCACATGTTTATCAACATTAGAATCACTCATAGCAGGTTGTTTCATTTTATTTTCAGCAAGCTCTTTAAAATGTTTCCTAACATCAGCAGGTGATAAAGGAAGCAAAGTAATGTTTTTATTCTTATGCATGAAAGTATAAGTATTAGTTCTACCATGGTGTGCAGCATCTCTATCATATTCCCATGGTCGTCCTAATAAAAGTGAACATACTTCCATTGGCACAACATCAAAATCAGCATAGTCGGTATAAGATAAGAACCCACCGAAAAATGCATGCGCACTGAGTACGTTACCTTTGCCTTACCACTATTGTTGAACCATTGTATGTGATATGAGTGACGTAGTTCACGAGTGGTCAAACCAAGCTTTCGGACCAGATCTGAACTCACCAAGTTATTGCAGCTCCCGGTATCAATTATGGTAAGAACACAGCGCTCTTGGACAATGAGAAACATATGGAACAAATTGTTACGTTGTACCTTTGTGTTCTCCTCATCAGCCAATTGAGCGGCCAATATACGCTGCACAAAAAGGCTAGGGAAGCCCGCGGCTGCAGCATCAGAATCAATGGTATCCTCCTCTTGCTCAACCGAAGAATCTGTAACAAGATTAGTAGCAAGAGCCAAAGAATCTTCTTCCTCATCACTAGCACTGATATAACCATTACCATCAGGGGCAGCGATGAAAGCACAGCGACTTGGGCATTCCTTCGACATGTGTCCCATGCCCTTACAGCGGTGGCACTGGATGCTAGCGGAACTACTCGAGGACACACCTGGAGTAAAAAGCTTCTTATTCGACTGGACCTGCACAGGAGACAAATTGCTCACCTCGGAAGTTGGTGTAGTAGGCGTTGTAGGTGATGGCGTCTTAGGAGTAGCGGCGGCCTTGGACTTGTCAACATCTGGACGCTGCTGAAAAGTTCTCCCAAAATCACAAATGATGGAAGCACACAAAATTTCACCTGAAACAGAGGTGTAATGTGGCCTAGGGAAAATCAGAAATGATCTCTGAAAACCCCTCAAAACACTTAAACAATTTTTTTATTTATCTTCCTGATTTTTTTGAATTTTTTGAGAACGGCCTGACCGACAAAGTTGGTAGATGTCTGTCCAACTTTTTGTTGCCAAGCTCTTGTAAAAATTTGAGAAGAAACGGAGCACCGAGCGAAAAGTTATGCCTGTTTTAAGGAAGGTATCTCAACCTATGATTTCAGAAAGGCACAACTCGTCAGGAAAAGCAGCGGCGGCTAGGGCAAAACGTCCTCCTAGCGGCGGCACAAACAAACACAGGGGCACGATCCTCCCTGGTAGTAGATGCAAAGCAATAGGTATTCGCCAGATAATGATTCAAGGATCAAGTATGCGATGCAAAAGCGATTAAAGCGGCTTGCAACCTATCTAGGGCTTGCACGGCGAGAGTTCACACAAGGCGGCTAGCGATGGCAAATCGAGTAATGTGGTGGCTCAACTTGTTGTATGGCTAATGGTGGATGGGCTAGCGGCGGAAACAAAATAACAGTGACGGGCACATTGAACTACGACGACGAACACAACCTAAACCAGCAACAAGACTCGACCACGGACACAAACTCAACAAAGCAATCTGAAAACGAAATTGCAAGGCTAAACAGGGCGGTAGGACAGCGGAAAAGTAAATATTTTTGGGTTTTTTGTGGACGATAGGTGATGAACACAAACGAATCTAAGGGGGAACACGAAAGTACCTCACGGGAAACCTAGGAATCTGATACCAAATGATAGGCGATGGCCCGATCTTCCGAGAGGTAGAGGATAAGTCGATTGGTGGAGACTCGACGTGGACGATCTTGGCTTCGAATCAACACAAGATTCAGACCCCGCAACCGTTACACCACTGCTCCGTTGGTTATTAACCAAGAACAACTTGATTGACCTCGCCACGAAGGTTTTTCCCTGCAAGCGAATCGAGAACACAAGCAAGAAAGTAAAGTACGTAATCTGATAATTGCAGATATGAATTGAAGCAAAGACAAAAGGGTTCAAGTTCTGATCACAAAAGGACTAATTGACACAGTGGTGACGAACAAGAATGGGGGCCCTGATTCACAGCAAAAGAACTCGGCGTTACAGTGGCTATGAAGATAATCTGTTCCTCGAATCGAAGGGAAACAAAAACTCAAACAAAACCCAAGTCTAAACGACGGCGGCTACTGAGTTTTAACTCCTAAGAGGTGACCTAGGGTTGAGGGGGCGAACAGGGGGGGTGTCCTCAACCTGGGCTTAAGGCCCGACACGATACACAGCCCAAATGGCCCAAAAAGGTGACGCAACACCTTGTCATGGTCACACAGCATGATCCACGAACCTTCTGGAGCTGAGACCAGAACCGAAACGACAACGTCGTCGTCCCCTTTCCAACGCATCCTTATACACCTCGTTTGGATGTTGGATGAGAGAGATATCGCCGAAACCGTGGAGGGATGTCGGCTGAATCCGAACCAAACGTGGCAGTTGAGTTGGAGATGACTTGTAGCGTGGGGAAGGACGTGGCGTGCGCGTATCCAGCGTGGTGATGTCCTCATCACCACCTTTCCTTATTAGTTTAAGCTTTTGGGTTGAATTGGTTGGTGCATGCAACTCAATATGGTATCAAAACCAAAGGTCTTGAGTTCGAATTCTGGCAGGCGCGATAATTAAATTAATTACAGTCCCACTCCAATATCCATGTATGCGACCGCGATAATTAAATTAATTATAGTCCCACTCCAATATCCACGTATGCGGCCTAGGGAGTCTGCACATGAGGGGGGGTGTTGGAGTATAAGTGAATTGCCCACCTTTTCTCATTAGCTTAAACTTTTGAGTTGAACAGGTTGGTCCCACTCCAATATCCACGTATGCGGCCTAGGGAGTCTTCACATGAGGGGGGTGTTGGAGTATAAGTGAATTGCCCACCTTTTCTTATTAGCTTAAACTTTTGGATTGAACAGGTTGGTGCATGCAAACTCAGTAGTTGTCCCTGTCACACCCGCTTCATCCTAACCTCGCATGTCATCATCAGTGCCTTCATTGTCTACTACATCGATCGTGCCGTTGTCTGCCCCACATCACCTTCTATGACCATCATCATTCCAATCGTGCACGCACCACCTAACTTCATCCATTGTCATCCCCACCTCCCCAACCTTGTCATCATTCGCCCTGATGCAGTCATCCCCACCTTCCCAGCCTCATCATCACTCCCGCGGTCATCCACCTCAACTACGATGTCACCCCCGGCCCCGCCACACACATGCACCTCCCTGACCTTGCTGTTGTTCCTGCTCGCTCGTGCCACCATAACCTCACCCACCGTTGTTCGTGCCACCTGAATCTTACTGTTGTCCGCCTCACCTTGCCTTCCCCGGTCGTGCCATTGTTCCCATCACACACGCACCACTCTGAACTCGCCCGCCGTCATTCGTGCCTCCCAATATTGTCGTCGATCGCCTCGAACGTGTGTCATCCCCACTGTCAGATGGTGAGATCTGGACAGCCCACGGGGGTGTTAATCCCTATGGTTTAGTTGTTCGGCGGGGTGGAATCTAAGGCTAAGAACTTGATGGTTGTGCACGAGCACACGGAACACAGAGAACACGATGAGTTTATACTGGTTCGGGCCTCCGGAGAGTAAAACTCTACATCCAGTTGTTGGTGTAGATTGCTTGAGGATTGCGCATTGATACAAGGGGTCGCCCTGCCCGCCTTATATTGGCCAGCGGACAAGGTCGGTTCCCAGACTCCAGGTCGGATACGACCAGGAGACATAAATCTAGCTGACTACGACATTTGCCATATCCGTCGATCTGCTTCGGTCGAAATCCACCGATGCCTTGTCTTGTATGCCAAGTCTTGAAGTCGTTCCGGATGAGGTCGTCTAGAGAATCTTCTGGAAGGTCTTCAGGAGGTCGTGTGGGCCGCCAACTAGGTCGGTTGGGCCCACAGACAGGTCGGCGGGTCTTCTGGTAGGCCGGACCCACTTGTCGGGGACGGCCGTGAGCTTGGTCGGTGGGGACCCAGGGGTACCCATGTCTCACAAGCCCCCGAGCGAGGTGTATGCGCAGCGACCTTAGAAAGGTCATGACGGAGTCGTGGGGCTATTGACAGGTCAAATAGCATGCACGTCGGTCAAAAAAGAACAAATCAGCTTAGCTGCCAACCTGTTATAGTCTTGCCGAATGAAGAGAGGTCGAGTGACGACCTATAGGAAGCTAGCTTCCAATAGATCGAAATGTCGATGAAAAATTTCAGAGGGCATCAAGGATGCACTCATAGAGTAGTATCCGAGCATCATGGCGGGCAGGATGGCCGGTATGATGATCCATAAAGAAAGAGAAGAAAAAGAAGGTAGGTCGAGTAATGACGTGATGAAAAACAGGTTTCCCAACAGGTCGGTACGACGAGGAAAACTAAGAGGGCGTCGAAGACGCACTCGTAGAGTAGTCCCCGAGCATTGAATCAGACAGCATGGCTGGTTTGATGCTCAAAGAAGAGAAGAAAACTGAGTCATGGTCTTGATCGAACGAAGTGTAGAGACACCCAGATCTCCCGGCATGGCTGCAAGGAGTCTGGCAGGGCCGACCTCAAGGAGGCCTTGTAGGCGTGCCGACCTCGAAGAGGCCTCAAATCAACTATGCCCAGTATCCGAGGATACCTAGCAGGATCTTGACACGTGCGTCGCATGAAGAGGTCATCTGTAGTGGTCGAGACAGTCAACGATGAAGTTGTAGAAAAATGTTGATCTTGAATGTATGGAGTGTAGAGACACCCAGATGTCCTGCATAGCTGCAAAGAGTCTGGCAGAGCCACCCGAGGCATGCCGACCCCAAGAAGGTCTCAAATCAAGAAGCACCCAAGCACCCAGAAGTACTTGGCAGAGCCATTAGGCGCACACCCCACAGGGAGGCCTTCATTCCCGACGTAAAATCCTGGGTGTCCAGAGCGGGCTGGCAGGGCTACAAGAGCACACTGACCTCGGAAGGTCATGCATCCGGGGCGTCCAACTAGGTTGGCATAGCCATAAATATACCGAGGTATTGCAGGACCTAGATATTGAGGCACGCCGACCTCGGGGAGGTCATTTTGGTGTCCAGACGACCAACATAGCTGCCAGCCATCCAGCAGAGCCAAAGTCCTAAGGTATTGACGACCTCAGCAATAGGCACACCGACCACGGGGGCCCGACGAAAATCGTAGATGTGAAGCTTCTGATCTCCAGGCGTCCAGACAGATCTGGCAGAGCAGCAAGGCACACCTACCCCGGAAGGTCTTCAATCGAACCTACGACCATTTTGCTCAGGGAACAAAAAATAGGCTGATTGGAATAGGTCCGTTTACATGCAGAGCCATAGCGGGTGCACCAGGACGCAGAGCTTAGCGGGTGCAATGAAGACGCAGAGCCGTAAAGGGTGCGTATAATTGTCGACATCGTCCGTAGATGTAGTAAGGCACCGGGCCCTCTGACGCAGAGTCAGGCTTTGTCTTGTTCCGTAGACTACAGGGTCACGGGTCAACAGTGGTCGGAGATACTCTTGCCACTCAGAAAACGACAAACTGCCCACGAATCAAGGAGTGCACTGTAGCCATGTGATTCTGCGGTGGGCTCAGGCATCATTGATGCGCTAGCGACAAAGACGTCGCGAGTCAGGTATAAAGTCGTCGCCTTTAATTACTCACATGTCCACAGGCCTACTGGACCCATATGGTTTCAGTGTCATCACTTCGCTAGCTGCCCGAGGCCTGGCTTTTGGCTATAAATAGCATCGTGAAGCTTGAGGGGAGCAAGCACCGAGCATTGCTGAGCTATGAAGCCGCAGAGGAGTTTAGAGGCCATGCCATGGGCATGTGTCCGTCCACCAGATTGTAGGATGTTGTGTCTGTAGAAGCTTGGAGCTAGAAGAATTCTTGCGAAATGTAGGCAGCACCCCCACTCTTTGTACCGTGCCTCTGCGTGGTACTAGGTAGAGTTTGGAGGTGATGCTGTAGAGGCCCGAGGTGAAGCTGTAGAACCTCGGCGACCGTGTGGTGCTCGTTGAGGTCCTGCAGTCCGCGCCGAAGAGCAAGCTCGTATCTGCATTCCATAGTCAGGCACAAAGTGTGCCCAACTACATGCAGCGTCGTGCAGTTGTTCACCGCAAGGCCACCATCGAGGTCCTGAGGCTAGAAGAATTCTTGCGACGTGCTCTACTGTATCGGAGTACGCCTCAAGGATTGCTCTAGGCCAATCAGGACTTCGAGTACGTTTATATTTTTGTGCCGGGTTCTAGATCCAATGAGGTCGTAGGCGACCTGTGTACCTTCGGAGGACCCGTGTAATGTTCGAGCTCTTTTGTCATGCACTGGTCGGTTTGACGAATTGATTCGTCAAAGACCTAAATGTCGTTATTTTGGGGGCTTGTCGACTTCGTGAGGATCGAATTGTGAAATCAGGACGACCTGATGTTTTTGTGATGTTTACGACCTAAACTCAGAGTGTAGGTCTTCGTTTGTTAAGTAGATATCCATTGGCGCAAAATCCGGCGTGATCAACTCGCAAAATTATCGGCACAGAGCCATTGCGGTGATCTCCGTACAGTGGAAGGAGCCGCAACGGGCGGACCTAGTGGGGCTCGTATAAATAGAGCGGCGGGGACCATCGTTGACCGGCCCCTTCATCTTCTTCCTCCCGTCGCCGTCACCGCCAAAGCCACCGCGCCATAGCCGCCACGGTTCCGTATCCAACCTCCGCCCTAACTTCCCCAATCCGCCACCATCTCTAGCCAGCCGCGCATCAGCTCCGCCATCCGCACCCTGCGCCACCGCGCATGCGCATCAAAACCCTAGTGTCCTTTAGATCTAGATCCATTAAATCTCGAGAAATGGCGGCGCCGGCCTGTGCGATTCCCGACCCGCAGACGGTGTGGGAGTCTTCAACGATGACGGAGGCGAAGATTCAAGCCCTGGTGGACCGCGGGCTGTTGAGGCCTAAGGCGGAAGTGGAGTGGAAGGCGCCGACGGGCGAGGCTTTCCCGATGGAAGATGTCAGGGAGCAGGTCGTCTTTGGTTCCTTCTTCGAACGCGTGTTCAACATCCCCGCCGGGGATTTCTTCCGAGGGCTTCTCTTCTACTACAAGTTGGAGCTGGTACACCTCGTCCTCAACTCCATCACTGTAGTGTCGACGTTTATACATTTCTGTGAGGCGTATCTGGGGATATCGCCCCACTTCCTTCTCTGGCGACATCTCTTCTGAGTGAAGACCACCGGCAAACGTGCCGGTGTTGTTGGTGCTGTGATGTTCTGCTTGAGGTCGGGCCTCAAGTTGGAGTGGATTGATTCGGATCTGCCGGATAACACCGCTGGGTGGAGGTCAGATTGGTTCTACATCGCCGATCAAAAGCCAGCGCTCCCGAAGTGGACTGGGCACAAGCCCATGAAGATACCGGAGTGGGATCTGCCGTTGACGTCGCGCGAGATGGACGATGTCAAGGAAGTGCTTGCACTGGTCACCGACCTCCAGGAGAGGGGTGTTACAGGGGGTTCGGTTGCTAGGTCATTCTACCGACGCCTGATCCAACCGATCAAGGATCGGGTGCACCCAGCGTACGAGTACTGGGGACAATCGGACCCCACTCGCGAGGTGAACCGCAAGGTCCCCAAGGAGGAAATGGCGGCTAGGGTGTCACAGATCTATGCTGGGAAGGCACGGATCAAGAAGTGCCCAAAGGCGTACTCGTTGAGCCGTCCGGCTGACCCAGTAAGTCCTGGAACTACTAGGTCGTTTGCTATGTTCTTTTGCTTTTACTTCGTTCTTACTTCTTTGCTCATCATCCATCACAGGAACGGGAGAGGCAGTTCTGGTGTCCGACACCTCTTCCGGAAGGCGAAGAACCTCGTCAGAAGCTGAGGTCGGACAAATACCAACCTCCAGCAGCTAGGCTGCTGGAGAATTATGAGTCAGACTCATCGGTGGAAGCTGATGAAGACACTGACCAAGAGGTCGGTGACAACGTGGGAAGCCGCCCAGAGGCGAGCAGTGCTGCCAAGCCCAGGCACAGAACGAGGGCAGCGACGGCCAAGCAGCCGGTCTCGAAGGCTACTGCACAGGCCGAGGCGGCTAAAACCGTCAAACTGGAGGCAGAGAAGAAGAAGAAGAAGAGGAAAAGGAAGGCGAGTCCTCCACCGGCGGTTGAGACACCGGTGATTCCTACACCTCCGTCTAGGGAGGTCGAGTCTGACGAGGAAGATGAAGATGAGGCCACTGATGAGCTGCCGGTTGTTGAAGATCGGACGGTGAGGAGGTCGTTGAGTCCCGCGGCCAAGAGGCAGCGGGAGTTGACGCAGAAGACGATGGAGGACGACCTCCGTCAAGGGATGGAGGCGCAGCGAGCTGCTGCAGGAACGCGAGCGAGGATGCCTGTGCTGGTGAAAGTGCAGCCTTTCAGGCCTAAGTTACGTGCCGAGCTACTGTGAGGTAGGGTCGTTTTTCTGAAGGTCTTTCATTTAATGCTGTTGCTGGATCTTGTGTTGTGTTTGATGATGGTCTCTGCAGGTCAGATGCACGGCCCCAGCACGACCTGAGTGCCCAGGCGTCGCCTTCACGAACGAGGTCGCCCGACCATGAGGTCGGGGCGCAGACACTGGTTGATGATGCGAGGACGGCAACTCCTCCACCTGCTGCTGATGTCGGAGCACAGGGCTCTACTGGCGACGTCGGAGCGTCGACCTCTCCCCCCGTCACCGACGTGGACCCTATCAATGCGGTGCCCAGCATGTCGGATCAGGACTTTACTGGGGACCCGATTCAACTCGAGCAGCCACCGAACAATCCAGAAACATCCGGCGCGCAGGTACCGAGTTCGCCATCGACAGGGCCAACGTTGAGACGTAGAGAGATTGACTGGAATGGTACTCCTTGGCAGGAGGATATCTTCGACGATAATGAGGATATGCGGGCGGCCCGGAACGCGATCTTGACACTTAACGAAGCGTTGATAGTAAGCCTTTCTCCTGTGCTATTTGTGAAGACGTAGTTGCAAACTTGTAACTGATGACCTGGTTCCTTGGAGCAGTCGCTGGCTGATCGTGCGAAGGGCAGGTCCGACCTGCTGAAGAATGCCGCAGCCACACAGCTGCGGGTGGTCGAGCTTGAGCAGGAGCTCAAGCAGGTCCGTGAAGCGGCGGCGGTAGATAAGAGGAGGCTCAAGGACGAGCTGGCCGAAGAGAAGCGCAAGACCCAGGAGGCCAATGCGCAATTTAACGCCGCAAACATTGGTAAGTTTTATTTGCTTACAGGTTTTTCGCCATTGATGTCTTGTGCTGCTGAGGGCTTTGACCTTAGAGTGTTTGTCCGTATGTTGTAGACTTTCACAGGCGTGAGGATGACCTCAAAAACGACCTGAAGAACACCAAGGAAAGGGTTCAAAACTTTGAGGTGAACCTGCGAGAGGCCGAGGCTGGCGCCAACGAGCTCAAGCGGGTGATGAAGGAGAAAATAGACAGTGAGTTGGTCGTAACTCAAAAGCTGACTTATGAGAAACAGGCTCGGTAGTATCTCGAGGTCAACCTCGAGGTAGCTTTGAAGTCATTGCAGAATGACCAAGTAATCATTGCAGGGCAAGAGGTGGAGCTGAACGACCTGAAGAACGCTGCCCATTATGCTATGGACATGATAGCGTCGCAGGTCGAGGGGGAGGAGCCGAAGTCTGCTCTTGATCGTCTTATAGACATACCCGAGAGGCTTCTCGATCTGCTGAGGGTGACAAGCTTGGCGGCAGCCACGGAGGCGTTAGTGCGGGTGAAGTCGCACTACCCCGAGGTTGACATGGTCAAGGTCGAGGAGAGTTCTGATACGACGAAAGACCTCAAGGCCTTGGAGCTCGAAGTGCACGATGCTGCTACGGCGGTGATGGATGGTCTTGACTATGAAGGCGACGACGGCGAAGAGTAGTCTTAGTCTAGGAGCTGTACCTCTTCCTCCTCTCAGCCATGTAAAAATATCATTTGATGAAACCTTATTTTGTTGCTTGCATGACGTACTTACTTTGTGTCTGCGCGAACTTGGTAGTCTTCAATATGATGACTTCTTATAGCATATCTCACTAACCACTACTCACGGAGAGGCTGGCTTACCGACCTCCTCAACTCAGCAGGGAGGCTTACGCGAGGTCGGCGCGCGGGAGGGAGTCTGAGACTCAGGTTTAGCAACCATTATGACCAAGCAGGCTCGCAGTGACACAAGGCAGGTAGCCATGAGGGATAATGTCCTCAGGTCGAACGACCCTTGGGTTGGCTTTGAGCCAAGCCCCCGAGCATGTCAAGGGGGAGGATCCGAAGTTTTAACCCCCGGGTCTCGCGACCCTTACGTTGGCTTTAGCCAAGCCCCCGAGCGTGTCGAGGGGTAGGGTTGAAGACATGAGGGAGGAGGAGGTAGAGCTCAAGACACAACAGATGACAGCTTGAACTAATTATTTATTGAAGCTGAAAAAGGTACAAGAACGAGGGATACATAGCTATGAAAAAAAGAACTATTCTACGGGTAGAATCGTCGTATGTGCTCCACATTCCAAGGATTGGGTACTCCTTGCCCATCACCCCATTGGAGGCGATATGTAGATGGGCTGACAACTTCGGTGACGATGAAGGGTCCTTCCCAAGGGGAAGAGAGCTTATGCATGCCATCTGTCTTCTGAACACGCCTTAGTACTAGGTCGCCGACGTTAAAGGAAGTCTCTTTAACGTTGCGGTCGTGGTATCGACGAAGTTGCTGGTCGTGACGAGCTTGACGCATGGCGGCAGCCAGTCTTTGTTCCTCGAGGCTGTCGAGGTCGACACGACGAGTCTGCTCGGCTTCTCCCTCCTCATAGAACTGTATGCGTGGAGCTCCGAAGGTGACGTCGGTAGGTCGAATGGCTTCGGAGCCGTAGACCAAGAAGAAGGGGGAAAAGCCTGTAGCAGAGCTGACTTGAGTCCTCAGGCCCCAGATTACGTGTGGTAGCTCGGCTAACCATCGTGTAGTGTAGTTTGAAGCGTCGGCAAAGATACGCTCTTTGAGGGATTGAAGAACCATGCCACTGGCACGTTCGACCGGGCCGTTACACCTAGGGTAGGTGACCGAAGAGTAGTAGACGTCGATCATGTTGTCTTGGCAAAAATCCCAAAAGGCAGAGCCTGTGAAGGCTGTCCCAAGGTCGGTGATGATCCTATTGGGCACACCGAAGTGATGTGTTATGTCTTGTATGAACTTGGCCGCTTCTTCCGACTTGACTTTTGTGACAGGTCGGACTTCGATCCACTTTGTAAATTTGTCGACGGCCACGAGGATATACCTGTAGCCGCCCGGGGCAGTTTTGAACGGACCCACAGAGTCGAGGCCCCACATGGCGAAGGGCCACGATGGGGGAATTGTGTGCAGGGTCTGAGCTGGTAGGTGCTGCTGTTTGGCAAAGAATTAGCATCCTTTGCACCTTTTTACGAGGTCTTTAGCATCAGCCATGGCCGTGGGCCAGTAGAAATCAGATCGGTAAGCTTTACCGACCAGATTGGCGGATGCCGCGTGGCAGCCACACTCTCCACCATGAATCTCAGCCAGGAGCTGTAGACTTTCTGATCGTAGAATACATTTCATCAAGACGTCAGTGGAGGCGGCTTTTCTATATAGGTCGGTACCAATCACGACGTAGTTAGCACTTCATCGTGTGATACGTTCTCGTTCTGCTTTGTCTTCTGGGACTCGTTGGTCGAGTAGGAAGGCTAAGAAAGGCTCGCGCTAATCATCCTCCTTTTCTGTCATCAGCACGTCACAGGGTGGTGCTGGAGTTTGGTCGTGTTGAGCTAGGTCTGGATTATCTGGATACAGCAGCTTGATCGAAGGCTTGCGTAGGTCTTGGACGAACACACCCGCCGGAACTAGAGCCCTCTTGGAGCCGAGTTTGGAGAGTACGTCGGCAGCAACGTTGTTGTTGCGTGGCACGTGCTGAAACTCAATTCCCTCAAAATGGCCTTCGAGCTTGCGAATCTCAGCACAGTATGCATCCATTGTGTCTTTGACACAATCCCACTCTTTATTGACTTGTTCGATGATGACCTTGGAATCGCCAAAAGCCAGTAGTCGCTTGATGCCAAGGGACACTGCTATGCGGAGCCCGTGAATTAGAGCTTCGTACTCTGCCCCATTATTGGAGGCCTTGTAGTGTATCTGCAGGACGTAATTAAGCTGCTCTCCCTGGGGAGAGATGAGTAGCACACCTGCTCCTGCGCCTTCGAGGTTTAGGGCGCCGTCGAAGTACATTATCCAGTGTTCAGGCCGCTCCTTGGGAGGGGGCATCTGGATTTCTGTCCACTCCGACACAAAGTCAGCGAGGATCTGTGACTTGATCGCCTGCCTAGGGCAGAATTCGATGTCGAACTCTCCAAGCTCTACTGACCACTTGACGATGCGGCCGTTGGCGTCACGATTGCGGATGATCTCTCCTAGAGGGAACGACGAAGGCACCGTGATCTTGTGGGCTTGGAAGTAGTGGCGAAGCTTTCTCGACGTAATAAGAAGTGCATAGAGCAACTTCTGAGGCTGTGAATATCATGTTTTAGCGTCGGCCAGGACCTCACTTACGTAGTACATAGGTCGCTGAACAGGATAGGCCTGCCCTTCTTCTGCTCGTTTAGCGACGAGAACCGTGCTGACCACATGAGTGGTGGCGGAGATGTATAGTAGGAGGGTTTCCCCTGCTACAGGTGGTGTCATGACTGGGGGTGAGGTCAAGGACTCTTTGAGAGCCTCGAAAGCCTTCTTTGCTTCTTCATCCCATACGAACTTATCTGCCTTCTTCAATAGCTTGAAGAAGGGCAGACCTTTCTCGCCGAGCTTGCTGATGAAACAACCTAGGGCCGCCATCATACCTGTAAGCTTCATGACGTCTTTCTTGCAAGATGGCTTGGCCATGTTGCGTATTGCGTCAACCTTCACAGGGTTGGCTTCAATGCCTTGGTGCCCAGGAGCAATCCGGAGGGAACACCGAAGACACACTTGGTCGGGTTGAGCTTCCACTTGAATTCCCGTAAATTGGCAAATGTTTCGGCAAGGTTAGTGATGAGCTGTTCTTCCTCGGTGGTCTTGACGACCACATCATTGACGTAGGCTTCAACGTTCTTCCCGATCTGCAATTTCAGGCACTTCTATATCGCCTTTTGGTATGTTGCTCCCGCGTTTTTGAGGCCAAAGGTCATGACCTTGTAGCAGTAGATGCCATTGGGCGTTATGAACGCCGTCTTGTCTTCGTCGTCGGGATTCAAAGCTATCTGATGATAACCTGAGTAGCAGTCGAGAAAGCATAGTAAAACACTGCCAGCCGTGGAGTCCACGACCTGGTCTATGCGAGGAAGAGGGAAGGGATCTTTGGGGCAGTGCTTGTTGAGGTCGGTGTAATCGATACACATCCTTAAACCGCCAGTCTTTTTGGGTACAAGGACCGGGTTTGCAAGCCAAACCGGGTGTTTACATTCGCGAATAAAGCCTGCAGCTAAGAGCTTGCAAATTTTGGTTTCTATAGCCTGTTTTCTATCTTTTGCAAATCGCCGGAGCTTTTGCTTGATAGGTCGTGCAGTCTTGTTTACTTCAAGGGCGTGCTCAGCCAGCTCCCTGGGGACACCAGGCATGTCAGATGGACTCCATGCGAAGATGTCGGCATTGTCCCGGAGGAAACTAGTGAGCGCGAGTTCCTATTTGGGGTCAAGGTTGGCCCCGATGAGGACTTCCTTGGATGCGTCGGGCAGGCCGAGGCACACTTTCTTCACAGCAGGACTAGGGTCCAGGGCTGTAGCTGTACGCTTCTGTTCTGGTACCTCCAGAGTGGTTTGGTCGATCTTGGCGGCCTGGGCGACCATGACCATAGCTGCGGCTTTGCAGGCGGAGTCTTTGTCGAGCTCAACGGTGGAGCTCTCGCAGTTGTAGGAGACCATGATGTCTCCCAGGATGGAAAGGATTCCGTTAGGTGCTGGCATCTTCATGATTAAGTAGGTGTGGTGTGGTATGGCCATAAACTTGGCCAACATAGGTCGACCAAGGATGGCATGGTAGGAGGAGTGGAAGTCCGCGACCTTGAACGTCAGGTACTCCGTTCGGAAATTTTCCTGTGTACCAAAGGTGACCGGGAGGCAGACACGACCTATGGGGTACACGGCCTTGCCAGGCACCACGCCGTAGAAGGGTTCGTCGTAGGCAGTCATCTTGTTGAAGTCGAAGTCCATCTTTCTGAGCGTCTCTGTGAAGATGATATTCAGGCTGCTGCCCCCATCGATGAGGGTCTTAAGCAGGAACGCGCCGTCGACTATGGGGTTGACGACCAGCGGGTAGGTCCCGGGGTCTGGTATGTGGACCCAGTGGTCTTTTATTGAGAACGTAATGGGGAACTCCGACCAACGCAGAGGTTGCGGGGTTTCAGTGTTGACGTGCCCGATCTCTCTTGCGTTTGATCGAAGCTGCCTGTTGCTTTTGGTCGCTTGGTGATCACCCACGATGAAGTTGATCTCGCGGTTGGCTGTCTGAAACGCGCCATTGGGGTTGCCCCCTTTTGGCGGAGGTGGTGGAGAACGCTCGTTGCGGTTGTTGTCATTCTGGCGGCGGCGATCGTCCCGGCGATCGTTGCGTCGGTCGTTGCGTTGGTCGTCGTGGTTGTCTTCACGGCGATCATTACGCCGGTAGTCATCATGTCTATCATTACGTCGGTCATCGCGGTGATAGTCGCGGCGGTAATCCCGACGGTCCCTATCATCGTTGCGACGGTAGGGTCGGTGATCTCGGTAATCGCGTCGATCAGGTCGACGGTTACGATTGTCATAGCGGCGGCCGCTATTTTGGTCGTCGTTGATATTGCTCTTGGTCTTCTTAGGCTCTGGGGGAACCCCTAGAGCCTGCTTGAGCTGCTCGTACTCCCTCATGGTGTGCTTGGCGTCGCGGTGGAACTGGCACTGGTCGTCCATGACCATGTTGACGTCGCCTTCAAGGAAGGTGGAAGGTCGGGGTGGATCAGTCACATAGGCCTTGCCAGATCACTTGCGCGACCTGTTGCCTCCATCGTCGTGGTCTTCTCCCTTGAAGTCGTGCATCACCGCGTCTTGAGTGTCAACAAGCTTATCAACAAAAGCCATGAGGTCGCCGATGGTATGTGCGTCAGCTTCGTGGATCTTCTCGAAGAGCTTGATGTTGGTTATCCCCTTCTTGTAGTATGCTATGACGTCTTCGTCTTTAACACCTGCGAGAGTGTTGCGGTTTTCGAAGTAGCGATTAGTGTACTCTCGGAGAGTTTCATCGCGCCGCATCCGTACTCTAGCGAGGTGGTGCGTGTTGCCCGGTCGGTTGTAGGTCGCTTGGTAGTTGGTCGTGAAAAGACGCGACAAGGTCGCCCACGAGGTGATGCATTCTGCAGGAAGATTGTCGAGCCACAGGAGTGGCGTTTTACCCATCACAAGGGGAAAGTATCCCGCCATGTGGTCTTCGTTGCCTCCAGAGGCGCGTGCCGCAATGCTGTACATCTTGAGCCAAATACTTGGTTCGGAGCGACCGTCGTATTTTTCAATGGCTGGCTTGAAGTCCTTGGGGTATCTGATCGTCCTGAGACGTCGTGAGAACGCTGGGAAGTTGTTGACCGCTCCCGGGCTGGCTGACGGAGCATAAGCCATTGGGATAATGTAGAGATCGTCTGGCAGACCATTATCTTGGTCGTACAGGGCACGTCGGAGGAGCTCTTGGTCGTGCATGTTTCGTAGTTCCGTTGCTTGGATTGGATTGTTAGCGTTGAGGGGATCGGGGACCCCATTGACGCGGTCATAGTTAGCACGACGTGCTATCTCCACTTCATCTTGTGTCCGTCGACGCTGGCTTCCTTCAGCATGGTTGGCTTGTACTGGCGGAGGTTGAGCTCGGACATTTTGTTGGGCGCCAGCAGCATTATTAGAGATGTTGTCTGCAGTGTTGGCGGCAGGGTTGGCTGCGGCGTTAGCGGCAGCATTGGCGCCGGGGTTGGCTGCAGCGTTAGCGGCAGCGTTGGCAGCGGGGTTGACCGGCTGTACCACTTCGTTTTCACCACCTCCTTCTTCAGGCACCGGCTGAAGAGGAGTGTTGGCGTTGGAGCGACGTCGTTGCCGAGGGTTGTCCGACCTACTCCTAGAGTAGGAGCTTGCAGCCGATCTGCTGTACCCTGGGCCCCTTTCTTCGACCTGAGCGGTGGCGACGCGGATGTGGGCTTGAAGACGCCGTATTGCCGGAGTATCCTCAAGCTGACCTAGTGCAGCGAGAGCGGCGCCCAGGTTTGCTTGAGGAGAATTGTAGACTTCGTGACCATCTTGCTCAAAGTCCCTGAGGAGATCTCTGGCACGTAGGCGGTTCCGTCGAGGCTCGTTGCGTTGTTGGGAAGCTAGTGGAGCCGCGGGTGCTTGCGCTCCGTTGTTGACGACGTTGCCTCCGGGTTGGTCGCCGGCGCCTTGTCCCACATTAGCTGCGGCTACTTCGACTTCTTATTGACGACGTGCAGCTCGTGCAGCGTTGGCATTTTCACATTCGATACGTTGCTCGTCCGTCTCGCCAACTTGAGGAGGTACATCCACAGAGACAACCAAGACCTCGCGATCTGGAGTCTCGAACGCTTCTCCCGGATAGTTCGGGGAGATGGTCGTGCGGGCGATCTGGAACGCGAGGCGGTCCGGGGACGGCTCTCGATTGATCTGGCGGCGATGAGCCGCGGTGAGAGGTCGTTGAAGCTTCTTGAGCACACGGCACTGGCGAGCCGTGTGTTTGGGATTCTCATGGATGGGGCAAGGGTCGTCGAGGTGACTCCTGTAGTTTCCACGATCTGGTGTCTTGGATCCAGATTCGATCTGGATCTTGCGCTTCATGTAGTGAGACGCTGCGTGAGCTGCGTTCCGCAGGCCAAAAGGCATGCTGAATGAAGACGGAGGGGTCCTGCGAGGGCGTTTGACGCGTTCGCAGACCTTGATCGTGTCGGAGAGCATGCCTTCGACACGATTGAGTCCCGCGATCAGGTCGCTGGGAGTGGGTGGGTGGGTTTCCGCCAGCAGATCTGAACCGACCTGCTGGTTGGACGTGACCGCATTGCTCTCGATGACGAGGCAGGCGGCTCGAACGGTGGATTTCGCCGGCATCGAACCGAAGCTGATGTCGACGGGATTGGCGAGGATGTCCGCCATGCTCTCTGGGAAGATGACGTCGTTGGTCTGAGCCATCGAGTTGCACGAAGAACCTCGGATTCACCCCCTACCTGGCGCGCCAACTGTCAGATGGTGAGATCTGGACAGCCCACGGGGGTGTTAATCCCTGTGGTTTAGTTGTTCGGCGTGGTGGAATCTAAGGCTGAGAACTCGATGGTTGTGCACGAGCACACGGAACACAGAGAACACGGCGAGTTTATACTGGTTCGGGCCTCCGGAGAGTAAAACCCTACGTCCAGTTGTTGGTGTAGATTGCTTGAGGATTGCGCATTGATACAAGGGGTCGCCCTGCCCGCCTTATATTGGCCAGCGGACAAGGTCGGTTCCCAGACTCTAGGTCGGATACGACCAGGAGACCTAAATCTAGCTGACTACGACATTTGCCATATCCGTCGATCTGCTTTGGTCGAAATCCACCGATGCCTTGTCTTGTACGCCAAGTCTTGAAGTCGTTCCGGATGAGGTCGTCTAGAGAATCTTCTGGAAGGTCTTCAGGAGGTCGTGTGGGCCACCAACTAGGTCGGTTGGGCCCACAGACAGGTCGGCGGGTCTTCTGGTAGGCCGGACCCACTTGTCGGGGACGGCCGTGAGCCTGGTCGGTAGGGACCCAGGGGTACCTATGTCTCACACCCACCTTCTTGGCCTCACCGTCACGTCCACACCACCTTGTCTGCATGCCCGCCGTCGTCTATCCCAGGCTTACCTTCCAAGGTCACATCATCATCCTCACTACCCACCCGCTTCTCGAGCATAAACACACCGATATAACTCTAAGTATCAATGGCATATGACACATCAAACGTTAATGCATTGTTGTTCGAGGGCTCACCTGTCATTAACATGAGGCTTGATTATGAAGAAAAATGAGGGAGTTTACAATGGGTGTAATTTACTTAAATCAATTTCGTCTTTGTTACCAAACCACTACTTAACCCTAACACGATAAACCCCAGTTGGCCTGAACCGCCATACAATTAAGGAACTATATAAGCTTAAATAAACAAAGGTAGCATGCACATGCGCATGCACGCGTGTAAAAAAAGTTTAAAAAAACATGGTTTTGTACAAGAAGTTGCACTATTGGTGGGATGGATATGGTCCATCCAAACGTGACAAGACAACGGCGGCGCCTACAATTTCGTGGCGGTGCTGAACTGCTCGCGCCTGCTTGACCCGAATATGCCGCAGCCCTTCAAATCTATATCCGCCACGTGGCAACACGTACGGCCCGCCACGCACCTAGGTACCTATATATACGGCCTTTGGCTGCGCCGTACCCCGTTCCGCCGCCACCGTCGACGATCACCTTGCAGCGCATCGGTCGTCGACCGGCCGCCACCACCAACCAACCCAACCTAGGTCGACCTCCAGTGCTGTGACGACAGGCACGGCGACCAACCCCACCCTCGCCGCCGGCCGGCAGGCCGGCGGCGCGTCATGTACGGATCGGGACGACGGCGGCGGCGGCATGCCGGAGGCCGACGACGAGGCCCCCTGCGCCTGCTGCTTCACGCTGCGCGCGCTCCTCCACTGCGCCCAGCACCGCGCGGGCCTCTGCCTGACCTGCGACCTCCGCGTGCACGCCGCCGCGCCGGGCCACGAGCGCGCCCCGCTCTGCGACGCTTGCCACGCCGCGCCCGCCGCCGGGCACTGCGCCGGCCACATGGCCTGGCTCTGCGCGGCCTGCGCGCGCGCCGCCGGCTGCGACGCCGAGCGCCACGCCACGCGCCCGGCGCGCGCCTACACCGGGGTCCCGGCCGTTGCGGAGCTCGCGCGCATCCTATCCGCTGACGACACCACCCCGCCGCCGCCGCCTCTGTCACCGCCGCCGCCGCTCCCGGAGCCTGACACTTGGGTACCCGACCTAATCAACATCGAACTGCTGCCGGACTTGCCGAGCACCACCAGCTCTTGGCGCGATGGTAATGTCAGCACTGAGGTATATAGTCGATCTATCTGTGGTTTGATGAAATTTACTGCATATTAATTATCTATCTAAAAATTAAGCCTTCGTTTGAATCAAAATGAAGGCAAAAGGTGAAATAAAACAATGCTGATTCATATCTTTTTTTTCATGTTTTTGTCCTTCCCTCCGGGTTCCATCGGCCGAATGTTAGGCAACAGATAGGTCCACGAGCACTTGTTTTTTCCATTTCTGTTTGATGCTTAGTTACTGTCAGGCAGTCTCATCGAAACCGGAGGCAGCTTTGAAGGTCAGACCTGTGATGGTGGTGAGCTTTTCATGCAACAAGACTGGCCCAACCTCGGTGATCCAGGACTGGACGACTTCAACTTCATCGTGCAAGACTCCAACTTGACCAACTCCTTCAATTCGATGGGTCACAGAGAAGGGTCTTTCGAGGTATATATAAGCGATAATCCCATATTCTGAATGTTCAATTCATCACTACTGCATGCATTTTTACATATCAATAAGTTCATCTAGATGGGGTCCAGTTTAGCAAAAACCTCCGTCTTCAAGATCTATACATCGAGAATAGAATTTAGTTTGAGCGATAGATTAATATAAGTTTCAAGATCCATGGAAAATTTGGAGTTCAGATGATAAAGCAGTATAAAGTTGTTCAAACCCAATCCAAAAATAACATACATAGCTCGCCCTAGATAAAAAGTTGCATTAGTAATCATTGACATAATCACATTTGCTGGTACCTTAATACATCTGCTCGGTACAGGCATCGCCATCGTTGGGTTATGATCACCCGTTAATCGCATCATATTCGGAACCCATTATTGCGTCGACTGATGCTGTTCTGGAATCTATGGCCGGTAACAATGCAGCTTATCAGCAGTTCAGTTCAGTGCCCACTGCAAGCACGAGCAGTAATGTGGGCAGCTCCTCCGAGCTCCTTCCTCTTGGCAACACGTTTTACGGCAGCGGTGGCATGCCCATGTTGCCAGGGGACGAGTTCCCAAGCAGACACTTTGGCTTCGAGGTGAAGCCGCCGCCGGGCCTGGAGGTGGTAAGCAGCCCGACGACGGGCGTCTACCAAGATCAGGATGCTGCTCTGCAAGCGTCATCGGCAATGGAGCAGCCATCGAGCAAAGACATGGAAGCAAGAACGAAGCAGCAGGAGAAGAGGAAGGAGGCCAAGCAGAGGTACCAGGACAAGAAGAAGAACAGGAGGTATGTGCTATACATGTAGACCATTATTCTCGACTCAGTTCATCAGCCAATTCGGTGCTGTTAGCACTCAATCTCTACTACTAATTCGAATGAGATGAGGATTCTTCACTTCACTTCACTTTGCGATTGCATTTGCAGGTTTGGAAAGCAGATCATGTACGTGTCCCGGAAGGTACGAGCAGATACGCGAAACCGAGTGAGAGGCAGATTTGCAAAGGCGCCCGGCGGCAGTGGCCATGGCGATGATGATCAGTCTACACAGCATGGCGATGATGATCAGCCTACAAATTCCTAGTCAGCTTGATCTTTTTTGGCGTAATTCGTGCGTATAGCATCAGTTAGAGGTTTTAGCTTGTTCGGTCCCGGCTTTGGATATTTTTTTGTCAGTTCCTTTAGCCCAGCGATTAGGTAGGTTGAGATGAGTGTTCTTCACCTCGGGATCTTTTATAGCGTTTTCAGAGCAAGGGCTTTTTCCCCTAGCCCTTTGGCAATATTCTTTATATTTGATTTTTGGGATTCACAACAATGCCCTGTGATGTAATAATCGAAACTAGCTGGATAGCTACTGTTTACCATTTGGCTTCCTACTGAAATTATGCCATACCAAACTTCAAATATTCCTTTATTTGAAATAGTGACGGTTGCAAACTTGCAATGTCCTTTGAAAAAGAAAGTGATGGTTGCAATGCAAGCTGAGCAAGCAGGAATTGGAATTCAGACATGGATCACAAGTTGTGCTCAAACTATCCCAGCAAGCAGAGCTACACGAAGATCACAAGCCCGTGCTGGTGTCGCCGGTGAGGGACGAGCAGGCCGCGACCGAAAAACACATGGCGGCACTACAGACACCGTGGGCGGCGGCGTACGCGTTGGGTAAGAAACAGAGCATCGGAGGCGAGCAGAGGATGCGCGCGAGGGCCGCCCACAGGCGCCAGTGGGCGATGCTGCTGGACGAGCTACGACGTGAACGTCTGAACAATGCCGGCGTGAACGTCTTCAGCCGGGGCTCCGTCAAGTATAGATGGTCATTTGGCACGAGCACGATGGACCGGCACGAACACGATCTGAAAAAGCACGGTCCTGGCACGGCACGACACGATGACGATAGTGCTAGTACCAGGCACGGCACGACGTAGTGCCAGTGCCTGGGTCGCCAATTCGGTCTTCAGTGCCAGCACGAGCACGTCATGATTTCGGCCCGTCAATTTTAACCCACAGAAGCCCATGAACTATTTCTAGTATATAAACATCCAACAAACCCTAATCCCCAGCCCTCTACCCTCTCATTTTTACTCCTGCCACCGCCGTACCCTACGAAGCGGCGCTGCTCCGTCTCCCTTGCGGCGTCGGATTCCTACTCCACGAGGTCGCGCGGCCCCATCCACCTCCGCCCCTCGCCGCGCCGGCGACCCTTCACCGCCGCCGCCGCAGCCTGTTGCCACCTCTGCTCTCTTCCTCTGCTGACACCGCCAACACTCTCGTCGCGTCACTCATCACCGGCGAAGATGCGCTGCCGGCCGAGATCTGCTCTGGCTACTCTCCCTTCCTTCTTCGACGAGATCTGCACCAGTGAGGCGCGCGGCGCACGTCGTGGAGCCTCCTCCGTGCGCTGCCACCTCCGCCGTCGTGGGGGCCTCCGCCGTCGCCGCTGTTATTGCCTCCTCTGCCACCGGGGCTATAGTGCCGCCGTGCCCAGTGGCACGGCACGGCACGCCTAAGCCCTTGTAGGGTCGTGCCAGTGCCGGCGATTCGGCACGGCGGCACTGTGTGGCACGGCACGGCGGGCTGTCGGGCCGCATAGGGCCAGGCCTGGCCGTGCCCGTGCCAGTGCCGTGCCGGACCGGGTGGCCCGTTTGGCACTTATACCGTCAAGTCCACCACCTCCTGGTTGTCGTCATCTCTCGCCGGCGGCCTCCAGCTGCTCCGCCCGTCGGGGCTCGTCAGCAGCATCCCATTGACCAACTCGCTCTACACCACCGCGCCGCCACCTGCCGCACCCTTGTTCCTGTCGTCTGGCGATGACGCGCGGCCAAGGGGGTGGACGGTATTTCATTTGCAGTCCACCTCCCGAGCCAGGCGTTCGTTGTCGCGCGCAGGTCGCGGAGGCGCTTGGGAGCTTCGCTTCCTGTTCTGCATCTCCGGCGACCGAACCAACATGTTCTGGCACTCGCTCGGTTACTACAGCGTGCCAGTGGCCTCGACAGTGAGTCCCTGCCCGCGCCATGCTGCCCGGCGTCGCGCGTCAATGGAGGAGTTGGGTTCGTGGCGCGGGGTGTTGACGTTTGATTATCGTTGCAAAGTTCGTTTGGACTTGCAAGCGGACAAATCCTCCGTCGTAGTCAAGGGACCCTTCTTCTCTTGAGTGGTGAACCCAAGGTATCGAATCCGTGGAACAATGTGTAATGCAAGATCCAATCTAATAAGCGGAAAACACTTTGATCTTGAGAAGAGTTTTGCATCTAATCTATGGAAGAACTATGAAAACACATCTAATCTACTAAACACTGGAGGTAGCAAGAGAAAGAGGAGGTAAAACCAATCTAGAGATTGGATCGGGTCTTTTGTTGAAGTTCTAAAACCAAGAAGAATAAAGCAAACGAATCTCATTAAAAGCCTCTTTAAATCTTGGCTTCCGTTCCAACCCTCAAAGGCACCTACCGTACACGTGATCAACATCCTGTCACGATGTCCCGCTTATTGTGTAGGTGAACCTAAGAGCACGTTCATGAAGAACATGTTGAAAACACTCGGTAAGTCAGGTATGCATCTCTAGCCACCATGGCTACAAGAACATCCTAAGCAATCTATCCGCGGAATAGATCGGAGAATAAGAAAACCCAAGTGAAGACAAAGTCGTAAAGAAAGCACTTGATCGCTAGAAATCGGATTCAATCTTGCAAATTCAACATGAAGTATGATACATGGACAAGATCACCACCGGGATCCTACCTTGATCTTGATCCTAGCTCTTAGAACTCCGACGTGGTCTTCCATGCAAGGTTCCCACGTCGGCTAGGGAAACCCTAGTCAACCATCTCGACCCTCTCCTCTCTGTAAGGGTGTCCCTCTCTTCTCTGCTCCTCGGCGGCGGATGACGAATTGCTTGATGCGTGGCTCGAGGCACGGGGGTTATAAATAACCCGAGGATCATCTAGGTCAAAGGGGGCGGCAAACCGGCATGAAAACGGGCCAGGCCGACCGGCCCAGGGTGTTTTCGGCCCGGTTCGCCCCCGGTTTTCTTCCAGACGCTTCTCGCGACTTCCTGACTTTTTGCCGAGTTGCATGTGGGTCCTTGACGTCATTTTCCTCGCGGTTTAGATAAGCGTGCTTGTCGTATGAACTCCCGCATCTTCCGTCTAAGTCCTCGACACTTCTCGACTTCACGCTTTAGTCCTTGGTTCATTTGGAGTCATGTTCATCTTGTATCTTGATTTGTCCCGGGGTCCGTGATCACCTTGTAAAACCCTTGATGAACTTTACCCGGAAGTCCTCATTTAAGCTCTTGATTCCTGTGTAAACAATAAACTTCAAAAACCACATGCGAGTGCGAACTTGACATATAATGAGGGTTAGGATCGTTAGTGTGAATAACAAATTAATACCAACATAGAAGGTAAACATGTGGCTAGGTTGACGGAAATCGACCGCCAACATCCCCCCATGCTTAAACCTTGCTCGTCCTCGAGTAAGCCTTCTATGGATATCAGCGTTGCTCTTCGATGTTCATACCCTACACTTGGTCATACATGAGAAAACATAATGCTCTCTAGATTTATATTCATTAAAGTTCCATAATGTACTAACTTTTATCTTTGTGGAGGGTAGATATCATTCAAGCTCTTTCCACAAGTACTTGATCATGCTCTCAAACTTTTAAATAAATCTCAGAAATTTTGAAAAATAAAGAATGAGATAAAGAGAAAAATTGCTTTACCAAGATCAAAAATAACCATCTTGCACTTTGCTCATGTACTCTCATCTCACTTGTCTCTCAAGCCTACTTGTTCTACTCATTTCCTCTCTCAAAGTATATGGTGGAAAGCTTTATGTGGAGCTATATGAAAGTTTAGTCCTACCAAGATATTATAGTTGAGATATTATTAAAACAAGACTAGCTTCTCATGGTCTTACCGAGACTCGTCAAAAAGGTCATTGGAAAAATAATGTTATCAAGGAGGGGGGAGAAAAAAATACACACACTTTGAGATAGGTGGACATGTGCAAATGGCAAAGAGTGATCCCAAGGCACAAACGAAGTCCTCGTTATCAGATTGCATATGGTTGGAAAGATGAGTATGGTTCTTGATCTTGAATCCTCTTGAAAACTCAAAAAACACTAAACATAGCTAGAGAACCGGGGAGCTTTATTATTATTATTTTCTTTCTTCTTTCTTTCTTTCTTTTTCTCATCATACTTTTTCTTTTTTATCATTTTTATCATATTTTTTTCATACTTTTTCTCTCTTTTTTTTCTTTTTTTCTTTTTTTAAATTTGCTCCCCTTGAACTCTAGACTATACTAGCACTTCCTTGGCAACCCCCCCATGCTTAGCCGTTTGCTCGTCCTCGGGCAAAAGAGGTGATAATGTGCCAAGGTGGGAATTGAAGCTCTCATATTTTCTTAGAGAGAGATACACGAAAAATCTCCTAGGGATCCTTTTGGAAGTCTCCCTTACTCACTTGAAGCACCTTCCTTGTAATCTTCCTCAAAATATTCATCCATACTCATATATTGTGTTGTGGTCAAGGAGGTGAACACAAAAAGATATATTTGGGTTTTGGTTGGATATCCGGTGAGGTTTGCGAAATTCCCAATGTGGAAACTCACAATGCACGGATAGAAGAGGCTACCATAAAGAACGATACGCAAAAACGACATGACCAGCTTCTTAGTCTCGGGCCAGAGAAATCAGGCCTTGAATTAATGCACCCAAAAATAAATCTTGTATATACTAATGTTTTGCACTCAAGTAAGTTTGGGCTTTGGATGGGTAGAGCAAAATGCAAGCGGTGCTCATGACAAGGTTAGCATAACTTTTTGAGAATAAAAAGGTTCTTTGATTCATTCAAAATTGAGAGCAACAAATTAGGCTAGCATTTAATTAAATTTCAGATTCATATTAAAAGAGAGCACTAGCTTAAACATGCATAAAACAAGCACAAAGATGAGCAAAGCGGCAACTTTCATCATATATTAACATGGCATCAACTTATTATCTTTACTGGAGGTGATAAACTTGGTAGTAAACTTTATTCATGTTGATTTAAAGCAAACACTACTACTAACACACATGCTGAAAATAAATAAAAACAGAAACTGCTACGCATATATAAACTTGCATAAAAGCTGAAAATAAAGAAAAGGAAAGAGGGAAAAATCGAACCGAAGTTGAAGGCATCATTATTTTTCTTCTTCCTCCTTCTCCATTCTTCATCTTACGGTGGTTGATATTGATGATCTTGCTTGTAGCATGGTTACGCTGGTCTTCCTTGAAATTATTTCGACGGTGATATATGAAGGTGACCAATTTGATAGGCAATGTTTGCGGTCCCTTCTTCCATTTGACTTGCATTGGTTTGGATGGGGTGCCATGAACTTCGTTAGGAAGCATGTATGATAGAGGATGTGGTGGCGTGGCTGCCCCACTCTCCCATGCTTGCATTGGCATACTTCCTCCATATGGTGATGGCATCAAAATCCCTCCATGTGGTTGTTCATTTTCTTGATGTGCAGCCTCTCCTTCGTCTTGGGCCGCGGAGGATGATCCCTCTCCCACAATTTTTCCTTTATTTGCGGGGCTTCATACATGTCTTAAATGTCTTCATGTAGTTCCATGATCCTTCATGTGAGAGCCCAAAAATATCCACGCCATTGGATGTTGTCTTATGTGTGTAGTCCATTGTGGTCTTCTTCAAACATCTCCTTGCGTCAGATGCCGCCAACTCGTGTCTTTTTTTGCCAAGGCTCCAGGGGTCTTTGTTTTGTTCCAAGCCTATGAATTTCTTCATGAGTGGTCTAATGGAAGCATTCCCTAAGCTCCTTCGTTGTTGTCGTCCTCACCTTCGCCATCTTGTTCTCATCATATTGTAGCTGCCTCTTCTTTGGACTTCCCCCTGTATACATAACAGAATATATACAAAATATGATTCTATTGAAAAATTTATAAAATTACCTTTCCAACGGGTACTCATCCATCTTAATCGGAGTCCAAATGAGGGAGTTATGGCTGTTTCACTTCAGCTTTGCTTGCTGTCCAGAAATTTTCAGGACGTGCAATCATCGGTGATTCGGCCATATCCACTTGTAGGAACCTCTGATTGATTTGATTCTTGACTCATTGGAAGCGTAACTTAGTGGGGCTTCTAAATATCCAAAGACATCCTGTTGTTTTTCCCATGAGGCTGTGCAAAACTTGATGCGAATAGACTTCAAAGATGTTGAAGAGTTTGATCTTGTGATTTCGGGGGCATCGTGATTGCTTCCAATACCTATTGCTTGAACAAACAAATCTCCACCAAACATTAGTCTTAAAATTTTAATTGACACGTTGACTTACCTTGTTCTTAATCTTCTTTGCCGGTACAAGAAATCCTTCCTCTAACCAATTTTGTCTTCATTCAATCTCAACCTCATGTTGGAAAGAGGAACATTGATCTTTGTCAACTTGTACCTTCTCTCATCTCCACTAATAAATTTTCTTTGCTTCATGTACTCGATCCCAAAGAAATCCCGACAAGGAGAAATTTTGGGTTCCTTGTTATCTTCTCCCGAAATCATTCCCCAAAAATTCTTCTAACATATTTTCTTGGACATCAATTTGCTCCGGGGCTTCCTTCTTGTAATCGAGTAATTCTCTAATATATCCATAAGGAACTAGTTGCTTTTTATCTTCAAGGCGGAATGAGAGGCACGACACCCCTTCATTAATAACCGGTGCCAATGTATAAGAATTTCCAAGGCAAGCTCCTTATGAGTAGTCACACCAACTCCATTAAAGAATTGCACCCATCCAAGGTTGTTCAAGATTTGATATCCGAGTAGAATCCTACACTTGGAGGGCGTCATCGAAGTCAACATTTGGCACAAACCTCCTCTCAAGACGAACAAGCCTCTCCTCCTCCTCTTCATGATGAATCCATTGGAATGCCTTGGAGTGTATGGTGATGGAGTGGATGAACGAGTTGAGCGTCATGGTGGAATGAGTGGCTCCTCCGTGTGTCCTTGCGGTTTGGTGTACCGCATGAACGAGCTTCGTGTACTCCTTATGCCACCAAGGGGCACCGTGCCACTCCTCGGTGGTGCCACGTCTTCCTCCATGCTTCGGGGAGACTCGGAGACCGAGTGCCTCCTCGAAGAGCTTGATGATGACCTTCGATGATGATGATCGTCTCTTCCTTCTGAGGATGATGTTCATGATCTCTCTCATCGTGCCTTGCTGCACAAAATCACAAACAACTCCCCCGGGGGTTTCTTGCTGGTGGAAAAACACACAAAGAAAGTATGTGGAGGGTGGAGTGTGAGGTGCACAAGTAGGTTGTTTCTCGAATAATTAGGCTATGAACTCAAGAACATGAATTAACAAATGGATAAAATACTTACTGCGTGACCCATGAGATTCCATCGCCCAAACGTTCACAACCACTCCTTTGCTTGCGTGATTTAGAGTTCCACCTCCATTATTTTGCTTTGTGTCACTTCTTTGCTCCCTTACCTCATGTGCTTCCAATAATTTCCTGCAAAACAAA